>CM077675.1:285466992-286911159 GCA_039707655.1 Elymus sibiricus
TTTGGGGAGTATTAGTTGTAGAGTGCCCGTTCTTGATGGGGAGTACTATAGTCAAAGGAAATATGAGATGCTTGAGTTATTCCATGAATTCCATTTGAGCAAGTATGTTAAGAGCCCCTATGTACCTCCCATTGATCCGTTACATCTCACACACGAATAGGAAATTGACATGCTTCGCAATCTTAGAACTGTTAATCTCATTATCAAAGGATTGCCTAGATTTGTGTTTGATCAAATGAATAATTTTGAGTGTGCTTATACTTTGTGGAATGATTTGGAGAAACGATATCCAAGTTATTCATTGAGTAATCTTTATGAAATTCTTCATAAAGCTATTGCCTTTCACTGAATGAAGCCTAGTGATCCTAACTTTGATAAATGCTTATTTGAGCTTCGAGACCTCATGCGTGCTAAAGGAGATGTCACTACCATCAATAACATTATCTTTGAAGCCATTCACATTCATAAACTTGAACATTGTCATTATCTCAATCCTAACGAATCTCTTGTCTCTTATGACGAGGGTATCCCACTTGATGATGACAACGTGGAACATGGCTACTATGAAGAAGATGAGTTATTCGACATCGAGTGTGAGAAGACTATGAAGAGTCTAAGTCTGATGGCAAACTTCAAAGATTATATGGCCGGAGGAAAGGAAAGGATTCTCGACAGTGGATGCACTGATCATATGATCGGAGATAGAGACATGTTCCAAGAAATCACACCAAACCATGGACCGCGAAGGTATGTAAGTTTTGGAGACAACTCGAAGGGTAAGGTACTTGGTCTCGGTAAGGTGGCCATATATCATGATAGCTCTATTCAAAATGTCATGCTTGTTGAATCTCTTGGCTACAATCTTCTTTCCATATCTAGACTTGCCGACTTCGGTTTTAATGTGCTATTTACCAAGGTAGATTGCTGAGTGTTTTCTCAAGATAACAATAGCATGGTATTTACCGGTTTTCATAGAGGTGATCTGTACATTGTTGATTTCACTAAGAGATCCAAACCTCGTACGTGTCTTATTGCAAAATCCTCTAAAGGTTGGCTTCAGCATAGAAGATTAGGACATGTTGGTATGCATAATCTAGACAAGCTCATCAAAGGTGATCATATTCTTGGTGTTAAAGATGTTATCTTTGCCAAATATAGACTTTGTAGTGCTTGTCAAGCCGGAAAGCAAGTAGGTGGAAGTCATCCCGTAAAGAATATCATGACGACTAGGAGACCACTCGAGTTGCTTCATATGGATCTTTTTGGTCCCAATGCTTACAAGAGCCTCGGTGGAAATTCCTTTGGTCTAGTTATAGTTGATGATTTTTCCAGATTTACGTGGGTAATCTTTCTTGATGATAAGTCGCAGGTGCAAAAGATCTTCAAGAACTTCGCTCGCAAAGCTCAAAATCAGTTTGAACTCAAGATCAAAAAAATTCGGAGCGACAACGGATCGGAGTTCAAGAACACAAATGTAGACACCTTTCTTGACGAAGAAGGGATTCTACATGAGTTCTCGGCTACGTACACGCCTCAACGAAATGGAGTTGTTGAGAGGAGGAACCGAACTCTTATTGAGATGGCAAGAACGATGCTTGACGAATACAAGACGCCAAGACACTTTTGGGCAAAGGCCGTGGAAACAGCTTGTCATGCCACGAACCGACTGTATCTTCACAAGCTTCTCGGTAAAACGGCATACGAGCTACTCACCGGTAACAAACCCCAAGTTGGATACTTTCGGGTATTCGGCTCCAAGTGTTACATTCTTGATAAGCATCGTCGTTCTAAATTTGCTCCTAAATCTCATGAAGGTTTCCTACTTGGTTATGGATAAAACTCTCACACATACCGTGTCTACAACAACTTCACTCGAAAAGTTGAAGAGACGGTAGATGTGAAGTTTGATGAATCTAATGGTTCGCAAGTCAAACACTTGCCAAATGATGTAGGAGACAAAGAACCTTCGAAAGCTATCCAAGACTTGTCCATTGGCAAGATTCGTCCCATGGAGGTGAAGGAAAGTACCTCATCAACCCAAGTGGAAGCTCCTACTTCGCATCAAGGCGAACCTCAACACGACATGGAAGCATCCACGAGCGGTACACGACAAGATGAAGAGGAGGAAGAAGGACATCGTGATGATCCACCTCAACCTCCTTCACGACCACCTCAAGGAGATGAGACCTTCAACAACAACAATGAAGAAGAAGATGATGATGAGGAAGCTCCACCATCCAACAAGCAAAAGCTACCTCGAGTTCGAGCAAGAGAGAATCATCCCTTAGAGCAAATCTTTGGTGACATTCAAACCGGGAGAATCACTCGCTCTAAAACCCGCTTAGCTAACTTTTGTGAGCACTACTCGTTCATTTCTGATATTGAGCCTATGAAGGTGGAAGAAGCGCTTGAAGATCCGGATTGGGTGAATGCAATGCATGAAGAGCTTCACAACTTCGAGAGGAACGAAGTGTGGACAGTTGTGGAGAAACCCAAGGACGAGCAAAACATCATCGGTACCAAATGGGTGTTTCGAAACAAGCAAGACGAAGATGGTCAAGTCATTCACAACAAGGCACATCTCGTTGCTCAAGGCTACACGCAAGTCGAAGGTATGGACTACGGTGAGACCTATGCCCCCGTTGCTACACTTGAAGCAATTCGTATATTGCTTGCTTATGCGAATCATCATGACATCACTCTTTACCAAATGGATATTAAAAGTGCATTTCTAAATGGGGAGATTGAGTAAGAAGTCTATGTTAAGCAACCCCCTGGTTTTGTGAATCCTAAGAAACCCAACCATGTTTACAAGCTTCATAAAGCTCTTTATGGACTTAAGCAAGTCCCTCGTGCCTAGTATAAGTGCCTAACAAAGTTTCTTCTTAAAAAGGGTTTTGAGATTGGTAAAATTGACGCAGCCTTATTCATTAAGAGAGTTAATGGTGAATTATTTGTGTGCCAAATTTATGTGGATGATATTATCTTTCGATCTACTAACCCACAATTTTGTGAGAAATTTGGAAGGTTGATGTCCGAGAAGTATGAGATGTCCATGATGTGTGAGCTGAAATTTTTCCTTGGTTTGCAAATCAAGCAAACGAGAGAAGGTACTTTCATCTCTCAAACCAAGTATACCAAGGACTTGATCAAGAAGTTCAACATGCAAGAGTGTAAAGGTATGAAAACTCCTATGCCTACTAGTGGACATGTTGATCTTACCAAGGAGGACAAACCAGTTGATCAAAAGGTTTATCGATGAATGATTGGTTCATTGCTATATCTATGTGCCTCTCGTCCCGATATCATGCTTAGTGTTTGCATGTGTGCTAGATATCAAGCAACTCCTAAAGAGTGTCATCTAAAGGCCGTGAAAAGAATTGTGAGATACTTGATACATACACCAAACTTTAGCATTTGGTATCCCAAGGGATCTTCTTTTAATCTTGTTGGCTATTCTGACTCGGACTATGCCGTAGACAAGGTTGATAGAAAATCCACCTCGGGTACTTGTCAATTTCTTGGTAGATCTCTTGTGTCTTGGTCCTCCAAGAAACAAAACTCGGTATCACTATCCACCACCGAAGCAGAATACATTGCCGCCGGATCATGTTGTGCTCAATTGCTATGGATGACTCAAACTCTTAAGGATTATGGCATACATGTGAGACATGTACCATTGTTATGTGACAATGAGAGTGCGATCAAAATTTCTTATAATCCCGTGCAGCATTCACGAACTAAGCATATTCAAGTTCGACATCATTTCATTCATGATCATGTTGCCAAAGGAGATATCAATCTCAAGCATGTTCGTACTGAGAAACAATTGGCCGATATCTTTACTAAGCCACTTGATGAGAAAGTGTTTTGTCATTTGATGAGTGAGTTGAACATCCTTGATGCTTCAAACTTTAGCTAGACTCACTCGGTTGCTTGCAAGGGCATGAGCTTACAAGATACTTCCATGATACACTTGACATGCTATCTTATATCTTGGAAATATATGCTCCCTTATATTGCAACTAACCTTTGTAGGTACTTGGAAGAAGTTCATTCTACAAGATTGCCACCAACTCCAATCATAAGCAATCTTGTCATGACCAAGTATCCACAACCTTTCTTTGTTGATGGAAGGAAGAAGACAACTCAACCATATCCTTGACATATATTTGATGTGATCAAAATTGCTAATTCTCAATTGATATCATGTCATATGGATATATCTTGTTCTTCCTTGCATGACTAACCCATGTAGGTGAAAAGAGAACCAAAATGATCAAGGATTGCTCCCAACTCAAGATGATCTTCATCAACATCGAGCATCCACAACAAGTTCTTCTACATGCTACATCATCAACATCACTCAAAGGTATGTGCTCATATTCTTGAACAAGGCTTTACTCCAGGATATGAGATAAAGCAACTCAAGATATGTGAAAACATTAAAATGCTTAATCAAAAAATGGTAACCCCATTTTGAGCTTAACGATGAGTATGACCTATGATCAAGTATACTTGCTTGGCTCTTAAGTCAATATACTCTAATATAGGTGACCTAGTCACCGACCATCATCTAGATGAATCTTCTTGTGTGGTTCATCTTATAGTTGATAGATTTCTTGGAACCACTCAATTCTTCTCTAGTTGATATCTCTTTGTAAATTATTTTGTATTTCCTTTGCAGATCTTTTTGACATTTTATTGCAAGTTTTCCAAACTCATTGCCAAGTTTCTGTTTACACCTCGGAGTCTCTGACTCAAACCACTCGGTTTCACCGATTCAGCAGATAAGCTGCATGACCACAATTCGGTTCCACCGACTCGTTTGTCTCGGAGCGACCGATTTTGATTTCTTCTATGGTCTGTGTTCATATTAGCAAATCCATATTTCTTCAGTGATCCCTTTGATATATATATATATATATATATATATATATATATATATATATATATATATATATATATATACTTGAAGGGGGGGAAACATTATTCAAGGATCCCTAAGCCAAAGGAGAAGGAAGTCTTACAAGCTTTCAGATCAGTTAAAGGGGGAGAAAACTGTTGTGTATGACCCCTCAGGCTTAAATGCTCTCTATGATTCTCATTTTTTTCATGATCAATACATTTTATGACCCTTGTTCTCTAGGATCCCTTCTAACTCCATGATCCCTGTGCCTGACCCTGTGGATGATGTATGAACCTTTTTGGTGATTAATGCCAAAGGGGGAGAAATACCAAAGCTTCAATGCTAAGGGGGAGATACATGCTTCAATGCAAAGGGGGGGGGTACACTTAAGGGGAGGTGACTGATTTCATAGAATCGGAATTTCTGAGTTTTGTGTTTCGGTCTCACCGAGTTTGGGAACTGCCCTCGGCCACTCACTTCGGTGCCACTGAGTTTGCCATATCGGTCTCACCGAGATTCCCAAAGTTGCCATATTTTGACCAGATCGGTACAACCGAGTTTTGCTTCGGTTTCACCGAGATGGTCAATAATGTTGTAACGGTTAGATTTTTGGAGATTCCTATATATACCCCTCCACCACATCCCACTCGCAAGAGAAGCACTCAGAATAGTTCCCCACTTCCCATATCCAAATTTTTGAGAGAGAACCACCTACCCTTGTGTTGAGGTCAAGATCATCCACTCCAACCATATGGATCTTGATTTCTAGCCTCCCCAAGTTTCTTTCCACCCAATCAATCTCTTCTACCAAGCCAAATCTGTGAGAGAGTGATTGAGTGTTGAGGAGTCTATTATCTTGAAGCACAAGAGCAAGGAGTTCATCATCACTATCAAGCCTATTACCTTTTGGAGGGTGGTGCCTCCTAGATTGGTTAGGTGTTGCTTGGCAGCCTCCTACTTCGTGTTGTGGAGTTGAACCAAGAAGTTTGTACGGGCAAGGAGATCGCCTACTTCGTGAAGATCTACCAATAGTGAGGCCAGTCCTTCGTGGACGAAAGCCGTTATGCAATAGTCAAGGTTGCTACTTCGTGGACCCTTATGGGTGGAGCCCTTCATGGACTCTCGCAACCGCTACCCTCCATGGGTTGAAGACTCCATAAACGTGGATGTACGATAGCGCCACCTATCGGAACCACGCGAAAAATCTTCATGTCTACAACTGCATTTGATCTTCCCTCTCTACCTTCTTCTATATGCTTGACCAACTTTCCGCTGCCATATTTCTTGACTAGCATGTGTAGGGTGCATTGGACTTGTTATAATTGCTAAAATTTGCCAACCAATTAACTTGGGAAAAGGTTAGGTTTTAATTCTTGCAAGTAGTCTATTCACTCCCCTCTAGACGTCTCTTCTATCGATCCCCTCAACACGCAAGTACTTTCTGAATCGTATTTGATGGATCCACTTTCGCACACAGTTCGTGTCATTAGCGACGGAGCTTGAACTATACTGTTTGCGATTCATGCATCGCACACAGTTTCGTCGAAGGGCTTCTGATTGATGTGTCGTGTTTGTACCATTCTGTAGTAGTGCTATACTCATATTTTAGTTGTTGTTGATTATGTTACTAAGTTGGTAGAGGCTATTCCAACTAGTAGTGCTGATCATAACACTTCTATTACAATGCTTAAGGACATTATCTTTCTGTGGTTTGGAGTCCCTAGATATTTAATGACTAATGGTGGTTCATATTTTTTTCATGGTGCTTTTCGTAAACTTATAGCTAAATATGATGTTAATCATAGAATTGCATCAACTTATCATCCTTAGTCCAGTGGCCAAGTTGAATTGAGCAATCGAGAAATAAATTTAATATTGCAAAAGACTATCAATAGATCTAGGAAGAATTGGTCTAAGAATTTAGATGATGCTCTATGGGCTTATATAACTGCTTACAAGAACCCCATGGGGATGTCTCCATATAAAATGGTCAATGGAAAAACTTGTCATTTACCTCTTGAGTTAGAACATAAAGCTTATTAGGCAATTAAAGAACTTAATTATGATTTTAAACTTGGTGGTGAAAAGAGGTTATTTGATATTAGCTCACTGGATGAATGGAGGACACAAGCCTATGAAAATGCTAGGTTGTTTAAAGAAAAAGTTAAAATATGGCATGACAAGAGGATTAAAAAACGAGAACTCAATGTAGGAGACCTAGTGCTTTTGTACAATTTTCGTTTCAGATTTTTGCAGGAAAACACCTCTGCAAATGGGAAGGCCCATACGTTGTCGAGGAGGTCTATCGTTCTGGTGCTATAAAAATTAATATCTTCGAACGCAAAAACCCGAGAGTGGTTAATGGGCAAAGAATCAAGCACTATATTTCATGTACACCCATTAATGAGGAAACTAATATTATCCAAGTTATAACACCGGAAGAGTACATAAGGGAGACCTTCCGGAACACTCCAGAAACCTAAAAAAGGGGTAGGTATGTGATACGGTAAGTAAACCGACTCCAAAAATTCCAAAAAAATATTTCTGTTGGTTTTGGTATTTTAGAAAAAATATAAAAATAAAAAGTAGTCAAGGGGACCCACGAGGGAGGCACAAGCCAACAGGGCGCCCCCAGGCCGCGCCCTGATGGCTTGTGGGGCCCTCGTGTGCCTCCTGAACTCCGATTTCTTCCCGAGCTCGTATTCTAACCTAGAAAAATCATTATATATACTCCCGTTTGTTTTGACCATTGCATCACGAGTTTCTCCTCTGTTCTTGTTTCGTGTTGTTTTTCTGGCAGATCTGAAAATATGTCAGTCTCAGGATTCAGATGGAGAGAGCTATGTTTCTTATTATGTTGCGGATCCAAAGATCTTTGGGTATATTTACCCCTACCTATGGGCCATAGATGAGGAGGAAGACACCTATTTGGAGGAAACAGAGGATGCCGATCCAGATGACAGTTCCGCTGAAGATGACGTTCCACTACCTCAGCCTGGAGATATGCACATGGAATTCAAGAGGTCAAGCCTTCCAAACGGAGCAAACAAATCTAGGATCCAATTTATCTCGTCTTGTTTTCTGCGGGAAAGCAAGGAAGCATTATGCAAAAAGATATTGAAGCTTTAACAAGAGAACGTTGACCTAAGGGAGGAAAATTTCATCCTCAAGCATAAGCTGGAGAAGAAAAATGCTACTACACCACCACCATCACCTAAGGAGGACGCTTGAGTATATGGGTATGGCCACCACCCTTAGCTTGTTAAAAGCTCGAGGGAGGTGCCCCGGTATTGTATCACCATCACTTTTACCACCATTATCTATCTTAGTTCGATCTTTAGTTTTTCGTGATTTAGAGAAATAAAATTTCAGATTTGCCATGCTTAGGATTTTGTTTTGAGATCTATCTATCCTTGTAACCGAGTATGAGAGCTATATAATAAAGATTAGTTGAGTTCGTGTGCTTTACTCTCGTGCACCCATCATCATAGCATGGTAATAAAAAGAATAGAAAAGATCATACGCTTATCTCATGAGGAGTAATGACTTTACATAGAAAAGAGGTATAAGTAATGAAAGGTGTTGAAAACTAACAAACATAGCATTAGTAATTGGTATAGTCTTTGCAAAAGTATGACAGAGAAGAGGAGATTTACATATAAATATACTATCTTGGATGCCTTTTATGATTGTGAGCTGATACTTGTGATCTGCGTTGGGTTTTCCGTGATGAGGAACGTGTTATCGCATCACAATGTGGGTAAGTATTTCCCTTAGTTATGAAACCAAGGTTTATCGAACCAATAGGAATACCAATCCTCAACCGTATTCGGCGGCTGCACACTAAAGAACAAACAACTTGCACCCAACGCTGGCAAGAGGGTTGTCAATCCCCTTGGTATCGTTATTTGCAAGCAAGTGAGTTGTGTAGATAATTGTAAATTGCAAATAAAATAAAAGCAAATAAAAGGCATCAAGGTAATAGTAACGTTTGTAAATATATGAGTGAATAGACCCGGGGGCCGTAGTGTTCTCTAGTGGCCTCTCTCATAGAAATAACATATGGTGGGTAAATAAATTATTGTTGGGCAATTGATAGAAAAGCTGATAGTTATGCGATTTTCATGGCAATGATCATGTGTATATAGGCATCACGTCCATAAGAAAACAGGCCGACTCCTCCTGCACCTATTACTATTACTCCACTCATCAACCAAAATCCAACATGCATCTAGAGTATTAAGTAAAACAGAGTAATGCTTGGAGAACGATGACATGATGTAGACAAAGTAAACTCAAACAATATGAATAAACCCCTTCGTTTTATCCTTAGTAGCAGCAACACTAAGACGTATCTTGTCCCCTACTTTCTCACTGGGATATAGCAACTCGTCAGGTTGAACCTACATGTACCACTCCCACCGAAGAAATATCAATCTAGTTGGCCAAACTATCTCAATAGATCGGATAACATTACGAAGCTATGATGATCATGCAAATAAGAATCATAATAATCAGGTTTGACTCAAATAATTTTCATGAATAATCTGAAACATAAACCCACAATTCATCGGATCCCAACAAACGCACCATACAAAGGGATTACATCGGATAGATTAAGGCAAAGATGCGATGAACATTGTATTGAAGATCAAGGGAGAGAGAGAGAGATTGCCGTCTAGGTACTACCTACGGACCCGTAGGTCTGTGGTGAACAACTCACACATCATCATGAGGGCATCAAGGTTGATGAAGAGGCCCTCCGTGATCGACCCCCCCCTCCGACAGGGTGACGGAACGGAGTTCTAGATGGGCTCCCGTCGAAACAGAGTCTTGCGGCGGAGTAAAAAGTGTTTTGGGACCCCCTCTAGGGTTTTCGCAATATATGAGAATTTATAGGCCAGAGAACGAGGTCGGAGGAGCCACGAGGAGGCCACAAGCCATCAGGGCGTGCCCCCCCAGGGCGCGCTCTGTTGGCTTGTGGGGCCCTCGTGCGGTTCCCGGCTTCCTTCCGAAGCTTCCAGGTCTTCTTTTGGTCCAGAAAAAATCATCAAAAAGTTTCGTGGCAATTGGACTTCGTTTGGTACTGTAAACCTGAAAAGTGAAAAACATGCAGAAAACAGCAACTGGCACTGGGCACTGGGTCAATAGGTTAGTGCTCAAAAATATTATAAATTGGTAAACAAATGCCCAAAAAGTATCCTAGAATGATAATATATCAGCATGGAACAATAAAAAAATTATAGATACGTTGGAGACGTATCATGAGCCCCCATTAAATGTTATATAATGATAGAGTGTTAATGTTGGACATGGAAGACAACATAATGCTCATGATTGTTTTCATTTGCATAGAAGTTATATTGTCTTGGATCCCTTAACATGTGATGCTTGACTTAGATCTTTTGCTAGCCAAAAATTTCCGCACTAAGTTGAAATACTACTTGTGCATCCATAGCCCTTAAAACCCAATTTATTTCAATGAGAGTCCACCATACCTACCTATGGATTGAATAAGATCCGTCAAGTAAGTTGTCATTGGTGCACAAGGCAATAAAAATTGCCTCTAAATATGTATGATCTTTTATTGTAAGGGAAATAAGCTTTGTACGATCTTGTGATAGCGAAGGAATAAAAGCGACAGAGTGCACAATAAAGTTCACTATCACAAGGGGCAATATAAAGTGATGTTCCTTTGCATTAAGTGATTGCACATCTCAAACAAATAAAAGCGCATGACAACCTCTGCTCCCCTCTACGAAGGGCATATCTTTTATATTCTTACAAAATTTTATTTTTGAGCGAGAGTCAATAATATTTCTCCTTGTTCCTACCTACCAACTCTCTAGTTGGCAAGCATTATGTGTTGAGGAAAGATACAAACAAACAATCCAGTTGAATGTAGGTGATCATGATCCATTATTGTTGACATTATCCTTGAGGTAAATGAGTTGGGTGGCAATAATAAAGCCTCCATCTTCCTATGTGTCCAGCGAAAACATTGGCAACAAAAATATTCAATGAGTGTCAACAATCATAGAAGGCTACATGATAGTTGAGTATGTGAACTTGCTAGAAATAAAATCTCTTACATAGACTCTTCTCTTGACTATGATAGTTATGATCATTTCAAAGACTAATGTCACTGTTTGTCGGTTTCCAACAAATTTTATGCTTCATACTACTTCATTTGTGAATAGATTGTTACTTGTTTATGAGAAGCTATATGATGAAAAACTTGCTGGTATGTTAAAATTCATGATGCTTTCTTGTTTGTATTCTGTTTTTATCGACTTCTCTCTCTCAAATTACATGGTCATTATTCTCGAGCTCGTCTTTAGCTTGAGGACAAGCGAGGTCTAAGCTTGGGGGAGTTGATACGTCCATTTTGCATCATGATTTCTTATTGATATTTATGTTATTCTTGTCCATTATTCCCTATTATCAAACAATTCTTATGCCCTTTCTCTCTGAATATGCAAGGAACATCACAAAGAGGGAAATATCTGGAAACTAGAATTCCGTACCGGAAAACCGAGAAAAAGGTAGAAAAATCACCAGACTCCAAATGACTTGAAACTTCACGGAGAATTTTTATGGAATATTTAACAATTATTGGGCCAAAAATATACCAGAGGGGGCCACATGCTGGCCACAAGCCAACATGGCACGGTCAACCCCCAGGCCGCGCCCTGATGGCTTGTGGCCCTCCTACAGGCCTCCTAACCCCTCTCTTCTCCTATATGGTGTGTTTTACCATAGAAAAAATCATAAGCAATCTTGCAGGATGAAGCGCCGCCATCTCGAGGCGGAAACCTGGGCAGAGGCCCTTTTGGCCTCCGGCAGTCAGATTCTGTCGGGGAAATTCCTCTCTGGGAGGGGGAGATCGAAGCCATTGTCATGACCAACGCTTCCTCCTTCGTGGGAAGACAAATCTTCATCAACGTCTTCACCATCACAATCTCATCTCCAACCCTAGTTCATCTCTTGTATTTAACCTTTGTCTCAAAACCTAAGATTGGTACATGTGGGTTACTAGTTGTGTTGATTACATCTTATAGTTGATGCTTGTTGAATCACTTGGTGGAAGATATTATGTTCAGATCCTTAGTCATTATTATTATACCTCTAATCTTGAACATGTTCATGAGGTGTGAGTTGTTACTATTGTTCCTGAGGACATGGGAGAAGTCTTGCTATAAGTAATCTTGTGAAGTTGGTATTCGTTCGATATTTTGATGATATGTATGTTGTTACTTCTCTTAGTGGTGTCATGTGAACGTCGACTACATGCACATCACCATGCTATGGGCCTAAGGGAAGTCATTGTGGAGTAACAAGAAATGATGGGTTGCTAGAGTGACAAAAGCTTAAACCCCAGTTTATGTGTTGCTTCATAAGGGGCTGATTTGGATCCACACGTTTCATGCTATGGTTAGATTTATCTTAATTCTTCTTTCATAGTTGCGGATGCTTACGAGAGGGGATAATCATAAGAAGGTTGTTAGTTCAAATAAGAACAACACCTTAGCACCGGTCCAGCAACATATTAAATTATCAAAGTTGCGAACGAGAATCAACTCAGCATGATGAACATGACTAGACAGAAATTACCATGTGTCCTCGGGAGCGCTTGCTTAATATAAGAGTACCTCCAGGCCTGTCCTTTGCTATAAAAAGGATTGGGCTACCTTGCCGCACCTTTTTAACTATTGTCACTTGTTACTTGTTATGAACTATCTTGATGCAAAACTATCTACTATAATCACGTATAGCACTTGCAGAGAATACCTTGATGCAAAACTATCTACTATTGTCATTTCCTTCTGCTACTCATTGGGTTCAACACTCTTACTTATCGAAAGGACTACGATTGATCCCCTATACTTGTGGGTCATCAATAATAAGGCCCCCATCTTCCTATGTGTCCAGTGGAAACATTAGCTCCAAAAATATTCAATGTGTGTCAACAATCATAGAAGGCTACATGATAGTTGATTATGTGAATGATAACCCACAAGTGTAGGGGATCGCGACAGTCTTCACGGGTAGTATTTCACCCATCTTTATTGATTCGACACAAGGGGAGCCAAAGAATATTTATTGGCCTTGACAGTTGAGTTCTCAATTCAACCGCACTTGGGACAACAAAGATTTAGTAGCAAAAGTAATAGTAGCAGTGACAGTAGCAGTTTTGTAGCAGGTGTGAAAGTAGAAGTAGCAATAGTAACTTAGCAAGATTCAGTATATGTAAAGCGTAGGCACGTGGATCGGTGAAGGATAATGATTTAGATGACATTGATCATATAACAGTTATACACTCGGGCGACACAGAACTAGCTCCAATTCATCAATGTAATGTAGGCATGTATTCCATATATAGTCATACGTGCTTGCGATAAGAACTTGCATAACATCTTTTGTCCTACCCTCCCGTAGCAGCGGGCTCCTATTGGAAACTAAGGGATATTAAGGCGTCCTTTTAATAGAGAACCGGAGCAAAGCATTAACACATGGTGAATACATGAACTCCTCAAACTACGGCAATCACCAGAAAGAATCCCAATTATTGTCACCTTGGGGTATGCGGATCAAGACACATAATAGGTGCATACCACTTGCAAGATAGGGTCCAAATCAATCTTATATTCATGAAAACATAATATGTTCAGATCTGAAATCATGGCACTCGGGCCCTAGTGACAAGCATTAAGCATCACAAAGTCATAGCAACATCAATCTCAGAACATAGTGGACACTAGGGATCAAGACCTATCAAACTTAACTAGATTACATGATCAATCTCATCCAATCTCACCATCGTCCAGCAAGCCTACAAAGGAATTACGCACTCCCTATGGTGAGCGTCATGGCGGTGTTGATGGAGAAGGGTTGGTGATGACGACGGCGACGATTTCCCCTCTCCGGAGCCCAAAACAGGCTCCAAATCAGTCCCCCGGAGGAAGAACAGGAGGTGGTGGCGGCACCATCTCGTGAAACGCGATGAAAACTTCTCTCCAATTTTTTTCTCTACGGATGTGAATTTATAGGACTAGAATTAGGGTCGGAGGAGCCACAAGGGCCCCACAAGCCATCAAGGCGGCGCCTTGTTTGCTTGTGGCCCCCTGGCACTCCCCCTCCGACAGGTCTTCATTCCATAATTCATTATAATTATCAGAAAAAATCCAGAAAAAGTTTCGTCCAATTCTGAGAACTTTTATTTCTGCACAAAAATAACTCCAAGGCAATTGTGCTGAAAACAGCATCAGTCCGGGTTAATTCTATTCAAATCATGCAAATTAGAGGTCAAAACCAGAGCAAAAGTGTTTGGAAAAGTATATACGTTTGAGACGTATCAACTCCCCCAAGCTTAACTCATTGCTTTCCCTTATGCAATTCAGTTGATAAACTGAAAGTGATAAAGAAAACTTTTACAAACTCTTTTGTTCTCGTTGTTATACACATGCTTAGTTAGTGTTCAAGTTTTCAGCATAGGTCATAAACAGCCACGTCTATGACAACAATCAAATATCTCATTTACTCATGGCAATACATAACTAACTAGCAAGCAATAATAAGAAATCTCACATGCCAATAGTTTGTCAAAACAATCATGATACAATATAGTGGCACGGTATTTCGCTAGCCCTTTCTGAGACCATAAAACATAAATGTAGAGCACCTCTAAGATTCAAGTAGTGACTAAACATTTTAATTCAAAGATAGAAAAGATCCAGCTATACTCATATCCAACATTAACTAGACTCAATGCATAAGAATGACAATAGTACTCTCCGGTCTGGTGCTGTAAGTAAGAAGGTGATGACTCAATGCATAAAACTAAATAGATAGGCCCTTCACATAGGGAAGCATTGATTTGTAGAGGTGCCAGAGCTCAAGGTTTAAAATAGGATTGGGATATGGTTTTGGGGGTGGTGCACTTTTCTTGTCAACGTTATGACAAATGTTTTCAGTATCTTCCATGCTAAACTCATTATTGGTGGTTCCCAAACAGAATAGTAAAGTTTACTCCTATCCACCATCCATAAACAAACCATGACTGACCAAATTCACGGGTGCCTGCCAACATATCAACTGTCCCAAGGAGTTTTGTTTTATTAGTTTTTGATTAAGCAAGACTGGGCATCCCTTTTACCAGCCTCTCTCATGCAATGACGGCGAACAAACGACCGTCTTGAGAATAACTCACTTAGCATGGAAGATACTGACCGCCTCGTCGCTCCATGAGCAGGACGAGTACACAAAACAGATGTTTATTTGAATATTGAGAGGTGGCACATACAAATTTACTTGGAACGGCAGGGTAATACCGCATATAGGTAGGTATAGTGGACTCATGTGGAATAACTTGTTTTAAGGGTTTTGGATGCACAAGCAGCATTCCCTCTTAGTACAGGTGAAGGCTAGAAATAGGTTGAGAAGCGACCAGCTAGAGAGCAACAACGGTCATAAACATGCATTGTGAATAATTAACATTGGACGGGGCATGAGTAGGATATAAGCATTCTGAATTTAAACATCATGGAGGCTTCATTGGTTTTGAATCAACTACATGTTTGCACATGGGCCAAGTCAAACTGCTCAAATTACTCAGAGGGAAATACCATTCTACCATATCACATCATGATTATTCTAACGCAATGTTGATACACAAGATAAATCATTATCCACTACTAGCTGTTTAGGCATGGCATGAGAAGCTATAATCTCTAATTGTCATCATAAACATGTCTACTCGTGATATGTTGAATCAAGATCAACTAGCTAAACATATTTACAAAAACGAAAAAAGAAGAAGAGTTCATACCAGCTTCCTTTGCCACGATCACTTCATCAAATATCGTCATTATTGCCTTTCACTTGCATGATCGAATGATATGACAATAATAATAGTGCAAGAATGCCGTGGACTAAGCTGAAATCTGCAGGGCAGTTTAGTACAAAGGAGAAGACAAGGTAAAATTGGCTCTCTGTTAGATCATCAATAAAGCATATAAGAGCCACTCAACATTTTCTTCGTGGTCTTCTCCTTTCAAGGATTCAACAAAGAGAAATTCAGAGAAACACACTGAAATATTTTTGGAGTTTTTGTTTTTTCTCAAGCAAGGAAATAAGCTAAGAGAAAACAAGAAAAGAAAAACTATTTACATGGGAAAGCTCCCAACACGCAAATGAAATCTTTTTGGGTTTTCTTTTTAATAGTACAGCGAACTAAATGCGAAAAGGAAAAACCAAAAAGAAACGAATTTTTTTGCTGGATTTTCAAGGTTTTTCAAAGACAAGAAGAAAGCAAGAAAAATAAAGCTAACATGGATATACAATGAAAAGGATGATCACCGATAATTTATATGAAGTGTGTAAACATAAATGTAATGTCGGTGAGAAATACGTACTGCCCCAAGCTTAGGTGTTTGCTTAGCTTGGTAATCACCACTGATAATAGCCGTCAGGTACGGGAAAGTACTTCTACTGAGGCACCCGAGCGTCCCATGCCTGGGCCTCGGCCTCCGCAACAGCAAGCTCGTTCCGGTAAGCAATGATGTCCTCTGGCATTATTATCAATCCATTCCTGGCATGAAAGTTAAACAAAGAAGGTGCAGGCAATAGAATAATATCACATGTATTCTCGCTAAACACTAGGCTGTAACGAAGGTGTTGCGGCGGTTTAGGTTTCTCAAGAAATTGGTGCTCTTCCATGGATTGGTGATCAAGATAAACCTTTGTCAGCAGGTAATTAGTAGGGCGTATAACAACCTCTAAACGCTTTGCCAAGCGTGTGGCGTAAATACCACCATGAATCTTGCCTTTAGTTCGGTTAAGATGCAAACAGCACGCAACAATAGCTCCTAAATTGTAAGTATTATCACCATAAAGTGCGCGTCACAGAATAGCAAGGGTGGACGCACTAAGACCACCACCCTGCTCCATGGCAGTGATGCATTTTCCTATAAACAGAGAAAAATAGCGCACAGTGGCCCTGGCGCCCGACACGCCCCTAGTTTCTCCTACAGTTAAGGTTTGGAGGAATTTCTCGAAATCCTTGGGCTTAGGCTCGCTCATCCCCCCGTCATAGGGGAGCAAGCAAATCTCACAGAATTCATCTAAAGGTATTTCAAAGCTTGTTGTGTAAAGAGCAAAGCATACCCTTGGAGCACCAGGCATATTTACGAAGTGAAAGCTTTGCACGAAGGAATTAGTAAGGATGTGGTATTGGTCATACTCATCTGCGAGGAAGTTGGTCAGCCCAGCATTTGCAACAAATTGCATGAATTTTTCATAAAATCCCGCTTCGTTCATGAAGGGTGTATGTGGCCATTCACAAGGCCTAACCTCCGTATTGCGAGGGAGGTTGATGTCACTGTCCGGAGTTCTTCTAAAAACTCCCATGGGGCTCTGGCTTGAAGAACCTTTACTTAGAAAATTCATTCTCCATTGTGCTACTCGTAGGGATGTCTAGAGGCCATATCAAGCATTCATACTACTTGGAACTCAAAGAATTCAACATGCAAGCTCATTTTCTGTAGCACCAAGTGCAGCACATTAAGCAAAATATAAACCACTAGAACAAAAACTAATTGGAGGAATGGGAGAGTCACATACCAAGGAGCAATTCCTCAAAACAGTTTCGGAAATGGAGTTCCGAGCAAGGAGATCGAAAATTTCAGTTATTAGGGGAAGAACACGGGAGAGAGATGGATAGGGAATTTTTCTGGAGGTATGTGACGAAGTGGGCTAAAGAGATAAGGCAGGGGTGCTGTGTGGGCCTCATAAACCAACACGGCGTGCCACTAGGGGGGCTCCATGTTTGTGCTGGCCCACTGGCAGACCCCCCTGCTATAATTTTTATGCCAAAAATTCTAAAATATTCTGGAAAAATTCATGTCAAAATTTTATGGCGATCTGAGACTTTTTATTTTTGGGGTATTTTTCATGCACGGAAAAAATAGAAAATAGGAATTTCATGGTATTTTATTTTTATTGAACTAAGAAAAATAGAGAATAAACTTTGTGATACGGAGAGTTGTGAATATTCAATTCATCAATCACATGTCATTCAAAAAAGATTCATTAATAAGGTTGATCAAGTCTTATTAGTAACCACTTTCGACCAACATGAAACCGAAGAATTTTTGTATAACACTAGGTTACCTCAATGGGGATTTGCATCTCCCCAACAATAACATCATAATATTTCTTCTTCTTGACAGTAGGTAGAGGAATTATAAAATCTCCAATGATGACCGTAGGAGTAGGCTCAATGACATTAATATTATTAACCAAAGTTTGCTTCTTCAGAAAGTGCACGGTATGTTGCTTGCCATTGACATGGAAAGTGACCTTACTTTTGTTGCAATAAATAATGACCCCTGTAGTATTTAGAAAGGGTCTACCAAGGATGATC
The DNA here is from genome assembly GCA_039707655.1 of Elymus sibiricus. Lineage (NCBI taxonomy): Eukaryota > Viridiplantae > Streptophyta > Magnoliopsida > Poales > Poaceae > Elymus > Elymus sibiricus. The sequence goes on from CM077675.1 coordinate 285,485,325, forward strand.
GACATATTGTCGTCCTCGGCCAAATCAAGAATAACAAAGTCTGGTAAGATAGTAGCATTTGCAACGACAACAGGGACATCCTCGCAAATTCCAATAGGTAAAGCAGTAGATTTATCATCCATTTGCAAAGATATCTCAGTAGGTGTGATCTTACTCAATTAAAGTCTTTTATAAAGGGAGAAAGGCATAACACTAACACCAGCCCCTAAATCACATAAAGCAGTTTTAACATAGTTTCTTTTCATAGAGCAAGGTATTGTGGGTATACCCGGATCTCCCAACTTCTTAGGCACTCCACCATCAAAAGAATAATTAGCAAGCATGGTAGCAATCTTGGTTTAGGTTATATTTATTTTGTTGGTAATAATATCTTTCATATACTTAGCATAAGGAGGCATTTTCAATATATCAGTCAAACGAGTGCGCAGAAAGATAGGTCTAATCATTTCAGCAAAGTGCTCAAAATCTTCATCATCCCTACTTTTAGAAGACTTTTGAGGGAATGGCATGGGTTTTTGGACCCATGGATCTCTTTCCCTTCCATGCTTTTTAGCGAGGCAGTCTCTCTTAACATAACGTTTATTTTTAGGAGGTGGGTTATCCAGACCCTCATCAGGTTCTATCTCTACATCATTATCATTTTTATTACTATCCGGTGGAACATCTACATGCACCTTAGGGCTTTCATTTTCATTTTCATTTTCATTATCACTAGGTGCATGCTCACCACCGGATTGTCTCTCAGCATCAGAGATAGAAACATCATTGTGATTCTTAGTAGGTTTTTCTATAACAGGTTCACTAGAAGCATGCAAAGCTCTATCCTTTTTCTTTTTCTTTTTAGATAAACTAGGTGCATCTTCATTAATTTTCTGAGAATAGTGTTCAATTCTTTTAGGGTGACCTTCAGGATAAAGAGGTTCTTGTGTCATTCTACCTCCTCTGGTCACAACTCTAACAACATGATCATTCATATTACTATTCATCTCAGCAAGCAAATCATTTTGTGACTTAGCTACTTGGTCTAGTTGTGTATGAACCATAGAAGCATGTTTACCTAGACCTTTCACATCATTAGCAATTCTAAACATCAAGTCACTTAGGCGGTCTATCATCATGGCATTGTTTCTCAATTGATTCGTAACATAGTTATTGAAGTGTTCTTGCTTAACAACGTAATTATCAAATTCATCCAAGCATTGTTCAGGAGTCTTAGTATAAGGTATATCACTTTCATTAAAGGAACAGAGAGAGTTTACCTCTACTACCTGTGTCGGGGTATCAAGTCCATGTATTTCTTCAATAGGTCATAGCTTCTTGACATCCTCAATTTTAGTACCCTTCTCCTTCATAGATATTTTTGCTTCTTGCATATCTTAGGGATTGAGAAAAAGAATGCCTCTCTTCTTTTGAATAGGTTCCGAAGGTGGTTTAGGGAGCGTCCAATCATCGGCATTCTGCAATATGTTATTCAGTAATTCTTCCGCTTGTTCAACTGTTCTTTCCCTGAAAACACAACTAGCACAACTATCTAGGAAATCCCTAGAAGCATCAATTAGTCCATTATAAAAGATATCAAGAATTTCATTCCTTTTAAGAGGACAATTAGGCAAATCTCTAAGTAACCAGAGAAGCCTCCCCCAAGCTTGAGGGAGATTCTCTTCTTCAATTTGAGCAAATTTAAATATTTCCTGTAAGGCAGCTTGTTTCTTATGAGCAGGAAAATATTTTTGCAGAGAAGTAGTAAAGCATATCTTGGGGACTATGCGTACGACCAGGAGCAAGTGATAGGAACCATTCCTTGGCCTCGCCTTTTAGCAAGAAAGGAAAAAAGCTTAAGAATATAATAGTAGTGAATCTTTTCATCATTGGTGAACAGAGCAGCAATATCATTCAGTTTCATAAGGTGTTCAACAACGGTTTCATTTTCATAACAATGGAAAGGATCAAATTCTACTATAGGAATTAACTCAGGGTCTACAGAGAACTCATAATCCTTCACTGTAACAAATATAGGAGAAGTAGCAAATTTAGTATCAAGTTTCATTTTCTCCATCATAGATTTTTCTTTTAGTTTGCATAATAGTTTCTTCACGTCATCTCTATTTTCACAAGCAAGAAAGTCCCTAGCTACCTCACCATCCATAACATAACCTTCAGGTACATAAGGCAATTCATATCTATTAGGTGAGCGAGGGGTAATAGGTGATTCAAAGTCTTCCTCAGTTTCAGCATTTTCAAGTTCCCTAGCTCTAGCAAGATGAGCATCAAGTAATTCATTCAGTGGCATAGTTTCAGTTTTAGCATGTGCAGCAATAGTTTCATCATAAATTTCAGAAGTAGCATCATCAAGTTCATGTGACATATCAGGACGATCAACCAGTGGTGGTGTAACAAGCTGATTCAAAACAGTAGGTGAATCAAAAGCAGAGCTAGATGGTAGTTCCTTACCTCCTCTCATGCGAGAGGGGACGATCTTAGTTCGTTTGTCCTTTAGATTCTTCATCGTAGCAATTGGATATCCTTCAAGTTAACACAATAAATAAAGCTATGCTCCCCGGCAACGGCGCCAGAAAGGTCTTGATAACCAACAAGTGTAGGGGATCGCGACAGTCTTCACGGGTAGTGTTTCACCCTAATTTATTGATTCGACACAAGGGGAACCAAAGAATATTTACTGTCCTTGACATTTGAGTATTCAATTCAACTGCACTTGGGATATCTCTCTACAACAAAGATTTAGTACCACGGCAAATTGTAGTAGCAAAAGTAATAGTAGCAGTGACAGTAGCAGTTTTGTAGCAGGTGTGACTGTAGCAGTAGCAATAGTAACTTAGCAAGATTTAGTATATGTAAAGCGTAGGCACGTGGATCGGTGATGGATAATGATGTAGATGACATTGATCATATAACAGTTATACACTAGGGAGACATAGAACTAGCTCCAATTCATCAATGTAATGTAGGCCTGTATTCCGTATATAGTCATACGTGCTTGTGATAAGAACTTGCATGACATCTTTTGTCCTACCCTCCCATGTCAGCGGGGTCCTATTGGAAACTAAGGGATATTAATGCCTCCTTTTAATAGAGAACTGGAACAAAGCATTAACACATGGTGAATACATGAACTCCTCAAACTATGGCAATCACCGGAAAGAATCCCAATTATTGTCACCTTGGGGTATGCGGATCAAGACATGTAATAGGTGCATACAACTTGCAAGATAGGATCCAAATCAATCTTATATTCATGAAGACATAATATGTTCAGATCTGAAATCATGGCACTCGGGCCCTAGTGACAAGAATTAAGCATAGCAAAGTCATAGCAACATCAATCTCAGAACATAGTGGACACAAGGGATCAAGCCCTATCAAACTTAACTCGATTACATGATCAATCTCATCCAATCTCACCACTGTCCAGCAAGCCTACAAAGGAATTAGTCACTCCCGGTGGTGAGCATCATGGCGGTGTTGATGGAGAAGGGTTGGTGATGACGATGGCGACGATTTCCCCTCTCCGGAGCCCAAACCAGGCTCCAGATCGCCCCCCGGAGGAAGAACAGGAGGTGGCGGCGGCTCCATCTCGTGAAACACGATGAAAACTTCTCTATGATTTTGTTCTCCGCGGATCTGAATTTATAGGACTGGAATTAGGGTCAGAGGAGCCACGAGGGCCCCACGAGCCATCAGGGCGCGCCACCAGGGGGGCGCACCGTGTTGGCTTGTGGCCCTCTGGCACTCACCTCCGGCAGGTCTTCGCTCCATAATTCATCATTATTCCCAGAAAAAATCCACAAAAAGTTTCGTCCAATTCCGAGAATTTTTATTTCTGCACAAAAATAACACCAAGGCAATTCTGCTGAAAACTGCGTCAGTCCTGTTACTTCCATTCAAATCATGCAAATTAGAGGTCAAAACCAGAGCAAAAGTGTTTGGCAAAGTAAATACATTTGAGACGTATCAGTGAACTTGCTAGAAATGAAAGCTCTTACATAGACTCTTGTCCTGAATATGATAATTTTGATTATCACAATGACTAATGTCATTGTTTGCTGGTTTTCAATAAAGTTTATGCTTCATACTACTCCATTTGTGAATAGATTGTTACTTGTTTATGAGAAGCTATATGATGAAAAACTTGCTGGGATGTTAAAATTCATGATGCTTTCATGTTTGTATTCTGTTTTATTGACTTTTGTCTCTCAAATCATGTGGTCATTATTCTCGAGCTCGGCTTTCGTTTGAGGACAAGCGAGGTCTAAGCTTGGGGGAGTTGATACGTCCATTTTGCATCATGATTTCTTATTGCTATTTATGTTATTCTTGTCCATTATTCCCTATTATCATACAATTCTTATGCCCTTTCTCTCTGAATATGCAAGGTACATCACGAAGAGGGAAATATCTGGAAACTGGAATTCTGGACCGGAAAACCAAGAAAAAGGCATAAAAATCACCAGACAACAAATGACCTGAAACTTCACGGAGAATTTTTATGGAATATTTAAGAATTACTGGGCCAAAAATATACCACAGGGGGCCACCTGCTGGCCACAAGCCAACATGGCACGACCACCCCCCAGGCCGCGCCTTAATGGCTTGTGGGGACCCTGTAGGCCTTTTGACCCCTCTCTTCTCCTATATGGTGTGTTTTACCCTAGAAAAAATCATAAGCAATCTTTCAGGATGAAGCACCGCCATCTCGAGGCGGAAACCTGGGCAAAGGCCCTTTTGGCCTCCGGTGGTCAGATTCTGGCGGGGGAATTCCTCTCTGGGAGGGGGAGATCGAAGCCATCGTCATCACCAACGCTTCCTCCTTCGTGGGAGGACCAATATTCATCAACGTCTTCACCAGCACAATCTCATATCCAACCCTAGTTCATCTCTTGTATTCAATCTTTGTCTCAAAACCTCAGATTGGTACATGTGGGTTACTAGTTGTGTTGATTACATCTTGTAGTTGATGCTTGTTGAATCACTTGGTGGAATATATTATGTTCAGATCCTTAGTCATTATTATTATACCTCTCTTGAACATGTTCATGAGGTGTGAGTTGTTACTATTGTTCCTGAGGACATGGGAGAAGTCTTGTTATAAGTAATCTTGTGAAGTTGGTATTCGTTTGATATTTTGATGATATGTATGTTGATACTTCTCTTAGTGGTGTCATGTGAACGTCGACTACATGGCACATCACCATGCTATGGGCCTAAGGGAAGTCATTGTGGAGTAACAAGTAGATGATGGGTTGCTAGAGTGACAGAAGCTTAAACCCCAGTTTATGTGTTGCTTCATAAGGGGCTGATTTGGATCCACACGTTTCATGCTATGGTTAGATGTATCTTAATTCTTCTTTCGTAGTTACAAATGCTTGCGAGAGGGGGTAATCATAAGTAGGTTGTTAGTTCCAGTAAGAACTACACCTTAGCACCGGTCCACCCAAATATCAAATTATCAAAGTAGCAAGCGCGAATCAACTCAGCATGATGAACATGACTAGACAGAAATTCCCATGTGTCCTCGGAGCACCTGCTTAATATAAGAGCACTTTCCGGCCTGTCCTTTGCTACAAAAGGATTGGGCTACATTGTTGCACACTTGTTACTATTGCTACTTGTCCCTTGTTATGAATTATCTTGCTACAAAACAATCTACTATTGTTACTCACATCACTTCCAGAGTATACCCCGCTGAAAATCGCTTGTCATTTCCTTCTGCTCCTCTTTGGATTTGACACTCTTACATATCGAAAGGACTACGATTTATCCCCTATACTTGTGGGTCATCACGGTGCTATCGCAAACGATTGAAGATCTCCTACGCACACGTACAAGTGTTGCAAATCGTCTGCAATTTCTTATGGATCACCAATGTTTCAGTTTATATCTCGTGTGCTTTTCCTGTAAATCACAGGCGGTTGCGCTATGAGTTGCGTCGCGTGTGCTTTTCCTGTAGATCATAGACGGTTGCGCTATGAGTTGAGTGTGCTTTCCGTTTTGGATCGCACGCGTTTAGTTGCTTGAACCGTGTGCGCTAAAATGGCCAGGTTATTGTAAAATATCGCATTTGAATCACCCTGCGAATAGCAAATTCGCCACAATATGCAATCGACAAATAGTGTCCATATGAACATCATTCATCAAAATTCGCCACAATATGCAATTGAACGAATAGTGTCCACAGGAAGAACATCTACCAAAATTTGTCACAATATGCATTTGAACAAATGCTAGCTAAATTCCACAGCTGTAAGACCGACATATGCAATACATAATCATAGTGTATGAAATACAAAGACATGATCACATGGAAAACAATGCATCCATGCATATATCTTTAGCTGATAACACTATATGAATGCATACTTGTTATTGGGGGATATGAAATCTTCGATGTCTTTAGTGGGCTTGATATAGTGTTTCACAAAGAAGGTACTGATAAATTTCCTAACAGACAACAATTCATCTACGACGAGCGGTTCAGAGGTCATCGGTCCGAAGATCAACTGCATGATTTTTAGATCAGAATGTGACATACGTGGGGAGTAGAAGATAGTAATTAAGAAACAGACTTACTGGTTCAATTCGGTCAGCATCAACACCACATTCAACACGTCTGCATTGGTTCGTCATGTGTGCGCAAACCTAGTATCCACATAGGTTGGTTCCTTGTTGTTGTTGAGGACACTGAATTTTTTTGTACAATATTAGTCATGTATTTGCCCTGTTAGGAACAACCTAACCGGTGTAAGTTGTTTCTTTTTTTTTCTTTGGAGAGAAATAGAAAGAGGTTTACTTAGAAACTTGAACATCTGACTAGCATATTCTGGAAATAACGGATTTCATTGTCTTACCAAAGAAACAATCACGTGTTGCAGAGGTAGTTGGCGGTCAAACCGTCTCCCTCCTAAAGTTATGTTCTTTGACAATACACTGCAAATAAAGATGAATTTTAACATACTCAGTTCTTGAACCAGATATGAGCACAACATATTAACATCAAAGAATTCAATACCTATCCATGAAATCCTGAAGATGACTCGGATCCTGAGGCTTATTTGACTCTCTGAGAGACTCCAGCTAGTAAACTGTGTTGCATTTTGGAACAATGACCACCAAGATCCAGTGAAGGCTACTGTTTAAGAAAACCTTGAACTTACGAACTATGTCGAAAACTGAAAGACGATCAATTTATGCGTGGTTGTATATTTAACTTACGGTTCATGATATGGCCACATGAAGAATTCTCCTATCTCTAACTGCTGCAAGATATTGGTGACATGATCAATGGAAGCCTTGCATGAATCATTATTATGTAACAAAATGCCGTTTGCTAAATCAGGATCTATGAAATACGCATGCACCCTTAATGATAGTTAGCTTTTTTCATTTACAACCTTGTATGGAGAAGTTGATCAGAGTTTGTGAAGTACTTACAAAATCAAGCATTTGACAAGAGTGGCAGCAAGCTCATCGAAGTTGAAGAAGAGATGAAAGTCCCCAAATTCCACACTTGTGGTACCTACAGTGTGAGAGAAATGCCTACTATCGAAGTGCACTTCTAGAATGTTATGAGCTTCTCCTTTTGACATTCCGTCCATGCAATATTTTTGTAACTTGCGACAACTGGAACTACACTCATCAAAGTATTCGCCAACAAGAAATGGCTGGCCATGCTTGTACTTGCGTGCTTCAAATCGGTCTGCTTTCTTACTAAGAAGTAGCTTTTCAACTTCTGCTTTGGGCATGCTGTCAGAACTGGGATTACCCATCCCTTCTAAAAACATGTTGTTAATTTGATTATGGGTGATGAGTCTTTGTAGTAGGAGGCTATTGGTCCCATCCCTCCTCGATTTTGGGGGCCCTGTATTCCTATGTGCAATCATGCCCGCTGTCCTCTTGTTAGCTAAAGTACTTCTTGTTCGATCTCCGGTTACATGAAAGTCGTACTGCTGAGAAGCCTGTGAAGGTACGATGAACTACTGAACAAATGGTGATGTTGTCACGGACTGCTCAGCTATAGTAGCAGAGGCGACAGAAAGCTGACTAGCCGTTGAAGCTATGACGGGCTTCTAAGAAGTTGGTGCCAAGATGCCCGTGTGTTGATGTGGCTGTGACAACACGTTGGTTTGCTGAGAAGGCAGTGCCGACACATCGGCATGCTTATCAGGCGGCTGCGAACTATTGGACTGATGAGCAGGTGGTTCCTAACTTTCGGACTGATGAGCAGGTGATTCCAGACTTTCGGACTTCTTAGCAGGCGGTTCTGAACTTTCACACTGCTTAGCAGGCGGTTTGACCGGGTTTGTTTGATGAGCTTGCAGTGCCAATGCGTCTGAACTTTCTGCTTCAGTGGACGGCATCTGAACCGCTGATACGTCTTCAGCAGTTGTAGGCCTTTCCACATGCTGCTCAGGAGTGGACAATGACCTGGCATGTACGGCAGGAAGTTGGGCGGGCTGATCACAGGTTGATGCCTTTGGCATCGTATTCCCAAGAGTATGTTCACTGGGGGAGTTACACAAGATCTGTTGTGGCGAGAAGAAAGTCACCGGTTTGAGGGCGACAATGGTTGCTTTCAGGGGGGCTAGAGGGATCTGATCGAGGAAGTCTTTTTCTTTCCATGGCCACTGGATATGATTTAACTATGTTTCTTCCAAGGTCCTCTGCTCATCAGGGTCCCCAAGGACATTCTTCAGGGCAAAATTACTGAATCGAGGCTTTATTTTAGTCACGTAGCACTTCACAGAATCTGGCTTCAATGGCACATTGTCCAACGAGAATCCCCCGTCCAAGTCAGGGTTGCAAACCCATGCCATTGCACATTTTAAAGTACCTTCATAATGTGTAAGCACGACCTTGACTCTCCCCCTGTCCATATAGATCAGATATAGCACCATCATGTCTAGCTGCAACCTCAGTGTCGCTGGGGTCAGCTGATGCACAACTACTCTTGTGCAGTGTTGGCATGCAATAAGTGTCATTATCCATGCCGACATCCCCTTGCATCTCCTCGCTATCTCTCAGCGTTAGTGTCTTCTGCTGCATAAATGACTCCTAAACTTCCTTTCGAATTTCAGGATACATGTCCCTCTTAAACCTTTCATACAAGTCTTTCCACCAACCATCACTCCTAGCTTTTTTCATGCCGAGCCTCTCTTCTTTGCTTAGTGAGAAAGCCCTCTTGTGTGGGACATTGACCCCAATACCCCTTGCACGGCCAGGGGGCTTTTTGGTAGTCAGAGCCTCGGACAGAATGTCACATGGCCCTGAGTTCCCGTAGAAACTTCAAGTGTTTTTGGAAGCCTCTACCATCACATTATACAGTTCTTGGTCTGCTGAGTTTTCAAAGTAATAAGAACCGTCTCCATGCCTCTTTGCACGTGCCCACAAGTAGTCCCTGGCACAAATGCCCCTAATTTCACTAAAGTCCGGTTTGCCACCCGCAACTACTGCTTCTTTGTCCTCCTGGTCCCATATCGGTTTCATGCCATAGTATCCTACCACACCCATACGGTGCCTATGTGTGTTCTTCTTCTGAAGTTCCAATTGCATGGCACTCTTCTTAATAAACTCTTCACTGGTCCTGACCCTTTTGAATTATGTCCAGTCTTCCTTTGTAGTTTGGCGGTATGAGGCGATTGGGTCCTTGCCTTGACTCAAGAACTTCTTGTACAACACATCCCTGGCCTTCTTCAGTGCAGCGTGTTCCACCTGATCTCTCCACTCCTCACGAACGTTGAAGTGCTCCATGATCTTCCGGTCTATCCTCTGGCGTGTTTTTGTATCAGCCTTCCGAAACCCCGGCAGATTAATGTTGAGCCTTGCCCTGCCAACAAATCCACACACACTCCTGAACCTCATGTGTGATTTATCTAGTTTAGCTGGAGCCCAAGACTTCAAATCGATGTCAACTACTTTGTATACACCTTTAGGCTGGTGTGTGGACTTTCTTGGAGCGTTCTTCCGACTCTTGACCGAAAGAGTGATTGTGGCAGCTCTATCATGTTCCTCATTTCTTGATACACGATCATCTGTTGCAGACATGTTGGCTTAGGACCCAGATGAAGATACATTGGCAGAAGTATGACTGTCTTCCCTGCTAATCGTCGTCTACAAAGGACACATGCGAAATTTAGAAAAGGGGGATAAGCATAAATTAGAGGTAACAACTTGGCAGCAAGCTATCTAAACATGGCATGTGATAATTTGGAAATGTATGGCTGATCTATTCATTATGTGTGACTCATGCGCACATGATATGTAACTCGACAATAACTAATTAGAACAAATACATCTTATATGTAGTTAGAAGGTAGATGATGAACATAAATACACTCTCCATTATTTTATAACCTATTTGGAGATAAACCGAACCAAATAGGAAAAGGGATCGTGAGATAATAGACCTCACCACGATGGAGGGCAGCAACTGAGAAATTTTTTGTGCAAACCCGGTAGGAGAGGCGAGGGTACATGATCGATATGCTTGAGGGCGGCTGGCGAGCAAATGAAGACGGCGAGGCACGGGCAGCCTCGTGTTCAGAACGGCAGTGAAGGGGTAGGGTTGACTCCGGGAAGCGGGTATATGGCTGGGTTAAGCACGACGGCGCCGGAAAGGGTTTTGGTGTGGATCTGGGGGGCAGGAGGGAGCTGTCGATGGAGTTTGGGTAGAATATGCGGCCCGTTGAGCGAAACGGGGGAGGGCGTGGGGGGCATGTTGGCGGCTTCGGTGAAAAGTGTGAAAAAAGAGCGTCGGGCACCCTGCGAAAAGGCCTATGCAAACTGTTTTGTATAGTAACCCGTGTGCACAAGCAGCATAAATTCATTTGAAATGAAAACCTGGCAACTTTGAAATGTACACGTGACCTCATCATTTTGTCTCGAAATTTTTCCCACGGTACGCAGCTATCGTTGTACCCTAGAATTGATTTTGTGCCGCATTTCATGTATCGCTTGATATTTTCCAGCCATTTTTTCATTACCGGATGTTTAGTGCATATAAATCAAATCCCAGTTGCAACTACATGTGGGTGCTGGCAAAGAAGGCATTTAAAATCATTTTCGTGTCACTTTGTGTGTTTTCATTCGTTGTCCAAAGAATGAAAAGAATTTTCAAACATTTCGGCTGTGAGATGCATCCACCTATGTAAGGCATGTTGGTAATTTAATTACAGGAAATGCAAATGGACTCAAAAAATCACGGAAATCGGTGTGTCATCGTGGCGTGCTCTCGAGACAACATGGATTTTTTCGGTAAACTTTTACAGAAGTTATGATGATCTCTCCTTGGAAACCATAGCATCTCAGTAGAAGGATCGTAGTTTCAAAGGGAGAAGTGGCAAATTGAACTCCAATCGACGGTGTCTTCATCGCCTCTCCTCCAATTTTTTCCATGGTAGACAATCATCATTATACGCTAGATTTAATTTTCTGGCGCATTTCTGGGCTCGTTTGCTTTAGTTAAGTCATTTTTAGCATTTACGGGGCATTTAGTGCATACAAATCAAATCCCAACTTCAACTATGTGTGTTAACGAGAGGGATAAGTACTGTCGTTCGAACTGGGTGCATCCTACGGTGCAGACGTATGATCCATGTGGTCTGGGTTTTGGACAATTAGAACGCATGACTCACTTTGCACGCATTAGGTATCATCGGCCACAGTTTGGGAAGCACACGGATTTAATGAATGAACCATGTGCTATTTGTTTATGCACAACAATCATATTTTAATTTCAAATGAATTTGTGACTTCATCATTTCGCCTCGAATTATTTTCGTCGGCACACAATCACCTTTGAACCCCTGTATTGATTTTCTTTTGCATGTCATGACTCGCTTGCTAATTTTAAGACATTTTTCACCAACGTAGGGCTTGTTAGTAATTTAATTGGAGAAAATGCAAATGTATTCCAAAAATCATGAAAATGGGTGTGTCACCGTGGTATGATGTGAATATCCCATGGGAAAAAGTTGGTAATGTCTGGCGGAAGTTGTGACGGCCACCCCTTTGGAAAGCAAGGCATGTCACAAGACGGATCGTAGTTTCCAAAAGTAGAGTTGGTATTTTGGACTCCAATCGGTGTCGACTTCATTGTTTCACCTCGATTTTTCCCATGATTGCAAACATCATTGTACTCCTATTATTGATCTTCTGGTGGATTACAGGGCTCGTTTGCTATATCTAAGGCATTTTTTGCATTTGCCATGCATTAGTGCATATAAATAAAATCCTAACATGAATTACGTGTGTATGCTGGCAAAGAAGCTCTTACAAATCATTTGTGTGTCACTTTGCGTGATTTTCATCATTGTCCAAGGAATGAGAAGAATTTTCAAACATTTCATATGGGAGATGCGCCCACCTACACAATAAATGTCGGTAATTTAATTACAGGAAATGCAGATGGAGTCAGAAAATCATGGAAATCGGTGTGTCATGTTGGCGTGATCTCGAGGCACCGTGGAATTGTTTTGGTAATTTTTGGCACAAGTTATGATTACCGGTCCTTGGAAACCATAGCATCTCAGTAGAAGGATCATAGTTCCAAAGGGAGAAGTGGAAAATCAAACTCCAATCGGTTGTGTCTTCATCGCCTCTCCTCCAATTCTTTTCCCACGGTAGTCAATCATCATTATACGCCAGGTTTAATTTTCTGGTGCATTTCTAGGATCATTTGCTATATTTACGTCGTTTTTAGCATTTACAAGGCATTTAGTGCATATAAATCAAATCCCAACTTCAACTACCTGTGCTGACAAGAGGGATAAGGACTGTCGTTCGATCACGGTGCATCCTACGGTGCCGAAGTATGATTCGTGTGGCTTGGGTTTTGGCCAATCATAAACGCACGACTCACATCAGCGATGGTTTGGGAGGCACACTACTTTAGTGAATGAACCGTGTGCGATTGGTAAACCAAACTGCACATGTTCAGTTCATACATACCGGGGTGAGATCAACTTAGCGTTTTAGCTATAAGGTAAATAATCATAAATAGGGTTGACGACATATTAATCTAGATCAACATAAGGCTGGGCATACCTCCCAATACAGTACAAGCGAAACTTCTAATAGAACGAACTTAGTACACATCGGTCATGATTCAGTACATGTAACCATTCAGTACAATAGATATAATGACTAGTTTTTTGAATTAATTCCCGTGTACATGGGGAGATCGCGATCATTAGGTTGACCCCTAATTAACTTAGGTTTTCTGATGATTTTACGCCTCTCCTCTTTTATGTCGCGTGGCCCCTTAGGTGGCAACTCATCATATTGACTGTACTCCTCCTCATCACCAACATTCTCGACGCCTAGTATCCTCCTCTTCCCATACATCACTAGATGGTAGTTCTTATGCAAGGGGTGTGGCACATAGAGAATCTGGGTAGCATCGCTGGCAAGAATAAATGGGTCCTTGTGATATGCCATATTTCTGTGGTCAACATATGTCTTCCTGTAAGCATCAACCTTTACGCTACCAAGAGGGAGCCATCTGCACTTGAATAATGCCACCTTCAATTCCACATACTTAAGCTCCCAAATCTCTTTGATGGTTCCATAGTACACCTGTTTATCATCTTTGTCTACAGTTAGGCAATCTATTCGAATAGAGCTGTTCTGATACAAGGTCTTACCGTCACGTTCCTCAGTGTAGAATGAGTTGCCATTTATGTCGTACGCTTTGTACTTCATAGTCGTCGTTGATGGCTTTTGTGCCCACCACGTTGCAAGGTCATGGTCGGATCCGCGTGCCAAACGATCCTTCGGCCATCTTACATAGTCCTTATTGTGTACATTTGTCTCGGCGGCTGGTGAAAGCACATTGGGTAAGTTGCTTCGTCGTATCTCCTTCACATGTTCTGCAGCATAAGCGTCGAGTATCGGGCTTTTAAGCAGTACCATCAAATGGGCTTGATCGACCATTTCTCCAGGTGGACAAATCTACGTGCCAGCAAGGACCGGCTTACCAGCCAGCCTTCCCTCGTGGCGAGAGAGGGGCACACCAATAGGTCTAAGTTTCATGTATTCAGTGGAAAACTCAACCACCTCCTCCGCGGTATAACCTTGTAGGATGCTTGCCTCTGGATGACATCGGTTCCAACAATAGCGCTTCAATATTCCCATGTGCCGCTTGAAGGGATACATGTTGCAAAGAAATACAGGACCACAATACTTTATCTCGTCGACAAGGTGCACGATGATATGGACCATGACATCAAAGAATGACGGTGGGAAGAACATCTCTAAGTTTGACAATATTCTTGCAATATCATCTTGCATATGATCCAACTCTTCAATATCCACCACCTTATGCCATGGTTTGTTGAAGAAATCACAGAGATCAATCAGTGTGTTTCTTATGTCTGTGTCCATCATATTCCTTATGGCCACCGGGAGGATTTGTGTCGACATTACATGGCAATCATGTGACTACATGTGAGACAACTTCTTTTTAAGCAAGTTGTCATCCACGAGACTTCTGATGTTTGCGGAATAGGAAGAGGGTGTCTTAATTGACAACAAAAATTTGAAGAACTCTTTTACTTCTGTTGCAGTGAAATTGTAACTCTAGTGTAGGCGGAGCCATTTGTCATCATCTTCTCCTTCATTCATGTGTTCTGATTGAGCACCAAGCATATCGACTCGTGCACCGTCATCATCCTTTCTTTTGCCTTTAATCTTGAGCAGAGTACCCAGGATGCTTTCACGAACATTCTTTTCTACGTGCATGACATTAATGCAGACACACTTAGGAACTCCCAGCAAGGTAATTCCCAGAACACTTATTTCTTCTTAAACACTTGGTCCTTGGGTGTTTTTTTTACGTCGAACCGGATCCCTTGCAAAGCACAACTTCAATTTTTTCAACCATGTTGTGGACTACTTTCCCATCATAGGGTCTTGGGCTCATTCCTTTCTCTACCGTACCATCAAATTCATATGTTATTTTTTAGTTAAGGATGATCTCTCCTTAAGAACGTACGATGATGCAAATACAAGGTTTTGCGCAAGTTCGAAAGAAATCTACTCGCTGCCCTATCCATGCATGTGACACATCCTACTGGTCCCTTTGTTTTCTGCCCCGAAGTGTTGCCTAATGTCGGCATATCTTGAACGGTGTGCAACAGCAATAGATGTAGCCAGAAAAACTCCTTTGCATAGGCATCATAATAGTTCACACCAGGCTTCCACAATGTCAGCAGTTTTTCTACTAGTAGCTGAAACTAAATGTCGATATCTTTTCCATGATGCTTCGGGCCTTGGATAATCACCGACATCATGATGTATTTTTTCTTCATACACAACCAAGGAGGAAGGTTATATATGCACAGAAGCACCGGCCAAGTGTTGTGTTGGGTGCTCATATCGCCAAATGGATTAAATCCGTCAGTACACTCCCCTAGCCATATATTTCTAGGATCCTTTGCAAAAAAATTAAACCTCTCCGCCATTTGTTCCCACTGAGCCACATCTTTTGGGTACCTCATATATATATATATCCGTAGTTCGCTCATCATGATGCCACCGCAACCTCTTTGCCTCTCTAGGGTTTTCAAACAAACGCTTCAACCTTGGAATTATAGGCAAGTACCAAACAACCTTGAACTGGATTCCTGTCTTGATCTCTTCGTCCATTTTGTACTTGTCCTTTGCTCTCCTGCGCTTGTATCGTGCATGCTTGCATATGTGACATGAACGCAAATCTTTGTCGGCACCATGGTACAACATACAATCATTCACACAAGCGTGTATCTTCTGGACTTCAAGTTCCAATGGACAAACAACTTTCTTTGCTTCGTTCGTGCTTTTGGGGAGCACATTATCTTCTGGAAGAATGTGTTTGAAAAGACTCAAGAACTCTATGAAAGCCTTGTTTGATGACCGCTTTCTGCTTTAAATCTGAGAAGTGCCAGTGTGACATTCAACTTGGAAGATTTCTTTTTACAACCTGGATACAAATCTTTCTTGGAGGCTGCATCAATGGTTGGCATCTTCTTGCACTTGGCTATATCTGCTTCTGGGCCCTCGAAATATGCAATCATAGCAGCAAAATCTGGCATATCATCAAGGTCAGTGTCGTCTGCTTCACACTCTTGCTTTTTCTTTGGGGGTTTTGGCATGCCCGACTTCTGTCTGTAGCTTGACGTCTGATCCGCAAGGTTAAATTCAACGCCCATGCGACTCTCATCGGGGTTTGGCACCTCGCCGACATGCAGGTTATTACTGTCATCCATAACTTTCTCTTCACCATGTCTAGTCCATCGTGTGTATCCACCCATGAATCCCCTCTTGTATAAGTGTAACTCAACCACATCAATCCTTGCATGGACAGAGGACGTAATCTTCTTCGCCAATTCTCTTCTTTGTCCATTCAGCGAAAGCCATGAACTCCTCATGCCATCCACATACCTTGTGCTTGTCCGATCCGCCATCCATTCAGATCATTCCATCTTCACACACGAGGGGTAATTCAAAAAACATTAATAGATGGATTAATAGATGCATGAATAAATCACAAGATTTTATTTTCAAAATTTATGGAGGCCGCTACATAATGTTATCCAGCCGTGCGATGACACTAATCAATGACAAGTAAATTTACATGTACCCTCAATAGTACCCTTATATGAATTTAATACCTTAATTAGGCCACTCAATGAAGAGAATAACTTAATTAACTGCGGAACAGCGAGACAGCAGGGTCGAGGAGCAGAGCTTAGCGGGGCACCTGCCTGAAGTCCGGGCTCCACTATCCTGCCTACGACCGCGAGGGACGTGTTCGAGTCACGCCGGCACCGACTACGAGGATTGAGCTCCACCTATATCTTCCGCCGCCGACCGAGGATTTACATCCTATCACGCCGCCGCCACCGACCGATCGAGAATAGACTTCCTATAACTCCGCCACCGTCGTCCGACCGAGGATTGACCTCCTATCCGATAGCCGTTGCCTCGGTCGCCGCCCACATCTCTATCACCATAACGTTTTATTTTGGGGTTTCTGGAGAGCGTTTGTTGTATCACCCCAGAAATTTAAACATGTTTTTATTAATTAAAATTTTGCCAGAAACAATAATTTTTATTTTTCTAGATCTTCTTTTGATTTCAGAACCAACCCTTTTCTCTAAATTATGAAATCCTTCCCTCCAAGTAGAAGCTTTTCAAAAATATTGTGGGACTTGTGTGCTTGCTTGAAAACATTTCATCTCAATTGGTATATTCAGTGGAAACATTTTTATAATATTTTTGCCAAGCTTCATTTCTTTTAAAATGGCAATTCCATTCTTTTAAGGGCCTCCATTGCACTACAACCACTTTATAAATTCATTTAAAAATTCTACCAAAATTTGTAGACGTCATGTGGTGTCCCTCAATTACTTTTATGCAAAAATCCAACTAGATCTTTTGAAATATTTGAGCAAATTATCCTCTTTTTCATTCTGGTCCAGCTTGGTATTCTGAACTGCAACTCTATTTTATTTTGCTCTAATGGCCATGAGATTTTTCTTGCTTGTAGTCCACCCTACTAAACCCTTAAGTCCAGGAGTTTAGCTCCATTAGCATAGTTTGAGCCCCTGCTAATGAGCCCTTTTGTTTCTGTCCAGAACTGAAGTTTTCCAAATCTTGCACTAACAAGTTTCTGTTTTTTCTAAACCTAACCTTGCCATCATCTTGAGCATCTAAAGAGACCATGTTCTGGAAATTTTGGTGGCCAGCAAGGTTCCCTAGATGCCCATGGCATTCTGTCGAGCACCTTGTGTGCCTGGCCAGAATTGGCATGTTTTGATGAATGCATTGTGGACTAGCTTCAATGACCTAACCAGCATGTCCAAT
This sequence comes from Elymus sibiricus, assembly GCA_039707655.1. Taxonomy (NCBI): domain Eukaryota; kingdom Viridiplantae; phylum Streptophyta; class Magnoliopsida; order Poales; family Poaceae; genus Elymus; species Elymus sibiricus. Next base: position 285,503,181 of record CM077675.1, read on the forward strand.
AGAGCTATAGCACCCACCCCAAATATCCTATAAAGTTTTAACTTAACCCAAGCCCTCTAGCTTGTGCTCGCTTTTCGTCGAGCACCTGGTGAGTGTGCTCTAGGCGCGTCCAGAGCGCGCCTATTGCAGACATGATGTCTACTACGCAACCTTCTTCTTGTAGACTCGTGTTGGGCCTCCAAGCGCAGAGTTTTGTAGGACAGTAGCAAATTTCCCTCAAGTGGATGACCTAAGGTTTATCAATCCGTGGGAGGTGTAGGATGAAGATGGTATCTCTCAAACAACCCTGCAATCAAATACAAGAAATCTCTTGTGTCCCCAACACACCCAATACAATGGCAAACTGTATAGGTGCACCAGTTTGGCGAAGAGATGGTGATACAAGTGCAATATGGATGGTAGATATAGGTTTTTGTAATCTGAAAATATAAAAACAGCAAGGTAACTAATGATAAAAGTGAGCACAAACGGTATTGCAATGCTTAGAAACAAGGCCTAGGGTTCATACTTTCACTAGTGCAAGTTCTCTCAACAATACTGACATAGTTGAATCATATGTAAATCCCTCACGTGCGACAAAGAGTTCACTCCAAAGTCACAAATAGCGGAGAACAAACGAAGAAATTATTGTAGGGTACGAAACCACCTCAAAGTTATCTTTTCTGATCAATCGTATGAGCTGTCCCTATAAGTGTCACGAACAGCCCTACAGTTCGTACTAAAATAACACCTTAAGATACACATCAACCAAAACCCTAATGTCACCTAGATACTCCAATGTCACCTCGAGTACCCATGGGCTTGATTATACGATATGCATCACACAATTTCAGATTCATCATGTTCAATCCAACACAAAGAACTTCAAAGAGTGACCCAAAGTTTCTACCGGAGAGTCAAGACGAAAACATGTGCCAACCCCTATGCATAGATTCCAAAGGTCAAGGAACCCGCAAGTTGATCACCAAAACATACATCAAGTGGATCAATAGAACATCCCATTGTCACCATGGATATCCCATCGCAAGACATACATCAAGTGTTCTCAAATCCTTAAATACTCAATCCGATAAGTAAACTTCAAAGGGAAAACTCAGTTCATCACAAGAAGATAGAGAGGGGAAAACTCCATACGATTCATCTATATTAATAAAGCTCACGGTACATCAAGATCGTGTCATCTCAAGAACACGAGAGAGAGAGAGATCAAACACATAGCTACTGGTACATACCCTCAGCCCCAAGGGTGAACTACTCCCTCCTTGTCATGGAGACTGCCGGGATGATGAAGATGGCCTCCGGTGATGGTTTCCCCCTCCGGCAGGGTGCCGGAACGGGCTCCCGATTGGTTTTTCGTGGCTACAGAGGCTTGCGGCGGCGGAACTCCCGATCTAGGTTTCTTTCTGGGAGTTACGGGATTTATAGGAGTGCTTGGCATTGAAATCAAGTCAGGGGGACTCCCGAGGGGCCCATAAGCCAGGGGGGCGCGCCCCCTAGGCTTGTGGCTGCCTCGGGACTCCTCTCCGGTATCTTTTTGCTCCAGTATTTTTTATATTTTCCAAAAATATTCTCCGTAAATTTTCAGCCCATTCCGAGAACTTTTATTTCTGCACAAAAAACGATATCATGGTAGTTCTGCTGAAAACAGCATCAGTCCGGGTTAGTTCTAATAAAATCATACCAAAATCATATAAAATTATTGTAAACATGGCATGAATACTTCATAAATTATAGATACGTTGGAGACGTATCAGCATCCCCAAGCTTAATTCCTGCTCGTCCTCGAGTAGGTAAATGACAAAAGAAATAATTTATGAAGTGTGAATGCTAGCAAGTGCACAAGTTTGATCAATGATAATTCCAATCACTTTTTCTAGCATCAATATAAACCATAAACAGTAGCTCATCTCATAAAACCTCTCATGATCAAGTAACAAGCTATTCACATGTTAAAGTATAGACCAGAAAGTTTCTTGAAAACTAACAAACCATATTCCTAGTCATCGAACAATTGCAATTCATCTTATTTTCAGGAAGGGTCTATGTAAGAGCTTTGATTTAGCAAATTCCACATACTCAACTATCATATAGTCTTCCATGATTATTGACACTCAAAGCATCTTTTTAGAACAAATAGCATCCATCGAACACAGAGAAAGATAGGGGCTTAATGTTTTGCCTCCCAACTTATTTATCATATAGATAATTGTCAACAATAATAATTCATGATCAAATATATTTGATTGGATATATATGTCTAGATCATTCCCCAACACATGACGCTTGCCAAGAGAAAAAGGCGAAATATAGGAAGTGGTGAAGATCACCATGACTCTTGCATAAAGGTAAGTACTAGAAAGTAAAAGATAGGCCCTTCGCAGAGGGAAGCAGAGGTTGTCATGCGCTTTTTGTTTTTGGATGCGCAAACCCTTAATGCAAAGGAACGTCACATTGTATTGCCCTTTGTGATAGCAACCTTTATTATGCAGTCCGTCGCTTTTATTTCTTTACCATCACTAGTTCGTACAACGCTTATTTTCCCTTACAATAAAAGATCATACATATTTAGGAGCAATTTTTATTGCTTTTTGCACCGATGACAACTTACTTGAAGGATCTTACTCAATCCATAGGTAGGTATAGTGGACTCTCATGGCAAAACTGGTTTAAGGGTGTTTGGATGCACAAGTAGTATTTCTAGTTGGTGCGGAAGTTTTGGCTAGTATGAGGTGGAAGCAAGCACCACATGTTGGAGGATCCATAACAATATAACTTCTATACAAATATACCCAAACATAACTCATTAAGTTGTCTTCCTTGTCCAATTTTAACTAATTTGCTCGAGTTTGAAAATAATTAGTGAGCTCACAATCATAGAAGATGTCCAAGATAGTATATTTATATGTGGAATCTCTCTTCCTTCAATATTCTTTCATGAATTGTTCAAGTGACCAATGTGGTGTTTGCTAACTTTCAATAAATTTTACCACCTATACTTATTATGTGTGAAGTTATTACTCCCCATGGGATAAGTGTATGAAGCATATTTAATTTCAGATTTATGATATTCAATTCATTCGACCATTTACTCATAGGATAAGTGAAGATCAATGCGTAGTCAATTAGTTAAATAGACATGTGAGGACTCTCTCTCTTATTCAAAATTTCAGATACAAGCTTTTATTCAAACAGCAAAACAAAATAAAAATATCACTCCAAGAATAGTACGCATTCATGTGAACGAATAAAAATTTAGGCTCAACATAGGCTAACCGATAATTGTTGATGAAGAGAGGTGGGATGCGTAGCATCCCCAAGCTTAGATGCTTGAGACTTCTTGAAATATTTACTTGGGGTGCCTTGGGCATCCCCTAGCTTGAGCTTTTGTATCTCGTTCAATCCTCTCATATCATGGTTTCACCTATTCTCAAAAACTTCATCCACAGAAAACTCGAAATGAACTCGTGAGATAGGTTAGTACACATAATAATAAATCAACTCTTCATGTACTGCCAAGACAAGTTGCATAATAATTTCAAACATCATCTACTGTTTACTATCATTTCCACAATTTATATCTATCAATATAGGCTATGGAAACTATAGGATAAGTAGATAACAAAACTAAGACAGCAATCTGTCCAAACAGAACAGTCTGTAGAAATCTATTAAACCAGTGTACTTCTGTAACTCAAAAAATTATGAAAATTTAGGACATGCTAAATAATTTATATGACAATACTCTGTAAAAATTTCAGAAACTTTCCACGTTCCAGGTAAAATATGAAAATTCAAACACTACAGCAAAAGTTTCTGTTTTTACACAGCACACACATCAAACATGCAGTTCAAGCATCCTAAAGGCAATTCTTGGAACTTTTTATTGAAAAACAAGATAATAAATAACACCTAACAGAGAACAACAAAATAAAATGACGCTCCAAGCAAAACTCATATTATGTGACGAATAAAAATATAGCTCCAACTAAGATATACCGATAGTGTTGAAGACGAAAGAGGGGATGCCTTCCGGGGCATCCCCAAGCTTAGGCGCTTGAGTATTCCTTGGATATTACCTTGGGGGTGCCTTGGGCATCCCCAAGCTTAGGTTATTGTCATTCCTTGTTCTCCTTATATCGGTGTCTCACCCAAAACTTGAAAACTTCAATCACACAAAACTTAACGGAACTTCGTGAGAAGGGTTAGTGTAATAAATAACGATCATTCACTTAGGTACTGTCAAGACAAGATTCATAATTGTTCCCACATGATACCTACTGTATTATATCATTCCCATAATTTATATCACTCAATATAAGCCATGGAAACACTAAAACAAGCAAACTATGCATGCAAAACAGAATCTGTCAAAAACAGAACAGTCTGTGAAGATCTGTAGTGTAACCATACTTCCATGTCTCTAAAAATTCTGAAAAATTAGGACAACCTGAAGAATTTGTATATAAAGACTGTGTAAAAATTTTAGATCATTATCACGCTCCAGTAAAAAATAAATTAAAATTCCCGTACTGGAGTCAAAAGTTTCTGTTTTGGTTCAGCATCAATTCTACTCATCTTGTGAGTCATCCCAAAGGCTTTACTTGGCACTTTATTGAAATAAAAGGCACAAAACATGATTACTACAGCAGCTTAATCATGTGAACACACAAAAACAGAAAGTAAAAGTGTTGGGTTGTCTCCCAACAAACGCTTTTCTTGAATGCCTTTTAGCTAGGCATGATGATTTCAATGATGCTCACATAGGAATAATAATTGAAACATGCAAAAGAGCATCATGAATCTCATGACAAGCACATTTAAGTCTAACCCACTTCCTATGCATAGGGATTTTGTGAGCAAACAATTTATGGGAGCAAGAATCAACTAGCATAGGATGGCAAAACATGCATGACTTCAAAACTTTGAACACATAGAGAGAAAACTTGGTACTATTGCAATTCCTACAAGCATATGTTCCTCCCTCATAATAATTTCCAGTAGCATCATGAAGGAATTTCACAACATAACTATCACATTAAGCATTATCTTCATGATCCACAAGCATAGAAATTTTTTCACTCTCCACATAAGCAATTTTCTTTTCATTCATAATAGTGGGAGCAAACTCAACAAAATAACTATCATGAGATACTTGATTGACATAACCACTTTGAATATTAAAATCATGATGAAAAGTTTCATGGTTTCTATCACTCTTTATAGCATACATGTCATCATCATAATCATCATAGATAGTAGGCATGTCATTATCATAACAAATTTTCTCATCAAAACTTGGGGGACTAAAAATATCATCTTCATCAAACATAGCATCCCCAAGCATGTGGGTTTGCATATCATTAGCATCATGGATATTCAGAGAATTCATACTAGCAATATTATAATCATGCTCATCATTCAAGGAATTCTCATTAAGTATTTTCCTAAATTCTTCCTCTACCAATTGAGCACAATTTTCCAAACCATCATTTTCACGAAAGACATTAAAAAGACGAACCAAATGATGCAACCTAAACTCCATTTTTTTGTAATTTTCTTTTGTAAAACCAAACTAGTGATAAAACAAGAAACTAAAAGATTTAATTGCAAGATCTAAAGATATACCTTCAAGCACACACCTCCCCGGCAACGGCGCCAGAAAAGAGCTTGATGTCTACTACGCAACCTTCTTCTTGTAGACTCGTGTTGGGCCTCCAAGCGCAGAGTTTTGTAGGACAGTAGCAAATTTCCCTCAAGTGGATGACCTAAGGTTTATCAATCCGTGGGAGGTGTAGGATGAAGATGGTCTCTCTCAAACAACCCTACAATCAAATACAAGAAATCTCTTGTGTCCCCAACACACCCAATACAATGGCAAATTGTATAGGTGCACTAGTTCGGCGAAGAGATGGTGATACAAGTGTAATATGGATGGTAGATATAGGTTTTTGTAATCTGTAAATATAAAAACAGCAAGGTAACTAATGATAAAAGTGAGCACAAACGGTATTGCAATTCTTAGAAACAAGGCCTAGGGTTCATACTTTCACTAGTGCAAGTTCTCTCAACAATACTGACATAGTTGAATCATATGTAAATCCCTCACGTGCGACAAAGAGTTCACTCCAAAGTCACAAATAGCGGAGAACAAACGAAGAAATTATTGTAGGGTACGAAACCATCTCAAAGTTATCTTTTACGATCAATCGTAGGAGCTATCCCTATAAGTGTCACGAACAGCCCTAGAGTTCGTACTAAAATAACACCTTAAGATACACATCAACCAAAACCCTAATGCCACCTATATACTCCAATGTCACCACGAGTACCCATGGGCTTGATTATACGATATGCATCACACAATTTCAGATTCATCATGTTCAATCCAACACAAAGAACTTCAAAGAGTGCCCCAAAGTTTGTACCGGAGAGTCAAGACAAAAACATGTGCCAAACCCTATGCATAAATTCCCAAGGTCACGGAACCCGCAAGTTGATCACCAAAATATACATCAAGTGGATAAATAGAACATCCCATTGTCACCACAGATATCCCATCGCAAGACATACATCAAGTGTTCTCAAATCCTTGAAGACTCAATCCGATAAGTAAACTTCAAAGGGAAAACTCAATTCATCACAAGAAGATAGAGAGGGGAAAATTCCATATGATTCATCTATATTAATAAAGCTCACGGTACATCAAGATCGTGTCATCTCAGGAACACGAGAGAGAGAGAGAGATCAAACACATAGCTACTGGTACATACCCTCAGCCCCGAGGGTGAACTACTCCCTCCTCGTCATGGAGACAGAGGCTTGCGGTGGCGGAACTCCCGATCTAGGTTTCTTTCTGGGAGTTGAGGGATTTATAGGAGTGCGTGGCGTTGGAATCAAGTCGGGGGGACTCCCGAGGGGCCCACAAGCCAGGGGGGCGCGCCCTAGGGGGCGCGGCCCCTAGGCTTGTGGCTGCCTCGGGACTCCTCTCCGGTATATTTTTGCTCCAGTATTTTTTATATTTTCCAAAAATATTCTCCGTAAATTTTCAGCCCATTCCGAGAACTTTTATTTCTGCACAAAAAAGACACCATGGTAGTTCTGCTGAAAACAGCGTCAGTCCGGGTTAGTTCTAATAAAATCATACCAAAATCATATAAAATTATTGTAAACATGGCATGAATACTTCATAAATTATAGATACGTTGGAGACGTATCAAGACAGTGCATTCAAGTCGTCGCGCCCCTGACCCTTGCTTTCCAGCAGAGCCGCACCCCATCCCCTCCCGCTCGCCAGAGCCACCCGACCGCCTCCTCGCGCCTCGCAGCGCCGCCGCCAGAGCCACCTTGGCGTCTAGCCGACGGCCAAAGCCCGCCCCTGCCATGGCAGCCACCCAAGTCACCCCCGCCTGCCAGCTCGCCCCCTGGAGCAGTAGAAAGCTCGTCCGCTAGCCCCTGGAGAAGTAGAAAGCTCGTCTGCTAGCCCCTGGCGCCAGCCGGCCATTGCCATGTCGCTCGGCATGGGAAGCAACAGAGACTGCGAGCCGCCGTGCTTATCCACGCTCGCCACTGGAACCGACTTCCCCCTCCAAGAAATAGCGGCCCAGACCCCCTTGCGCTCGGCATCAACTCATACCCAGCCATAGAAAGCTCCCCTTAGCGCCAGCTTGACCGAAGCTTGTCGTCTCCCCTGTCTCCGGTAGGTATGGCTGTCGCCGCCACATGGTTAGATTCCCAACAACCAGAGACCCTCCACTCTCACTCTCTCCACCGGTAGCCTTCCTCCGACCCCACGAGGTGATTCCCCCTCCAATTTTTGCCCGGGAGCCACCGTAGGCAGAAAGCCATCCCCAACCGTAGCCGCCGTCTGCCTTGAAGCTCGTCGCCGACGACCCTTCCCACCTCTCCGATCGTGGCGACCATCGGGAGGACCACCACCTCACCGTGGATCCATTCCTGCACCCAGGAGTCTGTGGGGAGCCGTCATGCACCGACGAGGATCACCGGAGGCCATGCCCCGTTCGGCCAGAGGAGGGAGACATCGGGGAGGACTGGTCAAACCTCACCAGTGGGCCAGGAGGACCCAATGTCAGTGACCCGCGTCGGCGCACGCTGACTTAAGTGAAGGCGTATTTTTCCTGGGTACCTTTTACTATTGCGCAAGCGTATTCCTGTCGGAAACGTTTTCTTTTCTGTTTTATTTTAAAAACCAGATTTTGACTGAAGTTTGACTAGCTTTAGTTTTTAAACCACAACTCCAATTGACTTGATTCTTTTTCCTACACTTCTAAAATTTCATCTAGTTTATTTTAATATTTATTTGAAAATTTTATGAACAACTTTTCTGTACTGTTTTGAATTGTATGTTGATTTGAATATTTTCAAAAATAGGAATTTGGAGGGAAGATTAAACTTTCAAAAGTTTTGAAGTACAACCTATCTTTATGAATACTCAAGGGAAGCATCCTGAACTTTGATATAATATTAGTTGTGTGTTGCCTGCGATGTCAAATAAACTTCATCCCTATGCTAAAGTGAAGTAACATTATTTTATGTGAAGGTATAATCATGTATATAAGTGAATGATGAGAATTTCTTGATGTTGCATTTGAGATGCATGTGACAGTAGTCACTACCTTATGCCACACATGCCTGCCGGATGAAACCCGGGAGAAGTCTCTGTCTCAGGAAGACACGACCTTGGAGCTGACATCTCATTGGGACGAGGATGATCAGTGAGGCATGATGGGGCATGATAGGTGGTGACCCTGTCAGGAATTGTGAAACATATTTGTTGTGCTAACCTTGCAGGGAAAACATAAACCTCCCAAGTCGACCCTAGATCGAGTCTTGTTGCAATAACCCCTATGTTTGTTTCGTATTACCACTTGTCCCTACCGCAGGTAGGGTATGGTTTAGTAGGTAGTCAACCCCTGTCTTGGCACACACCGTACAGAGAGGCCATAGTGAAAGATACCAGTGGCCCCTGGTAGGCACATCACTTGGTCCGGGGGCATGGGTGTTCCGGTTGGACCGAGGGGGTAGCGCCCCTGTTTGCGCGTGTCATAAATTTTGTGATCCTATGCTAATCGAGATTGTAGTCTCCCCACTTAGAGTTTTACTTAACGGTTGTCGTGGGTGATTCCAGGCACTGGGAAGTTAAACTGGTGTGTGCTAAGCGGAATTAGTCTCGGATTGACTAAAGAAATCCGTTACTCGTGGGTAAAGAGTACAACCTCTGCAGAGTATTACATCTATTCAAATAGCTGTGTCCGCGGTGAAGGACTACAGTCTGGGATAGGTCAAGTGTCGGTCTTAGTGTCGGTCTCCGGAGGAAATCTTCTAAACCAGAATATTCATCGGGAAGTGTGACAAATGATAATTATGATAAATATTATTATGGACTAACCATCTATATTATTTGATTTGTGGAGTATCACTTGGGATGGTTCTACCTCCTGGATACTGATTGTTATTATATTATAAGCCCTTTGGATGGCGTCGCTCACACGTCCGACTGCGGCACGCATGTTATTTATTTTTCTTTATAAGCCCTTTATGTGGTGTCGCTCAGACGCCTGACTGAGGCATGTTATATATTTATTTTCCTTTCAAGGCGTCCTTATAGACACCCGATCGGATCATTTTATCTCCTTGGAATTTACGGGAGGACTACTGCCCGACATTCCATTTTTATTCTCAATTACTTGATTGCTTATTTATTTCATTATGAACTATCTGATTACCTGCATCATGAATTTATCTGATGGAATATCCATTAATAATTTCAGTGCATGCATATCACCTGCTTTATTATATTTGTTTTCATGATGTTTGCGAGTACATTCAAACGTACCCACTGGATTGTCCCTCGCTACTGTCTTGGCCAGACTGCGTATTTGGAGAGGAGCATCCTAACGATAACCCCTTAACCTAGGCACCGAAGATAGCAGCCACGCGAAGATAGGGGTTATCCAGGTCAGCGGTTCCTATGGCAATGGAGTCTCGTAGACGCTGGATATCCACGAACCGCTTCCGCCATCAACCACTAGAAATCTTTGTTGTACTCCATAGACCATCATGGTCTTGTACTTCAAATTTTCTAATTTGCCTGGAATTTCTGTATCAATTATGTTTCCACCAGCTAACAGTAATCCTGGGGCTGGTGAGCACGAGGATCATTTGCCAGGAAATTTATATTCCGGAAAACCGGTCCTGACAACCTTGGTATCAGAGCCAGGCTGACCATTGGCTAATCCTATCTTCGCCGGATCGATAAACCTAGGTTAACCCACCTACCAGACCTTATCCTATTGTGACACCCTGGATTTGGTACTACAGTAATATTTGTAATCAAGCTACAGTAACATGAGGATTAAGCTAATCCAATTTGCTAATCCAATTATGATCATTGTTGGAATCAAACCCTAATTCAAATTCCTTGCAATTCAAAATTCATTTCAAAAGTGGATTTAAAAGTTTTGCAAATCAATAAATCAAAATCATGGTTAGGTTGCAAATATTCCCTAAGCTATTCTAAAATTGCAACCCACAAGTTTTGCAAGTGTTTAGTGCCTCAAAAAAAATAAAACGGAGGTCAATACTTTTATTAATACCCTTTTTAAATCTTGCTATTTCAAAACTTTTCAAACGGCTCCCAAATAAATTATGGCATTGTATAAAAATGTTGTTGGATATATGGACCCAATGACCTATTTTTACAAAGGTGAATTTCTCACTAATATAATTAAAACAGAATCAAAATTAAAGGGAAAATGCGAAATAAAATAAAATAAGAAATCCCTCCCCCCCGGGGGGGGGGGGGGCAACTGGGCCACCGGCCCAGCTCGCCCACTCAACTGGCCCGACCCCTCCCGGCCTATGACCCTCCTGGGGTCACCGACACCCCCACGTCCCCACTCCCCCCCACTCTCCCTCTCCTCCCACCGATTGGATCGAGATCGGGGAGCCCCGACGCCGGTCCTCCCCCACGCCGCCGCCCATCGGCGCTGCACCACCGCCGCGTCTCTGCACCGGACCTCCCCGATCCCTCCCCACGCCCGTTGCCAGCCCCTTCTAACGCAAGTGAGCCGCCGCCCCTCTCTGCCCGCTCACCGTACCTGCCCCCCATGTGCGTGGGCCCCCCTCCCCCCCTGTGCCGGCCCTCGCCCGCCCCAAGGCCACCGCGCCACGGCCGCGCCCCGCTCGCCTCTCGTCGCCCCGCGCTCGGGCCCACCCGCGGTCCCCGCTCGCCGCACGCTCGCACTCGCCACGCCCCACGTCGCTGGCCGTCCCCGCTCGTTATCCGGCGCCCCCGCATCGCCCCCACTCGGTCGCGCCCCCTACCGACACCGCCGCGGCCCCGCTGTGCCTCCCCCCCGTCGTCCCCACTGACCGGCCACCGGTGGCCCTCGCCGGGCCACCTCGGGCCATGAACCCGCCCCCACCGATCTGGTTAGTGGGGTAGATCAGCCACTAACCCCCCCCATACTCACTTACATTAGGGGCCCACCCCCCCCCCCCCTTAAAAACGAAAATATAAAAGAAAAATAAAAATTTGCAAAATATAAAATATATAATTGATTAGTCAATTAGTGTAATTAAAATTAATTAGATTAGTTAATCACTTTGTTATTTTATCAGAGAATGACATGTGAGCCCTATCAATTAGTACTAATTATAATCTGTTAATTAATTCTGAAATTTAGTTTAGACTAAATAGTCCATGACAAGTGGGACCCAGCCCTCTAACTAATTTGTTTAAAATTAATTAAATCTGAATTAATACTGTGTCAATGACAAAAGGGGCCCACTCGTCAGTTTGACAAGTCAAAGGCCCTGTTCACTGCTGATGTCTGCATGACATCATGCTGATGTCATAAATAATTATGGAATTAAATTAAATCTGTTTAGTTCCAGAATATTAATAAAACTTTAAAAATTAATATAAAATAATCTGTATGTCAGATGAAAATAATTTATACATGAAAGTTGATCAAAAAAATCCCACGAATCCGAATACGCAGTCCGTTCGTCTGTCACGTGCTCCTATCATAAGGAACATGGAACTTTTCCATCATTTTCATCTGTCTAGTAGTAGCCCGAGACCCGGGAGATATCGTCAGATATTCTTCCGCCCCGTCTGTGATGTGTAGTACTGCGTTAGTGCATGCCTAGCTCTGTTTATTGTCTTGTCATGCATCGTGTTGCATCTGTCTGCTTTATATTTATTGTTTCTCCCCCTCTTCTTACCGGTAGACCCCGAGACTGGCGCTGATGCATGGTACGACTACGCTACTGACGATCAGGCCTTTGCAGCAGAGCAGCAAAGCAAGCAACCCCCCCCCCACCCTTGATCATCCCGATATCACGCATTCTTTCTATCTCATGCTTGCATTATATTTTGCTACTGTTGTAGTTAGCTCCTATTCTGATGCATAGCCTGTTTTTGATAAACTGCTAATACCTGCTACATCATTATACTGCTTAGCATAGGTTGACAGTGACCCTTGTGGCCCCCTTAGTCCTAGTTGCCCCGCTTTAATAATCAGTTACTCGATCATCATGATCGACGAGCCAGACCCGTCACATCACTGCACACCCCCTTAGTTGTACGACTCTGCAGAAGTACTATCGAGTACCGAGGGTGACACCTCGTGAAGTACTCATGATGTTAGCTCTATAGTGTAGCTAGTCGGTCGTGGTAAATAGAGGGTGATACATTTCCGCCACTCCCGGTTTCGACTCTGTCATGCAAACCCCCCCCCATCGAGTGTGAGACCCCTGAGGGTGACTCCTCTAAGTCCACCTTGACGGTTGCATTGAGCCGGAACCATTGAGGGTGATTCCTCAGGTTTCGCCTTGATGTTTTATACACACGGTTACTATGACGGTAACAGAAAGATTTTGGTAATGGGTCGGCCCTGAAGGGTACCCACGGATTGATGACGACAAGGTGTGGCCGGGCAGGTGAGGTGATAATCCCCAAGTGCAAGGAATCATCGTAGCAATTTCCAAAGGTGGAAGTGATAAGTATGGAGTGTCGAACCCACAAGGAGCTAAAGGTAAGATCAATATTCTCTCAAGTCCTATCTGCCACTGATACGACTCTACGTACGCCGAACGTTTGCTTCCAACTAGAAACGAGAAATAAAACTACGTTGTGGGTATGAAGAGAATAGCTTTGCATGATATCGGAGAACTAAAATATAAAAATAGGTGCTGTTATCATAAAGTTAGAATATATTACAATATATTACAAATAGCGAGTGCGGAATAATGATGGGTCGTTGTGCAGAATTGTCCTAGGCAATTGTTAACAAGATCGGTAATCATTATTGCAATTTTATATGAGGGAGAGGCATAAGCTAACATACTTTCTCTACTTGGATCATATGCACTTATGATTGGAACTCTAGCAAGCATCCGCAACTACTAAAGATCATTAAGGTAAAACCCAACCATAGCATTAAAGCATCAAGTCCCCTTTATCCCATACGCAACAACCCCCTTACTCGGGTTTAAGCTTCTGTCACTCTAGCAACCCACTATAAGTGAATCATGAATGTATTGCAACACCCTACGGCGGGAATGTTTCACGTGTGCGCGGCACGGAAGGCACTATAGGACAGCACCAAAATAAACATACAACTCAAACCAATCTAGATCATCAATCAACCCATAAGACAAAAGAAATCTACTCAAAACATCATAGGATGGCAACACATCATTGGATCATAATATGTGGCATAAAGCACCATGTTCAAGTAGGGGATTACAGCAGGATGCGGGAGAGTGGACCGCTGAAAAGATATGAGGACGGTGCTGAAGAAGGTGATGTTGATGAAGACGATCACCGTGGCGATGGTTCCCCCGATGGCACTCCGGCGCCACCGAGAGAGAGGGGGAAAGGGTCTCCCCCTTGTGCTTCCTCCTCCATGGCCTCCCCCTAGGTGGGGAGAGGTTCTCCCTCTGGTCCTTGGCATCCATGGTGATGATGGCCCCTCCGTCTTCCTCCTCCATGGTCTCCGGTGATGGTGACCCCCTCCGGCAGGGTGCCGAAGAGGGCCAAGATTGATTTTTTGTGGCTACAGAGACTTGCGGCGGCGGAACTTCTGATCTAGGGTTCTTTCTGGGGGTTTTGGTATCTATAGGTATTTTTGGCATTGGTCTCACGTCAAGGGGGTGCTCGAGGAGTCCACAAGCCGGGAGCACCCTCCCGGGGGGGTAGGGCACGCCCCCTAGGCTTGTGGCCTCCTCAGTCACTTCCTGGCCCAGCTCTTGTGCTTCGAGGGTCTCGTTTGGACCATAAAAAATCACCGTAAATTTTTAGCCCATTCCGAGAACTTTTATCTCTGCACAAAAAACGACACCATGGTAGTTCTGCTGAAAACAGCGTCAGTCCGGGTTAGTTCTAATAAAATCATACCAAAATCATATAAAATTATTGTAAACATGGCATGAATACTTCACAAATGATAGATACGTTGGAGACGTATCATGAGGCCCTTGCTACAAGGCCTCGAGACGGGTCGACAGGACCGCACATTGTGGGTTGCGCTTGTCACCGCACTTCATAAAATGCTAAGGGTTTGGGTATTTGATCTGAGTTGGTCGTTTGACCTTTTTCGCACTAAACCTTCACGTGGGACAAGTTATGGGTACTCAGTGTCGTTGTATCAGCCGAAGCTCTTCGGACGTCAGCAATGGAGCGGCGCGCGCCCGAGTGGTCCGCGACGGCATTGTTCTTGTATAAGAGGTGCTAGGACTGATCTCGGCCGCCCACGCATCGTGCAGGAGTGCAAAGGTTGAGTGGGCCCCTGACCCTCGCGCGCTTAGGATTTAGACCGGTGGGCTGGCCTCTATGTTGAGCCTAGGTAGGGCGACGACGTGTTGATATTCTGAGGCCGGGCATGACACAGGAAAGTGTGTCCGGCCGGAGGTGATCAACCGTGTTGGAAATGTGGTGCACCCCTGCAGGGATGAATTCAACTATTCGAATAGCCGTGTCCACGGTAACAGGATGACTTGGAGTTGTACCTCGATCTAATACAACTAAAATTGTGATTTAAACTGAAATGAATGTTGGCTCCGAGATTGCTTTCTCGCAGGGAGACGAGGAAGAATCTTTGGGCGTGGTTACTTAACAAAATTGCTACATTAATATTGTTAACTGTCAATTCTCAGAAGATCTTCTTCAGTCTTACTCAAAAGGTCATATGAGTTACCAATCTACACTCTTCTAATGTTGCAAGATGTTGAAGATGCTAGTCTTCGATAGGACTAGGTCTTCCCCCCCTTATTCTCGCCTTTCTGCAGTCAGTCCAAAGATATAACCCCATTCCTTTGATACTGATGCATATTGTAGTATAGTTCTGATTTAAGTCTTGCGAGTACTTTGGATGAGTACTCACCGCTGCTTTGCCCCCTCTTTCCCCCTCGATACGATTACCGCGTTCAGATGACAGAGCCCAGGAGATGTAGTACGCCCCAGATGACTACTACAACACCGCTGGAGCTTACTACTACATGGAGAGTGCCAACGCTCAGGAGTAGTTAGGAGGTTCCCAGGCAGGAGGCCTCGCCTCTTTCGATCTGCTGGTTATGTTTGTGCTAGCCTTTTTAAGGCAAACCTTGTTTAACTTATGTCTGTACTCAGATATTATTTGCTTCCGCTGACTCGTTTGTATGTCGAGCTTATGTATTCGAGCCCTCGAGGCCCTGGCTTGTAATATGAAGCCGTATGACTTTAAATTGTGTCTAGAGTTGTGTTGTGATATCGATCAATGAGTCCCTAATCTTGGTCGTACGCATTTGCATGTATGATTAGCGTACGATCAAAATGGGGGCATCACACCTATCCATAGCCGAGCCTATCCTATTCGATAGCCCACACTGTGACCCCGACACCTTTAGGCAGTTGGTGCCCAACCTATCATCCTAGCCCATTGATCATGAGCCCGCGAACGACACCTAAGTTGCCCCATTCGCAAGTGTGCGAAGGAAGACTTCGTTTTCTTTCTACAAAGGAAATGTTTGCCCCAACCCAGCACACCACAGCCACCTATCCAAAACCAAGCAAAGATGCCTGGCGCCATTGTTCACAATGAGACCACCGCGACTGACCTTGGAGGTTTTGTGACCGTTCTAGCCAACCTCACCCGTCGTGCTTTTGCCCTAGAAGATCCCCCGGAATATGTTGTGTACCAGGAGCGCACGAGTGATGCGAACCATCACTTCTGGGCCACGGTGCACATCTACGGCAGGGGTATCGCGCCAGAACGCCCCTACAGGTTCACCGGAAGATCAACTTCCTACGAGCCACAAGCCATCCAGCTAGCAGCTCGAGTGGCTATAGTTCAACTCCGGTACCTGTCGCCGAGAGTTAACTGCAGCTCGTTCTACTACTACCCTAGCCGTAAAGGTTATGGTAGGCCACCCCAGATCACCAACGGAGACCACGAGACGGACCCTGCCTTATTGCATCTTGTGCGCTACCTAAGTGCACAAGAGGCACTATTCGATCAGGTCATCCTTGATCCGATCGCAGCTCGCGAAGAACTTGCTCGCCGAGCCCCGGCAAGAAGAGAAGTTGCGCGCGACGCCGACAACCCAGTCGTGCTATTCGGACAACCGATAGAGTCTTCGAGGTATGCCTCGGCAACCGACCAAAAGATATTCGTATCCTCGGAGGAGCTTCGTCGCCTTTTGGGGACCTACTCCAACGGGATTGTGACCACCAACCTGCGTGATGGTCATCATCGCTACCCCAACCCCGCAACTACGCATCCTAACCCAGTCAACCCCGACGGTGAAGCCCAAAGAGAATCCTCGACGTCCGCAAGGCACGCTCGACTAGATATCAACGAAGTAGACTAAGCGACTCGAGTAGTGCCGAGTCTTAGTATTCCTATGCCATGTAATAGTGTGACCTTGTATCGCCATTAATAAATTGCAAACTGCTTGCATACCATTATTTTAATGGTACTGCATGTGACCACGCATAAATATTTTGGTGTTTGGTTGCTTATTAAATTCTGGGCGTAGCTACCAAAAACCACCCCAGCCGACAACCACAGTAATACGTCACTTTTTGTGAGATATGTATATCTGTGGCATTGACCCCGACCACCATAGAGCAGAACCTACACCCAAGATTGCCCCCACACCGCAATATGTCACCTAGCCCAGATGCTATATAAGATGCCACTCCGTGACCTTACCAAGCATCCCTCACCTTGTGCTCCGCCCTCACATCCATTTTTACCCATTTTGAACCCTAGGATTCATCTAAGAACCCCACATGCAACCCTGGCAGTTTTGTTAGAATATTGTGGGACTTTAGCCGCAGTACCATGGGTTCTCCCCAACCACCCCAGTACGAGCTGTTCAAATCGAGGATCACCTCCATCGCCTCGAAATATTGGGCAGTAGTGCACATTCCCCCTGTAAACCCAAACCAAGACCCTACGGAAGTCTCCTTCATCGGGAAATCTATGCCAACTCCACAAATGGCCATAGAAGTTGCTGCCTACGAAGTAATTACCCGCCTTCGATTCACCGTGCCATATGCTAGCGAAAGGGGATATTATTACTTCCCGAGCCGTGCAACACCCGGAGAAGAAGCATCTTTTCCCGGTGGACGAACGGAGAGAGACCCAGTACTGGCCAACCTTGTTCAGTACATCATCGCTCAAGAGCGTTTGACCCAGCGAGTGATGGATTTTCT
Source organism: Elymus sibiricus (assembly GCA_039707655.1). NCBI lineage: Eukaryota > Viridiplantae > Streptophyta > Magnoliopsida > Poales > Poaceae > Elymus > Elymus sibiricus. The sequence continues at coordinate 285,520,906 of CM077675.1, forward strand.
CCAGACCCTTGCTGTTATGAATCCTCAGATCGCCATTGGCAGGCCACTGAGCCCAGACCAGGAAAGACTTGTTCTTCGACTAGTTCATCCGCTCTCCCGGAGGAAGAAGAATGTGCCCCAATGCCGGAGGCATTTCCTCAGAACCATGCATATTTTACCTTTGCGCCGTAGACGGCACTGTTGTGTTTGTTAGCCTAGCATTTAATTGTATGTTGCAATATATGTATTGTATCTTAAGATTGTGCTATAAGTAAATTGTTTGATTGTAATTGTATGAGAGTGATTTTACTGCTGTGATTGAAAATCAACTGTTTTCACCCTCAGTAAATCTCGAGATGAGATTTTCTTCGGGCCACTACGCCAAATATTTTTCCCGTAACATAGATTTAAATTCACGCAACACCACGACAACAGGCTCACAGCCACAACCACTCAACCACATGCACTAAGTGCAAAACCACGTACACATTTTTGCACCAAGTTGATCACCTCACAAACACACCATAGAGTTTTTGAAAGAGAAATTTGTGAGTGATTATTCCTATGAAGATTGCCGCCGGCACACTAACAGCCATTAGCACCTGACACCGACACCTAATTCTCATGATCACCGCTGCCGCGGAGAGCCACCACTCGAGCAGCAGCATCACAGCGATCATCTTGGATCATCGCGCATAGAATCATGGAGAATCCAAGCAACGTCACCACCGCTCCACACAGAAGAATCGTGAACCAATCCGAGATCACTTCCTCCATTAGAGCCTCGCCTCAAGCTGCTGCGAGCAAAAATGAAGGAGCACGAGGAAGAAGAAGAAACGGGGTCAGGTTTGAGGACGAGGGGAGCACCGCGGTCGTTTTTATAGCTTGAGTTCGATGTACGGTGGGCGAAGTCCATGAGCGCCACTCATTGCTCGATCGCCGGTGTTCGGAGGCGAATCTGCGAGCAGTGCCGACAGGGCACTGGCCTGGAATTTGCCTAGAATTTTTGTATCAAGAATGTGTCCACCAGCTAAAAGTAATCCTGGGGCTGATGAGCACGAGGATCATTTGCCGGGAAATTTATATTCTGGAAAACCGGTCCTGATAGCTGTTTACCGCCCCATATGTACCGGGTAGCACATCACAAATGGTCATGTTACGGGAACCGTGTATCACGCACGTTTCCATTTCACACGATTTGGTTTGGGAAACCGTGTGTTGTATACAACAGAGTGCGATAAATAGTTTCCCCGACCGATATCAGATCCCCATAGTTTCCCCATCTTCCCCAAATCCCTAAATAACCTCCAAATCTATAGCCCCCAAATTCCCTAGCATGGCGCTGACATTGCGGGAATGCGGACGAGTGGTGCTGATGGTTTCAATGCGACTGCTCCAGTTCGTGCAGTCGCTCCTAGCAGCGCCATTGGCGGCACCACCACGACGGCGGTCACCGACGAGCACTTGCCAAAGGTCATCAGGAGGCCTGTGTAGTACGGATCCGAATCGTCTTGTCAAGTCCCAATCATTCCTCATCTTTTTAGCATGTCCAAAAGCAAGAAACTCACTCAATCCGTCCTGAATTGGACCCTCCTCTCTCTTAGGAAAGTGATCAATTGCCGAATCCAGAGTATGACTCCAGCAGACTCCCGCAACATGCGTTCAATTCCGAGTTTTGCGCCACTAAGAAGTACCACAAGCTGAGTTGTGTGCACGGACACACTCCCACTCGACGTGTATGCACAGAGGGATTCAACATTGGCAGACGGTTTCTCGGTTGCCCGTTAGAGGTTAGTGCTAAGTTCATCCTTTAGGTTCAGTTAATGCCCCCACTCATCCTGATTATTTAACATTCGTAAGGATATGAGGCTTGTGCCTTGGTTAACAGGTTGGATGATGAATGGCATGGCAGGGCTCAGAGTGTTATCACCAAGCTTGCAGAAGATAACGTAAAGCTAAAGAAGAAACTGACTGATCAGGAGTGTGCAATAAGTACGATGAAGCAAGAAAGAATCAATCACAGGCAACAGATGAAAGCAAGAGACAAGAAAGAACTAGCATGTGTGGTTGTAGTTGTGGGATTAGCCATCTTCTATGCACTGTTTGCATTGATGATTAGGGGTATTGTTTCATTGTTACTCGCTACATCAATAAGCAGAGCTCATCTATTGCTTACCAACTGTCTTATGCTAAAATGTACCGTGTGCATATTGAACACACTTGGACGATCCAACCCGTGTGCGTAATTATCACATCGAGAGGAATTTAGAGCGTCGGGGTACCCATAATTGCGGTTGATTATGTAGGAATTCTAACCGCCTGCCAAGGCGCCAATATAATCGGGCAATCCCCCGCTTCAATTGACATTCATGTTTTCTTCATACCACGCTTCAGTCGCCACCATCTTCATTGTCTCAGCAGGCCGCGCCACACACTTACTCACACTCAGCAAACTCAATTTCTTGATGTTTGTTTATGTAGCACGCAGCCATGTCAGGCACCAGCGAGGACGAAAGTTCCACCAGTCTGGCGCCCGATCTACGGTCAACCTTGGAATCATCGCCCTCGTCTTCCATTAGTCCAGTGTCAAGACCTGACCTCTACTTTATCCGATTCATGGAAGGGACGTCGCCGCCCGAGTCATCGAACGATGACCAAATGGATGATGAGCTACTGAGGGACGAAGAAGACGACGACGATGATGAGGAGGAGGAATGGTCGAACAAGGAGGAGGACGACGAGTACCTCGACCAGGACATCAATGATGATGATGAGGAGGAGGAATGGTCAAACAAGGAGGAGGAGGACGAGTACGCCGTTGAGGACATCAACGATGACGATGAGGAGGACTTGTCAAACAAGGAGGATGACGACAAGGACATCTACGATGGTGATGACGACGACGACGATGAAAAGAAAGCGGTCATCGGCAAGAAGCGTCCATGCCAAGTAGATGTCGCGAGGCCATCCAACAACAACAAGAAGAAGAAGTAAATCACATTATATATATCGGTTGTCGTTGAATCATATTTACACTTGAACTCGGTTTCCCATGTCGAGGTCATCGCAAACGGTTAATGATTACAGATTCGACACTGATCATTCACATTATCACACACAGTTGGTTTCTTCAACTGTGTGCCCAGTTGAGCACACAATTCAGAAAAACAGATCGTATGTGTTGTCTAGAATTATCGCACACAATTCTGATTACCGACCTGTTTGCAGAGTATCACACACGCCTTATTACGACAAACCGTTTGTGTTCTTCCGGATCGGCGCAAACAGTTCTTCTGAGTGACCTGTATGCCATATATCGCACACATTCGGATCTACGTAACCGCTTGCGTTACATTGGATCTTCGCAAACAGTTCTACGGTGTCAACTGTATGACGTACGTCGCACACACCTGTCTTTTTTAAACCGTTTGTGTTATTTTTCCTCGTCACAAACAGTTTGTAAATACCAGTCGTTTGCCTCGCATCGCACACGCAACTCTTTTCTGAATCGTATTTGATGGATCCGCCATCGCACACAGTTCGTGTCATTGGTGAGGGAGCTTGAACTATACCGTTTGAGATACATGCATCGCACATAGTTTCATCGAAGGTCTCTGATTGATGTGTCGTCTTTGGACCATCCTACAATAGTGGGAAGCGATTATTAATAAAACTTGATCAACCTTATTAACGACATGTGGTTGATGAATTTAGTAAGCACAACTTTATGTACCTTTACTTTACTCTCTGTTATTCTTAGTCAAATAAAATACGATACCGTGATTATCCTGTTTTCTTAGTTTCCCGTGCATAAAAAATGACCCAAAAATAAAAAGTCTGAGATTGCCACAAAATTTTAACATGAATTTTTCTAGAATATTTAAGAATTTTTAGTGCTGAAAACACATCAGGGAGGAGCACTTGGGGCCACAAGCCAACAGGAGATTGTGGGGCTCATAGGGCCCCCGTACCTTATCTCTTCAGCCTATGTCATCCCCTACCTCTAGCAAAAATTCATTCACACTCTCTCTCTCTCGTGTTCTTGATCCCGAAACTGAAATTTTGAATCTCTTTGCTCGGAACTCTGTTTCCAAAACTTTTTTGAGGAATTCATCCTTGGTATGTGACTCTCCCATTCCTCTAATTAGTTTTTGCTTTAGTGGTTTATATTTTGCATATTTTGCTGCGCTTGGTACTACTGAAAATGAGCTTGCATGTTAAATTCTTTGAGTTCCAAGTAGTATGAATGCTTGATATGGCCTCTAGGCATCCATATGAGTAGTTGCTACCAATCTTGCAAAGTTTTATTGACATAATTCTCTGACCCAGAAATTTCAGAAATTTGTTCATAGGAAAATCAATTTCCTTAAGAGAGGTTCTTCAAGCCGAAGCCCCACAGGAGTTGTGGGGAGGACCCAGGATCAGGACATCAACATCTTTCGCAACACGGAAGTTAGGCCGTGTGAATGGCCATATGTTCCTTTCATGAGTGAAGCGGGTTTCCACCAAGAGTTCATGCAATTCATTGCAAATACCGGGCTGACCAACTTCATCGTAGACGAGTGTGATCAATACTATCTCCTTATAAATTCCTTTGTGCAAAATTTTCATTTCATGAATAGACCCGGTGCTCCCAAAGTACGTTTCGACTTATATGCCACACATTATGAAATATCACTCTCTGAAGTTTGTGAAATATGCTTGCTTCCTTTTGACGGGGGAGTGCGTGATCCTAAACCAGAGGAGTTTGAGGGATTCCTTCGTACCTGTCGGCGTACGACACCTATGGGATCGCATGGATCCCTTTTACGGTTCGGCAGGGAGAAAGGCGTGCACAAAGAGCAGATCCAACGATCAACGCGAGGAGCGCTATGTGATGAATAGTACACAGCCGCTACGCATGCATCTGGGCCAGAAGGTCCCCCTCCTGTAGCTGTGCCTTGGGCCTCCTTTTATATGTCAAAGGGGTCACCAACAGTGGCGTACATCGCATACAAGAGGTGTAAAGTTGCTACGGTGTATTCAAAATACCACTGACGTCTTAGGACAAATGCATTAAATGCTCCGTTTAGGTGTCCCTAACTTTCTTGGGGACGGAAAAAGAGCCCGTCCCATCAGCACCGCTTAACCCCATCGCCGTTAGTGTCTTGACACGCACCCAGGAGGAGAAAGCCTAACCGACAGGCTAGTCGCTGCCCTAGAGCGGTGAATGACAGGCTGGCGAGGTCTTGCTGGGTGCGAATCTTGCCAGGGCTTCGCAAGCCATCCCGGCAAGAATTCTTGCCGCGGCTTCAGCCCTTTGGCCTTCTGCCTTCTGATTATTGACTTGAATGCTTTCTCGATATTCTTGCATTTGCATTCAGCTGTCTCCCGGCAGGCCTTGCCGCTGGTGTGGCTACAACTGCCCATGCACAAGTATGGGGTACTAAAAGACCCAAACTTTAGTACACCGACAAGAGCCCCCGGGCCTAGGCCATACACGGGTGCGAGGCGTTGTTGGGCTAGGCCCAAATAGTGCACGGGCACGCGTGGCAGGAGTTAACTGCTGTAATCATTCCGTTTACTGCGCCCCCCCCCATGACGCCCATTGAATGCGGGACATGGGAGACGTGCGCGGAGCGGCCGCAATATCAGCGCGCTCGCAAAAGCGTCTTCATATTGATTAGTAAAGAGGCAGCCCCACGCCTTCCCCGTAAAAAGGAAACCGCAGAGGTGCTTGCTCATTTACCTCCTGTCCTTTCCAATCTGGGAACCGCCGTCGTCTCCTTCCTCGAACTCGAAACAGAGCCTCCTCCACTCATCCGCCGCCTCCACGCCCTCATCGTCCTCACGCCACATAAGGCGGGTCCAATGAAGTGGACTCCGGAAGCAGAGGCAGCGCTGCAGGATTTGAAGAGGTACCTCTCCTCTCCGCCAACACTAGTCGCACCTAAACCACAGGAGCCGTTGTTGCTGTACCTAGCGGCAACGAATTAAGTGGTTAGTGTTGCGTTAGTGGCGCAGAGAGAAGCCGACGACGAAGCAGCAGCGAGGGCAGGACCGTCAAGCGACGAGCTAGGATCTTCCCCGGCAGAGTCTGGTGCCGGCAATGCAGAATCCGCACGGTCCAACGAAGTAACACAAAAGAAGAAAATGGTGCAGCACCCAGTTTATTTTGTCAGCTCCCTTTTGCAGGGGGCTAGGTCAAGATACTCTGGCGTGCAGAAGTTGCTCTTCGGCCTCTTTTGGCCTCGAGGAAGCTGCATCATTATTTCCAAGCACATGAGATCACCGTCGTCACTCGCTTTCTGTTGCAACGGATTTTACGAAATCCAGATGCGACCGGCAGGATTGTGGAGTGGGCGTTGGAACTGTCGAGCTTTGGTCTCAAGTTTGAAAGCACTTCGACTATTCAGAGCAGAGCCTTGGCGGAGTTCATTGCAGAATGGACCCCGACGCCGGACGAAGAGATCCAAGAAACAACTCTCCCCGGCAAGGAAACGAATCAAGAATGGATTATGTATTTTGATGGGGCTTTCTCGCTGCAAGGCACCGGTGCCGGCGTGCTACTTGTCGCACCCACCGGAGAGCACCTCAAATATGTAATTCAGATGCACTTTCCCCGGGAGAGGTCGACAAACAACACTGCGGAATATGAAGGGCTGCTTGCCGGTCTCAGGATCGTGGCAGACCTTGGAATTAAGAAGCTCATCATCAGAGGTGATTCGCTGCTTGTCGTCAAGCAAATCAACAAAGATTATCAAAGCCCATTGATGGAAGCTTACGTAAATGAAGTGAGGAAGTTGGAGGAGCGTTTTGACGGTCTGCAAATGGAGCATGTTCCTCGTGTAGAGTACAGCATTGCCGACGACCTGTCAAAGCGTGCTGCCCTCAAGTTACCTGTGGAACTAGGGACTTTTGTGCTTCGATTGACTCAGCCATCCGTAGCACCATCAGCGAAGCAAGATAAGAGAAGAAAGTTGAATTCCGGCAAGTACTTTCCTGCAGAGCTCCCAGAAGCTGCCGACAAGGAAGTTGCCGGGAACAACACCAAGCCTGCCGGGGGACAACAGGCTCCGGCAGGGCCTCAGGCTCTTGCCATAGAGACAAATGTTCCCATGGCAGAAGATATGCCTTTAGTCCTTGCTGTTGAGCCTCAGGCTCCGGCATGGGCACAGCACATTGTTCAGTTCCTTCAAACAGGAGAACTCCCCGAAGAACAGGAAGAAGTGGAGAAAGTAGCCCGTCAGTCTAATATGTACCAGTTTGTGGACAATATCCTGTACAGAAAGAGACCGAACGGTGTGAAATTGAAGTGCATTCCTCGGGAGGATGGACTGGAGCTGTTGGCAGAGATACATGGAGGCATATGTGGTTCCCACATAGGATCAAGAGCTCTTGTTGGTAAGGCATTCTGGCAAGGTTTCTTTTGGCCCACTGCTCTCCAGGATGCAACTGCACTAGTAACCAAGTGTGAAGCGTGCCAGTTCCATTCAAAGAAATTGCATCAACCAGCTCAAGCTCTTCAGACAATCCCTCTTTCCTGGCCATTTTCGGTCTGGGGGCTCGACATTTTGGGCCCTTTCCCCCGTGCTACCGGGGGCTTTGAGTACTTGTACGTCGCAATTGACAAGTTCACAAAGTGGCCGGAAGTGGAAGGAGTGAGGAAGGTGACAGCACAGTCAGCCGTCAAGTTCTTCAAAGGACTAGTTTGCCGGTTTGGTGTACCGAACAGGATCATCACTGACAATGGCACACAGTTCACGAGCCACACCTTCATGCACTACGTCCAAGACCTTGGCGGCAAGATCTGTTTTGCTTCTGTTACTCACCCAAGGAGCAACGGCCAGGCGGAAAGGGCAAATGCTGAAGTGTTGCGAGGTCTCAAGACAAGGACTTTCGACAAGCTGCGCAAGTGCGGAAGACGCTGGATTGATGAGTTGCCGGCGGTTCTTTGGTCAATCAGGACGACACCAAATCGAGCCACCGGCCAGACACCCTTCTCCCTAGTATACGGGGCGGAAGCAGTTCTCCCCATGGAACTCATATATGGGTCACCTCGAGTGCTCGCCTATGATGAGCTTGAGCAAGGGCAGTTGCGGCAAGATGACGTTACGCTCCTTGAAGAAGATTGTCTTCAGGCTGCTGTGCGAGCTGCACGCTACCAGCAAGCCTTGCGCCGCTACCATAGCCGCAAGGTTCATGCCCGAAGCCTTGAGGAAGGCGACCTTGTTCTTCGACGCGTTCAGTTGGCCAAGAATTCCAACAAGTTGACGCCGAAGTGGGAAGGCCCTTATCGGGTAGTACGAGTCACCAAGCCTGGCGCAGTCCGCCTGGAGACCGAAGATGGCGTTCCAGTGAGCAATTCCTGGAATATCAAACATCTTCGTAAGTTCTATCCATAAGGCACGGTTGCCGGGTCCCCCAACAACCATCTTTTGTACATGTGTTGCCGGCAAAGGCATGTAATCCTTTGTACAAAGCCAGCCGCAGACCCTGTGCATAGTTGAATAAGATTAAGTGTTTTACAGTTCTTGTCGATTTCCATGTTAATCTACATGCATGCTTATCTGAGACATTGTATTACACCTGCTTCTGGCAAGCATTAACGAACCGCCAAGGTTCCATATCTCTATTTTCTCTTCTTTCTTTTTCTCAAAGGACAGAAGGTTCCCTCGCATGCAAGTTTGCCGGGGGGGATGATGGTATGGATATTGATAGGCGACGTTCAAGGTTGAAATCTTGCCGGAAGGAGTACAGCAACGAAAAGCTAAGTTGCAGAAACTTTAAACAAATGCAAGAATAGTGAACTCACGATGAACTCACGCTGAACCTGGAGGAGTTTTTCTGTAAGTAGTGAACTCACGCTGGGGCCTGCGTCAGGGGCTGCGTTGAGGGCTTGACTCTGGGCTGATAGTGATCGGCTCTGGCGCACCTGTGGTGCTTGCCGGCGGCTCATCGCCCGTTGAAGTTTTCGTCTTCTTCGCCATCCTTTGCGCCAGCGTTTCCGTATCTCTGCGGGGACAGGCCAAAGCAAAGCAAACAAGTTAAGCAAAGCTGGAAATTCAGAAGTTAAAAGATGTAACAGGTCCCTTACTTTTCTTCTTCTCCCGAGCTAAAGGCGGAGAGGTCGAAGTCAACCTCCGCCACAGTGCCCATTGGAGGAGGTGAAGGAGTGGTCCTGGGTTGTTTGGCTGCAGCCTTGCCGGCCACCCCCTTGCCGGGGGCTGTACCACTCGAAGAAGATTGGTGGACTGGTGCACCAGAGGATGCTTTCCCAAGACCACGCAGCTTCTTCTTCTCGGAAGCTGGGGGCTCCTCGTGCAGCTGCTCCTTGGTTGTGTCTTCGGCAGAAGGGTCCCCGGCAACTGTGCCGCTCTGCTCTCCGGCAACCTCGCCCTACCCGGCAAGTTTTTCCTCTGACACCACTTCTTCTTCACTGGCTTCCCCTTCCATGAAGCCAGCGCTGCCGGCCTTCATGGCAAGATTCGCCTCCTCCACCCTGCTGGCGATGTACGCCACTTCTTCCTCAGTGGTGGGGCGGATGAGTTTCATTTCTTCCCGGATGGCCCTTTCAGACAAGTTGTCAAAGAACTCTTGTGCCTTCTCTACGGATGGTTCCTCCCAAGTCCCGTCAAGGCCGTGAGCATTACACACTGGCATCATGGCGATGATTGAGGCCAGGGCGGAGTTGTTGCACAAAGGGATTACGCTAACCGGCAACTTGTGCTTCGCGTCAGGCCTAAACAATTTCTGGCAGAGAGCTGTGTGCTGCATGACCGTTAGGTTGTTATTCAAACCGGGGCGTAGCCGCATGATATCTGCCGCATTCCGGAACTCCCAAGCTGGTCTCCCCTTGTTCTGTAGAGGGGCGATGCGCCGGCGAAGGAAATCAGCACCAATCATCTCTATTGTGAGCCCGGCAACTCTGAGGCGGTGAATCCTGGTAATTGCGATTGTGAGCTTCTCATCTTGAGGATCGAGGTCGCTCCAGTCGCTACCGCGTGCCATCTTTGTTTCTCGAGGTAAACAGAAAGGCTGGGGATCTTTCTCCTGAATCCAGCACCACTTGCCCCGCCATTCTTCCCACTTCTCGCGGTAGACGCCATCTGGGTATATCTCTTTGTTCCATCCCCTTGGACTCCAGGTGATAGAACCAGAAAGGGCCTCTCCTCTTTGAATGCGGGGAATGAAATAGTGGCGGAAGAGGGCTATGCTAGGGACTACTCCGGAAAAAATTTCACAGAGATGGACAAAGACTGACATGCATGTCACAGCATTCGGCGTCAAATCCAAGAGACGAAAGCCGTATGTGTACATGATGTCGTTGATGAAATCAAAAAACGGGGGACAGAGCCCGCAGTAAAAGTAATCGACAAAGAAGGGGAATTTATCTGGGCCGCCCTTGGAGGAACCTGGACTCACGCGAGTAGCAGGGTGAGCCTTCGTCTCCTTCGCCCACATGCACTGGTATCTCTCCTTCCGAGCGCTCGCGTCGAGCGCCGAAGTGAAGACGACATGCTCCCTCCGCATCTTCGCCAGTGTGCTCTCCGGGACGGCGGCTTCCACCTCCTCGGCCTTCGCTCCCATAGTCGCCATGCCGCCCAAGGTGAGCAAGGGCAAGGAGGTGGAAGGCGCCATCCCGGAGAGCAAACTAGCGAAGATGCGGAGGGAGCACGTCGTCTTAACTTCGGCGCTCGACGTGAGTGCTCTGAAGGAGAGATACTAGTGCATGTGGGCGAAGGAGACGAAGGCTCACCCTGCTACTCGCGTGAGTCCAGGTTCCTCCAAGGGCGGCCCAGATAAATTCCCCTTCTTTGTCGATTACTTTTACTGCGGGCTCTGTCCCCCATTTTCCGATTTCTTCAATGACATCATCTACACATACGGCTTCCGTCTCTTGGATTTTACGCCGAATGCTGTGACATGCATGTCAGTCTTTGCCCATCTCTGTGAAAATTTTTCCGGAGTAGTCCCTAGCACAGCCCTCTTCCGCCACTATTTCATTCCCCGCATTCAAAGAGGAGAGGCCCTTTCTGGTTCTATCACCTGGATTCCAAGGGGATGGAACAAAGAGATATACCCAGACAGCGTCTACCACGAGAAGTGGGAAGAATGGCGGGGCAAGTGGTGCTGGATTCAGGAGAAAGATCCCCAGCCTTTTTGTTTACCTCTTGAAACAAAGATGGCACGCGGTAGCGACTGGACCGACCTCGATCCTCAAGATGAGAAGCTCACAATCGCAATTACCAGGATTCACCGCCCCAGAGTTGCCGGGCTCACAATAGAGATGATTGGTGCTGATTTCCTTCGCCGGCGCATCGCCCCTCTGCAGAACAAAGGGAGACCAGCTTGGGAGTTCCGAAATGTGGCACATATCATGCGGGTGCGCCCCGGTTTGAATAACAACTTGACGGTCATGCAGCACACAACTCTCTGCCAGAAATTGCTCAGGCCTGACGCGAAGCACAAGTTGCCGGCTAGCGTAATCCCTTTGTGCAACAACTCCGCCCTGGCCTCAATCATCGCCATGATGCCAGTGTGTAATGCTCACGGCCTTGACGGGACTTGGGAGGAACCATCTGCAGAGCAGGCACAAGAGTTTTTCGACAACTTGTCTGAAAGGGCCATCCGGGAACAAACGAAACTCATCCGCCCCACCACTAAGGAAGAAGTGGCGTACATCGCCAGCAGGGTGGAGGAGGCGAATCTTGCCATGGAGGCCGGCAGCGCTGGCTTCATGGAAGGGGAAGCCAGTGAAGAAGAAGTGGTGTCAGAGGTAAAACTTGCCGGGCAGGGCGAGGTTGCCGGAGAGCAGAGCGGCATAGTTGCCGGGGACCCTTCTGCCGAAGACACAACCGAGGAGCAGCTGCACGAGGAGCCCCCAGCTCCCGAGAAGAAGAAGCAGCGTGTTCTTCGGAAAGCCTCCTCTGGTGCACCAGTCCACCAATCTTCTTCGAGTGGTACAGCCCCCGGCAAGGGGGCGGCCGGCAAGGCTGCAGCCAAACGACCCAGGAGCACTCCTTCACCTCCTCCCATGGACATTGTGGCGAAGGTTGACTTCGACCTCTCCGCCTTTAGCTCAGGAGAAGAAGAAGAGTAAGGGACCTGTTACATCTTTTAACTTCTGAATTTCTGGCTTTGCTTAACTTGTTTGCTTTGCTTTGGCCTATCCCCGCAGAGATACGGAAACGCTGGCGCAAAGGATGGCAAAGAAGGCGAAAACTTCAACGGACGATAAGCCGCCGGCAAGCACCACAGGTGTGCCAGAGCCGATCACTATCAGCCCGGAGTCAAGCCCTCTACGCAGCCCCCGACGCAGCCCCCAGCGTGAGTTCACTACTCACTTTCCGCTGGCAAGCGTCGGGGTATGTATATTTTCTACTAACATCACCGGGTTTGTAGGAGGGGAGCTGCAACGAGGAGAGCTGTTGAAGGCCGCCCCTGATGTGCCGCCTCCATCAACTACGCAGCCCAGAGACGGATCTTCGGCAAGGGCTTCCACTAGCGAGCCCATTCTTGTTGAGGGGGACCCGGCAAGCACAGGCACCGGCAGTCCTACATCGGCAACCAATGTTGTTGGGAAAGGAGAAACCACCTCTCAATAGCTTGGCGCAAGTAAACCGTTTGCCTCAGAGTACTTGTTATTCTGTCTTCCTTTTTGTCTTCTTGAACTTCCACCTCAGCCTTATCTTGTTTGTTTTCTTGGCCTTCAGATCTTCCCTCGACGGAACACATGGATGTTGATGCCGTTATCGAGGAGACCGCCAGGGATGCTGCCGCCGAGGCCGACAGAGTCGCCGCTGACGAGGCTGCCAAGAATGTTGCCGCCGAGGCCGCCAAGAGTGCTGCCGCCGAGGCCACCAAGAGTGCTACCGCCGAGGCCGCCAAGGCCGCACAGGAAAATTCCACCGAGGAGTCTGCTGAGAGGGCCGGCAAGGAGACCGGTGACCATACTAACGACATTCCTGCCGCAGGAGCGCCAGGCGCTACGCCGGCCACGGAGCCCCCAGCTGCTGGTGAGATGGTTGTTGAGGATCAGCCATCAACATCCGAAGCCCCCCTTCAAGCAGATACCTCAAGGTTGGCGACAACCTGTTCATCAGCATACCAGGAACGGCAAGCACTAGGGTGCCAACTGAAGGGGAAATCTTTGACGAAGACGTCATCGCCGCTGCTGGGCTCGAGATTGTCGACGAACCTTGCACCAGCAGCAGCAAATCCGAAGAAGAAAAGCTCCTCCAGGCCATGAGCAACAACTTCTAGAAGCTCCAAGTGATTCACCGCGCCCGGAAAGAGAAGCTGGACTCCAGGGCAGTAGTTGTCGAAGCAGCGGAGGCGGATTTCTAGAAGTGCGTCGAGGAAACGCAAGTCTGGTACGCCGAAGCTTTTCAGGAGCTGAAGACGAGTCAAGAGCAGCTGAGTCAAAGCTGGAACGAGCTCCTCATGAAGCAGTCTGATGTTGAGAAGGCACAAGACGAGGCCACACAACAGGCTTCTGCAGAGGAAGCTCGCCTAACAGAGCGCCGTGTCGGGCTCGACGCTTATGAAAGAGGACATCGACGCTCGCGAGAAGGCACTTGCCGACAGGCTTCGCGGCAAGGACGAAGAGATCGAAAAGCTTGTCGCGCAGTGAACCCAGGAGCTGGAGCAGAAGCACAAGGAAACCCTCGAGGCTCTGGTGTCAGACCATGCCGGCAAGCTGAAGGAGGCCATCAATGCTGCCAAAGCTGCAGAGGCCGCCAAGAACGAGCTTGTCGATAAGGTGAAGAGGCTGGAGGCGGACCTTGAGGATCACGGCAAGAAGATCTCGGCGCTCGAAACCAAAAGAGAGAAGGCTCTCTACAGCTTGGCGGAGATACAAGTCGCCATATCCGACAAGACCAAGCAGCTCACCTGAGCCAAGGAATCCATTGCCGATCTGGAGCTGAAGCTGACCACGCTAAAAGAGTCTCTTGAGAACAGTACGGCTCGTGAGAAGGTCTTGATCAAAGATCTCCGGAATGAGAGGGACCTGCTCATGAGTGTCGCCGCCAATTATAATGACTTCGAGAAAGGCGTCAAGATCTCGACTGAATGCCTTGTCGATGTTGCAGAAAGGCTTGCAGCAGAACTGTCCACCATGGGCCTGCAAGGCTTCAACTATTCTTCTGATGAAAGAGTGTCTCTGAGCGCCAAGGTGACCTTGTTCTTCGAGGGCATGGTCGATGCGCTCAAGCTACTCCACTCTGATCGAGCAACCCATCTGGCCAACGAATCCCGCAAACTCTGCCGGGCCGTCCTCCTCAAGGTGCTCACCAAGGTGGCGTACAGGAACCCTGGCATCAACTTCACCAACGTTCTTGACCGCTTGCCGAAGGATGCGAACCTCAAGGCACTTGAAGAACTTGTGGCACCCATCGTCGACAAGGTGAACCAAGTCAAGAGGGTTGAAGGCCAGCGCCGGGACTAGCCGCCTCGCTTCTCTTTGTCGCCACCATCTCATGCCAAAGAAAATTTTGTCTTATGTTAGAATAGCGACAACTATTGATGTAATATAACTTGTTATGCTCTGGATGAATGTATGCTATTCCCTTGTCTGATCTCTTTCTGTATGGTACACTCCCTACGTTTTATTGGAAACTTGCCGGTGCGCGCACCTTTGCCGCGAGCGCTAGGTGCGGGACTTTAGCAGCCTGCTGGAGGTGCCGCTGCCGGCAAGAAACCTTGAAGTTTTCAGTGCAGCCACTTAAATTGTTGAGCGGACTCGAAACAAAGCAAGGGCGCAACCGATCATGACAAGGTTCCTTCGCGTGCAGGTTTCCCATACATAAGCCGAAATCGTTCAAGGAGAATAACCTCTCAAAACAAAAATTTGTTTAAAGTTTCTGCAACTTAGCTTTTCGTTGTTGTACTCCTTCCGGCAAGATGTCAACCTTGAACGTCGCCTGTCGGTATCCATACCATCATTCCCCCCGGCAAACTTGCATGCGAGGGAACCTTCTGTCCTTTGAGAAAAAGAAAGAAGAGAAAATAGAGATATGGAACCTTGGAGGTTCGTTAATGCTTGCCAGAAGCAGGTGTAATACAATGTCTCAGATAAGCATGCATGTAGATTAACATGGAAATCGACAAGAACTGTAAAACACTTAATCTTATTCAACTATGCACAGGGTCAGCGCCTGGCTTTGTACAAAGGATTACATGCCTTTGCCGGCAACACTTGTACAAAAGATGGTTGCCGAGGGACCCGGCAACCGCGCCTTATGGATAGAACTGACGAACATGTTCGATATTCCAGGAATTGCTCACTGGAACGCCATCTTCGGTCTCCAGGCGGACTGCGCCAGGCCTGGTGACTCGTACTACCCGATAAGGGCCTTCCCACTTCGGCGCAACTTGTTGGAATTCTTGGCCGACTGAACGCGCCGAAGAACAAGGTCAGCTTCCTCATGGCTTCGGGCATGAACCTTGCAGCAATGGTAGCGGCGCAAGGCTTGCTGGTAGCGTGCAGCGCGCACAGCAGCCTGAAGACGATCTTCCTCAAGGAGCGTAATGTCATCTTGCCGCAACTGCCCTTGCTCAAGCTCATGATAGGCGAGCACTCGAGGTGACCCGTATATGAGTTCTGTGGGGAGAACTGCTTCCGCCCCGTATACTATGGAGAAGGGTGTCTGGCCGGTGGCTCGATTTGGTGTCGTCCTGATTAACCAAAGAACCGCCGGCAACTCATCAATCCAGCGTCTTCCGCACATGCGCAGCTTGTCGAAAGTCCTTGTCTTGAGACCTCGCAATACTTCAGCATTTGCCCTTTCTGCCTGGTCGTTGCTCCTTGTGTGAGCAACAGAAGCAAAACAGATCTTGCCGCCAAGGTCTTGGACGTAGTGCATGAAGGTGTGGCTCGTGAACTGTGTGCCATTATCAGTGATGATCCTGTTCGGTACAACAAACCGGCAAACTAGTCCTCTGAAGAACTTGACGGCTGACTGTGCTGTCACCTTCCTCACTGCTTCCACTTCTGGCCACTTTGTGAACTTGTCAATTGCAACGTACAAGTACTCAAAGCCCTCGGTAGCACGGGGGAAAGGGCCCAAAATGTCGAGCCCCCAGACCGAAAATGGCCAGGAAAGAAGGATTGTCTGAAGAGCTTGAGCTGGTTGATGCAATTTCTTTGAATGGAACTGGCACACTTCACACTTGGTTACTAGTGCAGTTGCATCCTGGAGAGCAGTGGGCCAAAAGAAACCTTGCCGGAATGCCTTACCAACAAGAGCTCTTGATCCTATGTGGGAACCACATATGCCTCCATGTATCTCTTCCAACAGCTCCAGTCCATCCTCCCGAGGAATGCACTTCAATTTCACACCATTCGGTCTCTTTCTGTACAGGATATTGTCCACAAACTGGTACATATTAGACTGACAGGCTACTTTCTCCGCTTCTTCCTGTTCTTCGGGGAGTTCTCCTGTTTGAAGGAACTGAACAATGTGATGTGCCCATGCCGGAGCCTGAGGCTCGACAGCAAGGACTAAAGACATATCTTCTGCCGTGGGAGCGTTTGTCTCTACGGCAAGAGCCTGAGACCCTGTCGGAGCCTGTTGTCCCCCGGCAGGCTTGGTGTTGTTCCCGGAAACTTCCTTGCCGGCAAGGCTCTTGCCGGCAGCTTCTGGGAGCTCTGTAGGAAAGTACTTGCCGGAATTCAACTTCCTTCTCTTATCTTGCTTCGCTGATGGTGCTACGGATGGCTGAGTCAATTGAAGCACAAAAGTCCCTGGTTCCACAGGTAACTTGAGGGCAACACGCTTTGACAAGTCGTCGGCAATGCTGTTCTCTGCACGAGGAACATGCTCCATTTGCAGACAGTCAAAACGCTCCTCCAACTTCCTCACTTCATTTACGTAAGCTTTCATCTATGGGCTTTGATAATCTTTGTTGATTTGCTTGACGACAAGCTGTGAATCACCTCTGATGATGAGCTTCTTAATTCCAAGGTTTGTCGCGATCCTGAGACCGGCAAGCAGCCCTTCATATTCCGCAGTGTTGTTTGTCGACCTCTCCCGGGGAAAGTGCATCTGAATTACGTATTTGAGGTGCTCTCCGGTGGGTGCGACAAGCAGCATGCCGGCACCGGCGCCTTACAGCGAGAAAGCCCCATCAAAATACATAATCCATTCTTGATTCGTTTCCTTGTCGGGGAAAGTTGTTTCTTGGATCTCTTCGTCCGGCGTCGGGGTCCATTCTGCAATGAACTCCGCCAAGGCTCTGCTCTGAATAGTCGAAGTGCTTTCAAACTTGAGACCAAAGCTCGACAGTTCCAACGCCCACTCCACAATCCTGCCAGTCGCATCTGGATTTCGTAAAATCCGTTGCAACGGAAAGCGAGTGACGACGGTGATCTCATGTGCTTGGAAATAATGACGCAGATTCCTCGAGGCCATAAGGAGGCCGAAGAGCAACTTCTGCACGCCAGAGTATCTTGACCTAGCCCCCTGCAACAGGGAGCTGACAAAATAAACTGGGCGCTGCACCATTTTCTTCTTCTGTGTTACTTCGTTGAACCGTGCGGATTCTGCCTTGCCGGCACCAGACTCTGCCGGGGAAGATCCTGGCTCATCGCTTGACGGTCCTGCCCTCGCTGTTGCTTCTTCGTCGGCTTCTCTCTGCGCCACTAACGCAACACTAACCACTTGATTCGTTGCCGCTAGGTACAGCAACAACGGCTCCTTTGGTTTAAGTGCGACTAGTGTTGGCGGAGAGGAGAGGTACCTCTTCAAATCCTGCAGCGCTGCCTCCGCTTCCGGAGTCCACTTCATTGGATCCGCCTTTTTCAAGATTTTGAAAAAGGGCAGGGCGCGCTCAGCAGATTTGGAGATGAACCTACTCAGAGCAGCAACGCAGCCGGCAAGACGACGCACATCTTTGACGCGTTTTGGTGCTTCAATCTGCTCAATTGCTTTGATCTTGTCGGGATTCGCCTCAATCCCACGCTGAGACACAAAGAACCCGAGAAGTTTGCCGGACGGAACGCCAAACACACACTTCTCAGGATTGAGCTTCAAATTGATCTTGCGCAGATTCGCAAACGTTTCTTCTAGATCTTGTATGAGCGTTGCTTTATCCTTGGTTTTAACCACTATGCCATCCATATAAGCTTCCATATTTCTATGTAGCTGGGGCTCAAAACCAATCTGAACCGCTCTTGCAAACGTTGAACCAGCACTTTTCAACCCGAAAGGCATACGTAAAAAGCAATACGTACCACATGGGGTGATAAATGCGGTTTTCTCTTCGTCTTCCTTAGCCATGAAAATCTGATGATACCCTGAATAAGCGTCGAGGAATGACAACAAATCACAGCCGGCAGTGGAGTCCACAATCTGGTCGATGCGCGGCAAGGGAAAAGGATCTTTTGGACAGGCTTTATTGATATCTGTATAATCAATACACAGCCTCCATTTTCTATTCGCCTTGCGCACTACAACTGGATTGGCCAACCATGTTGGATGGAGCACTCCTCTAACCAAACCTGCCACTTCCAACTTCTTGATTTCCTCAGCAATAAATTCTTGCCGCTCCAAATCTTGCTTCCTAACTTTCTGCTTGACGGGCCGTGCATGAGGACAGGCAGCAAGATGGTGCTCAATCACCTCCCTGGGAACACCGGGGATATCAGATGGTTGCCATGCAAACACATCGACATTCGCCCGCAGGAAGGCAATGAGCGCGCTTTCCTATTTGTCGTCGAGGGTGGAACTTATGGTGAAAGTTCCTCCCGTACCATCCTCCTTGATGGGCACCTTCTTAGTTTCTGGTGGAGCTGCCTTGGATTTCTTGCTCTTGCCAGTGGAGCTCTCTGGCACATCCTCAATAGGAGCGCAACACTCTGAGGAGGTGCGTTTGCCGGACTATGTGCGAGAGGTCTTGCCGGTCTTCTCCCCCCCGGGAGCTTCCGCGGCAGGAGAAAGTGCCTTGGCGGCAGGTGCTGCAACTACCTCCCGGTAAAGTTGGTCGGTGCAGATAAGCACATCCTTCTTGTCGGAGTTGATAGTGATGACGCTCATTGGCCCGGGCATCTTCAATGTATTATATGCATAGTGCGATGCCGCCATGAATTTGGCCAGCGCTGGACGGCCAAGGATCCCATTATATGGCAATGGAATCTTTGCGACGTTGAAGAAAATCCTTTCTGTTCTAAAATTCAGATCACTACCAAATGTTACTGGTACCGTGATCTTACCTTTCGGCTGGCTCCTTCCTGGACTGACCCCCTGGAACGTGCCCGTTTCCTCGAGATCTTCATCAGGAATTTGCAACCTTTTGATCACATAAGGTGAAATCAAGTTCAAACCGGCCCCACTGTCAACTAACATTTTCGTCACTTTGAGGTTGAGAATCGTTGGTGAAACCAACAATGGCAGACACCCGACCGCAGTTGTGCGATCAGGGTGATCCTCAGCGTCAAAAATGATAGGCGTGTTGGACCACTTTAATGGTTTCCGGGTATCGACAGATGGCTCTGTCGCATTAACCTCACGCGCCCACTATTTAAGTCGGCGGTGGGAAGAATGCAACGAAGCGCCCCCGTCAATGCACATGATGTCTGTAGCTCTTTGAAATTCGTGCTCGCTGGACTCGTCGTCCTCTTCATTGTCATCATCACCCCCCTCTGCCTTGTCGCGGCCTCGGGCGGGCCTGTCCTTCTGTTGCTTGGCCTTGCCGCGGCGACCTCCTCGGCCACTGCGTTTCTTGCCGGACACCTCTGCACCATCCTGGGCCTTCTCCTTATCTCGCCTTTCATACTCAGCTTTCTGCTTCTCGACAAGCTGCTCAACTTGCCGGCAGTTCTGGAGATCATGGCCCTTGGTGCGATGGATCTTGCAGTACTGCTTGTCGGAGCCCTCCGGCTTGTCGGCAGCCGCCAAGGCCTGACAGGAGGCGCACCCGGCAACATCCTTGCCGGGGCCATCAACTTTGACCTTCTTGGCGGTGTCGAGGTTGCCGGATTCCTCGACGGCAAGCACGGCCTTGCCCTTGCGCTTCCTGTTATGCCATCGGCCTTTCTTTGCCGGGGCGGCGGCATCTTCGTCTTCAGAGTCGATCCCTGCGCCAGCATCCTCGCCGGGGAATCTCCTCCCTTCTTCAGCTCGAGCACATTTATCGGCCAGAGCATAGAGCTCGGCAACATCCCTGACTTTGTTCATCGCCAACTCTTCGCGCATCCTGCGGTTGCGCATGTTCTGATGGAACGCGCTGACAATAGCGGCAGGATGAACATCTGGGATGTTGTGGTGTATGCGGCTGAATCTCTGTATGTACTTGCGCAAGGTTTCGCCCTCTTTCTGGGGGATGAGATGCAAATCACTTTCCTGGCCAGGAGCTTGGTGGCCTCCGGTAAAGGCGCCAACAAACTCGTGACACAGATCTGCCCAGTAAGAAATGGAATTTTCCGGAAGATGCATGAACCATGACCTGACATTGGGCTTAAGTACCAACGGGAAGTAGTTGGCGAGTATCTTGTCGTCGCGAGCCCCGGCAGCCTGCACCGCAATGGTGTAGACGCTCAAGAACTCCGACGGGTGAGTCTTGCCGTCGTATTTCTCCGGGACCTCTGGCTTGAACGTTCGGGAATTGGGCCACTGGACTCGCCGCAGTTCACGGGTAAAAGATAGACAACCCACCTCATAAGGTAAGTCACCAGGATACCCTAGCGCAGGCTTGTCTACAGTGGGTCCTGCGCGCCTATCAGATTGATAGCGTGCCTCCTGCCGCCGCTCGATGGTAGTCCGAGCGTCTTCTTTGCTTCGTTCCCGAAGGACTTGACGTTGATCGCGGCAAGTTCGCGGATCAGACGACGTCGTGGAATCGTCATCACAGGTGCCGGTCCGTCGAGTCAGCGACTGCTGTTGTTGCCGTGGAGGAGAGTGCACCGTGGTCGCACCGCCTCCAGTCATTTCGCCATCGGCGCGCGTCGGCTCGATGGATCGCCGTCGTGAAGGCTCCGCCTGCTGCGGCCCATCTTCATTAGAGAGGCCAACGAGGCTCTAAATAGCAGCTCTCCATTCTTCGAGCTTGTCCGCAGCAGGAGGAAAATTCAGGAGTAGCTGTGCTAGCGCCAACGCTTCTGCTGGTGTAGGCGGCGGCGAAACGTGCGAGGAACGTGAGGTGCTCTGACTCCTAACCGTGTTAGAAGGAGCTCCATCACGGTCCTGTGACCGCACGCCACTTCCACCAGCGTTTTGGCATGCATGCTGGCCCCGCGCATCTTGAGAGTGATGCGCAGGAGTCTTTCCATGGGGACGCTTAGAACCACCAACGTCACGGCGTTGTTCATCGCGTGCGACCTGAGAAGGTCGCGGTGCATGCGCCGGCGTGGGTGTCTTAGAAAGCGCCCTTCCGTCCCTGGAGTTCACTATGCCGCCCGTAGGCAGCACAGCTCTGTCCTTAGATCTAGTGGCGCGCGGGTTGCCATTGCCGCCGTGAACGACACCGCTCGCTTGGCTTTGATCACCAGAATGTGACGGAAGCTCAGGACCTCCGCCTCCTCCGCCTGCGTCCACACCGTCGCCCGTCCGTGTAGCTACAGGCATACCGGACGCAGATGGACCAACCGCCATAAAACCCTTCTTCTTGGGAGCCATGGCGATGAAGATGATGAAGAAACTGACACGCTGATCACTAGATCAGGTTCACGCAACCTCTCTCCCCCTACCTGGCGCGCCAAAGATGTCGGCGTACGACACCTATGGGATCGCGTGGATCCCTTTTACGGTTCGGCAGGGAGAAAGGCATGCACAAAGAGAAGATCCAACGATCAACGCGGGGGATTTTTACCCAGGTTCGGGCCTCTAAGAAGCGTAAAACCCTACTCCTGCTTTAGTGTATTATGGTTGTTTGAACTCTGGCTCCAGGAGCGCTATGTGATGAACAGTACACAGCCGCTACGCATGCATATGGGCCAGAAGGTCCCCCTCCTGTAGCTGTGCCTTGGGCCTCCTTTTATATGTCAAAGGGGTCACCAACAGTGGCATACAGCGCATACAAGAGGTGTAAAGTTGCTACAGTGTATTCAAAATATCACTGACGTCTTAGGACAAACGCATTAAATGCTTCGTTTAGGTGTCCCTAACTTTCTTGGGGATGGAAAAAGAGCCTGTCCCATCAGCACCGGTTAACCCCATCGCCGTTAGTGTCTTGACACGCACCCAGGAGGACAAAGCCTAACCGACAGGCTGGTCGCTGCGCTGGAGCGGTGAATGACAGGCTGGCGAGGTCTTGCTGGGTGCGAATCTTGCCTGGGCTTCGCAAGCCATCCCAGCAAGAATTCTTGCTGGGGCTTCAGCCCTTTGGCCTTCTGCCTTCTGATTATTGACTTGAATGCTTTCTCGATATTCTTGCATTTGCATTCAGCTGTCTCCCGGCAGGCCTTGCCGCTGGTGTGGCTACAACTGCCCGTGCACAAGTATGGGGTACTAAAAGACCCAAACTTTAGTACACCGACAGTACCTTAACTGTAGGAGAAACTAGGGGTGTATCAAATGCTAGGGCCACCAATTTACATTTCCCGTCTGTACACTACTTTGCTTTATTCATAAGGAAATGTTTAAGTGCCATGAGTCGGGGTCGTGGTCTCAATGCCCCAACCCTTGCTATTTTGCGTCGCGTACTATATGGTGATAACACTTACAACTTAGGAGCTATTGTTGCCCGGAGGATGCAGCATAACTCTGGTAGTGGTGACTTATATGGAGGCATTTATGCCTCCCGCGTCGCTGCAAAACGGAAAATTTCACCTCAACCTAACCACCATATGCTGCCTGAGAGATATTTATACTTTGAAGCCATGCGACGTCATGACTTCATTATGGATAGTGCCAGAGGGTATGAGTATAACTTAACATTTAGTAAATATAAGCCCATTTATGTTACGTTGCCTGCGCCTGCTCTCTTTGATTTTCAAAATAAACGGAGATACTATGTTCTTGAGAGCGAGGCGCAAGAATACAACGTTGTAGTGGAGGCGGCTCGCTTGGATGAGGAGGCAGCACGGAACGCCTCCACAAGTTATCACTTTAATTATTACCCGGACCAACAGTGGTAATCACCAAGCTAGGCAAAAGCCTAAGCTTGGGGAGTATGTATTTCTCACCGACATTACATTCATGTTCACATGCTTCATATAAATTGTCGGTGTTCATCCTCTTTCATTGTATATCTATATTAGCTTTATTTTCTGCTTTCTTCTTGTGTGTTTGAAAACTTTGAAAATCCAAAAATATTTCCTGCTTCTTTTCGGCTTTCCTTTCCCGTTTAATTAGTTGTACTATTAATACAAAACCCAAAAAGATTTCCTTTGCATGTTGGGAGCTTTCCAGTGTAAATATTTTTTCTTGCTTTTGTTTTCCCTTGTTTATTTGCTTTCTTCAAAAAAAAATCCAAAAATATTTCAGTGTGTTTCTCTGAATTTCTTTTCTTTTCTTTGATCCGTTGAAAGGAGAAGACCATGATGAAAATGTTGAGTGGCTCTCATATGCATTATTGTTGATCTAACAAAAGAACCAATATTACCTTGTCTTCTCCTTTGTATAAATTATTCTGCAGATTCCAGCTCAGTCCACAACACACTTGCATTATTATCATTTTCACATCATTCGGTCGTGCAAGTGAAAGGCAATAATGACGATATTTGATGAAGTGATCGTGGTAAAGGAAGCTGGTATGAACACTTCCTGTTTTCCGTTTTTGTAAATATGTTTAGCTCGTTCCATCTCGATTCAGTATATCATGAGTGAACATGTTTATGATGACAATTAGAGGTTATAGTTTCTTATGCCATGCTTAAATAGCTAGGAGTGGATAATGATTTATCTTATGTGTCAACATGCATTAAAATGGTTATGTTGTGGTATGGTAGTATGGTATTTCCCTCTGAGTAATTCGAGCAGCTTGACTTGACCCATGTGCAAACATGTAGTTGATTCAACATCAATGCAACCTTCATAATGTTTAAATTTAGAGTGCCTATATCCTACTCATGATAATTTTTAGTGTTAATTATTCGCAATGCATGATTATGACCGTTTTCGCTCTCTAGCTTGTCGCTTCTCAACCTATTGCTAGCCTTCACATGTACTAAGCGGGAATGTTGCTTGTACATCCAAACTCCTAAACCCAAGTTGTTCCACAAGAGTCCATCATACCTACCTATACGCGGCATTATCCTGCCGTTCCAAGTAAACTTGCATGTGCCACCTCTAAATATTCAAATAAACATCTGTTTTGTGTGCTCGTACCGCTCATGGAGCGATGGGGCGGTCAGTATCTTCCATGCTAAGTGGGTTATTCTCAGGATGGATGTTTATTTGCTCGTCATTGCACGAGGGAGGTTGGTAAAAAGGATGCCCAGAGGGTTGGTAAAAAGGATGCCCAGTCCTGCATAATCAAAATTAAATTAAAAAAACTCCTGGGACAATTGATATGTTGGCACGCACTTGTGGATTCGGTTAGCCATGGTTTGTGTATGGATGGTGGAAAGGAGTAAACTTTACAAAAAAAAATTGGGAACCGCCAATAATGTCTTTAGCATGAACGATATTGAAAACTCTATCATAACATTGACAGGAAAGGCACACCACCCAAAATTACAATTCATCTCTGTTTTAAACCTTGAGCTCTCGCACCTCTGCAAATCAATGCTACCCTCTGCGAAGGGCCTTTCTATTTACATTCATGTTATTTTACTTTCATTCTTGAGTCATCACCCTCTTATTAACGCACCAGACCTCAGAGCACTATTGTCATTCTTATGCATTGAGTCTAGTTAATGTTAGATATGAGCATGACTGGATCTTTTCTACCCTGAATTATAATGTTTAGTCATTGCTTGAACCTCGCAGGTGTTCTGCATTTATGTTTTGCGGTCTCAGAAAGGGCTAGCGAAATACCATCTCATCATATTATATCATGACTGTTTTGACAAATTATTGGCATGTGAGATATCTTATTATTGCTCACTAGTTGGTTATGTATTGCCATGAGTAAATATAATTTTATTTTTTATCATGGACATGGTTATTTATGATTTATGCTGAAAACCTTAACACTAGCTAAGCATATGTATAACAACGAGAACAAAAGAGTTTGTAAAAGTTTTCTTTTATCACTTTCAGTTTATCAACTAAATAGCTCGAGGACAAGCAATGCGTTAAGCTTGGGGGAGTTGATACGTCTCAAACGTTTCTACTTTTTCGAACACTTTTGCTCTTGTTTTGGACTCTAATTTGCATGATTGGAATGAAACTAACCTAGGACTCACGTTGTTTTCAGCAAAACTACCATGGTGTTATTTTTGTGTAGAAATAAAAGTTCTCGGAATTGGATGAAACTTTTTGTGAATTATTTCTAGAGTATATATAGAATTATGGAGCAAAGAACCGCCAATGGGGGCTGCAAGTTGGCCACAAGCCAACATGGCGTGCCCACCCCCTAGTCGCGCCCTGATAGCTTGTGGGGCCCACGTGGCTCCCTCGAACCTAATTCCAGCCCTATAAATTCACATCTTCATAGAAAATAATCAGAGAGAAGATTTCATCATGTTTTACGAGACGGAGCCACCGCCACCTCCTGTTCTTCCTCGGGAGGGCTGATCTGGAGTCCGTTTGGGGCTCCGGAGAGGGGGATTCGTCGTCGTTGTCATCATCAACCCTTCTCCATCGACCATTCCATGATGCTCACCACCGTAAGTGAGTAATTCCTTTGTAGGCTTGCTGGATGGTGATGGGATTGTATGAGATTGATCATGTCATCGAGTTAATTTGATAGGGCTTGATCCCTAGTATCCACTATGTTCGGAGATTGATGTTGCTATGCTTAATGCTTATCACTAGGGCCCGAGTGCCATGATTTCAGATCTAAACCTATTATGTTTTCATGAATATAAGAGTGATTTGGATCCTATCTTGCAAGTTGTATGCACCTATTATGTGTCATGATCCGCATACCCCAAGGTGACAATAATTGGGATTCTTTCTGGTGATTGCCGTAGTTTGAGGAGTTCATGTATTCAGCATGTGTTAATGCTTTGTTCCGGTTCTCTACTAAAAGGAGGCCTTAATAGCCCTTAGTTTCCTTATGGACCCCGCTGCCACGGGAGGGTAGGACAAAAGATGTTATACAAGTTCTTATCACAAGGACGTATGACTATATACGGAATACATTGTTGAGTAAATAGGCAATTTTTTGATTAAATTAATCCACGAGTAAATCACTAGCATGGCATTGATAGATATGTAAACATGCTGATATTTATTCATGCAAGCACATACTACGGTAACAGCAGATCCATCTACGTATAACAATAGTAGTGCTACAATGGAAATAACCAACAGAGGGATAAATATGTTATACCCTCCAATAGGTCAGTTGGCCGTAGCCGCGGCAGTGGCAGCGGCAGCATCCTCGGCCGCCTTGTTGTCGGCTTCGAGCTTCTCGGTGGCGAGACGGTCAACGTCGGTTGGTGGAGACATGGTGACGATGACGAAGGCGATGCAGACGTAGAGCAAGTAGTCCGACGGAAGAGAGCAGTCGCGTAGTCGCTCCCCAAAAACCTAATCGCCCCTCTCCCATACACGATCCAGAGAGGCGGGGTTTCGGAGGCCTGCTCTCCCGTCAACCGTGTACGCGGCGAACGGGACGGAGTCGCCGGTGGCAGCAACAGCAAAAGGAACGAGCGCGTGGAGGCAGATGTGATCTGATCTCGTTACGGCTAGGGTTGGCCAAAACCTTGCTTATGTAGGCGCATCCGGGTGGAGAGACGTGGGATGGACCCACGTCCGAGTCAGTAACGTGGGATGGACCGACGTCTCAGATCGTGGCGCATCTGTTACATATTTTCCGTTCTGGACCGACAAAAATAAGCGCTTAGGTATGAGCTCGGCTCGGCTCAATCCCGCAACCCGCGGCGCGGTGCGTCGTGACGAGGCATGGCATGGCGAGGCGGGCGGCAGAGGAGGAGTGTGCGAGGGCCTCTTCTCTTCTCAAGCTCCAATATCATATAGAAGAGAGACTCTTATAAGGAGGTCCAACTCCCTCTCCACTAGCAAGGTGGGACTAAACTTCCCACAACCACTTGTCATGCCACCTACATGGGCCCTTAGAGATTTTCTGAAATTGCTTATGGGCCCTAGGCCCATCCCATATTTCAACAATCCCCCACTAGATCTCGAGGGCCCATTTTTTCCTCCGTTCCAATTACTGTTTTGATATACCAGCATTTCAGTGAAGACATGTTAAGGTTGAGCTTCACCTAGAGCAAGTAGCTACACTCCTTCACAACTAAACAATGGAGTATGCCTTGAATTGTTAGTTTGGCATAAAGAAGTTTCACCACATGTCTTACCGGTACTAGGCTACCGACGGCTGACCCCTCGGGTGGAGCATATTAGTCACACTCCTGGCCTATTCATGAGCTTACTACAGATCACCCAAATCTCATAGACTGTGACCAGCAGTCGGGCTAATATAGGTGTGTTCCTCCAAAGATCGCTCTGTAGATAGCATCTTGCTTACACATAAGATTTAGAACACATTAAAACAGTAGTCATCCTACCATACAATATCCGAGAGTATTGCAACTCCAACGGAGTTGGTTAGTAAAGTTACTCTCATTAGTTCACCACTGGCTTGTTTTCCCAGGTCCTACTTCACGGGATCTCCGATCACATAGGTTGGGCTATCACCATGTCAACTCATGTGGGTCTCATACCCATCTCCCTCGATGCATTATCTATCACAACACGTGATAGCCCTTTAGTAAAGGGATCTGCCAGATTCTTAGCCGTTTGGATGTAATCCAACGCTATCACTCCAGAGATTCTTAAATGTCTGACAACTTTCAATCTCATGCTTATATGTTTGTTGGACTTCATGTTCTCCTTTGAACTCTTTACTTTATCAATAACTTTCTGATTATCGTAGTTCATAAGGATAGCCGGAACCGACTTATCAACCAGTGGCAAGTCCATCAAAAGATCTCGAAGAAATTCTGCATCGACACCAGATGTGTCTAATGCTGTTAATTCTACTTCCGTTGTCGATCTTGTTAAGATCGTTTGCTTGCAACACTTCCAGGAAACAGCACCACCTCCAAGAGTAAACATATACCCTGTAGTGGCCTTCATCTCATCAGCATGAGATCCAATTCGCATCACTGTACCCTTCAAGTACCGATGGGTATCCGTTATAGTGAGGTCTGTGGTTCATAGTACCTTTCAGATAGCGCATAATTCTTTCAACAGCATGCCAATGAATATCACTCAGATTGGCAACAAACCGGCTCAGTTTGCTCACAGCAAATGCGATGTCAGGCCTCGTTGCGCTTGCTAGATACATAAGTGAACCAATAATTTGAGAGTATCTCGATTGATCTTTAGTCGTGCCTCTGAACTTTCGAGTCTGCACACTAGGATCATATGGCGTTTGAGAAACTTTGCAGTCTGAATATCCAAAACGACTCAAAATGTTCTCAACATAATGGGATTGCAGAAGTGTAATCCCACCCTCATCATCTCTCAATAGCTTGATGTTCAAGATAACATCAGCCACTCCAAGGTCCTTCATCTCAAAGTTCTGAGACAGAAAAGACTTAACCTCCTCAATCACTTTGAGGTTGGTTCCAAATATCAGTATGTCATCAACATACAAGCATAGTATAACTCCTTCGCCCCCACCATGGCGATAATATACACATTTGCCAGCTTCATTAACAACGAAGCCAACAGATGTCAGAGTTGTATTAAACTTCTCATGCCATTGCTTAGGTGCTTGTCTCAGACCATATAAAGATTTCAACAGCTTACACACCTTTCCTTCCTGACCATCTATCACAAAGCCATCTGGTTGTTGCATGTAGATTTCCTTGTCTAGCTCTCCGTTTAGGAAAGCCGTCCTGACGTCCATTTGATGGACGAGAAGACTATGCGAGGCCGCCAACGAGAGTAGTACTCGAATGGTGGTCAGTCTGACCACATGTGAATAAGTGTCGAAGAAATATTCTTCTTCTTTCTAGGCATAGCCCTTGGCCACAAACCTAGCCTTGTACTTTTCAATTGTACCATCGGGCCTAAGCTTGTTTTGAACACCAACTTACATCCCAATGGTTTGCAACCATAGGGATGCTGAGTAATTTCCCATGTCCCATTAGCCATGATGGAATCCATCTCGCTACGGACCGCACCTTTCCAGTAGTCAGCATCTCCAGATGCATAAGCTTCTGAAATAGAGATGGGATTATCATCCACGAGGTACACGAGGAAATCGTCACCAAAGGTCTTTGCAGGCCTTTGTCTCTTACCCCTACCAAGGGTTTCCTCGTCATCCTCCTCAGGATTTTCATCATATGTTTGTTCCTAATATTCCATAGGAATGGCAGGCTCAGGAGTGTCCTCAGATTCCAGTCTAGAAGTGCTTTGCATATCTCTCATGGGGAAAATATCCTCAAAGAATGTAGCATCCTTAGACTCCATAATTGTACCGACCTTCTGTTGGGGAACGTTGCATGGGAAACAAAAAATTTCCTACGCACACACAAGATCTATCCATGGTGATGAGCATCTACGAGAGGGAGAGTGAATCTACATACGCTTGTAGATCACTAAGCGGAAGCGTTAAGAAACGCGGTTGATGTAGTCGAACGTCTCCGCGATCCAAATCGCAAGTCGTCCCTCGATCCGATCACGAACTAGTGCCGAACGGACGGCACCTCCGCGTTCAACACACGTACGGCTTGATGACGCCTTCACCTCCTCGATCCAGCGAGCGATGGTGAAGTAGTAGATGAGTTCCGGCAGCACGACGGCGTGGTGATGGTGGTGAGGAACAATCTCTGCAGGGCTTCGCCAAGCACTACGGAGATTATGACAAGAGAACTAGAGGGTTAGGGTTGCTGACACACGGCTTGGGAAATCTTGATGCGCCCCGTGTGCTAGCCCTGCCCCTCTATTTATATGTTGAGCCCTGGGGTCTAAACTTGGAGAGAAAACCTCCACAAGGTCGGTTTTGCCCACACAAGGTTGGTTTGGCCCGCACGGAAAGAGTCCAACTCGTATTCCAGCAGTACCGCGTACAAGCGGTAGTACCGCTCACGAGCGGTAGTACCGCTTCACACAAGCGGTAGTACCGCTTACACGGTAGTACTGCCTTACCAGCGGTAGTACCGCTTAAGGCAGCAGCAAAACTTCCTTTTGCACTTTTGAATACCTCGTGGGCTTTACCCCTTTGCCTCATATAAAGTGTTGCTGCACCCGAACACTTCGGTAAACACCCGGAACCCCTTCCGGTGAATTCCGGAACCCTTCCGGAGATCAAAACACTATTATCACATATATCAATCTTTACCTCCGGACTCTTCCGGAGATCCTCGTCATGTCCGGGATCTTATCCGGGACTCCGAACAACCTTCGGTCACCAACAAAATAACTCAACTATACTAATCGTCACCAAACGTTAAGTGTGTAGACCCTGCGGGTTCGAGAACTATGTAGACATGACTGAGACACTTCTACGATCAATAACCAATAGCGGGACCTGGATGCCCATATTGGCTCCTACATATTCTACGAAGATCTTTATCGGTCGAACCTCTATGTCAAGGATTCAGTTAATCCCGTATACTGTTCCCTTTGTTCTTCGGTATGTTACTTGCCCGAGATTCGATCGTCGGTATCTCTATACCTAGTTCAATCTCGTTACTAGCAAGTCTCTTTACTCGTTCCGTAATACAAGAACTCGTGGCTAACACTTTAGTCACATTGCTTGCAAGGCTCATTGTGATGTTGTATTACCGAGTGGGCCCTAAGATACCTCTCCGTCACACGGAGTAACAAATCCCAGTCTTGATCCATGCCAACCCAACAGACATCCTCGGAGATACCTATAGAGCACCTTTATAGTCACCCAGTTACGTTGCGACGTTTGATACACACAAGGTACTCCTCCGATGTCAGGGAGTTGTATGATCTCATGGTCATAGGAACAGATACTTGACATGCAGAAAACAATAGCAATAAACTGACACGATCATATGCTACGTTTATAGTTTGGGTCTTGTCCATCACATCATTCTCCTAATGATGTGATCCCGTTATCAAATGACATCTCATGTCCATAGCTAGGAAACCTTCACCATCTTTTGATCAACGAGCTAGTCAACTAGAGGCTTACTAGGGACACAGTGTTGTCTATGTACCCACACATGTATTTGAGTTTCCAATCAATACAATTATAGCATGGATAATAAACGATTATCATGAACAAGGAAATATAATAATAACTAATTTATTATTGCCTCTAGGGCATATTTCCAACACCTTCACGTCAGGTACCTCAGATTTCACTAGTAGAAATCTATAGCCAACGTTATTCTTAGCGTAGCCCAAATTAACGCGGTCCATGGTCTTTGGTCCAAGCTTACACTTTTTGTGGATTGGCACATTGACTTTCGCCAAACAGCCCCAAGTACGTAAGTAGGAGAATGTTGTCCTTCTCTTTGCCACTACTCATAGGGAGTGACCTCATTATCTTTTGTCGGGGCCTTATTCAGGACATGACATGAAGTCAATATAGCCTCCCCCCACCATGCCTTGGATAAACTCGACGTATCTAACATGGCGTTAACCAAATCAGTTAGAGTACGGTTTTTCTGCTCGGCAACCCCGTTTAACTGGGGTGAATAGGGAGGCGTCCTCTCATGAATAATGCCGTGTTCCGCACAGAAAGAATCAAACTCATTTGAGAAGTACTCTCCACCACGATCGGACCGGACTCATTTAATTTTCTTTTCAAGTTGATTCTCAACTTCTACCTTATAGATTTTAAAGTAGTGTAGAGCCTCATCCTTAGTATTTAACAGATACACATAGCAATATCTAGTGGAATCATCTATCAATGTCATGAAATATTTCTTTCCACCTTTAGTCAACACACCATTCATCTCACAGAGATCAGAATGTATGAATTCTAATGGCGCCAAGTGTCTCTCCTTCGCAGCCTTGTGAGGCTTGCGAGGTTGCTTTGCTTGCACACATGAATGGCACTTAGAAACTTTGGCTAATGTGAAATTTGGGATTAAATTCAGTTTTGCTAGCCGCGACGTAACACCGAAACTAATGCGACAAAGACGTGAATGCCAAACTTCATATTCATTAACACTCGAATGAACATTGTTCACGACTTTATTACAAAAATCTGCAAGGGAAAGCCGGAACAGACCTCCGCATTCATAACCTTTTCCAACGAAAAGTCCATATTTCGTAACAACTACTTTATTAGACTCGAAGACCAACTTAAATCCTTCTCTACACAGAAGGGAGCCACTAACGAGGTTCTTCTTGATGGCGGGGACATGCTGCACGTTCTTCAGCTGCACTATCCTCCCCGAAGTAAACTTCAGATCGACCGTGCCAACACCAAGAACAGAAGCACTCGCGCCATTCCCCACCAATACGGACCCGCGCCCTGTGACCTGGTAAGAAGAGAACAATGAGATGTCAGCACACACATGAATATTTGCACATGTGTCCACCCACCAATCGGTGGATTGACAAACTGAAAATACAGTAAATAAATTACCATACCTAGATGCACCACTTTCATTGTTGCTCACAATCATATTGGCAGACTTGTTGTCCTGCCCTGGCTTCTTGTACTTGTTTGGGCACCTGTTGGCCCATTGTTCCTCTGAACCACAAGTGAAGCAGCCATCTCCCTTCTTGTTCTTCTTGAAGTTCTTCTTTCCCTTCTTATTTAAGTCGGTATTCTGTTGGACATAATTCTTTCCCTTGGGCTTGTGGGAATTGAAGTTCCTCTCGTGTAACACATTGGCAACAGAAGGACTTTCGACCCCTTTTACATGTGAGTCCTTTGCTCTCGAGTTCTGCTCAACACTCAGATGGCCGATGACATCCTCTATTGAGAATTCATGCCTCTGATGTTTCAGAGTGGTAGCAAAGTTCCTCCAGGAATTAGGGAGCTTAGTGATTATACACCCCGCGACAAATTTGCCTGGTCAATCGCACTTAAGAACCTCAAGTTCTTTAGCAATGCATATTACCTCATGAGCTTATTCCAACATAGAACGGTTCTCAACCATTTTCTAATCATGGAACTGTTCCATAACATACATCTCGCTCCCAGCATCGGTGGCCCCGAATTTAGATTCGAGCGCCTCCCACAAGTCCTTGGCAACCCGCACATGTAAATATGCGTCAACCAGCTTATCTCCAATCACGCTCAGAACTGCTCCAAGAAAGTAGACGGTGGCCTCCGTGAACGCCTTGTCCTGTTCAGGAGTGATCGTTCCCGTAGGAGTAACACCGGCTACCCAGAACACGTTCATAGCCGTGAGCCATAAGGTTGTTTTGGTCTACCAACGCTTAAAACACTTACCAGTAAACTTATCTGATTTCTTTGCAACAGCAAAACCATTACTTGAAAAATTCCTACACATATTAGGTTTTTGGATTTTTGAGCAAATAGGCAATTTTTCGATTAAATTAATCCACGAGTAAATCACTAGCATGGCATTGACAGATACGTAAACATTAATCATGAAAGCACATACTACGATAACAACAGATCCATCTACGTATAACAGTAGTAGTGCTACAACGGACATAACCTGGAGAGGGATAAATGTGTTACACCCTCCAATAGGCCAGTTGGTCGTAGCCACGGTAGTGGCGGAGGCAGCATCCTCGGCCGCCTTCTTGTCGGCTTCGAGCTTCTCGGTGGCGTGACGGTCGGCGTCGTTTGGTGGAGCCATGGTGACAACGACGAAGGCGATGCAGACGTAGAGGAAGTAGTCCGACGAAAGCGAGCAGTCGCGTAGTCGCTCCCCAAAAACCTAATCGCCCCTCTCCCATACATGATCCAGAGAGGCGGGGTTTCGGATGTCTGCTCTCCCGTCAACCGTGTACACGGCGAATGGGATGGCGTCGCAGTCGGCAGCAGCAGCAAAAGGAACGAGCGTGTGGAGGCAGATGTGATCTGATATCGTTACGGCTAGGGTTGGTCGAAGTCTCGCTTATGTAGGCGCGTCCGGGTGGAGAGACGTGGGCTGGACCCACGTCCGAGTCGGTAACAGCCCATGATCCGACGTCTCAGATCGTGGCGCATCTATTACGTATTCTCCGTTCCGGACCGACAAAAATAAGCGCGTACATATGAGCTCGGCTCGGCTCAATCCCGCAACCCATGGCACGGCGCGGCATGACGAGGAGTAGCATGGCAAGGCGGGTGGCGGAGGAGGAGTGTGCGAGGGACTCTTCTCTTCTCAAGTTACAATAGCGTGTAGAAGAGAGACCCTTATAAGGAGGTCCAACTCTCTCTTCACTAGTAAGGTGGGACTAAACTTCCCAGTACCATTTGTCATGCCACCTACATGGGCCCTTAGAGATTTTCTGAAATTGTCTTATGGGCCCTAGGCCCATCTCATATTTCAACATACACATCTACATTACATTGATGAACTGGAGCTAGTTCTGTGTCGCTCAAGTGTGTAACTGTTACATGATTGATGTCATCTAGATCATTATCCATCACCAATCCATGTGCCTACGCTTTACACATACTGAATGTTGCTAAGTTACTACTCTTGTTGTTACTGTTACAACTGCTACCAAATTGCTACTGTCACAACTGCTACCAAATTGCTGCTATCACTGTTACTGTTACTACTACTATTTGTCGTGCTACTAAATCTTTGCTGCGGAGAGATGTCACAGGTGTGGTTGAATTGACAACTCAACTGCTAAAGCCGATAAATATTCTTTGGCTCCCTTGTGTTGAATCAATAAATTAGGGTGAAATACTACCCGTAAAGACTGTCGCGATTCCCTATACTTGTGGGTTATCAATGCTTCATTTTGAACAAATAAAAATCCATCCTTTATCAAACCAAGATTACATCCAAAACTAAACAACTAAAACAGACCCGTCCACCGCTCGCCTCTCTGGCGACTCGGGCGGAGCCCTCGTCCGTACCGCCGGGCCATCCCCCAGCCCCCTTCCTCCCCTCGCCATCGCCGAAGGAGGCCGCCGGGCTAAGTCAGGGCGGCGAACGGTGGCGGCAAGGTTTTCCTCCTCTTCTTCTTCTCGTCTGGCGGCGGAGGAGATGGTGGCAGATCTGGCGCTCCATTTCGACGACGGCTTCTCCTGGCGGAGCCTCAACCTGGCGGTGTGGCGCGCGGCCGCTGCGGCGGTGTTGGTGTCGCCGTGCCTTGCGGTGTGGTCATTGCCTAGCGACCACGACGCCTCCCTCCCCATCCTCCGATGTGGCATCTGACGGCGGAGATTCTGTGCGACGCGCGAGGCTGCAGCTTCCCGACGGCTTCTTTGCCTGCCTAGCGACCGCGACGCCCCCCTCCCCATCCTCCGATGTGGCATCTGACGGCGGAGATTCTGTGCGACGCGCGAGGCTGCATCTTCCCGACGGCTTCTTTCCCCGCCGACCCTCTCGCAGCGAGGCCCTGAGCGAGGTCACCGATCTGGTCAGGCCCTCCCTTGCCTTTGGATTTGGTGATGAGGGCTCCGAGTCGATGGGCTGGTGAGGCTCCTCTGGTTGTGATGTCGTCGGCGATGGTGTACTGGTTGCCGGGGCGGCGGCCCTAGGTTTGGTGGTGGCGGCATCGGCCCGGGGGCGGAGCGCATCTGGGCACGACTAATCGAGGGGTCCTGTGGCTAGATTGAAGTGGGCATCGACATGGTTTGCGTTGGTTGGTGGGCTGCAGTTGGGTGGTCCGTTGTGTGGTATGCAGGTGGTCGAGCATCTCCGGGAGAAATCCTCTTCTTCGGAACCGGCGGCGGTGGCGCCTGTGGGTGTCGCGGTCTTTCCTGGAAGCGTCGCTGTGGAGGTGTGCTCACCCCTCTCCCCGCGGCCCTGGCTACGGAGGGAAACCTCAGATCCTCTGGATGGGGTGATGGAGGCGTCCCCGCGCCTTTCTTCTCCTTGGGGGCATCTTCTCGGAGCGGGCTACAACTAGGAGACCAGTGGTTGGTGGCGGCTAGTTCGTCAAGGCCAGGGGCGTCGACGTCTGTTTGGCAACGATGGCGTTAAGATGAGTTGGGGTCGCGGCTAGGGCTCTGGTAGTCGGTGTGTCCGGCGTGTTCGATGTGCTCTTCCGTGGTTGCTTGGTTGCTGTGGAGTCGGAGCTGCGACGGATTGTGTCCAGGCAGTGATGATGACAGGCACTCGGTGGTCATTTGCGAAGGACTCGATCGGCGCAAGCCCTGCATATCTCCCTCGCGAAGATCATCATCAAAGTCGAAGGTGTCGTTCGCGGACGCGTGTGGCCATCTGTTGGCCAGGTTGGCCGGAGGTGCTCATTTTATGGGATAGATGATGTCAGTTTTAGCCCGGTTTCCCGTAAATTAACCGAGCAACTCTTGCTCTCTTTTTAACCAAATGGCAAATCTTTTGCCTCGTTCAAAACGTTTTGAACAACTTTGGCTGTAGTTGCTGGCTGTTTTCCTGCGTGGGAAACTTCGCAGGGCTTGCAGTTCGAACAGGGAAACTTGACTCCCCTGCCTATCCAGCTGGCAACTGTGGACTCTCCAGGTACGTAGTTGAGCTCTGACTTTTCGATATTTTTCAGGTTCTTTTCTCCTACTTTTCCCTAGGAGACCAAGTGTTCTGGACTTCAACTCCGTGTCTCACTTTGGGACACAAAGACGGCGAGCAGGACAATTAATTAGGAGCAAAATGCGAGATTACATGCGAATGTTTTTTTAGAGGGTTTATCTTGTGATATGATTCGATCTCGGAGCTTGCTTGACCCAACGTTGGATCATCAGTCATGAGCTAGCACATCTCCTCTACTGTTGCTTCTTCTTCTTCTTGTCTTAAGAATATTATCTGTGCCGGGCTGCCAGGAACCTTCCTTTGATCTGAAAAGTAAGCAGGGAAATGTTTTCTCCTACTATGATTGACGTCATCCGCATATCAAATGTGCACCTAAGAGCAAGTACAATAGAGCTGAGTCAGCTGCCTATAAGAAATAAAGTAGTATATTTTTGTTTAGTTGAATGAAAGAAAAGAGAAGAGAAAGTAAGCGGGCTCTTAGTTAAGAGTCAGCTCTAGCACGTGCTCTTAGTCACTTTGTGAGAGTGAAAGAGGGGACATATAATAAAAAAAATAGTACACTCTTCTAATCAATTATTGTACATGTTGGTTATAAGATGGACGACATGACAATGGCTTATATCCAACAGCTGGCTATACTATTAACCATGCTCTAACGCCTACACGTCGAGTTGTCTTTCATTAATTTGCATGCTACACTTGTAACGCATGCATGCACTGGTCGCATGCACAAATTCCTTGTCCTCACCCCACACCACGAGCGAAAGCCAAAAATATATATTCTGTTAGAATTATGTTATTAAATATTTATACAAGGTAGGTTACAATTAAACTTGAATTTGAATTGTGTGTAGACAGGGTAAGAGTCGTGTCCTATTAGGACACCCGTACCCCTAGTCCTCTTATATAATATAAGGGGATAGACACACGATGTAACTCATGCCAACATAATAGCACAGACACGTAGGGGGAGCCGGCTGTGCCGGAGCCCAGTGCGGCCGGGGTGCGGTATTGTGACGGTGTCACGAAAAGGAGCACCCGTAGTCAGGCCCCGAGGATGTAGCTATATCGATGAACCTTGTTAACAAATCTTAATGTTGTGCTCGTGTGATTGCTTGATTCTCGGTATATCGACAGGACGCCTCGAATTATTCTAACAAATGGTATCATGAGCGAGGTTCGAAGAGGTTGTGGGTGTTAGATCTAGAGGAAGCGAAGCCGACGGATTATAGTTGTGGAGTTAAAACTGATGGACGGATCGGGATGATGGCGACTATATCTATTCGGAAAGCAGTAGCAGATCAGAGATAACGACGGCGCTGGAATCATCCAGTGTTGGAAGTCTCGACCTGGTCGGATTGAACTCGAAGCGATCGATCTGAGGCGGCGGCAGCAGCAGCCTACTCCGGTCCGTGTCGCGTAGGCAGGAACCGGAGGTGCTGGCACACAGGGCTGTCCCAGCTGGGCCAGGCGCGGGCAGTGGCTTAGCAGGCCGTGGGCTATGGCGAGGCTTCACTGCGGACCACGGAGAGGTTGGGAGCTGCAGCCAGGCAACAGAGAGATTGCACAACGAGATGACTGGATACGGGAGTTGCTACGTGAGGTTTGTTGGGTAAAAAAAGGAAAAAAGGAACAAGTCCTGACGTGCATGCATGGTGTCAGTGTGCATTGGTGTGGATCAAGGATTTTGGTCCTATTATGCTAAGGGTACACGGAAGGCTGCTACTATAGGACAAGTTCTGTAAAAAGGGCCCGAGCGTATACGCAAGAAGCTAGAGATAAATAAAGACAAGAAAAATTATGCAGAAGGTATCCACCAGGGTTAAGATTGCACGGACGTTTTTTCTGGTGTCTTTGAATTTGCTGAGAGGGCTTGGAAGCGTGTGCGCAAGAATGGCGATGTGCGTATAAGGCTCAGAGGAGTCTGGAGCGCGTCGTGGCGGGATCATGCAAACACAGGGCATCAAGCAATGCACGGAGATGTGCGGGCGGACACGACGCAGGGTGGAGCATGGTTGCAGCCGGATAATTTCGGTTGGGTCGAACTGGATTGTCTGACGGATTGACGGGGATGTTGGTCAAAGCAGAAGATGTCGGTGATTTCAGCGACGACGACACAAGAGCGTGATGCTGATGGTGGTCAACTTCTGGGGCGTGGAAACACATAGTGCAGACCTGAGGGCTTGTGGGGCTTCCACGGGACTATGGTGCAAAGTTGATTCAAGGCAGTGCACACATGAGAGGTTGAAGTCGACGGAGCGCGGGGGTAGCATGACGCAGCTACATGGAGTCATGTTGAAGGTGGAGCTGGAATCTAGCGGAAGACTTTACTCTGTGTTGATGGAGGGGCTACGGTGTAAGACGTCGGAGAATCGAGCCTATTTCGGTAGGATAGAGAGAGGCACGTGTATTGGACTGGGCCTAGTGGTCTGATGGAGACGTGATACAAGGCATCGGTCGGTGATGATCGATGGTTCTCTGTTTTGGGGGTTGAGTGGTGTGGGTTCGCGACCTTGAAGACTCGACGAGGACAGCAGAGGCTCGACACGGTGATAGCGCCGAGGCGTGCGGTAAGCACGGGACACAGCAAGAGACCAAGTCACTAATGGTGAGACATGAGGTCAAACAAAGTGTGCAGGGGTGTTGAAGCAGTGTTAACGAGTACCAGATTCAAGTTGGTGACTGGGTCTATCGATGCTAGTTGATGAACATGAGTTGATCATGGAGAATCTGCGAAAGTGGCGGAAAGTGTTAATGTCAAAAGCTGAGAGGGTACGTGGCCGTATATTCTGTGGTGTTCAGTGCACATGGAAAAGTGTGGATGACAAGTAAAGAAGGAGACGGAGTGCTATAGCTGTGGGACATGTTAGAGACTATCCGGACAAAGGATGAGACAACTGCGAATTTGACTCAGGGTGACGGTGAAATTCCTTGAAGATTCAGAGAGACGGAAAAGAAAGTGCGAGGATGTTGAGTTCAGGTAACTCGTATATGTGGCGTCCAATATGTGAGTTGTTCATTTTCACGGAGACAGTGATTGGTGTGATGGCGTTGAGCGGATACTCCGAAAGTTGGTAGCACAAAGTAAAGTAATGAGGAACTTAATTTTGCTCGAGTGTTGGCTATGAAGAAGACGTGGAGGGATTACAGTTGCAGGTGGATTCACATGGAGTCTGGGAGTAGCAGTGTTGCTCATGGCGTATCTCAAGTCCAATGTACATGGAGGTTCGACGTATGGACGAATCCAAGGTGACGGAGAATATTCGACAAGGTGAAGTTTGTTAGAGTTGTGTCGAATATTAATACGAGGTAGGTTACAGTTCGACTTGGATTTAAACTATGTGTAGACAGGGTAGGAGTCGTGTCCTATTAGAACACCTGTACCCCTAGGCCTCTTATATAATGAGGGGGTAGACACACGATGTAACCCATGCCAACATAATAGCACATGCACGCAGGGCGAGCCAGCGGCGTGTGCCGGAGCCCAGGACAACCGGGGTGCGGTATTGTGACGGTGTCACGGGGACGAGCGTCCGTAGTCAGACCTCGGGGATGTAACCATATCGATGAACCTCGTTAACAAATCTCAATGTCGTGCTCGTGTGATTGCTTGATCTTTGATAGATCAACAAGGCGCCTCGGATTGTTCTAACATATTCATTCGAATTTCGAAAGATACCATTCGTGCAGTCGCGCTGCTGGTTTTCCAGAAGATGTAGCTACCACAACGGTGGGATTCCAGCATTCATCGCAATTCTCAGTCCAACATAATTTTCCAAAGTGAACTGATGCGCTAGCTAGAAGCAGCATCGATTTCCATGCAGCATTTCTCCGATCGAGTCACTGGAGTAGGTCAACGTGAGAGCAACAGTTTCATACGTGCATTGCACCACCGCGTAACGTAGGTCGGTGCTGCATATACTTTCCAATTAATAATACTCCAAGGCAAAGAAAAAAAATGACCTAAAATTGATTGTGTTTTTAGCACTGTTTATTTATACTTCAAGCTGAAAAAAGAAAGACAAGACTCGTACTACATTTAGGTCAGCTAAGCACTCCAGACTCTGATATATATTTTTTTTTGCGGAGGTAAATAATTTGTCTTTACTTAAGGAGGCTTCTCAGCCATAGACAAGTTTATAACGAAGTCTAACTCCGAGTGCAGCCACACTGCGGTGTGAGGGGTGCTACGACCATACACGACCAACTCATAACTAACTTTATTTTGCGAATTAACATCTACAATGAATAAAAGAGACCTCCCTGTCCGCGGAAGTGGCTAACATGTGAATCTCCTACACAAGGGCACGATGCTGCGATCGGTCGACCAAATTTGCTGTGAGCATATTGATCATTTCCATACTGTCCAGCTCCACCAGGATGGGCTTGTTCGTCCGGTACACTGCCAACTCCAACCCTTCTCTACAGGCTTGTAGCTACGCTTCAAGGCTATTATCACATGTGCATATTTCCCTACATGCACTAAAAATGATTTCTCCTCTGTCATCTCGGAGAACAATGCCACCTCCAGCAGCTCCTGTTGGCTGGACATAACTCCCATCAGTATTCAACTTAGTCCATCCCGGCCTTGGTGGTGTCCAGCGCAGCTCCTGCTGCTTGTTAGAGCATCTCCAATAGCATGTGTATATTTGGATGTTTATATATGCATATAGATAATGGTCTAAAAAGATTCTCTCATATACATGTCCAGTTTTGCATCAGAACGTCTATATACAGGGACCATGACCGGTGGGTCACCGCTGGGGAGAGGGAGAAATTGTGGCTGCAGTTGAGTTTGGACGACGCCTTCACATTGTCCAGGCATGGACATTGTCGAGGTCGATTTAGAGGATGTACATATTTGGACGACCATATAGACAAGCTGCTGAACGCCTGTTTTGGGCTCACGTCGTGGAAAACGAGTATAGACGTCCATATAGACAAGCTATTGGAGATGTTCTTAGTGCTCACTTTTGAGGTCGGCGGTGCAACATGCAGAATCATCTTGCCCTTCTCTACATCACCATGTGGGTGCTGATGTATGCAAAGAAGTGAATTGATGTACCCGTTAAGGAAGTGACGGGAGGCTTCTGTTGGGGGTGGCACCTTCCCATGTGATATCTCCGTCGTCGTTTTCTCACGACAGATGCCATGGGGAGGCTTATCGAGAGTGGTTGGGGCCGATGGATGCCAGTGGACTCCGGGAGCGAGATCGGGGACAAAAGTCCTCTCCCCCCTGCATGGGAGAGCTCCGGGGGGGTTCTATAGGCCAACCCCTCGGAATACGATATGAGTAGAAGGCTCCGGAGGGCCCCAGCTGGCGGCCTCTCTAGCCGGCCGTGGGGCCCCCGGCTGAGGGGTCTTGTCGCCGGTAGGGTCCGCCGGCTGCGGGGTCCCGTCGGGAGCCGTGGGGGCCCGCCTGGTTGGCCCCGCGCCCGTCTCGTCGCGGCACGGATCGTCCTTCGGGGCGTCGTCTTGCGGCAGCCGGCTGCGGTCAGCGGTACGGCCGGCCGCGCTGTAGCCATGCCGGGGCAGGTAATGGAGTAGTTGAGGCGTGCCGGCACTGTGCCGCAAGCCCGGTCACGGTCGGCCAGGGTCAGAGGCACTGCTGCCTCTACTGTGGCCATGCGGGCGCTGACCCCCGACGCGACGGGGGCCTCTGTAGCCACGCGTGCTCTGACCGCGGT
Source organism: Elymus sibiricus (assembly GCA_039707655.1). NCBI lineage: Eukaryota > Viridiplantae > Streptophyta > Magnoliopsida > Poales > Poaceae > Elymus > Elymus sibiricus. The sequence continues at coordinate 285,563,161 of CM077675.1, forward strand.
ACCTACAGTACGGCCGACGAGGGGGCTAAGCGTCTCCGCCCCTAGCCGGCCGATCGGTGCAACCGGCTGCGCGGAGCCGGAATGCAGGGGGAGGCGGCTTGTCCTGCAGTTGTTTCGAAAAGGCGAAGGGTCCGGCTGAGGCTACCCCGGGGTCATCCCCCCGTCAGTAGTCCCCGAAGCAGGGGAGGCCCGCCGGTGAGCCGCGGCGGACCTCGCCGGCTTGAGTCTCGCTTTCTCGTATTAAGCGCGATCCAGGAGCCGGAAGACGCGGGAGCGCGGCGGCCGGCTTCGTATCCGGCCGACGCTTCGCGGGACGCCTCGAACGCCCCGACGGGCAGAGGGGGCGCGCCATGTGGGAGGGCACTGCAGGCCGCGACCTCACAAGCCACGCGGAGGACAAGACCGGGCCGTGGGGCGGGGCCCACTTCGGCCGCGGCCTCGGCCCGTGCGCACGGATCTTCTGTGGCCCGGGCCGTCGGTTGGCATTCCCGGAACGCGTTAATGCCCTTCCCGCGCGAGGTGGAAGCAGTGGGGATCGTGCGCGACGAATCCGCTCCCCACTACCTCCGCGCGGGGGTTTAAATGGGGGGAGAGGAGCGGAACGGCGCATTCGTTTCCTCTGCCCCAGCGCCTCGCCGTCGTCGCCCCTTCCCTCCCCACTCTGAGAGAGAGAGAGAGGAGAAGTGAAGGCCGCGCGCTCGCCGAGCCGCCGTCCGCCGTCGCCGGGAGCCGCACCACGACCGAGCCCTTGCGCCCCGTCGCCGAGGCCGCGAAACCCTCGAGGGCAATGGCGAGCAAGGGGGCGTGGGACGGCAGTGACATCGACGAGCACTTCATCGAGCACCTCCGCCATCGCCGTAAGCTGCCGCCCGCGGAGCACCTGGAGGCGCACATCGCCGATGCGGAGAGCACGCCGGCCCCGCGGGAGGGTGAGGTGGTGGTTTTTGCCGAACACTTCGTCCGCGGGCTCGGCCTGCCGGCGAGCCCGTTCTTCCGGTGGTTCCTCACGCGTTTCGGGCTGCAGCCGCACCACCTGGCCGCCAACACCGTCCTGCAGCTGGCGGCATTCGTCTCCCTCTGCGAGGGCTTCCTGGGGATGGAGCCGCGCTTGGACCTCTGGTGCCGGCTCTTCTATCTCAAGCGCCAGACGGTAAAGGACCCGGCAACCGGCCAGAAGGTCATGACCGCCTGCGGAGCCGCCCTGATCCACTTCCGCGCCGGAGCCGGGTTCCCGCGGCTTCCCTTGCAGGATTCGGTGAAGAACTGGCAGAAAGGGTTCTTCTACGTGAAGAACGTGAAGCCGGAGGAGGACTACATCAACCTCCCCGACTTCGTCAACTAGCCGCCGGTCGCGATGCTGAACTGGTGGACGCCTCCGCCCGGATCGCCCAAGACGGCTGACCGGCTCTGCGAGCGCCTGGTGGTGACGACCCGGACGGAGGGGCTGACGGCCGCGGACCTCCTGGCTACGATGGTGGCGCACCGGGTGCCGCCGCTGCAGCGCCGGCCGCACCTCATCTGCCAGATGGGAGGGCGGCGCGACCCTTGCCGGCTCTCCACCAAGGAGCTGAAGGCGGTGCAGGTGGCGAGGAGGGTGAACGCCATCTCGGCCGCCAAGATGAGCGAGGATGAATGGCGATGTGGGAAGTCCCCATACAGCCAGGACCGCCCGGCTCCGCGGGTACGTGGCGAGCCGTCCCCCACCCCTTCTTTTGTTAAAGCCGGCTCCCCTTCACGATCTGATGACGGAGGGTCTCCCTTGTATGCAGGTCTTACCGCAGCTGCAGAACTACGGCGTGCCGGCTGCCGATGTGGCGGAGTCGGACCCGGAGGAGGTCGAGGATGCCGACGACGTGGAGCCGGCCGAATCGGAGCCAGTCGGCGCATCCGGCGTTGGCGGGACAGAGACGGAGGCAGCCGATTCAGCGGGTGAGTTCCCTCCCCAAACACTTTTGCGGGACTGGACCGACGATGACGCTGAAATGGAAGAGGTGCGTGATGCAGCGGCCCCGGAGGACCCCAAAGTTTTGGGAGATGAAACCACGGCGCTGAGGAGGCGCGTTCGCCGCGCCGACCGCGCGCTCAGCCGGGACGACGCGGTCGCAGGCGATAGGGGGAAGCGGCCGGCCAGCTCCAGGCCGGCCCCCAAGCGAGCGGCCAGCGGGCAGCCGGGTGGCGGCCGCGGAGGCGGCGGGAAGAAACCGCGGGTTGCCCGGTCGGGCCCCGCCAGGCGGGTGGTCCCCGTCACCATCGGGTAAGTTTGTTCTAAGTACTCGCTTTTTTTTTGGTCGGACTCTTTTCCTCATCTGGTTCATCTAGGGAGCCGCGCGCCCTCGGGAGGGCCACGGCCGTCGAGACGGCGGGTACAGCGCCGCCGCCCGCCACCGATGATAGGGAGCGTGAGGCATGGCGGGACCTCAAGGCGGCCGAGCGGGAGCTGCGCGAAGAGGAACGCCGCCCATGGGAGGAGGCGGCGCGGAAACGGACGTCGGGGCGGGCCAGCGCGGAGGCGGCCGGCCAGTCGTGGGAGCCTTTTCCCCCTTGCCGGGAGAGGAGATCCAAGGACAGGCACGACCCCGCGCGGCGGGCGGAGGCGGATGCGCGGGTTGAGTAGGAAGCGCGCGCGACCGCGAGCGCGACGTACGCCACCGAAGGGGCGGAGCTGGGCAGCAACACGGCCCCGTCGGGGGCGGAGGACGTGCCACCGGGGGCAGAGGAGCCCCCAGAGGTTATCGTCCTGGACATGGAGGTCCCGGCTCCGAAGGTCCCGTCTCCGAAGGCAAGCCGAGCCGGCACCGCCAGAGGCGGAGCGCCGGAGAGCGAGGCAGCGGCGCCCGGGAGGGGGGGCGGACGCCCCGGGCTCGTCAGCAGGGGCACCCGGAACCATGGTGCCGGGAGGAGCGGGCCCCCTAGTGACCACGACGAAGGGCGCGTCCGGACCCGCCGACGGGGGTCGGCCGCAGGAGACCTGGGCCACGGCCGGAGGCACGGCCATCAACGACGCGCCGAGCGTCCTTGGGGCCGCGGTGGGTGCCGTCGTCGCGGAGTTTGCCGCCTGCCGCGCCCAGGTGGTGCAAGATGCCCAGGCCGCCAGCGACCGGCTGGTGCACCTTGAGAAATCCGTCGCGGTAAGGGCTCGAAGCCTTGTATTTTGCTTTGGTTTTTTCCAGTGAGGGCGCGCCAGCGCACCCACTGGGTGTAGCCCCCGAGACTTGGGCCGGCTTGGGACGCAGGCGGGTCGAGTCTAATGGCGTCTTTGCTTCTGTGTTCTTTGCAGGCTGCACACGACCGCCGGGTGGCCGCGTACAACACGTTGCTAGGCTTGTATCGTGGAGCCGAGAGCCAGCTGGCTGTTCTGTCCGCCGACCTGCGAGGTAAGGCTCTTGCGAATTTCCAGTGGGGGCGCGCGAGCGCACCCACTGGGTGTAGCCCCCGGGATTCAGGCCGGCAACTCCAGAGGCGGGCTGAATCCCTTTCTTCGTTTGCTTTCTGACAGAGGTGTCCTCATCCCGGGCAGCCACCCACACCGACACGGTCAGGCTCCGTCGCCAGGTGGTGCAGCTTGGCGAACGGCGGGACATCCTGACGGCGGAGTGCGATCGGCTCCGCCAGGAGGCGGATCGGGCGCAGGCGGAGAAGGAAGCGCGTGAGGCGGCCCACCGCCGAGAGCTAGAGGAGCGGGAGGCGGCCCTTCGCTGGGAGTCGGAGGAGCAGGAGACGGCCCACCGCCAGGAGCTGGAGGACAAGGACGCCCTGCTGGCGAAGGCGGGCGAGGAGGCGCAGACGGCCCGGACCGAGCACGAGCGCCGGCTCCAGGAGTGGTCGGCCAGGGATTCCGCGCTGCAGGAGCAAGGGCACGAGGTGGACCGGCTTCTGGCCGGTAAGTTTCGTTGTTTTGCATTTGCATGCTCGTTTCTTTTGGGGTACTTGGTTTCTTTCGTTGTTCATCCCGCGTCCCTTTCTTCTTTAGGGCTTTTCCCAGGCACGCAGGGGGTCGCGGAGGCGGCCGTGGTGGCCCACCGCGAGGACCAGCGGGCCCAGGGAGTCCCCATCAAGCAGCTTGCCGCCTGGACGCTGGATGAGGTGAGGATCGCCGCCAGGGTGCGTCTGACCGAGGTGGTTCGGGCCTTGAAGCGGCTCCAGGCGGCCGGCGCGGAGCTGGTCCGCACCCTCTAGCCGGACGCGGTGGAGCCGAACTCCATGAGCCGGCTGTCGAGGTGGCTGGAATTCGGGACCGCACGGGTGAATGCCTGGAGGGCCTCCGCCGCGCGCGCCGGAGCGGCCATGGCCCTTCGCTTCGCGAGGTCATGGTACCCCGAGCTAGACTTGGGGCTGCTTATGGCCCAGCACGCCGGCACCGATGCGGAGCTGGAGGCGGCTGCCGATGCGCTGGCCGTGCGTGCTAGCGACCTCGCCTCCTTCACCGCGTGGGACGAGTACGTCCCGGAGCGCACGGCAGACGGCGAGGTGATCCCGGAGGACCCGTACACGCTCGCCCTTGACGACCCAGAGGGTAGCACCGCGGAGACGGGTGACGGAGATGCCGGGTCCAGCACTGACGACTACGCCGACTCTGAGCTGGCCCATGACTTGGGCGTGGGGGCCGACACGGACCGCGCCGTGGCCAAGGACGCGGCCTCTACTTCAGCCGCCGCGGATGATGCCGGAGGAGAAGACGGCGCTGCCGCTATTTAAGACCTTTCTTTCCTGCATTTTGTTAGACTGTGATTCCACCCACTGGGGGTGTAAGTGTAATGAACTTGCGGCCGTGGGCCGTTCATGCTTTTTTGTATATAAGTTTGTGCTTTTGGTCGCCAAAGTTTTTTATGCGTGCCGACTCGACCTTAGCCTTTTTGCCCTTTTGGCTCTGTCTATCCAAAGCCTTGTCCCCTTCGGCATTGCCCCCGCCAGCCGGACAGCCGGGAGCCGGTCTGTAGCTGGGACGGGGCGTCCGCCTCGGGGGAGTCGGTCGTGAGTTTGAGAGCCGCTAGGATGTTTTGGCTAAAGTGAATGGCAGAGGCTAATAAAATTTTGGCTAGCCCTAGCCGGCGACCCCCTATGACCGTTTTCGTGTGTGCTAAGTTTACCGTCCCGAGAACCCACCAGCCGGACAGCCGGGAGCCTGTCTGTAGCTGGGAGGGGTGGTAGGGTGTTTCCTTAGTTCACATTACTTGACCGGCTTCGGGGAGCAATGTTAAGGCTAGCCGGCGAGCCCCTGAGACCGTGGGACCGGGTCCGGGAGCCGGTGAGTGAGGCGAACTGCTTTGGAAGGAAACGAAAGAGGTGTGCCACAAGAGCTGGCTTGGGGCACCCGTTGCATTCATAAGCCCAAAAGGGGAGGTACATACATACACTGGTCCTTAGCAGTAAAACGGACGGAGGAGCGCCGCATTCCACGGGCGCTCCGTCTCCTCGCCAGAGCCGTCTCTCTTGCGCTTCTGCGGCTTCTGAGCGTCTATTAGATAGTACGCGTTGTTGTGCAGCGCCTTGCTGATGATGAACGGGCCCTCCCATGGGGAGGACAGCTTGTGCTGGCCGGCGGTTCACTGGATCCGTGTAAGCACCAGGTCCCCCTCGTGGAAGGAGAGGGGCCGAATGCGCTTGTTGTGGTAGTGCCGGAGCTTCTGCTGGTAGATAGCCGTTCGGCTCAGCGCTAGCTCGCGGGCCTCCTCGAGGAGGTCGACGCCGTCCTCCCTTGCCTCTTTTGCGTCCGTCTCCGTGTACAGGGTGACGCGAGGCGAGTCGAACTCGATGTCCGTGGGGATGACCGCCTCGGACCCGTACACGAGGAAGAAGGGCATGAAGCCGGTTGATCGGTTGGGCGTGGTCCTGAGGCTCCACAAGATGGCCGGTAGTTCTTCGATCCAGCAGCCGGCTGAGCGGACGAGCGGTCCCACGAGCCGGGGCTTGATGCCGGCCAGGATTAGGCCGTTAGCCCTTTCGGCCTGGCCATTTGACTGCGGGTGGGCGACCGAGGCCAGGTTGAGCCGGATGCCTTGCTTGGCGTACAAACGTGCTAGCGCGCCCTTGGCAAAATTGGTGCCATTGTCGGTGATGATGCTGTGCGGGACGCCGTAGCGGACCGTTATGTCTTCGATGAATCGAACGGCGATGGGGCCGTCCAACTTCTTGATGGGTCTGGCCTCAATCCATTTGGTGAACTTGTCGACGGCTGCCAGCAAATGGGTCATGCCGCCTCGAGCGGTCTTGAATGGCCCCACCATGTCGAGCCCCCAGACGGCGAAGGGCCACGACAGCGGGATGGTTTTGAGCGCCGCAGCCGGTAGGTGGCTTGATACGTCTCCAACATATCTATAATTCATGAAGTATTCATGCCATGTTTACAATAATTCTATATGATTTTGGTATGATTTTATTAGAACTAACCCGGACTGACGCTGTTTTCAGCAGAACTACCATGGTGTCGTTTTTTGTGCAGAAATAAAAGTTCTCGGAATGGGCTGAAAATTTACGGAGAATATTTTTGGAAAATATAAAAAATACTGGAGCAAAAAGATACCGGAGAGGAGTCCCGAGGCAGCCACAAGCCTAGGGGGCGCCCCCCTAGGGCGCGCCCCAGGCTTGTGGGTCCCTCGGGAGTCCCCTTGACATGAGACCGACGCCAAAAATTCCTATAAATACCAAAACCCCCAGAAACAAACCTAGATCGGGAGTTCCGCCGCCAAAAGCCTCTGCAGCCAAGAAAAACCAATCGGGAGCCCGTTCCGGCACCCTGCCGGAGGGGGAAACCATCACCGGAGGCCATCTTCATCATCCCGGCGGTCTCCATGACGAGGAGGGAGTAGTTCACCCTCGGGGCTGAGGGTATGTACCAGTAGCTATGTGTTTGATCTCTCTCTCTCGTGTTCTTGAGATGGCACGATCTTGATGTACCGTGAGCTTTATTAATATAGATGAATCATATGGAGTTTTCCCCTCTCTATCTTCTTGTGATGAATTGAGTTTTCCCTATGAAGTTTACTTATCGGATTGAGTCTTTAAGGATTTGAGAACACTTGATGTATGTCTTGCGATGGGATATCCGTGGTGACAATGGGATGTTCTATTGATCCACTTGATGTATGTTTTGGTGATCAACTTGCGGGTTCCGTGACCTTGGGAATCTATGCATAGGGGTTGGCACATGTTTTCGTCTTGACTCTCCGGTAGAAACTTTGGGGCACTCTTTGAAGTTCTTTGTGTTGGATTGAACATGATGAATCTGAAATTGTGTGATGCATATCGTATAATCAAGCCCATGGGTACTCGTGGTGACATTGGAGTATCTAGGTGACATTAGGGTTTTGGTTGATGTGTATCTTAAGGTGTTATTTTAGTACGAACTCTAGGGCTGTTCGTGACACTTATAGGGATAGCTCATAAGATTGCTCGAAAAAGATAACTTTGAGGTGGTTTCGTACCCTACAATAATTTCTTCGTTTGTTCTCCGCCATTTGTGACTTTGGAGTGAACTCTTTGTCGCACGTGAAGGATTTACATATGATTCAACTATGTCAGTATTGTTGAGAGAACTTGCACTAGTGAAAGTATGAACCCTAGGCCTTGTTTCTAAGCATTGCAATACCGTTTGTGCTCACTTTTATCATTAGTTACCTTGCTGTTTTTATATTTTCAGATTACAAAAACTTATATCTACCATCCAAATTGCACTTGTATCACCATCTCTTCGCCGAACTAGTGCACCTATACAATTTACCATTGTATTGGGTGTGTTGGGGACACAAGAGACTCTTTGTTATTTGGTTGCAGGGTTGTTTGAGAGAGACCATCTTCATCCTACGCCCCCCACGGATTGATAAACCTTAGGTCATCCACTTGAGAGAAATTTGCTACTGTCCTACAAAACTCTGCGCTTGGAGGCCCAACACAAGTCTACAAGAAGAAGGTTGCGTAGTAGACATCAAGCTCTTTTCTGGCGCCGTTGCCGGGGAGGTGAGTGCTTGAAGGTATATCTTTAGATCTTGCAATTAAATCTTTTAGTTTCTTGTTTTATCACTAGTTTAGTCTATAAAAGAAAACTACAAAAAAAATATGGAATTGAGGTTGCCTCATATGCTTCATCTTTTTAATGTCTTTCGTGAAAATGATGGAAAGGAAAATTGTGCTCAAGTGTTAGAAGATGAAGTTATTAAAATGTTTGGCACTAAATCTTTGAGTGATTAGCATGATTGTAATGTTGTTAGTATGAATTCTTTGAATATACATAGTACTAATGATGATTGCACTAGTCATGATAAAAAGATTTCCTATAAGCATGTCAATTTTTGTGGAGTGCATAGAGTTTGTGAAGACATGTCTAAAAGGGAAGATAGATTTTGTAAGAGGCATCAGTATTTAGAAACTAAATGGTTGCAAGAGAGGCTATATGTTTGTCATGAAAGACTTAATATTTCTCGCCGTCCTTGTGAACTTTGCAATGAAAGTGGTCATTTTAATTTCCAATGTGAATTATTGCATGATCGAATTGTGTCCAAAAATTGTGATAACCTCATTACCCTTGAGCATCATAATGAACTTAGTCTATTTTTAGAGGTATGAAGGAATGAAACATAAAACTAAGGATGTTCCAGCTTGGGTTCTCATGAAAATGATTGATTTTGATCTAAATGAAATCTATATGTATTGCGTGGTAAATTGCATTGAGAATCCTTATATTGCCAATTACTTAAAGACAAGAAAACAAATAGAAGATGAAGAGAATACTAATGAAGGGAAAGAGGTTTCCCAATATCCTCCTATTTTTTCTTATGATGAATCAGGTAACGAGGAGAAGCTTTTTATTCAACCAACCTCTTCAAAAAGAAGCTTGGAGGAATTAAATAAACCCACACATAATGTGGTGAAGAAGAAGAAAAGAAGGAAAAGTAAAGGTAAAGAGGTATCTCTCCCAAATAATGTTGCTCCCATTATTGATAGGCCTCATGAGAATGAATCAAAAATAGTTGTGGAAGATGATACACTTGAGGATGATTTTGTTATGCCTATTGCTTGTTGTGATAATTATGATTGAGAAGATAATGATACTTCTTATAATCTTGAGAATATTTATGGCACCAACTTGGAGGATGATGATAATAATTGCTATACTATTGGTGCTATTCATACTATTAATGATGAGAGTGATTATGTTTATGATATACAAAGCCACAAGCTTGGGGATGCTATGCTTAATAAAGATGATCTTTTTATTCCCCCTACTTTGAATGATCAAATTTGTTATAATGATTGCATGCCTCCTACTTATGATGATTATTGTGATGATACATATGCGATGAAAAAGAATGATGATTACTATTATGATACTTGTCATAATTATGAATATCCTTTTACTGAATATTACTCTTTTAATGTGGAACCAATTTGTAGTATTCAATTCTTTTATGATACTCCCACTATTAGTCATGAGAAGAAATTTTCTTGTGTGGAGAATAGTAAAATTTCAATGCTTGTAGATCATGAAAAGAATGCTTTATGTGCTGGTTATATTGTTGAATTCGTTCATCATGCTACTGAAAATTATTATGAGAGAGGATCTTATGCTTCTACATATTGCAATAATATCAAGTTTCCTCTCTATGTGTTGAAAGTTTTGAAGTCATGCTTGTTTTGCCTTCCTATGCTAGTTGATTCTTGTTACCATAAATTGTTTGCTCACAAAATCCCTATGCATAGGAAGTGGGTTAGACTTAAATGTGCTAGTCAAATGCTTCATGATTCTCCTGTTATGTTTCAATTCTTATCTTTTATGTGAGCATCATTGAAATCATCATGCCTAGCTAAAAAGGCATTAAAGAAAAGCGCTTGTTGGGAGACAACCCAAAATTTATACCTACTGTTTTTGTGTGTCCACATGATTAAGCTACTGTATAATCATGTTCTATAGCTTTTGTTTCAATAAAGTGCCAAGTAAAGCATTTGGGATAGTGTGGATGATAGTTGACTTGATTCTGTACAAATACAGAAACTTTTGCTCTCAGTCCAGGAATTTTGTAAATTCACTGGAACGTGATTTTGATCTGAATTTTTGACACATGATTGATATACAAATTTCCTAGATTTTCCTAATTTTTCAGAATTTTTAGAGACAGGGAAGTATGGTTACGCTACAGATCTTCACAGACTGTTCTGTTTTTGACAGATTCTGTTTTGCATGCATAGTTTGCTTGTGTTAGTGTTCCCATAGCTTATATTGAGTGATATAAATTATGGGAATGATAGAATACAGTAGGTATGATGTGGGAATAATTATGAATCTTGTCTTTACAGTACCTAAGTGAATGATCTATCTTTATTACACTAACCCTTCTCACAAAGTTCCGTTAAGTTTTATGTGATTGAAGTTTTCAAGTTTTGGGTGACACACCAATATGAGGAGAATAAGGAGTGACAAGAACCTAATCTTGGGGATGCCCAAGTCACCCCCAAGGTAATATCCAAGGAATACTCAAGCGCCTAAGCTTGGGGATGCCCCGGAAGGCATCCCCTCTTTCGTCTCCAACACTATCGGTATATCTTATTTGGAGCTATATTTTTATTCGTCACATAATATGTGTTTTTCTTGGAGCATCATTTTATTTTGTTGTTCTCTGTTAGGTGTTATTTATAATCTTGTTTTTCAATAAAAAGTTCCAAGAATTGCCTTAGGATGCTTGCATTGCATGTTTGATGTGTGCTGTGTAAAAAAACAGAAACTTTTGCTGTAGTATTTGAATTTTCATATTTTACTGGAACGTGGAACATTTCTGAAATTTTTTCAAAGTGTTTCCATATAAAAAATTTTGCATGTCCTAAATTTTCGTAATTTTTTGAGTTACAGAAGTACACTGTTTTCATAAATTGCTACAGACTGTTCCGTTTGGACAGATTGCTGTCATAGTTTTGTTATCTACTTCTCCTATAGTTTCCATAGCCTATATTGGTAGATATAAATTGTGGAAATGATAGTAAACAGTAGATGATGTTTTAAATTGTTATGCAACTTGTCTTGGCAGTACATGAAGTGTTGATTTATTCTTATGTGTACTAACATATCTCACGAGTTCTTTTCGAGTTTTGTGTGGATGAAGTTTTTGAGAATAGGTGAAACCATGATATGAGAGGATTCAAAGAGATACAAAAGCTAAAGCTTGGGGATGCCCAAGGCACCCCAAGTAAATATTTCAAGAAGTCTCAAGCATCTAAGCCTGGGGATGCTACACATCCCACCTCTCTTCGTCAACTATCGGTTAGCCTATGTTGAGCCTAAATTTTTATTCGTTCACATGATGCGTCCTATTCTTGGAGTGCTATTTTTATTTTGATTGCTATTTAAATAAAATACTCAGATCTGAAAATCTTTATTGAGAGAGAGAGAGAGAGAAAGTCCTCACATAGCTACTTAATTGTTTGACTACTCATTGATCTTCACTTATATGTTTTGGAGTAGTTTTGTCATTTACTTTCGTGCTTCACTTATATCCTATGAGTAAATGGTTGAATGAATTGAATATAATAAATCTGAAATTAAATATGCTTCATATACTTATCCCATGGGGAGTAATGACTTCACACATAATAAGTATAGGTGGTAAAATTTATTGAAAGTTAGCAAACACCGCATTGGTCACTTGAACAATTCATGAAAGAATATTCAAGGAAGAGAGGTTCCACATACAAATATACTATCTTGGACATCTTCTATGATTGTGAGCTCATTAATTATTTTCAAACTCGAGCAAATTAGTTGAAATTGGACAAGGAAGACAACTTAATGAGTTATGTTTGGGTATATTTGTATAGAAGTTATATTGTTATGGATCCTCCAACATGTGGTGCTTGTTTCCACCTCATACTAGCCAAAACTTACGCACCAAGTAGAAATACTACGTGTGCATCCAAACACCCTTAAACTAGTTTTGCCATGATAGTCCACTATACCTACCTATGGATTGAGTAAGATCCTTCAAGTAAGTTGTCATCAGTGCAAAAAAGCAATAAAAATTGCTCCTAAATATGTATGATCTTTTATTGTAAGGGAAAATAAGCGTTGTACGAACTTGTGATGGTAAAGAAATAAAAGCGACGGACTGCATAATAAAGGTTGCTATCACAAAGGGAAATACAACGTGACGTTCCTTTGCATTAAGGGTTTGCACATCCAAAAACAAAAAGCGCATGACAACCTCTGCTTCCCTCTGCGAAGGGCCTATCTTTTACTTTCTAGTACTTACCTTTATGCAAGAGTCATGGTGATCTTCACCACTTCCTATATTTCGCCTTTTTCTCTTGGCAAGCGTCAAGTGTTGGGGAATGATCTAGACATATATATCCACACAAATATATTTGATCATGAATTATTATTGTTGACAATTATCTATATGATAAATAAGTTGGGAGGCGAAACATTAAGCCCCTATCTTTCTCTGTGTTCGATGGATGCTATTTGTTCTAAAAATATGCTTTGAGTGTCAATAATCATGGAAGACTATATGGTAGTTGAGTATGTGGAATTTGCTAAATCAAAGCTCTTACATAGATCCTTCGTGAAAATAAGATGAATTGCAATTGTTCGATGACTAGGAATATGGTTTGTTAGTTTTCAAGAAACTTTCTAGTCTATACTTTAACATGTGAATAGCTTGTTACTTGATCATGAGAAGTTTTATGAGATGAGCTACTATTTATGGTTTATATTGATGCTAGAAAAAGTGATTGGAATTATCATTGATCAAACTTGTGCACTTGCTAGCATTCACACTTCATAAATTATTTCTTTTATCATTTACCTACTCGAGGACGAGCAGAAATTAAGCTTGGGGATGCTGATACGTCTCCAACGTATCTATAATTTATGAAGTATTCATGCCATGTTTACAATAATTCTATATGATTTTGGTATGATTTTATTAGAACTAACCCGGACTGACGCTGTTTTTAGCAGAACTACCATGGTGTCGTTTTTTGTGCAGAAATAAAAGTTCTCGGAATGGGCTGAAAATTTACGGAGAATATTTTTGGAAAATATAAAAAATACTGGAGCAAAAAGATATTGGAGAGGAGTCCCAAGGCAGCCACAAGCCTAGGGAGAGCACCCCCTCTAGGGCGCGCCCCCTGGCTTGTGGGTCCCTCGGGAGTCCCATTGACGTGAGACCGACGCCAAAAATTCCTATAAATACCAAAACCCCCAGAAACAAACCTAGATCGGGAGTTCCGCCGTCGCAAGCCTCTGCAGCCACAAAAAACCAATCGGGAGCCCGTTCCGGCACCCTGCCGGAGGGGGAAACCATCACCGGAGGCCATCTTCATCATCCCGGCGGTCTCCATGATGAGGAGGGAGTAGTTCACCCTCGGGGCTGAGGGTATGTACCAGTAGCTATGTGTTTGATCTCTCTCTCCCTCTCGTGTTCTTGAGATGGCACGATCTTGATGTACCGCGAGCTTTATTAATATAGATGAATCATATGGAGTTTTCCCCTCTCTATCTTCTTGTGATGAATTGAGTTTTCCCTATGAAGTTTACTTATCGGATTGAGTCTTTAAGGATTTGAGAACACTTGATGTATGTCTTGCGATGGGATATCCGTGGTGACAATGGGATGTTCTGTTGATCCACTTGATGTATGTTTTGGTGATCAACTTGCATGTTCCGTGACCTTGGGAATCTATGCATAAGGGTTGGCACATGTTTTCGTCTTGACTCTCCGGTAGAAACTTTGGGGCACTCTTTGAAGTTCTTTGTGTTGGATTGAACATGATGAATCTGAAATTGTGTGATGCATATCGTATAATCAAGCCCATGGGTACTCATGGTGACATTGGAGTATCTAGGTGACATTAGGGTTTTGGTTGATGTGTATCTTAAGGTGTTATTTTAGGACGAACTCTAGGGCTGTTCGTGACACTTATAGGGATAGCTCATAAGATTGATCGGAAAAGATAACTTTGAGTTGGTTTCGTACCCTACAATAATTTCTTCGTTTGTTCTCCGCTATTTGTGACTTTGGAGTGAACTCTTTGTCGCACGTGAGAGATTTACATATGATTCAACTATGTCAGTATTGTTGAGAGAACTTGCACTAGTGAAAGTATGAACCCTAGGCCTTGTTTCTAAGCATTGCAATACCGTTTGTGATCACTTTTATCATTAGTTACCTTACTGTTTTTATATTTTTAGATTACAAAAACTTATATCTACCATCCATATTGCACTTGTATCACAATCTCTTTGCCGAACTAGTGCACCTATACAATTTACCATTGTATTGGGTGTGTTGGGGACACAAGAGACTCTTTGTTATTTGGTTGCAGGGTTGTTTGAGAGAGACCATCTTCATCCTAGGCCTCCCACGGATTGATAAACCTTAGGTCATCCACTTGAGGGAAATTTGCTACTGTCCAACAAAACTCTGCGCTTGGAGGCCCAACACGAGTCTACAAGAAGAAGGTTGCATAGTAGACATCATGGCTTTGCGCGCGGAAACACTGGCAGCCTTCGCACCTGTCGACGAGCTACGTCGCCTCCACTAGTGCAGTCGGCCAGTAGAAGCCGTGGCGGAACGCCTTGGCCACCAGGGTCCTCAAGGCGGCGTGGTGCCCGCACTCGCCCTGGTGGATGTCTCGGAGGATCTCTTGGCCCTTCTCGGACTCGACGCAGCGCTGGTACACGCCGGTTGCACTGCGGTGGACCAGCTCATGGTTGATGATGCTGTAGGCGGTGGTACGGCGCTGGATCTGTCGGGCTTTGTCTTCGTCGGGGGGGAGCTCGCCGCGTAAGAGGAAAGCCAGGATTGGCTGGGCCCACGACGGAGCCGACACCGAGGCCAGCTCTGGATCGGGCTGGATATTCTGGGCAACCGGAGCCCCCGGGCACGGCTCGCCAGTCCCCGGGTCCGGCTAGTCGACAGCCATCATGACGGCCGCGGGCTCGGAGCCAACTGTCGCTGGAACGACAGCTGCTGGAGCCGGCGCGGCGGGCGTAGCCGGCGCGGCGGGCGTAGCCGGCGGAGCAGGTGGAGCCGGTGGAGCAGGTGGAGCCGGTGGAACCGTCGGAGCCGGCGTAGCCCCCGGGCCCGTCGAGGAGCCGGCGGGATCTGCGGGCACGAAGATGGACTCCGACTCGGCGGAGGGTTTGATCGACGGCTTACGCAGTTGCTCGAGGGAGACGCCAGCCGGGATGGCCTGGCGGGTGGAGCCGATTTTGGCCAAAGCGTCTGCCGCCTCGTTGTCCGCTCGGGGGACGTGATGGAACTCGCAACCCTCGAAGGAGCCGGTAAGCTACTGGACGAGGAAGCGGTAGCTGGCCATGTTGGCGTCCCTGGCGTCCCATTCGCCAGAGTCCTGCTGCACCACCAGGTCGGAGTCGCCGAAACACAAGATGCGTCGGATGCCGATTTCCTTGGCAAGCCGGAGGCCGTGGACGAGTGCCTCGTACTCGGCCACGTTGTTGGAGGCGGCGAAGTGGATTTGGAGCGCATACTTGAGTTGGTCTCCTTTCGGAGACGACAAGACAATGCCGGCTCCCAGACCGGTCCGCATATTCGAGCCGTCAAAGTGCATGCGCCAGTGCGTGGAGTCCGGGGGAGGCGGCACGAACTGGGTCTCAGCCCAGTCAACGAGGAAGTCGGCCATCGCCTGCGACTTGATGGCGGTGCGCGGCTCGTATCGGATCTCGTAGTGGGCGAGGGCGATTGCCCATTTGGCGATCCGGCCAGTGGCGTCCCGGCCGCTCATGATCTCGCCCAGCGGTGCCGTGCTCACCACGGTGATGGTATGCTCTTGGAAGTACTTCTTGATCTTCTGGGCGGCGAAGTATATGCCGTAGCACATCTTTTGATAGTGGGGGTAGTTTTGCTTGGAGGCGGAGAGGACCTCCCTGAGGTAGTAGACGGGATGTTGGACTAGCAGCGCTTTGCCCTCCTCCGGCCGCTCCACTACCAGGACGAAGCTGATGACGCGCATGGTCGCCGCGATGTACACGAGCAAGGGCTCCTTCTCAGCTGACGCGGCCAGGATGGGCGCGCTGGTGAGGACTCGTTTGAGGTCGCGGAATGCCTCGTCCGCCTGGATGGTCCACTCGAACTTGGCCGGCTTCCTGGTGGAGTCGGTGCCCGGCTCGATAAGCGCCGTCTTCCTCATGAGCTGGTAGAGGGGCAGGGCCTTCTCCCCCAACCGGCTGACGAACCGGCTGAGCGAGGTGAGGCAGCCGGTGAACTTTTGGACGTCGCGGAGCCGAATCGGCTTGGGCATACGCTCGATCGCCCTGATCTTCTCTGGGTTAGCTTCGATGCCGCGGGCGGACACGAAGAAACCCAGGAGCTGGCCGGCTGGGACGCCGAAAACGCACTTCTCCGGGTTGAGCTTGACCTTGTATTCGCGCAGGTTGGCGAAGGTCTCCCGGAGGTCGTCAAGGAGGCTGAAGTGCTTCTTGGTTTTGACAACGATGTCATCAACATAGACGTGGACATTCCTGCCGATCTGCGGCAGGAGGCACTTCTGCATGCGGCGCTTGAAGGTGGCGCCTGTATTCTTCAGGCCGAAGGACATGGTGATGTAGCAGTAGGCCCCGAAGAGGGTGATGAAGGAGGTCTTCGGCCGGTCAGCCGGGTCCAACTTGATCTGGTGGTAGCCTGAGTAGGCGTCCAGGAAGGACAGCAGATCGCAGCCGGCCGTGGAGTCGATAACTTGATCGATCCGCGGTAGGGCGAACGGGTCCTTGGGACACGCCTTGTTCAGGCTTGTGTAGTCGATACACATGCGCCAAGTCTTGTTTTTCTTTAGCACCAGGACTGGGTTGGCTAGCCAGTCCGGGTGGAACACTTCCATGATGAAGCCGACTGCGAGCAGCCAGGCGATTTCTTCTCCTATAGTACGCCGCTTCTCCTTGAAGAAACGGCGCAGGGGTTGCTTGACCGGCTTTGCGTCCGGCCGCACATGAAGTTTGTGCTCGGCGAACTTCCTCAGAACACCCGACATGTCTTTTGGAGACCATGCAAAGATGTCCCGATTCTCACGGAGGAAGTCAACGAGCTCGCCTTCCTATTTGCTGTCGAGGTGGGCGCCGATGGTGACGCACTGCTTGGGGTTGGCCGGGTCAAGCGGCACCTGCCTGGTGTCCTTGGACGGCTGGAACGATGCCTCGCTGGCCGACTGGGACAGAGGAGCCGGCACGGCCGGCTGGTCAGAGGCGTGAGCCACGAGCCGGTCGAGCTGCCGCTTCTCCTCCGCTATCTCCAGTGCCTCGGCTAGCCGGCTATCGTCGCACGTGCACTCGATCGACATCTTGTAGTCGCCGGCGAGGATGATGATGCCCTTGAGGCCCGGCATCTTGAGCTTGAGGTAGGCGTAATGGGGGATCGCCATGAACTTGACGAGGGCCGGCCTGCCCAGCAGCGCGTGGTAGGGACTGTCGAGGTCCACCACCTCGAACCATATCGGCTCACGGCGGAAGTGGCTCTTGTCGCCGAAGAGGACGTCGAGCTCAATCTTGCCGATGGGGGTGCAGGATTTTCCCGGCACGATGCCGTGGAAAACCGTCCGGCTCGCCCGCAGGTCTTTCGCCCTGAGCCCCAGTTTGAGCTTCGTGTCGCGATAGAGGATGTTGATGCTGCTGCCCCCGTCGATCAACACCCGTGAGAAACGGTAGGTGCGCCTCTCGGAGACGATGGTGGGATCGAGGACGAGGGCGTGACTGCCCGGGTTGGGCATCACGGCCGGGTGGTCCGCCCGGCTCAAGGTGACCAGCTTCTCGGACCAATGCATGAACTGGGGGACCGAGGGGACAGTGGCGTTCACCACGTGCCGGCGCTGGCGCACACTGTGCTTGTCGGTTCCTTCGCTGGTAAAGACGACGTAGGACCCGTCCTGGTTGGGGAACTGGTCATGAAGGCGGCCGTTGTTGGCAGCCGGTGCCGGCGCAGGTGGCTGGTACAGAGCCGGAGCCGGCGCGCGGGGAACCGGAGGCGGAGGAGCCGGAAGGCCCTCGCCTCGGGCCGGCCGCTGGGAAAAGCTGCACTGCCGGAGCGTGTGCGTGGCCGGCTTGGCCCCGGAGTGGTGCTTGCAGGGTAGGTCGAGCATTTGCTCGAAGGTAAGCTTGGGCTGCCAGGCGGCCTTGCTGGCGCGCTGACGCTGGTTGGGGGCCTGGGCAGCCGGTTGCTCCTCTTCGATGGTGGCGACCTGCCGGCTCCCGTAGCGGGGATCCGGCTGGTCGGACTTGCGCTTGTTGTTCTGTTGCTGCCGGTTGTCGGCAGCCGCCCGCGGCATGGCAGGCGACAGAGTTGGCTTGGCTGGCGTGGTGACCTTCATCCGCATTGCGGAGTCGGCCATGGCGTACTTGTCTGCTTTGGCCATCAGATCCGCCAGGGTTGCCGGCTCGGAGCACAAGAGCTTGTGCTTGAGGGGGGTACCATCGCGGCAACCCTCGATGAAATACTGGATGGCCTGCACCTCGTGCACTCCCTCGCAGGAGTTGCGGAGCTCGGTCCAGCGCGTGAGATAGTCGCGGAGGGGTTCCTCCGGCCCCTGGACACACATGGCCAGCTCGCGAGGCCGGCCGGGCCGCTTGTAGGTGCCGGTGAAGTTGCGGACGAACGCTTCCTCAAAGTCCGTCCAGCTGTTGATGCTGCCGGCCGACAGGCTGTTAAGACAGGTCCGGGCCGAGCCGGTCAACATTAGGGGGCGTAGCGTACGGCTACGCGTTTGTTTCCCCTGGCGATGCCGACTGCGGTGGTGTAGTCGACCAGCCAGTCCTCCGGCTTGGCGGTGCTGTTGTACTTCGGGGTGTCGCGCAGGAGAGTGAAGCCGGCCGGGAACGGCTCGTTGCGGATCCGGGGGCGAAACATGTCGGGCCGATCGAGGCCTCCTCCTCAAGGAGGGCCGACTGCGCCAGTCGGTCGATGAGAGTCCGGGCGTCGTTCTCGCTCCGCGGGACGCGCGTGCCGAGCCGAGCGGCGAGCTCGAGGCAGACAGTTGGGGCAGGCGAGCGGGCGCGTTCCTGCCGTGGGGGCGGGGTATGGTCCTGGCTGCGCAGGCTGCCGCCAGCCGGAGCGTCGTTGCGCCGGCTGTTGACGGCCGGCAGGTCGTCTCGCTGCCGCGACAGTCCATTATTGGAGCCGGTGCCCCGCCGGCCGGAGCCGCATGGGGAGGAGGCATGCTGGGCCGGCCGGCGCTGGCCAGCAGTTTCAGGGCGTCCCCCTCGGGGACGGGAATTTCGGAGCCGGCGTTGGCGTTATCGAGCCGGGCCTGCTGGGCGTTGGCGGTGGCGATGAGGTCTTGGATGTGCCGGTCCTGCTGCTCTCGCTCTTCGCCCACCAGGTCGGCGAGGTCGGCGTAGGCCACCTGGGCGGCCCTCAGGTTGGCAGCCGGCGTGTCGTAGGTGGGGAGCCTGCCACCGAGGATTTCCGCGACCACACGGCCGCGGTTGCGGACGTCACCGAACCGGCTGGGCTCGTTGCCGGCGGGGGTGAGGCCGTAGGCGGAGTTGTACCCGCGCTGCGCGGACTCCATCCAGCGCCTGGTGGTGGCGAGCGTGGTCGCCTCGTCGAACAGCAGCCGGTGAGCAGCCTCCAACTCGGCCGTAGCCGTGGCTGGGTCCATCGTAGGCGCAACGGGGGTGCTGAGACCCTGGAGCACGGAGCCGAGGGGGTTGGAGGCGCCGGCGCGGGCGGCTGCGGTGGCCGCATCTGCCTCCGCCCTGACACGGCCGGAGGTCGTGGAGGAACCGGTGGCCATTACCCCCGTGCGGACGTGGGATTCGTCGGCCTCGCCCGGGGCGAGTGCGCCCACAGGCGAGGGTGGGTCGAGGCAGTCGAGCACCTGGCTAGTGTACTCGTCGGCAGCCGGCTCGTCGGTGAGGCTCAGCCTGTCGATGCGCTCGGTGAGGGCGGCGACATCGAGTGGAGGGTTGCTGCCGCGCCGCTCGTCGGAGAGGCCGGCAGCGTTGCCCGCAGGGCTGGCGGGAACGGGGTCCCGCCCCGCGGGAGCAAGCCCCACGAGCGTGCGGTTCCTCCCGGACGCGGGGCGGCCGGGGGAGGTGGTGAAGGGGCCCGCCCGGAGCGTGACTCCGGCCGGCGCCGCGGAGGGCCCCACGGTGGGCGCCAACTGTCGTTGTTTTCTCACGACAGATGCCATGGGGAGGCTTATCGAGTGTGGTTGGGGCCGATGGACGCCGGTGGACTCCGGGAGCGAGATCGAGGACAAACGGTGCAGGACACGCGATGTACCCAGGTTCGGGGCCCTCCGTGGGAGGTAATACCCCTAGTCCTGCCGGTCTGATTGATGAACCAAAGGGGGCTACAATGGTGCTCCTTGAGCTGTATGGGCAGAGGAGGAAGAAGGGGATAGCTTGCCCTCTCTGCCTCTCTACATGGGTGTATGTCGAGGAAAGTCCTCTCTCCCCTGCATGGGGGAGCTCTGGGGGGTTTTATAGGCCAACCCCTCGGAATACGATATGAGTAGAAGGCTCCGGAGGGCCCTAGCTGGCGGTCTCTCTAGCCGGCCGTGGGGCCCCCGGCTGAGGGGTCATGTCGACGGTAGGGCCCGCAGGCTGCGGGGTCCCGTCGGGAGCCACGGGGGGCCGCCTGGTTGGCCCCGTGCCCGTCTCGTCGCGGCACGGATCGTCCTTCGGGGCGTCGTCTTGCGGCAGCCAGCTGCGGTCAGCGGTATGGCCGACCATGTTGTAGCCATGCTGGGGCAGCTAATGGAGTGGTTGAGGCGTGCCGGCACTATGCCGCAAGCCCGGTCGCGGTCGGCCAGGGTCAGAGGCACTATTGCCTCTACTGTGGCCATGCGGGCGCTGACCCCCGACGCGACGGGGACCTCTGTAGCCACGCGTGCTCTGACCGCGGTACCTACAGTACGGCCGAGAGAGCTTGATGTCTACTACGCAACCTTCTTCTTGTAGACTCGTGTTGGGCCTCAAGCGCAGAGTTTTGTAGGACAGTAGCAAATTTCCCTCAAGTGGATGACCTAAGGTTTATCAATCTGTGGGAGGCGTAGGATGAAGATGGTCTCTCTCAAACAACCCTGCACCCAAATAACAAAGAGTCTCTTGTGTCCCAACAAACCCAATACAATGGTAAATTGTATAGGTGCACTAGTTCGGCGAAGAGATGGTGATACAAGTCTAATATGGATGGTAGATATAGGTTTTTCTAATCTGAAAATATAAAAACAGCAAGGTAACTAATGATAAAAGTGAGCACAAACGGTATTGCAATGCTTAGAAACAAGGCCTAGGGTTCATACTTTCACTAGTGCAAGTTCTCTCAACAATACTGACATAGTTGAATCATATGTAAATCCCTCACGTGCGACAAAGAGTTCACTCCAAAGTCACAAATAGCGGAGAACAAACGAAGAAATTATTGTAGGGTACGAAACCAGCTCAAAGTTATCTTTTCCGATCAATCGTATGAGCTATCCCTATAAGTGTCACGAACAACCCTAGAGTTCGTACTAAAATAACACCTTAAGATACACATCAACCGAAACCCTAATGTCACCTAGATACTCCAATGTCACCACGAGTACCCATGGGCTTGATTATACGATATGCATCACACAATTTCAGATTCATCATGTTCAATCCAACACAAAGAACTTCAAAGAGTGCCCCAAAGTTTCTACCGGAGAGTCAAGACGAAAACATGTGCCAACCCCTATGCATAGATTCCCAAGGTCACGGAACCCGCAAGTTGATCACCAAAACATACATCAAGTGGATCAATAGAACATCCCATTGTCACCACGGATATCCCATCGCAAGACATACATCAAGTGTTCTCAGATCCTTAAAGACTCAATCCGATAAGAAAACTTCAAAGGGAAAACTCAATTCATCACAAGAAGATAGAGAGGGCAAAACTCCATATGATTCATCTATATCAATAAAGCTCGCGGTACATCAAGATCGTGTCATCTCAAGAACATGAGAGAGTGGGATCAAACACATAGCTACTGGTACATACCCTCAGCCCCGAGGATGAACTACTCCCTCCTCGTCATGGAGACCGCCGGGATGATGAAGATGGCCTCCGGTGATGGTTTCCCCCTCCGGCAGGGTGCCGGAACGGGCTCCCGATTGGTTTTTGATGGCTACAGAGGCTTGCGTTGGCGGAACTCCCGATCTAGGTTTGTTTCTGGGGGTTTTGGTATTTATAGGAATTTTTGGCGTCGGTCTCACGTCAAGGCGACTCCCGAGGGACCCACAAGCCAGGGGGCGCGCCCTAGGGGGGGGGCGCCCCCTAGGCTTGTGGCTGCCTCGGGAGTCCTCTCCGGTATCTTTTTACTCCAATATTTTTTATATTTTCCAAAAATATTCTCCGTAAATTTTCAGCCCATTCCGAGCACTTTTATTTCTGCACAAAAAATGACACCATGGTAGTTCTGCTGAAAACAGCGTCAGTCCGGGTTAGTTGTAATAAATCATACCAAAATCATATAAAATTATTCTAAACATGGAATGAATACTTCATAAATTATAGATACGTTGGATACGTATCAGCATCCCCAAGCTTAATTCCTGCTCGTCCTCGAGTAGGTAAATGATAAAAGAAATAATTTATGAAGAAGTGAATGCTAGCAAGTGCACAAGTTTGATCAATGATAATTCCAATCACCTTTTCTAGCATCAATATAAACCATAAACAGTAGCTCATCTCATAAAACTTCTCATGATCAAGTAACAAGCTATTCACATGTTTAAGTATAGACTAGAAAGTTTCTTGAAAACTAACAAACAATATTCCTAGTCATCGAACAATTGCAATTCATCTTATTTTCAGGAAGGGTCTATGTAAGAGCTTTGATTTAGCAAATTCCACATACTCAACTATCATATAGTCTTCCATGATTATTGACACTCAAAGCATAGTTTTAGAACAAATAGCATCCATCGAACACAGAGAAAGATAGGGGCTTAATGTTTCGCCTCCCAACTTATTTATCATATAGATAATTGTCAACAGTAATAATTCATGATCAAATGTATTTGTGTAGATATATATGTCTAGATCATTCCCCAACACATGATGCTTGCCAAGAGAAAAAGGCGAAATATAGGAAGTGGTGAAGATCACTATGACTCTTGCATAAAGGTAAGTACTAGAAAGTAAAAGATAGGCGCTTCGCAGAGGGAAGCAGAGGTTGTCATGCGCTTTTTGTTTTTGGATGTGCAAACCCTTAATGCAAAGGAACATCACGTTGTATTGCCCTTTGTGATAGCAACCTTTATTATGCAGTCCGTCGCTTTTATTTCTTTACCATCACAAGTTCGTACAACGCTTATTTTCCCTTACAATAAAAGATCATACATATTTAGGAGCAATTTTTATTGCTTTTTGCACTGATGACAACTTACTTGAAGGATCTTACTCAATCCATAGGTAGGTATAGTGGACTATCATGGCAAAACTAGTTTAAGGGTGTTTGGATGCACAAGTAGTATTTCTACTTGGTGCGTAAGTTTTGGCTAGTATGAGGTGGAAACAAGCACCACATGTTGGAGGATCCATAACAATATAACTTCTATACAAATATACCCAAACATAACTCATTAAGTTGTCTTCCTTGTCCAATTTCAACTAATTTGCTCGAGTTTGAAAATAATTAATGAGCTCACAATCATAGAAGATGTCCAAGATAGTATATTTGTATGTGGAACCTCTCTTCCTTGAATATTCTTTCATGAATTGCTCAAGTGACCAATGCGGTGTTTGCTAACTTTCAATAAATTTTACCACCTATACTTATTATGTGTGAAGTCATTACTCCCCATGGGATAAGTATATGAAGCATATTTAATTTCAGATTTATTATATTCAATTCATTCAACCATTTACTCATAGGATATAAGTGAAGCACGAAAGTAAATGACAAAACTACTCCAAAACATATAAGTGAACATCAATGAGTAGTCAAACAATTAAGTAGCTAGGTGAGGACTTTCTCTCTCTCTCAATAAAGATTTTCAGATCTGAGTATTTTATTTAAACAGCAAGCAAAAGAAAAATAGCACTCCAAGAATAGGACGCATCATGTGAACGAATAAAAATTTAGGCTCAACATAGGCTAACCGATAGTTGACGAAGAGAGGTGGGATGCGTAGCATCCCCAAGCTTAGATGCTTGAGACTTCTTGAAATATTTACTTGGAGTGACTTGGGTATCCCCAAACTTAGGTTCTTGTCACTCCTTATTCTCCTCATATCGGTGTCTCACCCAAAACTTGAAAACTTCAATCACACAAAACTTAACGGAACTTTGTGAGAAGGGTTAGTGTAATAAAGATAGATCATTCACTTAGGTACTGTCAAGACAAGATTCATAATTGTTCCCACATGATACCTACTGTACTCTACTATTCCCATAATTTATATCACTGAATATAAGCTATGGGAACACTAAAACAAGCAAACTATGCATGCAAAACAGAATCTGTCAAAAACAGAATAGTCTGTGAAGATCTGTAGTGTAACCATACTTCCATGTCTCTTCAAATTCTGAAAAATTAGGACAATCTAGGCAATTTGTATATAAATGCTGTGTAAAAATTTCAGATCATTATCGCGCACCAGTAAAAAATGAATATTCCTGTACTGGAGGCATAAGTTTCTGTTTTGGTTCAGCATCAATTCTACTCATCTTGTGAGTCATCCCAAAGGCTTTACTTGGCACTTTATTGAAACAAAAGCTATAAAACATGATTATACAGTAGCTTAGTCATGTGGACACATAAAAACAGAAAGTAAAAGTGTTGGGTTGTCTCCCAACAAGCGCTTTTCTTTAATGCCTTTTAGCTAGGCATGATGATTTCAATGATGCTCACAAAGGAATAATAATTGAAACATGCAAAAGAGCATCATGAATCTCATGACAAGCACATTTAAGTCTAACCCACTTCCTATGCATAGGGATTTTGTGAGCAAACAATTTATGGGAGCAAGAATCAACTAGCATAGGAAGGCAAAACAAGCATGACTTCAAAACTTTCAACACATAGAGAGGAAACTTGATATTATTGCAATATGTAGAAGCATAAGATCCTCTCTCATAATAATTTTTAGTAGCATCATGAACGAATTCAACAATATAACCAGCACATAAAGCATTCTTTTCATGATCTACAAGCAAAGAAATTTTACTCCTCTCCACACAAGAAAATTTCTTCTCATGACTAATAGTGGGAGTATCATAAAACAATTGAATACTACAAATTGGTTCCACATTAAAAGAGTAATATTCAGTAAAAGGATATTCATAATTATGACAAGTATCATAATAGTAATCATCACTCTTTTTCATCGCATAAGTATCATCACAATAATCATCATAAGTAGGAGGCATGCAATCATTATAACAAATTTGATCATTCAAAGTAGGGGGAATAAAAAGATCATCTTCATTAAGCATAGCATCCCCAAGCTTGGGACAAACATTAATTGCAGCAAATAAATTCTCAAACATGTCATTTTCATCAAACATAGCATCCCCAAGCTTGTGGCTTTCTATATCATAAACATAATCACTCTCATCATTAATAGTATGAATAGCACCAATAGTATAGCCATTATTATCATCATCCTCCAAGTTGGTGCCATAAATATTTTCAAGATTATAAGAAGTATCATTATCTTCCCAATCATAATTATCACAACAAGCAATAGGCATAACAAAATCATCCTCAAGTGTATCATCTTCCACAACTATATTTGATTCATTCTCATGATGCCTATCAATAATGGGAGCAACATTATTTGGGAGAGATACCTCTTTACCTTTACTTTTCCTTCTGTTCTTCTTCTTCACCACATTATGTGTGGGTTTATTTAATTCCTCCAAGCTTCTTTTTGAAGAGGTTGGTTGAATAAAAAGCTCCTCCTCGTTTCCTGTTTCATCATAAGAAAAAATAGGAGGATATTGGGAAACCTCTTCCCCTTCATTAGTACTCTCTTCATCTTCTATTTGTTTTGTTGTCTTTAAGTAAGTGGAAATATAAGGATTCTCAATGCAATTTACCACGCAATACGTATAGATTTCATTTAGATCAAAATCAATCATTTTCATGAGAACCCAAGCTGGAACATCCTTAGTTTTATGTTTCATTTCTTCATACCCCAAAAATAGACTAAGTTCATTATGATGCTCAAGAGTAATGAGGTTATCACATTTTTTGGACACAATTCGATCATGAAATAATTCACATTGGAAATTAAAATGACCACTTTAATTCCAAAGTTCACAAGGACGGCGAGAAATATTAAGTCTTTTAGCACAAACATATAGCCTCTCTTGCAACCATTTAGTTTTTAAATACTTATGCCTCTTACAAAATCTATCTTCCCTTTTAGGCATGTCTTCACAAACTCTATGCACTCCACAAAAATTGACGTGCTTATAAGAAATCTTTTTATCATGACTAGTGCAATCATCATTAGTACTATGGATATTCAAAGAATTCATACTAACAACATTGCAATCATGCTCATCACTCAAAGATTTAGTGCCAAACATTTTAATAACTTCTTCTTCTAACACTTGAGCACAATTTTCCTTTCCATCATTTTCACGAAAGACATTAAAAAGATGAAGCATATGAGGCAACCTCAATTCCATATTTTTTTTGTAGTTTTCTTTAATAGACTAAACTAGTGATAAAACAAGAAACTAAAAGATTCAATTGCAAGATCTAAAGATATACCTTCAAGCACTCACCTCCCCGGCAACGGCGCCAGAAAAGACCTTGATGTCTACTACGCAACCTTCTTCTTGTAGACTCGTGTTGGGCCTCCAAGCGCAGAGTTTTGTAGGACAGTAGCAAATTTCCCTCAAGTGGATGACCTAAGGTTTATCAATCCGTGGGAGGCGTAGGATGAAGATGGTCTCTCTCAAACAACCCTGCACCCAAATAACAAAGAGTCTCTTGTGTCCCCAACAAACCCAATACAATGGTAAATTGTATAGGTGCACTAGTTCGGCGAAGAGATGGTGATACAAGTCTAATATGGATGGTAGATATAGGTTTTTGTAATCTGAAAATATAAAAACAGCAAGGTAACTAATGATAAAAGTGAGCACAAACGGTATTCCAATGCTTAGAAACAAGGCCTAGGGTTCATACTTTCACTAGTGCAAGTTCTCTCAACAATAGTGACATAGTTGAATCATATGTAAATCCCTCACGTGTGACAAAGAGTTCACTCCAAAGTCACAAATAGCGGAGAACAAACGAAGAAATTATTGTAGGGTATGAAACCACCTCAAAGTTATCTTTTCCGATCAATCGTATGAGCTATCCCTATAAGTGTCACGAACAGCCCTAGAGTTCGTACTAAAATAACACCTTAAGATACACATCAACCAAAACCCTAATGTCACCTAGATACTCCAATGTCACCACGAGTACCCATGGGCTTGATTATACGATATGCATCACACAATTTCAGATTCATCATGTTCAATCCAACACAAAGAACTTCAAAGAGTGCCCCAAAGTTTCTACCGGAGAGGCAAGACGAAAACATGTGCCAACCCCTATGCATAGATTCCCAAGGTCACGGAACCCGCAAGTTGATCACCAAAACATACATCTAGTGGATCAATAGAACATCCCATTGTCACCACGGATATCCCATCGCAAGACATACATCAAGTGTTCTCAAATCCTTAAAGACTCAATCCGATAAGAAAACTTCAAAGGGAAAACTCAATTCATCACAAGAAGATAGAGAGGGCAAAACTCCATATGATTCATCTATATTAATAAAGCTCACGGTACATCAAGATCGTGTCATCTCAAGAACACGAGAGAGAGAGAGAGAGAGATCAAACACATAGCTACTGGTACATACCCTCAGCCCCGAGGGTGAACTACTCCCTCCTCGTCATGGAGACTGCCGGGATGATGAAGATGGCCTCCGGTGATGGTTTCCCCCTCCGGCAGGGTGCCGGAACGGGCTCCCGATTGGTTTTTCATGGCTACAGAGGCTTGTGAAGGCGGAACTCCCGATCTCGGTTTCTTTCTGGGGGTTACGGGATTTATAGGAATACTTGGCGTTGGAATCAAGTCAGGGGGACTCCCGAGGGGCCCACAAGCCAGGGGGGCGCGCCCTAGGGGGGGCGCCCCCTAGGCTTGTGGCTGCCTCGGGACTCCTCTCCGGTATCTTTTTGCTCCAGTATTTTTTATATTTTCCAAAAATATTCTCCGTAAATTTTCAGCCCATTCCGAGAACTTTTATTTCTGCACAAAAAACGACACCATGGTAGTTCTGCTGAAAACAACGTCAGTCCGGGTTAGTTCAAATAAAATCATACCAAAATCATATAAAATTATTGTAAACATGGCATGAATACTTCATAAATTATAGATACGTTGGAGACGTATCAGAGACCAGCATGTCGGGACGGCAGTTCACTTGGGTTAATAACCGACATGTGCCGACATATGAGAAGCTTGATAGGGTACTCATGGATACCGAATGGGAGTTAAAATTTCCTCTGGTAACTGTGCGAGCCCTAGAGCGTATCGAGGCTTTATTGGATCATGCACCCATCATTCTGGATTCTAACTCTACGAACCCAGTTGCCCGGCGTCCTTTCAAATTTGAATTGGGATGGATGCATAGGGATGGATTTGTAGACCTAATCAAGAATATTTGGGAGAGGCCTGCTGTTGGTCATACACCTATTCAGAGATGGAATTTTAAAATAAAGGCCATGAGGCAACACCTCTCTGGATGGGCAAAACATACCAACGGGGTTTATAAAAAAGAAAAACAACGACTCTCTGCCATTATTGATGACCTCAACAAAATTGTAGAGACGCGCACCTTATCTCAACAAGAGATTGAATTAAAAAATCAATCTAATGAGAAGGTTGCCCGTTTTCTGCGAGAAGAGGAGATCAAATATTACCAGAGATCCAAAGCTGATTTCATTTTGATGGGTGATAGTAATACAAGATACTTCCAATTGGTTGCTAATGGGCGACATAGGAAGAAATGTATTTACAGTCTCCAACAAGATGAGGGGCGGATCGAAGGTCAGAAGGAGCTCAAAAAGTATATCACCAACTACTACAAATCTCTGTTCGGAGCGGCGATTGAAGGGAATTTCACCCTTGACGAGACCCGAACAGATGACATTCCACAAGTCACGGCAGAAGAAAATGATATCCTGACGGCACCATTCTCAGAAGAGGAGGTGAGAGCTGTAGTGTTCCAAATGGAACATAACAAAGCTCCAGGCCCAGATGGTTTCCCCGCAGAATTCTATTAGAATTTCTGGGATATCATCAAGACTCACCTTATGGAGTTGTTCAATTGTCTTCATGCTGACCGACTTGAGCTATTCAGGCTTAATTTTGGCGAGATTGTCTTGTTGCCAAAGATTAAGGAGGTTGAACGGATCCAACAGTTCAGACCCATATGCCTTCTTAATGTCAGCTTCAAGATTTTTACCAAAGTGGCTACGAATAGGCTTAACTCAGTAGCTGACCATGTTGTCCGGCCATCTCAAACGGCTTTCATGCAAGGAAGGAATATACTTGATGGCGTAGTAATCCTGCATGAGACCGTCCACGAGATGCACCAGAAAAACTTGAGTGGAGTAGTATTGAAAATTGACTTTGAAAAAGCTTAGGACAAGGTCAAATGGTCTTTCCTCCAACAAGCCCTAAGGATGAAAGGTTTCTCCGAAAAATGGCGTCAGTGGATCCAAAAATTTGTAACTGGAGGTAGTGTGGCCATCAAAGTCAATGATGATGTAGGACATTACTTCCAGACAAAAAAAGGACTACGACAGGGTGACTCCATGTCCCCAATGTTCTTTAACATTGTGGCTGACATGTTGGCTATTCTGATTGAGCGCGCCAAGCAGGACGGCCAAATTGCAGGAGTAGTGCCACACCTTGTGGATGGTGGCCTCTCTATTTTGCAATATGCCGATGACACAATTCTGTTTATGGAACATGACCTGGACAAGGCTCGAAACCTGAAACTCCTGTTGTCAGCATTTGAGCAAATGTCAGGTCTTAAGATTAACTTCCATAAAAGTGAAGTGTTCTGCTTAGGAGAAGCCATTGAGGCTTCGGCCGATTATGCTGAATTATTTGGTGGCACACATGGCCAATTCCCGAGTATCTGGGAATACCGATTCATTATCGACGTCTCACCATTGCGGAGTGGAAGTATGTAGTGGAGCGGCTAGAGAAACGGTTGAGCAGTTGGAAAGGCAAGTTGCTCTCAGTTGGAGGACGACTAGTGTTGATAAACTCTGTCCTCACAAATATGGTTCTCTATATGCTTTCTTTCTTCCAACTCCCAAAAGGGGTACTGCAAAGATTGGACTATTTTAGGTCTAGATTCTTTTGGCAAGGAGACGGTGAAAAGAAAAAATACCGGCTGGCCAAATGGAGCGTGGTTTGTAGGCCGAAAGACCAAGGTGGCCTTGGAATTCATGACCTGCAGGTCAAGAATGAGGCTCTACTTAGTAAATGGTTGTTCAAACTTCTTACTGAGGATGGTTTCTGGCAAACCATGCTGCGCAACAAGTATCTAGGCCAAAAGGCGGTGTCTCGGGCATATTAGAAACCTGGGGACTTGCATTTTTGGGCTGGCCTGATGGCGGCAAAGAAACAACTCTTTCGCTTTGGGTCTTTCGCGATAAAGGATGGGTCGGAGATTCGTTTCTGGGAAGACATCTGGCTAGGCAATGACAGTCTCCGAGAACAATATCCAGCCTTGTACAACATTGCTCGCGATAAGAACAATACTATTGCGCATGTGCTCAGCTCATCCCCACCAAATATTTCATTCAGGAGGGATTTGATTGGAAACCGACTTATATCATGGCATAATCTCTTATCCCGCCTGGATCCGATTAACCTGACAAAAGGTCGTGATGTGTTTCACTGGAACCTTACTACATCGGGGTCATTCACCGTAGACTCTATGTATCGTGCTCTCCTGCATTCTGAGGTACCGGTGAGCAGTAACAAAAAAATCTGGAAGGCAAAGATTCCACTAAAAGTTAAAATCTTCATGTGGTATCTTCGTAGAGGAGTTGTGCTAACCAAAGACAACCTTGCATGACGCAACTGGCCAGGAAGTAAGAAGTGTTGATTTTGTACTCATGATGAGACAATCAAACACCTCTTTTTTCAATGCAAGTTTGCGCGTTCTATATGGTCAGCCATCCAAATAGCGTTGAATTTGTATCCGCCCACAAGTGTTGCCAATATCTTTGGTCATTGGCTGGACGGTATTTCAAATAGGTTCAAACCGCTAATAAGGGTGGGAGCGTACGCCTTACTATGGTTGCTTTGCCTATGTAGGAATGATTTAGTTTTTAACGACAAAAATGCTTCTCCTCTGCAGGTTATTTTCCGTTGTACGCACTTGCTTCATATGTGGTCTATGCTACAACGAGCGGAGTATCAACCGCTATTCAAGGCGGTGTGTACGCGATTGGAGCAGGTAGCTACGGAGATTTTTACCCAACATGGATGGCAGCATAATCTTCGGATCGGTCCACCGGCCCTTTCGACATAGGCATAGTGTCGGTCTATAGGACTCTACTGATGCCAAATTGTCGGTTTTTTCTTTCCTTTTTGTCAGATTTTTTGGCTGTGTGCATCCTAGTTATGCAGAGGTTGGGTGATACTCTAAATGCTTTGTATCGACTTGATGCTACATTTTGAGATAATAAAAGAGCCCTTTATCGAAAAAAAAGGAGCTCGAGGCCATGCTGAATAGCCTGCCAGGTGGGGGAGGCGTTTCCCGTGAAGACTCTATCCTCCAGCCGCCCGTCAGGGTAGTAACGAGCCTTTAACACCTGCGCACATAGATTGGTAGGCTTGGTTAGCAAGCGCCATGCCTGTCTCACGAGTAGGGCTTGATTAAAGACCCGAAAGTCCCGGAAACCCAAACCACCCTGAGTTTTATGCACCAATTTTTTTGGCCATGCCAACCAATGAGTTTTCCTCTTGCCCTCTGACGATCTCCACCAGAAGTTCCGAACCATTCGATTCAGGTCATCACATACTGACATAGGCAGTTTGAAGACACCCATAATATAAGTCGGAATGGCCTGTGCGACAGCTTTGATCATGGTCTCCTTGCCAGCCAGAGAAAGGGTATCCCCCCCTCCCCCCCCCCCCCCCCCCCCCCGCGAACAATAATCCTCTTCAACAACCTTGATTGCAAATTCTGAAATTTACCTCGCGACATACGACCTTCTGGTGTGGGTAGTCCTAGGTACTTCTCCTCAAAGGTAACCATCTCAACATCAAGTGCAGCCCGGATCCTCTCCTATATGTGCACATCGCAGGCTGTACCAAACAATGCACTACATTTAGCCGGGTTAATAAGATGACATGTAGCTCGCTCATATGTGATTAGCACTTCATGAACCTTCCGTGCATGTTCTTCCTCCGCCTTAAAAAACAGCAACGTGTCATCCGCAAATAGCACATGGGACATGCCTGGAGCCCTTAGACAAATTTTCAACAGTGTGTATTCTCCTGTTTCCTCTCCATCTTTTAACAAGGCAGACAAACCATCAGCCACAAACAAGAACAAAAACGGGGATAAGGGGTCACCTTGCCGAAGTCCACGCGACGGTGCAAACGAATCCAAGAGGGTTCCATTAAATTTTACTGTGCATCTCACCGAAGTGACGCAAGCCATAATCCAGTTCACCCACCGGCGAGCGAAGCCCATCTTTTACATCATTCGCTCCAAGAAGATCCAGTCCATCCTGTCATATGCCTTAGACAAATCCAACTTATACGCACAGAAGCTCTTATTAGGATCTTTCTCCTGCTGAATAGAGTGAATGCACTCAAAAGCAATTAACGCATTATCTGTAATCATCCGGCCAGGAACAAAAGCAGTTAGGCTGCATACGGTATACCGGACAGTTTGCTACCACCTTGTAGATGACGTTACACAAGCTGATAGGGCGGAACTCCATCAACTTCTCCGGGTTATCCACCTTCGGAATAAGAACAATGGATGTGTTGTTTACGCCCTCTCGCATTATTCCTGTATGAAAAAAATCTTTCACACCAGTGATAACTTGTTCTCTCATGACCGCCCAGTTCCCTTGAAAGAAACGTGCAGGAAAACCATCCAGTCCCGGAGCCTTGAGAGGCCCAAACAATGCATCAGCTATCTCCTTGTCTGTAAAATCTACGCACATGTCCTCATTCATGCGGTCAGTACCACGGGTATTAATTAAATCAATAATAGGGTCTGCAGATAGGGTAGAATCAGCTTCAAACAATTTAGAGAAGTATGTTGTAACCATAGCCGCCATAGCAGCATGGTCCTTATGTGTTGCTCCTGCATCATCCACAAGCATTTTAATGCGATTTTTCCACGCACGCCATACCGCACGCCAGACTCTGAATTTGTGCATACATCAAGTCAAGCCCGATATTTAAACTCGACCCAAGAGCTTGACCGGCTGAAACAAGTCAATGACAAAATTTGGCCGCAACTGGTACTGCTAGTGCCCAACACAAACGGCACACAACAGCTAGTACTACTTCCCTGTCAAACTTGCTAAACAATATTTGCGTCAACACGGAATGTTTCATACTAGAAGTAATACGATTAGTCAGTGAACTTACGTACTTTGCATGACGGCATGCACGACGCAAAGCTGTATATGAACAAATGTATGAACTTACTCTAATTACAGCTAGCAACAGCAATACACGTTTTTCCGAAAAGAAAAAAACTGCAATACACGTTGGATGCCGTCTCTGGTCTCTCATTGGAGTCGTGTAATTAGGTGGGGCCCTGTAGTCAAGTACTTAATTTCTCCCTTGATTTTGTAATCGAGAAAGCTATCTTCCACACCGCAGGAATTCTGCGACAGATCCAAACGATTCGCTGAAAGAAGCTAATTTTCGATCAGCCGGTGGCTTTTTCTACTAGCTAAGAGCATCTCCAACAGAGGCTGAAAAAAGCGCGCGCGCGGCAAAAGACGTTTTTAGCGCGCGCCGAACGATTTCGCGCGCTCCAGCGGGCGCGGGAAAATCGCGCGTGCGCGAAAAGAAGGCCCTGCGCGCGGTAGTTTTGGCGCGCGGCGCTGCGCGCGCTCTATAAATCGAGCGCCGGAGACGCTCTCTTCCCACGCCTCCCGCGCACTGCCGTCGCTTCCCTCGCGCTCTGCCCCTGCTCCCCTCGCGCTCTGCCGCCGCTCCTCTCGCGCCTTCATCACCTCGCCGCCATGCCGCTGCGCCGCCGGGGATCGTCGGGCTTCCGCGGCGTCCGGGAGCGCCCCTCCGGCGCCTTCTCCGCAGAGATACGGTCCGGCGACATGCGCCTCGGCCTCGGCACTTTCGACACCGCCTACGAGGCCGCCCGCGCGTACGACGCGGCGGCGTGGCGCCTCCGGCGGCCTCGTAGGGAGATGTATTTCCCCTAGGTGCCGACGCGGGAGCGGGCGCAGAGTCTAGCGCCTCCCCCGCGGCTTGTCACCGACGAGGACCGTCGGGAGAACCGAAGACGGGAGCGCCGCCTCGGCATCGCCAAGATGGACGATGTGGCTATGGCAGCGTGGCGCGAACGGTTCCCGCAGGACGTCATCGACGAGCGCCAGTTCTTCGCGGAGAGGAGGGCGCAGAGGAGGGCGGACAGGAGGGCGGAGCGAGCCGCCTGTCGCTATGTTTGATACTGCGCGCGCTAGTTTAGCGCGTCTGCTGGATCGCCGCGCGCGCGCACAATTTTACGGCGGCCGCTGGAGCCAGCGCTCTCCGGCGCGCTAAAAAACGCTACGTGCGCGCGCTAAAATCGTTTTTTGCGCGCCGCGCGTTGCGCGCCTGTTGGAGATGCTCTAATACCGTCCATGAACGGAGGAAACACATGCAACACGAACACGTTGATCACCATTCCATGCATGCATGCAATCTAAGAGACAAAAAAGATGACGACAGCAAAATATTCTTTCTATTTTAAAGATTTCAAACGTTTTATAGCTTAAACCATCGCTCGGATTCAAAATCCGTTTTCACATAAAAAAATCATCTCGACAAGATCTTCGAAACTAGATCTCATATTGGTATGTTTCGATGACTTTTTTTTTCACGTCAAAAGTTACCACATTTAGACTACACAAACTATCACGCTTGCAGTACGTAACTTATCATGGTCTTTACACTAAAGTTACCGGGGCTTTGTTTCAACTACTTTTTTGACCGGGTCAAAATTTACCATGGTATTTGTAAAAAAATTATCAAGTCTGCAATACCATTGTGTACCATTGGTGTCGTGTCTGGGCCGCGAGGTGAGGGCTCCATACCAACACGGCATGACCCGTTTGTAAAATGAAACTTTGCGGGTTGTGCAATGCCCAGGATGACCCATTGACTCGTTGGCCACATATGATAAGGTCTATTGTGAGTAAAGTACCATGTTTTTTAAGAAGAAGTTACCAAGGTTATGTTTGTCAACTTCTTTTGCCCATATCAAAGTTACTGCAGTGTTTGTACGTAAGTTATCAGGTATGCGGCCGAATATTACCATGTGTTTTACACAAAAAATATCGGGGTTATGTTTTTTTAACCTAGTAAAAAATTTACCGCAGTTTTTGTACGTGACCTATAAGCTCTGTTGTGCGTGTATTAACATGCCCTTTACACAAAAGTTACCGAGGTATGTGATAACCCACAAGTATAGGGGATCGCAACAGTTTTCGAGGGTAGAGTATTCAACCCAAATTTATAGATTCGACACAAGGGGAGTCAAACAATATTTGAGAGTATTAGCAGTTGAGTTGTCAATTCAACCACACCTAGAGATAAGTATCTGCAGCAAAGTGATCAGTAGCACAGTAATATAATACTTTGATAGTAGTAGTAACAGTAACAGTAGCGGTAACAGTGGCAGTAATAGTTTTGTAGCAAGTGCAATAGTAATAGCAGCAGTAGTAACTTAGCAAGAGCAATAAGTAGGAAACTTGTAGGCACTGGATCGGTGTATTCGTTGGATGATATTCATCATATAACAGTCGTAACCTAGGGCGACACAGAACTAGCCCCAGTTCGTCAATGTAATGTAGACATGTATTCCGTAAATAGTCATACGTGCTTATGAAAAAGAACTTGCATGACATCTTTTGTCCTACCCTCCCGTGGCAGCGGGGTCCATAAGGAAACTAAGGGATATTAAGGCCTCCTTTTAATAGAGCAACGGAACAAAGCATTAACACATGGTGAATACATGAACTCCTCAAATTACGGTCATCACCGGAAAGTATCCCAAATATTGTCACTATGGGGTTTACGGATCATAACACGTAATAGGTGCATATGACTAGGCAAGATTGGATCA
The DNA here is from genome assembly GCA_039707655.1 of Elymus sibiricus. Classification (NCBI taxonomy): domain Eukaryota; kingdom Viridiplantae; phylum Streptophyta; class Magnoliopsida; order Poales; family Poaceae; genus Elymus; species Elymus sibiricus. The sequence continues at coordinate 285,599,492 of CM077675.1, forward strand.
AGAACATAGATATAATGATGATAACATAAATGGTTCATATCTGAAATCATGGCACTCGGTCCCTAGTGACAAGCATTAAGCATGGCGAAGTCATAGCAACATCAATCTTAGAACATAGTGGATACTAGGGATCAAGCCCTAACAAAACTAACTCAATTACATGATGAATCTCATCCAACTCCTCACCGACCAGCATTCCTACGAAGGAATTACTCACTCCCGGTAGGGAGCATCATGGAATTGATGATGAAGGAGGGTTGATGATGATGAAGACCGAAGATTCCCCTTTCCGGAGCCCCAAACGGACTCCAGATCTGGCCTCCCGATGAAGAACATGAGGTGGCGGCGGCTCCGTATCGTGAAACGCGATGAAACTTCCTCCTTAATTTTTCTCTCCAAAACTTGGATTTTATAGCGCTGGAATTAGGGTCGGGGGGGCACGAGGTGAGCACCACCCACCAGGCCGCGCTAGGGGGCTGGCGTGCCCTGGTGGGTGTTGCCCAGCCTGGGCCCCTTCTCTGGTGGTTTTTGGCTCCAATATTCCCTAAATATTCTGAAATAATTTTGCAAAAAGTTTCGTTCCGTTCCGAGAACTTTTATTTTTGCACAAAAACAACACCATGGTAATTCTGCTGAAAACAGCATCAGTCTGTTTTAGTTTCATTAAATCATGCAAATTAGAGTCCAAAACAAGAACAAAAGTGTTACAAAAAGTAGATACGATGGATACGTATCAGTATGTTTTTCAAAAAAATTATCTCCGGGGTCAAGAAACTTACCGCGGTGTTTGTACGTGAGTTATCAACTCTTTATGCATATATTACCATGTTATTTGCACCGAAGTTACCGAGGTTATGTTTTTCAACAATTTTTATCCCCTGGTAACTTTGGTGTGAATACCATGGCACCTCACACATAGGGGACCCGATAACTTATGCACCCCGTCTTGATACTTTGGTGATGAGGGGTGATGAAATATACCCCCGATAACTTTTATGTGAATAGCATGGTAACTCACACATTGCAAACCTGATAACTAATGTGCCCCAGTCTTGGTAAATTTGGCGACCGGGTGGGGGTGGTTGATGAAATATACCCCCATAATTTTTGTGTGAATAGCATGATAAATCACACATCGCAGACCTCATAACTTATGTACCACAGTCCTGGTAACTTTGGCGATGGTGGTGAGGGATGGGGGAGGGCTATTGGTGAAATATACCTTGACAGTTTTTTCTGTGAATAGCATGATAACTCACACATTGCAGACCTGATATAACATTGGCAACGAGGGTGATGGGTGGAGGAGGGCTATTGGTGAAATATACCCCCTAGTCCGCCCGGTAACTTTTGTGTGAATAGCATGGTAACTCAGACGTTGTAGACCTGATAACTTAGGTACAAACACCACGGTAAATTTAGACCCGAATAAAAAAGTTGATGAAACATACCCCGGTTACTTCTATGCAAATAGCACGATAATGTATGCACCACGGACCTGATAACTTAGGTACAGATACCACGTTAACTTTGACCCCAGGGAAAGAAGTTGTTGAAAACGCACCTCCGGTCAATTCTGCATAAATAACATGTTAATATACATGTAACATAACTGATAACTTTACGGTAACTTTTGACCAAAAAAGTGATCAAAACATGCCAACCTGAGATAGGATCTAGTTTCAAAGTTCTCGTTGTGGCGGATTTTTATGTGAGAATGATTTTTCAATCAGAAACGACAATTTGAGCTATAAAATATTTTACAATTTCAAAATAGCAAGAATCTACAATGACATCTGCTTTCCTGTGCTCTAGTGCATTTTCATGTGGAGAGAATGTTGGAAGAGCCATTTTTATGCCCCAGAAATTTCTATGTAAACAGGGTGGTAACTGACATACCAAAGAGGTGATAACTTATTTAGCCTAGGCCTGGTAACTTTTGACCCGAAAAAAGTCACAGAAACATACCAACATGGGATCTAGTTTCGAAGGTCTCGTCGTGACCAATCTTTTATGTGAAAGTAGTTTTTCAATCGGAGTGACGGTCTGACCTCCAAAACATTTTAAAGTTTTAATCTGATGGAATCTTCAGTGACATGAGCAGTTTTGTCCTATATTCATGCATGCAACTATTAGGGAAAAGATTAGACTGAATGTGTTTTTTTATTTATTAAAAAAAGACTCAACACTCGCAATAGCAGCCCGACAGTAGATGAATCGTTCGGATCTCTCGTTTATAATCCGATCATTCGGGTGTTAGCATAGTCCTTTTGTAATTACCATATTTTTATGAAGACTCGTAAAGTTCGAGGATTGTCAACAACTATATATAAATAATCAAGGGATAATTGGTTTTATGTCCCTAATTGGTCACACTCGGTTGGTTTATCCTTAGTTTTCGAAAACATGGGTTCCTGTCCAAAACACTTTGCTCTTCTTATGTTTTTGCCCTTTAACCATTTGATCGTCATTTAAAAAAAATTGTAACAAATTCATACTGACTCAGAAAAATGCAAATAAGATATCAAAATGTTCAAAAAAACATCACCTATATGTTCATGTCATTTGCATTCACGAAAAAAGTGTTGGAAAATCCCCATCACCTATATGAGCTAAAACTGAGGTGGGGACTTTCCAACACTTTTCTCGTGAATGCAAATGTCATTTACATATAGGTGACATTTTTCTAAATATTTTGATATCTTATTTAAAAATTTCTAAGTTTGTATGAATTTTTATGAAGTTTTCAAAATGAAGGTCAAACGGTCAAAGGACAAAAGCATAAGACGAGCAAAGTGGTTTGGGCAGGAACACGTTTTCAAAAACTAGGAGTAAACTAGCCGAGTGTGACCCAACTAGGGGCATACAACCAATTATCCCGATAATCAAATATAATGTGTCCTAGGAGTATTTTTAATTTTGGTTCACGTGTTATTAATCTAAATATTTATATTTCAAACAATCAAATCTCGTTGAAATAGATTGCAATCGATTCCCGCAGGAACACGCGGAGTGTCATCTAGTTGATAACATGACAAAAGCAACAAATAGGCAAGTCATTAGTAACGCATCTTGTGGCTAGCAAGAAATTCGAGAAAATATTACACCTACCATACAATTCATATGTTTTCTCCCTTCTAGTGTGCGTCTCATTGTAGAATGCAAAATGTCCTTGGTGCATATGGGTACCCCCAAAGAACATAAACTGGTAAATGTTGCTAGTTTAATATGCAAAAGTGAGTAGTAAAACGTCAAAGAAAAATCAAATGATTCATGTTATCAGTAAAATTAGAATGAACGTATATTTTTCTCGGCATTCAATGTATCGAGAAATGGTAGTGCTATTTCCAGTTGCCAAATAGCAATATACTCCAGTCTCAACCACCTAAATTTTGAGCATTGCTTATGTATTCTATTATTGTAAGAAAATTCATACTTGAATTTTTCACTATGTACGATTATATAGTTTATTCAGAAAATAGTTCACTACTTATCTATTATAATATTGTAAAAGAACCATGACACAAAATAGATAGGTATATCAGAATTCACAAAAAAAGTCATTTATCTGGCAGACATGCTCTTTATTAGCATACCACAATCGGCTACATAAGAGCATGTACAGCCGGACCCCTCATACCCGTCTCAAATGTCTTGACAGACCGCCTGGTCATTGACCCGTCACAAAAAGTCGACCCAGACGAACCCCCCATATCCATCTCAAATGCCCGGACTGACCGGCACCCCTTGATGAGGTTATGGCTACCTTAGATATGATCAAAAATATTGCATATGCGTATTTATTTGAGGTGATTTGTGATAAAAGTTATGCGACAATTTATTTATGCTAAAGAGAACAAAAGTACTTCACCTCTTTTTGTTTCATGCCTAATTGCAGAACCACCGGCCACTTGTACAATCCAATACGAAGATAAGGGAAAAAGAGATTGGTGTTGTTAAATAAGTTCTCTCACGTCAGTTTTAGCCCAAGAGAAGATAGAGTCAAAGTCTCTCACGTTCTAGACCCAGATTCGGACTACACAGACATACCTGTATTCAAATGCCAACAACTTTTGCATCCGAACTCCGAATTGGGTGATTCGTATTTTGTTGGAAAGTAGATTTTATGTGCTTTCCATACCAATTTTATTCACCTTAAAATTCTTCCGGAGCATGGATGTAAGAGCACATTTCTCCATGTGTGGTTTTGGTAATTGATGACACCTCTATGGACTAATGGTTGCCTTGAGTTATATTCGAAGGATTTGTCCGTAGGTACTTCTTGAAGTCCATCTGTTGGTTTCAAGGAGTTTATATGGTGACCAAGGTGGTATTCAAGGTGTTATCCAAAGATTGGTCATGTAAGAGTTGAGCTTACTGCAAGCATGTCTTGAAGAAGAAGACTGTGTGAGCATTCATGTTTACCTTCAAGACATCATCTTTATGAAGAGAGAAGATAAGATACAAGGTTGATCAAGACTAAGTCAAAGAGTGAACCAAGTTGATCAACACACAAAGCGTACAAGATGTACCGAGAAGGATCAAGTGATCCCATGGTATGGTAAGCATTGTCCATTACGCTTTGTGTACTAACCCATGTTCCCTGTGAATGTTCTTTGTGGGGTTAGGTATGTTTCCATGGGCGAGCATCAATAAGAAGATCCCATACAATCCATGGAGGATGACATCAAGTGGTGATCGTCATCAAGGTTGCGGTGTGCAAGTTCAAGTGAAGCATCACGGAGTTTTCATGCTTGAAGCTTGCCGTCCATTGTGGTGACAATGGACTTGTGAAGATGTGCCGAAGAGTGGCTCACCCATAGTGGAGTATGGGGGAGCAATCATCTAATCTTCATCGAGCCAACGCAATCAAGAAAGGTGGTCCATCTTGAGGAAGTCAAGATCGTCATCATCTAGCTCAAGTGGACTATGCGCAAGGCTAAGGTCTGACCTTGATAGGGTTTTCTATTTTACCGGTCTCATGGTGGTAGTTGGGAGACCGGGTTATAGGATCGATAGCCGTACTATCAAGGGGGGCTCTCAAGTGAGTAGCTCGATCGTATCGTTCGTTGAGAGCTCAAACCATTGCATTCTTGGCATCATCATCTTTCTTGGTTCTTGGTTGGCTTTTATCTATGTGGGTTCTTGATCTTATGGTCAGCTTCATGACAAGCTCAAGTTCATCGAAAACGGAGTCCATATGCATCTTCTATGATGTTTTCGATGTTGGAGTTTTTGCCGGTTCTTCATTGATAGAGGTTTCACCTCTCTATATCATTGGCATTTTCATACTGCCTCTTCTTAATATAACCAGTTGCTGTTGGATACCATTGTCGTCCTGAATCCAACAAGCTTGAGTTTGCTCAATTCGGAGCTCATTTGCAGAGGTTATGGCAATTCTGGTATTACCTGTTTTCTTGATACGGTTGTACCGCTCGCTCGTGTCTTCCGGCATAACCACCACCCCAGGGGTGATACCCTGGGGGTGCTGCCACTATCTGGTCCCCAGCGGTTGTACCGCTGCCTCCGGGCGGTTGTACCGCCAATTGCTGGGTGACCCTGGGTGGCAGCCCTGAGCGGTTGCACCGGCCCAACACCAGGCTACAACCGGACACGGTTCTGTTATGCTGCGGTTGTTGGGCGGAGGTTGGACGGTTGTACCGCTATATTACTATAGCCCGGTACTACCGGTGTCTCAAGCGGTTCTACCGCTAGGGACTTTGCCATGTCCAGCGATCGAGTTGAGCGGTTGCACCCGGCCAACTTTCTGTTGTGGTCCGGTGGTTGGGCGGTAGTAGGGCGGTTGTACCGGTCTTGCCGGTTGTACCGCCCACTCCACCGGTTGTACCGCCCGTGTGCTATTCTGCACATAACGGGCAGATTTGTGGGGACCTATTTAAGGGGGTCTTCTTCCCCAATGGTTCTCCAATCCTTTGAGCTTGAGTTTGCCCCCCATTGTTGACCTTCTTCGAGCTTGCTAACTCTCAATCCCTCCAATGATTCTTGCTAGTTCTTGAGGGAAAAGGGAGAGGAGATCTAGATCCACATTTCCACCAATCACTTTCTCCTCTATGTGAGGGGAACCCCTTGGATCTAGATCTTGGAGTTCTTCGTGTTCTTCTTTGTTCTTCCTCTCATTTTCCTCCCTAGCATTAGTTGCTTTGGTGGGATTTGGGAGAGAAGGACTTGGGCACTTCGTGTGCCCTTGCCATTGCATTTGGTGCATAGGTTTGAGTTCTCCACGGTGATACGTGGAAGTGAAGTTGGAGAAACTTATTACTCTTGGGTGTTTGAGCACCCTTGAGCTTGTTCCTCTTGGGTGCTTTGGCGCCCTAGACGGTTGGTGGTGCCTCGGAGCTCAATCATTGTGGTGCAAAGCTCCGGGCAAGCTTCGGGGTCTCCAATTAGGTTGTGGAGATTGCCCCGAGCATTTGAGGTCACCTCGGAGCCACAATCCATTGTGGTGAAGCTTCGTGGTGTTGTTGGGAGCCTCCAATTAAGTTGTGGAGTTTGCCCCAACCTTGTTTGTACGGGTTCGGTGACTGCCCTCAAGGGTCCCTTAGTGGAATCACGGCATCTTGCATTGTGCGAGGGCGTGAGGAGATTACGGTGGCCCTAGTGGCTTCTTGGGGAGCATTGTGCCTCCACACCGCTCCAAACGGAGATTAGCATCCGCAAGGGTGTGAACTTCGGGATACATCGCCGTCTCCGCGTGCCTCGGTTATCTCTTACCCGAGCCCTTTACTTATGCACTTTACTTTGTGATAGCCATATTGTTTCTTGTTATATATCTTGCTATCACTTAGTTGTCTATCTTGATTAGCATAAGTTGTTGGTGCGCATAGGTGAGCCTAGTTGTTTTAGGTTTTGTGCTTGACTAATTAAACGATAGTTTTATTCCGCATTTGTTCAAGCCTAAACCGTAATTATTTTAAAGCGCCTATTCACCCCCCCTCTAGGCGACATCCACGTCCTTTCAATGGAGATCTTGACGAATCAATCTAACGTTGCACCAGAATCCAAGTCAAACTACAAGTCCAAAGGTGTTGCATCACCTCCACTTGGGCCCATGGGCCTTGTACGACCTAGGGTTAGTTTCAGGGTGCCCTGGGACGTCCTCCAACCTCCTTGGCTGTCACCCCTTGCTCCTATATAAGTAGATAAATCTAGTAGCTTTTTGCTTGGGTTTTGTTTAGTTACAAGTTAGCCATTGCAACTTCGTGTACTTCATTTGTGTCCAACGACCAGACCAAGACCGCTTTCGGAACCCCACATCTTTATCAATATTTCATACATATTTGCAATATTCAGATTGTGTTATCATATTATTACTTGTTCTTCAATTGCTTGTAGGTATAGACCTCCGTGGTCAGGTTGATCATGCTCTGGCGTGGTCAATAACCTCCTGGAGTTGGTTTAGCGATTGCTAAGGCGCAACGTTGTGCACGTTTGTAGTCGGATCGTCAAAGTCGTCTCCACCAAATCGATAGTTATCATCTCATCGAAAGATCAGGACCCTCGCCTCTATCAAGTGGTATCATAGCTACTGTCCCTCCATCGAAAGGTCAGGCTGATCGTGCTCCGGCGTGGTCAATAACCTCCAGGAGACAGGGACAACTTTGCCGCTATCAAGTGGTATCAGTTTTCAGATTGCTCGGTGAGAATTTCCAGTTATCCCTAGATTAGATTTATTTTTCTTACCTATTGCCCAAGAAAAAGCCACAGAAAAAAAAAGTTAGATCTATTCCTCCTCTGTCCAAGCCAGTCTGAGCCTTTGTAATTTTCTTTTCAGTGCTTGCATAGTTGAATTATGGTTGCATCGTCGTGTCGAGTTGTTGGTCTTAGTGTCTAGTTCCTTTAGAGTTTTGAGTTCTGTTCACATTAGTCACGCCACCGCTGCATCATCACCCCTTCCATTGTCATCCACCACCATTGAGGTCATTCGCATCTATGCTTGATCCAATCTGCATCTTATCTGGTTTGTTGGAGAGAAGAGAAAAAAGAGAAAAAAAGGAAAAAATCTGAGAGAAAAATAGAGAGAACAAAAAAGAGTAAGAATAGTGAGAAAAAATAAAGAGAAGAGAAAAAAACAAATTTTGGATCTACCTAGACTCAATCTCGTATCTGAATTCAGATTGAAATCTGTTTTGCGCAGTGTTCAGTAAAACACGCATATCTTTCTCATCCGATGTCCGTTTTGGCTCCACGAGTACTCAAACTCAAGCTATCGACGAGCCGCATTTGAATAGTTCATCAAGCTATTTCATTATTTCCACCTCCAAAACGGCTTCTAAATAGGACTTTTTGCCCTCTGAAGGTCATGAACACAATTTGTCAATATTTTTCAGGTCCGTTCCCGAATTTTTTCACTCCTCATATGAACTCGGAATTGAGTGATTCTGTTTGCACTGTAAAGCTTGAGTCAGTGGAAATCTTGAGAACAAATATCAATAATTTGACATAATATTTTCTGGAGGAAAGTTGCAGAGAGAGTTTTGGTATATCCTGCTTGGCGGTCATTTATCATCCTTATCTTTACTGCCATTGTGATCTTCACTTATATCTTGCTATACAGAGCTACTTCATACCATCCGTTGTTGCTACTTGTGGTACGTCTTGACTCCGTTAGTGTTCTAGGCTCGCGTCTCTAGTACGGTCTAGCCTAGGACCAGCACAATACCATCGTTGAACATTTATTCAACATTGCATATCTGAATTGATTATTGCTAATCTTTTGCTACCATATATTTAGCCTTCCAAGCTCCACATATTTGTACACCGTGTATACATACGTTCACCTGGTAATCGCTTTACTCAATCTTTGGAGATATTGAAACCGTCGGTTGCCGGTCACCACCTGTTGCATGGTAAGAATTTGTAAGACATTGATATTTGCTTTACTCTGAGCGTTTTACCACCACATCCTAGTAGTTCATAGGAACAATATTCTTGGATTTTTGTTTATTGTTTCTACTAGTCATGACAGGATCCAGAGTTGTAAGTTCATGGGCTTCTTCGATCGTGGGAGACGTGCCACCACAACATCCGTTACGAGAGGTCTAGAGAGATACAAATGCACATCATCAGATTAATGTCTCTATACCACCATTTAATGGCAGTTTTAGACCTGCTTTATATATTGAACGGGATTTTTAAATAAATGATATATTTGCTTCACATAATTTTGCTGAACATAAAAAAGTTAAGGTCGTAGTTGGTTCTTTCACTGGTTATGCTTCAGTTTGGTGGAGCGAATATTGTCGGTTACACCCTGATTATATACACACTACTTGGGATGATTTGAAACTTTCCATGAGACACACATTCGTTCCTGCTTATTATACTCATGACATGATTAAAAAGTTACAACATTTAAAACAAGGTAGTGACACCATAATGAAATATTATGATGATTTACAAACGACCTTGTTGCATTCATTATTAGAAGAAAGTGAAGAAGATTTTATGGATAGATTTTGGGGAGGATTAAATCGTGATATTCAGGAGCTACTAATTCATGAAAAGTATTATCCTATGGATCGTTTGTTTCGTCTTGCTTGCAAAGCTGAACAGGAAATAAAACAACGTGTCTCCCACAAGGAGAACGAGCTCAAGGTGCACATTCCAAGAGTTGATACGATTGTTCCTTCAACTACTAGGCGTACTATGACAACCACATCAATTGTTGTGAGGGCTACATCACCTTCACCATGTGATATGTAACCATCAAGAGTGCCTACATCATCTGAGTTGATCATAAGAGGTAATGACAAAGGTACTTATCTTCCACCTTCACATGAGTATGATGAATGCCTTGTCAATTCTAATGTACTCTGTGATGAGCTACCCATTACTTTGATGACACAACCTATTTTAGAGGACTATGTTCATGATTTGACTTTGCCATGTGATCAAATAAATACAATATCAACAATTTTCAATGCACCCGTTGAATTAACTATTGATGAGAAAAAACCATGTGAACCAGGGAATAAATCAAATTTGGATCAAATATGTTTGAAAATAATTGTGCCAATGTTTAATCATTTTGATATGACCTCCAATCTTGGTGATGATTCTGTGTCAAATGACATCTTGCATGTTTGCTTATTTAAGCATGTTGTAGCATGTAAATTTGAAACAATTCAAGTTTATTTACCAATGTTGGGATGGTTTAATGATGAACATTGTCAATCTTTTGATATGAATATGGACTTCACTTATATGTGCAAACTGGATTGCAATATTTTTATGCCTTCTACTTCTTGTAATAATATTTTGGCTTTATATTTCATAACATATGAAAGTTACTCAAGTATACATGTGTCATATGTGTAAAAACCAAGTGAAGTAAAAAATGGATGACATATACATATACAACATGTACACCTTGTCTCTTTTGTTAACCACATTTCAGATTACACAACGCCGAGGACGGCTTTGTTTTCAAGAAGGGGAGGATGATGAGGACATGGCTACCTTGGATATGATCAAAAATATTGCATATGCATATTTATTTGAGGTGATTTCTGATAAAAGTTATGCAATAATTTATTTATGCTATAGAGAACAAAAATACTTCACCTCTTTTTGTTTCATGCCTAATTGCAGAACCACCGAACACTTGTACAATCCACATATGAAGATAAGGGAAAAGAGATGTTTTGGTGATGTTCAAGAAGTTCTCTCACGTCACTATTATCCCAAGAAAAGATAGAGTCCAAATCTCTCACGTTCTGGACCCAGATTCGGACTTCACACACATACCTATATCAAAACGCCAACAACTTTTGCATCTGGACTCCGAACTTGGTTATTCTTTTTTGTTGGAAAGTAGATTTTATGTGCTTTCCAGCCCAATTGGATTCACCTTGAAATTCATCCGGAGCATGGAGATATTGACGAAACAATCTGACGTTGCACAGGAATCCAAGTCAAACTACAAGTCCAAAGGTGTTGCATCACCTCCACTTGGGCCCATGGGCCTGGTACGACCTAGGGTTAGTTTTAGGGTGCCTTGGGACGTCCTCCCACCTCCTTGGCCGCCACCCCTTGCTCCTATATAAGTAGATCAATCTAGTATCTTTTTTCTTGGGGTTTGTTTAGTTAAAAGTTAGCCATTGCAACTTCGTGTACTTCGTTTGTGTCCAACGACTAGACCAAGACCGCTTTCGGAACCCCACATCTTTATCAATACTTCATACATATTTGCAATATTCAGATTGGTTTATCATATTCTTTCTTGTTTTTCAATTGCTTGCAGGGATAGGCCTTCGTGGTCAGGTTGATCATGCTCTCGCGTGGTCAATAACCTCCTGGAGTTTGTTTAGCGATTGCTAAGACGCAACGTCGTGCACGTTTGTAGTCGGATCGTCAAAGTCGTCTCCACCAAATCGATAGTTATCATCTCATCGAAAGATTGGGACCCTCGTCTCTATCACCCCTCATATCCATCTCAAATATGAGGACGATATGAGAGCTCGCGGACGTGCCCGGGCACGCCCGGTAGTCCGCCACGTCGGCCGCGACCTCACCCCGGACCACTTTTTTTCTTTTTTTATTCATTCTTTTCTTTCTCTATCTTTTTCCATCAATCACGTGCAAGTGACCGGACATATGAGGAAAAATATGCGAAGTACGGCTGTGCAGACAAAAAAGTAGAGACTCAAAACGGACACGTCCGGTCACTGACCGGGCGTGTCCGCAAGCGTTTGATTGGCCGGATTTGCAAGTTCCGGTTGTAAATGCTCAAAGGATACCTAAAAAGATTGTGCGTGTCAGATCCATAACATGGTACCTATATTGATCGCATTCTATTTTGAAGGAAAACCATCATGGTAACTTTACTGATGGCCCTCCACATTAAACACTAGAGTATGAGCCACATCATACCTAGGAAGTATGCATGCTAATTATTAGACATGACTTGGGACTTACACAAAAAATAGCTAGTGAAGAAAATGCATGATGCCTTGTTTTGCTCCCACACAATTACTAATAATATTGGTAACATAAATGTTTTCTTAGGGGTGACATACAAGAAATTTGGCTGATGAAGATTAGGCACTAACATGAGCATCAATGGAGGAATACCTATAGGAGTGTTTTGCAATGGAGAGGCTAATGGCCTGACCAAGAGGTGGGTTTCATAAGTCTAAAATCCATACTATATACTTTCGACACATCAAATGTTTGCATAAGATGATGTCCTCGTATTTGCAAGGGCTACAATGCTAGTTGCTCAACAAATGGGAATGGCATTTAGGAGGTGTTTGTTTTGGGAGAAAATCCCCGTAACCTGTTTACAGTATAAACCCAAAACGTTACGCGTGTTTGGTTTGTGTAGGACGTAATGGGTTGCCTCCGTAAATGCTTCCAGCCCAGTTATCAGTTGATACCACCCGCACCTCTTCGGTAAAGATTACGTTACCGCAAGCACCTCTTCTTCCCACGACCCCCTACTCCTCTAACAGCGCCACCGCCTCGATCCCCTTCAAATCCGACGTTGCTGCCTCCCCGATCCACTCCGATCCACCTCCCTCCCATCTCTGCTGGCCGACGAGCAATCGGATGCATGCCGACACGCTGTGCGTGCCGGCCCAGCTCGCCCTCGTCGCCGACCGGACTGTTCACTACAAGGTGCAGGCTCCCTCCCTTCTCCCTCCTCCTTCTGTCACCAGTCCTTCGTCATCCTCCCTTGTCTACTCTCCTTGTCGTCCCTTGTCTGCTCTCCTTCCTTTGCAGTTACCGGTCGTGACGACCCCGAAGCAAGACACCATAACTCTGATTACTTTACAGGCATCAACCAAACAAAACATAGATTTATCCATTACGTTTCCGTTACCAGCGTGATCTAATTTCCTTACCGTTTACATTACCACTCTCTAATCCAAACACCTCCTTAAGGTATCATAAAAATAGCGGAAACATACAATTTCTTACCCAATTATGAATTATCCCACAAATATAAATTCGTATAGGACAAATACCAATGTTTTATCACGAAAATCTGTATTGACAGGTTTACAGGAACATATTATCCATTCCTGATAGCGGGATCATTAATACCAATAAATCGTGTAGGAACAACGTATCACCCTTTCATGCGTAGACAAGACGACACTACAGTTTTTGTACAGTACATAAATACCAATAAAAAAAAAATCTTGAGCTGCACAAGTCTTGTTGTGATTTGATGTACCACACCAATTCTGTGTCTGCTGATCAAAGCAACACATCTTCATCATCAATTCATCATCATATTTACTTGGTAAAACTTGAGGACCGGACATATTCTAAACAGTTTTGCTATTTCACATCTAGATGTGAAATAGCTATCTCACATCTAAGTTATCCACCACACAATCTAATTGTTGAAAACTTCGTGCAAACCTCCCGATGTCTTGTCGCTGGCTGCTTTTTTCATGTCGCTCGCTGCTATCCCGGGTCGTTCTTGTGGATCGATCGCCGTGTTCCTTGTTGGCCGCTCGTGTCACACGTAAGGGCCTTAGCCCATGTGCTGCATGCGATGTGACTCTATATGTGCCTTCCTTTTTTCAGAGCTCACGGGCCTCCTTCTTCTTCTTCTTGTTGGTTGCATGAATGGTACTAATTGGAACTAGAGAGAACAATCAGGCGTTTGTTAAGGGCCTCCTGCTTGACCCTGTGCATGCAACTTTGACCTCTCTTTTTTCTCATTTTGATGTGAGTACGAAAGGGAGTTCACTCAGATCAAGCTTGTCCACGTGACGAAGAGATGATAGACCACGAGGTTTTCCATCTGTTTTTTTGTGTGTGTGCGTGTTTTCTAAGGTTGTGTGCAGCTTTTATTTTAAATTCTTGAATATTTTTGACACGACATGCGTAGTTGTCTTGACCCCCAATTCAGTTGCATGCACATTATCGACTAAGAAATTTGCCCCGACCTCGCCAACTCAATTGTATGTCCATTCTCGACACATGATTTTCCCAGAAACCCGACCTAGTTGCATCCACTCTTGACATATCTTGTGTTTTTGCTCGTGGGACGTCCCACGTGAAGCAGTGAGGTCCGATAGTACTATTTTTAGTGTGTCATTTTATGTTTTGTGCATTGGGTTTGTTTCATGGGTTGTAGCTTTTTTGTGGAGGGTCGTCTGCCTTTTTATTCATTGTTTTTGTTTGTTTTCGGTTCGACTGTGTAGCTAAAGGAGCGAGCGTAACTGCATTTTGTATTTGCCAAAGGACACCATCCATTTTGGGGTTTGGGGTGTTTGGCGAACATTATTTAATTTTGTCAACAGTTATTTAAAATTGTGAATAGTTTAAAACTTATATGTGTTCATAGTTTTGTAGTTGTTGGAGTTGCAAGTCAATCCTTGATTCGCAATTGGGCTTGTATTTGTCCAAGTTGCAAGCCCACCCACGGCTCGCAACTTGAGTCTTTGTTTTGTTTTTCATCCCAGTTGCAAGTTGATCCTTGACTTGCAATTGGACACGTATTTTATTTTAGCCTAGTTGCAAGCCGACCCTTGACTCGCAACTGGGCATATAGTTTCATAGTTTTTCTAGTTGCAAGTCTACCCTTAACTCACAACTGGGCTCTTAGTTTTTCAAGTTGGAAGCACACCCACGACTCGCAAATCCATTATGTGTTTTGTTTTTCATCCAAGGTACAAGTCCACCTTTTCTTTCGCAACTTGCCCAATAACTTGTTTCGTCCTAGTTGCAAGTCGAACCTTGACTCGTAACTGGGCTTGTAGTTGTCTTAGTTGCAAGTCCACCCTCGATTCGCAACTGGGCCCATAGTTGTCCGAGTTGCAAGACCATCCTCGACTCGCAAGTGTAGCCCGTGTTTTTATCACAGTTGCAAGTCCATCCTTGACTCGCAATTGGGCCCATATATTATTTTATCCCAGTTGCAAGTCGACCCTTGACTCGCAACTGGGCTCGTAGTTTCGTAGTTATCCCAGTTGCAAGTCCACCCTCAACTCGCAATTAGGCTCATAGTTGTCCGACTTGCAAGCACATCCTTGACTCGCTACTGGAGCTTGTATTTTGTTTTTCATTATAGTTGCGAGTCCATCCTTGACTCGTAAATGGGCCCATAGTTTACTTCATCCCTGTTGCAAGTCAAACACTGACTCGTAACCGGGCTCATAGTTTCGTAGTTGTCTCAGTTGCAAGTCCACCATCGACTCACAACTGGGCTCGTAGTTGTCCAAGTTGCAAGCTCACCCTCGACCCGCAACTGAAACATATGTTTTCTTTTTCATCCCAGTTGCAAGTCCATCTTTTCATTCGCAACTTGGCCCATAGCTTGTTTCATCCCAGTTGCAAGTCGACTCTTGACTCGCAACTAGGCTCGTAATTTTGTAGTTGTTCTGGTTGTAAGTCGACCCTCGACTCGCAACTGGGCTTGTAGTTTCGTAGTTGTCCCAGTTGCAAATCCATCCTCGACTCGCAACTGGGCTCGTAGTTGTCCGAGTTGCAAGCCGACCCTTGACTCGCAACTAAAGTCGGTGTTTTGTTTTTCATCGCAATTGCAAGTCCACCCTCAACTCACAAATGGGCATGAAGTTTTTTGTCTCCTCGGTTTGCAAGTCCACCCTCGGTTATTACTAGCACCGACCATCATAGTTCTCCGCTCCTTTTTTGTTATCCACCCCTAGTTGCAAGCCCACCGTGTATTTGCAATCGGGATTTTTTTGCCACCCTTATTTTTGCGTGTAGGTCTTCCTTTTTATTTTGCGCCCCCGTTGAAAGTCCACCACCGACTTGTAATTGGGCTCCACTTTTTTTGTCGCGGTTACAAGTTCACAACTTGCAACTGGGGTGAGCGACCAATTTTTATATGAGGTACAAGTCCATCTTCAATATGCAAAATGTGAGTCCTGATCCTGGCAGTTACTAGTCCACCTTTTCTTTTTTAAAGTTCTTTTTAGCCGCTTAATCTCTCTTTTGGTCCAAATCCTTTTTTAAATGTCCCAGTTGTAAATCCCATACTGAACCCATTTTTTTTGAATATTTTGAAAGATATGCGACCGAGTTGGAGGGACGTAAGTTTTCATATGTCTTTTTTGAAGCCACCATTTATATGATTTTCAGTTTCCAAATTCCAACCCATTGAGTTATTTCCCCATGTTTTCTCAAAATATCCTAGTTGTATACAAATAAGACACACCCTTTTTGAGTCATATCAATTTTGCATACATTGCTAGTTTGTCCACCAATTAAAAAAACTGAGTTTCCAAAAATGATTTATATATTATTTTTAAATCACATTTTCAAAAACTGTGTTTAACAATTCAAAAAACCTTCTGGAATTGTAAAAAATGTTCAATGTTTTCATAAATTGTTAAGAATTTCAAAAGATGCACTCATTATTAAGTTTTATTTAAATTCAGACAACCGGGGAATTTTAATTTTTCTTAGCCATTTGTAGAAATGTTCGAAAATTTCATAAATTGCTCGTGTTAAACAAAAAAATTATTCGTAATTTCTAAAAGGTGTTCAAAATTTGAAAAGTTGTTTGCAATGTTTCAAGTAATGTTCAGTTACGCCATTTCCATTAGTTCTTTTAAACTTCTCAGTACTCTTTTGTAATGCCATGTTGCCTGGTGTAGTGGCTTGTTGTGTTTGTACGTAGACAAGAGGTCGGTGGTTCGAATTCTGCCGAGTCAAATGCACGTATGGTCCTGCAAGTTGGTGGCGATGCCCACAACCATCCTGGAACTTACGAACGACCTTAATACGGTCCTGAAAGTTGGAAATACGGTGGCAATACGGTCCTTCAAGTTGGGGAACTGGTCCTGGCATACATATGTGCATATAAATCGCGTACGCCAGCACCGTCACGTCAGCACATAAATAAAAACGTTTCGCGTCACTTGGCTTCTGCTCGCCCGCATGTTTGCCTGGGTGGGCAAGCCCATACATCCGAGAGCTAGTTTATTTTTACCGCTACGTCTATAGCGATACGAACACTGTAGTGAAATATACATTTAATTTTTCTCTCCTTTATATGTATTTTCCAAAATTGAAAAATTCTTCACAAATTAGAAAAAAGTTCAAAAATTGAAAATCTGTTTGCGTATTTGAAAAAATGTTCATGACTCAAAAGATGTTTAGATTTTAAGAAATGTTCACATAATCAAAAAATTATTCATGAATTCAAAGAAATGTTCATGATTTCAAAAATTGTTGGTGAAATCAAAAATTGTTCATGAAATCAAAAAAATCATGAATTCCAAAATTGTTCACGAATTCATAAAAATATTCATGAAATTAAAAATTGTTCATGAAATAAATAAAAAACATGAATTCCCACGCCCCTATATAAGGAGAGGAGGCGCAAGGGGCATCCCATCCCTTCACCACGGTGGCTACCCTCCCTCTCTCCCTCCACTTCTCGTTCCGGTTGCGCTTGGCGAAGCACTGCAGGAGTTCCGCTGCCACCATCACCACCACGTCGTCATGCTGACTTAGATCCCATCTACCTCTCCACCCCTTGCTTGCTGGATCAAGAAGGCGGAGACGTCACTGAGCCATACGTGTGGACATCTCGGAGGTGTCGTTCGTGCGGTGCTGGATCCGATTGGATAGAAGGAAGTACGACTACGCCAATCACGATCATCAGATCGTTAACGCTTTCGGTCTACAAGGGTACGTAGACATCACTCCCCCCTCGTTGCTAGCGTCTCCTGACCAGCCGCCATCTAGGTCAGGAGGGGATGAGAGGAGCGGGAGGGGGTCGGTGGAGGGATAAAGCCTAATTCTTCAGGAGAGGGACGAGCTGGGAGGGGTTATGGGACAAATAATTGGGCTTGGTTTGCCCACGAGTTAGCGGGCCAAACGCGATTAATCGGCCTGACAACCGAGTAATAGGTCTAACTGACCATTCAATCGGTCTGATAGACCATTTATCGGCATGACAAGTTAATGTGATTAATATGTGTTATTCAATTCGACCACCCGATAAGTAGTGATTAACTGGCAAATTAACTGATTAATCGGATGAATTTTTAAACAGTGATTTTTAATGGGAGGAAGAAAAAACCAACATGTGGGGTAGGACAAGTAAGAGAAGAACAGTAATTATCCCTTCTAGCAATGAATGGTATGTGGGATGAAGGTGAACCTTGTTAGTGACTATACGAATATGTTCACGTTGCCACTCACTTCCAACGTCGGTATGTATTTGCAAAGTTAAATGGACCTTCGAGAATGATCTCTATAGTTATTTGTTGTTGTCAATATTATGTGTTAGTTTAACCCACTCTATTATATTGTTAACATGAAATTTTTTATCGTTGTTGCAATGCATGACGAAGATGAGGTGGACGTCCTTTGATTTTAAAGGAGGTGCCTCCAGCGAGAAATGTATCACTACGGCAAAAAATCGAGCGAGAAGGGGAGGTTCTGACAGAAAAAGGGAAGGTGCGTCGTGGGATGATGGTTTTGTGTTGAATCCGAATGTTAGAGATAACATGCCGCATAGCCCGTAGCAACGCACAGACGTTCTGCTACTCGAAAACCAAAATAATACGAAAATATGGAAAGTATGAGTAAGCAAGCATGAAAATGGAAGACTTCCCAAGAAAAACGGACGTTGCATCAAAATATTTCGCTAGTGTTTGCATCGTTCACTGGAGACGTAGTGGTAAAAATAAACTAGCTCTGGGATGTATGGGCCGGCCCACCCAGGCAGGCGTGCGGGCGGGCACACGCTGGCTGAGCGATGCGAAACAAAAAAAAATTCTCTGCCGACGTGGCGGTCCTGGCGTACGTGATTTGTATGCACATATGTATCCAAGGACCGTTCCCCAACTTGAAGGACCGTATTATCACTGTATATCCAACTTTCAGGGCCGTATTGAGGCCGTTCGCGAGTTCCAGGACGGTTGTGGACATCGCCACCAACTTTGCAGGACCATACATGCATTTTACTCAATTCTGCCACTTGCAACATTCGTTCTTTTGCGGATTTTTGTGTGCAGTCAGTTTCACATAAATGGGCCGGCCCAGTCGGACGCGTTCTCAGCCAAGAGGCGCTTCTAGGCTGGGTGTCGTAAGTGGAAAAACAAAATAAGACAAACAAACAATACAACAGATTGTTTAATTAGATGTCAACGTGTCTAAAAAAATTAGATGTCAATTGGAAGGGCCACATATAAAATGTTGTCAGGTAGATGTGACATAGACAGACCCTGTTCTAAAAGAATATCGAAAGTCAACTGCTTTTACCCGCCGTGAACAAGAGACCAAACACGGCGCCGCCGACATTTCCCGCCGGTCCGTCGTCGTCCTCGGTGCACGCACTCAAGCACGGTGCTCGGCGCACCGACACGGCCGAGCGGCGAGCCAGGCATGTCAACGCTGCCACCGGCGTCGAGCCGGACGCGCATGTCCATGGCCTTGCTGATGTAGAGCTGCTTGACGTTGCCACCCTGGTTCTTGAGCAGCCGCAGAATGCTGCGCTTGGCGTTGGCGCGGAAGGGGCAGTGCGAGCTGAGGAAGCCATCGACGAGGTGGATGTACGCCTCCAGGTCGTGGCAACAGGCGGCGTCGGCGTCGGGGCGGAGGTACGGGGATGCGCGGCTGTCAAGGCGGAGCTCGCGACCGACGTCGGCGTACCACCGGCCGCCGGGGCGAGGCGGGAGGTGCGGCACGACGTCGAGCGCGTTCACCACGCGGAGCACGCGCGCGCCCCGGGCCTCCACGCGCTCCGTGAACGCGCGGTTCCCTACCCTCGGCCCGCCGAAGGAAAACACCGTCACTCGCTTCGGCGCGTCGCCGTGGCCCGCGAGCTCGTCTGCGATCAGCACCGCCAGCACCGCCCCAAGGCTGTGGCCCGTCACCGTGATGCTCACCTCCTCTCCCTCATACTTTTTGAGTAGTCTGCGCACTTCGGTGACGACCATCTCTGACAAGCTCGGCGAGCCGTCGCCGGCTGTTTTGTAAAGGTTCCGGAACCCGCACTCCACCTTTGGGTCGGAGGCGGAAACTGGCGAAGCTGCGGCGTCGAACGTTTCGGTTGCCGGGACGAGGCCGGCGCGGAAGTTCTCTGCCCACTCAAGGACCGTGCAGGTGCCACGGAGCGCGATGACGATGTCGCGCCGGCCCATACGTCGGACCTCGGCGGGGCTGTCGCACACCGCCACGTACCCAACGAGGCTCGTGCGCTCCGCGGCGCACGGCGCGGCAAGCGCGAGCCAGGGCGGGAAACCCACGGACGAGGTCGCGAACAGCGGCGCCGTGACGCGGTAAGCTGCGTCCTGGAGCGGGACGTGCACGGCGGCGGCACCGTCACCCGGCGCGGCGTCGGGCTGGGAAAGGAACGCACCGTACACGGCGTCGACGAACTCCCCGTAGCGGACGATCTCGCGGCGGATGTCCGGATGCAGCGGGTCAAGCAGGCCGCGCCAGCCGTCCTCGCCGTGCAGCCGCCGCCACGCCGCCGCGATGTCCCCACGTGGTGACGGCCCGTCGGGCGGCACCGGCTGGAACAGGCGCAGCGACAAGTCCACCTGCTCTTCCTTGGCCACGCCGAAGTCGCCCTTGGCCCGCTTGAAGAAGGACGGTAGCCGCAGCAGCGGCGCCTGCCGCCTCCTGCGTGCCGGCTGCACAGGCGCCGCCGCAGTCCCGCTGCTCTCGACGGCACTGCGGCTTCGGAAGAGGTGCTCGAGGTTACCAAGGTGCACCCTGTTGCTCGGCGCCGCGACGGACGTTCTGGATGCGTGTGTGGCGCTCACCGCCGGGCGGTGCAGCGATGTTGGCGGCGCTGCGGCGGAGGTCATGCAAGGCAAAAATGGTGTCGAGGCCAGCGGAGCGGCATACAGTAAGTCGGGTACGTACGTCCAAGATACGAAAGCCAGGAGGAAGAAGAGGCGATCGGATCAGCGATGAGCTCACGAGTGGCTTTTTATAGCGGCAGCGACAGGATTGGTACGCCGAGTTCGTCAAGCACCTGCTTCTCCGGCGGAGCCCCGTGCCGTTGAACACGCTCCGGCTGCACTGGAACCACGACGACGCCAACACGCGGATCGTTCATGCTCTCAGGCGCAATGCCACAGCTATTCAGCTCTCCCCCAGGCAGGGCCTGGCCGGCAAAATCTGAGGCCCTGTGCGAAACTTAAAAATGAGGCCCTATCGCATTAGAAGAAAAATAAACTAACGAGGAATTATAATGTATATATATCTCAAAGCATCCGAAGGATGAAAGCCATGAAAGCAACCTTTGAACATATAAATGTCGCTAGGCTCGTAGGCAGAACGAAGGCGTCCACGTCGCCTTTAAATCGCTATGAATAGTGCTCGTGCCACCGCCTGTTAATTCGGTGCCCCGCCGGGGGCATTTTCGTCATTTCACGCATCGGAGTATAAAAGGGAGTCGCTCCTGTGGAGAAGACCTAGCCGCTGCTCCTCCCGCACTCGCGCCGCCCCCTCTCCTTTTCCTCCTGCCTCACCTCTCTCTCTCCTCGTCGACCCACGCCCGCCTCCCTGCCCCGCCGCCATCCAGATCCATCTCGACGCCGCCGTCATCTCCTTCGCCCAGCCGGCCGCCGCCGCACCGCTCGAGGTGGACTCCGGCGGCTCCTCCCCGTATCTTCCTTCGCCCCCACGCACGGCTCCGCTTCCCACCGCCTCCGCTCGCCCTCGCGTCGTCGCTTCCGCTCGCCCTCGCGTCGCCGCGTCTTCTCCTCCCTGCCCTCTCGGTGCTCAGCGAGACGAGTGCGGCTCGCCGCCGGCCCTGGCGAGAGAGGTCACCGCCCCGGTCGGCTTCCTCCACTGCCTGCTCGCGCTCGCGACGGCCGAGTGATGGGCATGGAGGAGCACAGCAGGACGGCGATGGCGGGAGGGAGCCCCCCTCCATGCGTAGGTACTCCCTGCTCCCCTCCTCCTTCCCTTGATATCTCTCTCTCTCTCTCTCCCCCACGCTATCTCCGTGCTGGATGAAGGGCTGGACGAAATAAGAATTATACATGTGACAAACGGTGCTCACCTTAGGTATTCTTTATTGCTAATATCGTTGAATTTCTCCTGAGATGTCTCTAGACCTTTCCAAATGTAATTTAGTTTGGTCTTCTGACATATGTTCTTGTAATGTTGTCTAGGTTTGACTTCAATGAAATATTAAACAAGAATCACCGCAATTTAGACCTTGGAGGTTTCTTGTGAAAAGGAAGTGCTTCAGGTTATTCTTTTGACTGGTTGTGGTTTACTGTTTGTATTAGCTTCTCTGCCCATGGCAATTCAGCTCCAATGACAGGAATTAAATTTGTAGGATATCAGTGACATTTGTTGATCAGGATGATGAAAAGCTTATTAATGTTTTTATTAGAATATCAATGTTGGAAGCTGCTCATGAGAATGACATATAACTGGAAGGTCCTCTGCAGTGCTGCTTTTCACTTCCACGCTTGTACTTGGCTTTGTGTGCTTTCTTGGAATAAATATCTCCTGTTTTTAGTAGCTATAGAGATCGTTCTACCTTTCCGTCAATGTATGCCTCCTTGATTCTGCATCCCCTTAATTTTTGTTAAAAAAAATCTGTTGTATGTTTACTTACAGTAGAAGACATACTTTCCTAATCTTTTTTGTGTCTGAATTCTTTTGTAATACTAATTGACTATGTTGTTAATCTGCAGTAAGGTGTTCTATTTTTCAACGCGCCGCAGCTACCACTTCGCCAATGACCTGACTCCTCCCCGCAGACCATGGATACGCCGTCGATGGAGAGCGCGAATAGGATGAAGGTTTGCCGCCCTAGCAGACTCGTGTATTGTTGCCGCCGTAATCCTTCTCTTTGTTGGAGTCTTCCTCCTCTGGTACGTCCTCTCTCGCCCCTGTAGGTTTGTGGTTTCCCTTCTGGAGCGGTGGATTCCTTGTTGATATGTTGATGCGGTCTGCTCGGTCTTCTTTTCTGGCAGGAGAGAAAAATATTGCTGTCTTTGCCACGCTTGGGATCGACGGATTGTTCATGCCATGGTTGGATTTGAATGGGGCAGTGTCCATCCAAATTTTGTTTGGTTGACTGGACTATTTGCTCGTTTGGATGTCTTAATGCAATCCCATTCGCATAATTTTGCAAACATCAGCAAAGATTTCAGTGGCAGGGAGTGTTTGCCGGAGTGGAAACGAAGCATTTGCTGGAAGGAGCTCAAGATTTTGCTATTACCTTGCTGATAGTTTTGTGAGGTAATTTAGCTGCATATTTGTGTGTTTCTTTTTTGCTGTAGCAATGCATATTTTAATTTAGAAGTAGAAATATGAAGTGTGATTTAAGCGTCTAATAGCTGATGTTGTTAGCACGGACAAAATGTGTGCCATACCTACTGAGTACTGACTAATAGCAGTCTAATTCTTCCCAAGCAGCGGCTGTCAGTGGAGACTTGACAGGTCTGGTTTTACTTCACGAAGCCATTTTCTGAATTTTTGGAAGTTGGTTGCACAACGTGGCAGAGAGGGAGGGAGGGAGGGAGGTTTATTCACACACTATCAATCCAACTTTTCTGTAATTATTTTATGTGTATCTATTTTATTTCTTCTTTGGTTTAGGGAACATAGAAATGCAGGAGGTATTAGCCATGCTCATGTTAATTTCTGTTACAAACATGGCAGTGGAATTGGATAGGGTTAAATTTGTCTATTGCTACAATCTGATCGTAACCACATTATGTAATGACCACTTCTAGTCCTAAAAAATCCCCATGAATTTGCTTCAATCCAAATAGGGGCCTTAATTTCGTAGTAGGGTTATAAACCAACAATAATTATGGACCAACTAAAAGTTTTGCTTGAGAGATAATTGCCTCCTCCCCTTCATGGTGAACCGCACGAGGTCTCCGGCCAGCCCACTGCATAGCTTGTAGTCCAGAGCCACGCAAAGAAGGTGATGCCTAGGCCGCTACAAAGCTGGAAGAGAACGCAGGCCAGCCGACCTGCTATTCTGTGGTAAGTTTGGCTTGTTCTGCATCCCATGGATTATTGTTTTTTCTGTAATTTATTTATGTAGATTTAACCTCATATCTCAGCGAGGTATGCATTGGATATCTCTGTTGGCTGGTCTGATTTGGGGTTGATTTCCCCTCCTTTCTTTTCTGGTCTTGCTATTTTTTTCCCGGCCTGCTATTCATGGTCTTGCTATTTTTGTAATAAAAGGAACAAAATACAGTATCTTACAAATCATTTCAAAGTTTCCTTGAAAGACCATAGATGAGTTATTTCGTCGTCTATTTTGCATGCATCTATTCTGTGTTTACTTTGTTTTTAAAAAATTTAGTTCTTTGTGTTACCATCTGATGTCATCGCTCCTTTGTTTAATTTAATGCAGTTATATTTGAGGTATGAAGATGATACGCCAATGGATGGAAAAGGCGTTGGTATAAAAGTCATTGACAAAGTGGAGTAGGCTTATGCGTGTGAGCTTGCCTATGATGGTGAAAAAGGTCTTTTTCCATCTCCCACAATTCAATAATGAGTTTATTGTTGGGTCTGCATTCCCATTTCTTCAGGTCGGGTAACTTTCCCGATGCTTTATTACGAGCTCTTTGATGAAATGCCTATGCAGTCAGAATCTCCTTATCTTTTGTTTCATCTTGCTGCTGCTAGGAGCCTTTGGGAGATTATAAGCTGTTGTGCTGTTGCTTGTTTAGTAGGCGATGTGCTAATTTGTCGGTTCAGTTTACATATGCATGCAGGACCTAATAATGATGAATCATAATCTTAGGTTTAGGGTGTTTGGTTTAGTCAGGTGTGCAGCAAGGAGATGGCTAGCTGCATAGTGCTGGGAATAGAAAGAACCAGTTGTTATATGCATAATAAGAGTGTTAGTGGCATTATAAAGGGATTGGTATGAACTGGTTCAGGCTAGAGAATGGAAACTATAGTTGTTACATAAAAGTTATTTCTAGAATGTTGTATCTGTTTCAGAGAATGTTAATATAATTGCTACATACAAAAGATTGATAGGATTCAAGTGACGTGTGCTTTCTATTTTTAAATAATGTTTAATATAGGGCCCATGGTTTAAAAAAAATCTCCTTTACCATTGTATTCATGCACATTCCATCTTATGTCTTGAAGTTGTTATGTAGTTTTGTTTCACGACGAGGTTATAATCTGGAATATAATTATTGTTGGGTAGTCTCCGTTTTTGTGGGACACCCACACATCTGTAACTTGGGAGGACTATGCATGGGAAATTGTTGGACGAGCGTGCAACGAAATGTGGATTTTCCTTTACTTTTCCTTCAAAGGTAATTGACTTTGGCGTTACTTCGTCTCATATTGTTGTTCCTCATATTTCAACTCATAAATCATTTTATAGTTCATCTTTTCCATTCATTTGTTAATAATCTAAAAAATCGTGAAATGCCACCGTAATCTGTTATATCGGTGTTTGTACTTGCACTGCAGGTGTTCGCGAATCTCGGTCTCTGCGTGTCCGCCTATGACATCCTTGCCGTCGAAGAGGGATTCATATTTCCTGGCCAGTGTATTACTTCTTTTGAATGGCTCAAAGTAAGTAGTACATCAAACTGGATCAATGCAAGCTATATTCAGTTATATTTTGTACTAATCCATTGATCCTCTGTTACATTTCAGGAGTTAGGGTACTCATCAGGCAGGAGCTCAGCCACACATCCTCGCTCAAGGTTTGGCATCATCCCCACTTGGAATTACTCCTTAAATTAAACTGTTGCCCTCACTTTCTTTTCTGAATTTTTTTTGGTCTGGTGATTTGGTGATTAGTTCACTTGGATGCCGTAGAAACCATGCCAAGTTTCTGAAAGATCTTACTCAAATGTTGTAAACGGGGTGAACTTTGATAGGTTGTTATGGTCAGCATAGTAGGTTTGTTCCCTTGGTCTCTCGGAACAGTACCTAGATAGAAATCGATGCACTTTAACACTTTGTTGAAAGTTTAGCAAAGAACTCCCTTCTAAAAAAAGTACAGGGAAAGTTTGGACCCTCCTATTTTACTGTCCGTGAACTGTTGTAACCTGTTGTCTATCTTAACCAAGTTTGTCATGGTAAACTTTTCCAGGTGATGTGGAAGGCGGTGGAGCTTGCCCTTGGCCTGAAATTCAGCCGGGACAAGTGCGATGTGAAGCTGGTCGGCACGCCGCTGATGCACAGGCGGTTCCTCCGGAGGAACAGGGACACCTTCGGCCCTGCCATCAAGGCCGGGATGCCATCTTCCCAACGGCGGACGACGGCTCGTGCGGTGGTGCGGTAGACGGCGGCCTCAGCAGGTGGGCGATGACACCATGAAGCTCATGTGCCATGCAACTCTCTCCTCGCAGGCTCAGCAGGAGGTTCTATCATTTGGAGCGATGACACTTTATTTTGGTTCACATTCTTTACAGGTTGTTGTATGCAGAGTTTATCAGGTTGCCACTGCACCATCAAACTATGCTCCATGTTAAGCAGCATCCAGAACTGCCATTATATATTTAATGTAGTAGGTTGGTTCAACTTTGTGATCAGTCATGGTTTAAAATAGGCTTTCTACCTGTTTATTTTTGTCGGCATGTTTTGGCAGGTATTTTTGATATTAATCTGATGTATATTAAGCATTATGCGACAATGACACTCTGCTTATTCGTACGTTCACACCCTCTGAAGACCACAATTAGACTAAGAAGATGCCTAAATAAGCTGTGAGGCTGCCTATATATAAGTGTTTCTGTAAACCGATATAAGTCATTCTACTATATGTACTACTATCTGTAATACAATCCACATTGCATTATATTTCCAGCTACATCACTACTAACATTGCTTCTAATAGGCTTCTTGCGCCATTGGGGCAACCGGGTCATCTAGTAAGATGAAAGCCGTGAGACGATGAGAACACCTGGAGGATGAAACTGTCGCGATCCCCGATCGATCGGAAGATCCCGTTTCCAATCGAGCAGCAGCCTGAGGACTGTCACCGAATCGCTGATTGATTCTCCTATAGCCTGTATGTCAGTAGCCGAAGCCGAGTAGCGACGACGATGTGATCGTCGTTTCGAGGTCGATCTGACTCCCGTCCCGCGTCCCGACGATCCGTTTTTTATGACGTGTGACGATCCTCTGGACAAGGAGTCAAGGATTGGGAGGTGCGATTGGAAAGCAATCGTGCGTGGGATCATGAGGCGAGCTGCCCGCTGAGATCAGGAGGTACGATTGGAAGGCAATCGTGGTTTTTTTTAGCGAAGGCAATCCTGGGTGGGATCGAGCAGCGGCATGGTGGCTGGCTCACGTCGCGGATGCGAGAGGCCCAACTCTCAGGCCCAAGAACAGTTTTTCTGAACAATACATACTAGAGGAGCAACTAGTTAGCGAGCGCTCCCTCCGCGCGAAACGAAGGAACGTTTCGCGAAAGCTACGCACGCGACAAGTGTCATGCGCGGAGCGTGCCCCCGCAGATTCCTGGTTTTCCCTTTTCGGTTTCTGGTTTCGTATATTTTTCAGCTAACCCCTTGAACTATTTTCGTTTTCAGTTTTCCCTTTCCGCGGCAAGGGACGTTGGTTCGCTGTTTCCCTTTTCGTTTTTTTCCCATTATATTTCCGGGAAATTGAGATTTCAGGGGAAATTACGGGTGGGGGCTTCCAACACAATCAAATGTCAACTTTCAACTCGGTTGTGGAATCATTGTAAACTTTCAACAACTGTCTGAATCATTGCAAACTCTCAAGTTTCACTTTCACAGCCCTGATGCAAGCAGAGGAGGCATGCCTCATGAATCTTCAAAGCCACGGTTCATCAAACATTACAGCCACGGTTCATGAATTTTTAGAGGCGCGTTTCTTCAATATTCAAAACCACGGTTCATCAATCATTACAGGCACGGTTCGTGAATCTTTAGAGGCACGTTTCTTCAATATTCAGAGCCACGGTTCATCAATATTCATCATGCAAACGGCGCCTCCGGCGGCGCAACCCTAGCTCGCCTTCGGCTTGGTTAGCATTCATATAAATCTTGAAGGGGGGGGGGATCATAGGTCGGAGCGCGTGTTTTGTCGTGCAGCATGCAAACGGCGCCTTCGGCGGCGCAACCCTAGCTCGCCTTCGGCTCGGTTAGCATTCATATAAATCTTGAAGGGGGGGTCATAGGTCGAAGCGCGTGTTTTGTCGTGCAGCGTGTTTCGTCGTGCAGCGTGAAAACGGCGCCTCCGGTGGCACAACTCTAGCTCGCCTTCGGCTCGGTTAGCATTCATATAAATCTTGAAGGGGGGTCATAGGTCGGAGCGCGTGTTTTGTCGTGCAGCGTGTTTCGTCGTGCAGCGTGCAAACGCCGCCTCCGGCGACACAACCCTAGCTCGCCTTCGGCTCAGTTAGCATTCATATAAATCTTGAAGGGGGGGGTCATAGGTCGGAGCGCGTGTTTTGTCGTGCAGCGTATTTCGTCGTGCAGCGTGCAAATGGCGCCTCCGGCGGTGTAACCCTAGCTCGCCTTCGGCTCGGTTAGCATTCATATAAATCTTGAAGGGGGGGGGTCATAGGTCGGAGCACGTGTTTTGTCGTGCAGCATGCAAACGGCGCCTCCGGCGGCGCAACCCTAGCTCGCCTTCGGCTCGGTTAGCATTCATATAAATCTTGAAGGGGGGGGTCATAGGTCGGAGCGCGTGTTTTGTCGTGCAGCGTGTTTCGTCGTGCACCGTGCAAACGGCGCCTCCGGCGGCGCAACCCTAGCTCGCCTTTGGCTCGGTTAGCATTCATATAAATCTTGAAGGGGGGTCATAGGTCGGAGCGCGTGTTTTGTCGTGCAGTGTGCAAACGGCGCCTCCGGCGGCACAACCCTAGCTCGCCTTCGGCTCGGTTAGCATTCATATAAATCTTGAAGGGGGGGTCATAGGTCGGAGCGCGTGTTTTGTCGTGCAACGTGTTTCGTCGTGCAGCGTGCAAACGGCGCCTCCGGCGGCGCAACCCTAGCTCGCCTTCGGCTCGGTTAGCATTCATATAAATCTTGAAGGGGGGGTCATAGGTCGGAGCGCGTGTTTTGTCGTGCAGCGTGTTTCGTCGTGCAACGTGCAAACGGCTATCTAAATGTCTATTCCGTGACTCTCCCGTGACTCTTGTGCCTCTACACCCGTGACTCTTGTGCCTACACACCCATGACTCTTGTGCCTACGCACCCGTGCTTTACACAGTGGCTATCTAAATGCCTGTGGTGCGACACACCCGTAATTATAGCGTTACGCCCCCTGACGGTTGAGAATAAAGCAAAAAAAACCCGGCTCTTCACCAATCTTGATGCAAGATTCAGGACGGTTCCATCAGTTACCTCGCTCTCTCTACTACTGCGTTCCTTCTTCCCCTAATTGAAATTCTCAAACACTTCCCCTCGCGCACGCTCTGCTCTTCTCCTTCTCAATCACGCCGAATTCGAAACCCCCGCTAGCCTCGCCGGTAACCACCGCCGCGCTTCGCCAACCGCCCTCCACTCCGACACAAGCACTCAAAATGTGCCCGCCACAAGATCCCCTCCCGCCGGCGGCGACTGTCGACGAAGAACTACGCTCGTAAAACCAGCGGCGGAGATAACAACAAAGAGCAACGACAGAACGAGCGGATGGATTCGAGGAGTCCCGCACGCGAAATCGAAGCTAAACATTTCTACATTCCATCCCGTTGCACCAGGTCGCTCGTAGTATCCATTTCCCCTCCTTGGACGAACAGAAACCCTAGCAGCCGCACCAAATCTGTTTTCGAATACTTTGTCTCAACTTATCTAACAAGTAGAAATAGCGTAGGAAAATAGTTACCCATGATTGTTTACATACCTACATTTTATGGATTTCAAATTACGTGACCTGATTTTCAAAATCCGTGCTCCATGTGTAGAAAATACGTGCTTCAAGCATCAAACAAACCGTGACCTAATTTGCTGTCAAATCCAACTAGGTCCCTCACAGCACGTCGTTTTACATGCAGAAATCGCTGGTGCGAAGGACTTCATAGAAAATGAGCAAGAGAAAATAGGTAATATTGTAGATTCAACAGTCATACATGCACAGCATGCAGTCAATCAAGATAACTGTTATCGTCCAACTGTGCTTCTAAGTAACAACTCTTTTCTGCTGTACCGTGATTCCAATGACAAAGAGATGCTGCATTCCAATGACAACTCTTTTAGAATGCTTGCATAGTACCTTATTATCACCAAAAGGCAGTATATCTCATGTATAATCCATCAGTATGATTTAGAACTATGTCTTACTGTTTATAGTAAATATTGCGTCACAAACCTTATCTGCTAACTCGTTATTAAGCAGGGCATGTAGACGCTGATATTCAAACAATCATCTCTCAAATTAATACAGAATTTCCAGATAGACACAACATCTCTCCTGGCCAACCAGGAACAAGGACGGGACCAAGCAAGCACAAAAAGGCACCTGTCGCCGTACCACAGCCACAGAAAACCACGGTAACCTACAGCAGGCAAAAAGCAAAGAGATAGCCAGAAATAACAAATGGTGCTAATCTTGTGGAAAAGACACGTAAGAGAAAGAAAAGCACTGATCCCTTAGTCACGAGTGATACCTTGAAGCAACAGCTGAAGCCTCTAATGGTAATCCCACCAGCTCATCATCAAGCAAAACCATCTGCAAACAAAAAATAAATCGACAGGAAGAACAGAAACAAACGACAGCGAGATGAAGAAGGAGAGGATTGAAAAAACAGAGTTTCAGAGGAGTCCAGTGGTGCCGGCGCCAACACAGAAATAGACAATGATTTCAATCCTGCACACGGCAGCAATGCCAGAGAGGACGACAGCGATCATGTAAGAGATGATTTCTCTACAAGTATTTGTTGCTACTGAAAATAAAACGGTACTTCCTAACAAAACATTTGTTTCTGTTTTTTCTGAATCAAGGAAATACAAGCCAAAAGAGGAGAAGGAGGAAAAGGACAAGCGGAAAACAATCGCCACCGATGATAGCCAACGAAGCAGACAAAACACAA
Organism: Elymus sibiricus; assembly: GCA_039707655.1. NCBI lineage: Eukaryota > Viridiplantae > Streptophyta > Magnoliopsida > Poales > Poaceae > Elymus > Elymus sibiricus. The sequence continues at coordinate 285,630,435 of CM077675.1, forward strand.
ACCGACGAAAAATGTCAAATCAAGGTTGGAGCTACATTTCTACAGGTCAAGCAAGCATGGGCAATTCTCAAAGAACGTCACCGAAAAGATGTTAAGATGGCTGGCTTTGGCAGCATAGAGGACTGCAAAATAACGGGGTCAATCAACAGGAACCTCGCAGCATACATCTACAAAAATATGGACACAAAGAACTTGACGATAAGCTTCGGTGACGGCGATGGAGACAAGGAAATAAGGATTACCAAGGAAGGCATCCATAAAGTTTTTGGATACCCAAACGGCAACAAAAAGACAGCACCAAGGCCAATGAATTGCAACGAAGCAATGAAGGAGCTCCAGTCAGACCTTGGCTTCAGAAATACTGAGGTCACACATTCAGATCTGATTGGGAAACTAAAGGAGCTTGTAGAAATAGATCGAGAAGAAGAAAACAACAAGGCTGTCAAAATCTTTTTCCTCATATTTTTCAACAAGGTTGTCTGTGGGAGAACCTTCCCACGCTACAGCAGACAAGCAATAATGGTCAGGAATATGAATTATAAAGATATGACGCAAATGGATTTCTGCCAGGTCATTGTCGAAACAATCCAGGCTGGAGCCATTGATTGGCAACAAATGAAAAAGGGAGAAAAAGGAAACCAAGACCACCTCTACGGCTTGGCGCAGGGACCAGTAATCATGTACCTCGACTCCCTGCTGTTACCAAACACAAGAGAAATGAATAGAATATCTAAGAGAATGGACAATACTTCAACGCCCAGAGCGAACTATCTTGAGGAGAAGGATCTAAAGAAGGTAGCTAAAGAAGACATGAATAAGGATGGAAAAGGACGTCTAGATGACTATGAATTTGGCAAGATAAAGGTATCTCTGTTGTCTATGAATTCCTCATACCGTGTAAAAACACTGTTTATTCTAACAAACTTCGTCTTACCGAAACAATGCAGACATGGAAAGGGACAGCAGATAGGATATTCTACACGAATCACGGAAACGCAGGATCACCTTCAACTTCAATGCAATTGGTACCAGCACAGAGTAAGAGACATGACCAGCAAATGACAGAACTGCTACTAGATCCACCCAATCTTAGGCGTGAAGCAACGGCCAACACCAGAACGAGAAGCGAACACGAGACAAGCACCAGCAAAGGATCTGAAGAAGCCTTCAAAAAGATCAACAAAATGTTGGAAAAATTGCTTGATGAAGCAAGACAGTTACCCGCGTTAAGCCAGAATAATGTGGCAGGATGCACTGACGATGAGGCAAATTATGACCAATTAGCTAGAGAAAGTCTGATAAACCAAACGGTGTCACTGATTGGTACTTTCAATCGGCACAATGCCTATCAGCGCATGATTCGCAATAGGAACCTGACAGCAATATTGAAAACAGTAGAAGAACCACCGAGAAGAACGAGAAAAAGAACTAATGAAGAAGAAGTGAAAGAGAGAACGAAAAGAACCAGAACACAAAAGACGACAGATGAAAACCGGGCCAGAACAGAGAAGAATCAGCTAAAAGATGGCAACAACAGTGAGCACGAGCATCCAAAGAAGAAATCACCTGTCATGTCTGCAGATACGAGAGAACTCAGAAGGAAAGGCTCATCCTTAGGCATCGTAACCAGCCAAAAAGTGAGTATAAACAACCTTTTTTTCTCTTGTAAGCTGGATACGTACGTGTTTTACAAGCTAACAAACCTGGAACGAAATGTAGACTCGGCTGGACAAGAAACAACAAACAAGTCCAACAGAGATAGGCTCAAGCAGCGACAGATCACAAGATGAACAAGAACAACAAGAAGAAAACAGTAATGAGGTGACCTTCCATAACCAACTTACCCACATACAACAGGTCTTCTAAACAAAATGTACCACAAAACTCACCATGTTTCATACCCAGGTATTACAAGAACAGGAAATACTAAAGGATGCTGTGCAAAGGCACACTCAAGATGAAGTTTCTCTTGATACAGAGATAGAAGCCTCACAGATGGCAGTTGATGACAAGCTCGAAACTATTTTTTCTCAAAAAGAAATAGCAGTGGACGTAGAGACAAACACCACAACTACCGACGGACAGGTAAAATCAAACGACAAGAAAAAAACCTATTTCGGAGATTTATCATGCGATCCGGTTTATTACAGTAACATTTTTTATCTGAATGGACACAGGAAACGAACGAGACCACTGCTGCGAAAGAACGACAAGAAACAGAACAGGAGGAAACCACAGATTCAGGGGAGCTTGTCAGTACAACAAAACCAATTGCTGTAATAGAAGAACAACCTTTGCTTGACACACAAAATTTAGGAGAGATCCCACAGGCACCAATGACTGAAGAGGTAAAGTTGGACAAGAGTTATAAGAGATCGCACATTCCAAATGAAGTTCTATCATTTTATGCCGATCACACATTCCAAATGAGATCCCACAGGCACCAATTGCTGTTCTATGCTGATTCTTTCGTTTATTTCTTTTCCTGTTTATGTTTAGACATGTTTAGAAGAAGCACTAGATGAAGAAGAAGAAGCAAAAGTACAAGGCACAGACCTGGACACAAACATTGAACAGGTGAACACAACCAACCAACAATTCATGTTTCTACATTATTATTTTTAAAATTGGTAGTCAAGGAAGAAATACAATCCCTAATAATTACTTTTTAGTTTCAATTATCATGAGAAACAAAGGAGAGTACTGATGTTGTACACATACTGTAGTCTCATCACTTCCGAAGAAAAATGAACCGCTAAACTCACCATCTTTCATCTCCAGGTACTACAGGAACAGGAAAGACAACAGGCAACCCAGGTTGAACCTGGATCCCATGACGAATCTAAGTCACATCAAAGCTACATTCAAGACGAAGTTGGTCCTGACACGGAGATACAAGCCTCAGAGATGGCAGTTGATGACAAGCTCCTAGAACCTCTTTTACCTCAAAAAGAAATAGCAGTGCAGACAGAGACAAACACCACAACGACCGACGGACAGGTAAAATAAAACGACAAGAAAAAACCTATCTTGGAGATTTATCTTGGGGTTCTGGTTAATTACAGTAACATTTTTTATCTGAATGCACGCAGGAAACAAACGACACCACTGCTGCAAAAGAACAACTAGAAACCCGACAGGAGGAAACCAAATAATCAGGGGATCTTGTTAATACAATAGAACCAAGTGTTGAAATCGAAGAGCAATCTTCACTTGACACACAAACACTAGGAGAGATCCCATAGGCACCAATGACTGAAGAGGTAAAGTTGGACAAGAACTATAATAGATCGCACATTCCAAATGAAGTTCCATCGTTATTTACATTTTTGGTTCATCAAACAGGAAAAAGAAACAAACGAAAGCATCAGCATAGAACAGCAAGACAGTGCTGTCACCGGAGACCAAGAACAAGACTTGCAAAAAACAGACCCAAGAACTTCAGTAGATGAGGAAGAAGAAGCGAGAGTGCAAGGCATAGCCTAGCTCACAAACACTGACGAGGTCAACACCACCAACCAACAATTACTGTTTCTACACAGCATTTAAAAAATAATTGGTGGTCAAGGAAGAAATGCAGTCCCTAATAATTTCTTTTTAGTTTGAACAGCCGCAAGAAACAAAGGAGAGTACCGACGTTGTACACATAAGCAAGCAACCAGAAGAGGTCAACAAACATATTATTCCAATGGCATACAACGCTGACACTGGAGATACAAAACATTCACTCAGCGAGAAAGAAATATCAAGGACTACAACGGCAACAGCATCTGAAGAGGTAAATTTACATAAGCTGCTTCTTTGAAATGAAAAAAATAGCTCCCCAGGCAGAAATGAAATCACATTTTAATTTACCTCTTTCTTTGAACAGCCGCAAGAGAAACGAGAGCACACTGGCAATGAGCTACAAATAACAGGACCACAGGACACGGCACCGGCGACAACATCCGAAGAGGTGGTATTCCACAAACTGCTTTTATAAAATTAAATATTGCAATTTTATTTTGATTTAACTACAAATCTCCGTGATAACACAGAAAGCCCAAGAAGATGAGCTCACACATATACAAATTGAAGCAAATCTTCAGAGTGTTCTGGATAAAAACAAGGACACAACAGAAACCAAAGTACCTCATGGCACACCAAGGCAGGAAGCCCAAGAAGATGAGCTCACACATATATAAATTGAAGCAAATCTTCAGAGTGTTCTGGACAAAAACAAGGATGCAACAGAAACCAAGGCACCTCATGGCACACCAAGGCAGGAAAGTGACGACAAAGGACAAGGTACAACTTGTAGCAGCAAATCAGGCAACTAAAAATATTATTTCAACCCCTCTAAGAACATAACACAAAGTACCAAGTACTACGATGCCAATTAAACCTAAAATGCTGTCCTCTTCAGGTACAAAAGGCAGCAAAGAAACTGAGCCCACGAAAGAAACCATCGAAAAAATATACAACGCTGTATGCAGCAGGGAATGGACAGTCGAAGAAAAGTAAGTCCATGTTACTTCCACAGAATAAATTATTTCAATGTTTTTTTCCTGTGAACAAATATACCCTTTATCTCTATCTCTCTATGTATATATATTGCAGAAATAATGATTTCATAATAACGGGGAATGTGATTACCAAGATCGGAGACGTTGCCAGAAGCTTCGCAGATGGTAATGCGGTCAACAGTATAATCATCGAGCCCATGTTACTGCTCCTACGAAATGAATTCAAGGGCACACATAGGAAGATCCTAACACTAAACAACACTGTAAGTAAAAATCACGACACGATATCATGTTTTAAGTAAATGAATATCATCCTGTGTACATGTGGACTGACAAATTCTTTATAAGTACGCTTCACAAAACAAGCAGCATGCAATACACGGAGCCAATAGCAAAGATCCATTGAACTTTAGAGACCACGATGACAAAAAGATAAAACAAAAATTTCTGACCGGGTAGCTTAGGAGGTTTTTCGATATCAACGAAGGAGAACATCTGCAAGATTATGACATGGTAAATAGAACAAACTACCATATCTAAGAACGATTACAGATGTTTACGTTTATGTTACAAATGTTTATGTTTCATTGTTGTCCTTTTGCAGTTCCTTCTGCCAACTGCCATAGGGGGGTTCACGAAAGACAAAACTATTGGTCACTACGTGACCATAGCACTCAACATGAAAAAAACAGCGCTTTGAGCTGCTTGACTCTATAAAGGATAATAACGAGCCAAGACAATTCTTCAATGTTGTAACAAGAAATTTAAAGAGGATCTGGAAACAACTGAGCTCAAAGGTTCAACTTTCACCAAGTAACATTGACCATTTCAAGAAGGTCATCATGGACGTGCCACTTCAGGGACCAGACACGTAAACACTACTAACATCCTTGTTCTTTATCCTTTATCTAACATTTATTTCTTCCAATCCTAAATATAGCTCGTTGAGACAGTTTAACTTGAAAAACGTAGAAAGTATTTTCATACCAAGGGGCCAGCAACATTAACGAATCATTCTCCCAACTCGCAGACTGGACTGTGTGTTCTACATGTACATGAACCTGAAGCACTACTCTGAAGAAGGAACAAGCATCTCACTGACAGAAGAACAAGTCCCTGAGTTGAGGAAGAGAATTCTGTATCATTTAATGAGCGAACACATGGGCAATACAAACCTAGTATTGCTAAACTGTACGACAGGTTCGTCTTTCAAAAAACAAAAAAACAATTCTCTGCTGAGAGGTAGTTTTTACAAGCAAAGCCTCACAATTTTTATCTATTTGTTTGATCGGGATAGATATGCTGAAACATAAAGTTGTAATCGAAGACAGAGAAAAGAAACAAGTCGATTGCGGCATAACTGAAGAAAAAATTCCTCAATCTCCCGAGCAAATTGATGTATGCACTGGAGAGATAGAAGTTATTGAAGTGGTGGACAGTGAAGATGAAGAAGACAAACAAGACAACAATTCATGCAGTCAAGAGAAAGAACTTAACCAAGACAGCAAGGAAACTTACACAGAGCAACATGAGCAACAAGATGCTGATTTGCAGAGGGAGCATGAACGCAAGGATCCTCCAATAGAACCAGATCGAGCCCCCGGCCCAACCGAGGAGAACACTGAAAAACAAAACGTCAACGAGAAGAGAAAGATATTTGAACAGAGGATGCTTGAACAGCGGAAATGCGATGCTGCCATGTCTGTTCGTAAAGAAGCAAACAAAGGTGTCAAGAGAAAATTGGAAAAAAGCCCAGCAGTAAGCAGCACATCAAGCACAGGAGCAGATGTGTCTTTGGACTTCTTACTTCCAAAAATGCTATCCCCTGAAGAAGATCTGACGCTCTTTCTTAAGGGCCTTACACCTACTCAACTAGAAAGTTACGATGAAGTTGTAGTTCGAGGAGATATTAATTTTCAAGATTTCAAAACAACGTTAACTATGGCTAATGAGGAGGAATTTAACAAGAAACATGTGGAGCGCCTGGCAAGGTTGCAGTCGGATTCCCCAGGTACCTCAACACGTCAGTCATCTGAGATCACGCCGACAAACATAATATCTATCAAGAGGACGATAAAACAGTCAATCAGGCTCTATGGCAGAACTAACATTCCAACATTTGAGCATCAACACTTCATTCACATGGACAAGGCCAAAGGCCTTCATGAATATCTAATGAGCAACGAAGGGCAGGAGGAATGCGGAAAGTAAGTAGCCTCTCTGCCCTGAAAAAAGAAAGACAAGTGAAGCTACCTAACCAGTGACTCTATTTTTTTGTGTAAACCTTTTTGCTTTGCAGAGCACCCCTGTATAAAAGTGCAAATCGTGAAGATTATATTACCGGAGAACTCATGCTGGACCAGCTCCAGAAAGGAACAAATGGACAAATGGAGGCCAACATGTGTAACGCATTGTTTGAAGAATGGACAGAACAGAAACAGTACAACACAAGTGATAAAGTTATTCTCACATCAGAATTCGCAAATGTATGTGGAACCCTCTTCCACGAAAGCACTTCCATCACATAATCGATCGAAAAATGTTTTGCTAAACGTACACTCCTTCTTTGTTGCAGCTTGTACTCGGCCTCGAATATAAAGATGGAGGACTAAAAGAGTTCAATGAGGATGAATCACTACAACAGTTCAAAACAATCGTGAAAGGAAAAAATCTTCTAGATAAAAAGCTTGTAAGTTCACTTCACATCAGTTATTCTCCTTCTTAAGCCCGCATGTTCACATGACATTTGACTCTCTGTGTCACCCAATGCAGATCATGATACCTCATAACACCGCTTCACACCACACGTTGTATGTCCTGAACAAGTACGAGGATACAGTTGACATTCTGGACTCGCTAGATTACAAGCATTATAGTAAGGTGACATGGAGAGATCACCATAGAAGCCATAAAGAACTGGTATGTGGGTCTGAAGCCTTTGTTATCTCTCTGCTGATAACACGGTATGATTACTTTTCTTAACAACAAAACAAAATTGAAATCACAGATTGAAAGGATGTATCTACTGATGAGGAGGCATTACGGGGAAGCAGCACTAAAAGCCCGCGACGAACCAAATTGGGGAAAATTAGCAGCCAGGCCTAAAAGAGTATCCACGCCAAAACAAAGGGATACGCAATGCGGACAATTCATTTTCCAATTTGCAAAATACTGGAACGGCCAATCACTGGTGAAGGACTATGACAAACTCCACGTAAGTTAACAATATAACAATTTTATTTATTTTGAGCATCATAGTTTCCATGAAAATGATAAGTATTCGGATATCATGACTGCAGCATAGTAAGGTAGATGACGAATGGAAACCAGAGTTCCTATTCATAGTGATATTTGGTAAAAGCAACAACATAAAGTGGGACCAGCTGCCTCCACGAATACAAGAATTCAAACCAACAGATTCAAACTTTTTTTCAACCAAGGAAGGTAAGATAACTTTTCTGGAACGACACACGCGGACAAGCTATGACTAGGAATTCTTGTATTTTCTAGCATAGAAACAATGACAATCAATTTTTACCTGCTTTGACAGAGACAAGTAGCAAACACAAGGGCAGACAACGAAGCAGCGTGACATATCCAAAACATGAAGCACCACGCTTCGACCACACGGACGACGCAGCCAAGCTCCTGCAAATAATCATGAACAACAGCTGGCAGAATGAATTCAAAAAGTGACTTGTTTACTCATGCACGCAGAAAAATACCTCAAGATACTTTTTATAGACCGCCCCACAGGAATAATTCTTTTTTTTCTCTCACAGCAAAAATCTATATAAGCGGAGGCATGGAGACTCCGCAGAATCAATTTTAACTGGAGCGCAACTGAAGGCAACATTTGGACCAACACCAGGTCTGAACAAAGCTCGCATTGAAAAGAGGGTGCTCAACGAAATAGCACATATCTGGGAAAGCAGAATACCTTCACAAGAAAGTGATGAAGACAGGATAATATTTGACCCTTCCTTTGCAGAGGTAAATTTTAAAAAAGCACGCACATCCTTCTAAATTTGCATGTTTCATGTCGATAACAGTTTATTTCTTTTTGGTGCAGCATATACTGAAAATAAAGAATCACACTCTAGGCGTTAGCAAGTTTAAAGCTGAATTGGATAAAGAGAATAAACAATTGATTCCCCTGTACCTCAACGAACATCAACAGAAGAAGCTCTCAACAGCAAATATGGTAAAAGCCCTCTCTCCAAAACATAATCAAAATATGTGTTTCAGCAAATTCCTTCATATAACATTAAATAACAAAAAAAACTTCCGTGTTTGCAGATATTCTTAATAATGGAGAAGGAAAGCCATTATGCCGTATATATGCTGGACAAATACACTAACAAAGTCCACATCATCGATCCTCATGAAGTATCTCGCAAGGAAATACAGGAAGAAAGTGATCCAAACATTTACAATTTGACCGATGAGGAAGCAGATAAGCTGTTTGACCTTTTTGATGCAAGAAAGAAGAAAAAGGAAAGAGACTCTGATGCCTACCACAAACACAAACTGAAAGTTGTAAGTATCCTAAATACAAAAAAATCCAATTCAAAAAATTCCACTTGCTGATTTCTTCAATCCCCCCCAAAAAAAACTATACTTGCAGGTACCTAGGTTTAAAGCAGTTTTCGACGTGGTACATCACAAGGATATGGAAACCAAGCAGAAGGGTAATTGGAAAATAAAGTTCGTAGAAGACATTCCAATGGTTGACAAGGGTGAATCAGCATATGCTGCTCTGAAGCTTGCATTCTTGTACAATGGCATGAAATTCGTTGAAGACATAGATCATTTCGACGTAAGTTTTCCCTCACACTGTACACTGTACTAGGAGCATATAAAAAACTGGAATATTTTTTACTTCTTGTTACATATACACTTGTATGCACTAGTGCCAAGATTACATATTATTTAATTATTGTTTGTGGATTTTCGTAGGATGAACTAGAAATCTGGAAGGCGGAAGCACTATACATGCTATTACTCAGTGAAGAAAACGAAGTCAAACCTGATGCGATGGGTCAAACAGATTCGAAGGATCTTAAACAAGGATGAATATTAATACTTGTCAAATGGCACGGTTAAACTATCACCATAGCTGTTTTCCCAACGTAAACATGTAAACATGTAATTGGAAGCATGTAAACAAAGTCCATCTCCTTGTGTATGTGCATGTAAACGAAGACTCGTGAATCGTTTGTCTAGAAAATTCATACACATGTCTCTATCGACGGCTTGATCCCATGCTTCTACAAGAATCACCCCCGTGACTCTGCAACAGATAAACCGTGAATCACACACATGCCTCCAGAGACTCATGAATCATGTGTCTAAAAAAATCACACGCATGCCTCTGTCGACTCATACACCGTACCTCTAGACGATTGCACGCTGCACGACAAAACACGCTGCACGACCAACACACCCGTGCTTTACACAGTGAAGCCTCCACAGGCACGTGAGTGAAGCCTCCACAGGCACTTGTGTGAAACCTCCATAGGCACGTGTGTGAAGCCTCTACAGGCACGGACGTGGGATTCTTTAGGCACTGCTATCAACACCCTCTGCATACACAAGTGTGGTAGCAGTGGCGTGCGTCCGAATACCCAGTTAGAGAGTTGTAAAGCCCCTATAGCCACGGGCATGTTGCACTACAGGCGCCCGAGGCACGGAAGTCAAGGCACTATAGGAATGGACGTAGCCACTGTGTACTGCACGTGTGTGTAGGCACAAGAGACACGGGAGCCTATACCTGCAGGGACGTGGGCCACATGCACTGGTGTGAAGCCTCTACAGGCACGAGATGGAAGCCTCTACAGGCACGTTATTGTAGCCTCTGAAGACACGTTTGTGTAGCCTCTACAGGCACGCGAGTGAAGCCTTCACAGGCACGGGAGTGAAGCCGCTACAGGCACGCGAGTGAAGCCTTTACAGGCACGGGTGTGAAGCCTCTACAGGCACGTGAGTGAAGCCTCCATAGGCACGGGAGTGAAGCCTCTACAGGCATGGCACTGAAGCATCTACAGGCACGTGTTTGAAGCCTCTACGGGCAAGTCTGTGAAGCATCTATAGGCACGTGTGTGAAGCCTCTACAGGCACGGACGTGGGGTTCGCGAGGCACTGGTATCAACACCCTCTGCATACACAAAAGTCTGGTAGCAGTGGCATGCGTCCGAATACCCAGTTAGAGAGTTGTAAAACCCCTATAGCCATGGGCATGCTGCACTACAGACGCCAGAGGCACGAAAGTCAAGACACTACAGGAACGGACGTAGCCACTGTGTAAGGCACGGGTCCGTAGGCACAAGAGAGAGGGGAGAGTGAAGCTTGTACCTGCACGGCCATAGTGGAAAGGCATGGGAGTGTAGCCTCTATAGGTACGTTTGTGTAGCCGCTACAGGCACGGTTGTGTAGCCTCTACAGGCACGTTTGTGTAGCCTCTGCAGGCACATTTGTGTAGCCGCTACAGGCACGTTTGTGTAGCCGCTACAGGCACGTTTGTGTAGTCTCTACAGGCATGTCTGTGTAGATACTACAGGCACGGTAGTGAAGCCTCTACAGGCACGGGAGTGAAGCCTCTACAGGCATGTGAGTGAAGCCCCCACAGTCACGTGTGTGAAGCCTCTACACGCACGTGTTTGAATCCTCAAGAGGCACGTGTGTGAAGCCTCTACAGGCACGTGTATGAAGCCTCCACAAGCACGGGAGTGAAGCCTCTACAGGCACGTGTGTGAAGCCTCTATAGCCACGTGTATGAAGCCTCCACAGGCACGGGAGTGAAGCCTCTACAGGCACGTGTATGAAGCTTCCACAGGCACGGACGTGGGGTTCGCGAGGCACTGGTATCAACACCCTCTGCATACACAAAAGTGTGGTAGCAGTGGCGTGCATCCGAATACCCAGTTAGAGAGTATAGCCACGGGCATGTTGCACTACAGGCGCCCAAGGCACTTTAGGAATGGACGTAGCCACTGTGTAAAGCACGGGTGTGTAGGCACAAGAGACACGGGAGAGTGAAGCCTGTACCTACAGGGACGTGGTGCAGAGGCACGGGACTGAAGCCTCTACACGCACGGGAGTGAAGCCCCTACAGGCATTGTATTGTAGCCTCTAAAGACACGTTTGTGTAGCCGCTACAGGCACTGGAGTGAAGCCTTTATAGGCACAGTAGAGAAGCTCCTATAGCCACGGGCATGTTGCACTATAGGCGCCCGAGGCACGAAAGTCAAGGCACTACAGGAACGGACGTAGCCACTATGTAAAGCACGGGTGTGTAGGCACAAGACACACGGGAGAGTGAAGCCTGTACCTGCAGGGACGTGGTGCTGAGGCACGGGACTGAAGCCTCTACACGCACGGGAGTGAAGCCCCTACAGGCACTGTATTGTACCCTCTAAAGACACGTTTGTGTAGCCACTACTGGCACCGGAGTGAAGCCTTTACAGGCACGGTAGTGAAGCTCCTATAGCCACGGGCATGTTGCAATAGAGGCGCCCGAGGCATGAAAGTCAAGGCACTACAGGAACGGATGTAGCCACTGTGTAAAGCACAGGTCTGTAGGCACAAGAGAGACGAGAGAGTGAAGCTTGTACGTGCAGGGCCGTAGTGGAAAGGCACGGGAGTGCAGCCTCTATAGGCACGTTTGTGTAGCCACTGTAGGCACATTTGTGTAGCCTCTACAGGCACTTTTGTGTAGCCACTATAGGCACGTCTGTGTAGCCGCTACAAGCACGGAAGTGAAGCCTGTACACACACAGGAGTGAAGCCTCCATAGGCACGGGAGTGAAGCCTCTACAGGCACGAGAGTGAAGCCTCTACAGGCACGTGAGTGAAGCCCCCACAGTCACGTGTGTGAAGCCTCTACAGGCACATGTTTGAATCCTCTAGAGGCTCGTGTGTGAAGCCTCTACAGGCACGTGTATGAAGCCTCCACAGGCATGGGAGTGAAGCCTCTACAGGCACGTGTGTGAAGCCTCTACAGTCACGTGTATGAAGCCTCCACAAGCACGGGAGTGAAGCCTCTACAGGCATGTGTATGAAGCCGCCACAGGCACAGACGTGGGGTTCGCAAGGCACTGGTATCAACACCCTCTACATACACAAAAGTGTGGTAGCAGTGGCGTGCATCCGAATATCCATTTAGAGAGTATAGCCACGGGCATGTTGCACTATAGGCGCCCGAGGCACGGAAGTCAAGGCACTACAGGAACGGACGTAGCCACTGTGTAAAGCACGGGTGTGTAGGCACAAGAGACACGGGAGAGTGAAGCCTGTACCTGCAGGGACGTGGTGCAGAGGCACGGGACTGAAGCCTCTACACGCACGGGAGTGAAGCCTCTACAGGCATTGTATTGTAGCCTCTAAAGACACATTTATGTAGCCTTTACAGGCACCGGAGTGAAGCCTTTACAGGCACGGTAGTGAAGCTCCTATAGCCACGGGCATGTTGCACTACAGGCGCCCGAGGCACGAAAGCCAAGGCACTACAGGAACGGACGTAGCCACTGTGTAAAGCACGGGTTTTTAGGCACAAGAGAGATGGGAGAGTGAAGCTTGTAAGTGCAGGGCCGTAGTGGAAAGGCACGGGAGTGTAGCCTATATAGGCACGTTTGTGTAGCCGCTGTAGGCACATTTGTGTAGCCTCTACAGGCACTTTTGAGTAGCCGCTACAGGCACGTCTGTGTAGCCGCTACAAGCATGGAAGTGAAGCATGTACACGCACGGGAGTGAAGCCTCCACAGGCATGGGAGTGAAGCCTCTATAGGCACGGGAGTGAAGCCTCTACAGGCACGTGAGTGAAGCCCCCCACAGTCACGTGTGTGAAGCCTCTACAGGCACGTGTTTGAATCCTCTAGAGGCACGTGTGTGAAGCCTCTATAGGCACGTGTATGAAGCCTCCACAGGCATGGGAGTGTAGCCTCTACAGGCACGTGTGTGAAGCCTCTACAGGCACGTGTGTGAAGCCTCCACAGGCACGGGAGTGAAGCCTCTACAGGCACGTGTATGAAGCATCCACAGGCACGGACGTGGGGTTCGCGAGGCACTGGTATCAACACCCTCTGCATACAGAAAAGTTTGGTAGCAGTGGCGTGCGTCTGAATACCTAGTTAGATAGTATAGCCACGGGCATGTTGCACTACAGGCGCCCGAGGCACGGAAGTCAAGGCACTACAGGAACGGACGTAGCCACTGTGTAAAGCACGGGTGTGTAGGCACAAGAGACACGGGAGAGTGAAGCCTGTACCTGCAGGGACGTGGTGCAGAGGCACGGGACTGAAGCCTCTACACGCACGGGAGTGAAGCCTTTACACGCACGGTAGTGAAGCCTCTACAGGCACGTGAGTGAAGCCTCCATAGGTACGGGAGTGAAGCCTCTACAGGCACGGGAGTGAAGCCTCTACAAGCACGTGAGTGAAGCCTTCACAAGCACGGGAGTGAAGCCTCTACAGGCACGTGTTTGAAGCCTCTATAGGCACGTGTGTGAAGCCTTCACAGGCAAGGACGAGGGGCAGTCGAGGCACTGATATCAACACCCTCTGCATAAGGCACGTGATTGAAGCCTCCACAGGCACGGGAGTGAAGCCTCTACAGGCACGGGGTTGAAGCCTCTATAAGCACGGGTGTGCAGCCCCTACAGGCATGGGTGTGAAGCCTCTACAGGCATGGGGTGAAGCCTCCACAAGCACGGACGTGGGGTTCTGGAGGCACTGGTATCAACACGCTCTGCATATATCTAAAAATAAGCTTATTGCCCGCTGATGACGTGCTTCTGTTTCATTGCAAGCATGCCCCATCCACCCGTCAAGCCATTGCGTCGAAACTAGTCTCAGGAACCCTGGGACTTGCCTTCCTCCCCATTAATAGTTTTATGTATACATACGGTACTTCGAAAAGAAAAGGGCGATATCATAAAACCCTAACACTCTTTACAGATCCACCGCACACAGAGTTTCAGCGGAGGCGCCGGGAACACCGCAACGGACATGGAATCGGCTGCCTCCAGCAGCAAGAAGACGAGGTTCGCGCCACAATGGAGGTCGGTTGTACATCCGCCGACGAGGAGGGCAGAGTGTCCTTCCACTAGGTGCAAGGACAGGAGGGGAGAGTGTACGCTCCCTAGGAGCATGCATAGGTGGGTCGAGTGCACAGGTGGATCTGAGCAACAAGAAGGTGGATCTTCTAAGGACCGCATCAGGGACCTCCCAGACGCCATCCTTGGCGAGATCATCTACCGTATGCCACTCAAGGATGGCATCTGCACCCAAGCCGTGGCCTCTCGGTGGCGAAATCTATAGCGCACCGCTCCGCTGAACCTCGACTGCCGTGAGATCCCGGTCACTCGTGTCTTTAATAGTCTGGAAACAATCAGGTGCGAAATCATCTGCATTCTGCCCACCAAGGAGGTAGCCCAGACCACTCACGTCGGAACTCAATTCCAACCTATCGGCATCGACTACCGTTTAGAATCTGCCGTTGATGACATTATCCTTCCTAGAGCCATTCTCTCCGGCCACGAGGGGTCCGTTCACCGTCTCTGCATCCCGACGAGCTACCTCCAGTCCCAACCCAGTGCCGTCGATGAGTTGCTCCAATCCGCAAAACTGGACAAAATCCAAGTGATCGAGTTCTACCATCTGTTCCCAAAATTCTTCCATCGGGCCGTCAGCCAACCACACCGATGCCCTTCATACATGCCCTCAGCACCAATGTCCATCTCGAGGTTCTACTCCTCCCTCCACACGGTCACATTCACCCTCTGCAAACTAGCAGACAATCTAGTAGAAACGATTCGCCTCCCACTACTCAAGGGACTTTCACTGGTGGAAGTTTACATATTGGAGGTCTCGCTACACAACATGATCCACTCCTGTTGCCCTGCCGTGCAATACCTGCTACTTGTTTGCAACAAGGAATTCCGCTGCCTGCGAATAAACTCACCTAATCTTATCAGCATCGCCATTCGTTGTGACAGAGGGAAGCTCAACATCGAGGATGGCCATTCACTTCAAAGATTGCTCCACGATTCTGTAGATACACGGTTGGAAATAACTATTGTTTCTACGCCTAAACTGGACACCTTGGGAAAAAATTCGGATTTATCTGATGAATCGAAGATCATCTTTGGTTCTACAGTCATTTAGGTACTGGTATTCCACAATACATTGTGCTGCATTCACTTTCATATACACAAACTAATAACATAATCTTCTATGATCAAATGAAGGGTCTGTCCATACACAACATACCAGGAGTGATGGATTCCGTCAAGACCTTATATATCTCGCAGACATGTTTTAAACTAGATGAGGTTGTTGGATTGTTGCGATGCTTCAGATGCCTACAAAACCTATTTATCGAGGTGATCATCTAACACACAAGAACCCGTACATAGTATTCTATGGGCTTTCACATACATGGTATTCCATGGGCTTCCCCATACATAGCAGTAACACAATAACAGTTTTTGTTGCTCTTTATATATATTTTATTTTGTGTATGTACAGCCAGTGAACATTCTTGATAGTATTTTAGGTGCTTTCCAGACATTAACTGTTTTTCAGTCTCCGTGTATATCTAGGCAACATGATGGGATGAGAGAGGTTTAACAAATGAATGGCGCCAAAAGCACCAGGTGTTTCTCAAGAGTCATGGGATTTACTTGAAGATAATAACACTTGAAGAATATGAAGACACAAGGGCAAACATTGAGTTTGTGAGATTCTTTATTCAGAATGCAAGCATACTACAAACCATCAAGCTCAAGTTCCGCTTGCACAAAGATTTCACGGTTAAATTTTACAAACAACAAGAAAAGGTGCTTCAGGTGCACAAAAGGGCTTCTAAGTGTGCTCGTCTTGAACTAACAACAAGTTGCGAGCATATGCACCTGGATTTAGCAAACACACGCGTCGAGTGTTTGGAATTGTCAAATCCATTCATTTGCGAATGCTGAAATCAGGGCCTATGAGATGTAGTTGTCATCTTCTAATTACTGTGTAAAGCATAAAGGTCTTGTGTAGAACTTGTCAGACTAATAGCTTGTGTTTTGTAGCAGCAATAATTATGACATCAATACTATGCTTTCTCTTACTATGTTCACTACGTGTTTGTACAACCATGAAGGGCTTAACAAAAAAAAGGGTTGAGCATGCTAAAAAACAAACCTAGTTTCTTCTCCTCTTATTATCAGTGATTTACCATCTAATTTCGACGCACTGCCGCATGTGGGGGAATATGATGTTGTCCGTGCCTCCACAACTCTCATGGACACACTGCCGCATGTGGGGGAATATGATGTTGTCCGTGCCTCCACAACTGTCATGGCTTCAAGCCTATGCCTATGACAATCAAACTAGAGTCAACGGATAGAGTGAACAGAGACACAATACCATGCCTCTGTAGTCCATGCCTACTCTCAATTGAACTTGCCGTTAGACAAAACATCTCATTCACAGGCGCAATAACGTGCTTTACCTAGAGTCAGATCGGTGCCCCTCTCTCTCTCACTGAATCCGTCGTCACGGGAAACATTAAGGAAACAAATGGAACACCGTGTGCCTATGCTTCATGTAGTCTCGTGCTCAACTAGAGCATCAACGGACCCTCTCATACTACACCGGTCGATTAAAACATTTGCAACTCATTCGCACAGACGTGCCTCATTCGGTTGTAAGACCGTGACTGTTTAAGTGAACGTTCAACCAGAATATTTCGAAGCACAAAGGCACGACTGTGATTCCTGAGGCAACTGAAGCTTTCTACGTGCAAATCTAAAACCTCAGCATTCGCTTTGGTGGCCCCACAAGTACAACCCCCTTGTTACAGTAAAGACAATATCCGACTAACCCGCTGTACAACACTTTCTATTCCTCTCTCGCCCTCTCTTCTCTCTCGGTCCTCAAACTCACTCTACGTTTCGTACGTTATCTCTCCATTTCCGCATCAATTTTTTTGTATGATCTGTTCCATCCTTGGAAATTTTTGTTTCTTCGTGCTATAAATTGATAGATCTATGCTATTACGATTAAAATTTTGCGGTGATCTCATACAGATCCGCTAAATGCCAGGACGAAGCTTTGCACGCCGTCAATATCCGACATCAACGACCTCGTCGGAGCAGGACAAAGCTCTACAACCAGTAGTGAGGTACGACATCCCAGTCGTAGGAGACAAATAAACTCCACCAGTGTAGGTGGGAACGTTAGAGAAAACCCAGTAGCTCTGTGGCTAAAAACAGCGTGGGCGGAGGTTAAAGGGGAAAGTGGAGGAGGCGTTGCGCGGTATCCCTTACCGACAACGGTGTGGTGAGACCGGCCCTGGGGGCATGGATGACACTGATAGATCATCGGTTCAGGAAGGTGCTGGAATTAGAAAGGAGATCCGAGCGTCTGGATGCAAAACTGACATATTATTAGATACAGATGTGTGTAATACAATGCAACTGCCTAATACCATACATAATTACTTAAATAAGTTTTCAGGAAAAATATATTTCTCAATGGTACTTCCATAACTAAATGGGCATACATCTTTGCATTGGCAACAAAGTAAACACTAGTTTCCTATTATAACTGCTGCACGAACTGAGCTGTCATAAATCAAGCAGTTGCACATGTCTTTTCAGGACTTTGCATGTAAACAACTCTTTACTCGAACATGCTTGTGTTGATAATTTCGTACATATCAAAATTCACATTTAACTTCTTATACCTTTGCTATATATTTTGCAGGAGAATTACGAGTTGCAAAACCTGTAAGAACATCAACTGCCCTGGATTAGAAACAGGCGTTCTCTGCACTACAATAGCACTTCACCTGCCGATGTGTTACGAGACATGCAGTGTAAGGAGAAAAGTTTTGGCATGACATGCACATAAATTACTACCATGTTACGTTTCTCACGGGACGAACTAAAAGTTTCTCTAATCCCATTTCAAGCAGATGTGTACAATCAACGAAATGATTGCATTTTTCAAAGCACATCTTTTACCAAATGCTAGACTACTGCCTGAAGCATTTTTTTGGAATCAGGAAAACCCTACATTTTAACAGATTGAAGAATTCCTTCTTACTGATTGAAGCATTTTAACTTTTTTTGCAGTACATACCATGCTATTGCAGGGAGCATGTGGTTTCCTTAGTGAACGAATGGAAGCAACGAGCTCTGGAAGAAGAGGGCAAAATTAAGAACCCCGTACTACTGACAAATGAAAATCTCTCATATGAAGTATACATCACTGATGAAACTGTCAGGTCTAAAATTCATGGACCTGGCTGGAGAAAGTTAATGAGTGATTATGACCTTCGCCACCAAGGTATCGTCATCATAAACTTAGATGGCGAAGGTCTCTCTATTCAAATTTATTTGAGGCTCAGTGAATGTTGAGGAAGTCACACAGCACAACCAAAACCTTCAGTTGGTATGGTTTTCATCTACCCCTACAACAGCTTCTGATTCGTCATTATCATTTTTCTTTTGGCAATGTACTTTGTTTCGGCTACTATTAATGCTCCTATCCCTTTGTTTAAATTTTTATATACACAAAACTATTCAGACAACTATTCAAAGCTACTTGTGATTTCAAATAAAACATGAGCAATTCTATCACCTATGCCTTTAACTGCACTAACTGAATCCAAAGATTCTCTCTCGGTATAACTCCCTCTACTTTTGCACGCCATTATTACTTCAAGCAAATTGGCATAACAAGTTTTTATTTATTTAGCTCTAGATGAACTTAATGCTTCGGAGAAAGAATACATCAACAATATAGTCCATACTCCAGGGCTAGAACTATCATACAGACAAATGAGAGACCTTATTTACTTTCTCTTCAATGCCCATGACTTCCCAATGAAACCATTTGTCCACCGTCTCAACGTCACAAATATCACGACTGGCAGGTTGGTAAGTAATTTTTTATTGTTGTTTTACCTACTTCTAATTTTCACTAGTAATTAAGTTGTTTTGCGTGCATGCTGAAAAATTCTTGTTTATCCGTAATAACAATCTGCAGAGAATTCCATCAGCTGTTGTAAAAACAATGAAGGCCAATCTTGTTTACCTTCCGCCAAGAGGCGCCGTAAGCCTTGTACAGATCTACGATGAAATCGACGTTAAGACGACTTACTCGATACGAGCTGACGGGAGAATGGAAGTAAAAGGGTTTTTCGATTTTGCAAAAGAATCTCGGCTGAGAGTTGGCTCAATAGTCCTTATCACGATTGAAAAGCACTGGCCAAGAATGCGAGATATGAGCTTACTGCGCCTTGTAGTCAATGATCTCTCCTGAATAGTGTTTTGGTAGTGTCCTACCCAACAGACTGCACGATGCGTTTTACTATATAATTATGACAGGAGGAGGTCGTATATACTAAATATATAATTATGTCCAGCTAGACAGTGGTCGTATATACTGGAATTTTTGTAGCAGATACAAAAATGGTCTAATGTTTACCTTCATCACTTTAGTATATATAACTGTGGTGAATTACAAGTGTTCATTTCGGTTGTTTTCTGCACATTTGAGTGATGCTTCGACACCATCTCGTGACTCTGCTACAAAAATTCTGTGGACAGCTTGATCTCAAAACTGCACTCATAAGTGCTATTGTCACTATGTTGAACGGCAATGCTTCTGCCCAAAGACAGAGCAGTGCTCATTGTTCTTCTCCGATGCCCGTGCACAGTCACTGTTAATATTCTAGTACACGGCCGTGGCTTTACTACACACGGAACCGTGCCTGTACAGCCAGCGCACGCACGGAAACGCTGTCATAGCGCAACGATCTCCAACACATAGGGGCACGCGCGTGTCCCTTCCCATTGAGGAAGCGTGCCCCAGAGGTCTGAAGATTCATGCCCCCGTTGAATTTCGCCGACGAAAGACGTGCACCACGGGAGAGCCACGAATGCCACCTCTCACCTAAGATAAGAGGGTAAAACCTGTTACTGTGCAAAACCGTGCACAGAGAGGCTACAAGACCATGACAGTCACTGTTAAAATTCCAGTACACGACCGTGACTTTGCAAAACAAGGAGCCGTGCCTGTACAGCCAGGGCACAGAATGCTTGCAAAACCGTGCATGGAGAGGATACAAGACCGTGACAGTCACTGTGAAAATTCTAGTACACGGTCGTGGCTTTGTGACACAAGGAACCGTGCCTGTACAGCCAGGGCACGGAATGCTTGCAAAACCATGCACGCAGAGGCTACAAGACCGTGCACAGTCACTGTGAAAATTCCAATACACGGTCGTGGCTTTGTGACACAAGGAACCGTGCCTGTACAGCCATGGCACGGAATGTTTGCAAAACCGTGCACGCAGAGGCTACAAGACCGTGCACAGTCACTGTGAAAATTCCAGTACACGGTCGTGGCTTTGCGACACAAGGAACTGTGCCTGTACAGCCAGGGCACGGAACGCTGTCATAGCGCAACAATCTCCAATACACAGGGGCATGCACATAGCCCTGTCCAATGGAAGGGCGTGCCCCGCTGGTCTGCTGATCCGTGCCCCGTTTTGTTGTGACCGACGAAAGACATGCAACATGGGAGATCCACGAATGCAGTCTCTCACCTAAGATACAAGGGTAAAATCTGTTCCAGTTTGATGCTTCCAAAACCGTGCACGCAGATGCTAGAAGACCGTGCACAGTCATTGTAACAAAGCTTCGCGTGGCGGCACAACATATTTTCACTGGGCGCGTGTATGAATGACATGACGCATCGTGATGATGATGCACGTGGGCTCTTGGTTTGCATCACCCATTCACTACGAGGAGTTGAAAAATGACTAAGCAGTTGCAGTTTAATTACATACACAACAACATAAAGTTAAGCTGCCCTCCTAAATTTTAACACGGGCACTGGCAAAGCTAACATGCAAGAACAACGACACATAAATATCCATGTATTTACATAAATATGACCTTCACTGTTTCTTGGATATTAAGGAACAACGACTTATGAGGGGCCGCGAAAGATCATGTTCCAGTCCCAGGCCTTTCTCATAGATGGCACGATCCATAGTGGTGCGCAGCGAGAATATCTCTCGCAACTGCTTAGTTTCATACCCCATGTAGATGTCCCATCCAAGCTGAAGCGGCATAAATCAGGCAGCCGTCCGTCCTAGATAGCTATTCGGCGGTTGACTGTGAATACGCAACCATGCTTCATGAACGGCAAGCCAAGGGCATCATGGACGGAAGGTGGCATCCTTTTTACTATTGGGTAGCTGTCGCCAACGAAAATAGAGTGCTGTCCAAGAGAGTTTACAGGCTCCCAAATAGCAACACGAAGGTCTAGCGCAATGCCGTCGATCTGGTATAGCTCACATTGCAGACCTGAACACAAAAGTTAATATGCATGTGGTGAAGGTGAGGTTGAATTGACTACATGTTTCGATTATGAAGCAATACCTGGTTCCATTGTGAGGATTCGATCGATATAGGGAACACTGTCTCCAACATCGGCGCCGGCGATTGGACGGTGTACAAGGACTAATAGGATAGTACCTCCTAATTGCTCAATGTCAGTTACAAGTCTCCATATAAGAGGTTGTTGAACTTCAAGTTCCGGCGGTTCGATCCTGATTGGGGGGTGGCACATTCCTGCAGGACATGTAGTACCGGATGGAATTAAGAAAAGTAACCGATAAATACATGAGGACTGAATATAATTAGGTCTCTTTGCATACCGTAAAGTATAACCCATACAAAACAATCTCCGTGGTCTGTTACTGCGAAGACCTAGCCTGCATGATACACGGCGTCTTCGTACTTGTACGGGTACAAACATGCTGGAGGCAACACGTACCAGGCATTTCTGGCTAACTGACTCTGGGTGATGGCTATTGCGATGTCGAACACCGCAATAAGACAGAAATCGGCATACTCGCCCAACCTTGTGGGCGGTTCCGCAAGTGCGATCTTCTTCATAGTAGCTAATGCGCCAGCGTAGTGCATGACCAGGGTCTCCAAATTGGCATGGCCGAATCCGATGCTGTTATGGGGCTACGGCAACGTCGGCGCCGGTGTAAATGTTGTGAATTGTCACGTCCGTAGCCTCCGTAATGTAAACAAGCCAATCACCGTTTGCGCCATTCCAAACCTATACATGATTGAGTAAGTACATGCTAATTCTTTGAAGAATATCTTTATAAATTGAAGTATTTGTTGAGGGCAAGCGGATCTGTTCACTTACCTGGTTGTTAGACAAAATCCTTGTGTCTTCCATGGCAGGGCACTCTAGAGGCGAGATCTTGCATCTTCGTCCACGCTGTGCATGATTGGACCACCAGAAAACATGTTCCTCAAGGACGCATGGCAGACCAACGACCATGACCTTGCCGCTCGCATGTTTACGCAAAAACACTCATAGGTAGTTAGTGCATGTACCACCTAGTCTTGCTGTGGTGAGGAAGTCTGTACGACTGACGATCTGTTCAAGAGCATCATCGTCGATGGTATCCTAGCCACCACGACGATGAGCACGGGCCGGCGCATCCATGGTAGCGGTGGTT
Organism: Elymus sibiricus; assembly: GCA_039707655.1. NCBI lineage: Eukaryota > Viridiplantae > Streptophyta > Magnoliopsida > Poales > Poaceae > Elymus > Elymus sibiricus. Next base: position 285,653,486 of record CM077675.1, read on the forward strand.
TATGTGGGAAGTGGGGGAAGGCGAATACCATGTTGCTCTACACACAGGGGCACGCATGTGGCCCTGTCCAATGGAAAGGCGTGCCCCGGACATCTGCATATCCGTGCCCCATTTGATTGTGACCGACGAAAGACATGCAACACGGGAGTTCCACAAATACAGACTCTCACCTAAGATATAAGGGTAAAATCTGTTCGCGTGATGCTTGCAAAACCGTGCACGCAGAGCCTACAAGACCGTGCATAGTCACTGTGAAAATTCCAGTATCTCCAATGCACAGGGGCACACAGGGGCATGTTGCTCTACACACAAGGGCACGCACATGGCCCTATCCAATGGAAATGTCTTTCCTGAATACCGTCCTCACGGATGCTTGCAAAACCGTGCACGCAGAGCCTACAAGACCGTGCATAGTCAGTGTGAAAATTCCAGTATCTCCAACGCACAGGGGCACGGAAATGTGTCAATAGAAACATTAAAATAACAGAGTTATATTTTTTTGGCGGCGTCACCGCAGTAAAAAAAAGAAATAGTATCATACCCCCTGTCGGTTGAGAACAAAGCAAAAAATCGAGCCGGCTGTTCACCCATTGAAGAAGCGTGCCCTCAGAGGTCTGAAGATTCATGCCCCCGTTGAATTTCGCCGACAAAATACGTGCACCACGGGAGAGCCACGAATGCCGCCTCTCACCTAAGATAAGAGGGTAAAACCTGTTACTGTGCAAAACCGTGCACGCAGAGGCTACAAGCCCGTGCACAGTCACTGTTAAAATTCTAGTACACGGCCGTGGCTTTGCTACACATGTAACCGTGCCCGTAGAGCTCAACAATCTCCAACACACAAGGCCACGGAAATGTGTCAATCCAAACATTAAAAAAGCAGAGTTATATATTTTTTAGCCGTCTGGATCTGCGGGCAGTGAAGACCTAACCGTCTGTCCAAATCCACCCCGCACAGAGCGGTTCTCGTAGGTGGCGCGAACCAAGCAATGGAGACGGAGATGGAGATCCAGCCCGGTGCCCCGAGCACCAAGATGGCGAGGCTCGCGCCACCGACAACGCGCTCCTTTGGGGGTTTGGCGGTAGCGGCTGGAAGCGGCAAGGGTGCCCTCGCTGGAACCGAGGATCAGGAAGAGGAGTCTGGTCCGGACCGCATCAGCGACCTCCCGCACGCCATCCTCGGTGAGATCATCTCCCGCCTCTCCACTAAGGAGGGCATCCGCACTCAAATCCTCTCAACCCGGTGGCGCCCTCTTTGGCGCACCGCTCCTCTAAATCTGGACTGCCGTGAGATCCCTCTCGCTCGAGTTTTTAACCCCCTCGAAAAAGTAGATTTCGAGTTGATTTCCGCTTGGTCCGCCACACTGGGGGAGCTCATCCGCATAACGTACACTGGAATTTTTTTAGTGGAGAACCTGTCGGTGATGTTGATTCGAACATTCCAGAGGCCATCTTCTCCGGCCATGAGGGCGCAGTTCACAGCCTATGCATACCGGCGTTCTACCTCCAGTGTAGATCCTCGACTGTCGACTCCTGGCTCGAATCCCCCAGATTGAACAATCTCCATGTGCTTGAGTTTTACTACATGTTCCCACGATTTATGAGACAACGTGACGTACAACCATTCTCATCCCCTTCGCTTATGCCATCACCACCGGCATTCAACCCTCAGATTTCCTCTTCTGTCCACACCATCGCCTTTTCTCTTTGCAAGTTACCAGAAAATTATGTACGGGCACTTAAACTACCATTGCTCAGGAGACTCTCGCTTGTGGATTTTGATATATCTGAAGTCTCATTACAAAGAATAATCCACTGTAGCAGTTGCCCTGCACTCAAATGTCTGATGCTTGTTTGGACAATCAAGAGCCATTGCATCAGAATAATATCACCTAACCTTATAAGCATTGGCATTTGTGGTCACCATTGCAAAGTTGTTATAGAGGATGCCTCCTCACTTCAACGGTTGATTTGTGATGATCATAGCGAGAACTTGCAGATAGTTATCATCTCTGCACCTAAACTGGAGGTCTTCGGCAAATTATCTGATATTTTTGATGAATCCAGCATCACACAACACCGTATATTTATTCAGGTACTGACTTTCCACAATATTTTCAGTTGCATTCGTTCGAACAAGCAAGTTCCATGTAATCCAATCTTTATTCTATATTAATATTATGTTTTATTCTTCATGAAGTGTTTGCTGACAGTCAGCACATCCACAGCGGTTCAATCTGTCAAGACGTTGCTTATCAATATGGATTATAATGTGAGCGCAGTCGTTGCCTTGGTGCAATGCTTCAGAAGCTTGGAAAACTTGTATATCGAGGTGATCATTCTCACACACAATGAAAACACATACCCTGCATGGTGTACTACTCCATTCATCTAAAAAGGCTTGTCTTAGATTTGTATGTCATGGACAAATATGTATGTATTAGACACATCTGTGTCTAGACAAAAAGTAAAAAAAACTATTATTAGAACGGAGGTAATTAGGATTAATCATTCAGTTGTTGTTTCAACAGAATCTTTCTTTATAGACCTTAAGCATTTTAAATCTTTGTGCCTATTTAGGGAGGAGTCTCTAATGAGGAAAGTCTTACGAACGACTATTCTTGTGAGCACCATCACGACGTTCGTTTGAAGTCAGTGATGCTTTTAGGCTATATACAATGCGAGAAAAGCATTCAATTTGCAACATTCTTTATTCTCAATGCAAGACAGCTAGCTGGAGACTATCAGGCTTAAGTTTGTTTCTCACGAAGACTTCACAGAAGGATTTTACAAACAGCAACAGGAGGTGCTTCAGTGGGACAAAAAGGCTTCTAACTATGCTTGCCTTAGATTGTCGGCAAGTTGCGAGCACAAGCACTTGGATTTAAGACACGCACGCGTTGAGCTCCTGGATTTAACGGATCCATTCACTTGTAAGTGCTAAAACAGCGTTGGTGTTAGATGTTGCTGCCACTTATCTGTCTAGGTTTTACGTAGGGGTGGTGAAACATTGCATGTACCTTTTGCTGAATCTGTAACTTTGTTAACATCATTGTTATTGTGCTGAAACAATGCCTGTACCTTTTGCTGAATCTGTAACCTTGATAGCAGCATTGTTATTGTGCTGTGCACCCACGAAGGAGCTCGCAACTGCCAAAACCAAACTACTTAGTCTCCTTTTATCTTGGTGCAACAACATTTTATTCTCTCCAGCTATGTGCAGTAAGCAAAAACATTTTCCTCTGTGCCGAGTGATCTCGCACAGGATAGCGACCAGCGAGTTTCATGGTCATCTCAATGATGAGCTCACCTCTTTTTCTGTGAGGAATGCATAATGTTGAAAGGGTTTGTGAGTTTATTCGTAGATACATGTGATTGTCAAAGGGTTCAAACAACAACCACTCTAGAGCAGGGCATCAGTGCTGGATCATGTAGATCATTGCACTATTGGATGTTCCAACTCTCGATACAGAAAGTCTTTTGAGCAACGGGAGTCGAAACATTTGTACCAGGCTGTCCTCTAGTATGCAAAGGGCGAGCCTGGTGGTGTGGAAAGACGACGAGAAATTAAACATTGATTTTCATGGAATGGGGCTATATATAGAGCGTTCGGGATAAAACTGTTGACCACCAGCTCGCAACTGCTATAATGTAACAATTTTGCCAGGCGTCCACCGTGCATGGTCGGTACAGATTGAACGCCGGGACGCAGAGGGGCTGGACGGAGCCCTTGTAGGAAGAGATAATTGTTCCGGGCAAGTTAAAATTGACGCCGGGACACATAGGCGCTGGACGGAGCCATTGTGGGAAGAGATAATTGTTCCGGAGAATTTATAATCATTTTCGAGAGACAGCCCACGGCAATTTAGATTGAGAGGGGCCTTGCACCATAGGGGTCGCAGATGATCTCACCTAGGATTGCGTCCGGGGTGGCGCTGATGATGTCCGGACCAGAATCGTTGCTTCTCGCCTCTTCGTCCATCGTTGAAATCCTAGAGGAGGGCATCGACGGTGGCTCGAGCCTCGCCCTCTTGCAGCGGGCTCCATCTCTGATTTCATCCTCCTCTTCATGTCCATCTCCATCTCCATCTCTATCTCCATTTCCATTTGTCGGGGTGTGGTGCTGCCTCCGAGGTACGAGCAGAGCTCTGTGAGGTAGATCTGGTAAGACGGTTAGGTATTCACTGCGCGGATGCAAGAAAAAAAATCATGAAAGGCTTAAGTGGGGAGGGGGAGGTGAGGGGTCAGATGCACGGGTGTGTACGCAGTAAATACACGGGTGAGCGTGTGGTAGAAGGAAATACGAAGCACGGTTTTATACTACGGACATGCACGGGTGTGTACGCAACAGATCCACGGGTGAGCGTGCGAGAGGCACGCGTGGTACAGTAACACGAAGCATGGTTTTAGACGGGAAAATATGAAATCATGGGATTTAGGCAGGAGCACAGATTTATTATTAGGCAGAAGGACGGATATGTACGCGACACTTCCACACTTGGGCCACGGTTGTTTCATATATAAAACAAAAGTTCGTAATGTAAAACAAAGGTCCGTGATGTAAATCTAGAGCACGGTCCTATATAAGGAAGATGCACGAATTTGTCCGTAGGAGATGCACGGGTGGGCGTTGTGGCACCCCGGCTCAGAGGAGACCGGAACGCCCCGTATTCCAGCCCAAGGACAAGTCTTCTGGAATACGGCACTATTGGCATAGAACAAATCAGCTCTTTATTATTATGGAAAAGGTTACAAGAATACATGGATTACATCGGTATGGCAATACTACGCCTACCCAGGGTAGTTCTATGCTAACAGCGGAACAGCCCGAGGAAGCCAAGTAACTCTCAGCAGCGGAACGACGACTGCGGTGATGGACTCCACTCCGCAGGGACTCTGGCTGGAACGCGTATCCTAGCTCGCGAACTCGGCATCATCGACAAGCAAGCAAACCTGACCTGCAAACTGGCATGATATGCCAGGTGAGTACTTTGAATGTACTCGCAAGCTCACGACAACCAAACAATGCAGCAAACAATAGCATGGCAATCAACGTGTTAAATACTTAAGTGATTCACTTACTGTTACCAGTCATCAACTTACTCTTTTCCGGGTTGTCCCACTACCCTCGGAATACCCACTGAGTACTTCCGATCATAAGACGAGTTCATCCATCATTATTACCAATATTACGGTTGACCCCTAGTGAGGTCTAGATGGGCTGTCCAATACCGTGGACGCGGCTATTCGAATAGATTTTACACTCTGCAGAGGTTGCGCACGTTACCCACACCATGAAGCACCTGGCCTCGTGATCCCAATCGGGTGGACCAGCATTGCTTCAACGAAACCTGCCTGACCCGTGACTCTCTCATCGTACCACCGGCATTCATCCTTCCCCGGAGGCCTGCCCTGGGTGGCCCCTGTGTCCTCATGACACATGTGTCCTCATGACACCTGCCACCGTCGTGGCCAAACTAAACTGTCCCAACCGGGGACCTGGTACCATATAACTCAACTGGGCTCACAAGGTTATCGCCGCCTACCTGATCAGGGTAGCACGCGCGCATAACCCTCCCTCTTTGGAGGTACCAGTGAAAGAGCACGCGATCAGACCAAGTCAAGGCCGTCCCATACCGGCAAATGTGGTTGCATGGGTAAGCCCGGACAGGTGACTCAAGATCAACCACTAGGTTCATATATCACGCATAGTAGTTTATCGCCATACTTAGGATGGCAGCAACTAGGCATTTAAATTAAATTGCTATAAATTATCACATGGCAAAGTGATGCAAGTAATTCATTTGTAAACACAAGTAATTCAATTAAATATGTAGTGCTATTGAAATACTTCATGGAATGGGTGTCCTGGCTTGCCTGGAGTGAGGGATCCACCGGGAAGAAGTGCGGACAGGCCGCGGAAGGAGTTGACGAAAACAGTTCTCTCTCGGAGGGCTGATTAAGGGTAAGGGCAACATGGTCATTTCCACTATGTCAAAGCATTATGGAAACATTACCAACATGACGGGATCGACGAGACGAAGACGTGGGCTTTGGAATCACCCCGATCGGGGTTTCGGAGGAAAAGATATGAATGTTTTTCTGTCAGGGACCTATCTGAAAAAAGAATATTCATAGAGGGGTCCCTGACAGCACAGCCGGTTGCGCATTTTAGTGGAATACGCTTCCCAACGGGGAAAAAATATTCGCTCCTGGGCGTCGCCACTTAACTGACGTGGCTGCGGCTGCGGTCACCGACAGCTGGGCCCCGCACCCCTTCTCTCTCCTCCCTCCATCTCCTTCTTCCTCCCGCCCGACAGAGCGCGGCAGGGCCTCGGCCTTGTTGGCGCCGGCGACTGGAGGCCACGGCGGGCTGGAGCGCCACTGGGGACGGATGCGCCGCTCCACCCCGCACCCGTGGGTAGTGGTGGGAGCGCCGGAGGTGGCCGAAGTTAGCCACGGCAATGGTGACCGAGGGCGGCGGCTCTGGCCGGATCGAGCCCGAGGCCATGGACCTTCCCGGAGCAAAATGGAGGCGGGGATCTCATCGTGGTGGTGGTTAGGGTCTACGGTGGTGGCTAGATGGAGAGGGGAGAGACCACAGAGCTCGAATTCGAGCAGAGGGCTGCGGTGGTCATGGCGACTGTGGTGGCCGGAGAGGGGCTCCGGTGCTAGGAGGAGAGGCTAGGGAGGGGTAGTGGAGTGCGGCGAGGGCGGTGAGATCCTCGGGAGGGCTCGGGTGGCCTATTTATAGCCGGGACGGAGCGGGGCTCGGGCACGGCCGCGGCGACGCGTGCGCCGTGCGCCGGAGCTTCGGGAACACTCCTGGAGGAGGGGAGAGGCGTCCAGAGCGGTCTCAGAGGAGACGAGGAAGCTCGGGCGTGCTCAGGAGGGCTCAGGCGAGCTCGAGAGGGTTCGGGGGAAAACGACGGCGGACACGGGGGTGACAGTGCCGCGGCGACGGCTGCCGTGGCATGAGGAGGAGGGAAGAGGAGTGGGAGACTTATCCAGGGAGGAAGACGACGACGAGGGGGAGCTGTTGGACACGACGAGGCGTGCGGAACCGACGAGCAGAGGAGGGGCCCGAGCTAGCAAACACGCAGCTTGCGTCCATGGCGTGCCAGGGCGGTGGTCACCGCGTGGACTTGCTCGGAGGGGACAAGAGAGGCTGGCAAACCTTGTCTGGGGTGTAGTCCTTGCTCCCCAAGGCAACCTGGAAGTGAGATATCAGAGAATGGTCAACTGGTGAGATGGCAAAGGTCACTGCAAGTTTGCTGTAGCCAACTTGACTACACAATTGTGATCAACAGGAAGGTGATAAGAACAAAATGAGGTGTCTGAGAGGTTTAGGTTAAGAAGGACTATAATCCTGGGAAGTTTGAGAAGAAGGGGACCAATATTTAATGGGGTTGCTTTGCAACTGACCAATCTGGTCCAGAATACAAATCTTGATGTGGCACTCACTTAGCAAATGAGATGGATCTGAAATTTGGAGGAGATGAGCTATTTAGGCATATGAAGATGCTGTATAAGTTTCATGCCATTTGAATAAACCAAAATGGTACTTCCTTCACACAGCATCCTACTGGCCAAAATCTTAGAAAAATTCTAGAGAATTATTGGCTAGATGGAATTATTCCAAATTTGGTGGAGAGGGTATATATAGGTAGGAGAATGCTCTGGTAAATTTCCAGAAATTATGAAGCAATATAAAATATAGTTGCTTTACAATAGGAAAATATGACCAGAAGCTAGGATTTGAAGGTGTGCTCACATAGAAGATGGGATGATGCTCAAATCTTGTGGAGAATGTTAATTTGAGCATATGAAGATTCCTGCAAAATTTCAACTCATTTGCATACCCTTAGCTAGCACATGCTTCACAAAGCTTCCTCTGGATCAGAAACTTTGGAAATTTGCCAAGAAATATTTACTAGCCAAATTGAGTTGAATTTTGGCATGTGGCAATGACATGGATAGGAAAGAGTGCCCAAAAAGTTTGGGAGCAAGAAAGCCAATATACAGGGTACTTGCTTCACAACTTGACAGCTAGGGCAGAATCAGAAAAGGAATATTTGTGGAACATTCTTGAACATGGCAAGGAAAGGATTTTGACATATCTGATGAATATATGACCCAAAGGATTTATGAGAATTATTTGGGAATTTTTGGAATGGCAGAAATGTGGGTTGCTTCACAACCCAGAGCAGACAGGGTTATTCCTTTAATAGAAAAAGGAATATTCCCAAGAAAAGGATTATTGGGATTGGTTCCAGATGGGAATGACAAGGTCTTGGGATGGTTTAGAGGTTGGCAAGCCACTAAGGAAGAGACATCAAGGGTGATCGCTCCAGGTTCCAAGACTATCAAGCCACAGAAAAGCAAAACCAGACCAAAATCAAAGGAAAAAGAAAATGGGCAAAATCCAGGGTGTTACAGGCGTGTGAGAGAGCCACCGCTGGAAGAGAGACACCTTTTGTTTACTAAAATTCGAGCACATTTAGAAGCCTTTTTGTCCATCTTATAGATGCTTTCATAGTCTTCCCCCTTGGGTCCACATAAACACCACATGCACAGTTATGTACGCAGTAGAACCACTGGTGTGCCTGTGCGAGAGGCACGGATGGTACAGAAGCAGGGATCAGGGTTTTAGACGGAAATAGGAAGAGGAAGCAGGAATATATCCATCAAGGGTACTGGGAGGGAAATTTGGGGTGGAAAGTTCACAATGAATAAATACGCATCGATCAAAAAAATCCCATGATTACCACTCCGAGCGGTTGCGTCCCCAACCCACGATCTGCACGAACGCATAAACTGAAGTTGAAGAAGGTGCCAACATAGAAAATGTCTGTGAAAGTTCTCGTGCCATCTAGTTTTTGTTTTACCTGTGCTAAATTTAGGTTTTCTTGTGATCTAGTTTGCTTTTTAAACCACATTCAAACACTATATACTTTGCTTATGTTATGAACATTTTTAGTTATAGTATTGCGAATGTTTCCAGTCACACCTTCATTGTCAAAGGTATGGCTCCACACCTTGCAAGCATTTCCGCTGAATTGTACACCCTTGGACGCACGGTTTCGTAGGTGCTACGTACACGGTCGTGCCTGGGTAATGTCGCATCGTAGAAAATTGCGCTGACACGTTCACTCTGAGAATCACGGCCGCAAAGCAAATAGGAGCACGACTTTGCATTCAGAAGACGCATGGGTTTACATACAGAAGAGCCACGGTTTCTTAGTCCCACCAGCAGTTGATCCAGCAGAGTTGTGTATCTAGCTAACAAACGACGCAAAAGTTGAATGATTGTTTGTGCAACCGAGCCCTGCTGCAAGCGCCACACTTTAGACAATTTTCTTGTAGAGACCAGCAATTACAAGTGAGAGCAACTCCTTATCGGCCACGGCTCCCCTGAGGATTGTGAAGAGCACAACCGAGTCTATTGTCAACCTAGCTGCATTTGTCAAAGCAGATAACCCGGATATTGCCAAACTTCCATCTTTGTGCAAGCAGTACGTGCCAGGCAAATCGACGGAACTAGAAAGTTCAACAAGTCTGATGCTGCCTGTCGGTGTACGAAAGTATGGGTCTTTTTAGTACCCCTTACTTGTGCACGGGCAGTTGTAGCCGTACCGCGGCGTGCCTTGCCGGGGAATAGCTAGGAGCAATCACAAGACTAAGATGCCAAGAAGGCGTTCAAGTCAACGATCAGACAGACCAGAAGACAGAAGACCGAAGGGTTGCGGAGGCCCGGCAAGACTCTTGCCGGCAAGGCCTCGCGCCCGGCAAGACCCGGTCCCGGCAAGCCCCGGGCCCGACAAGGATTCAGCCCCGGCAAGGCTCTGCACAGTGCAGCGCTATCGCTCCTGTGCAGCGGCCAGCCTTGTCGTTTAGGGCTTGTCCTCATGATGACGTGGCGCGATGCTGGCCACGAGATGCTTAAGCGGTGCTGATGGGATGGCTGCTTTTCCCATCCCCCGTAAAGCTTTTCCAAGCCCAAGACGCTAAGGGACACCTTGAAGGACACCTCACGGTGCGTTTAATGAGTTTGTCCTAGGCCGTCAGGGTTAGGTATGATAACACTATGATAACACAGTAGCTACTTTCCACCTCATGCCCTATCTCGTACGCCACTGTGGTAGCCCCTTTGACTCATATATAAGGAGGCCCGAGGTGTACAGAGGAGGAGAGATTGGACCCGTTCTGCATGCGTAGCTGCTACTGTAGCTCCCGGAACTTGGCCAAGAACATCCACAGTAATACAACCAAGCAGGAGTAGGGTTTTACGCTTCCGAGCGGCCCGAACCTGGGTAAAATCCCCTCACGTTGATCGTCGGTTCCGCTCTTTGTGCTGTCCTTTCTCCCCTGCCGAACCGTAAAGGGGTCCTTCGGTCCCATAGGTGTTCATTTCCCACGACATCTTTGGCGCGCCAAGTAGGGGGGATCGAGGTTGTGCGAACCTGATCTAGCGATCAGCGCGTCAGATCTTTGATCATCTTCACCACCATGGCTCCCAAGAAGAAGGGTTTCACGGCGGTTGGTCCATCTGCATCCGTCGTGCCTGATGCTGCGCGCACAGGCGACGAGGTAGACGCGGGTGGAGGAGGTGGAGGCTCCGAGCTTCCACGGCGTTCCGGTGATCCGAGCCGGACGAGCAACAGGTCCAAGGATGGAGCTGCGCAACCTGCGGGTGGTGCAGCGACTTCCAAGGATGGAGCGGCGCCTTCCAGGACGAATACGCCGGCGCATGCACCGCGACCTTCTCAGGACGCGCGTGACGTGCGGCCTCAGGACGTTGGTGGTTCTAGGCGTCTACATGGAAAGACCCCTGCGCATTACTCTCAGGGTGCGCAGGGCCAAGATCCGCGCCAGCGCGCTGGTGGAAGCCGCGTGCGGGTACAGAGTCGTGACGGTGCTCCTTCTAGCCCTGTTAGGAGTTTGAGCACCTCACGTTCTTCGCACCTGTCTCCGCCGCCTACGCCAGCTGAGGCATTGGCGCGAGCTCAGCTGCTCCTAGACTTCCCTCCTGCCACGGAGAAGCTAGATGAGTGGCGAGCCACTATCCAGAGCCTCCTCAACCTGGCTGACAACGGCAGACCGCAGCAGGGTGAACCCTCGCGGCTGCAGTCGTCTAGGCTGGTGCGTGGCGATGGAGAGAGGACCGGAGCTGGAACGACTACGTTGCGTTCCCCTCCGCTGCATCAAGAGCGGTCGTTAACTCGACGGACCAGCGTCCGTGAGGATGATTCCACGGCGTCATCTGATCCGCGGGTTCGCCGCGATCAACGTCACGTTCTTCGGGAACGGAAGAAGGAGGACGCTCGAACCACCATCGAGCGCCGAAGGGAAGCGCGTCGCCAGTCCGACAAGCGCGCTGGGACCGCTGTTGACGAGCCCGCACCAGGGTACCCTGGCTGCCTACCTTACGAGGTAGGTTGCCCAACGTTTACTCATGAGCTGCGGCAAGTCCAGTGGCCCAGCTCCCGCTCCTTCAAGCCGGAAGTACCGGAGAAGTATGACGGCAAGAACCATCCGTCCGAGTTCTTGAGCATTTACACCATCGCGGTGCGGGCTGCCGGGGCTCGTGACGATAAGGTGTTGGCCAACTACTTTCCGTAGGTGCTGAAGCCCAACGTTAGATCGTGGTTGATGCACCTGCCCGAGAATTCCATCTCTTCTTGGGCCGACCTGTGCCACCAGTTTGTTGGCGCCTTCACCGGCGGCCATCAAGCTCCTGGCCAAGAGAGTGATCTGCACATCATTCCCCAGAAGGAGGGCGAAACCTTGCGCAAGTATATTCAGAGGTTCAGCCACATCCAGCACAATATTCCTGACGTTCATCCCGCCGCCGTCATCAGCGCCTTTCATCAGAATGTGCGCAATCGTAAGATGCGGGAGGAGTTGGCGATGAACAAAATCAGGGATGTCGCCGAGCTCTATGCTTTGGCCGACAAGTGTGCACGGGCAGAGGAAGGAAGAAGACTCCCCGGCGAGGACGCTGGCGCTAGAGTCGACTCCGAGAGCGAAGACGCTCCTGCCCCGGCAAAGAAGGGGCGGCGGAAGAACAAGAAGCGCAAGGGCAAGGCCGTGCTTGCCGTCGAAGGTTCCGGCAACCCCGGCGCCGCCAAGAAGTCCAAGACCGACGACCCCGGCAAGGAAGTTGCCGGGTGTGCGGCGTGTCAGGCCTTGGCGGCTGCTGACAAGCCAGAAGGATCCAACAAGCAGTACTGCAAGATCCACCGTACCAAGGGCCATGATCTCCAAGACTGCCGGCAGGTGGAGGAGCTTGTCGAGAAGCAGCGCGCCGAGTACGAAAGGCGCGACAAGGAGAGAACCCAAGATGGTGCCGGAGGGTCTGGGAAGAAACTCGGTCGAGGAGGTCGCCGCGGCAAGCCCAGGCAGCAGCAAGAGAAGCCTGCCCGGGGCCGTGACAAGAAGGAAGGGGATGAAGAGGAAGAGGAAGATGATGGCGAATCTAGTGAGCGAGAGTTCCAGAAGGCAACGGAGGTTATGTGTGTCAATGGAGGCGCTTCGTTGCATTTCTCTCACCGCCAACTCAAGCGGTGGGCACGTGAGATTAATGCGGCAGAACCCTCTATTGTTGCACAGAAGCCACTGAAGTGGTCCCACATGCCCATCATTTTTGACGCCGAGGACCACCCAGATCGCACAACCACGGTCGGGTGCTTGCCGTTGTTGGTCTCACCAACAGTTCGCAACCTCAAGGTAACAAAAATGTTGGTTGACGGTGGGGCCGGCCTGAAATGATCTCGCCGGACGTCATCAAGAGGCTGCAGATTCCTGACGAAGACCTCGAGGAAACAGGCTCATTCCAAGGGGTCAATCTGGGAAGGAACCAGCCGAAGGGCAAGATCACCCTGCCAGTGACGTTTGGCAGCGAGTTGAACTTCAGGACGGAGAAGATCGTCTTCGACGTCGCCAAGATTCCATTACCCTATAATGGGATTCTTGGTCGCCCGGCGCTGGGCAAGTTCACGGCGGCATCGCACTACGCCTATAATGTGCTGAAGATGCCCGGGCCGATGAGCGTCCTCACCATTCACTCCGACAAGAAGGATGTGCTTATCTGCACCGACAAACTCTACCGGGAGGTAGTTGCAGCATCTGCCGCCAAGGCACCTGCTCCTTTCGCTGAAGCTCCCGGGAAGAAGAAGAAGCCCGGTAAGACCTCTAGCACCCACTCCGGCAAGCGCACCTCCTCGGAGTGCTGCGCTCCCGTTGAGGACGTGCCAGAGAGCTCTGTCGGCAAGAGCAAGAAATCCAAGGCTGCTCCACCTGAGACCAAGAAGGTGTCCGCCAAGGAGGATGGTACGGGAGGAACTTTCACCATAAGTTCCACCCTTGATGACAAATAGGAAAGCGCGCTCGTTGCCTTCCTGCGGGCGAATATCGATGTGTTTGCATGGCAACCATCTGATATCCCCGGTGTTCCCAAGGAGGTAATTGAGCACCACCTTGCTGTCTGCCCTCATGCGCGGCCCGTCAAGCAGAAGATCAGGAAGCAAGCCTTGGAGCGGCAAGAGTTTATCACCGAAGAAATCAGAAAGCTTGAAGCAGCAGGTCTGGTTAGAGGAGTCCTTCATCCGACTTGGTTGGCCAATCCAGTTGTAGTGCGCAAGGCGAATGGAAAATGGAGGCTATGTATCGACTATACTGATATCAATAGAGCCTGCCCAAAAGATCCTTTTCCCTTGCCGCGCATCGACCAGATTGTGGACTCCACTGCTGGCTGCGATTTGCTGTCATTCCTTGACGCATATTCAGGCTACCATCAGATTTTCATGTCCAAAGAAGACGAAGAGAAAACCGCATTTATCACCCCATGTGGCACGTATTGCTTCATACGTATGCCTTTCGGGTTGAAAAGTGCTGGTTCGACCTTCGCAAGAGCTGTCCAGATTGGTTTCGAGACCCAGCTGCATAGAAATATGGAAGCCTATATGGATGACATAGTGGTCAAGACCAAGGACAAGGCAACTCTCGTTCAGGACTTAGAAGAGACGTTTGCAAATCTGCGCAGGATCAATCTGAAGCTCAATCCCGAGAAGTGCGTGTTTGGCGTTCCATCCGGCAAGCTTCTCAGGTTCTTTGTATCTCAGCGTGGCATTGAAGCCAATCCCGACAAGATCAAGGCAATTGAGCAGATTGAAGCGCCAAGACGCGTCAAAGATGTGCGCCGACTTGCCGGCTGCGTTGCTGCTCTGAGCAGGTTCATCTCCAAGTCTGCTGAGCGCGCCCTGCCTTTTTTCAAAATCTTGAAGAAGGCAGGACCAATGAAATGGACTCCGGAAGCGGAGGCAGCGCTGCAGGACTTGAAGAGGTACCTCTCCTCTCCGCCGACACTGGTCGCACCTAGGCCACAAGAGTCGTTGTTGCTGTATTTAGCGGCGACGAATCAAGTGGTTAGTGCTGCGCTAGTGGCGCAGAGAGAAGCAGACGAAGAGGCAGCGGCAGCGGCGAGCCCGTCAAGTGACAAGCCAGGACCATTCCCGGCAGAGTCTGGTGCCGACAAGACAGAGCTCGCGCAGTCAAGTGAAGCAGTGCAGAAGAAGAAGATGGTGCAGTGCCCAGTCTATTTTGTCAGCTCCCTTTTGCAGGGGGCTAGGTCAAGATATTCTGGTGTGCAAAAGCTGCTCTTCGGCCTCCTTATGGCCTCGAGGAAGCTGCGCCATTACTTCCAAGCACATGAGATTACCGTCGTCACTCGCTTTCCGCTGCAACGGATCTTGCGGAATCCAGATGCAACCGGCAGGATTGTGGAGTGGGCGTTGGAGCTGTCATGCTTTGGCCTCAAGTTTGAAAGCACTTCAACTATTCAGAGCAGAGCCTTGGCAGAGTTCATTGCAGAGTGGACAGCAACACCAGACGAAGAAGTTCAAGAGTCGGTTGTCCCCGGCAAGGAAACAGATCAAGCATGGGTTATGTACTTTGATGGAGCTTTTTCACTGCAAGGCGCCGGTGCTGGCGTGCTGCTTGTCGCACCCACCGGAGAGCACCTTAAGTATGTCATCCAGATGCATTTTCCCCGGGAAAGATCGACCAACAACACGGCAGAGTATGAAGGACTGCTTGGCGGTCTCAGGATCGCGGCAGACCTTGGGATCAAGAAGCTCATCGTCAGAGGTGACTCCCAGCTCGTCGTGAGGCAGGTCAACAAAGATTATCAGAGCCCGTTAATGGAAGCTTACGTCGATGAAGTGAGGAAGCTGGAGGAGCGCTTTGACGGTCTTCAGACAGAGCATGTTCCTCGATCAGAGAACAGCATTGCCGACGACCTGTCGAAGCGTGCCGCACTCAAGCTACCTGTGGAACCAGGGACTTTTGTGCTCCGCTTGACTCAACCATCCGTGTCGCCATCGACAAGGCCTGATAAGAGAAGAAAGTTAAGTACTGGCGAGTACTTCCTGGCAGGGCTTCCCGAAGCCCCCGGCAAGAATCTTGCCGGGAACGACACGGTTGCCGGTGAGCAGCGGCTTCGCGCAGAACCTCAGGTTCTTGCCGCTGAAGCAAGCGCCCCTACTGCCGAAGAAATACCAGTTGCCGGTGAGCAACTGCTCCGCCAAGAACCTCAGGTTCTTGCCGTAGAAGCAAATGCTCCCGTAGCTGAAGAGTCGCCTTTAGTCCTTGTCGTCGAGCCACAAGCTCCGGCATGGGCACAGCAAATAGTCCGTTTCCTTCAAACAGGAGAACTCCCCGAAGAGCAGGAGGAAGCTGAAAAAGTAGCCCGTCAGTCAAGTATGTACCAGTTCGTCGACGATGTCCTGTACAGAAAGAGACCCAACGGTGTGAAATTGAAGTGCATTCCTCGGGAGGATGGACTAGAGCTGTTGGCAGAGATTCATGGGGGCATATGTGGATCCCACATAGGCTCGAGAGCCCTTGTCGGCAAGGCATTCCGGCAAGGATTCTTCTGGCCTACTACCCTCCAGGATGCAATGGCACTAGTAACCAAGTGTGAAGCGTGCCAGTTTCATTCGAAGCAACTTCATCAGCCAGCTCAAGCTCTGCAGACGATCCCTCTCTCCTGGCCCTTCTCGGTCTGGGGGCTCGACATACTGGGTCCCTTCCCCCGCGCTGCCGGGGGCTTCGAGTACTTGTACGTTGCCATCGACAAGTTCACGAAGTGGCCGGAAGTGGAAGCAGTGAGAAAGGTGACAGCACAGTCAGCGGTCAAGTTCTTCAAGGGAATAGTGTGCCGGTTTGGTGTGCCGAACAGGATCATCACCAACAACGGTACGCAGTTCACGAGTCGCACCTTCAGGCAGTACGTCCAAGACCTTGGCGGCAAGATCTGTTTTGCCTCCGTTGCTCACCCAAGAAGCAACGGCCAAGCGGAAAGGGCGAACGCTGAAGTGCTGCGCGGTCTCTGGACCAAAACTTTTGACAAGCTGCGCAAGCATGGAAGACGCTGGATTGATGAGCTGCCGGCGGTTCTTTGGTCGATCAGGACGACGCCGAATCGAGCCACCGGCCAGACACCCTTCGCTCTGGTCTACGGAGCGGAGGCGGTTCTCCCCACGGAACTCATATACGGGTCACCTCGAGTGCTCGCTTATGATGAGCTCGAGCAAGAACAGCTGCGGCAAGATGACGCGCTGCTCCTTGAGGAGAACCGTCTTCGGGCTGCTGTGCGAGCCGCTCGCTACCAGCAAGCTTTGCGCCGCTACCATAGCCGCAAGGTTCACGCCCGGAGTCTTGAGGAAGGCGACCTTGTTCTTCGGCGCGTTCAGTCGGCCAAGAATTCCAACAAGTTGAAGCCGAAGTGGGAAGGCTCTTACCGGGTAGTGCGAGTCACCAGGCCTGGCGCTGTCCGCCTGGAGACCGAAGAGGGCTTTCCAGTGAGCAACTCCTGGAACATCGAGCACCTTCGCAAGTTCTACCCGTAAGGCGCAGTTGTTCGGGTTTCTTGCTGTGATAGCGATACGGCCAGCAGGCTGCTGACGACCCGAATCCAGCGCTCGCGGCAGCGTAACGGTCCGGCAAGATCCCGGCAATGCCATTCTGTACAAGTGTTGCCGGTGGCATGCAATCCCTTGTACAGAGCAGGCACATCCTTTGTGCATATTTAATAAGATCTGTGTGCTTTACGTTTCTTGTTGATTCCATGTCATTTTATATGCATGTGTTATCTGAGATGTGTATTGCACTCGATCCCGGTAAGAGCTAACAAACCGTCAAGGTTCCATACTTTTATTTTCTCTTCTTTCTTTTTCTCAAGAGACAGAAGATTCCCTCGCGCGCAAGTTTGCCGGGGGGGGGGGGGAAGGAGAATGGTGGTATGGATACCAGACGACGTTCAGGGTTGGCGCCTTGCCGGAAGAAGAAGAATAGCGACGAAAAGCAGAGCTAAGTCGCTGAACCCCTTATGGAGATTTTGATTTTTGTAAGACTGTATTCCCTTGAACGATTTCGGCTTTGTATGGAAAACCTGCACGCGATGGAATCTTGTCGTGATCGGCTGCGCCCTTACTCTGTTTTAAGTCCGCTCAACAGTCTAGGTGGCCGCGCTGAAAGCATCAAGATTTCTTGCCGTGAGCAGCACCGCCCGCAAGCTGCTGACGACCCGAATCCAGCGCTCGCGACGGGGTTATGCTCCGGCAAGTTCCCAGCAAAGCGTAGGGTATACGCCATACAGAAAGAAATTGAACAAAGGGAATAGCATGCCTTAATTCAAAGAGAGCAAGTTATATTACATCTAGTGCTTGCCGCGTTTCTGACATAAGACAAATTGTCTTTTACATGGAACGCTGGCGGCAAGATGAAGAAGAAATGAGGCGGGTGCGGCTAGTCCCGGCGATCGCCCTCGACTCTCTTGACCTGGCTCACCCGATCGACGATGGGCGCGACGAACTCTTCGAGAGCCTTGACGTCCGCGTCCTTCGGCAAGCTCTTCGAGGCTTTGGAGAGGTCGATGCCAGGGTTCCTATACGCCACCTTCATCAACACCTTACGGAGGACGAGCTGGCAGAGTTTCCGGGATTCGTCGGCCAGCTTGCTTGTTTGGTTCACCTGGAGTAGCTTGAGGGCGTCGACGAGCTTCTCGAAGAACATGGTTAGCCTGGCGCTTGAGGATACGTTGTCATCGGCAGAGTATCCGAAGCCCGGCAAGCCCATGGCCTCCAGCTCCGCGCCAAGCTTCTCGGCGACGTCCGCCAGCCTGGCAGTCCAGAGCTTCACGCTAGAAGTGTACTCGTTGTGGGTGGCGGCGGCGTTCTGGAGCAACTCCTGTTCGTCGTGGAGGTCTTTGATAAGAGTCCTCTCGCGAACTCGGGCAGCCTCAAGAGACTCCTCCAGCGTGGATAGCTTCAGATTCAGATCTTCAATGGAGTCCTTGGCGGAGGAAAGCTGCTGGACCTTCTCGGATGCGGCAACCTGCGTCTCCATCAGGCTGTGGAGAGCCTTGTCTCTCTTGGCCTCGAGTGCTGAGACCTTCTTGCCGTGGTCCTCGAGAGCGGCCTCCAGCTGCTTTGTCTTCTCCTCCAGCAAGTTCTTGGCGGCCTCTGCAGCTCCGGCAGCGTCGAGGGCCTCTTTGAGCTTGCCGGCGTGATCTTCAGTTAGAGCTCTGAGCGTCTTCAAGTGTTTCTGCTCAAGCTCCTGGACCCGCCGCGCGACAAGACTTTCGAGCTCTTCATCCTTGTTACGAAGCTTGGCGGCAAGCGCTGCCTCGCGCGCGGCAAGGTCCTCTTCTTGGGCGTCAAGGCCGATGCGGCACTGCGTCAAGAGGGTTCCTGCCGCGGCGGCTTGCTGGGCGGCCTCTTCCTGCGCTTTCTCGATGTCTGATTGCTTCAGCAGGAGGGCGTTTTGCTCTTCCGCCAGCTGCTCCCGATAAACATTCAGCTCTTGGAGGGCCTCGCCGTACCAAGCCTGTGTCTCCGTGACGCGTTGTTGGAAGTCTACTTCCGCTGCCTCGACGAGCGCTGCCCAGGAGTCCAGTTTCTCCTTCCGGGCACGGTAGAGCGTTTGGAGCTTCTGATAGTTGTCATTCATGGCTTGGAGTAGCTGCTCCTCCTTGAGCTCGCTGGCGGCGGCGACGATGATTTCCCCGTCAAGATGTTCTCCCTCAACCAGCTCTTCGATGTTTGCTGACCCCGGCATGCTGACAACGTTTTTGCCGGCCCTGATGTATTGGCTTGAGGAAGGGGCCTTGGACGACGAGGGTTGGTCTTCGGCGGTTGAGGGCCCCGTGGCAGTAGAAGCGCCTGGCGCTCCTGCGGCGGAACCGCCGTCAGTATGGCCACGGGTCTCCTCGCCGGCTCCCTTGGCGGGCATCTTGGCGGCCTCCTCTTGTGCGGCCTTGGCGGCCTCAGCGGCAGCGGCCTTGGCGGCCTCGGCGGCAGCAGCTTTGGCGGCCTCGGCGGCAGCATGCTTGGTGGCCTCCTCGGCGGCAACCTTGTCGGCTTCAGTGGCGGCATCCTTGGCAGTCTCTTCAATGACAACATCAGTGTCCATGAGCTCTGTCAGAAGAAGATTGAAAGCTAAGGAGTTGATTAAGATGAAGCTGGGAAGGAAGTTCAAGAAGACAAAAAGAAGAAAAACCAAAGCGACAAGCTCTTTGGGGCAAGTAACTTTACCTGCGTCAAGGAAGGGGTTGCCGGAGCCTGCACTCGCCGGCCCCTCCCCTTCGTTGCGGTAGGGCTCGCTCGAAGATTCCTCCCTGGGTGGTGTGGTCGATGGAGGCGGCACGGCAGAGGCGGCCCCCGCTGTTGCCTCTTGTTGTTGCTCCACTCCTGCACGCCCGGAGATGTCAGCAGAGAAGATGCACACCCCGGCATGCGCCAATAGGTAGTGAGTAGAAGACTCACGCTGGGGGCTGCGCCGGGGGCTGCGTCGAGGGCTGCATCGAGGGTTGCGTTCTGGGCTTGACTCCGAGCTGACGAGAACCGTTTCCGGCGCGCCCGAGGTGCTTGCCGGCGGCTCGTCGCTCGTCGAGGTCTTGGCCCTCTTCACCATTCTCTGCGCCAGAGTCTCCGTATCCCTGAGGAGGCAAAAATCAGAGCAATTTAATCAAGCAAAACTAGAAAAATATGAATCGAAGCTGTGGCGGGACTCTTACTCTTCTTCTTCTTCCTCGGAGCTGATGGCGGAGAGGTCGAAGCCGACCCCCGCCGCGATACCTGACGGAGGAGGAGGAGTGGTTCTGGGCCGCTTGGCAGCGGCAGGTTGCGGTGCGGCCTCGCCAGCCGCCCCTTTGTCGGAAGCCTCGCTGCTTGAGGAAGGTTGGTGGGCTGGAGCACCAGTGGTGTTCTTCCGGAGGCCGCGCCTCTTCCTGTGTCGAAGAGCTGGGGGCTCTTCCTCCTCCTCTTCTTCCTCTTCGGCGGCGCCTCCGGCAGAAGGGCTCCCGGCAGCGGCTCCGCTCGGCTCCCCAGCAGCCTTATCTCGCCCAGCAAGGTCTTCCCGCAGCGGGTCCTCGCCTTCGCTAGACTCAGCGCTACCGGCTTCTTCGGCAAGGTTCGCCTCTTCCGCCCTGCTGGCGATGTAGGCGAGCTCCTCCTCCGTGGTGGCGCGGACAAGGTTCTCCTCGCGGATGGCCTTCTCCATCAAGTTGTCAAAGAACGCCAGCGCCTGCTCCGCGGATGGCTCGATCCACCTCTCGTTGATGCTATGGGCATTGAACACCGGCATCATGGCGATGATGGAGGTCAGCGACGAGTTGTTGCACAGTGGGACGACGCCTGCCGGCAACTCTCCCACTGCGCCGGATTTGAACAGCTGTTGGCAGAGGGCTGCGTGCCCCATGGCTGTCAGATCATTATCCAGCCCAGGCCGCACCCTCATGACGTCGGCAGCGTTCGTGTACTCCCAGGCAGGGCGCCCCTTGTTCTGCAGTGGGGCGATGCGCCGGCGAAGGAAATCTGAAGCAATCATCTCCACCTTCAACCCGGCAGCCCTGAGGCGCTGTATCCTGGTGATGGCGATGGTGAGCTTGCTGTCGTCAGGGTCCGCGGCGCTCCAATCCTTGCCGCGGACCACCTTCTGTTTCCGCACCTCGCAGAACGGTTGGGGCTCCTTTTCCCAGACCCAGCACCACTTGCCGCGCCACTCATCCCATCTCTCGCGGTAGAGCCCCTCTGGGTACGTCTCCTTGGTTGCCGTCCTCGGAATCCAAGCGATGCTGCCGGAGAGGGCGTCGCCCTTTTGGATGCGGGGGTAGAAGTAGTGCCGGAAAAGCGCCGTGCTCGGGATGACCCCGACAAAATTCTCGCAAAGGTGCGCGAAGACGGACATACAAGTCACGGCATTCGGCGTGAAATCAAGCAGCTGGAAGCCATAGGTGAGCATGATATCTACGAAGAAATCCGAGTACGGAGGACAGAGGCCGCACCAGAAGTAATCAGCAAAGAAGGGATAATCTCCTGGCTCTGCCCTACGAGAAGCTACACTCACTCTGGTGGCTGGATGCGCCGTGGTCTCCTTCGCCCATGCGAACTGGTACCTCTTCTTCAAGGTCTCCGCGTCAAGCGTCGAGGGGAAGGCAGCGCGTTCCTTCCGCATCTTCGCCAACTTGCTCTCCGCAGCGGCCGCTTCCGCCGCCTTGCCCTTGCTCGTCTTGGGCGGCATGATGGCTATGGAAGTGGGCGCTGAAGACGTCGAGAGCGCGGTGGAGGCGGGTGGAGGGAGAAAAGCTCTGCTTTGGGCGCGAGAAAGAAGATGATGGCGACGGCTCTGAGATTAAGATTGGAAAGGCAGAGGGGGTAAATGAGCAATGCCCTCTGCGATTCCCTTTTTTATGGGGAAGGCGCGAGGCAGGCTCTTTACCGCCCGCTTTTGCAGTGGAGTTTCCGCCCACGTCTCCCACTTCGCGCGATTAATGCGCGTAGTGGAGGGGCGTGGTAAAAGAGATAATGATTGCAAGCAGTTATTCCCTGCCATGCGTGCCCGTGCACTGTTTTGGGCCTAGCCCAACAGGCCTGGCACCCGTGTATGGCCTAGGCCCGGGGGCTCCTGTCGGTGTACGAAAGTATGGGTCTTTTTAGTACCCCTTACTTGTGCACGGGCAGTTGTAGCCGTACCGCGGCGAGCCTTGCCGGGGAATAGCTAGGAGCAATCACAAGACTAAGATGCCAAGAAGGCGTTCAAGTCAACGATCAAACAGACCAGAAGACAGAAGACCGAAGGGTTGCGGAGGCCCGGCAAGACTCTTGCCGGCAAGGCCTCGCGCCCGGCAAGACCCGGTCCCGGCAAGCCCCGGCAAGGCTCTGCACAGTGCAGCGCTATCGCTCCTGTGCAGCGGCCAGCCTTGTCGTTTAGGGCTTGTCCTCATGATGACGTGGCGCGATGCTGGCCACGAGATGCTTAAGCGGTGCTGATGGGATGGCTGCTTTTCCCATCCCCCGTAAAGCTTTTCCAAGCCCAAGACGCTAAGGGACACCTTGAAGGACACCTCACGGTGTGTTTAATGAGTTTGTCCTAGGCCGTCAAGGTTAGGTATGATAACACTGTGATAACACTGTAGCTACTTTCCACCTCATGCCCTATCTCGTACGCCACTGTGGTAGCCCCTTTGACTCATATATAAGGAGGCCCGAGGTGTACAGAGGAGGAGAGATTGGACCCGTTCTGCATGCGTAGCTGCTACTGTAGCTCCCGGAACTTGGCCAAGAACATCCACAGTAATACAACCAAGCAGGAGTAGGGTTTTACGCTTCCGAGCGGCCCGAACCTGGGTAAAATCCCCTCGCGTTGATCGTCGGTTCCGCTCTTTGTGCTATCCTTTCTCCCCTGCCGAACCGTAAAGGGATCCTTCGGTCCCATAGGTGTTCGTTTCCCACGACACTGCCCTTTAGAGGAAAATATCCAAGCTTCATCCTGAGAGCATCGGTAACAACAGTAGGTATTTTCTGTACAAAAACAAATCATTGTAAGTTGTGCCATTGCATCAAGGGGAGTGACATGTGGAGATTGGCTTGTAGAAGCAAAAAATGACTAACCAAACGGCCTTTCTGAACGTTGCTAAAATTTAGACAGTGCACGAAGGCAATGATAGGGATGTCCTTAGCACTTAAAACAAGGTTGGTCACGCACATCATTTCAGTATATGAAAGTTTTATGCCTTGGATGTAGACAGTCTTGTCTATGTAGCTTCTCTGGGATATACTGAGATCTTCAAGAGCTGAACAATAAAATCATCTATAAGTCAACATGTCTGAAGCAAAAAATGGTGGCTGCATGGTAAATTGATTTGTCAGAATGAATTGAAAAGTTAAATACGGTATACTTAGAAATATTGACTACAGGGTCACTATAAAGGATAAATCTCACACTACATGGTAAAAACAAATATTTAGTCCGACGATCTTCGTCGAGATTCGGATCACATGGTCTCTTGATAGGCGAGTGTAACATACCAATAGAAGGTTTGGGAACGGCTTTGTGACTCCCTCGAGATTCATTCAACTGCATATCAATGTGAAAGAAGAAATCTTTGCCTTGCAAATCCAGTTTAATAATATCACCGTAACATAGATCATAGTCGTGTATCATCTTTTCCCACCCAGGACGTTGAAACTTGGACCTGTCAGCGCAATCGGTAAACTTAATATTATACAACAGCTCCTCGTCGGTGCCAAACACAAGGTTCAAATCATCTTCTTCAAATCCATCATCTAAAGCTTCTTCTTTCCATAAAGAAATCAAAGAGAGGACCTGCTTCCGGTAATAGCAAGGGACATACTGCCAAATAAGAAGAAGAAAATAAGTATGATTCATAGATCAAAACAACCATGCCAAAAAGCTACTAACAAGAATGATTATGTGTCATTATTTATATCTCTTATATTGCTCGATTAATATTATTCCTTATGTAAGAATGGTAGAAGCAAAGGCACAAAACAAATGTTCTTGTTATCGATACCCAAAATTTACCAGGTATGACTCATAACAACGAGTCAAAGGGACAATCAAGAAAGAGCTGTCAACAGCGGATTCACCACCATGACAACCAAGGTTCCAGCAAACATCACAGATCATCGCTGTCTGCGAATATAAAAAAATATATAAGACTGAGATGCATCAGATCTGGAAAAAGACTAAATAGATCTATGACAACATGTGTAACCATTTATGCCAAGAGACAATTAAAAGACTATGCATCAGTGTTATATACTCAATCTAATGAGAAAAGACAAAGTAATATATATCCTTTGATGTTAGTGTTTATATAAAGAAAACTTCACACATCTACCACGAGTGGCAGAGACTGGCGGAAAACAACCAACTCCATTCGCTCAAGATTGTTCGCCCAAATACTTAAAAAGGGGTAACATATGCAGGAATCCGACACACGCTAACTGGAGAACACTGTAAAAAGTGTGGACATCTAAGTATGACAGACGAACCATAGAAAAAAAGAGGGGAACGAGCTAAAGTGAAAGAACCAAATGTGAGGATAAAGCGGAAGAGCAAGTAACTCTGTTTACGAGATACAGACAGCCTCGTATTTATGGAGTAATTATTGGAGAAATGGATGTCTTGATGAAACTAAAAAATGTCTGTAATAAGAGAGAGGGAGAGGTAGAGAGGGAGATATAGAGACGCGAGAGATAGAAGTAACGTCTGCGAGTTCACCCCATTACTTCTCCCGGCGCTTCGTCACGCCAAGTACTCCTCCCGGCGCAAGAAAAATACCAGAAAGAAAAAAAAGTGGTAAGTAGGTGGGATCTTTCATCACCCGGATAGACGTTTGGTGGAGTGGGACCATGTGAAAACTCCCTGCGAGGGTTGGGCCACTGACATGTGGGTCAGGTTCCCAAAGGACCCACGTGTCAGTGCCAGAACGGCAGGGTGCCAAATGGTAGAGGATCCTCGTGCCCTGCGCGGTGCCTTCATCGTGTATCACCGCGTCCTTAGCTCTCTTTCCCCCTCTCTCCAAACCACCCCCAACCCCCTTGTATATTCACTGATACGACGAGTAAGATGGCGCCGCTTCTGTCCACAGCCGCTGTACCATGTCGACATCTAAGATCAGCAAAGAGATGAAGAATGAAGAGATGTACTTCCATGACATGGACTTCGATTTCTATGTAACAGATTTCTGCTTACATGAGCAGTTCTGATTTTGGTGTTTTGTTTTTGGGAATATTTGATTTGACCTCAAAGGGTACTTGTGTGCTTGTAGGAGAACCCTAATACAATCGTAGACCAAGATTTTCATGGTGAAGAGGAAGGTCTCCCTCTGTACTGCGTGCTCCACGACACCAAGCCTCTGAGGTGTGTGGCCTTCGAAGGAATTGACACAGGAAGGAGGTTCTACGGATGTGCTGTCAAAGTTAGCCACTTTCGAAATCCCTGTTACTTCTTTGTTACATCAAGTTGGTTGCAAATAGGAGACATAGTTACAAACAAAACCTTTTTAGTTGGAACCATTATATCTAGATTAAACAAAATTTTAAGGTCGCTATTTATTGTATCTATCTTACTACTTTTAAAAGTCATTGCCTATTATATCTAGCTTTCTACTAGGCTACTGTTTAACATTCGCTAGTTCCTCGAGGAAAACATATTACTTGTACTAAGATAATTTCTAACTTAATGCATACTTTCTAAATAAGATAGTTTTACTCGTGTTGGCTATTCCCATTTGTTTCTTCGCCAGGCGTAATTAATTGAGGCTCATTAGAAGAAAGTTAGTGCAATTTTAAATGTCGTGTAGTACGTTAATAATATCTGTTCACATTTGTTTCTTCCCTTTTTGTTTCCCTTGCAGAGAGGTGTGAACTGTGGAGTCGTGAAATGGGTTGATCAGCCTTGGCCTCTTATAATGCAGAGGTGCCTGCTCAAGCTTTGGCAGATGTTGCACAAGGGTAATGGCGAACGCCAGGAACAGAAAGAAGAGATAAGCAAGCTTAAAAAGGACGTCGAACAATTGAACCTTAAGCTCAAGAACCTTGAAAGGCAGAAGAAGCAACTCGACATCGATCATAAAGAGCTCAAGTCCATTCACGCGTATCTCATGGGTGCTGTTCGGAATATCGAGGAGGAGAGGGATGAGACCAAGCTGGACAGAGATTTTCTGGAGCAGGAGGTGAATATGCTGAAGGGGAATCAGAAGAAGATGGAAACCGTCATCTCTGATCTTGTTGCGAAAGGCTCTGCGAATAGGTATGAGCTTCTCATGATTAAGGAAATTCTTGAAGAATGATTGTTAGGTATCATGTTGATTGGACAGCATTGGGAAAACTACTCGTCTGGTATAAATCTAATGATTCGACATGGAACCGGGTGTTGATGTTATTTTTTGCAACCTCGCATAGAGGCCGTGTAGTTGTAGTGTTCTAGATATGAATGCTGTATTGAAATATTAATGGAGATCCAAAACACCCATGACATGCTGTTCATCTCATATATATTAGATTGCAAACGAAGTTGGTTCATTCCAAATGTCATACATTAGCTGCATGACAGTTTCACTCTTGCTTCGCCTGGTAAATATTTCTGTTCAAAGTAAAATAAGAAGCATGGATTTATACTAGCAAGATGCACGGGCGTGTACGCAGCAGGTCCACTGCACGAGAGGCACGGATACTATGGAATTAGGAAGCATGGTATTACACGGAAAATATGAAACATGAAGCAGCGTTTTATGTAGGAACGTCCGTGATGTAAAATAGAAGCCTGGATTTACATTAAGGAAATGCACGGTAATGAAGGCAGCACATCCACGAGTCGAGCAGATTTTGTTTAGGGATAAGTGTATTAAAAGCCAGTGTCAATGAAGCAGCACATCCACGGTAATGAAGCTAGGGGATGCAGGGTATTAAAAGAATGAGAGGAATACGTTTATGTTTATAGGCACGAGGGACTTTCACCCCGGCATTGGATGCACGCTTCTGCATGGACACACGAAGCACAATCCATGATGTGACATCTTGAGCACGGTTAAATATTAAAAAGCATCACGCTTTTGACCGCAGGACATGCACAGGGTAATAGGAAGCATGGATTTATACTAGCGAGATGCACGGGTATGTACGCAGCAGGTCCACTGCACGGGTATGTATGCAGCAGGTCCACTGCACGGAATTATGAAGCATGGTATTAGACGGAAAATAGGAACAGGAAGCAGCGTATTATGTAGGAACGTCCGTAATGTAAAATAGAAGCACGGATTTATATTAAGGATATGCACGATAATGAAGGCAGCACATCGATTGATTCATTTGAAAAAATGGGCCATCCACCATCTGACACACCTGCCATACATCCAAAGGCGGGATGGATACCACTCAAAAGAAAAAAATGGCGGGATGGATACGAGGGGCCAGGGCCACATCGTCCATCGGCATTTTCACTTTCAGAATACAGACGGACGCCTCTTCCGTCACCGCGGTGTGAACGCCGCGTGTCACCCCTCTAGCTCGCCGCCCGACACCAAGTCCGGCCATTTAAGCCGGCCGGCGTTCCCAAGACCTATCACACCCACCTCTTTCCTCTCCGCGCTGCCACCCGAGCCCTTCCATTTCCTCTATACACCGATCTCGCAGGCTCTCCGGCGTCGTCATGGTCCGCCGTAAGATCACCACCTACGCGATGCTCACTCCTGAGAGCCAGATGTAGATTGAGGCGGAGATCCAAGGTAGGCGCACCGCCCGCGTCGCTGCCGGCCTGCCTCCAGACTCGCCGGAGCAGCAGGAGGATGAGAAGGAGCAGACGGAACATGAGGAAGGAGGGCAGCTGCCGGAGCTAATGGAGGTGGCGGTTCAGGAGGAGGACGAAGCGGAGCAGCCTGCTCCGGTGCTCAATATGGAGGAGTCAGACACAGACTTTTCCGTCGCCCTAGTCGAGATGATGGTGGAGCAATAGGCCATCATGGAGTCCATCCAGGATGAGGCCGAGGTGGAGGCCAACCGACAACTTATCCGGCAGAAGCAAGCTGAGGCGGACGCTCTCTTCGACGAGCTTGACGCGGAGATGGTGGCAGAGGAGGCCGAAGCAGAGCAGGAGGAGGGGGCCGAGCTGCATCTGACACGTATGTACCCGTCGGAGGTCGTGGAGATAGTTCACATCTTCGATGAGGAGTAGCTACGTAGTACGTACTTTTTTTATTTTGCATGCTTTTGTATGGATGTAAGAATCTAAGCATGGGATGAAGTGGTGCTAATTTGGGATCACTCCTCGCGGGCGTCTTGAAGTTAATAGGGATGGTTTTTTGCCAGGAACTTCGGTGATGTAAAACGAAAACCACGGGTGCGTACGCGGTAGGTCCACGGGTCTGCGTGTGCTGGAGGGAAACACGAAGGTTTGAGTTTTTTGCCAGGAACTTCGGTGATGTAAAATGAAAACCACGGATGTACGCTAGGTAGACGCACGGGTGAGTATGCTGTAGGTCGACGGGTTTGGGTGTGCGTGTGCTAGAGGGAAACACGAAAGTTTGGTTTTTTTGCCAGGAACTTCGGTGATGTAAAACGAAAACCACGGATGTACGCTAGGTAGACGCACGGGTGAGTACGCGGTAGGTCCATGGGTGTTTCTCTTGCGCAAGAAAAATTAGTTCTACAGCTGTTATTACAAAACAAAATCTACTTCATAAGTCCTACGAACACACATGTGTTTCAGGTTTGAAAAATAACAAAAGTAAGAAAGAAAACAGGAACATTAAAAACTTCAAAGACCATGTTGATAAAAACTTAGTTTCCACACATTCCATTCAAACAACGTTCAGAACCTGCGACATTATATTTAACAACTAAAAAAGTAGAGGTAGCTCGTAGTTCACTAATACATATTCATACAATAGATAGACCATTAGACATAAAACAGATAAATTGTTGTCTATCAGAGCTTCAGCAGCACCAGCACCTTATGCATTTCCTCAAGCAGAACCACTCGCGCCCTCACAAATATCTTTGGGAGCTTCAGCAGCACGAGCATCGACAGTAGAGACGCTGTCAGAAGAAGGGACAGGTCGAATGATTTGTGTCTTTGTAAGACCAAACCAATCAGGCTTGCAAGGCTTCAGCTCCACAACTTTGGTAGCCATCATAACTGCATAATTGTTAGTGCTTGCACCTTGCTTGAAATTCTTTCCATGGACAGCATTCACAGAGAACAGGTTGTCAAACTTGACAACAACCTCGTCTTTGATGAAATGGTCTGCTACCTTAAATGACCAATCGCCAAGATAGTCGTGAAGTGCATAAGCAACACAGAATGATGCTGGGAACAAGTTGCGTGACACTGAGAAGACAGCAACATTGTCAACTAGACCATAATGGAGGCCTAGCTGCTCCTTTGTGGAAATGGCAATCTCTAGGATCTGCGGTGCTCGATCATACAACTACAAAAAAGAAAAAAAGAATGAAGAAATTAATAACTTGACAAATAGATAATCAACAAGACAACTAAACAAGCATTTTAAGCATGTAAACAATAAAAAATGAACAAAAACAGTAGTAATTAATAGTCTGTAGCTTTTAAACATATAAACAGTAAGAAAGCTTTTACAAACTTACACGACAAGTGTCATCATCAACTTCATCACAATCCACTCTGGGCCTTTTGGCCTACGACAGAAAGATTAACATGTAAATAACAATATGAAAACATAACACAAAAAATAAGCATACTACAACAGTAATTATAGAGCAACTTTGTAACCTTAGAAACCTCTCCTTTTCTCTTTGATGATGCAGAAGCAAATGTGTCCATCTACAAAAATTGAGAACCCAAATAAATTAGATACAGAAGAATAAGAATGTCTATTTGATTGATAACTGTTCCAACAAACCAGATCTACAAAAAAACTATCAGGAACTAAACGAATGCTTGCTCTAGTTGACAGCATAACATCTACACAGGAAATAAGCAAAAAAAAGAGAAACCCTGAACAAATGGTTGCTTCAGGGTTTCAGTCAGAAAAATCAAACTAGTGTACACCAAATGAATAAGCACATGAATGAGGGCCACGCTAATCGCACAGAGAATCATATTAATGATTTAGGAACCTAAGATTTACACTACTGACACAGGAAAACTTTTCATAAAAAATATCTGAATAAATAACAAGAAATAGAAAGGAAGATGGAACCACCGCAGACCTCAATGAAGTGCCTGAACAAAACAACCCAAGGAAGAATAAAAAGGGATCAGATCCCGTCGAAATATCAGAGTTTCCGAGGAAGCCGATGAGAGGAAACGCCGGACAAAGAGATGGGGAATGGAGGAGAGGAGAAACCGAGGAAAAAAGAAACAGTTCGAATGGAAAGGGACTCTATGACTGGGGTGGCGCCTATATAAATGCTTGGGAAACTGAACAGGTGGTAGTGTTGTAGTGGGGTGCGTGGAGGGGTAGTGGGGTGCTACATTTGAGTAAGTTAACAATCTCTCTGTGAAATGGGACGCGGCTTGCCTGCGGCCGCAGCGTGCGACCATCCGTGCGACCCAGCCCAACTAGAAGTTTTTGTTTCGTGTGTCTGTCTATGTACACGGCTGTTTAAAAATGTCTGTATGTACACTACTGTTTGAAAATGTATCTGTAGCTTTATTTGTCTATACACGGCTGTTTAAAAATGTCTGTGCAAAATTAGCTAATTTAACAGCATCAATCAATAAACAAGGAAAAAAACTTAAAATTAAGAGAAACCTAAAATAAATAAATTTTAAAAAACAGAAGAAGGAATTATTTTAAAAAATAAAACACAAAAAAGATAAAATTGTAAATACAGAAAAGATAAAAAAATATAGGGTAGTATCAAGAACCATTGCGAATCACGAATGTATGCACGGAGTATGCACGGGTGTTCACGCGGTTGGTCCACGGGTGTGCTTGTGGTAGAGGGAAACATGAAGCACGGTTTCTTGCCAGGAACTTCCGCGATGTAAAATGGAAAGCACGGATGTATGCTAACTAGATGCACGGTTGTTTACGCGGTAGGTCCACGGGTGTGCTTGTGGTAGAGGGAAACACGAAGCACGGTTTTTTGCCAGGAACTTCCGCGATGTAAAATGGAAAGCACGGATGTATGCTAACTAGACGCACTGGTGTTTACGCGGTAGGTCCACGGGTGTGCTTGTGGAAGAGGGAAACACGAAGCATGGTTTTTTGCCAGGAACTTCCGCGATGTAAATCGAAAAGCATGGATGTATGCTAACTAGACGCACGGGTGTTTACGCAGTATATCCATGGGTGTGCGTGTGCTAGAGGGAAACACGAAGCATGATTTTTTGCCAGGAACTTCCGCGATGTAAAACGGAAAGCACGGATGTATGCTAACTAGACGCACGGGTGTTTACGCAGTATATCCACGGGTGTGCGTGTGCTAGAGGGAAACACGAAGCGCGGTTTTTTGCCGGGAACTTCCGTGATGTAAAACGGAAAGCACGGATGTATGCTAACTAGACGCACTGGTGTTTACGCGGTAGGTCCACGGGTGTGGCTGTGGTAGAGGGAAACACGAAGCATGGTTTTTTGCCAGGAACTTCCGCGATGTAAAACGGAAAGCACGGATGTATGCTAACTAGACGCACGGGTCTGCACGCGTTAGATCCACGGGTGTGCGTGTGCTAGAGGGTCACACGAAGCACGGTTTTTTGCCGGGAACTTTCGTGATGTAAAACGGAAAGCGCGGCCGTGCGTTTACTAGCAGCACAGTTTTTTGTAAAGCAGATCCGTTGAAACAGAGGAAAAGACATGATGCTACGTCAGAGGCCTTCGAAGGAAGTGACACATGAAGGAGGTTCTATGGCCGTGGTATGTTAGAGGGAAAACTTCATCTTCACCAGCATACTACTCCAGCATCCAGTAATGTACATCAGACTAAGCTTGTTTCGTACTTAAGCAAACTACTACATGATTCCAAAGCAAATCAACTACATCACAAGCATACTGGGGAAAGCAAAAGCAAACTAACAACTCGTAAGAAAATTAACTTGTAATCTAAGATGACTACGAGCAATCTTGAAGATACTTCTTGGGGTGCATCAACTTCATCTTCACCAGTTCCTGGCGCGCTTCTTGGGCTTCTCCAGCTATGCAGGGCGAAGTCCGTCCTGGGCGACGGTGAGGCGGCTCCATATCTCGTACGTGGCGTAAGCGTCCTTTGCCACATACTCGATGTGCTTCTCGAGCAGGGGCATCTTGTCCCAGAGCCTGTGATCTTGGTCGGTCATCTTGTACTTCATGTCGATGTAGTAGTCGTCGATCATCATGGAGGAGACGTTGCTAAGCGAGTCCAAGTACTTGGTTCTTTCGGGCACCCTCCATTCCTTTTGGATGTCGACGAAGTGGCTGATCTCCAGGCCGACGCGGTCAAGCTTCTCGATGTCCTGGTCGATGGAGAAGCCAGCATAAATGTACCTTGTGTCTGCGAGGAAGTTGTCAAACATCGTGCACTTGTCTTCGGCGGCGCTCAGTTGGAACAGCACACCGGCTGGGTCTTGCCGACGGAGAGCTAGACGAGGGCGGCCTTCTGCGTGTGCGCTGGCTCGTCGGTGTACTCGACATCAACACCGACGATCTTGTTCCGCTGGTACTTGAGGTGCTGCTCGTAGTGCTTGAACATTTCCTCCACCTTCTTCAGGTCGTTGGTGTGGATAACGTGCAACTTGATGGTGCCGTGTGCCTCCACCTCCTTGAGTTCCCTAATGAAGCCCATCGTCGGGAGCCCTGGAGAAGGATTCGTGGATTTATCATGGAGAGGGAAGAGTGGGAGGGGAAGTGATGGCAGAGCAATGGTGATCTATGTTGTTCTGGAGGTCTGTATTTGTGGGCGGGAATGGCCGCAAGGGAGGAACCGCATGATCTCCCATGGTGATGCGGTCATGGAGATCGTGGGTTGTTCTTCTTCTGTGATCGTGGGTTTTACTGATACAACCGTTGGGACCGTGGGTTCGTCTGTGATCGTGTTTTTTTTCTTTCATCAATATTTTTTGTTAACCACCGTGCTATCCACAGGCGTTTACAGCATCAAATATTTTAGCTAATTTAACGGCATCAATCAAAAAACAAGGAAAAAAACTTGAAATTAAGAGAAACCCAAAATAAATAAATTTTAAAAAACAGAAGAAGGAATTATTTAAAAAAATAAAACACAAAAAGGATAAAATTGTAAACACAGAAAAGATAAAAAAAATATAGGACAGTATCAAGAACCATTGCGAATCACGAATGTATGCACGGAATATGCACAGGTGTTCACGCGGTAGGTCCACGGGTGTGCTTGTGGTAGAGGGAAACAAGAAGCACTGTCTTTTGCCAGGAACTTCCGCGATGTAAAACGGAAAGCTGGGATGTATGCTAGTTAGACGCACGGGTGTTTACGCAGTAGGTCCACGGGTGTGCTTGTGGTAGAGGGAAACACGAAGCACGGTTTTTTGCCAGGAACTTCCGCGATGTAAAACGGAAAGCACGGATGTATGCTAACTAGATGCACGGGTGTTTACACGGTAGGTCCACGGGTGTGCGTGTGCTAGAGGGAAACACGAAGCACCGTATTTTGCCAGGAACTTCCGCGATGTAAAACGGAGAGCACGGATGTATGCTAACTAGACGCACGGGTCTGCATGCGTTAGATCCACGGGTGTGCGTGTGCTAGAGGGTCACACGAAGCACGGTTTTTTGCCGGGAACTTCCGTGATGTAAAACGGAAAGCGCGGCCGTGCGTTTACTAGCAGCACAGTTTTTTGTAAAGCAGATCCGTTGAAACAGAGGAAAAGACATGCTGCTACGGCAGAGGCCTTCGAAGGAAGTGACACATGAAGGAGGTTCTATGGCCGTGGTATGTTAGAGGGAAACACGAAGCACGGTTCTCCCGCCAAAACGCCCCACAAACAGAGAAAAAGACATGCTACTACGACAGAGGTACGGTCACGATATAACGAGCAGCACGTGCAGGGAAGGCCTGGCCGGTCACACGTTTAATTCCCACAGAGCAACATGTTTAACTCGGGAGAGGCGCATGAGAACCAAATCTGTTGCAACTGAAAGCTAGCTCTGTCGTGTAAGACGACATCCATATCAGTGTGTCTGAATTTGTGTTGTGTCAAATGCGTAATTTTGCGCATTTCCATAGGATTGACATGAAGTCAAAAACACCACTACTAGAAAAAGGGCTATAGCTAATATAGACATTAGTGGCGCACTATGTATGTGGTGCGCCACTGCTAAATAGCAGTGGCGCACCACACATGGGTGCGCCACTAATGTTTATATTACTAATGGCGCACCTGGTGTGTGGTGCACCACTGCTAAGTTTCTCCTGGGCACACCCCCTCCCCAGACTTACCAGTGGCGCACCGTGGGTGTGGTGCGCCATTACTAGTTTTAACTAGTAATGGCGCACCACACCCACGATGCGCCACTACTAACAATTTTTTTTCAATTTTTTTTTTCAAAACTAGTAATGGCGCACCACACACCAGGTGCGCCATTGCTATCGATATATGTATGTATGGCGCACCAGGTAGAGGTGCGCCATTGATATATGTATGTATGGCGCACCCCTCCCAGGTGCGCCATTGTTAACCCTCCGTCATACTATACCGAAATCCCTACCCCCCACCCAGTCATTCCTTTGGACTCCCCGACCACACCCCCCCAACCCACCGCCGCCAGCAGCCGAGCCGCCGCGCCGCCCCCCCAAGGTCTCCTCCCCGCGCCCCTTCTCCTTCCTCTCCTCCTCTCACCTCCCTCTCTCTCCTCGTCCAGGAGCCCACCATGGCCAAGGCTCGAGCTCGAGCTCGGCCGAGCCCCGCGCCGCCCCTGGAGCCCGCCAGCCGGCGGCCTCCCCGCGACCAGATCCGTGCGCCGCCGTCTGTCCCCGGCCTCCCCGACCTCTCCTCCGGCCTCCCTCGGTCCCACCGCGCGCCACGATCACGATCCAGCCGCCTCAGCCCATGAGCGAGCTCTGAGCCGCCGAGCTCGAGGCCGCGCGCCGCCCCTACCCGGCGAGCCCCGCAGGTCTCCTCCTCCCTGCGCCCCTTCCTCTCCTCTCCTCCCTGCTCTCTCATCTCTCTCTCTCTCTCTCTCTCTCTCTGTGTTCCGAGTAGGAGCTCGGCCGAGCCACCATGGCCACGGCCGTAAGGAGCCCGAAGCCCGCCGCCGCGCCGCCTAAGCCACCCGAATCCGGCTGGATCCGGCTACGCCGGCCACCTGCCCCGCCGCCGCCGGCCTCCCCGGCCTTCCCCCATCGACCTGCGCCGCCCAGCCCCACCACCAGCCGGCCACTGCCCCAGATCACAAGATCCATCGGCCCCCTCTCCGACGGAATTTACTACTCTGATTTCATCCCCAACATCAGCTCGTACACTGAGATCTACAGGTAATAATTTGCAGATCCTCTACTCTGGTCCTAGTGTTCTGCTTTATTTTTTGATGCCTTATCAGTACAGCAACATGTTAGATGGGTGTAAAATTTCAAGACTTTGATGTTTCTGATGTGAAAGCATGCCCAGATATGTTAGTACTTTGCATGACTAGTAGATCGATGGTGATATCAGCTTTGCATATTGATTAGATGCATAAGTGTGTTGACTGTTCCTGTAGTTTTCTGATGTGCAGAACTAGTTTTTTCAGTTTGGATTACCATTGTCACACTTTCTCTGAAAGTCTCTAGTCTAAGCTAGTGGACGGATTTGTTTTCCTGATGTGAAAATTTATTTGGATCGATTGCACCTTTGCATGACTAGTCTAAGCTAGGGAACTGTCTTCTGTCCCCAAGTTATAGTTTTCTGCAACAAGAGTTACTGTATCCACAAGAATCACCGCTTCCTGTGAAATGAAACATTCAGTATTAGAAGGAATCACAAGGGTTGAATATTCATATGTGCACTGAGATAGAGGTTACTAATTGTGAGCAGAGATTTGTAAGAAGTGCAGCATGCTTCATACTTCAATGTTCTGGGCATTTTGCTCTCAATATATTTTGTTGTCTTGTAGGATGGCTTGGGTGATACAATCCGTGTATCCCTCACAGAACCACCAGAGGAAGAAATTGATCCTTGCAGGAGACTCGCAAATCTTGGAACTCAGGCTGCAAACCTTCAAATAGGGGTGGTAATGAACTTTTCCTTTCCCTAGCATTTCATTTTCCTCTGATTTAGTTGCTGTAGTGCAATGTTAAATTTTTCAGGAGTGCTTTTCCTTATCTGATTGTTTGAGCACTCTTAAAACATTTATCTTGTGCTCTTAGGCCCCATTTGAAGAAAAACATAGACGCTATTTTGATTTCCAGCGTAGAAGTGGCTAGTTGCCTTTACAGAAGGAGGTAAGTAGAAAACAATCATTTACTGGATCATTAAAACTAATGGTACCATATTTCTTACAAATTGCTCTTACAACAGGGTGAGGCAGTAGATTACAGAGGTGTCCTTCATCGTGATGGCTCTGTTCTGATGTCAGTGTGCTTAGATCAGTTGAAGGTAACCTGCATCTTCCATGCCCTTTTTTGTGGACTATATTTATATTTTCCTTGTGTGACCTTTACCAAAAGATATCTCTATGCAGCTATTTTCTAATCTAAACCAGGATGACTTTCAACAGCCTATTAGTTTCCATGCCTTTAGCAAGAAGGCTACTTTGTTATTTGGATTGAGAAAATAGCTACAGCAAAGATATATAGATTTCGCGTCTGAATCAATGTGTTCTGTGATGATGAAAGCCTCCTTTATTTTTCAGGCTCTTGAGCTCCTTTATAGGTCTCTTGCTGCGAAGCTTATAGTTGGCATGCCTTTCGAGGTCTGATCTCTTCTATAAGTGTATCTTCTAGTATACAACTATTTTTAGAGGGACTTCAGTTTAAACTGACTGATTTCTGGTATGAACATTAGGATTTGGCAACTGTTGATTCAATTCTTTTGAGAGAACTCCCCCCTGTAGAAGACGCTGAAGCAGTGAGTTCCATTAATTCCTCACCCCCCCCCTCAAGTGACAGGCATTCGCATGTAATGTTCTGTTCCTTTATGAAAGATTGCCAGCTATAATTTGTATATCTGTACAGAGACTTGCACTCAAAAGATTAGTTGACGAAGCATCGTCTTGGAGTTGTCGGGCATCGTCTTGCCATTGACGAAGCCAATGTTGGAAGAAGGGTGACACACACCACACCATTTTGCGATAGTAGTCTAGGGTAGTGGGTTTTGTTCTGCTTTTCATGTGTTCCCTATGGTGGTATTTACTCCTTTTGTCAATGGAATCAACATCTCTGTTGGAAGAAGGCGATAGTAGTCTAGCGTAGTGGATTTTCTTCTGCTTTTCATGTGTTCCCTATGGTATTTACTCCTTTTGTCAATGGAATCAACATCTCTGTTGTCGGGCTTAAGAAAAAACTGTGTTAGAGCTTAGTTCTTGTTCATGTTGGATATTTTGAACTGTATGAATAAACCAAGTGTTTGATTTTTCTTGATGTGTACTTATCAAGGTATAAAATTTGTCTACTTGCCCTACCAAAATGGTTTGTCTTCGTCAAAAACCATTTTTCTTTGTTCCTTCATATATCTCAGATTTAGCAATGTATTGTTTTTGTTTTTGTCGGTCACCTGCCTATTTATATGAAAGATTTGCTATTGACCTAAGGCCAAGTGTGTCACTATCCAGATGATGAGTATGATGATGTCATTGATGCACATGATGATCTTGGTGATGAGTATGATGATGCCATTCTGTTGATATATAGTATTGACATGTTATAAATAGTTTGTTTGTCTTTCTGTTTATTTTGTTACACTTTGCAGGGATAAAGTGAAGAAAAAGAAGAAAAGATTACTAGAAGATTAGTTTTAGGATTTTCTTTTATTTCCTTGCAATTTTCCTTTTATTGGATACTTGTAAAGACATTGTAATATTCTTACTATAATAAAAAATATGATTCTATTTCATTTTTTGTTTTTAAATTATTTTTCCTTATAGGTTGTTTTCTGTAAATTTGGATTTTTTTTTGTTTTCCAAATACATTAATAGTGGCGCATTTCAGCCCTTATTAGTGGCGCACCTTCCTTTATTACTAGTGGTGCACCTATAAGGCTATTAGTGGCGCACCTGGACGGAATACCAGTGGAGCACCTAAGGGTTAGTAGTGGCGCACCTGTAGCAATAGTAATGGCGCACCACATGGTGCACCACTAGTATTTGGAATAGTAATGGCGCACCAGAGGTGCGCCATTACTATTTATTACTAGTGGCGTGTTAATAGTGGCGCACCTATAGTGTGCCATTAATAGCCAAAATAGGTGCGCCACTAACAGGGTTTTTTCTAGTTGTGACACATAAACATGCAGGCATAACAGTCTCATAACAACATTACAAACAGTGCAATGATGTTCAAAAGACATGTTTAGATAAAACTGAGACTAGAAAGGGCGCAACAACACCTAACTCTACCAGCCTGAGCACTGTTATCAGCAACCACAGTTGAATGGATCTTGTAAATCGAGGCCTGGGCACTGTTTCATCCACATATAACTTAAGGCGAGCACGCCTAGAGGCCTTGTTGTCCCACAGAAGGACTTTCCGTTGCTGTTTGTAAAAGTTTTCCGTCAGGACCGGGGGTGAACGAAACTTAAGCCTCATTGTCTCTAGCTCCCTTGCATTATGGATAAAGAACATCGCAAAATCAATGTTTTTCCGGCAGTGCCAGTACTTTTCCAGCGTTACTGTCTTCAGGCGAATGTCATGATGCCTGCGGAACAGCCCGTACCTATGACGCCACTTATTTGTTACACCTTCTTGATGACTAAATCCTCCCTAAGCATACATGAAGAGCAAAAAAACTTAATAATGCCTATAAAGAGAGAGACAGCAAAAATGGTAAACCAATGATTAATTATACTACAATATGCATAGTATGGGCTTTCCAACGTGTTTGAAAATCATCACCTCTATAAGCAGGTTCTGCAAGCTTGGAAAGCATTGCATCAAGGCAATGACCTTGTCGAGGTCGAATGACATGTGGATAAGCAACATCTTGACAGAATGAACCACTGTTGATATGCTGACTATGGACAAGGCCTTCATTGAGCATATATCATAAAATTAATAGAGTAGAGACGTTGGATGACATGAAACTTATGTGCTCAAAAATTTGCATATCAGAGTAAGGCGCAAAATCGATACCTGAATAACCGTAGAGCCAAACGCAATCTTGAAATCAGGGTACCCTGAATAAAATTTACCTAGTGCCTCAAGTTTAGGCGCCGAGACAACATTTATCTCCAAGTGTCTGCTATGGATGTCATGAATCAGCCGTACAAGTGAGGGGGCATCCTCGATAACGAGTTTGCCATTGTCACAAAGGATGCTAATGCTTTCAAGCATAGGAGAGTTTATTCTGATGTAGTGATCTAGGTTATTACAGACAAGGAGCAGCCACCTCAGGGCAGGGCAACTAGAATGGATTATTCTTTGCAGCGAGACATCTGATATATCAACGTCAAGAAGCGAAAGTCTCTTGACCAGTGGTAGTTCAAGCATTCCAACATAGGTGTCTGGTATTTGGCAAAGAGCAAAGGTGACAGTGTGGAGAGACGTGGAAAACCGCAAGCTGGACGTCGGTGGGGAGGACATAGATGAAGGGCGCGTGAATGGTAGACTCACAGTCTTTCGCAAGAAATGCGGGAACATGTAGTAGAACTCAAGCACCTGGAGATTGTCCAGTTTGGGAGATCGAAGCCAGGCGTCGACGGTAGAGGGTCTACACTATAGGTAGCATGCCAGGATGCAGAAGCGGTGAACTGAGCCCTCATGACCGGAGAGTATGGCTTCCGGAACGCTCACATCATCAACGACAGATTGTCCACGGCATCGAGTTCCAAAGTATCTTATTTGGATGACCTCCTTGGTGTGGAGCATGGAGATTGTGTCGATATGCACTGCTTCTAGAGGGTTAAAAATACGTCCGACAGGGATCTCACTGCAGTCGAGATTCAAAGGAGCGGTGCACCAGAGATGGCGCCACCTATGTGCCAGCACTTGAGTTCGTATGGCTTCTTTCGTGGTGAGACGGAAGATAATCTCACCTAGGATTGCGTCCGGGAGGTCGCTGATGTAGTCAGGACGAGATTGATCTTGCTCCCAAGATCCAGCACGCGGACCCTCGGCGCTCTTCGCCCCCTAGACCACCACCACACACGCAGAGGATGGCGTCACCGGTGGTGCGAGCCTCGATCTCTTCGCACTAGGGGTAGCGGACTCCACCTCCACCTCCATCTTCGGAGTGTCACGGCGCCCCAGAGCAGCGCTGTGTGTGGTGGATCTGGAAAGACGGTTAGGTATTGACTGCGTCGATAGAGAAAGGCCAAAGGTTAAATGGGAAGGGGGGACAGGGGAGGGGAGGGGAGGGGAGGTGTGCTTTCCTATGTCATTCATTTATCAGGCACTATTAGAATGTATACTAGGAAAAGCACGGACGTGTGGAAGAATCTGCACTGTTGCTACTGGAGGAAACACACACTACTAGCTAGATTCTAGTGTGTGGTCCATGGAATGCACAGTTTTTGGCATTTCCAGATGTCTGGAGACGATAAAAATATTGTAGCCAACAGCATAAAGATACACAAAAAGATTTATTTAAGAAGTTGTGAGCACCTTCATAGGTGCACAGACGGTCCAAAAAGGTACAAGCTTACAGACGGTGCAAAATATACAAGCATCGTTTGATCACGTCTAGACTACAAAAGGGTGCAGCAACATCTAACACCAGCATTTTATTCAGCACTCACAAGTGAATGGATCCGTCAAATCCAGGTACTCGATGCATGCCATCTCTAAGTCCAAGTACCTGTGGTCGCAACTCGATGACAATATAAGGCCAGCATGCCTAGAAGCCTTGTTGTCCCACTAAAGCACCTCTTGTTGGTGTTCATAAAAACCTTTTGTGAAGTCTACGGTGATGCAAAACTTAAGCTTGATGGTCTCCAACACCATTGCTTTGAGAATAAAGAATGTGGCAAATCCAATGCAATTGTCACAGGGTTCATAGTCTTCTAGTGTTACCGTCTTTAGACGAATGCCATGATGCTTGAGAAACAGCTGGTGCTCATCACGCGACTCATTCATATCACTTTTTTCATTGGAGCCTCCTGCCTAAAATATACAAGATTGAAAATGCTTAAGGTTGAGGCTGCAAATGAACGATTAATTCTATAACATCCCTCATAAAAAGTTTCTCCCCCCTCCCAGATCTTTGTGTAGACGCAGACATGCAGGTGTATCAAACACTATAAAACATGTCTAGATACAGGTGCAACTATATAGTTCTAAAGCAATTATAAAGACAAGCATTTTCACACGGATGAACTAGTACACTATGCATGCTATGGACTTTCAAATGCCATGTGTGAAAAATCATCACCTCGATGAACAAGTTCTCCAGGCTTCGAAAGCATTGCATCAAGCGAATGACCTTGTCCACATTATAATCCATGCTGACAAACAACGTCTTGACAGGTTGCAACACCGTTGATATGCTGACCGTCGGCAAACACGTCAGGGAGCACATATCATAATATTAATGGAATAAAGGTTGGATTAGTTAGAACTTGTTTACTCGAACAAACTGTCAGTATTTTCGAAAAGTAAGTACCTGAATAACTGTATGCTGACGTACATTGATGGAATCAGCAAAACCATCAGAAAATTTGGCCAAGGTCTCCAATTTAGGTGCAGATATGATTGTTATCTCCAGGTCCATGCTACGATTATCGTGAATCAACCGTTGAAGTGAGGGCGCATCCTCTATAATGAGTTTCCCAGCGTGATGACGGATACCAATGCTTACAAGGCCAGGTGAGTTTATTATGAGGAAATGGTCATGGAAAGCCATCCGGACAGACCGAACAAGCAGCAAGCGCTGGAGTGCAAGATAGCTACTGTGGATTATGCTTTGCAATGAGACGTTTGATATAACAACATCAACAAGGGAAAGTCTCTTCACCAGTGGTAGTTCAAGCATTGATACTAAACTGTCTAGTATTTCACAGAGAGCTAAGGTGACGGTGTGGAGAGAGGACGAAAACCGAAAGATCGACGTAGGTGCTGAGGGCGTATATGAAGGGCATGTGAATGGTAGTATGGCATCTTGACTCATAATTTGTGGGAGCATGTAGTAGATCTCAAGCACCTCGATATTGTCGAGTTTACGGGATCGAAGCCAGGCATCGACGGCAGAGCGCCTGCATTGGAGGTAGCACGCCGGTATGCAGAGGCGACGAACTGCGCCCTCAAGACTGGAAAGGACGGCTTCCGGGAGGCTCACACCATCACCGACAGGTTCTCCACTTTCTCCACTATTAAAAGTTCCGGAGTATCTTACGCGGAGGAGCTCCCCCGTTGAGATTTTCATGTCGACAATATCCCAATGAACTCTATCTAGGGGTTTAAGAAGACGACCGGCAGGGATCTCACGGCAGTCTAGATTGAGAGGGGCCTTGCACCATAGGGGTCGCCAGCGACTTGCGAGGACTTGGGTGCGAGCACCGTCCTTGGTGGGGAGACGGGAGACAATCTCACCTAGGACGGCGTCCGGGAGGCCGCTGATGATGTCCGGACCTGACTCCACTTCGCGGTGAATATGGAAAGGCCGTTGATGATGTCCGAGCACCGTCCTGGATTGCTCCTCGGATCCAGGGGACGGGCAATCGCCGCTTCTCGCCCCTTTGACTAGCACCGAATCCCCGGAGGACAGCCTTGACATCTTGGTGTTACGGGCAGTGGACTCCATCTCCACATCCATTTGCCGGGGTATCCCGCCGCATCCAAGAAACACCGTGCGTGGTGAATATGGAGAGATGGTTAGGTATTCACTGCGCATATCCAGAAAAGGATAGATATAATAACTGACAAAGGAAGAAGGGAACTGAGGTCCGGTGCCGGTGCCACAAACAATACCTATCCTTGTGTCTATGAAATGTGCATTGTACACCAAAAAGGCATGTGGCAGTTGCAAGACAACTACCAGTTCCACAAACCAGTTTACATAAAAAGGCATAGACGGGCGGTCAATACAAGCATGGTAGTACATAAATCAGATGCACGGTTGTGCCTCTATACATGTCAATGTTTTCACAGGTCCCAGCCGAACAATCTTGCCAATGTTTTCCGCTTACACGTTCACTATTAGAGGCGCGCTCGTCCGGTCGTTAGAGGCACGTATATACGTGCAGAAAACGCACGTACCGTGACTCTGTGTTCAAAATGTTTTCGGTCGCTCCGCCTGTTCAAAAAGAGTGCCGCAACATAACTGTCAGAGGTGCAGCGCCGTCAGGACAAAATAAGCATAGTTTCACATGCACGACCATGTGTTCAGACGTTAATTATCAGAGGCCACGAGAGGAACCGTTTTACATGCAGGGAACGCATGGCTGTGCCCTGATACCGCAAAGGCTGTCTGTCACCCATATAGTTCAAACAGAGTGGAGTGACCTCAAGGCAGTTGCGCTGAGCGCAGGGACATGAGGTCACGCAAGGCGCTCGTTATCTGCATTGCAAAATGTTGCAGGCAGCACATTCATTGCTGGAGAGACGGCGATGAGGTCATGAGGGACATGGTTCTACATGCCGGTAACACAATGCCGTGACTATGTGTTCGGCCCTCAACTAGGTCACATTAACAAAGCAAACGTTCATCACGTCGTTTCCACGGGACTAGAGACTCTTTAAAACGTCGAGAGAAAACGACAGAAACTGGATTGATTTTAGGACATGTGAACTGCTTCGTCGAGGACAACAAACAACCTTACAAGCACAAAAACAAACAACCTTACAGACGATGCAAAAATTACAAAGGTTTTTTGATCATGTCTAAATCTCTAAGCTCCGTAAGCTTCCCCACAGAAGGCGCTACAACATGTAACTCTGTAAGCTTCCCCGCAGAGAGCTGTTTTCAGCATTCACAGCTGAATGGATTTGTCAAGTCCAGGTATTCAACATGTTTGTTTGTTAAATCCAGGCTGGTGTGTTCGCAACTTGATGATAATATAAGGCGAGCGCATTTAGAAGCCTTCTTGTCCCACTGAAGCACCTTCTGTTGCTGTGCATAAAAATATAACTTGGTTGCTGGGGACGTGAAGTCTGGGAGGTAGCGAAACTTAATCTTGATGGTCTCCGACTCGCTTGCATTCAAAATAAAGAACGTCGCAAATTCAATGTGTTCCTGACAGCTTTCGTAATCTTCCAGTGTTACTGTCTTCAGACGAATGGGATGGTCTTTGACAAATAGGTGGAACTTACGGCGCCAACATTGTCGTTTACCACCACCACGATAAAATCCTCCCTAAAACATGCGAGTAGGTTGAAAATACTTAACATCAGTGGAGACAGCAAAAGAATGATTAA
Source organism: Elymus sibiricus (assembly GCA_039707655.1). Lineage (NCBI taxonomy): Eukaryota > Viridiplantae > Streptophyta > Magnoliopsida > Poales > Poaceae > Elymus > Elymus sibiricus. The sequence goes on from CM077675.1 coordinate 285,697,767, forward strand.
TTATATTATGTCCATCCACAAAAGCTTGTGCTAGATCCGGATGTATCTATCAGTAAAGCTTTTGTAGACACGGGTGTACCAATCCAGACAAATGTAATACAAGATTTTTGAGACAGAGGTATGAGTGCTACACTATGAAATGTTTGTGAAAACCATTACCTCAACAAACAAGTTCTCCAGGTTTGGAAAGAATTCCAACAATTGAATAGCAAGGTCAACTTTATAACGCTGCAACATAAAAAAAGTCTTGACGGATTGTCGCACTGTTGGTAGCCCGACAGCCACCGAACCCTTCAGGAAACATAGAACAAAGTTAATAAAATAAAAGGTTGGATGACATCAAACTCGTTTCCTCCAACGAAACAAGGTGAAAGTATTGTGGAAATTCAGTACCTTGAGAGACTTGGAGTCACCCACGTTAATGAATTCACCCAATGTCTCCAATTTAGGTGCAGAGATAATGGTTAACTTCAGGTGTCTGCTATCCAAATCATTAATCAGCCGTTGAAGTGCAGGGGCATCCTGGATAATGAGTTCAAATTTCCCACAGAGGATGCCAATGCTTACAAGCTTAGCTGAGTTTATTCTGATGCAATGGTTTTCTTCGTTCAAAACAAGCAGCAGGCACTCGAGTGAAGGACAACTAGAGTGGATTATGTTGTCCAGAGAGGCGTCTGATATATCAACCAGCACAAGGGAAAGCCTCTTGAGCAGCGGTAGTTCAAGCATTTGGACATAGTTGTCAGCTATCTGGCAAAGAGCGAAGGTGGCGGTGTGCAAAGAAGAGGAAAACCGGAAGATGGACATCAGTGGTGAAGGCGTAGGTGAAGGGCATCCGTCTAGTAATGTGACCTCATGATTCACGAATTGCGGGATCAAGTAGTAGAACTCAAGCACTTGAATAATATTGTCGAGTTTTGGCGATCGAATCCAGGCTTCGACGGTAGATGGTCTGCACTGGAGGTAGCACGCCGGGATGCATAACCGGCGAACTGCGCCCTCATGGCCGGAGAGGATGGCTTCAGGAAGGCTCACACCATCAGCTATAGGTTCTCCACTAACCCAAGTTCTGGAGTGACTTTTGCGGACGAGCTTCTTGCTGTAGAGGGAGATACTAGAGGTGGTCTCTATATGAACTGTTTCTAGATGGTTAAAAAGACAAGCAGAAGGGATCTCACGGCAGTCAAGATTCAGAGGAGCGGTGCGCCATAGGGGCCGCCACCGCGATGCGAGAACTTGCGTGCGGATGACATCCTTGGTGGGGAGACGGGAGACGGTCTCACCTAGGACGGCGTTCGGGAGGCTGCTGATGATGTCCGGACCAGATCCCTCTCCGTGTTCGTCCGGTTGAGGGGGGCGGCCATCACCGCCTCTTGCACCTTCGACCACCACCTCACACTCAGAGGATGGCGTCGCCGGTGGAGCAAGCCTCGCCATCTTGGTGCTAGGGGCAGCGCACATCTCCATCTCCATTGCCGGGGTATGACAGCGATGTGTACGGTGGATCTGGAAAGACGGTTAGGTCTTCACTGCCTCTATGTCTATGACGCGCTGCTGATGATGTCCGGACCAGATCCATCTCCGTGTTGTAAACCCTAAGGCACATTTGTTGGCCCTACATGTCATAAACCCTAAGGCACAACAATCTTTTTTTTCTTGACAAGTATTGGCCTTAATTCATTCAAAAAAAATCATGAAACATTAAAAACGAGAGGCAATGTTATGAATGTGCATCGTGCCTCCCTGTACGCTTTAAGATTAAAGCAGGAGCACGGGTGTTGATGCAGCAAAACCACGGTCCTGCCTCTGGGCTATAAAATGTTATGTCTGACACAGCCGTGACTCTAGTGGAGGCACTCCATGTGAAACATCACAGGAGTAGGGCGTCCGGTCATTAGAGGCACGTGTATACATGCATAAAGCGCACGGCCGTGACTCTGTGTTCAAAATGTCTTCGGTCGCTCGGCCTGTTCAAGAAGAGTGCCGAAACATAATTGTCAGAGGTTCAACGCCGTCAGGACAAAAGAGGCATAGCTTCACATGCACGGCCACGTGTTTAGACGTTAATTATCAGATGGCGCAACCGCGCCACCGGGTAAATATAGAAGTAAACCTATTAGTCTTGTATGTCGCTTCTATGGTACCATAAAAAAGAACTTACAAGTCATTTTTTTATTACAACGCCATGAGAAAAAAAATCTTGCTGTCTCTTTCTCTCCTACAGACACAAGAAAACTTAAAAGAGACTTTACTACAACGGATGGTACTATTTTTTGAATATTCAGAGATCCATTCTTCTTTCTCCAAATCTGCACATACTTTCCATACTTCCTCGCCGTTCTCCTATTAAAAAATAATAAACGGCAAAAAACAAAAATTAGAAGAATTCGTCATGGGTATATTCCTTGAAGTCGTAGCAATATTCTACGGTGCTAGATACTGTACATCATATTATTTCTGTTCAGGCTCTCTTTTTACCTTTTAATTCTTCACTCATATTGTTCGCCGGTACAAAATAGTCTCCATTCCGTTCTTTCTCTTCTCAAGGTAGGCTGCGCACATTCTATTCCTTGAACCAAGTTTGCTTGCGGACATTTTGTGTATCTCCCTTGTGTGATACTAGATTCTGGTGTGGTTGGAGGACTTTGCTTTCGATGCTCTGTTGTCAGTGCGGTTGTTGGCGTTGACAGTGGGGTTGTTGGCGTTGATGCTGGTGTTAACCATCTTGGTCCTGGGCTTGGAGTGCATTCTCCTTCTCCGTTTGATATTCTCGATGCTGTCGTTGGTGTTGTGGGCCATTTCATTGACCTTGCCTTCTTCTCCTCCCGTGCTTTCCTCTTCTCCTCTTGAATCCTCATTTTTTCGATCACTTCCGGGTTAGTCGGACAATTCGTTTTCGTATGAACTTTTGTACTGCAACGTCCGCAAATGGGTTTGCTTTTTTTTTCCTTTCTTCTCAGAATCAGCTTTGATTCGGTCTCCTTTTTTCGTTCCCTTCGAGCCACTCATGGGAGGGTTTTTGAGACTTACGTCACATAGATTTTTGCCCGTGTCTGTTTCATCTGCAAGTGCCGTCATGACTTTTATGTTCATTTCTTGCATACACTCCAGTAGCACATTGTATGCTTTGTCCTTTCTGCAAGCATGTGAACATATATCGCACAACTCTGCGTACGCGAGACCAAATCTCATAGTTTCATCTTCTTGTGCGGTCATGCTGTTACCTTGACTTGTAGCCAGTAGTCTCAAGCTATCTGACCAATTCCTGGTCCATCTGGGATGATAAAAGACTTTGGAAGGTGTTCAACCATACCTGTCTGGTCCATAACCTTAAGTACATGGCAGCACTGAATGCCATCCTTAGTCATCTTCTTGCAGCTGCACGTGTATATTTCCTTATGCTCATCCACATCTACCCTGAATTCAGACCTATCAAATTCCTCACCTGGGTATGGTTTCCTGTCTTTTTCTTTCGATGAGATCCTTTTTAAAAGGTATTGCCTACCTTTTGCCAGGTCGTGGCACTTATAGTATGTGCGGTTGCGCAACTCTAGCTGAAATTTCCTGAAAATTTCATTAGTGTATATTTCGCTTGCTTCTGTTTCAACTGGAAAACCTGTCTCTTGTGATGGTATCTTCTCTTCTATTCGGTGCCTTTTCTTGTCAAGCGTGGCAAGGCAATTTTGCTGAATGATGTTGTATGCACCAACAAACCTCGTTATGGTATCCTTGTGGTTCACATAATTTTTCCACATTGAGTTTTTGCTCTCACTACGTGTGGTTGTTGATGAGAATGGATAAAAGCAGTCCTTGAAGTAGGCTGGCACCCAGAATGTACGTAGTTCCCAAAACGTATTCAGATGCGTGTTTCCTTCTGCATTGTATTTTGAAATCGCTCTTTTCCATGAACCTTCAAACTCATCTGGATTTAGTGAGTTTTTGATTGTTAGAAATAACTCATCAGACATCCCTGGGTGTTGCGCAAACACTGTTGCGTTGTTCTCCTTCATGTTCTTCTGTATATGCCACAAGCAGAACCTGTGCTTGGTCCTCGGAAGTACTTGCTCTATTGCCGCCTTCATCGCCTTGTCCTGGTCTGTTATTATGTACTTCGGTTCCTTTCCTCCCATTGCCTCGACAAATGTACTTAGGAGCCATTTGAATGACCCTATGGTCTCATCCTTTAAGAGGCCTATTCCAAACAGGACGGTTGACCCATGGTTGTCAACCCCTATGATTGGTGCAAACGGCAAGCCATAGATATTCGTGGAAAACGTTGTGTCAAAAGACACGAAATCTCCGTACAGGCCGTAATTCATCTTGCATAAGGAGTCTGTCCAGAATAGGCTTCGCACCACGTTGTTTCCATCGGTCTCTTCCACATGGTGAAACCCTGCCCTATTCCTCTGCATTTCCGCAAAGAGCTTCATGGTGTCCTCGATATCTATGTTCCTTTCTCCAGCCCTGTCCTGGCATGCAATGTTGCTTATGTCAATCGTGTCGAACATAATTTCTCGCCTCGGTTTACCCATAGCAGTGAAGATCTACATGACTTTCCTTGGCTCTAGCCTTGCCTTCTGCAGGACCTGGATAAAAAATTTCTCCTCGGGTCTCATGTTCTTATAGCACCTCATATATTTCAGCATCCAGTCTGACAGGTGTAGCACGTGGTTGTGCTCTAGGCGTACATTCCTCAAGTACCATATTCCTCTCTCTGTATCTCTCTTTGTTGTTATCTCAACGGGACAACCTGTCCTAATCAAGCAGTTGCTCCTTCTGTGCTTCACAAGTCTCTCGGTTGTTTTATTCGCACCTTCCTTTGTGCACCGGAACACTTGCTTGTCAATCTGATGCTCGGGACCTGCTCTTCTAGTGGTTGATCACTTCACCGAAAAACCAACCTTTCTGGCATATGTGCAGAAGAAAAAGAAGGCATCGTCCCTTGTTTTGAAATGCAAGCCATCCTCTGGTTCACGTGCCTGCGTCACTTCCTCAATCGACGGGAATGCGCTTCCTTTGAACATTTCGTCCATATCTTTCTCTTCTTGCATTGCCTTCCCCATATCAATGATGTCTAACATGTCTCCATTGGGGTCATCGTTGTCACTTGAGATATCATTACTTTCATGACCAGGCGTTAGCTCGTTTTTGACAGAGCTGCTGCAGCTCGCTTGTTTGTCGGATGCGGGGGCGCCATCACTGCTTGAGGTCCAGTCCATCACTACTTCTCAAATCTTGTTGCCTCCTTCTCTCCCGTCATCTTCACGAATGATGTTCTCTGTTCCTCTGGTACCCGTAAACCCAAGGACCTGCGCTGCTTCCACCACAACAGTTGTGCTGTCACCATAGTCGTCTCTGTATAATACTTGCTTCTCTGCAGGTTGTTCTCCCTTAACTGTGGGTAAAGGAATCTTGCAGTTATTTGACTCATCTGTCATGCTCTCTGTCAAGTCCTTCACATGAAGGTTGCAACAAATTAGATATCAGAGGCACCTAAGACATATGCATCTTATTTCCTCGTATAGAAAGTTTTAAAACAGATGTTTGTATGGTCCATCATTTGTTCCACTCCGTTGTTGGAGAATCATCTACCAGGATTTAGCTGTAGGTTTTTGACAGGAACATCCGTGATGTAAACCAGAAGCACGGATTTATATCAGGTAAGATGCATGGGTGTGGACGCACCAAATCCACGTGGGTGGGTGTGCCGAAGGCACGGCCATGCTTTTGTTTGCACTTTACAATCAGAGAGGCACGACCGTGCTTCTGCTTGCACTCTACAATCTAAAGCAGGTTTACAAACAGAGAACATAGTTATGTAGTCACCTTTCTTTCCTCCTGTCTCTCCTGCTCAGCACATCTTGGCGACATCCTCTGTGCATTGGAGATTTCATTGACAATCCTGAATGCCATCGGAGATCCTCTGGAAGGACCTCTCATGCTGAACGCCAATGGCGATCCTTTCAAAGGACCTTGCCTCGTCATCTTTAAATTGTCACCAGTATATCCAATCCGTTGGAGCCTTTGTTCCTGACGTGGACTAGCCTGATCCTTATTTCTTTGCTCGCAGGCCTATGGCACGCGAACAGACAAAGAAATTTTCATGATTAAATTAAAACAACACAACTGTTTGATATATTTTTCGGTTGTTCGACGTTGCTATCACCTCTGCTATCTTCTGGTGATGCAGATCAGTAAAGATTCTTCCTCCAATTGCTGGGATGCTGCTTCTGTCAATCATGCTTGATGATTCATCATTTGTGCTTTTATTGGCAACATTCAATGTGCCGACATCAACGATTCTTCTGTTACCATCTACCTCTTCACCAGGACCATCAGAAAACACTACTCCATCGGAACGACTGCTCTGCACGACCTTGAGTTTTGAAGCACATCGTCATTAGATGCACATGTGTGTATTATGAAGCATTAGCAATTTAACAAATAAAACATATGAAATGATCTTGTGTGTCCAGATTTGTAAAACAAGGCTGAGTTTTCAAGTTTTTTATCGTTACCTGGAGCGACTCGTTGGTACGGTTTCTGTGTTGCAACTTTGGATTACAGGCCGAAGTCGGGGACATTGCAGCAAAATTTACTCTGTTGCTTAGAATGCTCCTTTTAGCATGTGTCTGCTACACACCTTGTTCCTGGTTGGGACGCTTACCGAGCACTTGTTTCTCGACCTTGACTACATTTACCCCAGCTCGCCTGGCATGTGCGTGCTGAACGTCATCTGCACTCTTTTTTTTGTTCTCCACTTGCAGCAGTTTCTTTTTCTTCCATCTATCGATCTTTAACTACGGAGCACATAGATGGAACAGTGACGCGTTACAGCACTCAACCAAGAAATATTCATGATTTTTTCTATCTGTTATTGATGCCCATGGGCCTAAACATTACATTACTCAATGGTGACACGTTACGCCTTGAGAGTATATAATGCAGAGAAAGAAAGACAAGATAGCATCCAAAACCTAAGGTTCAATTGATTTCGCCGCAAATGACTCTAGTGTGATTCACTTGTTGCTGTTACCTACTTTTCATTTGCATTTGCGATATCATTTAGAGATACGCCAACCTTGCTGCCCTGATCAGCTGGTGCGATCCTGAACATCTGCAGGGGAAAAAAGTTATACAATGAGCTAAAAACTGTTATACAGTGTTGTTTGAACATGCTCGTTTTTTTGCTGACATCTAAATAACTTCTGTTTACTACAATACAATTGACATGTATTTTTAGTTAAATAGAATTGATGTATAGAATATTTTTTATTTCACATACTACACGGGATCCCAAACGCAAGTAAGATCCTTGTGCTAATCTGGCACTACGTCATAATATAACAATAGATCTCCATGAAATATGGTCAAAAAAACATCTTGTTACTGCAAAGTATCAATGCTCAAAAGCCAACACAGAACAGAGCACTTTTATTCCTCACGCACCACATCGCTAGCGAAATTAACAACCGTGACACAACAATTACGGCCTGAAACTTCTTTCTGCACCCCTGTGAAGACCAAGTAAGGCGGTTGGATCGTCGATTACATAAGAAGGGATCCAATTCGAATTATGGCACACGCTACCTGCTGCTACGAGCAAACTGAAACCATGCTTAAAAAAATAAGGATACAGAAAACTAACGAGAACATCGAAGACGCATGACCAAAACATAAATATATTGCGGTGACCGTGCTAGTTCATCAGGAAGGATTGAAAACGCCGAGCGGCAAAAATCCAATCTACCACGTGCGTCAGGAAACATCACGGGATGACTTGATCATTTTTTAGCTAACCTTTGTTTGCTGAATCTTATTCCTAGAGCGTTCGGACCCGGATCCACTTCAATTTTGTGCGCGATCTACTTTCCTGATCAAGGCAACTCTCAAATCTCCATGGGTGATTTTGAATTAGAACGAGAGACGGGAAAAGGGAGAGAGATGCGAACAAATAAAGAGAGCATCCTTCTCTCTTTGCGTACATGAAAAGTCTGGAGCTGGACCTGAGCCGTCGTATTGACACATGGGCCCTCCAAAGGTTTCTTTGACAGACTAGTGGGGTCACTTTTCGGGCAACAACACGGAAAGTCCTAGATGCAATCAAGCCATACTGACATGCGGGCTCTACAATGGTTGCTCTTACTGACCAGTAGGGTCGGTCGTCAATGAATTCCAGATCTCAGTTCGTTCACTCCCCATCTGGCGTCCTTGAAAACAATTTGGGGGTGGATATCCTAGCTCTCCAAAGGAATTCCTGCTGATTGGTCATATAATTTCTATCTACTCCCCCCTCTTCCCCTGAGAAATCGTCCATCCTCTTCCTCCGCGTCGTGCGCCTCCTATTGAGGTAACACATTACACCTTGTACCTGCTACTTTCTTCCTCCTCACAGCGCTTCACATGTTGTTTCAATTTTTGAACGAAAAAAATTCGGCAAGACCAGCTAAATTCACATTGGATGAGGAACGCAACACGAGAGAGATGCGGCACGAATTAAATTTATCAAAATATTTTTCGAAATCCCAGGGGTCAGAGTCGCTGGTCGGGAAGTCGCGGAATTGCTTCACAGGAAAACGTTGATGGGCGTTACTTACAGTTCCGACCGAGATTTCACTCGACTGACCCACAGTTCTAACCTGTCAGCTGTATGCTGATTTTAATTTCGATCCTGCTATTCATAGTGTTACGAACACCTTTGATCCTTGTAATAGTCAGAGAGGTCAATGAATATATGTATCCGCGTCTACAAGTTGACATGCGTAGTACTTACGCTAGTTAACTCGGAGTTAACATCTTTCTCAATTAATTGAGATGTCAATGATAATGTCACAGCAACTATTAACATCTGTCCTAGCTAGTTGAGGTAGTAATCATCATGTCTCATGGCCTGTTATGTAGCAATGGATGGGATGGACTCCACACCACAGCTCTCAGAGACCCAGTCTCAGTCTGTGGATGGAACAAAGCTCGTGACACAAGATTTCATGGTCCCTGACCAACTAGAAAAGGAAAGGATAAGGACCAAGTCCAAACATACAGTGCACGAAAAGCTCATTCAGGAGTACAGAAGGAAGAAGCAAATCTCAGGCTCACAGTAGGTTCTTTTTTTCAGTGATTCCCATGTGTGTTGTTGCATTTGCTTTCAAAAATGAGTAATTCTCGTCTCATATGTGTTTCTTATTCGCAAGACGTTTATATTCAAGATTCAATACATTTTTTCAAATTCAATTCTTAATTTTGTTCGCATAGCAGTTAGAATGGCCGAGTATGAAGAAGATTTCAGTACAAAACTGAGCCTTAAGAAGTTCATATCTGTTTGTGACAAGCTGACAGACGACCAGAAGCAACTTGTCAGAGACATTGGTTTTGGAAACCTACTAGACTTGTCCTGCCAAGAGATCCCGAGGTGTTTCATTCAATGGCTTGTCCGTTACTTTGACAGCAGCTCCAGTTCTTTCATATTACCTAGTGGATTCACATTCCTTATCAACTCTTACACCGTCCACCGCATATTGGGAATTCCACTGGGAGGCAAAATGATTGCTAAAAGGTGCTCAGAAGCTTTCAGATGTCAGGTTAAGTCTGAGACAAATTGTGCCGCGCAGACTCCAAGCATCATAGAACTGATTGATCTCATGACCCCGGAACTGCAGGAAAATTATTTCAACGGGTTTTTGTGATGTTTGCAACTGCAGTATTTCTATGCCCGACGACATATGAATGTGTAAGCCCAGATTACCTAGCAGCTCTTGAAGGACCAGCATCAGATATCCCATCATATGATTGGTCCGGAGCTACTTTAGACAAGTTGGTGACATCACTCCAGACATTCAAGGATAAGGACTTCAACGGCGCATTGTGTGGCTGCCTCCTGATACCCGTGGTTGGTTCACTACCTTTTTCTTTGAATTCTCTTCCGTCGTAAGTGCTGAGCATCTAATCCATTTTTAACCTTTTTATCTCCAGCAGATAAGCTACTTTGAGTACCTGGATATCAAGGTGATGCGTATGAAAAATGATTTGCCATCAAGGCTACCTATCTGGGATACAGACGCTGTTAAGAATTATACTAACCTAGATAGACTGTCATCAGAGGAAGGAAATTTTGGCAAACACCCTGTGAGTGTAGTTCATTCTTTGTTACTCTCTGGACTCTTACCTCTTAGCAGAATGATTTAGCTTCCATACCTTAATTTAATTTGACCTGTACTTATTTGTTTTCTTGCCCATCATCACAGCTAAAGGATATAAGGTGCACACCTTTCTACCCACCAAATGGCTCTGAAGGGTCATTTTTTCGAATGGGTGCCAAACTAGAAGCCTACTTAGAACAAATTGTGCCAGAATGCAAATTATCTTCGGTGAGTCATTTCGAGCCCATGGCCCATTTTTTTTGTTTCAAATTGTCAATAATTGCACACCCTGTAAGTTTTCAACGTGATTCAACATATAAGTCAGCATATATAGGAAACAGGTACGTGGGCTCGCTGCATTAGGATATAACTGCCTCTACTCAATCATTATAGGTGTGCTACCTGCAATAGGTTACATGTTGGGTGTGCTTTCTACAGCAGGCTTCGTTTATGTTACATGTGCCTCCTACCTACAGTAGGTTAGTTGTGCTGCTTGAGAACCAACAGTGGGTAATTTCTGGTTCTATGATGGTTATAGCCCTTCCTCACATGATAAATTAGTTGTGCTTCGTACAGTAGGCTAGCTGTGTTACCCAACGGAAGTCTAGCTGTGATTATGTGATTATTACAACTGTGATTCTTGGTTAGGCCGTGTGTGATTCCTCATCTACTTCATGCAGTAGTCTAACTATGCTTCCTGCAGTCCAGCATTCCATACAGATTTTTTGCATGTTATTATTCATTTAGTGTTATATTAATATCAGATGCTGTTTTTTTATGTCTCGTTTGTAGGCTAAAGCAGATCTTGGCAAAATCATTAACGAGATGTACACAGAATTTTTCTCTGTGATTCAACCCGTCATTGAGCAGAATCTGGAAAAGGTTCTTTCTCTTGGTAGGGAATTTGGTGTGCAGGAAGTCAAATGATCTGACCACGGCGTATATTGTAACTTCCAGAAAGATGAATCCAACGGAGAAGAAACCTTTTCATCACTTCCTTCCACTTTTCCATCACTTCCTTATTACTGGAAAGAAAATCCTCAAAGATCATGTAGCAGTGGCTCAAGCAATTTTGCACGTGCCTCATCATACTCGATGGATAATCAAAATGGTTGTTGCGGTACTCCTGTGTCACCCTCCCAAAACCTGTATGATAAGGAACAGTTCAATACCCAGCTATCCTTGCAACGTCAAACATCAACCGAGCTTAAATTGTGCTTGGAGGTGATTGAGATAGACCTCAAGACCAATGACTTGGATGCCAATGCTAGGTCACATCTGGAAAATTTGAGACACTTTTATAATACCTGCCTTGATGGGATAGTTGTTCATGAACATTTCGTGTCAACATATGAGTTGTTGGACGAGAACACAGGAATGATACTAACTGGCAAAAATTCATCCGAGAACACTGCACCCACTGCAGCCAACATCTGCACAGCTTCCACAGAACGCGAGCATGTAATCACAGAACCAACGCAATCAAGCAAAGTTACTGCTACTGAAGCTCACACCTCAGAATGTACAGATGAGAAACAGTTAAACACCGTCGCTCCATTGACAAGTGAGACTATTGAGCAGCCTGCTTCTCTAATTATTCAAATGCCAGACATTATTGCATGTTCCAACGGCGATGACACAATTGTTGAAAATTTTCCAACAAGCACGGAGAAGCTCATTGTATCTGAAGCTGTAACCAAGATAGACATTGCTACCGACAAATGTTCTTCTCCCACCATGAAAGCCCAGGTCAATGCTATTAGCAATTTGAGTGATGAGAACAAGATTGGTCGGTCCAAATCATATGAATTTGCATTAGACTCCAAGTTCAGCCACACGCCCACTCATACAGCAACTGTCCCCTGATGTCTACTACGCAACCTTCTTCTTGTAGACTCGTGTTGGGCCTCCAAGCGCAGAGTTTTGTAGGACAGTAGCAAATTTCCCTCAAGTGGATGACCTAAGGATTATCAATCCGTGGGAGGGCGTAGGATGAAGATGGTCTCTCTCAAACAACCCTGCAACCAAATAACAAAGAGTCTCTTGTGTCCCCAACACACCCAATACAATGGTAAATTGTATAGGTGCACTAGTTCGGCGAAGAGATGGTGATACAAGTGTAATATGGATGGTAGATATAGGTTTTTGTAATCTGAAAATATAAAAACAGCAAGGTAGCAAGTAACAAAAGTGAGCACAAACGGTATTGCAATGCTTGAAAACAAGGCCTAGGGTTCATACTTTCACTAGTGCAAGTTCTCTCAACAATACTAACATAGTTGAATCATATGTAAATCCCTCACGTGCGACAAAGAGTTCACTCCAAAGTCACAAATAGCGGAGAACAAACGAAGAAATTATTGTAGGGTACGAAACCACCTCAAAGTTATCTTTTCCGATCAATCTTATGAGCTATCCCTATAAGTGCCACGAACAGCCCTAGAGTTCGTACCAAAATAACACCTTAAGATACACATCAACCAAAACCCTAATGTCACCTAGATACTCCAATGTCACCACAAGTACCCATGGGCTTGATTATACGATATGCATCACACAATTTCAGATTCATCATGTTCAATCCAACACAAAGAACTTCAGAGAGTGCCCCAAAGTTTCTACCGGAGAGTCAAGACGAAAACATGTGCCAACCCCTATGCATAGATTCCCAAGGTCATGGAACCCGCAAGTTGATCACCAAAACATACATCAAGTAGATCGATAAAACATCCCATTGTCACCACAGATATCCCATCGCAAGACATACATCAAGTGTTCTCAAATCCTTAAAGATTCAATCCGATAAGAAAACTTCAAAGGGAAAACTCAATTCATCACAAGAAGATAGAGAGGGGAAAACTCCATATGATTCATCTATATTAATAAAGCTCGCGGTACATCAAGATCGTGCCATCTCAAGAACACGAGAGAGAGAGAGATCAAACACATAGCTACTGGTACATACCCTCAGCCCCGAGGGTGAACTACTCCCTCCTCGTCATGGAGACCGCCCGGATGATGAAGATGGCCTCCGGTGAAGGTTTCCCCCTCCTGCAGGGTGCCGGAACGGGCTCCCGATTGGTTTTTCGTGGCTCTGAAGGCTTGTGGCGGCGGAACTCCTGATCTAGGTTTGTTTCTGGGGGTTTCTCTATTTATAGGAATTTTTGGTGGCGGAAACAAGTCCAGGGGGGCCACGAGGCGACGACAAGCTAGGGGGGCGCGCCCTAGGGGGGTGGGCGCGCCCCCCAGGCTTGTGGTGGCCTCGTGGCTCTTCTGGCCCAACTCCAACGCTCCCTGGGCTTCTTCTGGTCCATAAAAAATCACCGTAGATTTTTATTCCGTTTGGGCTCCGTTTGATATTCCTTTTCTGTAAAACTCAAAAACACGGAAAAAAACAGAAACTGGCACTGGGCTCTAGGTTAATAGGTTAGTCCCAAAAATAATATAAAGTTATAGTAAAATGATTGTAAAACATCCAAGAATGATAACATAACAGGATGGAACATGCAAAAATTATAGATACGTTGGAGACGTATCAGCATCCCCAAGCTTAATTCCTGCTCGTCCTCGAGTAGGTAAATGATAAAAACAGAATTTTTGATGTGGAATGCTGCCTAACATGTTCATCATATTCTTTTCTTCCTTGTATAGCATGGACATTTGGAATTGTAAATGATTCAAAGCAATAGTCTAGTTTTAACATAATGACTTCAATACTCAAGCATGTCAACAAGCAACCATGTCTTTCAAAATATCAACACTAAAGAAAGTTATCCCTAGCCCATCATGCTCAATCATTGATCCATTCATGAAACACACTCAAATATTAGCTATGCCCAATGCTCAAGTACGATCATAGTGCCCCCTAGTTGGTGCTTATAAGAGAAGATGGAGACTCAAAGCAAAAATAAAAATTGCATAAAGTAAATAGATAGTTCCTTCGCAGAGGGAAGTAGAGATTTGTAGGGGTGCCAGAGCTCAAAGTTTTAAATTGAGAGAGAAAAATATTTTGAGTGGCATGCTTTTCCTGTCAACGAAAACAACAAGGTAGCTCACAATACTTTCCATGCTAGATACATTATAGGCGGTTCCCAAACAGAATGATAAAGTTTTTACTCCCCCTCCACCAATCAATCACACTCCATGGCAAGCCGAATCCACGGGTACTGTCCATACAAACAACAATCCTGGGGGAGTTTTGTTTCATTATTTCTTTGATTTGAATTTTGAGCATGGGACTGGGCATCCCGAATACCAGCCACTTTCTCGTGAATGATAGTGAATCAACACATATCGTGAGAATAACACACCTAGCATGGAAAAATATTGGATACTCCCCACCGTTTCATGAGCGGTATGGGCACACAAAAGAGAAAATTTATTTTGAAAATTTAGAGATGGCACATACAAATTTGCTTGGAACGGCATGGAAATACCGCATATAGGTAGGTATGGTGGACTCATAAGGCAAAACTTGGTTTAAGGATTTTGGATGCACAAGTAGTATTTCTACTTAGTACAAATGAAGGCTAGCAAATAGATTGGGAAGCAACCAAACCAAGGAACGAAAAATCACATAAGTGAGCATTGAGCCATAACTAACACCAAATAATGCACCACAAGTAGGATATAACTTCATTGCATAACTATTGACTTTCGTGCATGCATAGGGAATCACAAACCTTAACACCAATATTCCTACTAAGCATAATTACTCACTAACATGACTCACATATTACTATCATCATGTTTCAAAACTATTACAGGGAATCAAGTTTAATTTGTCCCAAGATCTTCATGAAAGTTTTTATTATATCCTCCTTGGATATCTATCACTTTGGGACTAGTTTCATATATTGCTATTGCTTTTTCGACAAGCTCAAACAAATTTAAATGAAGCACATGAGCATAAAGATGTCATCCCTCAAAAAGGTATAAGTGAAGCATGAGAGGAAATGACAAGCTACTCTCAAAATATATAAGTGAAGATCAATGAGTAGTCAAACAATTAAGTAGCTATGTGAGGACTCTCTCTCTCTCAATAAATATTTTCAGATCTGAGTATTTTATTCAACAGCAAGCAAAAGAAAAATAGCACTCCAAGAATAGCACGCATCATGTGAACGAATAAAAATTTAGGCTCAACATAGGCTAACCGATAATTGTTGATGAAGAGAGTTGGGATGCGTAGCATCCCCAAGCTTAGATGCTTGAGACTTCTTGAAATATTTACTTGGGGTGCCTTGGGAATCCCCAAGCTTGAGCTTTTGTATCTCGTTCAATCCTCTCATATCATGGTTTCACCTATTCTCAAAAACTTCATCCACACAAAACTCGAAAAGAACTCGTGAGATAGGTTAGTACACATAATAATAAATCAACTCTTTATGTACTGCCAAGACAAGTTTCATAATAATTTTCAAACATTAGGTACTGTATACTATCATTTCCACAATTTATATCTACCAATATAGGTTATGGAAACTAAAGGATAAGTAGATAACAAAACTATGACAGCAATCTGTCCAAACACAACAGTCTGTAGCAATCTATTAAACCAGTGTACTTCTGTAATTCAAAGAATTATGAAAATTTAGTACATGCTATAAAATTTATATTAAAATACTGTGTAAAAATTTCAGAAACTTTCCACGTTCCAGTAAAATATGAAAATTCAAACACTACAGCACAAGTTTCTGTTTTTTTTCACAGCACACATCAAAACATGCAATGCAAGCATCCTAAGGCAATTCTTGGAACTTTTTATTGAAAAACTAGATTATAAATAACACCTAACAGAGAACAACAAAATAAAATGATGCTCCAAGCAAAACTCATATCATGTGACGAATAAAAATATAGCTCCAAGTAAGATATACCGATAATGTTGAAGACGAAAGAGGGGATGCCTTCCGGGGCATCCCCAAGCTTAGGCGCTTGAGTCTTCCTTGGATATTACCTTGGGGGTGCCTTGGGAATCCCCAAGCTTAGGTTCTTGTCACTCCTTATTCTTCTCATATCGGTGTCTCACCCAAAACTTGAAAACTTCAACCACACAAAACTTAACGGAACTTCGTGAGAAGGGTTAGTGTAACAAAGATAAATCATTCACTTAGGTACTGTCAAGACAAGATTCATAATTGTTCCCACATCATACCTACTGTATTATATCATTCCCATAATTTATATAACTTAATATAAGCTATGGAAACACTAAAACAAGCAAACTATGCATGCCAAACAGAATCTGTCAAAAACAGAACAGTCTGTGAAGATCTGTAGTGTAACCATACTTCCCTGACTCAAAAATTCTGAAACATTAGCACAACCTGAATAATTTGTATATCAAGACTGTGTAAAAAATTCAGATCAAAAGCACGTTCCAGTGAATTTACAAAATTCCTGGACTGAGAGCAAAAGTTTCTGTTTTTGCACAGAATCAAGTCAACTATCATCCACACTATCCCAAAGGCTTTACTTGGCACTTTATTGAAATAAAAGGCACAAAACATGATTACTACAGTAGCTTAATCATGTGAACACACTAAAACAGTAAGGATAAATATTGGGTTGTCTCCCAACAAGCGCTTTTCTTTAATGCCTTTTAGCTAGGCATGATGATTTCAATGATGCTCACATAGGAATAATAATTGAAACATGCAAAAGAGCATCATGAATCTCATGACAAGCACATTTAAGTCTAACCCACTTCCTATGCATAGGGATTTTGTGAGCAAACAATTTATGGGAGCAAGAATCAACTAGCATAGGAAGACAAAACAAGCATAACTTCAAAACTTTGAACACATAGAGAGGAAACTTGATATTATTGCAATTCCTACAAGCATATGTTCCTCCCTCATAATAATTTTCAGTAGCATCATGAAGGAATTTCACAATATAACCAGCACATAAAGCATTCTTTTCATGATCTACAAGCATAGAAATTTTACTACTCTCCACACAAGAAAATTTCTTCTCATGACTAATAGTGGGAGTAAACTCAACAAAATAACTATCATGAGATACTTGATTGACATAACCCCTTTGAATATTAAAATCATGATGACAAGTTTCATGATTACTACCACTCTTTATAGCATACATGTAATCATCATAATCATCATAGATAGGAGGCATGACATCATCATAATAAATTTGCTCATCAAAACTTGGGGGACAAAAAATATCATCTTCATCAAACATAGCATCCCCAAGCTTGTGGCTTTGCATATCATTAGCATCATGGATATTCAGAGAATTCATACTAACAACATTGCAATCATGCTCATAACTCAAAGATTTAGTGCCAAACATTTTAATAACTTCTTCTTATAACACTTGAGCACAATTTTCCTTTCCATCATTTTCATGAAAGACATTAAAAAGATGAAGCATATGAAGCAACCTCAATTCCATTTTTTTTGTAGTTTTCTTTTATAGACCAAATGAGTGAAAAACAAGAAACTAAAGGATTCAATTGCAAGATCTAAAGATATACCTTCAAGCACTCACCTCCCCGGCAACGGCGCCAGAAAAGAGCTTCGTTGACGGGATGTGAGTGCCGCTTACCTAGCCTCCCCGGTAACGGCGCCAGAAAAGAGCTTGATGTCTACTACGCAACCTTCTTCTTGTAGACTCGTGTTGGGCCTCCAAGCGCAGAGTTTTGTAGGACAGTAGAAAATTTCCTTCAAGTGGATGACCTAAGGTTTATCAATCCGTGGGAGGCGTAGGATGAAGATGGTCTCTCTCAAACAACCCTGCAACCAAATAACAAAGAGTCTCTTGTGTCCCCAACACACCCAATACAATGGTAAATTGTATAGGTGCACTAGTTCGGCGAAGAGATGGTGATACAAGTGTAATATGGATGGTAGATATAGGTTTTTGTAATCTGAAAATATAAAAACAGCAAGGTAGCAAGTAACAAAAGTGAGCACAAACGGTATTGCAATGCTTGAAAACAAGGCCTAGGGTTCATACTTTCACTAGTGCAAGTTCTCTCAACAATACTAACATAGTTGAATCATATGTAAATCCCTCACGTGCGACAAAGAGTTCACTCCAAAGTCACAAATAGCGGAGAACAAACGAAGAAATTATTGTAGGGTACGAAACCACCTCAAAGTTATCTTTTCCGATCAATCTTATGAGCTATCCCTATAAGTGCCACGAACAGCCCTAGAGTTCGTACCAAAATAACACCTTAAGATACACATCAACCAAAACCCTAATGTCACCTAGATACTCCAATGTCACCACAAGTACCCATGGGCTTGATTATACGATATGCATCACACAATTTCAGATTCATCATGTTCAATCCAACACAAAGAACTTCAGAGAGTGCCCCAAAGTTTCTACCGGAGAGTCAAGACGAAAACATGTGCCAACCCCTATGCATAGATTCCCAAGGTCACGGAACCCGCAAGTTGATCACCAAAACATACATCAAGTAGATCGATAAAACATCCCATTGTCACCACAGATATCCCATCGCAAGACATACATCAAGTGTTCTCAAATCCTTAAAGATTCAATCCGATAAGAAAACTTCAAAGGGAAAACTCAATTCATCACAAGAAGATAGAGAGGGGAAAACTCCATATGATTCATCTATATTAATAAAGCTCGCGGTACATCAAGATCGTGCCATCTCAAGAACACGAGAGAGAGAGAGAGATCAAACACATAGCTACTGGTACATACCCTCAGCCCCGAGGGTGAACTACTCCCTCCTCGTCATGGAGACCGCCGGGATGATGAAGATGGCCTCCGGTGATGGTTTCCCCCTCCTGCAGGGTGCCGGAACGGGCTCCCGATTGGTTTTTCGTGGCTCTGGAGGCTTGCGGCGGCGGAACTCCCGATCTAGGTTTGTTTCTGGGGGTTTCTCTATTTATAGGAATTTTTGGCGACGGAAACAAGTCCAGGGGGGCCACGAGGCGACGACAAGCTAGGGGGCGCGCCCCCCAGGCTTGTGGTGGCCTCGTGGCTCTTCTGGCCCAACTCCAATGCTCCCTGGGCTTCTTTTGGTCCATAAAAAATCACCGTAGATTTTTATTCCGTTTGGGCTCCGTTTGATATTCCTTTTCTGTAAAACTCAAAAACACGGAAAAAAACAGAAACTGGCACTGGGCTCTAGGTTAATAGGTTAGTCCAAAAAATAATATAAAGTTGTAGTAAAATGATTGTAAAACAGCCAAGAATGATAACATAACAGCATGGAACAAGCAAAAATTATAGATACGTTGGAGACGTATCATCCCCTGCAGTTCCGGCAGCGGTTCTGGAATTGAACTGGTTCACACAATTGGTGAGCATGCTCAACAAAAAAACCTTGCATCCACCAGTGATGCTCCATTCGTTGCTGCCACTTTTACCAACACAACCAAAGATGCCACTGAAGAAATACGGGCACCAGCTACCGAGAATCCAACTAAGAGTGTGAGCGCTGTTTTGTTCAAGAGCCAGCATGTAAAGCAGGCCAACAAACGAATGACAGCTGACAAGAGACCCTCACTGATGATGCCCAATGCAGCAAACGGGGCCATGCCACCAACGAAGAAAAGAGTCAGGATAATAGAGCCTTTAGGACAGTCACCCGAAGATGTATCCAATAAGCGTCAACTTGTTAACAAACAAAAAGCCATGCATGATGCTGCATTCATTGATGATGATAACATATGGTCTAACCCATCAATATATGAAGAAATTGACACGGCAACAAAACGACAGAATAGGCCAGCCAACTCTGAGCATGTAGGCTTCAGAGAATGTCAACCTAATACTCTGACGCACATATCTAGGGCTACAAGCTCATCAGCGAGGTCCACCCTTACTTATACTGAAGGGTCAACTATACCTACCACATCAGCTCCTGAGTCAATGTTAAACGTTAGTTGCCTCTCACAGCCCATTGCTACGTCATACTCTGTGGGTTTAAGCCGATCTCCTTGGTCACAAACTCCCATTGCTATGTCATACTCTGTGGGTTTAACCCAATCTGCCTGGTCACAAACTCCCAGACCAAATACTCTGTCCACACATTGCCAGGAACAACCCCCCTCTGATTATAATCTCCAGTTCTTCAACCAACAATACCAGCAACAACCTTCTCATTGTAATTTCCAATCCTCCCATCATAGAAATGTCCAAAATAATGGTCGCTTGCAAAGCCACCAGCGCCCACCCGATGAATACAACCATCAGCATAACCATGCGCAAAGTTACAATAGCTTACATTCACGAACGAGTAATACATAGTCTTCATGCTCACATCAACACAATACATCAGCAGACATTGCTATGTCTACAACACAGATGCAGCAGCAACAAAAAAAGGGCCTGTGCTACAGAGAAACAACCGTTACAATGAGGGCCAGCACCAAAACCATTATCATGGCCATCAACGTATCGGTAATGGTCAAATCGGTTCCAGTGCACCTGACTCCCAGAACAATCATTATGATCTGCAGCAACAGCCTCGGCTAACTGATCCAACAAATAACCAACATGATTGCTTCAGATTGTTGGATATAAGAGATTCTATGCTCGTAGAGAAACTCGTCTACGAAACAGTTGTGGAGAACACGCCACCGCCAGGCAAAGATGACAGGTAACAAGATCATTGTTCCCACTGTAGAAAACTTTTGGTCAATTAAAATATTGTTCATATTATTATTATTATTATTATGACTAGAAACTTGGAGCTAAGACATTCAAGTGGTTCGCCTGTAGTTTTCAGTTTTTTTTTACATATTACTTCGACACAGTGTTTCGGTTTTGCCATGTTTCAACGTAACTGTCCTTGTAGTGTGATCACGTTGTGTTCTTCTTGTCACTGTAGATTAGGGCTATATTTGCATTTTGAAAACTCGTCGCCTCTCATCAAGTTAAATGTTAAAATAAGTAATTCATAAAATTTAATGGACCTTTTTTTTGGCAGCAAGAGGATATTTTTCATCAATCGATGCTGGGCTGACCATCGAACCTTCGGTCTATCGATGAAGGTCTACGGTTATATGAACGAATACGTGATGGATGCTTACTCAGAGTTGTTGCTGAAAGAACAATTCTACAGTAAACACAACTTACACAAGCACATAATGTACATCGAAGCTTCAGTAAGTTTTAATTTAATTCCTCTACCTTTTTTTAAATATTAATAAAAAATTGTACCAAAGAATAGTAAGCAAGCATCTATCTTTTGCAGGATAAATTTCAGGTCAAAGATGTAAGCATTGAACTTCTAAAACAATACATTGTAGAAAAAACAATTGGCTACAGGATGTCAAACATCTGCAACTTTGTGAGTTGATCTTGCTAACTTCGCTCTACTGTGTTGGTCTTTGTTTATCCAGTTTCTCCTATTCTTTCCCCTCACAAATATTCCTGCTCACTATTTTAGGTGTTAATTCCTATGAGACAAAACAACTTTATATACTTGATAATCATTAATTTCGAGAAGAAATGCTTCGAGATCCTGTGTCCTTTTATCAATTGTGACGGTATAAAGGAACATTCAGACATTGTGATTGGAAACTTCAAGAGAGCGTACCATTCAGCTTACAATACTCATCCTCATAGAATAAACGATTTCAGTGTACAACCTGTGACATGCATAACTAACTCCGAAAGAGAGTGAGTCTCTTATTACTGTACCTGTACATCAATATGTGTTATTCATCCTGTAATTCATAATCCATATGTGTTATTCATCCTGTAATCACCGATATATTACTCTCATTTGACAGGGATGACAGCGGTATATTCATAATGCACTTGATGCCGCTCATGGATACGAGGTCATCCTTTTTTATCAACAAAGTAAGTTTGATTTGTGTCAAATCACAAGATGTTACACTATATAATGTTGAAACAAGCGAGCTGTACTATTGAGTTTTAGAATAAATTTTCTTAAATTTATTATGTCTCTCCTTGCAGATCTATGTGAAGCCGTTGCGAGAACAACTAACTTACAAAATGATGACATCTGGCCACAACAAGGGCAAAATATTCGAAGAACTGCAAAATGCCTTCAACCAGCACAACATACAACGTAGAAGACCAAACCTTTGAAGTCTACTATTCTAACACCTAGTTGTCAGAACAAGAAAGATTCACCTATTTTGTTTGGTGCTCTGTGATTCAATATACATTTATATCTATACCAGATATCTATCGTATCAAAAGTATGTTTGCCGTACTTAAAATCCTACTGTACTTTTAGAATAAGGTGGTGAAATTTTGGCAGAGAGAAATAAGACCGTGAATATTCCTATCATAGGTCTGTGGCTCCTCATAACAAGGAACCGTGCTTCTCTGAGGAAATGTCTCAGAACAAACGTTTGGGACAATCACGCATGACTGTGACTCTCAATAACAGATTTTGATGCCTCTCCTAACTTCACCGCCGTACCCACGACGAAATCCGTATGCTTAAATGCTGTCGTGCTTCAATTCCACTAGTGTCTGTACAACTATGCTTCTTCTGCCTCAGCTTCTCAAAGTGCCATTCTAAACACTTTAACTCCTGACCAATCAAAAAAATACACTTTAACTCCTGTGTCAGGGTGGTGCGTGAGCGACAGACACGGAGGACGTTTTTCGACAGGAACATCCATGATGCAACACAGAAGCCCGAATTCATACCAGGAAGATGCACTATGATTCGTGTGCGAAAGCCACGCCTGGCAGACAAACACAAAGCAAAGGTCCGTCATGCAAAACCAGAGCACGGTTTTATAACCGAAAAATGCACAGTTGTGTACTCAGAGCGTCCACCGGGTTGCGTCTCCAAGAGGCACGCTGAATATGGAAACTCGAAGCACTGTTTTAGTGAGGAAAGTCGATGATGCAAACCGGAAGCACGGTTCATATGAGGAAAATACACGTATGGGTACTCTGGATATGCATTGTGCTTCGTGTGCGAAATGCACGGCTGGCACGAAGACACAAAGCAAAGGTCCGTGATGTAAAACTAGAGCACGGTTTTATAATAGCAAGATGCACAAATGTCGATGCAGAGGGTCAACGGGTGTGCGTGTGCGAGAAGCATGGCTACCACGGAGTCAGGAACTCACAAATTTTCAAAGTACAACTTCCTCCGGGTGAACAAACACCACAACAATTTACACAAAACAAAATAGTAACTAACTGCAAGTGATAGAAGATAACCACCACGTATTTCTCTTGAGACCCCATCCAGAAGGAGATTGCTCAAAAACGTCGACGTCTGTAGCAAGGGAGCAAGCGCTTATGTAGACGGTCCTTCATCTTCAGAATACGGCGGTAAAGCTCATAGCTAACGTACCCGTCCTAAAGAAAAAGTGAACGAACATGAAAATTTAGAATAAGAACAAACATCCTTGTGAAAACAAAAATTCAAATAAAAAATAAAAAATTCACATACAATTGCTGCATATTTCAAATGCTCCGGAGAAAGTGGCTTCCAATCCCAATAGTTATGCTGATCTCTTGGGAACGTTGACTTCATATCGCTGTAAGATTCATCTATGATGTCTGCCGCCAGGTCTGCCATGGAGTCCCTTTCTTGGCCGTCTTTGATCATATACTCCTCCTGAATGTCGATGTGATACTCTCTTGGAATATTAATGTAACTTTGAAAGAGAACCCTTCTGTCCATGCTGACATCCACGCTAGCGAATGTTATACCTCTGTTTTTGAGGAAATCCTTCAAAGCCGGACACTGCGATCTCGCCTTGCACATGTGATAGAGCAAAACATGCTTGCGCATCGCCAGTTGAATCACGGCAACTTCCCTATTCCCCCAATAATCCTTCCCAGTGTACTCCAGGTCCAGACCAACAAACTTGTACTCATCCTCTCGCAACCATTGCTCATACATGGCAATGATCTCCTCGACCTTGTAAGGCTCGTTGGTGTACCAGACGTCCATCTTCATGTTCCCATCAGCCCGTATCTCGTGATACGGAGTAGTGTTCTTCCCGTCATCCATGCCACACAAGAAAGGTGACGTTGGAATCTAGAGCTGAGGTTCTGTGAAAAGAATTGGACGTGGTGAGGATGATGGGGAAATGGCTACGCGTTGCTTCCGTCGCGAGAATGGGGACATGTGGTGACCTGTAGGAACCGACTGGTATATAACCTTGACGGAAGACAACCTCAATTACCATGTCCGTCAATGTGAATTGCAAACCGTCAATAGATGGTTGTGATTCCCAAGAGCGTCGAATCATGATTCCTCCTACACTCACGGCTGGGCAAAAAATTTAATGGGGTGTCACATCCAAATTAATTATGGCAAGGTAACTGAATAGTCACATCCAACAGGCGCGCCATCAGTCATGAGTTGGTCCTTTGACCAGTGTACACACCTAGAGAAGAGTGCGAGAAAGCTAAGGGACACCCTATCATCCATCTTAGATCCGACGGCACCACACACATGGCTCTCCTAGCCTATAGATTTGTGCACGGCTGTGTAGGCACAAGAGGCACGGGAGTGAAGCCTCTACAGGCACGCACGTTGGGTTCTCGAGGCACTGGTAACAGCACCCTCTGCATACACAAAAGTGTGGTACAAGTGGCATGCGTCCGAATACCCAGCTAGAGAGTTGTAAACTCTCTATAGCCACGGGCATGTTGCACTACAGGCGCCCGAGGCACGGAAGTCAAGGCACTACAGGCACGGACGTAGCCACTGTGTACAGCACGGGTGTGTAGGCACAAGAGACAAGGGAGAGTGAAGCCTGTACCTGCAGGGATGACGTGGGCCAGAGGCATGGGGGTGAAGCCTCTACAGGCACGGGAGTGAACCTCTATAGGTATGCGAGTGAAGCCTCTACAGGCACGGGAAATAAAAATACAAGCATTCATTCCGTCTCTTGGTCCCTCGAGCTTCTTTATATATTATTCCATTCCTCTGGCTCTCTCAATCACTTCGCTGCCTCCATCTCTCCCTCCTCATGAGTCCACAACTATCCCTCTCCCCATTGGCCGCCTCTAGGGTCCGCCTCTAGGGTTCGTAGTTCTACGCCGATCCCAATTGGTCCGCCTCTTGGGTTCGTAGTTCTTCGCCGATCCCCATTGGCCCGCCTCTAGGGTTCGTAGTTCTTCCCCGATCGTCTTCCGCTCTACCCTTTCTTATTGTTTATTAATTTCTAAGCTGTGCTTGCACAGAACTTGCACGCCCGTCATTTCCTTAGTATTGCTCTGCTCCATCCTCGTTCGCACCCGGCTGCTTATCTGCTTTCACAGGTATGGCTTCCACAGGTATGGATCCTATTAAAATGTATCCGTCTGCTCCATAATCGAATCCTTGATTACGTTTTTTCAACAGGTTCATTTGATTTTTCTTGTTTTAAGTTTAGGGTTTAAGTTAGTTTCGTTAATGATCGACTAGATCTGCTACAAATTAATCCTTCTCTAAAGAAATCGAAGACGGTTAGAAAAATAAATTAGTCATCTAATCATCACTCATGTATTTCTGTACTGACGAGGGGACTGTAAAAATAGATTTGCTTCTCAGTTTCTAGTTACTTGGCCACAAAGCTGGTCAGATTTCTTTTATGAAAAGAAGGATGAATTTGCAGTAGCTATTTTTTTAACCTAGTGTGTTTTTCGTTATCTAATTTCACCAATTTCTAGTTGTTCCATAACTTTTTTGCTCTTAATTTAACCAGGTATGGTTTGCCCTACTTGCCGCAATCCAAAAGGCCATTGCGAACGTTACGCTGGAGAAACGCAGGCGTTTGATCTTATTCTAGATGAGAATTGCTCGAGACGCATGGTTAGTGCACAAATTTACCATACTTATCTATGTATCTTATTCAGAAGACACTGAACATGATCCACTTTTGATGTCCGCTTTTGGACTATCAAGTTTTTATATATCTTATTTCATCTCTTTGCCTCTCACAATCACTTCTCTGTCTCCATATCTATACATTCAACCATGCAAACATTCTAGTCATTAATTTATCATACTATATCGCTGTGAATTACACAAATTCTTTAAGTAGCGAATGCCCAAAGAGTTTGAATTTTTACTTACAACTTTTCATTTTTAATAATTTTCACAGTACATGCCTTGCAATGCCAGAGCATTTCTTGCTGATTACATAAATACACAGAAGGAGCATGAACAAAAATG
This sequence comes from Elymus sibiricus, assembly GCA_039707655.1. NCBI lineage: Eukaryota > Viridiplantae > Streptophyta > Magnoliopsida > Poales > Poaceae > Elymus > Elymus sibiricus. The sequence goes on from CM077675.1 coordinate 285,724,035, forward strand.
GCATGGCAAGCAGATTGAGCCTACACTTGTTACCCCCGAAAACAGGTCCTATCAAGTTACCTTTAAGCACAGTCCAAAACACACAAAGTTACAGGGTGATGGTTGGATGGAATTTGCTATTGATTATGGTCTTCGTCCTGGAGACCGCATAGTATTTTTCACACCTGACCATGGACTGAATCTGGAGGTCGAAACTTATCGCAGATATCGAAGGCTGTTTCCAATGCTTCATCTCGGTAAGACTATAAAATTTCAATTAAATTTTTTGCCAGCTTTTATAATCATGAATGATTTAGTACTAATTTTATACATCTTGTTTTTCCAGCTCTCGATGATCTTTCTTCCAATGACCACGAGTACGTTCAATGCTGTGTCTACTCGCGTGATATTGACCTTACGTACAACCACACACGGTTCTTTCTGCGTTGCCTTTTTGGAGATACATTCATCCGTTGCCGCCCGTTTGTCCATGTGTTGACAACGACAAACACAAAAGATGCTATCATGGTTAGTTATCACTCTCCGTATTAAGTGTTTTTCAACGAAATTTATTCCTAGAACTTGATGTTTTTCACCATTCAGTATGCTCACAATCTATTATACCTGCAAGTATGAAGTTCAAACATGACTTTTCACCTGCTGACAACCTATTATACCTGCAAGTAGTGATAACTTTTGACCTGCTCACAACCTAACAAGCTCTGCATTTCTATTATGCCTGCAGTGTACTAAAAATACATATCACTATGTTGTTGTTCTCCTTTCTTGATCTATCTATTGATTTTTTTCAATTACTGATTCCATAACAAATTAGATTTATGTAAGCTTACTTTCAATAAAATAAATTAGATTGTTTCCACACTGAACGTTCCCACTATTTAATTCAACGACAAAATAACCATTTATTCTATTTATTTTATATCTATTTCATTTAGAAAATTCCAAGGAGTGTTGTCTCAACATTGAAGACGTGGGTGGATGTGCCTGTCAACGCTAGTATGACCCTTGAAGCTGCAGAAAAAGAATCCCGTGTCATCACACCTTCATCATACTCCATCTGCAAAAAAGACGGCAGGATGGTGATTGAGAAGTATTCTTTCAAAGAATTCCTCTTCGATACAGGCTTTGCTGAAAAGGACGTTCTTCTGATAACATTCAAAGAGTGCAATGATCATTCTGTGTCCATTATCTTTCAGCGCATTGTATAGCTGATGTTAGTGCCGCAATTAAAACGCTGCCCCTAAGGACTGGTTTGTTTGTTAGGTTGAAGTTATCTTTTGCCCATATCAAGATGGTGCTACATTGGTAGTTGAAATGGCATTTATGAAGCTCATATGAACCAACTGGATATTTGAAGTCTGACAACGTTCTGTAATCTGAATTTGTGTGCTAGACGGTTGGGAAGAATAAAACTGCACCCAATGCTTTGTGTGCAACACGCACGCATGGCAGGGAATCACAAAGAACGGTTCTACACACAATTTCCGTGATGTAAATCAAAAGCACGGATTTATATCAGGAAGATGCATTGTATGTGTACACGGTAGATACACAGTGGTGAGTATACGGGATGAACGGCTGTCACGGAGACACAAAGCACAGTTTTAAGTAGGAACGTTCGGGATGCAAAAACAAAGCACGGATTCGTCTAAGCAAGATGCACGTATGTCTACTGTGGATATGCACTGTGCTTTGTTTGCGAGAGACACGGCTGGCAGGGAGACACGAACCAAAGTTTCTTGCGCCCTGTATCTGTACACATCACTGTATCTCTACATAGCACATCGACGGTGGTGCGTGCGCAAGGCACGGCTGGCGGGGAGAAACGAAACACGGTTTTAGACACAATCTCCGTGATGTAACGGACTTATATTAAGAAAATGCACTGTATGTGCACGCAGTAGATTGACAGTAGTGCGAGTACGAGAGGCGCCGCTCATATGTAAGACAGAGCACTGTTTTATATTAGGAAGATGCACCGTATTTGTACATAGCACATCCACGGCGGTGTGTGTACGAGAGCACGGCTAATATGGAAACACGATGCACGGTTTTTAGACAGGAACGTCCATGATGCAAAACAGAAGCACGGATTCATAATAGGAAGATGCACGTATCTGTAATCCGGATATGCACTGTGCTTTATGTGTGAGAGGCACGCCTGATAGTGAGACACGAAAACACGGTCCGTGATGTAAAACTACAACACGATTTTATACTAGGAAGGTGCACGGGTGTACAATGTGAGAGACGCACGACTCGCTGGGAGATAAGAAGCACAGTCCACCTATATACATATAAGTTTTATATATCTGAATATCTTTAATTCTGAATAACAATCTTTTGTACCATATATTTTATTAAAACATCTGCATATACAGTCTATAAGTAGGATCACTGCGGCAGAGGGCTGAAAATAACAGCAAGCTCCTGATCACGCTCTTTGAAGGTTATGAGCACCAAATTGTTTACTTCAATAGAAGATGCCCGAAGAAAATTACCGAAACCTTCCTTCTTGAACACCATTCTACCACCCAAGCCAATAAAGTAGGAACAAGGAATGCTCACAGATATATCATCATCTTCAGAATCCAAAGTAATTTCAAGAGTTAAAGAACCAATCCTAGGAATTGACAAAAAATCCTTCAAACTCCTCACAACCATGCTCGGAATAACTTGACAAAAAACATCAAGTTATATGATGTTCAGCTTACAAATTTAAAACAGTACACTAGAGCAAAGAACAAATAAGTAAATAGTATCCAAAAACAAAGCTCACCATATGTTGGCAATTAACATTCATGGAATCAATCCTATGAACAAAAGGAGTACACAATATGTAGTTGTCATCAAAGAGCTATCGCGACATGAAATACATTTGCTGATAATTCAGACTGACACCACGACTATAAAAACAACTGTCAACAAGTTCCCTCTCAGTTTCACTCAGATCCTCAAGAGCTACAAAAAAATAATTTCACAAGTTCAGCAGAACAGCAAAACATATAAGCTGAAACAAAATATAAAATCACTCAAAAAAAACCTTACCAACACAGGGTAAAGGGAACAACATAACACCATCCCGATGAAAATCAACACCAATCATAGTTCCATAGTGCTCAAGCCTAACAGTCATAATGTCACGATAACGGAGACCATAATCATTCACAAGTTCCTCCCAGGAAGGACCATGGAATTTACTGCTCACCCGACCATGTCTAAACAGAACACCATATAAGTAACCCTCACTGCTGTGAAGAGCAAGATCAATATCTTTGTCACCCCTCCGAATAGCTAAAGCTCTGCACTCCTCAATGTACCGAGCAAGATGTGATCTAACACTTCACGAAACATACTACAAAAAGAATGGAAGCAAACATCATAATCATATAAACAAATGCATTAGAATACATTCCAACCAAAACAACATCAACCATATGCCACAATCAGGTAAGCAAGAAATATAATCTCACAACACACCATGAACAGCGACGATCCAGCACCACAGTGAAGACAGACGCACAAGAATCAAACGAATAACAAGGGCCACCTGGAGCTCGGCAAAAGGGACAAGCCATTACCTGCAAAGAAACGGTGACCAATAAGAACTGATTCCACAACCGAGTTGAAAGTTGACATTTGATTGTGTTGGAAGCCCCCACCCGTAATTTCCCCTGAAATCTCAATTTTCTGGAAATATAATGGGAAAAAAGAAAACACGAAACAGGAAACACCGACTACATGATTACCCGGGGACAAACACGGCGGGGAGACGGCGGAAGGACGACGACAGCGGGACGGACGACGGCAGTGGAGGACGGCAGCGGACAGGACGACGACGGCGGCGGGACGAGACGAAACAAATCTGAACAAATAGATCGAAGCATTACTAGAAAACCTAAATTGTTCAGGGACTTAATTGCAAAAGGGAAAACCAGATAAAGGAAACCGGACACCAGAAATAACGGGACTCTTCTCAGCGCGACAAGTGTCACGCGCTGAGCGCGGTTGAAAGGTCTGCAACGCGTCCAGAACGCGACACTTGTCGCGCGCGGAGAACACCCCGCGTAATCGTCGCGAGGTGTACTCCCTAACTAATGATTTCGACATACTAGGCCTATAAATTTTGGGGCCCCTAAAATTTATGGGCCCTCTGCGGGCTGCACACTTAGCACTACTATGGGCCCGGCCCTGCCCCCAAGCACCACCGCCCAGTCCTCAAGCTGGACTGTACGGCCTTCCTTTCTGGCAACCTCAAAATCTTGCAGCTCACCAACGTGTCCATGGGCAGCCGCACCCTCTCGGGGCTCTGTTCTAGGTGTACTTCTTTGCAAGAACTAGAGCTCAGGAAAGCTTTCATATTTGCCGCGGAGAGTCAATCAACCTCACTCAAGCGTCTGACTATGGTCAACTGTGGAATCTTCAACGGCCTCACGGTTGATGCTTCGAACCTTGCAGCACTGCGCTGCATCAGACCTCGCAGTTTTGTTCCTCAGATCAAGAACTCGGGGTCACTAGTGACGGCCACTATCATGCTTGATGACGCTTGCTTGCAACATGTTGGCCCATGGTCAGTACAGGATGATGAGGACGATGGCGACTCATATACTGATGCTGAGGACTCTGACATCAGTGAATCTCAATCTCAATCTGATGATGGTAGCTGTGCAGTTGTTGATGAGTATGCAAGAGATCGTGAGCATCATGGAAGCGGTGATATTGTAGTTTATGGTGGCAAACGTATTTTTCACAGCCTCTCGAATGTGAGAACAATGAACTTGTCAGCTCATCGAGGAGAGGCACGGTACTATCACCTTCTCGTTCTTTTATGCTTTCTGCATGGAAAGAGAGTAAGGGGCTAGAGTACTATCTTGGAATTTAATGTGTGGATAACATTTTGGTATTTTTTCTTCTGGTGGTGAATCTCTCAAGTCATTATGAATCTGTCTAGAGGTAGAGAAGAGCTGAAATTACATCGTTGAGACGTTGACCACTCAAATATCAGCTTTAGTATTACCTCGTACTTCCTCCGATCTAAATTAATTGACGGAGTTTTAGTACAACTTCAGTAGAAAGTTGTATTTATTGAAGTGTATATGTGAATTGACTATCCTTTTTCATTAGTTCGGACTTTTGATTGCGTTGGCTAGTGCATGAAGCTTAACATAGTATCAGAGTCTAAGGTCTTGAGTTTAAGTCCTGACTTTCGTAGTTTATCTAAAAAATTGCTGCTGCCCCCCTATATGTCCACGTATAAGCTTCTTGAGCCATACCTCTGAGTCTGTCCACGTGTTGACTTTCCGCGTCACACGTGAGAAGGGGTGTTGAAGTGTATATGTGAAATATGTGGATTGGCTAGCCCTTTCCATCAATTCGGACTTTTGGTTGCGTTGACTAGTGCATGAAGATTAACAGTACTAAAGTTGCGTCAATTAATATGGATAGGAGGGAGTATCATTTTATTAACCTATTGGATAGTTGCCCACTGCAAGAAAAAAAGAACATTGAAGTTACTACCTTCACAGTCTTAAGAGCAACTCCAACGCAGCGACCCATTTCGTCCGCGCGCGTCCGTTTGGGTCTGCGTGGACAGAAAAGTCGGTCCAACGCGCCGACCCAAACGGACGCGTGTCCGCTTTTCGTCCGCCTGCCGACCCATTCCCGGCCCATTTTTGAGCCGGATTTGCGTCGGCGCGGACACGAGACGGACGCGCGCACGCCCGCCTACTACTCCCCTTGGCCCGCTGGTCGGTGGCAGCCTTCATCATTTCTCTCCATTTTTTCCAAAACCCTCCCGCCCGCGCGCGCTCTCGCTGCTCGTCATGGACGCCGACCTCGATGCCGCCGCCGGCCTCGCCTCCCTCGCCTCGTCCGGCATCACGTCCGCCCCCTCCGGCAAAGGCAAGCCAAGACCGCTGCCGCGCGCAAGCCGAAGAAGAAGCTGACGGCCGACGAGCGGGCAAGGGGGTCGGCGAAGAAAAAGTGCCGGAGGCACGCGGCGGACGCGAGGGAGGAAGCCATCGCGGCGGCCACCATCGTCGCCGCCGCGCAGCAGGAGGTCACCAACGCCTGCGTCGCGGCGGCAACGAGGGAGGCGCTAATGTACCTAGGGTTAAACCCTGGCCAGCATGGTCTCGTCAACGCCGCCGTGGCCGCTGCCAGCACCGGCTCATCTGCGTTTCCTGGGATGGTGCTGCCCGACTCGCCCCGCCCGTCGGCGACGCAGCCGATGCCCGGCTTCCACGTCTACCCACAGGCCTACCCGCAGGCCTCCCAACTCTCCGGGGAGCGTGGTGGTGCCTTCCACGCCTGCGCCCGCGCCCATCGACCTCAACGCCACACCGGTGGCCGGTGGCTCGTCATCCGGAGGGGCAAGGAAACGCGCGCGACAGATGCCAGTGGACGTGCTGTCGGGCGCACGCAACCTGTTCGACGGAATGCCGGCCTCCGGCGACGATGACTACATGCAAAACATCATCTTCGAGGGTGGTGCGCCGGCCGATGGCGGTGCCGCCGGGGCTGGCTACGATCCCGACGAGACACAAAGCCAGGACGGCCGAGGGCCGTTCACGCCGTCCACCTTTGATCAAGATCAGGTCGCCTTCGTGCATGATCATGTCGGCGTGGACCTGGACGGCTTCCCGCTCGACCACGAGTTTCCGGAGGACTACGGTCTCGAGGAAGAGGATGAGGTGGACATCGAAGGGGAGCCTTTGTTCGAGGATGAGCTCGCCAACCAAGCCGCCGGGGGGAAACCGAAGCGCAAGAGCCGGCGGACGAAGGCGTACATGGCGGCCGAGGACAAGCTTCTTTGTGAGTGTTGGAGGGACATTAGGCAAGACCCCAAGGCTGGCGCCGAACAAAAGGCATCAACCTTTTGGACTCGTGTCCATCGTGAGTTCCATGAGCGAAAGAAGTTTCCACCATACCAAATGCAAAGCACGCGCGGATGGGTGTCCATTTCGAAGCGTTGGAAGGTGATCCAACAAGAGTGCAACAAGTTTTGTGCCACTCTTGAGAGCATCAAGGCACGCCCCGTGAGCGGCATCGGCATGCAAGACATGGTATGCTAGCAAGCGGCCCTCTTTGTGTCATTCCGTTTATGCTTGCATATCCATTTGCCAATATGCTTGCATGCAATTCATTTGTAGGCATTCAAGGTCCAACACGGTGGCAAGTGCTTCAACCTCTCCCATTGTTGGAGGGTCATCAAAGACGAGGAGAAGTTCAAGGCGCAATATGCCGCCCTCAAGTCTCGACGGGGGGGGGGGGGGGGGGAGAAGGCCGTGGAGGAGAAAGACGGCGAGAAGCCACAGCCGCGGGGGAAGACCAACTCCAAGAAGGAGGACCAACGGGATGTGGCGTCGAACGCCTTGATCGCAAGCGTGGAGGGCATGATGACCAAGAAGGACTCGAGGGAGAAGGAGCGCCGGCGATACAAGGAAGAACAAATGAACGCCTTCATGGAGATCCAAAGAAGGAGGCTTGACATGGAGGCGGAGAAGCAAGCCAAGATGCTTGAGATGGAGGCGGAGAAGCAAGCCAAGATGCTAGAGATCGAGGCCGCCAACGCCAAGACCAAGGTGAAAGAAGTGGCTCTCGCGAACATGATGACAGGGGTGGAGATCATGAAGGTGGATCTCAACACCGTGTCGCCAAGGAAGAGGCCGTGGTTCAAGAAGATGCAGGCCGACATGCTCAAGTTTGACGACGAGTGATCTATGGCGGCGAGTGCCATCCTTTTTTGTATGCCGGCAAGTGTGCTGGCATGACCACGGCCGCGATGGCGTGGTCGAACTCTCCCGCCTCTTTTTTGTGTGCTGACATGTGTGCCGGCCGCTGGCAAGTGCGTCAGCTGAACTGCGTGCTGTTTTTCTGAAGCTGGCATTGTATGTCGGCGCTGGCATGGTGCCGGCATGAACTTCGGGCGACGACATGGCCGCTGGCATGATCTATGGCCGCGGGCCTTTTTCGAAATTTGCGTGCGGACATGAAATGGGTCCCGGCCGTTGGGCGCACTGCCGACCCAAATCTTAAAGAGGGCGGACGCCGAGCGGGCGGCCGACCCAAACGGACGGCAAACGGACAAATCCGCCGTCCGTTTGGGTCGGCGCGTTGGAGTTGCTCTAACATCTTATCTCTACGAAGGTTTCAACCACTAGAGTCTGTGGCTAATTGAACTTTGAACCTCACTTAGAGCAAGTACAATAAGGTGACATAAGCAGGCTATAAGAAATAGAATAGTATATCCTTGCTTAGTTGGAGGAGAGAGAAGAGGAGAGAGAAGAGAAGCGGGCTTTTGGTGAGTAGCCAGCTGCAGCACAAGACCCAAGACGCTTTGTGAGGTTGTAAGGTGGGCCAACTACTAATAAAATAGTACACATATAAAACTTACTATTGTACATGTCGGCTATTAGGTTGGCTCTAGATGACATGACAACTCCTTATAGCCGATTGTTGGCTGTATTATTAACCTTGCTCTTACTGTTCGGACTCTGGTATCCTATGTGATATCTTTAATATGGAATGCCATAGAACTAGTTTGGTTGGTTATTTTTTAGTCGGTAGATCTAATATGTGCCCTAGATGTCACATGTCAGTGGACCATCAGTACCAACTCCAACATTAATGTGCAGGTTCTGCTGATGACGGAACTGGAGAACTGCCCTATGTTCGAAAACCTGAGGACTCTATCCCTGGTGAATGGTGTATAGATAGCGATTTTAATGCATTATCAACCATGCTTGAGAAATCTCCCAACTTAGAGAACCTTTTCATTCACTTCGACAAGGTACGTGCAATGTATTACTTTGATGAATGTTTGATGCGAGAGTTTAAGCATGTGGCCAATCATTTACACCGGTTCATTGTTCTGTAGAAGGCGTGCAACAGCAGAGATAACACCGATCCAAGTGAAACATCATGTACTTACAACAACCTGAAGGTGAAGATCTCATATTCAGGGGATGACAGGATTTCCCGTCAGGTCGAAGACTTCTTCCTCACCAATAATGGCTCATGGGAGAAGCGCAGGCGCAGGGCGAAGCTGCCGAGATTTCAGCGAAGCAGAGGAGGGTACGGAGCCCAGAGGGAGGGCAATGTGATGGGAACTAGGTTGATGTTGCTGCATACTGCTTCTAGACCAGGGCCAGCCTGAGCTTGTTGTTGTTCCACTGTGTCAGTAAGAAAGTAAATGTGGTGCTGGGGTAAAATTGCAATTGGGATACCATTGATCAGATGTCGAACATAGTAAATGGCCCAGGTGCATCGGCATCGACTTATTAGTACTGGTAAATCAGTAGGTATGTTTGTTTGTTTGTTAAATGGAAACACGGTAGATCAAACTGTATAGTGACTCTGAAACTTGTTGTGTCCTCTTGAGACTTATCATGGGGAGCAGTGCATGGAGTGAATGGCACTGAATGAGCCTGAAGCTGCAATCTGACTTGAGTTCTGGAATGCTGTTGAATGGTTGGTGACCCGAGTTTCTGAAATTCGACCAGTAAATGTCTATAAAAGTCATGTACCGTTTTCTTTACTAGATTTTGCATGAATAATACTTTTATCGTGTTTCATTTTTTCAAGAGCCTAGTCAGCCAAGTTTTGGTTGATGGCATAGACGATTAGGATCAAGTAATAATTGGACAGATATCTCTACTATTAATCTCTACTATTAAAAGAGGATCGAACATCGTCCTGATGGTTCGACCTCGTTCCGTTACCCCACCCTTCTCGTACGATAAAAGGAAGAAAAAATCTGCCGAAAACCTGACGCACCAAACCGACGGAAAAACTGGGAAGAACCCACGTCCTCCATCTTCTCCCCGACAAAATCTCCACCTATCCCAATCCCAACCTGGCATCCCTCTCTCCCGCGAGTCTGCGACCACCCAGCGCCAGCCCCTCTCCCCGCCGAGAAAAATCGCCGGACCGCCTCCCCAAGTCCCCAAAACTTCTGCCGCGGTTGGGGTCTCCGGTGTAGGAGGAGCCGCAGCCCGCGGTGGGTCTTCTCCCCTGCACCCCGAGTGCCGATGGCCTCGGAGCCGAGTGCGGTGGTGTCAAGCATGGCGACGCCGATCCTGATAGCATCCTGGCCACGACGCCGACGGCACGCCCTCACGAGGGTCCCGCACGGGAGCGATATGAGAGGGTGGCACCAACTGTGGCTGCACCGGTGACTTGGCAACCGTCATGCACGTCGACATTGGTTGTGCTACCGACGAGCCCTGCAGCATCGGCGAGATCGACATAGGTTGCGGCACCGGCGAGCTGTGTGGTACATGGATGCTGCCGGCGCAGATCCACAAAATTGGATGCGTGGACTTGTAAGGCTCTTCGTAACTCGGCGCAGACCCACAAGACTGGATGCGTGCACTTGTAAGGCTCTTCGTAACTCTCATCTTCTGCTTTCTCTCTATTCTATCGCGATCTGCACATGCACATCTCGTTGACTGCTGCACCGTTCTGTATCTCGGTTGCAGGCTGGTGATGATAGCCATCTTGGATGCCTTCTTCGAGGACCCCGGTTCGCTTAAGGTGATTATTGCTCGTCCGACTTACTCTGGTTATGGGATAGGATGCACACTAAGTGTTTGCTCATTTGTTTGTGTTGCCTTGTAGGTTCCCTGCCTGTCGATTTTATTTTCTTCCGAGAAGTGCATATTGTTGATTGGTCCGGCTTACAAAGAGAAGTACCAGCTTCCCGAGTCTCTTACAGAGGCACTCAAGTAAGTCTCTCGTACTGGCATTTGTTGCTCTGTTAAGTTATTTAGCTTTTGAGATGCACTGTGCAGATACAAATACTTGTTCGAAAAGTTTCGTCATACTTGTCTCTGTATCTATCAGGTTATTGTTTGACTTGAGTTAGCACCTGCTGTTTTTCTGAATGTGATTACAGGAAACTACGTGTTTGCATAATTGTGGCTAAATACATAATGTTCAATTCATGTATATTATTTTTGGTTATCATTCTACTGTGTGTGTGTGTGTGTGTATGTTCTGTGGAGAACTAGAGAGGAGAGACCGTTGCACATTAGTTTGATTATCATAGGTTTGCACATATACATGTTTGCTTACACCTTTTATACTACGCAATAGTCTTCTAGATTCCTATGCATATCCATGAATGATTTCTTATTTTCAATTTAATTCCTAGACATGGGCGAGAAAGCACGCAGGAGCGAGGCCGCAACAATTCGGAGTGGCGCGACGGTTCCGGGGGACCAAGAAATATGACTCCGCAGTGGACGCTGCTAGACATTACCGGACAGGAGGGCACGAGGGAGAGGGCTAAAGAGGGAAAATAAATGAAAGTTCACCATGCCCACAAGGTTAGCAATGACATAAGAGCATGGAGACAAGACATCCATCTTTTAGAAGGTGGACGCAGTGAGGACATGCTCCAAGATGATATCTATCTCAACACAATCATAAGCTGCATATAACATATACATTGTAAATTGCAATAATAGTTGATATCAATGTTTCTATATCTATGTGTGTTGTCCCGTGGCAACGCACGGGCATTCAACTAGTAGTATGTAAGAGTTCCGCTTCGGCACAACCCCCCTTACAAACAGTATAAAGGGCGATATAGACTTTTCATAACTTTTGTATGTAACATGAGTCTCTCCCTGAAACTTATAGGCCGTATGTTCACACAGCGAGCAGTTAACTGGGTCGGCCCAGCAGCGTAGAGGAACAGTGGGAAATCCTAAAAAACAGAACATGCAACGATCGGTATTCGAACACTGGACCTCAAGTACTAACACCAACGAACCAAAACACTAGACTAAGGAAACCTTTTTGACAATTTGGAAGCACGAAATATTAAGAACTATGCAAAGCGACAGCTTTGTACGTTTTTTTGGAAATTTCAGCGCAGTTTTTTTTAAAAGCGAATGTTTTTAGTTGTGACAAAAAATTGAAAATGCGAACAATTTTACGTATAAAGAACAATCTTTGATAAATGGTATTAATTTTGAAATTCTAAACAAATTTTAAAAAATGAGAATACAAGTTGAAATTACGAACAATTTATAAACACACGAGCAAAATTTGAAACTCAGAACTTTTTTGAATGTGTAATTTTTTTTCTGGGTACACGGACAATCTTTGAAAACTGGAACACATTTTGAAATTTCAATTATTTTGAAAATTTTGAAGCAATTTTGAAAAGAGATTTTTTTGGAATTATGAACTAGTTTGAAATTGCGATCAATTTTTTGAAAACACGTACAGTCTTTGATAATACAGATTCTTTTTGAAATTCTGAGCAAATTTTAAAAAAATAAAAAAATTCCTATTGCAGAATACGAAGCAATTTTTAAATAGGCCATGTTCAACAGAGGGTGTCCGGATAGACTAGAAGACCCTGTCTAAGAGCATGTTGTTTCTCGACATTCTTGAAATGGTTTCATTTTTTTCCATGGCGTTTATGACAAATTCAACGTACCATGCCAATTGTTTTGATTTCTGACAAGTATTGCATTTTCTGGAGTTTCCGTGGTGAGGTAAGACCTATAAATGACCAGACATGTCGCAACATGCATACGGTGTTGGAAGTTATTCAAACCAAATATGTATGCCTAACATGCGCATGTCCACCTTGTTGCAAAAGTTGGGGTCACTCCTAAGATTTCGAACAAAATACCATGTTCAACGGAGAGTTTGAGTTGGCCAGAAGGGTCCATTTGGGAGCACCTTGTTTATCGACAACCCTTAAATGACCCTGAACTTTTTTCATCGCATTGTATGACCAATTCAAGACACCATGTCAAGTTGTTTTAGTTTTCGACAAGGTTTGCACCTTCTAGAGTTTTCTCGGTTGAAAAAGGTCGATAAATGACCGGACGTGTCGCGACTTGCATATGATGTCGAAAGTCGTCCATGCCAGCCATATATTCCTACCATGAGTATGCCCACCTGCTTGCAAATGTTGGGGTCATTTCAAAAATGTCCAAAAGAGCATGTTCAACGGAGGTTGTTCGGGTTGCTAGAAAGGGTCTGTTTGAAAGCTCGTTGTTTTTATAACATATGTCAAATGGCCTCTAATGTTTTTCACCATCTTCTGTGACCAGTTCAAGGCATCATGTCATGTTGTTTGGATTTTTGACAAGTTTTGCATTTTTTGCAGTTTTCCCGATGAAAAGGGGCTAATTAAAGGTCGGACGTGTCGCAATTTGTAAATGGTATCGGAAGTCGCTCAAATCTGGCATGCTCATATGTCTGTGTCAGGCTGTTGCAAGAAGTTATGGGCATTTATCCATAGTGCAAAAAACACCACTTGAGAGAGTGCGCCCGACTATGCTAGACAAGTGCATCCGTGAGCATGTAGTGTTTTCAAATTTGAATACTTTTATTATTTATAATTTCCATCATTATGAATCAATATGAACATTTTGTTATGTCCTAACTTATCAACATTTTGGAATTTCAAATTGTGTATGAAAAGTTTACAAATCTGAACACTCTTTCCAAAATTAATAACACATTCCCAACAATTGATGAAAATTTTAACAAAAATTGTAAACCATGTACTTTAAAAAAATTATCAACTCTTTTTGAAACGTAAACATTTTTAAATTTGTGAACAAAAAATTCCAAAATGGAAACATTTTATGAAATGCAGCGAATTGAGTAGCTGATAAAGTTGCTTAGTACCACCTCGCTTGGTTGAGCGTGTAGTAGGTGGATCTCTGCTATAAAGGAGATTAGTAGGGGTGTTGAGAAAATGCATCAGCCGTCACGTAGCCAAACGCATAACATGACAAGCATTGAACACGTAAATTAAAAATAATAATATAATATAATATGCTAGACCCGATGGGCACCCAAGTGGGTAGGGTTACCCAATTGGTTTGGGCATCAGTCCTAACTGTGACACGTGGGTCGGACATCGGACCAAACTTTGACACGTGGGTAGGGTCCTGAACATGCATTGCCAAGCCCAAGCGTTTAGAAATTTGGAAAAAATCATTTATTGGAAAAAAAAATTACGGACTATAAAAAAAATCACAGATTTTAAAATTTACTAAAAAAGTACAAGAAATTAAAAAAAATCACAAACTTGAGAAAAATCACGATTTTATTTTTAATTTTAAAAAGTTCACTCATTTGAAAAGATATAAAAAAATAAAGGAAAAAAAGAAAAAGAAAAACAGAACAAAACCCGGCTTAAAAGAGCAAAACAGAAAAGCCGGAAAATCCAGTGAAAAAATGGCTAGTTTTGCATCAAGTAGGTTGCGCCCAATACTTAAACATGTACCTGATGCTAGCCCGACTGGCAAGCAGTGGCGCCCAACACCCTGATGACCCAGGATCGATCCTGTGTGGATTCGCCTTTTATCCCTTTTTTTTATTCTACTGTGTGCGCGCTAATGGCCGGCCCATTATTGTAGATGTCTAAGCAATGTCGTATTTATAAGATTGACCATCCTATCCTTTATTATGACGGGGTATGAAAAAGATCTCTACTGTTGATGTGTTTAAAGAGATTGTACCAAAGCGGAAGTGGTAAGTATAAATGGGCTACCACGAGGAATACATGTGCCCTCATTCTAAAATACACGCCAACTCTGGCGTAGATCAATAGATGCAGCTTTGACTGTTTTATCTTTTTGCTGGTAATAGATGCATAGATGCATCTGTGACTGTTTTTATACTAGTAAAGAATTTTGAAAGCATGCATTTATAAAATATACTTTCTGTCGCAATCAAATTTAGAGAAAGTTAATTGCACACTTTGTAGAACGAACGTCGATTCGTGTGAAAAAACAGGTAGTAATATCTATTTTAGCCACAAAATTATGCATTCACTGTTTTTTGTGTGCCAAAAACTATGGAATATTCACATGTAATAAAATAATGAACCGAAAATGAAAAAAAAAGGAAAGACAAACTCTCTTCTCTCTCAATTCTGCATGAGAGTGGCGTGTCCTAATACCGCTGGGGTCACGCCAAGCAGATGAACCCAACAAAGGGAAAGCTGATACTACGTACCTTGAGCTGGCACCTCGCCTCGGCCGCGGCGGCGCGGCCCTTATGCTGCTGCTGGTGGTGGCGTCGTTCCTCCTCATGGCCGAACTCGTGCATGACCCACTCCGTCCTCGTCCCCTTGGGGGCCCACCCCTTGTAGAAGACGAGCGTCTTGCGCATCCCCACCAACGCCTCGCTGGCGCCGTGGGCGAGGATGGCGCGGTCCTTGCCGGTGGCCTTCCAGTAGCCGGAGCGCGTGGCGCGGTTGGTGCGCTGCCCGGTGGCGTACTTGCGGTCGCGCAGGCTGAAAAAGTATCACTCCATGCCGCCCACGCACGCCGCCTCTGCACAAGGAGAAGGACGGATCCAGCCAAACATATTAGCATGCAACCAGACCAATCTGTCCAAATATATAGCTTCAATAAATTCGCACAAAATATGATTTCGGCGAGGTGTTGTTCGTTATCACGTCAGTCAGTCAGTCTAATAACACACCGAGGGTCTCCGGTTCAAAGTTCAAAACCGAACGACGCCAATCCTTTTCACTTTTTTCAATCAACCTTCCCTTCCATTGAAGAGCTCGCACTACTAGGAAAACCGTTTTTAACGACGGTGTATGTGGTCGTTAAAAGTCGGATTGTGGTCGTTATAGGTCATTAACGACCACAATCTGCTGGTCGTGGTAGGCTCCGTCGTTAAAAGTGTAACGACCACATTATGTGGTCATTATTCTTGTAACGACGGGATGGTGTGTCGTCGTCAGTTCTGACGCAATAAGGACCACAGTTGTGGTAATAACGACCACTTATGTTATCGTTAATAATGGTGACCAAAGCATCATTACTGACCACTCGTTCAACAATCACTTTATGCAACATCCAACATTTGAATATTAACATCCACATTAATATAGAAACAAAAGAATCTGAATGGAACAGATCATCACCTCTTTTATTAATAGAAATACGAAAACTCCGACATACAATTCCAAAAGTAAAATGTCATTTAAGAAATTTGAGTCAAAAGCACTCCTTATATGACCAATGTACTTGTTGATATCTATCTGGAAAATGCGACAACTAGAAAAGATAATATTTGTTAATCTTGAATCGAGGGACACCATCGTTGTTTGAATGGATATCATTCTTCATTGGTGATTACAATGCCTCCTGATGCTTCTATATACCACGGTGGACCATCAGTTCTACCTGCTAATTCATCAACGCCATTTGCAGTGTCTGAAAATATGCAACCAATTTGTAAGCATGCAGATGAAGGAAAAATAAAAAATTGACATTAGTTTCATACCATCAGATTCATCCATGTCATTTTCTATGTCACCGTAATTGTTGGCATCAACTTCATCATCATGGGTGCAATATATTTGAGTAACTTGAAGGCAATGAAGTATCGAAACAAAATAGGCCTTGTATATTTCTTGGCGCATCATTTGCAGCTATGAAAACAAGAAGCCACTTTATATCATTCAGTACAAGATAGCTTGAATAATTTTTTAGGTTTGACTAGTACCTTTTGTAGCTAAGTCGTAATCTTTCCATATTTCCTGCTCTCTCATATGAGGTGTGTGTAGCCCTTTTTCTGCTGAAATTTGCTGAAATTTCCAGGCCTATTCAAATGTAAGCTCCATCTTTCCCAACCGAATGTTGTTGAGTTTCCATACTTGTGATGACTCATTATGATAACCTATAATATAATTAAGCTTTACTTTGAACTGGGCACAAAGGATGTACATAGTAAGATTAAATTAAATACGTGAATGCTGATGGACTGAAAAATAATTACTGAATGCCAAAAATATAAGTCCAATACTTATTTCACTGTTTTACAGTCGTCTGGTCACCCTGCATTTATGTTGTTCAATGTAAGGCATACAAATTATAAATAAACCAGATCATATAAGAGCTACACATGAATGGATTGAATTCAATATGGCATAATAAATTTGTAAACCAAAATAAAGCAAACAAAATTGCACCTACATGTTTAGTAATCGTGAACTGGATATGGATGACAATAGTTGATAAATGCTCAGCAACGAAAAAACAGAGGAAGGAGGAATAACAACAAACCTGCAGTGGAATAGCGTCGGTGGTGGCAACTGGCAGTGTGCAGGATGCATCTTGAGCGCGCCGAGGACGAGGTGACTGGCGATGTGCAGGCCACAGCGTGGGCACGCCGGGGTCGAGGACGGCGGCGAGGAGCAGACTGCGGCGAGGGGCAGGCTGCAACGCAGGAGCGCCAGGGTCGTTAGTCATCAGAGAACAGCATGGAGATGGGATCATTAGATCAATGGAGGCGCTGAGGATTAAAAATAGCAGGGAGGAGAGGAAAAGGAGGCGAAAGGAGATGGATCTTACCAGATTCGTTTTCTTTTTCCTCCTGCTAGATCTTCTGGATCGCAGAGAATTTAAAATAGCAGGGGGAGAGGAAAAGGAGGCGCAACCGGACGATTTATGTGGTTCGTCAGCGGCAACGAGCAGAGATGGAGCGGAGATGGGGAGAATGACCATGAAGGCTTCGAGGTGGATGTCGTGAGTAGTGGCCTGGTTATGCGAGGATTGAGGATCCGGATGACTAGCTAATACTTGTAGGATTACGAGCAGATTAGTTTGATTGGAGAGACTTTAGTGCCAACGTTCCCGGGAGCCGCCAATAATCCTTTTCTCTTTGGTGCTTACGGAGGAGAGATAAAGGAGAGCAGATTCTGTTTTTTATAGAGCTATACTGTACATACAAAAAGAGATGAGAACAATAACAAACCCACCCATGGTTCTGTTTCGGTAGTTGATTTCAATCGTGCGGGGACTCGCTCAGATATTTTTAGGGGAGAGTCGCTCAGATTTTAACGACCAAGAGTTTTTGGACATTGTCGTTAATAATAGTTTTTTTTAGTAGTGTCGTGTAGTTTTTTTCCCCCTCACAAAAAGTTAAGTTAGTCGCCAGCGCCATGAACTGCATGCACGAACAAGAACCAACAAAGCTCGATCCGGCTGGCCGGTCTAATGAACGAAGAAAGGTTGCTACGACAGCAGTGGCGTCGAGAGATGAGCAGGCACGTAGCAAGTAGGAATGCTCGGGTACGCACCCCGAAGGTCCCATGGCTCGCACTTGTTGAGGTCTGTTAGAGTTATATTGATGATGGCCTTTGATCTTTTATATTTTTGCCTTTTGACATTCTATGTACATCATATATATGATGGCTTTGACCTCTTAGTAATACAAGTTGCATCAGAGCAACTCCAACGGGGAGACCCAAATCGTCCGTCTGCGTCCGAATGGGTCGGCGCGGACAAAAGCGACGGCCCAACGCGGCGACCCAAACCCAAAAAACGTCCGCGCCGTGTCCGCGCGGACCCATTTTTGACCCAAAAATGCGCCTGAAATGCGTCCTCGCGGACACGAAGCGGACGCGCCCCGCGTGCTCACCGCGTCCGCCTTGGGTCCACATGTCGGCCGCGCAACCACCATCCGCGGTCGTATTAAACGCGACCAGCCGCCTTCGGCCCACCTGGCAGCGCCTCGAAGCTCCTGGTCGTCGTCCTTATTAATCCAAACGTGCGGCGGGGCCGGCCTCATCCACTTCCCCTTCCCGTCCACATCTGGCCACGCGTGCTCCCTTGCCGGCGACCGCAAACCCTAGTAGCCATGGGGTTTTTCAATGGTAAGGGCAAGGGCAAGTTGAGCGCCGGCGCGAGCTCTTTCTGCGGCGCCGGCAGGTCGTCGCCGCCGCCGCCGCAACCACAGCTTCCACCACCACCGCCACCGCCGCCTGGTAGGCGATGCTCCCCACCGGCGCGGGACCCACTCTACATACCAGTCCACCAGGCGCGGTGGCACTGGCAGTACCGCCAGCCGCTGCAGTACCCGGATGTCAACCTGCCCCATGGTTGGCATCTGGATCCGCAGCGGATCCCCATTCCGGCAGTGCCCCGATCTGCGCAGGCGCACGCGGAGGAGGTTCGCCGGCGTCGCTCTGCCCTCATGCCGGAGCAGCGGGCCATGCGTGCTTACGCGCCAGACTCCCCCAACTGGGAGTGCTGGTTCGCGCTAGAGCACGAGGAGGAGCGCCGGCGGGGAGTCCACGTCGACCTGGCCATCCCTCCTCCGCCTCTCGAGGTCCTGCCGGAGGAGGAGGACGAAGAGGCGGCGTACCAAGCCGCCCTCGAGCTGGCAACCCAGCAGGCGCTGGAGGCCAGCAGGCTCAAGGAGGAAGCCCGGTGGGTTGGCCTGGACCGCGCCCTCGCCTTGTCGGCTGCGGGGGACTCCGTCCACGCCCCGTTGTTCGTCCCGGAGATTCCAGCGCCATCGCCGCCCACCGTCGAGCCCATGGAGAAGTACGGGTGGGTGGGTGTTGTCCGCGAGTGGGTGAGCGCGCCGCCCGTCCACTTCGAAGCCACGCCAGAGGAGGAGGTTCGCCACCTCAAGCTCTGGAGGGAGCACTGGCTCAAGGAGGAGGAGGAGGACGGCCTGCGCCAGATGCTTTGGGAGAAGGAGGAGGAGGCGCTACGCCTCGAGGAGGAAGAGGAGGAGCGCGCCCGGCGTGCCGCAATGCCGCCGCCGCAGCAGACGCCGGAGGAGGCTGCCCTGGCAGCCTATCAGGCGGCATTCCCGTGGGCTGGGTATGTGGATCCACTGTCCTCCTTGTAGCTGTTGATCTCCATAGATAGATCTTGGGTGTGCGCAGGAAATTTTTAGTTTCCCATGCAACGTTCCCCTACAGTGGCATCATGATCTAGGTCTATGCGTAGATAACATGCACGAGTAGAACACAAAAAGAGTTTGTGGGCGTTGGTGTTCAGATTGCTTACCTCCTTAGTCTTATCTTGATTCGACGGTATTGTGGGATGAAGCGGTCCGGACCAACCTTACTCGTCCACATAGGAGAGACCGGTTCCATCGACTGACATGCACTTATTGCATAAAGATGGCTGGCGGGTGTCTGTCTCTCCCACTTTAGTTGAATTGGATTCGACAGAGGCGGTCCTTGTAGAAGGTTAAATAGAAACTTGTGTATCACCGTTGTGGCTTTGCGTAGGTAAGAACGGTTCTTACTAGTTGCCCATAGCAGCCACGTAAAACACGCAACAGCAAAGTAGAGGACGTTTAACTTGTTTTTGCAGGGCATGTTGTGACGTGATATGGCCAATGACATGCTATGATATATGTGATGTATGAGATGATGATCATGTTTTTGTATAGATTATCACGACTTGCATGTCGATGAGTACGGCAACCGGCAGGAGCCATAGGGTTGTCTTTAATTTATTGTATGACCCGCGCATCAATCATTAAACGCCATGTAATTGCTTTACTTTATCGCTATGTGTTAGCAATAGTTGTAGAAGCAATAGTTGGCGTGACAACCTCGTGACGACACAATGATGGAGATCATGATGATGGAGATCATGGTGTCATGCCGGTGACGATGGCGACGATGCCGGTGCTTTGGAGATGGAGATCAGAAGCACAAGATGATGATGGCCATGTCATGTCACTTATATGATTTGCATGTGATGTTAATCCTTTTATGCATCTTATTTTGCTTAGAACGGCGGTAGCATTATAAGATGATCCCTCACTAATTGTGTTCTTCCCAAGTGTGCACCGTTGCGAAGGATCGTCATTTCAAAGCACCACATGATAATCGGGTGTGATAGACTCTACGTTCGCATACAATGGGTGTAAGCCAGTTTTGCACATGCACAACACTTGTGTTAACCTTGACGAGCCTAGCATGTACAGACATGGCCTCGGAACACAGGAGACCGAAAGTTCGAGCATGAGTCATATAGTATATATGATCAACATGAGATGTTCACTATTGAAACCAACTCATCTCACGTGATGATCGGACTTGGGTTGGTGGATTTGGATCATGTTACACGTAGACAATCTGATGGATGTTGATTTGAGTGGGAGTTCTTTAGTAATATGATTAATTGAACTCATTATCATGAACATAGTCTAAATTGTCTTTGCAAAATTATGTTGTAGATCAATGGCTCGCGCAGTAGCTCCCCTGAATTTTAATGCGTTCCTAAAGAAAGCTAAGTTGAAAGATGATGGAAGTAACTATGCGGACTGGGTCCGTAATATGAGGATTATCCTCATGGCTTCGCAAAGACTTATGTCCTTGATGCGCCGCTTGGCACGCCACCCCCTCCAGTGTCGTCTGCAGACGTTGTGAATGCCTAGCAGGTGCGTTCTGATGACTACTGGATAGTTCAGTGCGCCATGTTGTATGGCTTAGAATCGGGCCTTCAAAAGCGTTTTGAATGCCATGGAGCATATGAGATGTTCCAAGAGTTGAAGTTGATATTTCAAGCAAATGCCCGGATCGAGAGGTATGAGACCTCCGATAAATTTTTTGCCTGCAAGATGGAAGAAAATTGCTCTGCCAGTGAGCACGTGCTCAGAATGTCTGGGTACTACAACCATTTGAATGATTTGGGAGTTCAGCTTCCGCCAGAAACGGTCACTGACATAATTCTCCAGTCACTGCCACCTAGCTTCAAAGGCTTCGTGATGAACTATAATATGCAAGGGATGGACAAGTCTATCTCCGAGCTATTCGCGATACTGAAAGTCACAGAAGTAGAAATCAAGAAGGAGCATCAAGTGTTGATGGTGAATAAAACCACTAGTTTCAAGAAGGCAAGGGAAAGAAGGAAAACTTCAAGAAGGGTGACAAGCAAGTTGCCGCGCCCGTGAAGAAACCCAATGCTGGACCCAAGCCTAAGACTGAGTGCTTCTATTGCAAGGGGACTGTCCAGTGGAAGTGGAATTGCCCCAAGTACCTGGCTGATAAGAAGGCTGGCAACGTCAACAAAGGTATATTTGATATACATGTTATTGATGTGTACCTCACTAGCTCTCGTAGCAGTGCCTGGGTATTTGATACCCGTTCGGTTGCTCATATTTGTAACTCGAAACAGGAGCTGTGGAATAAACGGAGGCTGGCGAGGGATGAAGTGACGATGCGCATGGGAAATGGTTCCAAGGTTGATGTGATCGCCGTCGGCACGCTCGCTCTTCAATTACCATCGGGATTAGTTTTAAACCTAAATAATTGTTATTTGGTGCCTGCGTTGAGCATGAACATTATATCTGGATCTTGTTTATTGCAAGACGGTTACTCATTTAATTAGAGAATAATGGTTGTTCTATTTATATGAGTAATATCTTTTATGGTCATGCACCCAATGTGAATGGTTTATTCTTGTTGAATCTCGATAGTAGTGACACACACATTTATAACATTGATGCCAAAAGATGCAAAGTTAATAATGATAGCACCACTTTCTTGTGGCACGGCCGCTTAGGTCATATTGGTGTAAAATGCATGAAGAAGCTCCATGCTGATGGACTTTTGGAATCACTCGATTTTGAATCGCTTGATACATGCGAACCATGCCTCATGGGCAAGGTGACTACAACCCCGTTCTCTTGTACAATGGAGCGGGCAAGTGACTTGTTGGAGATCGTACATACTGATGTGTGCGGTCCGATGAGTGTTGAGGCGCGCGGTGGATATCGTTATTTTCTTACCCTCACTGATGATTTGAGTAGATATGAGTATATTTACTTGATGAAGCACAAGTCTAAAACGTTTGAAAATTTCAAGCAATTTCGTAGTGAAGTAGAGAATCATCGTAACAAGAAGATAAAATTTATCGTGGTGGAGAATATCTGAGTTATGAGTTTGGCATGCATTTGAGACAGTGTGGAATTGTTTCACAGCTTACGCCACCTGGAACACGACAACATAATGGTGTGTCCGAGCGTCGTAATCGTACTCTATTGGATATGGTGCGATCTATGATGTCTCTCACTGATCTGCCACTATCGTTTTGGGGTTATGCATTAGAGACAGTGATAATCCCCAAGTGCAAGGAATCATCGTAGCAATTTCCAAAGGTGGAAGTGATAAGTATGGAGTGTCAAACCCACAAGGAGCTAAAGGTAAGATCAATATTCTCTCAAGTCCTATCTGCCATTGATACGACTCTACGTACGCCAAACGTTTGCCTCCAACTAGAAACGAGAAGTAAAACTACGTTGTGGGTATGAAGAGGATAGCTTTGCATGATATCGGAGAGCTAAAATATAAAAATAGGTGCTGTTATCATAAAGCTAGAATATATTACAATGTATTACAAACAGCGAGGGTGGAATAATGATGGGTCGGTGTGCGGAATTGTCCTAGGCAATTGTTAACAAGATCGGTAATCATTATTGCAATTTTATATGAGGGAGAGGCATAAGCTAACATACTTTCTCTACTTGGATCATATGCACTTATGATTGGAACTCTAGCAAGCATCCACAACTACTAAAGATCATTAAGGTAAAACCCAACCATAGCATTAAAGCATCAAGTCCCCTTTATCCCATACGCAACAACCCACCTACTCAGGTTTATGCTTCTGTCACTCAAGCAACCCACTATAAGCGAATCATGAACGTATTGCAACACCCTACAGCGGGAATCCTTCACGTGTGCGCAGCACGGAAGGCACAATAGGACAGCACCAAAGTAAAACATACAACTCAAACCAATCTAGATCATCAATCAACCCAAAGGACAAAAGTAATCTACTCAAAACATCATAGGATGGCAACACATCATTGGATCATAATATGTGGCATAAAGCACCATGTTCAAGTAGGAGATTACAGCGGGGTGCGGGAGAGTGGACCGCTGAAAGGAGAGGAGGATGGTGATGAAGAAGGTGATGTTGATGAAGACGATCACTGCGGCGATGGTTCCCTCGGTGGCACTCCGGCACCACCGGGAGAGAGGGGGAGAGGGTCTACCCCTTGTGCTTCCTCCTCCATGGCCTCCCCCTGGTTGGGGGAAGGTTCTCCCTCTGGTCCTTGGCCTCCATGGCGATGATGGCCCCTCCGTCTTCCTCCTCCATGGTCTCCGGTGAAGGTGACCCCCTCCGGCAGGGTGCTGGAGAGGGCCAAGATTGATCTTTCGTGGCTCTGGAGACTTGCGGCGGCGGAACTTCCGATCTAGGTTTATTTCTGGAGTTTTCTTGATTTATAGGAGGTCTTGGCGTTGGAATCACGTCAGGGGAGTGTTCGAGGGGCCCACAAGCCAAGGGGACGCGCCCTAGGGGGGGGGCGCACCCCTGTGGCTTGTGGCTTCCTCGGCCTTCCTCTCCGGTGACTCTTCGCTCCAGTATTTTTTATATTTTCCAAAAATATTCTCCATAAATTTTCAGCTCATTCCGAGAACTTTTATTTCTGCACAAAAACAACACCACGGTAGTTCTGCTGAAAACAGCGTCAGTCCGGGTTAGTTCGAATAAAATCATACCAAAATCATATAGAATTATTGTAAACATGGCATGAATACTTTATAAATTATAGATACGTTGGAGACGTATCAGCATCCCCAAGCTTAATTCCTACTCGTCCTCGAGTAGGTAAATGATAAAAGAAATAATTTATGAAGTGTGAATGCTAGCAAATGCACAAGTTTGATCAATGATAATTCCAATCACTTTTCTAGCATCAATATTGTGACGCCCCCATTCTCGACCGTACGCTAATCATACACGCAATGCGTACGACCAAGATTAGGGACTCACTGATTGATATCACAACACAACAAAAGACACAAATTAAAGTCATACAACTTCATATTACAAGCCAGGGGCCTCGAGGGCTCGAATGCAAAGCTCGACAAAGCACGAGTCAGCGGAAGCAAATAATATCTGAGTACAGACATAAGTTAGACAAGTTTTTCCTTAAGAAGGCTAGCACAAACATAAGCAGCGGATCGAACGAGGCGAGGCCTCCTGCCTGGGAACCTCCTAACTACTCCTGAGCGTCGGCATTCTCCACGTAGTAGTAGGCTCCAGCGGTGGTGTAGTAGTCGTCTCCGGCGTACTCCATCTCCTGGGCTCCGTCGTCTGAACGCAGTATCGTATCGAGAGGGAAAGAGAAAGCAAAGCAGCGGTGAGTACTCATCCAAAGTACTCGCAAGACTGACATCAGAACTATGCTAAGTATGCACCATTATCAAGGGAAGGGTTATATCTGGACTGACTGCAGAAAGCAAGAATAGGGGGAAGGCCTAGTCCTATCGAAGACTAGCATCTTCAGCATCTTGCAGCATTAGAAGAGAGTAGACCTGTATCTCATATATAGTCATATTATTGTAGCAATTTTATTAAGTAACCACGCCCAGAGATTCTTCCTCTACTCCCTGCGAGGAAGCAATCTCGGAGCCACATTCATTTCAAATTTAAATCACAGTTATAGTTGTATAAGGTCAAGGCACAACTCCAAGTCGTCCTGTTACCGTGGACACGGCTATTCGAATAGTTTGTTCTTCCCTGCAGGGGTGCACCGCATTTCCAACACGCCTGATCACCTCCGGCCGGACACACTTTCCTGGGTCATGCCCGGCCTCGGGATAGCAGCACGTCGTCACCCCACCTAGGCTCAACGAAGAGGCAAGCCCGCCGGTCTAAATCCTAAGCACGCAGGTTCGTGGGCCCACTTGCCCTTGCGCTCCTGCACGATGCGTGGGCGGCCGGAAACAGACCTAGTACACTACAGTCCAAGAGCTGCACCGTCCAGTCCAATCCGGCGCGCGTCGCTCCATTGCTGACGTCCGAAGAGATTCGGTTGATACAACGACAATGAGTACCCATGACTTCTCCCACGCGATGGTTTGGTGCGTAAAAAGGCCAACGACCCAACTCAGATTAAATACCCAACCCGTTAGCATTTTATTAATGCGGGGCAAGCGCGACCCTCAAAGTGCGGTCCCGTCACCCCGACTCGAGGATGTGTGGCAAGGGCCTCTCCTGCCCGTCCACGCCTCAACATAACCCGGATGCCTTACCGGCGCATCCCACCACATCTCATACACGGGTACCCTTGGGGCCGACCCGTCTCAAGACTGTCAGGAACTCAGGTCCACCTCAACCAGGGTGGTACCGCCTGTCCCTCCAGTCCCGTCTTTCACATGATAACAATGTCAAGTTAAAGTAACTGTGTGTTTATACACCAAGTGGATATCCGAGGAATCACCCTCGATGGATCCCACTCGAGGTATGTGTATGGCAAGAGTCTCTATCGATAAATGGGAAGGAGGAATCACCCTCGATACCCATGACTGATTAGCTACGCTACAGAATTAACACCGGGAGTGCTAAGTGAGGTATCACCCTCGGCACTCGATAGTAGCTCTGCAGTGCCATACTTAAGGGGTGTGCGGTGATGTGAGGGGCCTGGCTCGTCGGTCGGTTGACCGAGTCTTCGGGTCTTCGGGTCGTCGATTCGTCGATGAAGAAGCAGGGGCAACTGGGACTAAGGGGGGTCACAGGGGATTCATTGATCAACCTATACTAAGCAGTTGATATGATTGCAGGTATGATAGCAGTTTATCAAAAACAGGCTATGCATCAGAATAGGAGCTAACTAATACAGTAGCAAAATCTAATGCAAGAATAAGAGGGAATGGAATAGGCGATATCGGAATGCTCAAGGGGGGTTTGCTTGCCTTGCTGCTCTGCTGCAAAAGACTGGGCGTCAGGGGCGTAGTCGTACTCGGCAGCAGCGTCAGTCTCGGAGGCTACCGAAGAGAAGAGGGGGAAGAAACAATAAATACAAGCAAACAGATGCAACATGATACATGACATGGCAATACGTAGTACTAGGGGTAGTCTAACGCAGTACTACACGTATCAGACGAAACGGGAGAATATCTGACGATATTTCCCGGGTCTTTGGATTTATCGGACAGACGATCCGGAGGGGAAAAGTTCCATGTTTGCTATGCTAGGGGCACCTGACAGACTAACGGACCGCGTATTTCGAACCGTAGGATTATTCTGAGCAACTTTCATATTCAATTTTTTTAATCCGGACTACGGTTTATTTTATATGATTTAATAAAGATTTAACAATATTCTGAAATTAATTTAATTATTAAATTCGAATTATCCAAAATAGTAAAATACTGTTTAAATTAATTAATTAATTAACACATTAATTAATTAATCTAATTAATCTTAATCATCTAATTAATTACCAAATTAATTAATTCACTAAGTAATTAATTAATTAATTTACAAATTATTTTTATTTATTTATTTTTCTTATTTTTATTTTTATTTAATTTTGTTTTTAATTAACAGGGGCCGGGCCCCGCATGTAAGTGGGACATGCCCACTCACACACGCATAGCGCACACACACACTGTATGTACGCACACACACGCACTCGCGCCCGCGCGCCCGCAGCAGCCCGGCGCGGTGGCGCGGCGGCCACCGGCGGCGGGGGGGGGGGGGGGGGGGGGGGTGGCGCGGCTCACCGAGGGGGGGGGGGGGCGGCGCGACGAGGTGGGGGGGCGACGGCGGCGACGACGAGGCGGAGGCGGACCGTCGAGGCGGCAGCGGCGGGAAACGGCGGCGGGCGGGTCGGCGCGGGGCCGCGTGGGGGGGGGGGCAAACGGGGCCGGGCGCGGGGCGGGGGGGGGACGGGAGGAGGGGCGGGGCGACGGGGCGGCGGCTCCGTCGGGGGGGAGAGAGACGCGGGCGGGCGCCCTGGCTGGGCGGCGGGGGGGGGGGGGGGGAGAATCGGGCACGGGGCTGGGGGCGCTCAGGCGCTAGGGTTAGCGCCCCAGGCTCCCTTATAGCAGCCGGCCGGGCCGGCCCTTTCGGCCCAGTTAGGCATTTTTCTTTTTTTTTAAATTATTTTTCTTTTCTGTTTTTATTTTAGTTCCTAATTAATTTAGTTTTATTAAAATACATAAATAGCACCTAAATTAGTGTTTTAATTTAGCCTACTGCCATAACCAATTTTGACGCATAATTAATTAGTTTGCAATTTCCTATAATTTAAAGGCTTTAAATTAATTGTTTAAACCACTGTTTTTAAATATTTCTATGACTCCAAACACTTCAGAAAAATGTGGTTTCTCCACCACAATTACCTATGAATTATTTTTCACGATTTGAACATTTTAGTTTTGATATTTGAAAACTTTTATCGTTTGACTTGGTTTTGAATTTCGAATTCGCACGGGATTGAATCATCGCAAGATTAACAACAGTAATCGCGGTGACGTGGCATCACCAGCGTGGGATTACTGTAGCCTAATTATCCGGGCGTCACAATTCTCCTCCACTACAAGAAATCTCGTCCCGAGATTAAGCGGTGGAGTAAGGGGGGAAGTTCTGGTTACGAAATTCTAACGAGTCTTCTTGTTCTTGGTTGCTCTTCTTAAAGAAGTTGAGGTCTTCCACTGATGTCTTCAATCCTCCGTTTCAGGTAAATTTGAATAAGTCGTCATCCTTTCTTCGGGATCTTCATCGCCCTACGTATGCGATAAGAGGGGCAATCCTGGAAGAACGAATCTAAACAAAGTTGGGCATCTGATGGTGAACTCAGGCAGGGAATCCCTTTAGAGCAAAAGCTATGGTACAAAAGTTTCAAACGGGTTGGCAACCATTCGATGCCTGATCAGAAGGCGAAAAGTGGGGTTCAGAGCAACGAGAATAAATATCGCGTCTGATAAAAGGATAGATCATCCCTTGGGTGGTGGCTCGGGAATTACAAACGAAGCCATGTGCAAAGGATACTTTGGAATCAAGGATGTACAGGAGAGTCAGGTTTCGGTCCTGTGGAACTGAGGGTTATGGGCCGACCCTGTGGTTAAGAGCAGGAAGAGCGGTGACATCTTACACGGTCATGGTAGCATGACAAGTCAGAGGATAGCTTGTCAGTTATGCTGGCAACAACGTCGGTACCAAGGGCGGGGGACGAATAGAACCATTTTCCTGCTCGTTGAAACGAGGCGGACCAATAGGCAAGGTTCCCGTCCACCGACGGTTACTGGAATGTTATCAACAATAGTAACAGGGCCTTACTGACAGAATTGATCACCGATGTGTTTACCTAAGCAGAGAACTATTACTGCTTAGATCATATAATCTCAAGAAAAGTCAAACAGACCAATGGAAAGGAAAATGTGGTTATACTCAAGTTTTAGGAGTATATCTTTCCCAAGGAAAAACAGAGTATGATATACATGACAGAATAGCAAGTATATAACCATTTAGGTAAAAGGGGCGAGGAAAATCCATGACATGCCCATACAATGGGGTTTGGATAATTGATCAAGAAACATTTAGCACTGCGGTTCCTATGTTCTTGTTGAAGATTGGAGTATCACAGCCATGCTTCGGGGAAGCATCGACATGGTCATCAGGGAAGATCAGATGTTGGGGACACAAAGGATCCATCAGGAACAACTTATAACATCAGCCTTACAATTTCCTCATGGGAGAATGGCTAACCTTGCTCAAAAAGGAAAATATAATAATAGGTCCTCCTGCCAGGTGTGTTAGGCATGGCATCACCTTACTGGGTCATCAAAGGACCAATATTATAACTCCTGGAAATATGTCCCAACCATCATGTCTGACTGAGATTCAGATCTGATTGGTGTCAGGATACCGCAGACTCAGGATGCCCGAGAAGAAAAGGTGTAACTCAAATTGTTGAGAAGATGTAGTAAGATTCTAGGAAAATGAACTATGGAAGCGGGTTCCCGAAACAATAGTTCATCATTAAACCAAGGATAGGATGAGGAGGTGGCTGATGGACTCAGCGACAATTTATCGAGAATTCCAAATGGATGGATTTCCACAATTATGTGAACAAGGAGATGACATTTGTCAGCTCAAATGATATAATGTTGTATGATCGAGGAAAACATACCTCATTAATCATTGGTTGAAAAGTGCGTCCGAAATATGACCTTAGGCAGTAAGATCAATGTTAGAGTGATGATTCAATAACCAATAGCCTAAGAACGAACTGTCGATCGTTAACTTCAGAGCAATAGGGTTGCTAGAAGTTAGAATCAAAGCATCATCGTTTGATGGTGAGAAGTATCACTATGCCAAGAATTTCTAAGAGGTGGAGCAATCCTCACAACATTCTCGACACAAAAGACAGTAATTCTTCAGGGTAGAACATAACACAAGCTGGATAGCAAGTTGCATCCATATCATGGACAATTTTGCGATGAAAGGAAGTCAAGGAGGTTGTCGATGATAACAAAAATCATCGAGGGCAAGGAAGGTATTTCTCATCAAGAACTCAGTTGACGTCTCAGAAGAAGTCAAATTGTGGACGATGATCACGACACCTTTTGTCGAGAGTTTTCAAGAGAATACAACCGAACATCGGTGGCGTCAAGTAGGGGGGATGACACCGTGTAAGGTTATAGGAACAACAGATAAGATGCAAGCTCAATATCGGGGTTGCTTTTCAAGACAAACAACATGATGTTGAAAGCTCGACGTAAGCAATGCTCACACTCTGAAGAATTTGCGCACCAGAGAAGGACGAGGCAGCACAGTCGAAGATAGCAAGACAAGGATGTAGCCGACAGTCTAGGAATGACCAGATTGACTTTGATATTCCCAGTAACAATTACAAGGGGTATTGAATTGCAGTGGGGAATAAATTTTCCAATCGGTGTTCTCGGTTGACAACAATCCCAGAACCCGTGGAGTGATTAAGACAAGGAAAATTATTACCTCATCAAAGTTAATAAGATGTATTGCAAAGGCGTGATATCCTCGAGATTCCAGAGGGTAAAACTCGAAGGTATAACATGATAGAAGTAGAACTGGGTCATTGACCTGCGACAGCAGATACTTTAACCTTGTGAAAACTTGACGAGGCATCGGATTGCATTCCTTTCGTATAAATTAATAAGGATAGCATGGTCGGAATCATAACTGCAATCGATCAAATTAAGGATACTGAAAGAATCATACGGATGAATAATTATTTTGCAAGAAGCTTCCGAGACGGTCTACATCTTTTCCATGGGCATGAACACAAGTTCAATGTCGACTCCCACTTCATCAAGGTATAACATTTCTTTCATTTCTTGCTTTGGACGATGTTGTAGTGTTGAAAATTTATCTGGCAAAACTCCATAAGAGTATGACCCTTGAAAACTTTCGGGTTCTCACAGATTAGGGAGGGCATAGGTTCAACCCATCGGGGAATCTTAGGAACATATACCACAAGCTTCAAGAGTAGTTAACACAAGCTCGAAGGTAGAGCATGGTTGGCAAAACAGAGGATACAATTTGCCAAAGGCATTATGTATCAGGGGAAGAACTCACAAGGTGATTGAATATGAACGACACTGTCGGATAATAACCCAACAATGGATCGGGCGATCCACAACGAAGTTGATGTGAGTATCGGTACTCACTCAGAGGAAGAAAGAATGCAGAGGTATCGGATTCAAGAGACACCTGAATAGTCTGATGCTTAAAATACAAAGGAATTATGATTTCCAAAACTAAGGATCAGAAGCAGACGCTCTGATCAAGGATGGATAAGTCGAAAAGACTTAGTCGGACAATCAATAAAGGTTTGAATTGCCGTGAACCAACTCCTGTCCGGAAGGACATCTGAGCCGGAAAGATAATTTAAAAGGATCACATGATGACTGCGTGCATACGCACACATTGAATCAATAGGCTCAAAATGGCAAAGACAAGGGATGTCAACGAAGACTACTAGACATATGAATTTAACCATAATGCGAGCAGGCAAGAATTTCAAGAGCAACAAGCTGCAGAGAATTTTCAGAAGATCGAAAAGTATTTCGAAGAATTTTGCGAAACACATGAACAACTGGGATGAACGGATCCTCGACAATTGTGAGGAATTATCCGTAAGGCTTCCATGCGAAAAAGAACTACAAGGCAGTAAACTCAAAGGGTTATCGGGGCAATGGAGAGTATTTCGGGGCAACTTGTAATAACAAGAGCAACGAGAAAAGATTGTATGAATGACAAGTGCAATTAGTCATCCATAGGGACTTATCGGTGGTAGGGAATTGCAAAGCCGATGAGCACAAAGTCTCGGAAAACATCAAAAGGGATTCTTCAGAATCTTCTGACGGAGCAGATGATCTTTTGGTATGAGGGCTCTCCGGGAGAAGTAGTTACGAGAACCTAGAGTCAGAGTTAGTAAAATCTTTAACCCGAAAGAGAAGAGAGATCAGAACCCAGAGTATAGACGAGGAATAAAAGATCCTAATACCACCCAATTGAGATGTGGGCCCGTAAGCCACACAACTATGTTAGTAAAAGTTTTCCTATGACTAGACTCAACTTCGGCCAAGGAGTTGGAAAGGGGGCTACCTACAGGCAGTCGGCTCTGATACCAACTTGTGACGCCCCCATTCTCGACCGTACGCTAATCATACACGCAATGCGTACGACCAAGATTAGGGACTCACTGATTGATATCACAACACAACAAAAGACACAAATTAAAGTCATACAACTTCATATTACAAGCCAGGGGCCTCGAGGGCTCGAATACAAAGCTCGACAAAGCACGAGTCAGCGGAAGCAAATAATATCTGAGTACAGACATAAGTTAGACAAGTTTTGCCTTAAGAAGGCTAGCACAAACATAAGCAGCGGATCGAACGAGGCGAGGCCTCCTGCCTGGGAACCTCCTAACTACTCCTGAGCGTCGGCATTCTCCACGTAGTAGTAGGCTCCAGCGGTGGTGTAGTAGTCGTCTCCGGCGTACTCCATCTCCTGGGCTCCGTCGTCTGAACGCAGTATCGTATCGAGAGGGAAAGAGAAAGCAAAGCAGCGGTGAGTACTCATCCAAAGTACTCGCAAGACTGACATCAGAACTATGCTAAGTATGCACCATTATCAAGGGAAGGGTTATATCTGGACTGACTGCAGAAAGCAAGAATAGGGGGAAGGCCTAGTCCTATCGAAGACTAGCATCTTCAGCATCTTGCAGCATTAGAAGAGAGTAGACCTGTATCTCATATATAGTCATATTATTGTAGCAATTTTATTAAGTAACCACGCCCAGAGATTCTTCCTCTACTCCCTGCGAGGAAGCAATCTCGGAGCCACATTCATTTCAAATTTAAATCACAGTTATAGTTGTATAAGGTCAAGGCACAACTCCAAGTCGTCCTGTTACCGTGGACACGGCTATTCGAATAGACCTGTAAGCGCGGGGCCGCATCGGGGGGGGGGGGGCAAACGGGGCTGGGCGCGGCTCGGGCTCGGGCCGGCGCCAGCCGTCCGTCGTCGGCGGCGCGGGGGGGGGGGGGACGGGAGGAGGGGCGGGGCGACGGCTCCGTCGGGGGGGGGGAGACGCGGGCGGGCGCCCGGGCTGGGCGGCGGGGGGGGGGGGGGGGGGGGGGGAATCGGGCACGGGGCTGGGGGCGCTCGGGCGCTAGGGTTAGCGCCCCAGGCTCCCTTATAGCAGCCGGCCGGGCTGGCCCTTTCGGCCCAGTTAGGCATTTTTCTTTTTTTCTTTTTTAAAAAAATTATTTTTCTTTTCTTTTTTTTCTTTTAGTTCCTAATTAATTTAGTTTTATTAAAATACATAAATAGCACCTAAATTAGTGTTTTAATTTAGCCTACTGCCATAACCAATTTTGACGCATAATTAATTAGTTTGCAATTTCCTATAATTTAAAGGCTTGAAATTAATTGTTTAAACCACTGTTTTTAAATATTTCTATGACTCCAAACACTTCAGAAAAATGTGGTTTCTCCACCACAATTACCTATGAATTATTTGTCACGATTTGAACATTTTAGTTTTGATATTTGAAAACTTTTATCGTTTGACTTGATTTTGAATTTCGAATTCGCACGGGATTGAATCATCGCGAGATTAACAACAGTAATCGCGGTGACGTGGCATCACCAACGTGGGATTACTGTAGCCTAATTATCCGGGCGTCACAAATATAAACCATAAACAGTAGCTCGTCTCATAAAACTTCTCATGATCAAGTAACAAGCTATTCACATGTTAAAGTATAGACCAGAAAGTTCCTTGAAAACCAACAAACCATATTCCTAGTCATCGAACAATTGCAATTCATCTTATTTTCAGGAAGGGTCTATGTAAGAGCTTTGATTTAGCAAATTCCACATACTCAACTATCATATAGTCTTCCACGATTATTGACACTCAAAGCATATTTTTAGAACAAATAGCATCCATCGAACACAGAGAAAGATAGGGGCTTAATGTTTCGCCTCCCAACTTATTTATCATATAGATAATTGTCAACAATAATAATTCATGATCAAATATATTTGTGTGGATATATATGTCTAGATCATTCCCCAACACATGATGCTTGCCCAGAGAAAAAGGCGAAATATAGGAAGTGGTGAAGATCACCATGACTCTTGCATAAAGCTAAGTACTAGAAAGTAAAAGATAGGCCCTTCGCAGAGGGAAGCAGAGGTTGTCATGCTCTTTTTGTTTTTGGATGTGCAAACCCTTAATGCAAAGGAACGTCACGTTGTATTGCCCTTTGTGATAGCAACCTTTATTATGCAGTCCGTCGCTTTTATTTCTTTACCATCACAAATTTGTACAACCTCACAATAAAAGATCACACATATTTAGGAGCAATTTTTATTGCTTTTTGCACCGATGACAACTTACTTAAAGGATCTTACTCAATCCATAGGTAGGTATAGTGGACTCTCATGGCAAAACTGGTTTAAGGGTGTATGGATGCACAAGTAGTATTTCTACTTGGTGCGGAAGTTTTGGCTAGTATGAGGTGGAAGCAAGCACCACATGTTGGAGGATCCATAACAATATAACTTCTATACAAATATACCCAAACATAACTCATTACGTTGTCTTCCTTGTCCAACTTCAACTAATTTGCTCAAGTTTGAAAATAATTAATGGGGCTCACAATCATAGAAGATGTCCAAGATAGTATATTTATATGTGGAATCTCTCTTCCTTCAATATTCTTTCATGAATTGTTCAAGTGACCAATGCGGTGTTTGCTAACTTTCAATAAATTTTACCACCTATACTTATTATGTGTCAAGTCATTACTCCCCATGGGATAAGTATATGAAGCATATTTAATTTCATATTTATGATATTCAATTCATTCAACCATTTACTCATAGGATATAAGTGAAGTACGAGAGTGAATGACAAACTTCTCCAAAAAGATATAAGTGACGATCTATGCGTAGTCAAGTAGTTAAATAACCATGTGAGGACTCTCCTTCATTCAAAATTTCAGATCCAATGATTTTATTCAAACAGCAAGCAAAAGAAAAATAGCATTCCATGGATAGCACGCATCATATGAACGAATAAAAATTTAGGCTCAACATAGGCTAACCGATAATTGTTGATGAAGAGAGGTGGGATGCGTAGCATCCCCAAGCTTAGATGCTTGAGACTTCTTGAAATATTTACTTGGGGTGCCTTGGGCATCCCCAAGCTTGAGCTTTTGTATCTCGTTCAATCCTCTCATATCATGGTTTCACCTATTCTCAAAAACATCTTCCACACAAAACTTGAAAAGGACTCGTGAGATAGGTTAGTACACATAATAATAAATCAACTCTTTATGTACTGCCAAGACAAGTTTCATAATAATTTTCAAACATTAGGTACTGTATACTATCATCTCCACAATTTATATCTACCAATATAGGCTATGGAAACTATAGGATAAGTAGATAATGAAACTATGACAGCAATCTGTCCAAATAGAACAGTCTGTAGCAATTTATAAAAACAGTGTACTTCCATAACTCAAAAAATTATGAAAATTTAGGAAATGCTAAGGAATTTATATGACAATACTGTGTAAAAATTTCAGAAACTTTCCACATTCCAGTAAAATATGAAAATTCAAACACTACAGCAAAAGTTTCTATTTTTTACACAGCACACATCAAACATGAAATGCAAGCATCCTAAGGCAATTCTTGGAACTTTTTATTGAAAAACAATAATATAAATAACACCTAACAGGGAAAAACAAAATATAATGACGATCCAAGAAAAGCACATATTGTGTGACGAATAAAAATATAGCTCCAAGTGAGGTTACCGATAATGTTGGAGACGAAAGAGGGGATGCCTTCCGGGGCATCCCCAAGCTTAGTTGCTTGTATCTTCCTTGAATATTACCTTGGGGCGCCTTGGGAATCCCCAAGCTTAGGTTCTTTTCACTCCTTATTCTCCTCATATCGGTGTCTCACCCAAAACTTGAAAACTTCAATCACACAAAACTTAACGGAACTTCGTGAGAAGGGTTAGTGTAATAAAGATAAATCATTTACTTAGGTACTATCAAGACAAGATTCATAATTGTTCCCACATGATACCTACTGTATTCTACCATTCCCATAATTTATACTACTAAATATAAGCTATGGAAACACTAAAACAAGCAAACTATGCATGCAAAACAGAATCTGTCAAAAACAGAACAGTCTGTAAAGATCTGTAGCGTAGCCATACTTCCCTGTCTCTAAAAATTCGGAAAAATTAGGAAAATCTAGGAAATTTGTATATCAATCATGTGTAAAAAATTAAGATCAAAAGCACGTTCCAGTGAATTTACAAAATTCCTGTACTGAGAGCAAAAGTTTCTGTTTTTGCACAGAATCAAGTCAACTATCATCCACACTATCCCAAAGGCATTACTTGGCACTTTATTGAAATAAAAGGCACAAAACATGATTACTACAGTAGCTTAATCATGTTAAAACACAGAAACAGAAAGGTTAAATATTGGGTTGTCTCCCAACAAGGGCTTTTCTTTAATGCCTTTCTAGCTAGGCATGACATTGATACACTTCCAAACTTAATTCCGATAGAAATTTTATTCATACTCTAAAAGATATAAGTGAAGTTCCTAGAGCATTCTATAATTAATATAGATTAACCAATATCCAAGCTCAAAAGATATAAGTGAAGCACACGAAGCATTCTATAAAGCCATACTCAAAGGATTTAAGTGAAGCACAAAGAGCATTCTACAAAGCCATGAAGGACTATCTCATACTAGAAGGGTGCATAAAAGGAAAAGAAAAACACTAAAGACGCATATCATGTGAACAAAACAAAAACCGAGGTATACCGATAATTGTTGAAGAATAAAGATGGGATGCCTTCCGGGGCATCCCCAAGCTTAGATGCTTGAGTCTCCTAGAAATATTTACTTGGGGTGCTTTGGGCATCCCCAAGCTTGAACTCTTGTCTCTCTGTATTCTTCTTATATCGATACCTCATCGATCTTCGAACACTTCATTCACACAAAACTTAACAAAACCCTCGTGAGATCCGTTAGTATAATAAAGCAAAATACTACTTTAAGTACTGTTGTGAACTCATTCCAAATTCATATTAGCATTATATCTACTGTATTCCAACTTCACCATGGTTCGTACCCCCCGATACTACCCATAGATTCATCAAAATAAGAGAACAACGCATAGAAAACAGAATCTGTCTAAAACAGGACAGTCTGTAGCAATCTGGAAACTTCATATACTTCTGTAACTCAAAAAATTCTAAAACTTTAGGACAATTTTTTTTATAGCAGTACTGTGTAAAAATTTCAGAAACTTTTGACGTTCCAGTAAGAAATGTAAATTCATGCACTACAGTCAAAGTTTCTGTTTTTGCACCGCACAAAGCAAACAAGCAATCTAATCAACCTAAAACCAAATCTTGGCACATTATTTTTATAATACATTGGATATATACAGGGGATAATTATTTTTGAGAAGCTTCCATGAAAAATTCTACATTGTTTCCATGAGTATGAACACAAGTGTTCAAGGTCGACCCTCACTTCTCCAATGCACAACCTTCCAATCACTTCTCTTTTTGAAAAACTTCTTAGGCAAGAGGCAAGTAATTCTTTTTGTATTTTTCATTATTAAATTTTTTTTTGTATGTTTCACCCACAACTAAAGAAAGCAAAAAGGGAAAACAAAATCTACTAATGAAGAAAGCAAACAAGCACACACGAGAATATCAACCCCACGCTATTGCTCCCCGGCAACGGCGCCAGAAAAGAGCTTGATAATCCCCAAGTGCAAGGAATCATCGTAGCAATATCCAAAGGTGGAAGTGATAAGTATGGAGTGTCGAACCCACAAGGAGCTAAAGGTAAGATCAATATTCTCTCAAGTCCTATCTGCCATTGATACGACTCTACGTACGCCAAACGTTTGCCTCCAACTAGAAACGAGAAGTAAAACTACGTTGTGGGTATGAAGAGGATAGCTTTGCATGATATCGGAGAGCTAAAATATAAAAATAGGTGCTGTTATCATAAAGCTAGAATATATTACAATGTATTACAAACAGCGAGGGGGGAATAATGATGGGTCGGTGTGCAGAATTGTCCTAGGCAATTGTTAACAAGATCGGTAATCATTATTGCAATTTTATATGAGGGAGAGGCATAAGATAACATACTTTATCTACTTGGATCATATGCACTTATGATTGGAACTCTAGCAAGCATCCGCAACTACTAAAGATCATTAAGGTAAAACCCAACCATAGCATTAAAGCATCAAGTCCCCTTTATCCCATACGCAACAACCCACCTACTCGGGTTTATGCTTCTGTCACTCAAGCAACCCACTATAAGCGAATCATGAACGTATTGCAACACCCTACAGCGGGAATCCTTCACGTGTGCGCGGCACGGAAGGCACAATAGGACAGCACCAAAGTAAAACATACAACTCAAACCAATCTAGATCATCAATCAACCCAAAGGACAAAAGTAATCTACTCAAAACATCATAGGATGGCAACACATCATTGGATCATAATATGTGGCATAAAGCACCATGTTCAAGTAGGAGATTACAGCAGGGTGCGGGAGAGTGGACCGCTGAAAGGAGAGGAGGATGGTGATGAAGAAGGTGATGTTGATGAAGACGATCACTGCGGCGATGATTCCCTCAGTGGCACTCCGGCACCACCGGGAGAGAGGGGGAGAGGGTCTCCCCCTTGTGCTTCCTCCTCCATGGCCTCCCCCGGGTTGGGGGAAGGTTCTCCCTCTGGTCCTTGGCCTCCATGGCGATGATGGCCCCTCCGTCTTCCTCCTCCATGGTCTCCGGTGAAGGTGACCCCCTCCGGCAGGGTGCCGGAGAGGGCCAAGATTGATCTTTCGTGGCTCTGGAGACTTGCGGCGGCGGAACTTCCGATCTAGGTTTATTTCTGGAGTTTTCTCGATTTATAGGAGGTCTTGGCGTTGGAATCACGTCAGGGGAGTGCTCGAGGGGCCCATAAGCCAGGGGGCGTGCCCTAGGGGGGGGGGGGCGCCCCTGTGGCTTGTGGCTTCCTCGGCCTTCCTCTCCGATGACTCTTCGCTCCAGTATTTTTTATATTTTCCAAAAATATTCTCCGTAAATTTTCAGCTCATTCCGAGAACTTTTATTTCTGCACAAAAACAACACCACGGTAGTTCTGCTGAAAACAGCGTCAGTCCGGGTTAGTTCTAATAAAATCATACCAAAATCATATAGAATTATTGTAAACATGGCATGAATACTTCATAAATTATAGATACGTTGGAGACGTATCAGACAGCTGCATTCACTTTAAATAGGTCACCGTCAAAGTCCGTTGAGACGACACCGTATGAATTATGGTTTGGCAAGAAACCTAAGCTGTCGTTTCTTAAAGTTTGGGGTTGCGATGCTTATGTGAAAAGGCTTCAACCTGATAAGCTCGAACCCAAAGCGGTCAAATGCGTCTTCATAGGATACCCTAAGGAAACAGCTGGGTGTACCTTCTATATCAGATCTGAGGGCAAAGTGTTTGTTGCTAAAACCGGGTCCTTTCTCGAGAAGGACTTTCTCTCGAAAGAATTGAGTGGGAGGAAAGTAGAACTTGATGAGGTTATTGAACCGACACTTCAGTTGGATAGTAGCACGACACAGAAAGATGTTTCTGCGGCACCTACACCAAATGAAGAGAAAGCTAATGATGATGATCATGAAACTTCAGATCAAGTTACTACTGAGCCTCGTAGGTCGGCAAGGAATCGTACTGCCCCTGAGTGGTACGGCAATCCTGTCTTGGAGGTCATGTGGTTAGACAACGGTGAACCTACGAACTATGAAGAAGCGATGATGGGCCCGGATTCCAACAAATGGCTTGAAGCCATGAAATCCGAGGTAGGATCCATGTATGAGAATAAAGTATGGAGTTTGGAGGACTTACCATATGATCATAAGGCCATACAAAATAAATGGATCTTTAAGAAGAATACGGATGCAGACGGTAATGTCACCGTCTATAAAGCTCAACTTGTTGCAAAAGGGTTTTCACAAGCTCAAGGAGTTGATTATGATGAGACTTTCTCTCCCGTAGCGATGCTTAAGTCCGTCAGAATCATGTTGGCAATAGCTGCATTTTTCTATTACGAGATCTTGCATATGGACGTCAAAACAACGTTCCTTAATGGTTTTCTTAAGGAAGAGTTGTATATGATGCAACCCGAAGGTTTTGTCGATCCTAAAAATGTTGACAAAGTATGCAAGCTCCAACGATCCATTTATGGACTGGTGGAAGCATCTTGGAGTTGGAATCAGCACTTTGATGAGGTGAGCAAAGCGTTTGGGTTTATACAAGTTTATGGAGAATCTTGTATTTACAAGAAAGTGAGTGGGAGCTCTATAGTATTTCTAATATTATATGTGGATGACATATTGCTGATTGGAAACAATATATAACTTTTAGAAAGCGTGAAGATATATTTGAACAAGAGTTTTTCAATGAAAGACCTCGAAGAAGTTGCTTACATATTAGGCATCAAGATCTATAGAGATTGATCGAGACGCTTAATAGGACTTTCACAAAGCACATATCTTGATAAGGTTTTGAAGAAGTTCAAAATGAATCAGTCCAAGAAGGGGTTCTTGCCTGCCTTACAAGGTGTGAAGTTGAGTAAGACTCAATGCCCGACGACGACAGAGGATAGAGAAAAGATGAGTATCATTCCCTATGCTTCAGCCATAGGCTCTATCATGTATGCGATGCTGTGCACTAGACTCGATGTCAGCGTCGCCATAAGTCTGGCAGGGAGGTTTCAAAGTAATCCAGGAATGGAGCACTGGACAACGGTCAAGAATATCCTGAAGTACTTGAAAAGGACTAAGGAAATGTTTCTCGTTTATGGAGGTGATCAAGAGCTCGTCGTAAAGGGTTACGTCGATGCTAGCTGTGACACAGATCCGGACGACTCTAAGCCGCAAACCGGATAGGTATTTATTCTAAATGGAGGAGCGGTAAGTTGGTGCAGTTCGAAGCAAAGCGTGGTAGCTGATTCTACATGTGAAGCGGAGTACATCGCTGCTTCGGAAGCGGCGAAGGAGTTCATGACAGATCTCGGAGTTGTGCGCAGTG
Source organism: Elymus sibiricus (assembly GCA_039707655.1). Lineage (NCBI taxonomy): Eukaryota > Viridiplantae > Streptophyta > Magnoliopsida > Poales > Poaceae > Elymus > Elymus sibiricus. Next base: position 285,765,309 of record CM077675.1, read on the forward strand.
CACTCGATCCGATGACTCTCTTGGGTGACAACACTGGTGCCATTGCTCTAGCCAAGGAACCCAGGTTTCACAAGAGGACCAGACATATAAAGCGCTGCTTCAATTCCATCCGCGATTACATCAAGGATGAAAGGATCGATATGGTTGACTATAGGGGGGGTGAATAGGCAACTACCAGTTTTTAACTTTTCTTTAAAAATTTAGGCTTAGCAACAAATAGGTTGGCTAGATATGCAACTAGGTGAGCAACCTATATGATGCTAAACACAACAACAACACAAGCAAGCAAGATAAACAATATGCGTAGCTTGCACAAAGTAAAGGTAAGAAGTAACCACAAGAGGAACCGATGGAGACGAGGATGTGTTACCGAAGTTCCTTCCCGTAAAGGGAAGTACGTCTCCGTTGGAGCGGTGTGGAGGAACAATGCTCCCCAAGAAGCCACTAGGGCCACCGTATTCTCCTCACGCCCTCACACAATGCGAGGTGTCGTGATTCCACTAGTGGTGCATTTGAAGGCGGCAGCCGGACCTTTACAAACAAGGTTGGGGTAATCTCCACAACTGAATTGGAGGCTCCCAACGACACCACGAAGCTTCACCACAATGGACTATGGCTTCGAGGTGACCTCTTCCGTCTAGGGTGCTCAAACACCCAAGAGTAACAAGATCCGCAAGGGATTAGTGGGGGGAATCAAATTTCTCTTGGTGGAAGTGTAGATCGGGGCCCTCTCAACCAAACCCTAGAGTATCAACAAGTTTTGTTGGCCAGAGAGAGAGATCGGGCAAAAATGAGCTTAAGGCAAAAATGGAGCTTTTGGAAGGATAAGAGGTGAGTCTCCTTGGGGAAGAAGACCCCTTATATAGTGGGGAAGGGAATCTGCCCGTTACCCACCAACCAGCCGCACTTCAGTGGTACTACCGCTCCGGGGAGCGGTACTACTGCCCAGTACTAGGGGCAGCGGTAGTACCGCTTGGTACTACCGCCCCTACTACCGCTCTGGTGGCGCAGGTTACCAGACAACTCAAGAGGAAGTGTCTGGTGCCCCGCGTAGGAAACCTAGACACCCCAGCGGTACTACCGCTATTCCCAGCGGTACTACCGCCCTCACAGAAGCAGCAGCTGCGGCTCTGGAGATGCACGTCCTCAGACACTCGTCAGACGAGTGTCTGATGCCCCGCGTGAGGTGCCATAAATATACAGCGGTACTACCGTGGATACGAGCGGTAGTACCAGGCGGTACTACCGTTCAGGTCAGCGGTACTACCGCCTGGATATTTCCGAGGCAGCAAAGGGCACAGGGAAGAGCTCCAGTTGCCGAAACGGACGGGTGCAAAAGTGTGCGTGTTGATTCCACCCAGCCTTTCCAAATGCGGACCCCCTCTTGATAGTACGGATTTTCCTATGACTCAAGTCCACCAACACTAAATCATCGGAAAATAACCATCTTCTCTTTTATCATCTGGAGGGGAAAATAACCGTCTCGTGCCACCTGATAATCTCTGAAATCTTAATGCACATGGTTAGTCCGCAAATGCATTGTCATCAATCACCAAAACCATTAGGGCATAAATATGCCCTTACAATCTCCCCCTTTTTGGTGGATTGATGACAACACAGGATTTGCACAGAGAATAATATATAAGAGTAGAAGCAAACCCCAAAGACTTAGAAAATATAGACGGGCTCCCCCTAGATGTGTGCACTATTTGATATGTTTTTTTGGAAAGCAAAACACACATGCAAGGATCAACACTCCCCCTATATTTTAGAGGCGAATACTCCTTGCAACAATATATAATATGACAAAGATAATTAAGCAAGGAGCACTATGTGAGAGTATAACACATATGGTATGATAAAACTAACTCACAAAACGAGACATAAAAGGATAATTAAGGGTAGCATATGTCTTACACCATACGACGAAGTGACTGAAGTCTCACAACCATAAGCAAAACAAAGCAAGGCAACTAGAAAAAGTTCACGGGCAACGGCATAAAAGAAGGCAACTCAAAAGCAAACACATGCTCGTGACTCGACAAATCCCTACATTCTCTCCCCTTTGGCAGCGAGAACCCAAAAGGGCAGGGGGCGGACTAAGACACATAGGTGGCAGAACACAAGGACCCATCATCAGTAGTCTCCAGACTCTGGAGTGTGGGAAACGGTGCCGGGCAGAGCTAGAGCAGAAGAGCCAGGCAGATCATCCTCAGAGCCCCACTTGCAGTGCCATGAGATCCAGACCTCCTCATCAGTAATAGACTTCTCAGAACCACTACTAACCTTCAACCCAACGTGTCTACCAAGAGCCTTGTGACGCCGTCTAGCTTCCTTCTCAGCAACGTGAGCCCTGTACTGACCCTTAGCCTATACACAGAATAACTTCTTCATCTTCTTCTTGAGCTTCTTAGCCCAAGATGGTTCAGCCAGAGAAGGTGCAGAACGAGGAGCAGCACCACCCTGAACCACGAAGTCCTCATCATCCTCATCATCCTCATCCTCATCCTCAGCATCAGCCAAGTCAGCCTCGGGGGCAACATAGTATGCCCACTTGTTCTTCTGTCGGAGCTGCACAACCTTAGGAGAGACCACCTCATTGTGCTTAAAGTTGATGCCGGGACAGGTCTTAGCCCAAGTGCTCTCAATAAGAAGCATCAAGTATGGTCCATAAATAGGAACCTTGCGGTCAAAGATAGCAGAGTGAAGTTCAGACCACATGATGTGAGAAACATCCAGAGCAGGTATGTCAGTAGCCCCCTTCACATGCTGACAGAAGAGCAACAAATCCACCAAGTAGGAGTGCACCATGTCCAAGTTCCCAACACGAGGGAAGAGAGTGTTCCGGAAGATGCGGTGCATAATATCAAGGAATGGCAGCAACACATATGAAGATTTGCCAGTGGTGGAGGATACCTTCTCAGTGGAATAGGGCCAGAAATTGTGCTTGTGAGTGGCCTGAGATTCCTTGTGGGGGCAAAATCTGACTGGGTCATGTATCCCCTTATCCTCAATGTGGAGCAAGTCCAGGAACTCCTTCCATGAGGCAGTCAACTTCCTCCCATTTGTCATCCAGGTCATAGTACGGGCATCATCAGTACCAAGGTGAACCGTAGCATAAAACACAGCCACCATCTCAGCATCAAAGTCGTTGTTGAACTCCATAAGATGGGTAATTCCAAGCTTCTAACAGAGCTCAAGAGCCTCTCCAAAGTATTGGACATTCTTTTCAAGGAACTCCATATCAATAGACTTGACGTTGGGCACAAACAAATTTTCCTTACTCAGAAGAACCTCATTGTAGATGGATAATTGACACTTGGTCCAGAAGGGACGGTTGCGAACAATAGATTCTTGAGGGTTGACATAAGGATCTTGGCGACGAAGTTCCTGGAAATCCTGAGCATGTATCTTATCCAGGGATGGCCGTTTGGAGGCGGCCTTCTTTTGCTGCTGCTTGATAGGAGCATGAGGGAGATTGACAGAACTGTCCTCCTCTAAGGTGCGCGGGCGCTGATGGGGTTATGTACCTAGGGTAGGGTCATAGGCCTGACCTACATACCTTACCTAAGGACACTGCCCTATCAAACTTAAGGACTACAAGGAAGTCTCCGACTGAAATCACCAAGACGTACAAGTCACTCGACAACATCCACTCGGAGGTTTCTTCATCCATTCGACGGCTACATTTCACTCGACAAGAACTAGAAGATAGTCGATCCCAGAAGGTCAGAAGCCACCCCAGGGAGGCCAATGGGCAGGCGTTTGTCTAGATCATAAGTAGCATTTATTACATACGTTACCAGTAACGTTCATCTTTATAGCCACGATCGGACCCTTAGATGCCGGACATTATGAGGGGCAGCGCACTCTATATAAGCCGCCCCTCCCCTCTGGCACAAGGGTTCGCACCTTGTAACTCCTATATTCCACACGACAAAAAAGCTCCTGAGCACCTGAGACGTAGGGCTGTTACCTCCACGAGAGGGGCTTGAACTCATACATCCGTGTGTACACCCTCTCCGTAGCTAGGACTCTGCCCCCTCCTTTCGTACCCCTATCTTCTACTGTCAGGCTCATTCCCACGACAGTTGGCGCCCACCGTGGGGCAGGCATCTAAGCGACTTCCGGCGAGGTTGCATTTTTTCTCCTTCGTCATGTCTTCCGGCAGTGATTTGTTCCTGGGCCACGAGATCCGTCTCGGAGCGCTCACCTTCATCGCCAACGACTCGGCATGGCTCCAGGAAGCGCCTCTAGATGTTGAGGCGCTCCCGATCCGCGGGGCGACGCACTTCTCTGCGAGCTCCTGCGGTGTCCTTCTTCTACAGCCGTCGACTCCGTACCTGTCAGTCCTCCCCGCTGGTCATCGTTCGCGGCTCCAGCGCTGGGTTAGGCATGCGGCGGCTCGCCAAGTTTCGTCTCCGCAGATTGCGGCTATCGAGCCCGCCGAATCACTTCGCGGCGTGTTCGACTCGGCGTCGGATCCATCTGACGTTCCCTCCGAGTGCAAGAGCTGCGATCCTGCGGCGGAGGTTCTCATGGCTGGCTCTCATCAGAGCCCGCCGCCCGGCTTCAATCGCGACAAGCGCGAAGCTGGAGGACCGTCGAATGAACAGCACCGCCGAGATGAGGATATCCTCCATACTCCTATCATCGGTGCGACTGCTGAGGCTCAGGCCATGGAGGCCACTCGCCTTCGACTCAAAGAGATGCAGGAGGCACTCGACGAGCGTGCCCGCCAGTGTCCCCTTGTTTCCAGTCGACGTCAGTGACAGCTGTTTCCGACTGGTTCTCATAACAATGTCAAGGTGTTCCGTACTCCAATTCTGAATGTTGCCGCGGCTGCGAAGATAGCAGATTCCATTCAGCCGTCCCGTTCAGAGGCTGGGAGGGGTTTGCAGCAGATCCGAGCGTTGCTAGATGCAGCGCAGCAGTAGAATTCGACTGTTTCTCAGTCGCGCAACAGGTTGCATAGTAACTCCCCCAGGGCAGACACAGTTCAGTCAGCGCACAGTCCGGGGTCACCTCTGCGTCGCAGGGGAGGAGGTTACCGTGAAGATCAGTACCAAGATCAGGGGCGAGACAATTTTGCTCCTTGTTATCACCGTGATGACCGCCGTCGAGTGCTTACTCCTCCGCGGAGTGGATCGCATGTGCCCCGGCACTATGACGATAGGCGCCCGTTCGGCGATGAGCGGAATCCTGGGTTCGATGCAAGGAATGTCCTTGTCCAAAGGCGGATCGACAGAGGCAGAGCCCACAGAGATGGTAACGACAGAGACTATCCGAGTGGAAGTGGTACCGTTGTTTCTGGTCCCGAGTGTTTCAGCAGAGCCATTCGCTCTGCGGAGATTCCCCCCAACTTCAGGTTGGCGGTTGGAATAAGCAAGTTCTCTGGCGAGTCGAAGCCTGAAACATGGTTGGATGATTACCGAGTGGCTATGCAGATTGGTGGAGGAAATGACAACGTAGCCATGAAGCATTTGTCCTTGATGTTGGATGGTTCGGCCCGGGCGTGGTTGAATCGCTTGGCTCCTTCTAGCATCTATTGCTGGGAGGATCTTGCCCGAGTGTTCATCAGTACCTTTGAGGGTACTTGCAAGCGTCCTGCGGGTTTGATTGATTTGAAGCATTGTGTTCAGAAGCCCAATGAGTCTTTGAGGGATTACATTCAGCGTTGGTCCACTTTGCATCACACAGTGGAGAATGTTTCCGAGCATCAGGCTGTTTATGCTTTCAAGGCCGGTGTGAAGTACAGAGAGCTTTACCTGAAGTTTGGACGAACAGGTGACATTTCCCTGAGTAAAATGATGGAGATTGCCACTCGGTACGCTAATGGCGAAGAAGAAGACCGCCTCCGTAGCGGCAAAGGAAAAGTAGTCGACAACGACGCCGGTGGTGGCAATTCCAGTCGGAAGCAGAAGCGCAAAGCTGATGCTCCTGCTCAGGCAGAAGCGGCTGCTCTAGCGGCACAAGGCAAAAACAAAGGAAAATCTAAAGCTAAGTTTACCCCCAAGAAGTCAAAGAATCAGTCGGGTACAGATGTTATGGATTTACCGTGTGCAGTCCACACGAAGAAAGATGAAGATGGCAATTTGATATTGCCGAAGCATACCACTCGACAGTGCCATTTGCTGATCCAACAGTTCAAGGAAAGTCAGTCGAGTGAGAAAGATCCTGAAAAGGAGGATGAAGAAGACAAAGAAGAGTTCCATGAAGTCAATGCCACTCTGTTGATTTTTGCTGATGTGGAAAGCAAGAGTCGACTGAAAGTCATCAACAGAGAAGTCAACATGGCTGTTCCTGCTACCCCCACGTACCTCAAGTGGTCTCAGACTGCTATCACATTCGACCAGTCAGATCACCCAGCTCATATCGCCACCCCTGGTCAACAAGCGCTGGTGGTGGACCCGGTTGTGGGAGGCACTCGACTCCGCAAAGTTTTGATGGATGGAGGGAGTGGTCTGAACATTTTGTATGCGGATACCCTAAAGGGGATGGGCATTCCGATGTCCCGACTCAGCGAAAGTAACATGCAGTTCCACGGAGTCATCCCTGGGAAGAAGGCCAAGTCACTCGGCCAGATAGCATTGGATGTGGTATTCGACACAGACAAGAATTTTAGAAAAGAGAAATTGACTTTTGAAGTTGTAGACTTTCAGAGCGCGTATCATACCATCCTTGGCCGTATGGCTTATGCTCGTTTCATGGCCCGTCCATGTTACGTGTATCTCAAGCTGAAGATGCCCGGGCCCAAGGGTGTGATCACATTCACTGGCAATCGACAGAGGGCTGAGGAGTGCCTTCAGCAGGGCTCCAAAATCGTCGATCATCAGATGGCTGTGGTCGAATTGGAAGAGTACAAGAAGAATGCTGATCCTACCGACCTGCTGCGTGCCAAGAAGCATGCCTCCGAGTCAGCTTTCCAATCGGCAGGCGAAGTGAAACAAGTGCACATTCACCCGACAGATCCTAGTGCTGCCCCGACCAACATCTCAACGACACTCGACAGCAAATAGGAAGCCGAGCTCATCCAGTTCCTCCGTGAGGACTGGGACATCTTCGCATGGAAGCCTGCTGACATGCCGGGTGTACCCAGGGAACTGGCTGAGCACAGACTAAGAGTCGACCTGAAGGCCAAGCCTGTGAAGGAGCACTTGCGTCGGTCGGCAGCAGAGAAGCAGAAAGCAATCGGCGAGGAAGTGGCTCGTCTCTTGGCGGCTAAGTTTATACGTGAGATTTACCACTCCGAGTGGTTATCGAACGTCGTCATGGTCCCTAAGAAGGACAAGTCACTCCGCATGTGTATTAACTTCAAACATATCAATCGGGTCTGCCCGAAAGACCATTTTCCGCTCCCCCGCATTGATCAGATTGTCGACTCAACTGCGGGGTGCGAGCGTCTATCTTTTCTTGATGCTTACTCTAGCTAGCATCAGACCCGTCTGTTTGGTCCAGATGAAATAAAGACAGCCTTCATCACCCCTTTCGGGTGTTTTTGTTACATCACCATGCCTTTTGGTTTGAAAAATGCTGGCGCTACTTTCATGCGCATGATTCAAAAATGTTTGCTTGGTCAGATCCCTCGGAATGTCGAAGCGTACATGGATGATATTGTCGTCAAGTCTCGCAAAAGTTCCGACCTGTTGTCTGACTTGGCTGAGACATTTGCCAACTTGAGGAGATATGATATCAAGTTAAACCCAACTAAGTGCACTTTCGGTGTTCCTGGTGGCAAGTTACTCGGTTTTCTCGTTTCCGAACGAGGAATCGACATCAATCCCGAAAAGATCAGTGCCATCACCCGAATGAAAAGCCCTAAGCGTGTGCACGATGTCCAGAAGCTCACAGGTTGCCTAGCAGCGTTGAGTCGGTTCATTTCTCGTATCGGTGAGAAGGCATTGCCTTTATACCAACCGATGAAGAAGTCTGATACATTCGAGTGGACTCCAGAAGCTGAAGCAGCGTTTGTTGGGCTCAAAGCCCTGCTTTCCACCCAGCCGGTGCTTGCTGCTCCGCACAGCAAAGAGCCCTTGCTCCTGTACATTGCGGCCACTAATCAGGTCGTCAGTACAGTTCTCACTGTCGAGCGGGAAGAGGAAGGCAAAGCTTACAAGGTCCAGCGTCCTGTTTATTACATTTCTGAAGTGTTGACTCCTTCAAAGCAAAGGTATCCACATTACCAGAAGCTCGTATATGGTATATATCTGTTAGCGAGGAAGGTGGCACACTACTTCCAGGATCACTCAATTTCAGTCGTCAGTGATGCTCCGTTGTCTGAGATTCTCAACAATCGAGACGCGACTGGTCGAGTGGCTAAATGGGCTATTGAGCTCCTTTATTTTGACATCAAGTTTGAAGCGAAAAAGGCAATCAAGTCTCAAGCTCTTGCTGATTTCCTGGCCGAGTGGATTGAACAGCAGCAGCCGATCCAAATTCACTCGGCACACTGGACCATGTTCTTTGACGACTCTAAGATGCTGAATGGGTATGGTGCTGGTGTAGTATTGGTGTCCCCAAAAGGCGACAAACTCAGTTATGTCTTGCAGATTCACTTTGATTCTTCCAACAATGAAGCTGAATATGAAGCACTCCTGTACGGGTTGCGTATGGCCATCTCACTCGGCGTCCGGCGCCTGATGGTTTACGGTGACTCTGATTTGGTGGTCAATCAGGTGATGAAAGAGTGGGATGTCAGGAACCCTGCTATGACTGGATACTGCAACGCAGTAAGGAAGCTTGAGAAGAAGTTTGAAGGTTTGGAACTCCATCATGTTCCCCGAGTGAAAAATCAGGCAGCTGATGAGCTAGCAAAGATTGGATCCACTCGGAAGCCTGTCCCCAGCAACGTGTTTCTCGAGCACCTACGTTCTCCTTCGGTACAGGAAGATCCCTTCACTGAAGAGCCCCCGCAAGCAAAGAGTGCCTCTGATCCGATTGAAGTCGACATACCAGCGGTCATAGATCTGGTCATGGAGATTCTGGTGATCACGCCCGATTGGACAGTACCTTATATTGCATACATTCTGATGATGAAGATGAAGCTCGACAGATAGTCCGCAGATCCAAGGCCTTTACTGTTATGGATGGACAACTCTACAGAGAAAGCGTAACTGGCGTGATTCAGCGGTGTATTTCTCCTGAAGAAGGTCAACTGATTTTGGAGGAGATTCACTCGGGAACTTGTGGTCATCATGCGTCCTCTAGGACAATTGTTGCCAAAGCATACCGAGCTGGTTTCTTCTGGCCGCGCGCCAATGAGATGGCTAAAGAGATTGTTGATCACTGTGAAGGATGCCAGTTCTATTCGAATCTGTCACACAAACCTGCGTCTGCCTTGAAAACTATTCCACTTGTCTGGCCGTTTGCAGTATGGGGTTTGGATATGGTTGGTCCCCTTCGAACAGGACAGAGTGGATTCACTCACTTGCTTGTAGCAGTCGACAAGTTCACTAAGTGGATTGAAGCCAAACCCATTAAGAAGCTGAACGCTCGAACTTCTATCAAATTCATGAAAGAGATAACTTTCCGGTATGGAGTTCCCCACAGTATCATTACAGACAATGGCTCAAACTTTGACTCGGAAGAGTTCAGACACTTTTGCTCCTCTCAAGGCACTCGGGTGGATTACGCATCCGTCGCGCACCCCCAATCAAACGGTCAAGCTGAGCGAGCGAACGGCCTTATCCTTGAAGGGCTGAAACCTTAGCTCATGCGAGACCTCGATCATGCAGTTGGAGCTTGGGTCACTGAATTGCCGTCTGTTCTGTGGGGCTTGAGGACAACTCCTAACCGGTCGACTGGACGCACTCCTTTCTTCTTGGTGTATGGAGCCGAAGCCGTTTTGCCAAGTGATGTCCTTCACAATTCTCCCCGAGTAGACCTATATTCTGAAGCTGAAGCTGAGCAAGCACGACAAGATGGTGTTGATCTCCTCGAAGAAGAACGTGAGATGGCTCTGATTCGGTCGACTGTACATCAGCAAGATCTGCGCCGCTTCCATGCGAGGCACGTCAAGAGCCGGTCGTTCCATGAAGGTGATCTTGTGCTCCGAGTGGATCAGCAGCGACCTCACAAATTGGCCCCGGCGTGGGAAGGCCCTTTCGTCATCACCAAAGTGCTGAACAATGGGGCTTACCACCTCTTCAACCTCAAAAAGAATATCGACGAGCCGCGCGCTTGGAACGCGGATTTGCTTCGACGTTTTTATACTTGACGACTGAGTTATTTTGATGTAATAAAAGTACTCCAGACAGTGTCGTTTGTTAAAGTTATGACTCCTGCAGTCTATTGTCGATTCCGATCGCACAATTACGCATTTAAAAACTTCTCCGAGTGACGAGCAATCCTCTCACTCGGGGGCTTAGCTGCGAACCAGTTTTCGCCTAAGTTAAAAACCCTTCTGAGCGAATGGTATTCCATTCACTCGGAAACTTAGCTGCGAACCAGTCTTCGTCTAAGTTCAAAACTTCTCCGAGTGACGAGCAATCCTCTCACTCGGGGGCTTAGCTGCGAACCAGCTTTCGCCTAAGTTAAAAACCTAACCGAGTGGATAGTATTCCATTCACTCAGAAACTTAGCCGCGAACCAGTCTTCGTCTAAGTTCAAAACTTCTCCGAGTGACGAGCGATCCTCTCACTCGGGGGCTTAGCTGCGAACCAGCTTTCGCCTAAGTTAAAAACCCTTCCGAGTGGATAGCATTCCATTCACTCGGAAACTTAGCCGCGAACCAGTCTTCGTCTAAGTTCAAAACTTCTCCGAGTGACGAGCGATCCTCTCACTCGGGGGCTTAGCTGTGAACCAGCTTTCGCCTAAGTTAAAAACCCTTCCGAGTGGATAGCATTCCATTCACTCGGAAACTTAGCCGCGAACCAGTCTTCGTCTAAGTTCAAAACTCCTTCGAGTGATGAGCGATCCTCTCACTCGGGGGCTTAGCTGCGAACCAGTTTTCGCCTAAGTTAAAAACCCTTCCGAGTGGATAACATTCCATTCACTCGAAAACTTAGCTGCGAACCCGTTTTTGCCTAAGTTAAAAACCCTTCCGAGTGGATAGTATTCCAATCACTCGGAAACTTAGCCGCGAACCAGTTTTCTCCTAAGTTAAAACCCTTCCGAGTGGATAGCATTCCGTTCACTCGGAAACTTAGCCGCGAACCAGTCTTCGTCTAAGTTCGAAACTTCTCCGAGTGACGAGCGATCCTCTCACTCGGGGGCTTAGCTGCGAACCAGCTTTCGCCTAAGTTAAAAACCCTTCCGAGTGGATAGCATTCCATTCACTCGGAAACTTAGCTGTGAATCAGTCTTCGCCTAAGTTAAAAAACCTTTCCGAGGGAGTAATATTCCTTTTACTCGGGGACTTAGCTGCGAACCAATCTTCGCCTAAGTCTGAAATTCTACTGAATGCTGAACATCCGTTCCTTTTCGGGAGCAAACCAAAATTCAGCCAAACAAAGGATTGACAGCAAAATGCAGATAAATCCAAAGTTTTTATCGCAGCAAAAATTTGTTCGCGCAAAGGGAAGTAATCAGGCCCAGGGCCTGAACGAAGTCTTAATCGGTTACACCATCACTTGGCATACCGAGGCAAATAAAGTTTTAATTATGAGCAAAGTATTTTTGAAGCACCAGTAGGGCTCGCCGGCTCGACGAAGGTGTCCAAATCAATCCCGTCAGCAATCCGAGTGGCTGCTTCAATGAAGGTCTCCATGAAGTCTTCAAATTGGAGTTTCTTTGTGTTGATCACTCGGAGAGCCTTCAGTTTGTCCTCCCTGGCCTCCTTGCAATGAACCCGGACGAGTGAAAGTGCCACATCAGCACCGCAGCGAGCGGTGGATTTCTTCCAAGCCTGCACTCGACCAGGGATCTCGTTGAGGCGGGTCATCATTGACTCGAGGTCAGTATGGAGGGAGTCTTCAGGCCACAATTCCTTGTCGACCTTCTCCAACGCAGCCCTCAGTCGAGTGACATAACCTTGGACATTCCTGAGACGAGCTTCAAGTCGAAACATGTCCATGGCCACGGCGTCCCCGACAGGTGACTTGGTGGGATCCAGATTTGGCTCGATCTCTTCAGTTTCCTTCTCAAAATCTTGACAGAATTCTGCGCGAAGAGAAAGCGAAAAGATGATCACTTTGCCCTTCTGAAGAAATCAAAGAAATTCACACGTCAGAGGAAAGTTACCTTCAACCATGCCGAACATCTTCTTCGCGAAGTCTCCTAGGTATTGCTCCAGAGCGCTCCTTCTCTTGGTCTGTAGTTCGAGCTTTTTGATCCAATCGGCCCGTTCCTGCTTGAGTTTGGTATTCTCTTCTTCCAATTTGCTGGCCGCGGCAAGTTTCTTCTCGGCAGCTTCAGTTTTCTCCCTCGCCACCTTCTGAGCGTCGGCGAGTGCCTTGTCCTTGTCTTCAAGTGCCTTCTTCATGGTATCTAAAGAAATAGCATTGTTGAGTCGCGCTCGGAGTCGGCGGTTCTCATCACGTACGTCTGTTCGAGTGGATTCACTCGGTTCAAAGGATGGAAGATGAAAGTAATAATGCAATTGATCAACAAGGATTACCTCCCAAGGTCTCCAGTTCAGTCTGTGCATGGTCCAGGTTGTTATTCGTCAGCTCCAGATCCAGCAGAAGTCGATTCTTTTCCTTCTCCAGCTCGACATACTTGGTCCCGAGCCCACAGGCTTTCTGAAATCAGCAAAGAAGTAGTTCAGTCGACGATAATGTTTTTTCACTCCCGAGTGGAAAAGAACATGTCCAGTCGACTGGATGGCGGCCCACCGCCCCACCCCACACCCCTGCAAAGCGTCATATCATGGTTGATGGAAATGATGTCCATGAAACCTGCAGGACAGGTGACAACTGTACTCCAAGTACGAAAAAGGACTCCGAATCCAAACTTCTTAAGACTACTGCCCATCGTAAATGATCGACAGTAGTCTCGGGGACTACACCCAGTGGGTGCACTCAGCGTGCCCCCACTGGATACAAAATCACTCGACCAGGTCCGACCTGTTCGAGTATAAACAAAAGAAGCAACCATGCAACCATTGTCTCTATCAGACCCGTGCCGAGGCAAGCACTCGACGGCGGTCTCGGGGACTACACCCAGTGGGTGCACTCAGCGTGCCCCCACTGGACCTACTACCACTCGACCAGGTCTGTCCTGTCGAGTGAAAGTCAACTATCAACACAAATTTAAGACCCCTGCCGACGTCTTCGAAATTCGACAGCGGTCTCGGGGACTACACCCAGTGGGTGCACTCAGCGTGCCCCCACTGGACCAAAAACCACTCGACTAAGACCCGATCTACTCAAGGAAAAAAAAACAAGCACGTATGCATCTGGAGAAAACACCCAGTGGATGTAAAGTCAAGATGAACAGGAATTCAATCGGAAATGAACTTACAATCGAACTTACTCGGACATTGGCTTGAAGCGCTGAACTGGCATCATAGGCTAACTTGCTGGCCTCGTACGCCTCCTTCGTTCACAACATCATTTGCCCAGCCTGGATCATTGCCTCTTTGGCAGCTCCAGTCTGGTCTTCTGGAACGTGGTACAGAGGGTATGCAGGCGCCAGATGAGTCGGTACTGCAGTCGAAGTCACGAGAAGTGCTTGAGGCTTCCCAATCGGCACCGAGGTCACAAGAGTCGAAGTCGCTAGTGGGGCACTCGACAGCGGAGCCACAGGATCAGTTCTAACTCGGGAAGAATCACCAAGATCTCGAGAGGACGCAACAGTCGACCCACGTGGTGCCTGTTCTGATGATGTTCTCCGAGTGCGTACGCGTGGAGTGTCCAAGGCCACAACTTCACCCTCAGCACCCTGCTGCGGCTCCTCGTCGTCTTCCAATTGGATGACGTCGTCAACTATCAATCGACAACATTAATCCCTTCATTCGACGAATTGCCTTCAAAAAAACAGTCTACAGTGAAGATTTATTATACCTCGTTGGGAGGTGGCCGCATCAGGAGTGTCCACTTCCATGTGATCCCCCTCATCCCGATGAGGCGATGTCACCGAGGTAGCAGCTCTGGGAAATACGTTTCACTCGGTTAGCAAAGACATGATGTTTCATAACAGCGGAAAAGGAAAATAAACACTCACGTTGAGGCGACAGGCATGGTGATCTTTATGCGGGGCAGAGCCTTCTGGGGTTTTGGTGCGTCCGGCCTGAGCTGTTTCGCAGCTTTTTCAGTCGACCCTGATGTCGCGGCACGGTCGCGCTTTGGGTTCCTGGTGCTTGATGCTAAAGTCTTGCTTGGGGCGGCCTCCGGGTCTTCACGCAGCTTGGTTCGACGCTCGACACACGAAGGAGCCTGGGCCTCTACTTCGCCTTCCTCAATCTCTTCCAGGTCGTCGTCGCTGCCCTCACTGTCGTCGGCGTAGTCGACATCTGCGCTATCGCCTGCGCTCTCTTCTCCGTCCTCAGGCTGCTCCCCATTTGGCACGGGCGAGTACATGTTCGTAAACTCCTGCAAGATACAAATTGTGAAGTCAGTCGACTGAGGACGCAGTCACTCGACAAAATATGAAAGCACTCGACAAAGATATAACTCACCAGGTTCGTCGGTGGGTTCAAAGCAGAGAAGGGCAAGATTCGCTTGGCTCCCAGAGGATTATCACAGGCTCCGGTGATGCTCCTGAGCCACTGAGCAACGGTCTCGTCGGAAACTTCCTCTGGATGGGACCGAGTGGAATCCTCGGGGCCCGAATAATGCCACATAGTGTGATCCCTGGCTTGAAGAGGCTGGATTCGTCGACTGAGAAACGTCTCTAAGAGATCCATACCAGTCACTCCGCCATGGACCAGATCTACTACTGCATTCACTAGAATCCCAACCTGGACTTTCTCTCCCTTAGCCACACTCAGTGTTCTGGGAGTAGTAGGTCGATCCAAAGTGAAAGGGGGAAGACCAGTCGACATATTGGGGGATGCAACATCTTTGTAGTAAAACCATGTCGACTGCCAGCCCCGAACAGAATCAGGAAAAGTCATTGACGGAAACGAACTCCTACCCCTCTTCTGAAGCCCCAGACCACCGCATAGCTGGATGACATTGGTCTTACTATCACTAGGATTGGCTTTTTTGACACATTGGGACCGAATGGTGAATATGTGCTTGAATAAGCCCCAGTGAGGAGGACAACCCAGGAAACACTCGCACATGGTGATGAACGCAGCTAGGTACGAGATGGCATTCAGAGGAAAGTGGTGGAGTTGTGCTCCGAAAAAGTTCAAGAAACCGCGGATGAATGGATGGGGAGGCATAGAAAAACCTCGCTCGACGTGGGTGAGGAGGAGGACTCGCTCGCCGTCGCGCGGATCCGGCTCAGGCTCCCCCTCCGACAGCCTCCACGACCCTTCAGCAACCAGCCCGTCGTCGACAAGGTTCTGGACGTCCTCCGCCTTGACGGTCGATGGGAGGAAATCTCCTTGGATCCACCCCGGCGGCGCCGTGAATCGGGCGCCCGACGGCTTCTTCGCCTTGGCTCCTCCCTTCTTGGCGCGCTCGAGCTTCTCTGTCTTGCTCTTCGTCATCGCGGCGGCGGTCATCGAGGCGGAGGAGAAGTGAAGATTTGGGGGAGAAACACTGTACCGGCCCCGGTGCCGTCGCCTCTTATATCCGCCCGAGTGGGTCACTGACCTGTGGGTCCGCCAGATCTCTGGGTATCCCGATTTCAGAGGAAGAGCGGTACGTGGCAGAAATGGCTGCGCGAAAATCGAGGCGTCGTGCTCCCACTTGCCCCAGTCGTTGCGTCATCATCGCGCGGCGCGCGCTTACCCAATTTTCGAATCCCGTGAAATCCGGGCCTGACGAAGCGACCCGTCGCATCAGAGGACCCTGCTGGCCACTCGGACCGGATTTTGCGCTGAAATTCACTCGGATACATTTCAAGACAGAATCGATCAGGATGACTGACAAAGGTTCCAATCGACGCAGATTTCAGTGAAGCCCTAAAATGCACTCGGAATTTTTGTGTCTTATCAGAACCCGCGTCGATCCCTTTTTCACTCGAACCCCGATCCATTCGGGGGCTAATGATGGGGTTATGTACCTAGGGTAGGGTCATAGGCCTGACCTACATACCTTACCTAAGAACACTGCCCTATCAAACTTAAGGACTACAAGGAAGTCTCCGACTGAAATCACCAAGACATACAAGTCACTCGACAACATCCACTCGGAGGTTTCTTCATCCACTCGACGGCTACATTTCACTCGACAAGAACTAGAAGACAGTCGATCCCAGAAGGTCAGAAGCCACCCCAGGGAGGCCAACGGGCAGGCGTTTGTCTAGATCATAAGTAGCATTTATTACATACGTTACCAGTAACGTTCATCTTTATAGCCACGATCGGACCCTTAGATGCCGGACATTATGAGGGGCAAAGCACTCTATATAAGCCGCCCCTCCCCTCTGGCACAAGGGTTCGCACCCTGTAACTCCTATATTCCACACGACAGAAAAGCTCCTGAGCACCTGAGACGTAGGGCTGTTACCTCCACGAGAGGGGCCTGAACTCATACATCCGTGTGTACACCCTCGCCGTAGCTAGGACTCTGCCCCCTCCTTTCATACCCCTATCTTCTACTGTCAGGCTCATTCCCACAACAGGTGCTTGGAACCACCATCAAGGCTAGGGTTCCTCCTACTACCACCTGGAAACCAAACGAGAACACCAAACGATTGAAAAAGAGGGTAAAACAGTTTGCATAAGTCAGAAAAAAATAAAGCAATTCTGAAGATTTTAACAGAAAAACATGGGCAGTTGGCATCACCAGCGGTAGTACCGCTGTCACCAGCGGTAGTACCACTTGGTACTCCTGCTTAGTACTACCGCTCCAAGGGGCGGTAGTACCGCGCGGGCGAAAATTGCAGGGGAACCTACAGCCGCCGGTGAGAATTGTTACTACCGGGGATGTCAAATGCACATATTTGACTGCTAAACCTTGAGAAATACTTCCTAGCAATCTTTTATAAGAGAATCACGCCCAGATTTGACCAAAAATAGATGGAAACACCACACATTGTCCAAGACCTAGATTCAAAAGGAGGAGGACCTAGGGAGAGAAAAACGGGACAATATCGGCGTCCATGGCGAGAGGGGGGGGGGTTGGAGATCAACTCCTCTGGACGGTTTTGCGAAAGCTTGGCCGGAATCGGAGGGCCGGCGACGGCCTCCGCGGCCTTGGAAGCGCCCTGGAGATAGAGAGCCACGAGAGAGAGAGGGGTGAATGGGTACGGGGAAGTTGCCACTTCCCCTGCCCCGCCCCAAATCCCTTCGTGAAACCTCACGGGCGGTAGTACCGCTGGCCACAGCGGTAGTACCGCTTAGTACTACTGCCCAAGACAGTGGTAGTACCGCTCAGGGTGACATTGGGACAGAAACACCAGCAAGCAAAAAGGCTTATGCAAGAGTTTCGTTTGGAAAAGAGGTTGGAGACATAAAATCTTTGAGGAACCAACAGAAAAATATTTTGATGGAGCCGATCTTAATCAAAACAAGCAGGTTGGAGAGACCTTAAAACCACAAAAACGTGCTTCTCAAAAAGCAAATGCCTCGCTAGGAGGGGCGATGACCGAGGCCACCTATTTTTGAGTCAATTGGTATGGCACCGCGAAGATTTGAACCTTGGGCCCATGACCAAAACTTGTCTTTGAAGCACAGTAACCATAAAAAATGGCAGATGTGAAAGACTTTGATTAGTTTATGCATAATAGGAGGAGGGATAGTTCATTGAGAGAACTAGACTCCCCCTAAGTCCATGCCTACATCTAAACAAGACATAATGATGAGTGTGGTGGGGTGTGCACTAAGTCAAGCCACATTGCTCGAGTCAATAATATTTAGCTCATGCCTTAACTCGTGAAATCTTGCTTCATCTAATGGCTTCGTGAATATATCTGCAAGCTGTTCCTTGGTATAAAGATGAATGAGATCAATTTCTCCACGCTTGATGTGGTCCCGGATGGAGTGATGACGAATCTCAATATGCTTCGTCTTGCAGTGTCGAACCGGGTTGTTGGAGATCTTGATCGTGCTTTCATTGTCGCGGTAAATAGGCACTTTGTCACAGTTGTCACCATAATCCTTTAAGGTTTGCCTCATCCAAAGAATCTGAGCACAGCAGCATGCGGCGGCTACATACTCGGCCTCGGTGGACGAGAGAGAAACACAGTTCTGTTTCTTTGAAGATCAACTTACCAAAGAGTGACCAAGAAATTGGCAGCCTCCGGAAGTGGACTTCCTTTCCACACGGTCTCCCGCCCAATCCGAGTCAGTATATCCAATGAGATCAAATGAAGCACCTTTGGGGTACCATAAGCCAAAGTTTGGGGTATGAGCCAAATATCAAAAGATTCGCTTGACAGCCACATAGTGACTCTCCTTAGGTGCGGATTGAAATCATGCACAAATTCCCACACTCAACATGATATCTGGCCTAGATGCATAAAGGTAAAGCAGGGATCCAATCATGAAGCAATATACCTTTTGATCCACAACTTTACCATTGGGATCACTGTCAAGTTGGCATTTGAGTTGCATAGGAGTGTTGGCCTTGGGAGGATTGAGATCATCCAACTTGAACCTCTTGAGCATGTCTTGAGTGTATTTAGCTTGGTTGATGAAGGTTCCTTGGCTTCGTTGCTTGACTTCGAATCCAAGGAAGAACTTCAACTCTCCCATCATGGACATCTCAAACTCTTTGGTCATTAGTGCGGTGAACTCATCATTAAAAGCTTTGTTAGAAGAACCAAAGATGATATCATCTACATATAGTTAGCATACGAACAAGTTGCCATTAACCCTCTTAGTAAAACGAGTGGTATCGATTTTCCCAATTTCAAACCCACGATCTTGCAACATCTCGGTAAGGTGCTCATACCACGCACGTGGGACTTGTTTAAGGTCATAGAGTGCCTTATCGAGAACGTATACATGATTGGGGAACTTGGGATCCTCAAACCCCGGGGGTTGCTTGACATATACCAACTCCTTAAGTGGACCATTAAGAAAAGCACTCTTCACATCCATTTGATATAACTTGAAATCATGATGAGAGGCATAAGCAAGCAACATGCGAATAGATTCAAGGCGAGCAACAGGAGCAAAGGTTTCACCGTAGTCGATACCCTCAACTTGGGAGTAGCCTTGAGCCACCAGTCTTGCCTTGTTGCGAATAATAATACCATGT
This sequence comes from Elymus sibiricus, assembly GCA_039707655.1. Lineage (NCBI taxonomy): Eukaryota > Viridiplantae > Streptophyta > Magnoliopsida > Poales > Poaceae > Elymus > Elymus sibiricus. The sequence continues at coordinate 285,784,508 of CM077675.1, forward strand.
GCATCTTGCTTGTTCTTAAAGATCCATTTGGTTCCAATGACATTGTGCTTCTCCTTTGGCCTTGGCACCAATCGCCACACCTTGTTGCGCTCGAAGTTGTTGATTTCTTCATGCATGGCTTCAAGCCATTCCTCGTCTTCGAGCGCATCTTGTACCTTGAGGGGTTCAAAGCAAGAAACAAATGCATGATGTGCACAAAAGTTTGTTAATTGATGACGAGTAGTTACCCCTCTCTTCAAGCTTCCATAAACGTTCTTTAAAAGGTGTTGCTTGACGCTTAGTTTGGAAGCAATCTTGGCAGCTCGTCTTTCAAGAATTTCCTCCATGGAGAGTTGAGGCTTGGTAACTTGACGAGCTTCGGTACTAGCACCGGATTGCTCTTGATCTTGAGTATGATCTTGATCTTTAGCTTGACCTTGATCTTGGTCTAGAGCTTCATCTGATCTTGAGCTTGCACGGGGGTGTGCGCAAGATCTCGAGCATCATGTGATGAAGAATCATCATCATTAAGTTGATCTTGCTCTTGATCTTGATCACGGGGTTGAGGGCCTTCACTTTGTTCTTCGGAAGCGTGTGGGTCGTGCGTCGGTGATGGTTCCACTTGATTGGAACATTGCCCTTCTACTTCAGCCACAAGGGGTTCCTCAACGGGTAGGAAGTATCCCACTCCCATTCTTCTTATGGCTTGGGGAGGAATTTCATCACCTACATCACAAAGACCACTTTGCTCCACTTGGGAGCCATTATTTTCATCAAACTCCATGTTTCTCGTCTCCTCAATGAGCCCCGTGGACTTGTTGAGGTCACGGTAAGCATGAGAGTTTGCAGCATAACCAACAAATATGCCCTCATGAGATATAGATTCAAATTTTGACAAACGAACACCTTTCTTGAGAATGAAACACTTACAACTGAACACCTGGAAGTACTTGAGGTTGGGCTTTTTCCCGGTAAGAATCTCATAAGGAGTCTTGTTCAAGCCTTTACGGAGATAGAGCCGATTTGATGCATGACACGCGGTGTTGATGGCTTCGGCCCAAAAGTTGTAAGGTGATTTAAACTCTGCCGTCATGGTTCTTGCCGCATCCATCAATGTCCGGTTATTTCTCTCCGCAACACCATTTTGTTGAGGGGTGTAAGGAGTGGAGTATTGGTGTTTTATCCCCTCATCACTGAGAAACTCATCTAGGGTGTTGTTCTTGAACTCAGTGCCGTTGTCACTTCTAATCATCATGATCTTTGCTTCATGTTGACGTTGGACTTCATTTGCAAAGTTGATGACGGTCTGTTGGGTCTCACTCTTCTTCTTGAAGAAATATACCCATGTGTATCTTGAGTAATCATCCACAATCACCAAGCAATACTTTCTCCCTCCAAGACTGTCAAAAGATGGAGGAAGAAGAGGTCCATGTGAAGGAGCTCTAGGGTCCCTTTTGAGTAAATCGTAGTGGTAGGACGATGAGCCTTTTCATGTAGCTTTCCTTCGATACAAGCATTGCAAGCACGATCTCTAGCAAAACTCACATTTGTTAGTCCAAGAATGTGATCCCCTTTGAGGAGACTTTGCAAAGATCTCATATTGACATGGGCTAGTCGGCGATGCCAAAGCCACCCCACATCAACTTTAGCCATTAGGCATGTCGCGGTCTTAGTGGGTTGCTCCGAGAAGTTAACCACATAGAGACCATTTTCGACATGCCCAACAAAGGCTACTTTAAGAGTCTTGCTCCACAAAAGGGTCACAGTGTCAATGCCAAAGAAAGTACTAAAACCCATAAGTGCAAGTTGACGAACGAAAAGTAAATTGTATGCAAGGGTCTCGACAAGCATGACATTTTCAATGGTTAAGGTTGGAGAGATAACCACCTAGCCAAGACCCAATACCTTTGAGATTGTGTCATCGCCAAAGAAGACTTGAGTGGCCACGGATTTATCGGGTCGAACGTCCACCACCAAGTCCTTGCTTCCGGTCATATGATTTGTTGCTTCACTATCGAGCAACCATGAGACTCCTCCGAAAGCAAACTCCTACAATAGATCAATGCTTGATTTTAGGTACCCATTCTTTAATGGGTCCTTTCATATTAGTGACAAGGGTCTTAGGAACCCAAATAGCCCACTCAATGTACTCATAAGAAGACCCAACATATTTTTTCATAAACATGCCCATCACTTGCACGGCACAAGATATAAGAGGGGTTAAAGTCCCCGGCCCTGTTGGAGGGAGTGGTCTTGCCCTTCTTGGCACTACCACCCACACCCTTGTCCTTCTTCTTCTCATGAGTAGGCCCCCCTGCTTTGACAAAAGTTTCCATGAGCGGGGGAGCTTGCTTGGTCTTCACCTTCTTCTTCTTTTTGGACTTGGGTGCAAACCCAACTCCTTCTTTTGCAACCACTTCCTTTTGATTGCTCAAAAGATCATTGAGAGTCTTATCACCTTGGATACATGTCACTAGGACTTTCTCAAGCTGCTCTTTCAGCTTAGCATTTTCCTCCACAAGATGTGCATGCTCACAACACGGGTTAGTAGCAGCGACATTATCAATTAAAACAAAAGGAGGACACATGGCAATTTCCTTAGTGAGTTTTACTTGGAGTTGATCATGCGACTCCTTAAGAGAAGCATGAACACTCTTCAATGCTTTGTGAGCATTGTCAAGTGAGTCAAGCTCATCCTTGAGTTGATCATGGCCAACCCCAAGTGCAACCTTTTCAGATTTGAGCACACGGTTAAGAACGATAGCATGATCATAATCTTTACGTAGTTTAGCAAGGTCATCATTTTGTGACTCCTCAAGAGTCATACGAAGACCTCGCTCTTCTTTAAGAGCAATAGAAAGATCTGCTATCTCGTCGGCATAATCACGACTATGGCCTCTCAACTCCTCAAGGTATTCTTCTTGAGACTCAATAGTGTCATTGGCCTCACCAAGTTGTTCCAAGAGAGCAACGAAGTGCTTCTTGGATTCTCCCTTGAGTTTACACAAGAACTTGTCAAACTCATTCTCACCCTCTGTCGCCTCCTCATGTTCATCCACACAATCTATCAGAGACGGAGTGGAAGAAATAGAAGTTTTAATGTTTGAGCTTTTGGCGTTGAAGGTTACCTTGGTGATACCTTTTGCCATGAGGCACCTAGCGATGTGGTTCTCGTTGGGGGCGTCGAAGAGTGACACCTTTGTTGGGGTAGAGGATGCAATTGCCACAGATGCCATTGCCATTCCTTCACCACTTGTGTCTTCGTCATCAACATCATCATCAGAGACATACTCTTCTTGAGCCACCAACACTTTGTGAGGAGTCTTCTTGGTGAAGTTATTCTTGTTGGGGAAAGACTTGGCCTTATCTTTGCGGATGAGCTTGCCACCATTGTCTTCCCTCTTCTCATATGGACAATCCACCACAAAGTGACTCACATTACCACAGTTGTAGCAGGTCCTCACACGTTGCTTTCCCTTTGACCCGCTTGAGTTGTTCTTGGAGAAGTTAGGCCTTGTGTTTCTCTTGTTGCCCCAAAATTTCCTGGACGCTAGAGCCATATGCTCATGGTAAGCATATTTGGTGTCCTCGGGGCAACCCTCTTCTTCTTCTTCTTCTTCTTCCTCTTGACTGACCTTGGCCTTCAAATCAAGGTTGGGAGATGATTTCTTTGACCGTTGCACGCGAGCAAGAGCATTGTCTGCGGTCGTGTTCAAGATGTTCATTGCAATAAATTCATCCAACACATCGCCAGAGGACAAGGTGTGAAAGTCCGGTCTTTGGCGGATGACGGCGGACATGGCCTTGTTGAAGGGCACGATAGCCTTCAGAAACTTACGCTTGACCCAGGTGTCATCCACATCCTTGCTGCCATGATTTCGAAGGGCAACGACAAGAGTAGTCACCCTCCTATAAAGCTCACGCGGTTCCTCATCTTCTATCATTACAAACTCATTTGACTGATCAAGCACAACCTCATAGTTTGATCGTTGAATGCTTGAGCTACCCTTGTACATGGTGACAATGTGTTCCCAACACTCTTTAGCAACAGTGAAGGGACGCAGGTGAGGTAGGTCTTCGATAGGAACTGCAGCTTGGAGTATGAACAAAGCGGAGGAATTTAGCTGTTTTTCCGCCTCTTCTCTTGGAGTGAGGTTGCGTGGATCACGAGGATAGTATCCTTCTTCAATGACTCGCATGGGTTGAATTGAGCTGTGATCCAAATGAGACTTGATACGAAAAATCCAATTAGCAAAATCATTCTTAACAAGTTTAGGAGGAGGACCGAGATTAACTATATGAGGTGGGTGCACCGGTCCTCCATAGACCAAGGGAGGGGGAACCGAGGCAAAAGTCCCCGACCCATTAATTCCTTGAGAACGAGTATCCTTATCAGCAAGTAGCCCCCTCCTTAAGGGAGTTGACATCCGATGTCGAGTTAGTGGGATTAGCCACTTGCACCGCATCGGTGGAAAGTTTAAGAGTATCAAGGAATTCTTTAAACATGGATTTGACCTCGGTCGTCATGGAGGATTTAAGCGAGGACATGGCCTCATTCAAATCCTCGCGAGAGACCGTGTTCACACCCACGGCCTCGGGAAGTTCTCCCGACCGCTCCCCGCCGCCAACCATACTCTTCGAGTGGTGAAACCCTTAATAAAGAGACGAGGCTCTGATCCCAATTGAAAGGATCGATATGGTTGACTAGAGGGGGGGGGGGGGGTGAATAGGCAACTAGCAGTTTTTAACTTTTCTTTAACAATTTAGGCTTAGCAACAAATAGGTTGGCTAGATATGCAACTAGGTGAGCAACCTATATGATGCTAAACACAACAACAACACAAGCAAGCAAGATAAACAATATGTGTAGCTTGCACAAAGTAAAGGTAAGAAGTAACCACAAGAGGAACCGATGGAGACGAGGATGTGTTACCGAAGTTCCTTCCCAGTAAAGGGAAGTACGTCTCCGTTGGAGTGGTGTGGAGGCACAATGTTCCCCAAGAAGCCACTAGGGCCACCATATTCTCCTCACGCCCTCACACAATGCGAGGTGCCGTGATTCCACTAGTGGTGCACTTGAAGGCGGCAGCCGGACCTTTACAAACAAGGTTGGGGCAATCTCCACAACTGAATTGGAGGCTCCCAACGACACCACGAAGGTTCACCACAATGGACTATGGCTTCGAGGTGACCTCTTCCGTCTAGGGTGCTCAAACACCCAAGAGTAACAAGATCCGCAAGGGATTAGTGGGGGGAATCAAATTTCTCTTGGTGGAAGTGTAGATCAGGGCCCTCTCAACCAAACCCTAGAGTATCAACAAGTTTTGTTGGCTAGAGAGAGAGATCGGGCAAAAAAGAGCTTTAGGCAACAATGGAGCTTTTGGAAGGATAAGAGGTGAGTCTCCTTGGGGAAGAAGACCCCTTATATAGTGGGGAAGGGAATCTGCCCGTTACCCACCAACCATCCGCACTTCAGCGGTACTACCGCTCCGGGGAGCGGTACTACCGCCCAGTACTAGGGGCAGCGGTAGTACCGGTTGGTACTACCGCCCCTACTACCGCTCTGGTGGCGCAGGTTACCAGACAACTCAAGAGGAAGTGTCTGGTGCCCCGCGTAGGAAACCTGGACACCCCAGCGGTACTACCGCTCTTCCCAGCGGTACTACCGCCCTCACAGAAGCAACAGCTGCGGCTCTGGAGACGCATGACCTCAGAAACTCGTCAGATGAGTGTCTGATGCCCCGCGTGAGGTGCCAGAAATATACAGCGGTGCTACCGTGGACACGAGTGAAAGCACATTTGCTCCCTTGGTGGTTTTGGTAATTTATAACAACATATAAGTCATTGAACTAATGTTTTCCACTAAGTATATTTCAGGAAAAGTTCAATGATAGGGATAGCAAAAGGATTGTGAAGATTGTGGAAATACCCCAAGATGCAAGGAAATAGGTTGGCAAAGCTTCAAGCAAGAGGACTCTACATTTTACATTTATGAGGAATCACTTTGAGTCCATAGGAAAGCCAATACTATTAAAAGGGGGTAAGGTTTTGATTGGTGAACAAAATGCTCATACGTGCACAAGTGATAGTCACCAAATACACCCACAAACTCTTCCACCAAAGTCTGTCCATAGCCATATACTCAACATCAGTGCAAACACCATTTCCATTCCGGTGCCACCGATTCTCAACCACAGACAGACTCAGCCAAACCCTAGCCACTTCGGTGCAACCGATTCCATACCGGTGCCACCGAGTTTAGGTTGCCAACTTTCTGTTACGCAAATTCACAATATCGGTACCACCGAGATTGTTGGATCGGCGTCACCGAGATTGGGAATCTGACCGTTGGTCACCTTATCGGTGCAACCGAGTTTCCTATATCGGTCTCACCGAGATTCAAAAGTTACCACTTTTGGTCACTTCGGTACCACCGAGATTAACACATCGGTGTCACCGAGTTGGTCATTTTGTGTGTAACGGTTGGATTTTTGGGGATGCCTATATATACCCCTTCACCACCACCTACTCGAAAGAGAAGCACTCAGAACTATTCCATACTTGCCCCATCCAGTTTTCTGAGAGAGAACCACCTACCCTTGTGTTGAGGTCAAGATCTTCCACTCCAACCATATGGATCTTGATTTCTAGCCTCCCCTAGTTGCTTTCGTCCAATCCCATCTCTTCCACCAAGCCAAATCTGTGAGAGAGTGATTGTGTGTTGAGGAGTCTATCATCTTGAAGCACAAGAGCAAGGAGTTCATCGTCATTACCGAGCCTATTACCTTTTGGAGGGTGGTGCCTCCTAGATTGGTTAGGTGTCGCTTGGGAGCCTCCTACTTCGTGTTGTGGAGTGAACCAAGAAGTTTGTAAGGGCAAGGAGATCGCCTACTTCGTGAAGATCTACCCATAGTGAGGCTAGTCCTTCGTGGACGGAAGCCGTTATGGAATAGTCAAGGTTGCTACTTCGTGGACCCTTATGGGTGGAGCCCTCCGTGGACTCTCGCGACCGTTACCCTCCGTGGGTTGAAGACTCCATAAACGTGGATGTACGATAGCACCACCTATCGGAACCACGGGAAAAATCATCGTGTCTACAATTGCGTTTGATCTTCCTACCCTATCCTTTCTACTCATGCTTGTTGTTACTTTCCGCTGCTATACTCTTAGACTTGCATGTGTAGGGTGTACTTGACTTGCCATGAAATGCTAAAAACTGCCAACTCTAAAATTTGGGAAAAGGCAAAACTTTTATTTGGTCAAGTAGTCTAATAACCCCTCCTCTAGACATACTTTCGGTCCTACAAGTGGTATCAGAGCTTTGGTCTCCATTGCATTGGTCTCATAACCTAGGAGAGTATGGCGTCTAGTGAGGGAAGTTATCACCGTAGAGGTCCGTACTTTGATGGTACTAATTTTGCTAGTTGGAAGCACAAAATGAAAATGCATATTCTTGGTCATAATCCTGCCGTTTGGGCTGTTGTTCGTGTTGGCTTGCAAGGTGAATTCTCTGGTGATGGAAAGGAACCGGATCGTGAAGCGGCCGCAGATGAATTGAAGATGTTGCAATACAACGCTCAAGCATGCGACATTCTATTCAACTGCCTATGCCCAGAAGAATTCAACAAAATCAGCCGTCTTGAGAATGCAAAAGAGATTTGGGATACTTTGGTTGATATGCACGAAGGAACCGAGTCCGTGAGAGAATCCAAGTTAGATGTTCTTCAAGGTCAGCTTGACAAGTTCAAGATGAAGGATGGTGAAGGAGTCGCTGAGATGTACTCTAGGCTAGCTCTCATCACCAATGAGATTGCCGGCTTAGGAAGCGAAGAGATGACCGACAAATTCATCATCAAGAAGATACTTAGAGCTTTGGATGAGAGATACGACACCGTGTGCACATTGATCCAAATGATGCCCAACTACAAAGATCTCAAGCCTACGGAAGTCATTGGAAGGATTGTTGCTCATGAGATGACACTCAAAGACATAGAAGAGCTTCACCACAAGTCTAGCGGTGCTTACAAAGCCACAAGTGATGCTCCCGCAACTTCAAGCAACAACCTTGTCACCAATGAAGAGAAAAGCCTCATGGTCAAGAAATTCAACAAGTTCTACAAGAATAGAGGCAAATAAAGAAGCTCCAACTCAAGATATGATGAGAAATGTTCGTCAAGTCGTGACCGCAATTGCTACAATTGTGGGAAGCCTGGACACTATTCCAATGAGTGCACGGCTCCCTACAAATGAAGAGAAGAGTCACCTCGAAGACGAAGCTCAAGGAATGAATCACCTCAAAGAGAGAGAAGGAGTAGAGATGATCGTTATGAACGAAGACCCTCAAGGAGAACTAGAGATTCGGAGAAGAAGGACAAGTACACCAAGAACTATACAAGAAGAAAACATCAAGCTCATGTTGGTGAATGGGTTTCCGGCTCCGTCTCCGACAACAACTCCGAGAGAAGCTATCACTCAGACTCCGACTATAGTCAAGATGATGGTGTTGCCGGGATTGCTCTAGTGACTACCAACTCCCATGATTTATTTGATTCACCCAACGAAGGGAGTTGAAGTTGCTTCATGGCTAAAGGTCCCAAGGTATCACACCCCGAGTATCTTGATTTCAATAGTGATGAAGATGACTTGCTTTGTGATGATGACTTGCTATTTGATAAAACTAGTGATGTTAGTCAAAATGATCTTGATAATTCTCATGCTAGTCAAGATAAGTCAATTGATGATGATAAGATGAAAATAGAAGAACTAACTAAAGAACTAAACACTCTTAAGTTAGCTCATGAATCTACTCTTGAAGATCATAGAGAGCTTGTGAGAACTCATGAGAAGCTACGCTTCGAGAAGCTCAACTTGGAGCAAGAGCATGAGTTTCTTAAAGCTATCAATGACGATCTCCGAAAGAAGACTTCATCTTATCTAGCCAAACGACTACTCTTGTCTACATTCATGCCTCAAGTTAAAACTAAGCAAACTAGTAACAAAGGCAAGAAAGGTTCTTCATCTAGTAGCAACAATAAAAATGCAAAACCCAATGATGTTGCTTCTAGTAGTTCTATTGATTCCAGTAATGATTATTCTCTTAGCCAAGTTACACTTGAGCAAGAAAATGCTTTATTGAAAGGAATTATAGAGAAAGGTATCTACATGAGTCTTGCCGGGTGTAAGCAATTTTAGGAAATTGTACGCAAGCACGGAGGATACCGAAAGAACCGTGGTGTTGGCTATTTCAACGCAAATGGAGTTGAATGGGAAGAAGGTCAATATCCCGAGCCCAAGTTTGTTCCTCAAAAGGAGAAGTATGAAAATACTCTTCCCAAGGGGACAAGCACTCAAGATGATCTCCCACCACAAGACCACAAGCTCAAGGGCAAGAACAAGCTTCAAGAGGACATTGACTCATATGAAGATGAATCCCTAGCTATGGTGGAGTGGGTTCCCAAGGCTACGTCAAGCTCAACTTCTACAAAGGCTACTACAACACCAAGGATCCCCATCAACTTGATGTGGGTCCCCAAGAAGAAGAACTAGAGAGTTCTTGTGGGGTGACTCCGCCAATGAAATTCACTCACATTCATTATTGGCAAGAATTATTTGCAATCAACATCAACTCTATGCAATAGTTCAAGGAGTCACACATTCCCTCAAAGGTAAGCAAGGGACAAGGTAATCAACAAATCAATGGACATCATTACACATGCTTTGCACTCCATGTCCATAGATATCCTTGTATTTGTCTCTTGTGTGTTGGGACTAACCCATGTAGGTGAGAAGAGTAAGGAAACAACAAGGATGCTCCCAACTCTTGGTGATCTTCATCAACCTCGAGCATCCACCGCTACCTCACCAACATGAAGTCTTCATCGACAAAACCCAAGGTTAGTCTATCCCTCTAATGGGGGATGTCACATCAAGGGGGAGCTTTACTCTAAGACTTGAGTTAAAGCATCTCTTAGTATGTGACAACATTAAATGCTTTATGTAAAAGTGGTAACCCCACTTGTGCTTAAACGATGAGTATGACCTATGATCAAGTATTCTTACTTGGCTCCTAAGTCAATATACTCATATATAGATGACTTCGTCATCGCCCAAGTGCTTGTTAGATGCTAGTGTGTATGTGCATGTTTGCCATGATTTCATTTGACATCTCTTTGTGTGAGCATGTTGGTCTGCATTTATTTTCTTATTCGAGGACATCCAATTGTTGCTATTTGGCTCTTGATTTTCTCTTCCACCAATTGGATGGACAAGAATGCCTAGGACCACTCTTTAGCTATCTATGCTTTCTCACCTCATATTCCATTCATGCTGCATCACAAAATTTGAACAAGTACTTTTCGATCCCTCTGTGTGTGGAGCACTCGGAGTTCTGTATCGACAAGGACTGACCATTAAAACCTCCCAAGTGCATCTCGGTGGAACCAACCCACAATTCTCGGTCATACCGAGTGCCTAGGGTTGATATGGTTTTCTATCTCGGTACTACCGATTCCATATTCTCGGTTACACCGAGTCTCCCTGTCAGCTGACAGTTGAGGAACTCGGTGACACCGAAAATTTAGAACCGGTATCACCGACAGTGAAGGGTATATAAGCTGTGGTCCCAACGGTTCGAAATTTCAATCTTCAATCGTCGCGCCCCAAACCCTAAGCTGCCGCAAAAGGACCCCCTGGTCATCACCTTGCCTCCCCGTGTGTCTTCGTCGCTGGGAATCCTCGCCGTCGACGGGCATCTTCGCCGCTGTCGCCGCCGTAGCGGATCCGTCACCAAGCTAGGGTACGGATTCGATCTTTCTTGCGCTCCCCATCTGATTCTTGCGCAATAAAGTTGTTTTTCTCTATAAGCCACAGTTTGCAATCTTTCTATCCACGAGAAAACTCCGTAGATTAGATAACCATCGATTTTCTAGGGTTTGCCTTCCGCCCGATGGAACTCGGTAGAACCGAAGTGAACTAATCGGTATCACCGATTTGCTTGTCTGTGTTGCTGAGAACTGTCTCGGTGAAACCGAGTACTTCCTTTCGGTCTCACTGAAAGGAGTGCCAAGTTTCTGTTAATGAGATAGTCAGTCTCGGTAACACCGAAAACTTTGCTTCGATTGTACCGATTTTCATTTGACAGAATGTAAAACTTTGAAAATCTTTTGTTCAAACTTTCAAAAACCAGCCACATTTTGTGATGACTTATCCTTTTATGCTCCTCTATACTCTATTCACAGGGTCAGTATGTCAAGTGCTGAGGACAGTGAGAACAACTTCAGAGAGCAGAGTGTTGAATTGGATTCTGGCACTAGTCCTGAGTCTAGTTCATCTTCAGATCCAGGCACTCCCAATTCCCATGGGTTGCCCAAGGCTGCTACAAGGGCTAGGAAGAAGCTGAATTCAGATGAGGAGGATTCAGACTTCGTTCCAGAGGAGGTTCTTGCTAAGAAGCAAGAGAAGGCTGCCAAGAAAGCTGCATATGAAGCTACCTCTTCAAGAAGAGCTGTCAGGAAAGAGTATGCTAGCTCTGAGGCTATGAGAGCACCTGAGGGTGCTAGGGCAAAAATGGCTCTTCACCTTGAGTCCCCCCCAAAGAAATCTATGCCTAAGGAGGTAGGGGAGAAGAAGAGACCTAGGAAGAGGATAGTCTATGTCACTGGCAGGCAGACCTCCATGTTTGAGAATCCTGAGGAGGCTGCTGCTGCTGAGGAGGAGGAAGAAGATGTTGAGAAGGCCCCTCCCAAGAAGAAAAAGAAGCTTATGTCTGATGCTATGCCAAAGACTGGCACTTCCAAGAGCACCAAGTCTGCCCCCCAAGAAGGCTGCTGCTGAAAAGCCCAAGAGGACTTCCAGGCAAATTCCAGCATCTGAGAAGAACAAAGGGACTGCCTCCAGAGTTGAGGATGAGGATGCTATGTCTGCCTTAATGAAGCTTAGGCCACACCTTCCAGTACATAATGCCAGCTAGCCACTTGCTGAGGATATGAAGAAGAGGAAGGATTCTGGTTTGAGGGCTTGGAGAGCTGCTGATCCATATGCCCAAAGGAGAAAGACAGCCATGGACTACAGAATTTACACCAAAGAGCAACATGATTTCTATGAGACTGTGCTTTTTGACAAAAGTCCAGCTGTGAGTGATATGAGGTATGTGGACTGGAAATTCATCAAGGAGAATGAAGACTATTTTCCAAGTGTCCAAGACAATTTCCACTGCATTGGTTTGGATGAGTTTGTTGGCAGAGAGTTCACTGCTTGGAATGATGAGATGATCATGCAATTCTACTCCACTGCACATTTCTATGGAGATGGTAGAATTGTATGGATGACTGAAGGTGCTAGATATGAGTCCACTGTTGAGGAGTGGGCTGCCATCTTAGGAGTTCCAGAAGTTCAGGATGGAGATTTGGATGTCTACTCAGAATCCAAGGAGAGCCACAATGCTATGGCTAACATGTATAAAGAGATCCCTGCTGCTAACGTGAAGTCTCACAGGCTAGGATCTATTTACTTTCTTCAGGCTGGCCTCCGCACCATGAACATCATTCTGAGGCATACCTTAATGCCCAAGTCAGGAGATGACAAGATGATCCGAGGCTACTCCATCAACATGCTGATTCATCTTGACAGACACACCAGGTTTAGAGTCATGGACTTAATTGTTGAGACAGTTAAGAGGGTTGCTGCTGATCAGAAGCGCTCTTGCTGCTATGCACCCTACATCCAGATGCTCATCAACTCTAAGTTGGAGAAGCACATATTTGCTCTAGACCATCCCCACTTGCCCCTACAGCCAGATCTCGAGGACAACGTCGTGGAGATGAACCCATAACATCCCACATCGGCTGCAGCTCAGGCAGAGGCAGGGGCAGCCAGAGCCACTAGTGCTCAAGTCCCTAGATCCAGGAACGAGCAAATGGATCTTTTGATCTCATCAGTACAGGGCATGCAGAAGGACATTAAGGGGATTCTGGACAACCAGAACAGTCTTGTGAGGATCTTTGAGAACAGGATCAAGACCCTTAATGATAAGGTGGATGGGCTGACTAAGACAGTCAATGAGCTCAAGAAGGAAGTTGACTCAGTGCCTCTTCCTCAGACTTCTTCAGATGATGATGATGATGAGGATGGATCACCTCTCAGGCCAGGCACACAGTTTACTACTCAGGCCAGATCAGCCACTGTGCCAGCTCCAGACTTGAGGCCCTCTTCATCAGCTCCTGCTACTGTCACCTCAGCTCCTGCTCCATCAGCTTCAGTTCCTCCTGTTGCCACACCGACTCCATCCACGACATCTGCAGAGATCTTCGCCGACGCTGTTCTCTCGACTCCTTCATCAACAACCGGAGGAGATCAGCCCAAGAACGCTTAGACATATGCCTTTGAACTTTTTGGTAACTTGTTGCCAAAGGGGGAGAAGTGTATATAGATCTTTAGGCTTCGAGTGAGAGAGCGTTTGGTTTTTATTGCTTTTTCAAAAACACAAAGCGTAGATGATCATTATCTTTGGTTTTTGTGTTGTGTTTTGATCATACACTTTATGTGTGTTGTGCTACTATTTCATATCATCTTAATGCTTTTGAGATGATCATTATGTTTGTCTGGTTGTGTTGTGCTATGTTGTTCACTCTTATTATTATCGCACACCACCAAGATGTATGTGACATGGAAGAAGCGCCCCATGTACCTAATCGATTGTGCATTTGCATTCAAACGCAAATTTAAAATAATGCACAAATTTAGGGGGAGCTCTTGCTTATCACATACTTCTCAAAGCAACGATTATATTCATTGATTATATCTTTGTCGAAGCTTTGATCTATATGTTGTCATCAATTACCAAAAAGGGGGAGATTGAAAGCACATTTGCTTCCTTGATGGTTTTGGTAATTTATAACAACATATAAGTCATTGAACTAATGTTTTCCACTAAGTATATTTCAGGAAAAGTTCAATGATAGGGATGGCAAAAAGATTGTGAAGATTGTGGAAATACCCCAAGATGCAAGGAAATAGGTTGGCAAAGCTTCAAGCAAGAGGACTCTACATTTTACATTTGTGAGGAATCACTTTGAGTCCATAGGAAAGCCAATAGTATTAAAAGGGGGTAAGGTTTTGATTGGTGAACAAAATGATCATACGTGCACAAGTAATAGTCACCAAATACACCCAAAAACTCTTCCACCAAAGTCTGTCCATAGCCATATACTCAACATCGGTGCAACCAACATTTCCATTCCGGTGCCACCGATTCTCAACCACAGACAGACTCAGCCAAACCCTAGCCACTTCGGTGCAACCAATTCCATACCGGTGCCACGGAGTTTAGGTTGCCAACTTTCTGTTATGCAAATTCACAATATTAGTACCACCGAGATTGTTGGATCGGCGTCACCGAGATTGGGAATCTGATCGTTGGTCACCTTATCGGTGCAACCGAGTTTCCTATATCGATCTCACCGAGATTCAAAAGTTACCACTTTTGGTCACTTCGGTACCACCGAGATTAACACATCGGTGTCACCGAGTTGGTCATTTTGTGTGTAACGGTTGGATTTTTGGGGATGCCTATATATACCCCTTCACCACCACCTACTCGAAAGAGAAGCACTCAGAACTATTCCATACTTGCCCCATCCAGTTTTCTGAGAAAGAACCACCTACCCTTGTGTTGAGGTCAAGATCTTCCACTCCAACCATATGGATCTTGATTTCTAGCCTCACCAAGTTGCTTTCCACCAATCTCATCTCTTCCACCAAGCCAAATCTGTGAGAGAGTGATTGTGTGTTGAGGAGTCTATCATCTTGAAGCACAAGAGCAAGGAGTTCATCGTCATTACCGAGCCTATTACCTTTTGGAGGGTGGTGCCTCCTAGATTGGTTAGGTGTCGCTTGGGAGCCTCCTACTTCGTGTTGTGGAGTGAACCAAGAAGTTTTTAAGGGCAAGGAGATCGCCTACTTCGTGAAGATCTACCCATAGTGAGGCTAGTCCTTCATGGACGGAAGCCGTTATGGAATAGTCAAGGTTGCTACTTCGTGGACCCTTATGGGTGGAGCCCTCCGTGGACTCTCGCGACCGTTACCCTCCGTGGGTTGAAGACTCCATAAACGTGGATGTACGATAGCACCACCTATCGAAACCACGGGAAAAATCATCGTGTCTATAATTGCGTTTGATCTTCCTACCCTATCCTTTCTACTCATGCTTGTTGTTTCTTTCCGCTGCTATACTCTTAGACTTGCATGTGTAGGGTGTACTTGATTTGCCATGAAATGCTAAAAACTGCCAACTCTAAAATTTGGGAAAAGGCAAAACTTTTATTTGGTCAAGTAGTCTAATCACCCCCCCACTAGACATACTTTCGGTCCTACAACGAGCAGTAGTACCAGGCGGTACTACCGTTCAGGTCAACGGTACTACCGCCTGGATATTTCCGAGGCAGCCAAGGGCACAGGGCAGAGCTCCAGTTGCAGAAACGGACGGGTGCAAAAGTGTGCGTGTTAATTCCACCCAGCCTTTCCAAATGCGGACCCCCTCTTGATAGTACGGATTTTCCTATGACTCAAGTTCACCAACACTAAATCATCAGAAAATAACCATCTTCTCTTTTATCATCCGGAGGGGAAAATAACCGTCTCGTGCCACCTGATAATCTCTGAAATCTTAATGCACATGGTTAGTCCGCAAATGCATTGTCATCAATCACCAAAACCATTAGGGCATAAATATGCCCTTACAAAGGAGGAGGACATAAATATTTGCAAAGTACATACGGATATGAATGTTGTAGACCCGTTGACTAATCCTCTTCCACGAGCAAAATATGATCAGCACCAGAACTCTATGGGTGTTAGATTCATTATAATGCAAATCACATAACGATGTGAACTAGATTATTGACTCTAGTGCAAGTGGGAGACTGTTGGAAATATGCCCTAGAGGCAATAATAAAGTGGTTATTATTATATTTCCTTGTCCATGATAATCGTGTGTTATCCATGCTATAATTGTATTGATTGAAAACTCAGATACATGTGTGGATTTATAGACAAACACTATGTCCCTAGTGAGCCTCTAGTAGACTAGCTCGTTTATCAAAGATGGTCAAGGTTTCCTGACCATGGACATGAGTTGTCATTTGATAACGGGATCACATCATTAGGAGAATGATGTGATGGACAAGACCCAACCGTTGCCATAGCATATGATCGTGTTAGTTTATTGCTATTGTTTTATCCATGTGAAGTATCTGTTCCTATGACCATGAGATCACGCAACTCCCTGACACCGTAGGAATGCCTTGTGTGTATCAAAAGTCACAACGTAACTGGGTGACTATAAAGGTGCTCTACAGGTATCTCCGAGGGTGTCTGTTGGGTTGGCGTGGATCGAGACTGGGATTTGTCACTCCGTTTGACGGAGAGGTATCTCTAGGCCCACTCGGTAATGCAGCATCACAAGAAGCTTGCAAGCAATGTGACTAAGGATTAGTCACATAATCTTGTATTATGGAACGAGTAAAGAGACTTGCCGGTAACGAGATTGAACTAGGTATGGAGATACCGACGATTGAATCTCGGGCGAGTAACATACCGATGGACAAAATGAACTGCATACGGGATTGTCTGAATCCTTGACATCGTGTTTCGACCGATAAAGATCTTTGTAGAATATGTAGAAGCCAATATGGGCATCCATGTCCCGCTATTGGTTATTGACCGTAGAGGTTTCTTGGTCATGTCTGCATAGTTCTCGAACCCGCAGGGTCTGCACACTTAACATTCGGTGACGATTTGGTATTGTTGAGTTATGTATGTTGGTTACTGAAAGTTGTTCGGAGTCCCGGATGAGATCCCGGATGTCATGTGGAGTTCCGAAATGGTCCGGAGGTGAAGATTGATATATGGGAAGTTCCGTGTTGGTTACTGGAAGGAATTCGGGCGTCACCGGTAGTGTACCGGGGGTGCCGGAAGGGTTCCGGAGGTCCACCAGAAGGGGCCACCAACCCCGGAGGGGCCACATGGGCTGTGAGGGGTGCGCACCAGCCCCTGGTGGGCTGGGCGCACCTCCCCACCTAGGCCCATGCGGCTGGGCTGGTGGGAGGGCCAACCCTAGGGGTGGCGCCATCCTAACTTGGGTGGCAAGCCACCTCTAGGGCCGCCGCCCCTCCTCCTCTTGGCCGCCGCCCCCCAAGGGTGGGAACCGTAGGGCACAGTCACCCTCCCCTCCCCCCCTATATATACTAGAGGGGAGAGAGGGCAGCCGCACCTGAAGGCCACGGCGCAGCCCCCCTCTAGATCAGTTTCTCCACAAGATTGGTTTCGGTAGTGCTTGGCAAAGCCCTACCGGGACAGCTCCACCACCATGGCCACCATGCCGTCGTGCTGCCGGAGAACTTAGCTACCTCTCCGCCCTCGCTTGTTGGATCAAGGAGGCGGAGACGTCATCGAGCTGTACGTGTGCTGAACGCGGAGGTACCGTCCGTTCGGCGCTAGATCGGGACGTATCGTGATTGGATCGCGGGACAGATCGTGATTGGATCGCGAAGACGTTCGACTACATCAACCGCGTTTCTCAATGCTTCCCGCTTAGCGATCTACAAGGGTATGTGGATCCACTCTCCTCCTCGTAGCTGTTGATCTCCATAGATAGATCTTGGGTGTGCGTAGGAATTTTTTTGTTTCCCATGCAACGTTCCCCTACACTCTCATCGTCTCTTTTCCCCCCGTGCCAGCTCGTTACAGCTTCAGGCCTATTCGGATGCTACATGGGCCAGTGATCCTTCGGATCCCTGTTCACTTTCTGCTTACTGTGTTTTCCTTGGTGGTTCTCTCATTGCCTGGAAGACGAAGAAACATACTGCAGTTTCTCGTTCGAGTGCAAAGGCCGAGTTGAGAGCTATGGCTCTTCTGACGGCAGAGGTGACTTGGTTACGATAGCTACTGGAGGATATTGGTGTTTCTATTACTACACCTACCACCCTCTTGTCTGACAGTACATGTGCTATCAGTATTGCGCGGGACCCCGTGAAGCATGAGCTTACCAAGCATATTGATGTTGATGCTTTTTTATGTGCGCGCTTCTGTGTAGGATCATATTATTGCTCTTCAGTGTGTACCTTTCGAGTTATAGCTAGCGGACTTCTTCACGAAGGCACAGACTAGAGCGCATCTTAGATTTCACCTCTCCAAACTCAGTGTTGTGGATCCACCATGAGTTTGGGGTGGGGGAAGGGTGTGTGTGTGTGTTAGAGTTATATTGATGATGGCCTTTGGCCTTTTGTATTCTTGTCTTTTGGTATTCTTTATATACATATGATGGCTTTGACCTCCTAGTTATACAAGTTGCATCATAACAAGGTCCAAGTCCATGATGTCAACACCACCGTATGCGCGCCGGCCGGTGACCTTGTGGAGGAGGTAGTCGAGGACCAGCTCCTCGTCCCGTGGGTGGAACCGGGACCCCGGCGGCATCCTCGTCTCCATCATGCCAATAGGAAGGGGAGAGAGAGAGATTTTTTTTGAGGGAGAGAGTTAGTTTTGAGACGGGGCAATGAAGGGAAGGTACGTACATGTATTAATAGTGCACGCAAGTCAACTAGCGAACGATGCAGTCCGCCACTATAGTGCCACTATACTTCTGCACTGATGCTTACGGTTTGAAACCGTAAGTCTTCACTCTTCAACGAATATTCATTTTTGGGACAGCCCCTATCCTCTCATCTACACCTATACCTAATATCTATTTTTTTTCTTATTAACAAAGGATAATGCGTTTCTTTCATTTTTTTCATTCATCCCGATTACTTTTTTGAAATTCGTTCATCCTAAAATTGATAGTAGTTACTCACCATGTCACCCATAGGTCACAAAACTATGGTAATTCATCTCTGAGCCTGGGCTCATATGAACCCGGTGAACAGTACCACGTTTTTGACTATAAAAGTGTTCAAAAAAATCCAAATTTTTTCGTGGTGCAAGATGCTCTTATGTGTGAACTCCCTGCAAAATTTTGTAAAGTTTGGACATTCGAGGAGCTCGCGGCGAAACAGAAAAAATCAGGCGTGAATAGTGCGATTTTCAAAAGTTTCTCACACATCCGAAATTTGTCTTTTTTGCCACGAGCTCCTCGAATGTCCAAACTACACAAAAATTTGCAGAGACTTCACACATAGGAGCATCTTATACCATAAAAAAATTTGAATTTTTTTGAACATTTTTTGTACCTCAAAACGTGGTACTATTCATGCCCGGGCTCATATGAGCCCGGGAGCCAAATTGCCGCGTCCACAAAACTACCCCTTCATTCTTTTTCGTAAGTCGTTTCGTTGCACACAAATTTGATATTAATTACCCATCATACCATCTATAAGTCAAAAAATACCCCTTCGGGTTTTTTTCATAGGCTGTTTCGTTGCATGGTGTTTCATACGTTGTCTTTTTTTCTTTCTTTTTTCATCGGTTGTTTGTGTTACACGCAGTCTCAATTTTTTTTAACGGAACAACGACACGGACAATGAGCGGGCATGTACGAACGGAATCATCTACCCAATGTTGCTAGAGAAATGAAGGAAGATACCTTGTTAGTGGTTATTAAGAGAGTTTTCTAAAAATGAAAATCTTAGAAGCCACAAATCGATCATACACGATAAAGCATACATGCCTGGACGTCGGACAAAGTATATCACATTTTTATTGTCCGATTTCAGTAAATCAAAATAAGAACTATGTGTACAATATTTTTATTATCAATACGACAATGTAAAGATACGGTTGTTCACCTCATTAATTGACTATGATTCATGTCCCATGTTTGGAACTAGCGCCCCAAAGAATTATATTGTTAATTGATCCATCATTTATATTATCACCAAACTATTCTTTACATGGCCAACCTAATAGGGACAATTGACACCGCCTCAAGAGAGTGATGACACAACACATTGCCGCCCCCGAGACCAACATAACGGACCAACATTTTCAACCAAAGCTCTGGCCCCATCGGGTATATTGCCCGCGCCATGTCGAGGTACCTAGGCCACCAAACCCACCGTCGGGGAAGGGTAGCTGCCACTAGACCTAGGCCTCAGATCAAGATTTGGGTCTCGCCACGACTAACTACAGTGACCCGTCAGGATCACCCGCCACCACACCCCTCTCTATACACACAACCAAGTGGGGGCAGCCATCAAAGCCACACACTGCTAACTAGAGAGCCAACCATGTGACCTGCCATCCAGGATCGTTGCCCTGGGATCCAAGAACGATCCCCACCGCCGCCAGATCACATAGTCGCCGCCCACTAGAGGAGAGGAGAAGGCACGCCTCGCCCCCAAAGCGAGCCCGTCATCATACACAGTGTTGGCCCATTCTGTGCCAAAGAAACAAGACATCGATGCGCCAAGTCTAGCCCCATGAGACTCGATGCTGCAAACCAGTGCGACCCCGACTGCACTGACCACCAAGAACATCGCCCCACCGCCCCCCGGTGTCACCCCTCCATCGCTATTGACCACCGAGACCCGCAACCATAACACAAAGATATGCACTCCATGCGACGTCAACAAAGACCCGGTGAGCGGACTTTGCCGACGGTCGCGGGGAGGTGGGGAAGGGTAGGTTTGAGGTTGGCACGTCCAAGGAGGCGTTTTCTTGTCCAGAAGGCTATACTAGATATATAAAAGTGTATACTACATTTTTCTATTCGTCAAACTTGTGCAGTTACACGTATGCACATGCGATTGCCGGGACGCATACACTACCGTTGGGTTTGTTCGTGGATATACATCCTCAATAGGATCTCTCTCTAGCCAGCTCGGACGCATGGGCTAGCTCATCATCTCAGCACTTAAGTTGAGTTGAAGCCTTCTTTCCTTGGGATCAATGGCCCCTGACCTGACCAAGTATAGGCGGACGCAAGTATTTGGGGCGCGTCACGATAGCGTAAAAGATAGCTATGCCAAAAGTGACATGACATGGATCGTATTCGGTCTAGGCTGTACATCACGCACATAACTAATTCTGAATTAGTTCGAGGCAGCTGCGAGCGAATTAATCACTGGCCACTAACTTTACCACTTAGGCTACTCATAATGGGAGTAACATAGGTAATAACATAGATGTTACCTAAGCAAAAAATATGATGTAGCAACTAACTAATGAGAAGAGAGAGAAATTGAGTAACTTAGATAGTTACTCATACTATGAGTAACATAACGCACAATACATTCAATTTGAGCAAGATGAAGGAACAATCGTAGGACACGAGAACTTAAAACTATACATTTCTGAATATTACAAGAAACTATTTGGTACACCAGAAGAGAATTTTGTCTCTTTGGATGAAAGCACAACTCATGATATACCTCAACTCAATCCCGATGAGAATGAGGTGTTATCAGCTCCATTTACCGAGAAGGAGGTGTTCGATGCAATAGCACAAATGAAACAAAATAAGGCACCGGGGCCAGACGAGTTTTCGGCGGAATTTTATAAAAAATGCTGGCATATCATTAAGGGTGATCTTTTGCCTATGTTCCATGATTTATTTAATGGCCAGTTACAGCTATTCCACCTTAACTTTGGAACAATCATGTTGTTGCCAAAGAAGGCGGAGGCTGTACGCATTGAGCAGTTTAGACCGATCTTCAAAATATTCACAAAGGTTGGCACGAATAGATTGACGAAGATAGCTCATTCGGTAGTCCAACCGACGCAGACGGCGTTTATGCCTGGGAGACACATCTTAGAGGGTGTAGTTGTCCTGCATGAAACGCTGCACGAAATCCATACAAAGAAACTAGATGGGGTTGTCTTTAAAGTGGATTTCGAGAAGGCTTATGATAAAGTCAAATGGCTATTTCTTCAACAGGCCTTACGTATGAAAGGGTTCAATGAACACTGGAGGGATCAGGTGGATTCTTTCATTCAAAAAGGCAGTGTGGGGGTTAAAGTTAATGATGACATAGGTCATTTTTTTCAAACACACAAGGGATTGAGGCAGGGGGATTCCATGTCTCCGGTGTTGTTCAACATTGTAGCGGATATGTTGGCAATACTCATTGGCAGGGCTAAAGAAAAGGGCCAAGTAGGAGGACTCGTTCCACATCTGGTAGAGGGGGTGTGTCCATACTACAATACGCGGATGATACGATCATTTTCATGGAACACGATATGGCAAAAGCAAGGAATATGAAACTAGTTTTGTGCTTATTTGAACAGTTATCTGGGCCGAAAATTAATTTTAACAAAAGCGAACTATTTTGCTTTGGGAAGGCAAAGGAGGAGCAAGACGCTTACAGACAGCTATTTGGATGTGAAATGGGGTCACTACCGTTTAGCTATCTTGGGATTCCTATTCATCATCGACGACTGACGAATAAGGAATGGAAATGTATTGAAGATAGATTTGAAAAAAAACTAAGTTGCTGGAAGGGCAAGCTTATGTCATATGGAGGGAGGCTAGTATTAATAAACTCGGTTTTAACAAGCCTGCCGATGTTCTTCTTGTCTTTCTTTGAAGTACCGGTAGGGGTACGAAAAAGATTAGACTTTTACAGATCTCGTTTCTTCTGGCAAAGTGATGAGGCTAGGAAGAAATACAGATTGGCACGATGGGATATTATATGTAGACCAAAAGACCAGGGGGGTCTTGGCATTGAAAATTTAGAGGTGAAGAACAGATGCCTGCTTAGCAAATGGCTTTACAGGTTATCCACAGAAACCGAGGGGATGTGGGTTCAAATATTGAAGAATAAATAGCTACATTCCAAAACTTTAGCCCAGGTTACAGCTAGACCAAATGACTCACCTTTCTGGAAAGGGTTAATGAAGATAAAGGTGACTTTTTTTCAGAGGGTGAAATTCGTAGTTGGTGATGGGGCCTCAACAAGAATTTGGGAAGATACTTGGCTTGGGGACACTCCATTAGCACTTCAATATCCTTCGCTCTATAATAGTGCGCAACGTAAAGAAGAGTATGTGTCCACGGTATTACAATCGGTACCTCTTAATATGCAATTCAGGCGAGCTTTAGTGGGAGCACGCTGGAATGCATGGTTACATCTGGTCAGGAGACTGATGCAAGTGCAACTTTTTGACCAGACAGATAGTGTTCGTTGGACTTTAGTTACGATTGGTGTATTCTTAGTAAAGTCCATGTACACGGATCTGGTAAACACTGGACCACTCACGAGATCATTACATATTTGAAAAATCAAAGTGCCGCTCAGGATTAAAATTTTCATGTGGTTCATACACAAGGGTGTGGTATTAACCAAAGATAACTTGGCAAAATGAAGTTGGGGAGGCAGACCTAACTGTTGCTATTGCGATCAGAATGAAACAATAAGACACCTCTTTCTAGATTGTCCTCTTGCAAAACTCTTATGGCGCACTATTCATATAGCTTTTAATGTTAACCCACCAACATGTATTAGTTCGTTATTTGGAACGTGGCTCGATGGAGTAGACGTTACGATATCGAAGCTTATCAGAATTGGGATATGTGCTCTATTCTGGGCTATATGGAATACCAGGAACGACATGATTTTTAATGGCAAGAATTTCAACAACTTTTTGCAGGTCATCTTTAGAGCAACGTCTTGGATCCGTACGTGGTCATTACTCAGCCATGCGGACTCCAGGGAGCTTATGGATATTGGGTGCAACCGATGGGAGATGGTCGCACGGGTTATCTTCAACCGGTTTGGATGGCATGCTAATAATAGGCTAGGTGTATAAGCATCGTAGTCTACTGTTAGCTTCGCCGGATGTGGCAATTTTTTATCTATTCTTCCTTGTTTTTGTTCAGCGCTTGAGCGCTTGGTGGATCTAAGACTTTGTTTCGAACTTATTTTAATAAGATGGCTGCATGCATCGATTGATGCAGAGGCCGGGGCCACGATTCCTCCTTTTCAAAAAAAGAGAGTAACATAACGCATATCAAGGCAAGATGAGTCTATAAGCTAGTAAATGAAACGCACAATATTACCACCCCTATGTTACTACTGTGAAGGTAGTAACTTAGACTAGTAACATATGCATGTTACTAATCTATGTTACTCCCCATTGTGATTAGTCTCGGGAGCCACCACTCCTTCCAAAAATTAATATTTATTTTCCATCTTTGTCCAATTATTTGGGGCATCACGATCGACACTGCAAAAGATAGCGAAAGTGACGTGACATCGATTGTGTTCGAGGCTGTAAATCACATTTATATACTACTGAACTTGAATAGCTAGGTTGAGACCGCTGCTAGAGGTCGTCCTAAAAAACAAGAGTGCACTAACCATGAATTGCTCCTACGGGTTCTCGGGAAACAGTTAGTGGCACGCAAGGGCTTTGGCACACGTGGATTTTTGTATGTACGATTGCCTTGTGATCCCTAAAATGGATTGATCCCCTGCATGCGTTTAGGACTTAATACCCATTGGATTTTTGTATGAGACAGTTTTTGGCAGAGACTCACTGTCCATCCACCCCACGCTCGTGCTTTTTCTTTTGATTTTCAAATTTGAATCTATTCTATTTATTGAACCAAACCTGAATTTATATTTTGATTCCATATTCGTGTTTCTTGTGATGAATGCTTGGTAACAAGAATAGTCTTAAACAGGCTTTCACAAGTTTTTTTTATCAAGTTTCAACTACTGAAACTTGGTAAGAGCGAATGATAAATTTATCAAGTATCAAAAAATAAAAATAAAAAAACTAAACCCTAAGCCCTAAAACAACCTTGTGTCCTAGCCCTAAGCCCTAAACCCTAAATACCAAATGGGAATGAAACTTGATATAACTTCTTGAAACTTGGTCAAAACTTAATATTATGACTATCAAGTTTTAATATTTGAAACTTGATAAAATATCAATAACGGTAAACGGTATTCAAGGCTGGTCTTATGTGAAACTCATCATCCCAAGGAACACAATATGCAAACAAAACTGAAATTGGACTTTCAGTTTTAAAAAATATTATAGATTCAAATTAAATGAAAATGTATGGGAGGCGGGGTGGGTGGAACATGCAACTCTGCCAAAAGTTGCATGTATGGACCCCCCATCTAAACTAATTAAGGGTTAAACACATGCACACCACCAAATAATTTTACGGATCTTAAAGCAATCATGTGGCTGCCTTCATGTGTGTTCTCGCACTTAGGTGTTGTTGTGAATTCCTGACGGTTTCTCACAAGAAGAATAGGAGTCGCCCATTTTATTAAAAAAATGGGCGAAAACCAGGAAGAAATCATTCACTAGTCGATATGTAATGGGGACAAAACCAAACCTACACCGGATAAACCCAGTACACCAAGAGCGTGTTTGGTTGCACACATGAAGGCCATATAGGCTTGGGATGCAAATTTGGCATGTTTGGTAGCCTGGACTACATCAAATTTGTGGCCCACATAAACTTTAAAGCAGCTCTAGACCTGGTTGAGGAGAAACAACTAAATCAGTCATTTTCCCACAGCCAGATCGACTCCAACATGCAAAGTGTGGCCTGAGGTTGCACGCCTTGGCAAGTGTGGGTGACACGACATATCAGTCTTAACTATCTACTCCCGTCCTCTCAGTACCCAATCTTCCTTTGTTCTCACCATCCCTTCGTTTCTATTGATGGACGAATCAACTCCACTATCACATGCCCGGATCCGTGCCCTCATTTAGGAGTGCTCACCTCTCGTGTCTCATCGGCATTGAGGGCATGAACTTGGGGTAGTTGGAGAGGATGATCAAGTCACCTTCCCCCATCTGCACGAACCCACACTCATCATGTATTGATCGTCCATCGGTGGCATAATCGATGGCGGGTACCTCGATGGCTACGGGTGGGGCTTCATCTACGAAGGAGGGGAATTCCAAGGCATCGGTTGGGACTTCCGATGTGTGTGCCAAGAAATACCTAGCTCGGGAGGCAGTGATTCTAACGACCGTCGTGGCTCCCACATTGGGAGTGTCTTCTTCAGCTCTGGTGCAAATAACTCTGGAAGAGGCGGCCATTTTAAGTTTTTGGATCTGCAATGAGCTACATTACTTCATAGATGTGGATTGGGGGATGAAGATGGGGCCATGAGAAATTGGACATTGTTAGGTTTTTTAGGCCATTCCAAGATGCATTCTTCTCTACCTTTGGCAACAATGATTAGTTTCCAGTGGATTGCATAAGCGGATAGCGTATTTTAGATCCATAGATTAGATTGAGTTGGATGATCAAATTAGATTGTACATAAAAGATGCCGGTCAGTGTACATGTCAATCAGGAGTCAATTTTTGTGCACTGAGTTGTGTACGAACGTAGCAATATGCATGCCAAAAGTGATGCTAGATTGTGCACTGAGTTGTGTAGGATCATAATAATGTGCATGTCAAAGGTGGTGCTAGATTGTGCACTCGGTTATGTAGGACATAGCAATGTGCATGCTTCATGATGCTAATCCATATGAATGCGCAATGTTCGTGCTTATGCTTCCATTCTGCATTGCTTGATTGATTTTGTGCACTTGCTTGATTTATTTTGTGCACTTGCTTGATTGATTGTATACAATGGTACTCACGAATGTACATTCTTATACTTCCACACGTCACGGTTTGATTGATTGTGCAATGCTAATCACGAATGTCCATGCTTATGCTTTCATTTTGCAAGGCTTCATCTTAGATCAGGGACGAAGCTCCCATGCAACCACTGGGTGTCAGTTCACACCAGTGTGGTTCACCGTTACTTCTAACACGCTTAACAAGTTTTGTGTTTGACCCCAGCTAGAAAAATTGATTGACCCCAGCCCAGATGTCAGAAAGCTGAACAAGCCCAAAGTGTCAGCCCGATTACAGTCGTGCAAACAAAAAGGTACTAAGTAAGGCCAACATAAAGCCCACAAAACATTTATCCGATCCCTGTTTGGCCTTTGATATACACGACACTACGTGCAGGTCACACGTTCCATACCCTATTCCTCTGTTCACCGCCTGAACCCTCAATTCCCGCACCCAAAAACAAATCCTAGAAATCTCCAATCTCTCTCACCTCTCTGTGGAACAACACATGTGTGAATCAACAACAGTTTGTTTTGATGGTGGCTTTCTGGCCGCATAGGCAACGACACAATTTTAATCTAATAGTCGCTGACGGGAGTCCCCTAGTGTCCAGCAAGGTACACCATGATCGTACGCACATGCGTGACCTCCATCTAAGAAGTTCTCACTTTGCCTAATTTGAATTTCTCTTCCTTGATTCATCTAGGAAGTATGCATATTTTTTTGGTTGAAACGAACAATACCACATGATGATTTCGATAGAACACAATTCATGGATCTTATTCATGAACTTCACATTTACATTAATAATGTGCGGGCAAATGAAAGGTTTACACATTTCGTTGGTATTGCTGATCTTGCTTTATTGTTGGTGGATGCCAAGAAGAAACTTTTTTCTTTCATTTGGTGCATCTACTTCTAAATTGGGTGCTAATTTTGTTGAGTGTCTATGATTTTTTAAAAGTCAATATTGGCAACAATGTTTTGCATAACAAAATGGGTGAGCAAATTATGAGTGATGCACTAATTTTCAATGTGGGGAAAATATATTTTCTACCATTACAAATGATGACATGATAGATCTCTTTAAGAAGGTGAAAGTTCATGTTCTTATAAAAAGAGGTCAAAGGTCATGAAGGGAAATTATAAAATGTGAGGCTCGAGTCACATTATATTTTCGCTTGATGATATTATTTTTAATATTATTAGTTTCCTACCATTTTTGGTAGTGTGATATGTTTTGTTTGTTCATCTGTTTCTCGAAATTACAAATATAACACTAAAATCGCCATTTTCCAACATTTTTTCTTCTGAATTTGTAAGTAAGTGATTTCTTCAGTTCATTGGGTATGACAAGCTTTTAAAATAACAACTATCATATTGTTTGCTGATTGCATATTTTCATTCTTCGTATTACCTTCAATAAGTTATTTATATATCCCTGTCATAGTTTACTAGTGGGTACTAGCTGACACCCGTGCTGACTTTTCCTAGCTTCGTCCCTGTCTTAGATCATGCCATGCAATGGCAATGCTTATGCTTCATCAATGTCCATGATTGTGCACTGCTTTATCTCAAATCATGCCAATGTGCAATGCCCATGATTGGGCACTTTGCTTGATTGATTCTACAATGGTACTCACCAACATCTGCTTAACTGACAAGGTGATCAATACCGAGTGGGAGGTCATGTGGCATGGCTTCCATCCAACTGTTGGCTTCCAGGGCGTGTTCTCGGTCAACCAACAAGCACTTAAGCTTGTGGTGCCAGGTGAAAGGACGTTGATACTTGTGATCTGCGTTGGGTTTTCCGTGAAGAGGAGCGGGTGATGCAACACATTATAGATAAGTATTTCCCTCGGGGAGAACCAAGGTTATCAAACCAATACATGTAGCACGCAACCCCCGTCTTCAATGATAGCACACAATGAAACAAACACTTGCACCCAACGCGGGCAAGAGGGTTGTCAATCCCCTTGGACTCGTTACTTGCAAGCAAATGAAGAGAGTAGATGATAGTAGATAATTGTAAATTGCAAAATAAATAGAAAAGCAAGGTATTGGAAGCTTTTGTCAATATATAAGTGAATAGACCCCGGGAGCCATAATTTTCGCTAGTGGCATCTCTCATGTAGTAGGCATACGGTGGGTAAACAAATTACTGTTGGGCAATTGATAGAAAAGTGCATAGTTATGCAATATTTGTTCATGGAAATGATCGTTACATATAGGCATCAAGTCCGTAAGCAAGTAGACCGGCTCCTACCTGCATCTACTGCTATTACTCCACCCATCGAGCGCTATCCGGCATGCATCTAGAGTATTAAGTAAAACAGAGTAATGCTTGAAGAACAATGACATGATGTAGGCAAAGAAAACTCAACTAAATGAACCAACCCCATCGTTTTATCCTTAGTGGCGGCAATAGAAAGATATGTCTTGTCTCTTTCTGTCACTGGGATATAGAGCACCACCAGATTGAACCCAGTACAACGCACCTCCCCCACTGAAGAAATATTAATCTAGTTGGCCAAACTATTTCTATAGATCGGAGAGAATTACGAGGCTATCATATAATCATGCATATGTAAAGAAGGACCACCAAGGAACTCAATCTAATTTCAAGAACAATCCGAATATAAACCCACAATTCATCGAATCCCAACAAACGCACCGCACAAAGTGATTACATCGGATAGATCAAAGTGATGATGTGATGATCATTGTATTGAAGAACAAGAGAGGGAGAGATAACCATCTAGGTACTAGTTACGGACTGGTAGGTCTGTGGTAGACTACTCACACGTCACCATGGGAGCAGCAAGGTTGATGTAGAGGCCCTCCGTGATCGATCCCCCCACCGGCAGGGCACCGGAACAAGGCTCCAAACGGACACACGGCGGAACAGAGACTTGCGGCAGCAGAAAAAGTGTTTTGGGAGGCTCCCTAGGGTTTTCCCAATACATTAGAATTTATAGGCCAGAGAGGGGCGTCGAGAGGCGCCAGGGGGAGCCATCACACAACAGGGCGCGACCACCCACCTGAGCATGCCCTGATGTGTGTTGCCTCTCTCGTGTAGCGTCTGGTCTTCTCCTGAAGCTTCCAGATCTTCTTTTGGTCCAGTAAAAATCATAAAAAAGTTTCGTGGCAATTGGACTTCATTTGGTACTGTAAACCTGAAAATCTAAAAACACATAGAAAACAACAACTGTCACTTGGCACCGGGTTAATAGGTTATTGCTCAAAAATAATATAAATCATAAATAAATACCCAAAAAGTATCCTAGAATAATAATATTATAGCATGGAACAATCAAAAATTACAGATACGTTGGAGACGTATCAGACGTCGATGTCACCTAGAAGGGTGTGAATAGGCGCTTGATACGTCTCCAACATATCTACTTCTCCAAACACTTGTGCTCTTGTGTTGGACTCTCATTTTCAGCAGAACTACAATGGTATTGTTTTTGTGCAGATATAAAAGTTCTTGAAATTGGACAAAACTTTTTGGAGAATTTTTCTGAAATATATATAAAATATTAGAGCGAAGATCCACCGGAGGGGGGGGGGGCATCTGTTGCTTCCAAGCCAACAAGGTGCGCCCGCCTTGATATGTCCATTATGCATCATGAATTCTTATTGATATTTATGTTATTCTTGTTCATTATTCCTCATTGTGATACAATTCTTATGTCTTTCCTCTCTGAATGTGCAAGGTACACCATGAAGAGGGGAACCGCTGGAAACTGGAATTCTGGACGTGAAAACCAAGAAAAAGGGTGAAAATCACTAGACTCCAAATGACCTGAAATTTCAAGGAGAATTTTTATGGAATATATAAGAATTATTGGGCCAAAAATACCACAGAGGGGGGACACCTGCTGCGCAGGAGCCAACATGGCATGACCAATCCCTGGTCGCGCCCTGTTGCCTCGTGGTGGCCCAGCATGCCTCCTCGCCCCCCTCTTCTCCTATATGGTGTGTTTTGACCTAGAAAAAAAAATCATAATCATACTTTCGGGACGAAGCACTGCCATCTCGAGGCGGAAACCTGGGTAGAGGCCCTTTTGCTCTCCGACAGAGAGATTCTGCCGGGGGAATTCCTCTTCGGGAGGGGGAGATCGAAGCCATCGTCATCACCAACGCTTCCTCCTTCATGGGAGGACCAATCTTCATAAACATCTTCACCATCACCATCTCATCTCCAACCCTAGTTCATCTCTTGTATTTAACCTTTGTCTCAAAACCTCTGATTGGTACCTATGGGTTACTAGTTGTGTTGATTACATCTCGTAGTTGATGCTTGTTGGATTACTTGGTGAAAGATATTATGTTCAGATCCTTGATCATCATTATTACACCTCTAATGTTGAACATGTTGATGAGGTGTGAGTATTTATTATTGTTCCTGAGTACATGGGAGAAGTTTTGTTATAAGTAATCATGTGAAGTTGGTATTCGTTCGATATTTTTATGATGTGTATATTGTTGCTTCTCTTAGTGGTGTCGTGTGAACGTCGACTACACGACACTTCACCATGTTATGGGCCTAAGGGAAGGCATTGTAGAGTAACAAGTAGATGATGGGTTGCGAGAGTGACAGAAGCTTAAACCCCAGTTTATGCGTTGATTCATAAGGGGCTGATTTGTATCCATATGTTTCATGCTATGGTTAGATTTATCTTAATTCTTCTTTCGTAGTTGCAGCTGCTTGCGAGAGGGGGTAATCATAAGTGGGCTGCTTGTTCAAGTAAGAACATGACCTTAGCACCGGTCCACCCACATATCAAATTATCAATGTAACGAACGCGAATCAACTCAACATGATGGACATGACTAGAGAGTAATTCCCATGTGTCCTCGGGAGCGTTTGCCTTATATAAGAGTATTTTCTGACTTGTCCTTTGATATAAAAAGGATTGGTCTACCTTGCCGCTGATACGTCTCCAACGTATCTATAATTTTTTGTTGTTCCATGCTGATATATTATCATTCTAGGATACTTTTTGGGCATTTATTTACCAATTTATAATATTTTTGAGCACTAACCTATCGACCCAGTGCCTAGTGATAGTTCCTGTTTTCTGCATGTTTTTTACTTTTCAAGTTTAAAGTACCAAACAAAGTCCAATTGCCACGAAACTTTTTTATGATTTTTTCTAGACCAAAAGAAGACCCGGAAGTTTCGGAAGGAGGCCGGGAGCCGCACGAGGGCACCAACACACAACAGGGCATGCCCCAGGGGTGCGCCCAGATGTGTGATGGCCCCCTCGTGGCTCTCCAGCGCCCCTCTCTGGCCTATAAATTCTCTAATATCCCAAAAACCCTAGAGGAGGTCCCGAAACACTTTTTACGCCGCCGCAAGTCTCTGCTCCGACGGGAGCCCATCTAGAGCTCCGTTCCGTCACCCTGCCGGAGGGGGGATCGATCACGGAGGGCCTCTTCATCAACCTTGCTTCCCTCATGATGATGTGTGAGTAGTTCACCACAGGCCTACGGGTCCGTAGGTAGTACCTAGATGGCAATCTCTCTCTCTCTCTCTTGATCTTCAATACAATGTTAATCACATCTTTGCCTTGATCTATCCGATGTAATCCCTTTGTATGGTGCGTTTGTTGGGATCCGATGAATTTAGAGTTTATGTTTCAGATTATCCATGAAAAGTATTTGAGTCAAACCTGATTATTATGATTCTTATTTGCATGATCATCATAGCTTTGTAATGCTCTCCGATCTATTGAGATAGTTTGGCCAACTAGATTGATATTTCTTCAGTGGGAGTGGTGCGTTGTAGTAGGTTCAACCTAGCGAGTTTCTATATCCCAGTGACAAAGTAGGGGACAAGATACGTCTTTGTGTTGCTGCTACTAGGGATAAAACGATGGGGTTTATTCATATTGCTTGAGTTTACTTTGTCTACATCATGTCATCGTTCTCCAAGCATTACTTTGTTTTACTTAATACTCTAGATGCATGTTGGATAGCGGTCGATGAGTGGAGTAATAGTAATAGGTGCAGGAAGGAGTCGGCCTATTTGCTTATGGACGTGATTCCTATATACACATGATCATTGCCGTGAAAATCGCATAACTATCCGCTTTTCTATCAATTGCCCAACAATAATTTGTTTACCCACCGTATGCTATTTCTATGAGAGATGCGACTAGAGAACATTATGGCCCCCCGAGTCTATTCACTTATATATTCACAAACGTTACTACTACCTTGCTGCCATTTATTTGCTTTTTTTATTTTGCAATTTACAATTATCTACAATTATCTACACAACTCACTTGCTTGCAATAACGAGACCAAGGGGATTGACAACCCTCTTGCCAGCGTTGGGTGCAAGTTGTTTGTTCTTTTGTGTGCAGCCGCTGAAGACGGTTGAGGATTGGTATTCCTATTGGTTCGATAAACCTTGGTTTCATAACTGAGGGAAATACTTACCCACATTGTGCTGCGATAACCCGTTCCTCTTCACGGAAAACCCAACGCAGATCACAAGTATCAGGAAGAATTTCTGGCGCCGCTGCCGGGGAATACCATCATCAACTATCAAGTAACTTCACACAAATTTTCGTTCACTTGTTCTTCTTTTTATTTTCTGTTATATTTAGTTTGTCTCATAAAAATCAATTTTTTTTTATCTTTGCTAGTTACTAGTTTCCTTGTTTGAAGTCATGGCTAGTTCTTCCTTTGTTCGCGTTACTTCCAATAATGATGTTGTCAATTTTAAACAAAGGGGAGGTGAAAGTTTGAAAGATGCAAGGTATAGGATTTGCCACGCTCAAAATAGAGCAACTAATAAGTTATCCACCACCACTTTGCTTCATAATTTTTACGTTGGTGTGACAACTTGGTATAGGTTTGTCCTTGACACCATCACCAGTGGGAACTTCTTAATGTGTCACACTTTGGATGCTTATAATGCCATTGAAAATCTTGTTAGAACACCACCCATTATCATTAATGAATTTTTTTTGACATTGGAGCATGTTATGCAAAGGCTTGATGCTATTGAAAATAAAATGATTACGCGTGAACCAGTTGAGGAGTTAGATAAAAAAACTTCATAATCATATCACTCAATTTGGGTCACGTGTAGGAATGACTTTGAAAACTCTAAAAGAAAAGGACACTATTATTGATGAGAGGGTATAACAAGGTTTGAATAGAATTGATAAAATGGAGGAGGTCATTGATAAAGTAAGTTCCGCTTTCACCCCGTCCAAAACTAATGCTAGTATCTCTAGAAACAAAAGTCCCAAGTTCATATTTATTCCTAAAAGCATTAGTACACCTCCTACCAAAAGAAACGAAGATCTCAAAATGATTAGTGTGCATCCAAACTTTGTAAACTTGATAAAAGATCCTATTTTCAATCCTCCTATTGTTCCTATTGCCCATGGTTGTGTTATTGAGGAGCTTGGTGTCAAAGATGACAACACTTGAAACTATGCATTATGCCTAGCTCGGGGCATAAAACAATAGTGTTTGTTGGGAGGCAACCCAATAGTTATGTTTATTTTTGATTTTTTACTTTCTGTTTTTTGTGATAACATGATTGTTGACTCATTAATGATTATGTTTTAGTTAGTGTTTGTGCCAAGTAAACCCTTTGGGATGACTCACAAGATGAGTATAATCGATGCTGAAACAAAACAGAAACTTTTGTCTCTAGTACATGAATTTTCATTTTTTACCGGAGCGTGATATTGATATAAATTTTTTACACAGTATTTCTATACAAATTCTCCACGTTTTCCTATTTTTTTAGAATTTGTAGAGTTGCAGAACTATAGGTTCTTTACAGATTGCTACAGACTGTTCTGTTTTAGACAGATTCTGTTTTGCTTGCATAGTTTGCTTGTCTTTATTATGCTATGCATTATATCAGGGGGTATAAGCCATGGAGAAGTTAGAATACAATACCTATTATGCAAAACTGAATTAAAAATAAATTTATAACAGTACTTAAAGTATTCAATATGTTGCTTATACTAACGGATCTCATGAACTTTTATTGAGTCTTGTGTGATTGAAGTTTTCAAGTTTTGGGTGTTATCACGATGGACCACAGAATAAGGAGTAGAAAGAGCCTAAGATTAGGGATGCCCAAGGCACCCCAATGTAGTATTCTAAGGAATACTTGAGAATCTAAGCTTGGGGATGTCCCGAAAGGCATGCCCTCTTTCGTCTCAATCCATCGGTATGTCACTTGGAGCTACATTTTACTCATCACATGATATGAGTTTTGCTTGGAGCGTCATTTGTTTTCGTTTGCTTTTACTTTCTGTTCACCACAATCATAGTTTGATGGACACAACTATTTGATAGAGACACACCTTCATCATTGTAACGCCCAAGATGCGATCCTATCCTCATTTTGGCTCGAGGGCCTCGACAGGGATAGAAGCGCATCTCGTCATTTTGCAAGAATGGATATCATTACAAGTACATGTACAGAAGAGATGAGTATATGGAAATTGCTTACACTCGCCACAAGCTACATTAAGATCACATCAATACAATAACATATTCAAACATCATACATAAGAGAAGGGTCTGACTACGGACGAAATCAAACGATAAAATGACATCCATCCTTGCTATCCCAGGCTGCCGCCTAGAACCCATCCTAGATCGATGAACAAGTAGAAGAAGAACTCCAAATCAAAGAAGCATCGCTCTCACGTCAAAGCATCGCATTACCTGTACCTGCAACTGTTGTTGTAGTAATCTGTGAGTCACAGGGACTCAGCAATCTCATTGCCAAGGGTATCAAGACTAGGAAAGCTTAATGGGTGAGGCATGTTTAAGTGGTGAGGCTGCATCAAGCAACTAAGCATTTATTTGAGAGGCTAACTTACGAATACAGAAAGTAAGATGGGTGGTCTACGCAAAACAGATGTGAACTAGTAATGATAACTAAGTGATCCTGAACACCTACTTCTGTCAAACATAACCCCACCGTGTTCTCTCTCGGATAAGGACTCACGAGTAGGTACAGTCACGGTTACGTACACGGTTGGTGTATTTTATTAGATTTTACTTCAAGTTCGCTATGACCGGGTGTTAAACAAAGTTTCCAAGTTGCCACATGACCGCGGGCACGGCTTTCCGACAGATTTAACCCTGCAGGGGTGCTCCAACTCATCCATCATAAACTAACCACACGCCGCGGGAATAACCTCGACCACGAAACCCGTGATCTCCTTGGATATTTCGTAGGAAAATCTTAACCTCGAGATAGCCTGAAGTGTATTCAAAATTCCACGCACAAGACATTTGAGAAAGGTAAAACAAATCTAGCAAGACCGCCCGACGTGCCGACAATCCCAATAGGAGCCGCGTATCTCTTTCTCAGGGCACGGCAGATGAGCTACGCGTACAGTGGCCTGATAGAAATCTCCCGAGTTGCCCCGGGTTGGCCCCGCACAGTGCTCTATTTTGGACCAACACTCATGAGGAGCACTGGCCCGGGTTGTTGATTAATTATCCGCGGGTGCCGGCGGGTCCCTATTCAATTTTAGTTGTTATTAGGCAAATGTAGTACCAATGTTGGGCCTTGCCAGATAAGTTTTATCCTAAAATGAAAAGCAAGGGGGTCCCCATAACAACCCCGAGCATGTTAGGAGCGCTCAATATGGAACATAACACCGGTACACAAGTAACTAGGGCGACAAAAGTGGAACAAAACACCGAGCAAAAGGCCAAGCCTTCCACCTTTTACCAAGTATATAGGTGCATTAAATTAAATAACAATAACATTGTGATAACAAAAGAATGTCCATGTTGTCACATGGAGGCAATTGCACCTGCATCTAGAAACTCTATAAGAAGGGCTGAGCAAGCGGTAACATGGCCCAACAATGGTTTGCTGGGATGTGGAGGGGGTTAGAGGCTTATCATGGCATTTTGGGAGGCTTGACATACAAGTGGTAGGTAGCGAGACATTGCAATAGAAACTAGACAACTATCATGGCAATGATAGTAGTGGTATCTAGGGAAATGATCATCTTGCCTGAGATCCCGCTTGGAAGAAGAACGAATCCATGAAGAAGACGATCCGTGAAGTAGACGAACGAATCCTCACACTCCGAACGCTTTCGGAACTCTATCGAGAAGAAGCATTCCGGAACAAACAATCAACACACAATACACCACAACATATGCATGACATGATGCGCAAACCAATATGATGCATGTCCATTTAATTATGCAAGGCATGACAAAGCACAACAAACAACTCCTACACATTAAGTGAAGCTCAATATGCAACGAGTTGCATATTGACAAAACTCCATATTTGAGTTACTTAGTTCACTCTCGTTTAGGTACACATCAATGTTAAATGTTGTTAAACATGGCAAGAGGTGAAGCATAAACAAACTACACTATCTAGGCATCTTAAATGATGTCGGAAACAACTTATAGTATTTCCGAAATGACCCTATATGTTAATTTCGAAATTGGTCCAGATCTGAACTAACCATATTTTATATTGGTTAAATAACAGAATAAAGTATTACACGCAATTCTACACATCATTCTAGTCGATTTACATATATGGAACATCTCAAACGGAGCTACAGTCTAAAAGATATGACCATCACAAGATGGATAGGCCATGAATGTAAAATGCATAAAATGACAGCCACAAACAATTCAAAACATGGATGCAGCATGATAATATGATACTACATGAAATTCTAAGCAAGACTCATATATGGCATGTCTAAAACGGAGCTACGGTTCAACCACAACAACCAAAACAAGTTTAGGTATAATCTGCCCAAAAACAGCAACATGGCATAGTGCAACTCACAAATCAACAAGCTACAACAACCTATAATACAAAACAAGGACATGGTGGTGAAACCAACATTATGCTCAACAATTCATCTATTAACAGAAACTTGATTAGAAGCATGGATCAATAGGAAATGAGCTCACAAGAAGACATATTGAACTAAGCAGTTCTCAGACTGTGAAAATCTCAGTTTTTTTAACAGAGCAGTTTTTATCACGAAGGCATATTGACAGCAGTAAAACTATATGCTACAGGGCATATATTGGCATGAAACTTAGTAGCATGCTAGAGGACATTATAAACTACAAATAACTCCATTGCACCAACTCCAAAGGGGTTCTAGATCACTAGCAGAACACATGGCAAGACAGCAACAAAATATTACAAATTCCAGACTTAGAAATATTTCAGCATCTCAAATCAGCAACATTGATTAAGCTTGTTCTCATGATGAAAACTACAGCTAATCACAATATCCATGGCATACCAACCCTACCAACAGCAATTAGACATGGTATACTACACCACACTCTAAAAACACAACTAAAAGGAGACATGGATTGCTTAATACGAGTACCGCAAAATGGAACTTATCGTTAACATATTTCAGTTTTAACGTGAGAGCAACTTGAGAGCAAGATATGCACATGATAATGATGTTCTACCTAGCAACCAGAGGCATGGCATCAAAGTAGACATCACATAGGGCAATACTCATGAAGACACCACATACAAAAGACCTACGGTGGAGATGCAATCATCCGCGCAAAATTGAATAAGATAACAGATTTGTAAACTACGACGGAATGCACTTTTGGAACACAATTTACAACAAGTAGATGAACCCTATCATGCATGAAAATGCAACCATGAGGTGGAGCACAATGAGTAGAACAAGATTCATATATAGTATTTCAAAATCCGATGCACCGTTATCGAGATACATGCGTCACAAATGCAATCATGATGCTGAAAAATAGGGACTTAGAGAAAATCCCTCACCCCAAGAAAACTGGACGAGGGGATCCGGGACGAGGTGGTCCGTGGGCCTGTTTGGTTGGCCGAACGCGGACGTGGGCGGATCTGGGACGGGCTGGTCCCGATGACCATGGGGAGGCCATGGCCGGCGGTTGCCGGCATGGCGGCACCGGAGGGGTGCCGCGGAGGAGGCCGACGGCCCGGGGCAGGGGCGGATCCGGCCGGATCTCGCCGGATCGGGCGCGGGACGGGGCGGTGGCGAGCCACCGGAGGCAAGGCGACGTGGGGCTCTGATACGTCTCCATCGTATCTACTTTTCCAAACTCTTTTGCCCTTGTTTTGGACTCTAATTTGCAAGATTTGAATGGAACTAACCCGGACTGACCCTGTTTTCAGCAGAATTGCCTTGTTGTTATTTTTTTGCAGAAATAAAAGTTCTCGGATTGACCTGAAAATTTACGGAGAATATTTTTGGAATTAATAAAAAATACTGGCGAAAGAATCAATCGGAGGGGGTCCACCCATTGGCCACAAGCCAGGGGGCGCCCCCCCAATAGGGCGCACCCAGGTGGCTTGTGGGCCCCCTGCAACTCCTCCGACCTCAACTCCAACTCCATATAACCCTATTGGGGGAGAAAAAAGTCAGAAAGAAGAGTTCATCGCGTTTCACGATACGGAGCCGCCGCCACCTCCTGTTCTTCCTCGGGAGGGCAGATCTGGGGTCCGTTTTTGGCTCCGGAGAGGGGAAATCGACGCTGTCGTCATCACCAACCATCCTTCATCACCAATTTCATGATGCTCTCCGTCGTTCGTGAGTAATCCCATCGTAGGCTTGCTGGACGGTGATGGGTTGGATGAGATTTACCATGTAATCGAGTTAGTTTTGTTAGGGTTTGATCCCTAGTATCCACTATGTTCTGAGATTGATGTTGCTATAACTTTGCTATGCTTAATGCTTGTCACTAGGGCCCGCGTGCCATGATTTTAGATGTGAGCCTTTTATGTTTCCATGAAAAATGAGTGTTTTTGATCCTATCTTGAAAGTTGTATGCACCTATTATGTGTCATGATCCTTATACCCCAAGGTGACAACTCAACTGCTAATACTCGAGAATATTCTTTGGCTCCCCTTGTGTCGAATCAATAAATTTGGGTTGAATACTCTACCCTCGAAAACTGTTGCGATCCCCTATACTTGTGGGTTATCAAGACCCTTTCTGGTGCCGTTGCCGGGGAGCATAGCTCTATTCTCTGAGTCACTTGGGATTTATATCTGTTGATCACTATGAAGAATTTGAAAGACCCAAAAACCAAGATCTATCCCTCTACTACGAGCGGAGGTAAGGAACTGCCATCTAGCTATGCACTTGATTCACCTTCTGTTATGAGTAAATTTGCGACACCGCTACCTGCTATTGATTCTGATGTGTCGCAAGTAATTGATGATGCCACTTATGCTATGCATGATGCTTATGAGGATACTTTGCTTGATAATACTGTGCCACTGGGTGAATTTCTTGATGAACAAATTGCTAGAGTCAATGCTGAAACTGATGATATTTCTGAAACTGATGAAATTATTGAAACTGAACACTATGAGACACCTGCTAGACCTAGCTCTCCTAGATATGAATTGCCTAATATACCTAAGGGTTATGTTATGGAGGGAGAGGTAGCTAGGGACTTTCTTGCTTGTAAGGATAGAGATGATCTTTAGAAATTACTATGCAAGTGGAAGGAAAAATCTTTGAATGCTAGAATGCAATATGATCCTAAGTTTGCTACTTCACCTATCTTTGTTACTGATAAGGATTATGAATTCTCTGTCGATCCTGAGTTAATTACTTTGGTTGAATCTGATCCTTTCCATGGTTATGAATCTGAAACTGTTGTGGCACATCTTACTAAATTGAATGATATAGCCACCCTATTTACTCATGAGCAAAAAATTCGTTATTACTATATTCTTAAGTTGTTTCCTTTCTCATTGAAGGGTGATGCTAAGATATGGTTTAATTCTCTTGCTCCTGGTTGTGTGCGAAGTCCCCAGGATATGATATATTACTTCTCTGAGAAATATTTTCCTGCCTATAAGAAACAAGCTGCCTTGCAGGAAATATTTAACTTTGTGCAAATTGAAGAAGAGAGTCTCCCACAAGCTTGTGGGAGGCTTCTCCAATTACTTAATGCTTTGCCTGATCATCCTCTCAAGAAAAACGAAATACTTGATATCTTTTATAATGGACTAACCGATGCTTCTAGGGACCACCTAGATAGTTGTGCTGGTTGTGTTTTCAGGGAACGAACTATTGAACAAGCTAAACTACTATTGAATAATATATTGAGCAATGATAATGATTGGACCATCCCCGAACCACCTCCAAAGCCAACTCCAAAGAAAAGAGGTATTCTATTTCTCAGTCCCGAAGATATGCAAGAGGCAAAGAAATCTATGAAAGAAAAAGGTATTAAAGCTGAAGATGTTAAGAATTTATCACCTATTGAAGAAATACATGGTCTTGATACCCCGACACAGGTAGTAGAGGTAAATTCTCTCCGTAGATTTGATGAAGGTGATATTCCTTATAATAAGTCTGCTAGCCAATGCTTGGATGAATTTGATAACTTTATTGTTAAGCAAGAAAATTTCAATGCTTATGTTAGTAGACAATTGAAACATGATGCTTACATGCTTGATCGCTTAGGTGATTATATGAGTAGAACTATTAATGATCTTAAGCTTATTAGTAAACATTCTTCCATGGTAACTACTCAAGTAGAACAAGTACTTAAGGCACAAAACGATTTGCTTAATGAGATGAATGGTAAGAACAATGATCATTCTGTTAGAGTTGTGATTAGAGGTGGTAAAATGACTCAGGAACCTTTGTATCCTGAGGGCCATCCTAAGAGAATTGAGCAAGATTCTCAGAGAATTAATACTGATGCACCTAGTCGTCCCATTAATAAAAGGAAAAAGAATGATGATAGGACTTTGCATGCTGCTAGTGAACCTGTTATAGATACACCTGAGAATCCAAATGATATTTCTATTTTCTGATGCTGGGACACAATCTGGTAATGAACATGAGCCTAGTGATAATATTAGTGATGATGTTCATGTTGATGCTCAACCTAGTAATGATAATGATGTGGAGATTGAACCTGCTGTTGATCTTGATAACCCACAACCTAAGAATAAAAGATATGATAAAAGGGACTTTGTTGCTAGGAAGCATGGTAATGAAAGAGAACCATGGGTTCAGAAACCCATGCCCTTTCCTCCTAAACCATCCAAGAAAAAGGATGATGAGGATTTTGAGCGTTTTGTTGAAATGCTTAGACCTGTCTTTTTGCGTATGCGCTTGACTGATATTCTGAAAATGTCTCCTTATGCTAAGTATATGAAAGATATTGTGACAAATAAAAGAAAAATACTGAAAGCTGAGAATTCCACCATGCTTGCTAATTATACCTTTAAGGGTGGAATACCAAAGAAACTAGGAGATCCTGGAGTACCTACTATACCATGCTCTATCAAAAGAAATTATGTTAAAACTGCTTTATGTGACCTTGGAGCTGGTGTTAGTGTTATGCCTTTCTCTTTGTATCGTAGACTTGATTTGAATAAGTTGACACTTACTGAAATCTCTTTGCAAATGGCTGATAAATCAACTGCTTTACCCATCGGTATTTGTGAGGATGTGCCTGTCGTAGTTGCAAATGTTACTATCCTAACGGATTTTGTTATTCTTGATATTCCCGAGGACGAAAATATGTCGATCATCCTTGGTAGACCCTTTTTGAATACTGCAGGGGCTGTTATTGACTGCAACAAGGGTAATGTCACTTTTCATGTTAATGGTAATGAGCATACGGTACACTTTCCGAAGAAACAACCTCAAGTCAATAGTATCAACTCCATTGGAAAAATTTCAACGATTATTATTGGAGATTTTGAATTCCCTCTCCCTACTGCCAAAAAGAAATATGATATACTTAGTGTTGGGGACATGCATATCCCCGTTGAGGTAACCTAGTGTTATTCGAAAATTCTCCGGTTCCGTGTCATTCGAAAAAAGTTTGTCAATAAGACTTGATCAACCTTATTGATGGATTCTTTTTGATGAGCATGAGATGGATGAATTTAGGAGGCACAACCTTCTGTACCCAACTTTTACTTTCTATTATTTAGATTAAATAAAGTAAAAATGCTATTATTTTTCTGTTTTCTGAATTATCCGTGCAATAAAAAATGACCTAAAAATAAAAGTTCTCCAAATGCCCTGAAAACGTAGTATGATTTTTTCTAGAATATTTAAGAATTTCTGGCACTGAGAACACATCAGGGGGCTGCACCAGTGGGCCACAAGCCCACAGGGCGCGCCCCTAGCTTGTGGGTCCCACGTAGGCCCCCCTCACTTATTCCAGCACCCATCCACTTCGTCTTCCTCCATAAAAAATCCCACCATTGCTCAAGCCCGTGTTCTAGCTCATTTTGTTGCCATTTTCGATCTCCTTGTGCAAAGCTCCATTTGCAAAACTGTTTTGGGGGACTGATCTTTAGTATGTGACTCCTCCAATGGTCCAATTAGTTTTTGTTCTAGTCTTTATATATTGCAAATTTTTGCTGTTGTGGTGACCTTGTTCTTGAGCTTGCATGTCAAATTTGTATGGTCCCAAGTAGTTTTGATGCATGATATAGCCTCTAGGCACTTGTGGGAGTAGTTGCTATAAGTTTTGTTGAGTTTTTTTCACCTTTATTTTGAGTCACTAAAAATGTCAGAAATTTTTCAGAAAAAGAAATGATGAGGAGATTGTTAAGAGGCTCTTCAAGCCGGGGCTCTAAAGAAGATGAAAACGAGGTGAAGAAGAAGTCCAAATACAATCTTCCTCGCGTCGCGGAGGTTTGGCCATGTGAATGGCCAAGTGTTGCATTCTTGAGAGCGGCCAGAATTTATGAAGATTTCTATTATTTGGCAAAGAATGCAGGCATCACCGACTTCCTCAACGATAAGTATGACCAGTACCTCCTACTCACTAATATCTTCGTCCAAAACTTTCACTTTATCCTAGGAAGGATCCTCCCATGGTAGAGTTTTACTTGTATGATGTACCTAAGAAGATGGCACTTTACGATTTTTGCAATGTTTGCAAAATACCTTATGAGGGCAGCATCAGTGAACCACGTCCTAGAGACATGGAGGACTTTATTGCCGCAACCACTAT
This sequence comes from Elymus sibiricus, assembly GCA_039707655.1. Classification (NCBI taxonomy): domain Eukaryota; kingdom Viridiplantae; phylum Streptophyta; class Magnoliopsida; order Poales; family Poaceae; genus Elymus; species Elymus sibiricus. The sequence goes on from CM077675.1 coordinate 285,828,048, forward strand.
GGGGGAAGAAAGAGGGGTGTCAAAGGCAAGAGCAGCTAGTTTACATTTTCCTGTTCTACGCTATTATTCATTATTTGCGGGGAGATGTTTAGTTGGTCGTGGGGAGAGTGGAGGCCTTAGTGCTCCTGACCTCACCATTCCGTGCCACGCTTTACTTGCTAATAGAACTTTTAGTCTAGGCACTATGGTGGCCCAAAGGTTGAACTTAAACCGTTCGAAGGGCCCCATATTCAGAGGTATCTATGCATCTCGTCTAGCCAAACACTTTAAGATACCCATTAGGCTTGACGAGGAAGAGGAAATGCTGCTACCTACAAGATATTTAGACTATGACAGTATGGTAGCACATGATTTTATTAGGAAGGATAATAATAGGAGGCTGCTTTACAACTTAGTATTTAGTCAGGGTACTTGTGAGATTATTGCTCTGCCTGCTTCTTCTTTGTTCGATATCCATTCAGGTAGGTACACTATTATGCTTGAGGACATCTACAGATATTGGGGTCTGTCGCAACCCCCAGCACCTGAGCCGGCACCAGCCCTTGATCCGTATCAGGATCCAATTTTTCAGTGGGAGCCACAGGAGCTCGCCAACCAGTGGAACCCTCAGTACCCTCTGGAGTATCCAGGAGATGGTTATTTTCAGCCATGGCCCTAGACCAACTTAGGCCAAAAGCCTAAGCTTGGGGGAGTACGTATTTCTCACCGACATTACATTCATGTTCACACACTCATCTTAGTAGTCGGTGTTTATACTTTTTCATTGTATCTTCCATGGTAGTTTATTTCTTCTTTCCGCTTTCTTCTTGTGTGCTTAATTAACCTTGAGGAAATCCAAAAAAAAATTGTTCTAGGTTTACCTTCTAGTCTGTTTCATTGTAGCATTAAAATAAAACCCAAAAAGATTTCTCGTTCTTCTTTTGCTTGTTGGGAGCTTTCCCGCGTAAATAGTTTTCTCGTTCTTGTTTTGAAATTTCTTTCTTTGGGTCGTAAGGAGAAGACCACAATGAAAATATTGAGTGGCTCTCATATGCATTATTGTTTATCTATCAGAGAGCCCATATTACCTTGCCTTCTCCTTTGAGTTATTGTTTGCAGATTCCAGCTTAGTCCAATGCACGTGCACTCTTATTATTATTCACACCGTTCGGTCGTGCAAGTGAAAGGCAATAATGAAGATATATGATGAAGTGATTGAGATGGAGAAAAGCTGGTATGAACTCGACCTATTTTGTTTTTGTAAATATGATTAGCTCATCGTTCTGAATTCAGCTCATTATGGATGAAACATGTTTGCAATGACAATTAGAGATTATAGTTACTCATGACATGCTTAATTAGCTAAGAGTGTATAATGGTTTGTCTTGAGTGCCAACATGCATTTTAAAATGGTTGTGATGTATACGATAGGATGGTATCCTCCTTTGAATGATTCAAGTGGCTTGACTTGGCACATGTTCACACATGTAGTTGAAAAAAAATCAACATAGCCTCCACGATATTTATGTTCATGGTTATTTATATCCTACTCATGGTCGCATTCAATGTTGGTTAATCTCAATGCATGTTTATGACTGTTGTCGCTTGCCAGTCTCTTGCTAGCCTTCACCTGTACTAAGCGGGAATACTGCTTGTGCATCCACTTCCATAAACCCAAAGTTGTTCCATATGAGTCCACCATACCTACCTATATGCGGTATTTACCTGCCGTTCCAAGTAAATTTGCATGTGCCAAACTCTAAACCTTCAAATAATATTATGTTTTGTATGCCCGAATCGCTCATGTAGCGACTGGGGGCGGTCAGTATCTTCCATGCTAGGTGGGTTATTCTCACGATATGTGTTGATTCACTATCATTCACGAGAAAGTGGCTGGTATTCGGGATGCCCAGTTCCATGCTCAAAAATCAAATCAAATATAATGAAACAAAACTCCCCCAGGATTGTTGTTTGTATGGACGGTACCCGTGGATTCGGCTCGCCGTGGAGTGTGATTGATTGGTGGAGGGGGAGTAAAAACTTTACCATTCTGTTTGGGAACCGCCTATAATGTATCTAGCATGGAAGACACCGAGATCTCTTGGTTGTTATGTTGACAATGAAAGCATATCGCTCAAAATTATTAATCATCTCTGTTTTAAAAGCTCGAGCTCTGGCACCTCTGCAAATCAATGCTTCCCTCTGCGAAGGGCCTATCTATTTTACTTTACTGTTGAGTCATTCTCCTGTGATAAAAAGCACCAGTTAGAGAGCACCACCGTCATTTGTATGCTTTGTTATTAATTGATATTGAGTATGACTGTGACAGGATCTCTTTTACCATGAATTACAATTTCCAGTCAGCCCTTGTTCTTCAAAGGTGCTCTGCATTTATGTTTTGCGGTCTCAGAAAATGCTAGCGAGATACCATTATATCATATTGTATCATGATTGTTTTGATAAAATTGTTGTCATCCGAGATTTATTATTATTGCTCGCTAGTTGATTATATCATTGATATGAGTAAATGTGAAACCAAAATGTTATTGTGAATGTGGTTAGACTATAATCTTTGCTGAAAACCTGAACATCAGTTAGGCATATTTACAACAACAAGATCAAATAGAGTTTGCAAAAGTTTTTCTTTGTCACTTTCAATTTGTCAACTGAATTGCTTGAGGACAAGCAATGGGTTAAGCTTGGGGAGTTGATACGTCTCCATCGTATCTACTTTTCCAAACTCTTTTGCCCTTGTTTTGGACTCTAATTTGCATGATTTGAATGGAACTAACCCGGACTGGCGATGTTTTCAGCAGAATTGCCTTGGTGTCATTTTTGTGTAGAAATAAAAGTTCTCGGATTGACCTGAAAATTTACGGAGAATATTTTTGGAATTAATAAAAAATACTAGCGAAAGAATCAACCGGAGGGGGTCCACCCATTGGCCGCAAGCCAGGGGGCGCGCCCAGGTGGCTTGTGGGCCCCCTACAACTCCTCCGACCTCAACTCCAACTCCATATAACCCTATTCGGGGAGAAAAAAAATCAGAAAGAAGAGTTCATCGCGTTTCACGATACGGAGCCGCCGCCACCTCCTGTTCTTCCTTGGGAGGGCAGATCTGGGGTCCGTTTTGGGCTCCGGAGAGGGGAAATCGACGCCGTCGTCATCACCAACCATCCTTCATCACCAATTTCATGATGCTCTCCGCCATTCGTGAGTAATCCCATCGTAGGCTTGTTGGGTTGGATGAGATTTACCATGTAATCGAGTTAGTTTTGTTAGGGTTTGATCCCTAGTATCCACTATGTTCTGAGATTGATGTTGCTATGACTTTGCTATGCTTAATGCTTGTCACTAGGGCCCGAGTGCCATGATTTCAGATCTGAACCTATTATGTTTTCACGAATATATATGTGTTCTTGATCCTATATTGCAAGTTGTAGACACCTATTTACGAGTTATGATCCGCATCCCCCAGGGTGACAATAACTGGGATTCTTTCCGGTGATTACCATAGTTTGAGGAGTTCATGTATTCACTAAGTGCTAATGGTTTGGTCCGGTTCTCTATTAAAAGGAGGCCTTAATATCCCTTAGTTTCCATTAGGACCCCGCTGCCACGGGAGGGTAGGACAAAAGATGTCATGCAAGTTCTTTTCCATAAGCACGAATGACTATATATGGAATACATGCCTATATTATATTGATGAATTGGGGCTAGTTCCGTGTCACCCTATGTTATAACCGTTGCATGATGAATGCCATCCGACACAATTATCCATCACTGATCTGTTGCCTACGAGCTTTTCCATATATTGATCTTTGCTAAGTTACTTTTCTGTTGCCACTGTTACAATTGCTACAAAACCGTTACTTCCATTCTACTTTGCTACTAAATACTTTGCTGCAGATATTAAGTCTTTCAGGTGTGGATGAATTGACAACTCAGCTGCTAATACTCGAGAATATTCTTTGGCTCCCCTTGTGTCGAATCAATAAATTTGGGTTGAATACTCTACCCTCAAAAACTGTTGCGATCCCCTATACTTGTGGGTTATCAGGCTCGGCCGGCGCGGAGCTCCGGCATGGGGCTACGACGGCTATTGGCGGAGGCTAGGCCATGGCAGAGGCGGCGACGAGGTGGAGGTGGCGCAGGGCTCGGCCGGCGGCGGGGAGGAGGCCGAGAGCGCAGCAGGAGGTGCTGGCTCCGGCGAGCTCCGGTCGTCGCAGCGGTGGCCGGCGGCGAGGGAGCTCCTCTCCCTGGAGCTTCACGGGCGGGGCGGGGAGCCTCGGGCTGGCGGGCTGGCGGGGGCGGCGGTTCGGGCAGGGCGGGCCTGCTGCGGGCCTGGGCGGGCCGCGGGGAGGAGAGCGGTGGAGGCGCGGGGCAGAGAGGCCACGTGGCGGCCTCCGGTTGGCCGCGTCGGCGGCTGGCGGCGGCGCAGGTGGCGGCCGTCCCATCGGGGCGGTGCCAAGTGGCGGCGGGGCAGCGGCTAGGCGCGGATTTTGAGGAGGAGAGGGAGTGGAGGCCATTTTGGGAAGGGAGGACCTTCCTTTTATAGCCAAGGGTTGATCTGGGGGCAAGGGTTTGGAGTTTTGGCTCCGTTTTCGGACCTTCGGATCCCGATCCGACGGTCCAGAAGCGGAGGGGGCTTTGCTGGGTTAAGGTGGGCTGGGTAGTTGGGCTAGGTGGGGATGAGAGGGAATGCTTGCGGCCCGTGAAAGAGGTTTTAAACACCGAAAAACGTCCGATAATAAGTCGATGACTGTGCCGCTACGGTCGACCGTTCGGGTATCAAATGACCTTCGATTGCGATGAAATTTGGCAGGCGGTCCACCTACAACACAACAAGGCCACACGCCCAGTTTCGATCCAATCCGAGAATATTTTACGCCACTTTAAAAACAATATTTTAACAATGCCGCGGGCGCGTGCATGTGTGGTTGGACTCGAAACGGGCGAGGACACGAACGGAGAGAACCGGCAACTACGATCGGATGCAAGTTTTCAAAAATGAGTGACGATGCTATGCAGATGATGCGAATGATGCGATGATGAATGCGACAAACAAAAGAATCACACGACGAGAATGGAAATAAAGGGGAATCTTCTAGAGCGTCGGTCCCGGGCTGTTACAACTCTCCTCCACTAACAAGAGATCTCGTCCCGAGATCTTAGAATGAAAAGGGGAAGAGAAAGAGCAAGAGGAAGAGGTAAGACTTAGTTGCTTCTTGACAAACGAGTGGAACCAACGATTCTTGAAGGTTGCAAAGAGATGAAGAATGAAATGAGAAACAAGCAAGAATTCAAAAGAAATTTTTGGCAGCACTTCGGTAGAAAAGAGAGGCAAAGCTTGATAAGATGGAATGAACATTGAAAAGATTTCACAACCTCTCAATAGATGGATAAGCAAGGAAAGAACATGATCTTGATTAAATGAGATGATGGAACAAAGGGAGAAACATCACAATGCCTCCGGAACAAACAAATAGACGCTAGATCATTGGAAAGAAAAGAACGGAGAAGAAAATGACTACTCTACCACAATAGAATTTGGACAACATGGTTGAACGGAGTTGTTGGATAATAAACAACGAAAAGAATTACTTTGTTGCAGGCTTATGGAAAACATCTTGATATTATGAGATGACAACCGGCCACTAACGAAAACAAGATTGGTTGGGAGGAACAAGATATGCAAAGCTTCTTTCGCCAAGAGGATACATTGAGAACTTGGGTCATTGATAAACACCATGATAGTAACAATCCTTAGGAAATGCTTTAGGTGAAATCTAATCCAAAATAGCTCCAATGAAGAAAAATGATGGGTTTAATTATCTCATTCTTGATAACTTCTGTTCGAGAATCCTCATGAATCAAGAATGTTATAACACCATCTCAAAATATAAGGAAGAAAGAATTGCACTTTGAAATGCAAGATAAGAATACTTGAGGACCTCCAACAACTTCTTGAAGAACACTTTAGAATGAAAGAAATCTTGATGAGCCACCATGAAGAACCTCCGGAAGAACTCCAAAATGAAAGGATGATAGAAAATAATTGAAGGTTGCAAAATGAACAAGATTGAGGTCTTGCAAAGATTTAGATGAAGCTTCGCAAAGAGATACTTGAGAAACTTGGAACTCCGGAAAAGAAAAGATAAGCAACTAGGATACATAATTTGATATCATGAACAACCTCTGGAAGAATGATTAAAATCACCCTGTTAAAACAAGAATAAGAATTATGTTATGCTTATCCTTTATCAAGTTTAATTGATGACAAACAACGGATTTGGCATACTACTTACTCTTCTTCAAAAGATTGAAGAGATACATAATTTTGAAGAAGTCTTGAATGAACCACCGGTAAGAATTCACAAATGAATGAGGATACCAAGAATGAATGAAAATACATGAGAACGAAGAGACCATGATGTGCCTAATAGAAAACTTGAACAAGGCACCAGAACAATTAAGAGACGAATGAAGAGACACAATTGAGAAGAATTTGAGAACGAAAGCTGAAAGCTAATAAGAATGAAGAAATCTTCTGAAATGATGGCCTTCGGAGGACCAAGAAATGAAAACAACACTGAAATGCACCAGATAGATATAGAAGGAATTTCTCATGAATCAAAATAATTCGAGAGGATATCATGAAGCTTAAACCATGAATCCCCGAGAACGGAATAAGATTTCAGAGAAACTCTTCTTCAATCTTCAACGCTGAGAATGATGGCGAGAAACACCATCAAGAATTACTGAGATACTCCGGAATGATGAATAAGTAAAGGTTGAGCCAATGATGAAAAAATACGAAGCGATCTTGGAGAAGCAATATGACTGATGAAAATCATTCTTACGTCACATTTGACAAGAACTTGAGATCTCCGGAAAAGATTAGAAGAGCCAGGTAAGATCCTGGGGAAAAACCTGTGGGTTATGGGCCCACTCAAAAGAGAACACTGGTGAAGCAATTAGGTGGAAATAGATATTGCACCGGTACAAATCACAATCTTGATGAGGTAAGACCCTCGAGATAATTGAAAGGATATTGAATGCAAACACGAAACTTCAGAGATATCTTCAACACTCCGGATAGAATAGAGAGAGACGACAACCAAGAGAGGCTTGATAAAGAATTCCAACACGAGAAGCATTTAGAGAATGAAAAGGATATGATGATCACCGAAAGCTTGAATCGAACCCACTGGGTAAGAAGACAAAGACGAAGAAATGAGAAGCTCCTGAGAATCTTGAAACTGACCCACCAGATATGATACAAAAGAAAAGATAAACGGAAGCATCACATGAATAGAAAGGCACTTAGATGATAATTTAATCATTGACGAAAAAGGGCGGGAGGGTGGGAAAAACCAAGAAAACTTGGCACAGATAAAAAGAACCCCGGAAAGAAATATGAGGATAGATCTTGCAAACTTGAAGAGGATAGAATTATCTTGAAGAGAAGCACACCGGATGAAAAGAATTGATATGACAACTTGATTGAGCAAAAGAATTAGCATTCCCACAGAAATATGAGAACACTTCTTAGGAAAGACATGGAATCACCACTTGACATCGAAGCACCACGAATTACCATATTCAAAAACAAAACAAAGGATGAGGCTTACGAGACAACCGGAAACAAATACATAACCCATTTGCATTTGCTGGAAGGATAATCCTAGGTAACTACTTGAATTCCCACCTAAGAACTCCCGAAATCTTTGGTTATGCAATCGGGTCCACGAATACAAGGAGTAAAATCCATCACTCAACTCCTAGCAGCAATACTACTCTCCAATGTATCACATCCGTCAACACATAACTAGAGGTCGCGGAAACTCATCCACCTCAGACCCTCGTAATCACAACGATACCAATTATGGCAGTACATCTGGACGCTCTCCCCAGTACTGGGTGACGCCAAACTCCTCTCGCCACAAAGAGTATTGAAGCAATTTCGAACATCCTCCGTCCTGAGATACTAAGGAAACTAAATGATAACAATGTGCACAAGAATCCCCTAGAGCTCAACTCCCCGGAAGAAATCTAGTCAGACAGGAGGCACCAAGACAGAACTCCGTCACATCGGTATCATATAGATTTCAAAATATCCGCGTGATCCTAAAAAAATTTGAGTGAGAAGAGGGTAGAATCAAAATTCCTAAGGCGTAATTCCTCACCAGAGTATAGAAGAGGAGTAAAAAGAATCCTACTCTCCGATATATAACTAGACCCAAATTAGTTTTTCACTAGACTCGACTCGGCCAAGTTCGATCAATCAAGGGGGCTCCTAGGTCGGAACCAGGCTCTGATACCAACTTGTAACGCCCAAGATGCGATCCTATCCTCATTTTGGCTCGAGGGCCTCGACAGGTATAGAAGCGCATCTCGTTGTTTTGCAAGAATGGATATCATTACAAGTACATGTATAGAAGAGATGAGTATATGGAATTGGCTTACACTCGCCACAAGCTACATCAAGATCACATCAATACAATAACATATTCAAACATCATACATAAGAGCAGGGTCCGAATACGGACGAAATCGAATGATAAAATGACATCCATCCTTGCTATCCCAGGCTGCCGCCTGGAACCCATCCTAGATCGATGAAGAAGTAGAGGAATTACTCCAAATCAACAAGTATCGCTCTCACGTCAAAGAATCTCATTACCTGTACCTGCAACTGTTGTTGTAGTAATCTGTGAGTCACAGGGACTCAACAATCTCATTTCCAAGGGTATCAAGACTAGCAAAGCTTAATGGGTGAGGCATGGTTAAGTGGTGAGGCTGCAGCAAGCAACTAAGCATTTATTTGAGTGGCTAACTTACGAATACAGAAAGTAAGATGGGTGGTCTACGCAAAACGGACGTGAACTAGTAATGATCACTAAGTGATCCTGAACACCTACTTACGTCAAACATAACCCCACCGTGTTCTCTCTCGGATAAGGACTCACGAGTAGAGACAGTCACGGTTACGCACACGGTTGGTTTATTTTATTAGAGTTTACTTCAAGTTCGCTATGACAGAGTGTTAAACAAAGTTTCCAAGTTGCCACATGACCGCAGGCACAGCTTTCCGAAAGATTTAACCCTGCAGGGGTGCTTCAACTCATCCATCATAAACTAACCACATGCCGCGGGAATAACCTCGACCATGAAGCCCATGATATCCTTGGATATTCCATAGGAAAACATCAACCTTGAGATAGCCCGAAGTGTATTCGAAATTCCACGCACAAGACGTTCGAGAAAGTTAAAACAAATCCAGCAAGACCGCCCGATGTGCCGACAATCCCGATAGGAGCCGCGCATCTTGTTCTTAGGGAACGACAGATGAGCTACGCATATAGTGGCCTGATAGAAATATCCTGAGTTGCCCTGGGTTGGCCCCGCACAGTGCTCTATTTTGGACCAACACTCATGAGGAGCACTGGCCCTGGATTTGGCTTAATTATCCGCGGGTGCCGGCGGGTCCCTATGCAATTTTAGTTGTTATTAGGCAAATGTAGTACCAATGTTGGGCCTTGCCAGACAAGTTTGATCCTAAAACAAAAATCAAGGGGGTCCCCATAACAACCCCGAGCATGTTAGGAGTGCTTAATATGGAACATAACACCGATACACAAGTAACTAGGGCGGCAAAAGTGGAACAAAACACCGAGCAAAAGGCCAAGCCTTCCATCTTTTACCAAGTATATAGGTGCATTAAATAAAATAGCAATAATATTGTGATAACAAAAGAATGTCCATGTTGTCACATGGAGGCAAATTGCACCCGCATCTAGAAACACTATAAGAAGGGCTGAGCAAGCGGTAACATGGCCAAACAATGGTTTGCTGGGATATGGAGGGGGTTAGAGGCTTATCATGGCATTTTGGGAGGCTTGACATACAAGTGGTAGGTAGCGAGACATTGCGATAGAAATGAGACAACTAGCATGGCAATGATAGTAGTGGTATCCAGGGAAATGATCATCTTGCATGAGATCCCACTTGGAAGAAGAACGAATCCGTGAAGAAGACGATCCGTGAAGTAGATGAACGAATCCTCACACTCCGAACGCTTTCGGAACTCTATCGAGAAGAAGCAATCCGGAACAAACAATCAATACACGATACACCACAACATATGCATGACATGATGTGCAAACTAGTATGATGTATGTCCATTTAATTATGCAAGGCATGACAATGCACAACAAACAACTCCTACACATTAAGTGAAGCTCAATATGCAACGAGTTGCATATTGACAAAACTCCATATTTGAGTTACTTAGTTCACTCCCGTTTAGGTACACATCAATTTTAAATGTTGTTAAACATGGCAATAGGTGAAGCATAAACAAACTACACTATCTAGGAATCTTAAATGAGGTCGGAAACAACTTATAGTATTTCCGAAATGACCCAATATGTTAATTTAGAAATTGGTCCATATCTGAACTAACCATATTTTATATTGGTTAAACAATAGAATAAAGTATACCATGCAATTCTACACGTCATTCTAGTCGATTTATATATATCGAACATCTCAAACGGAGCTACGGTCTAAAAGATAAGACCATCACAAGATGGATATGCCAATAATGTAAAATGAATGAAAATGACAACCACAAACAATTCAAAACATGGATGCAGCATGATAATATGATACTACATGAAATTCTAAGCAACATTCATATATGGCATGTCTAAAACGGAGCTACGGTTCAACCACAACAACCAACACAAGTTTAGGTATAATCTGCCCAAAAACAGCAACATGGCATAATGCAACTCACAAATCAACAAGCTACAGCAACCTATAATACAAAACAAGGACATGGTGGTGAAGCCAACATGATGCTGAACAATTCATCTATTAACAGCAAGTTGATTAGAAGCATGGATCAATAGGAAATGAGCTCACAAGAAGACATATTGAACTAAGCAGTTTTCAGACTTTGTGAAAATCTCAGTTTTTTTAACAGAGCAGTTTTTATCATGAAGGCATATTGACAGCAGTGAAACTATATGCTACAGGGCATATATTGGCATGAAACTTAGCAGCATGCTAGAGGACATTATAAACTACAAATAACTCCATTGCACTAACCCCAAAGGGGTTCTAGATCACTAGCAGACCACATGGAAAGACAGCAACAAAATATTACAAATTCCAGACTTAGAAATATTTCAGCATCTCAAATCAGCAACATTGATTAAGCTTGTTCTCATGATGAAAACTACAGCTAATCACAATATCTATGGAATAGCAACCCAACCAACAGCAATTAGACAGGGTATACTACACCACACTCTAAAAACACAACTAAAAGGAGACATGGATTGCTTAATACGAGTATCGCAAAATGGAACTTATCGTTAACAGATTTCAGTTTTAACGTGATAGCAACTTGAGAGCAAGATATGCACATGATAATGATGTTCTACCTAGCAACCAGAGGCATTGCATCAAAGTAGACATCACATAGGGCAATACTCATGAAGACACCACATGCAAAAGACCTATGGTGGAGATGCAATAATCAGCGCAAAATCGAATAAGATAACAGATTTGTAAACTATGACGGAATGCACTTTTGCAACACAATTTACAGCAAGTAGATGAACCCTATCATCCATGAAAATGCAACCATGAGGTGGAGCACAATGAGTAGAACAAGATTCATATATAGTACTTCAAAATCCGACGCCCGGTTATCGTGATACATGTGTCACAAAATGCAATCATGATGCTGAAAAATAGGGACTTAGAGAAAATCCCTCACCCCAAGAAAACTGGACGAGGGGACCCGGGACGAGGCGGTCCGTGGGCCTGTTTGGTTGACCGGACGCGGACGTGGGCGGATCTGGGACGGGCCGGTGCCGGCGACCACGGGGAGGCCATGGCCGGCGGTTGCCAGCGTGGCGCCACCGGAGGGGTGCCGCGGAGGAGGCCGCGGCCCGGGGCAGGGGCGGATCCGGCCGGATCTCGCCGCATCCGGCGCGGGACGGGGCGGCGGCGAGCTACCGGAGGCGAGGCGACGCGGGGCTCGGCCGGCGCGGAGCTCCGGCGTGGGGCTGTGGTGGCTACTGGCGGAGGCGAGGCCGGGGCAGAGGCGGCGAGGAGGTGGAGGCAGCACGGGGCTCGGTCGGCAGCGGGGAGGAGGCCGAGAGCGCGACCGGAGCTGCTGGCTCCGGCGAGTTCCGATCGTCGCAGCGGCGGCCGGCGGCGAGGGAGCTCCTCTCCCTGGAGCTGCACGGGCGGGGCGGGGAGCCTCGGGCTGGCGGGCTGGCGGCGGCGGCGGTCCGGGCCGGGCGGGCCTGCTGCGGGCCCGGGCGGGCTGCGGGGAGGAGAGAGGTGGAGGCGCGAGGCAGAGAGGCCACGTGGCGGCCTATGGTTGGCCGCGGCGGTGGCTGGCGGCGGTGCAGGTGGGGGTCGGGCCATCGGGGCGGCGCCAAGTGGCGGCGGGGCAGTGGCCAGGTGCGGATTTTGAGGAGGAGAGGGAGTGGAAGCCATTTTGGGAAGGGAGGACCTTCCTTTTATAGCCAAGGGTTGATCTGGGGGCTAGGGTTTGGAGTTTTGGCTCCGTTTTCGGACCTTCGGATCCCGATCCGATGGTCCGGAAGCGGACGGGGCTTAGCTGGGTTAAGGTGGGCTGGGTAGTTGGGCTAGGTGAGGATGAGAGGGAATGCTTGTGGCCCGTGACAAAGGTTTTAAACACCGAAAAACGTCCGATAATAAACCGATGACGGTGCCGCTACGGTCGACCGTTCGGGTATGAAATGACCTCCGATTGCGACGAAATTTGGCAGGCGGTCCACCTACAACACAACAAGGCCACACGCCAAGTTTCGACCCAATCCGAGAATATTTTACACGCACTTTAAAAACAATATTTTAACGATGCCGCGGGCGTGTGCATGTGTGGTTCGACTCGAAATGGGCGACGACACGAACGGAGAGAACCGGCAACTACGATCGGTTGCAAGTTTTAAAAAACGAGTGACGATGCTATGCAGATGATGCGAATGATGCGATGATGAATGCGACAAACAAAAGAATCACACGACGAGAATGGAAATAAAGGGGAATCTTCTGGAGCGTCGGTCCCGGGCTGTTACAATCATACTTTGTTAGAATACTCTATGTGCTTCACTTATATCTTTTGAGCTTAGCAGTTGCTCTAGTACTTCACTTATATATTTTTGAGCACGGTGGCGTGTAGATTTTATAGAAACAATTTCACTCTCGCTCTTCACTTATATTTGTTTGAGAGTTAATGAATAGTGACGGTAATTTGCATGGTCATAAGACTAGTCCAAAAATAGTAGGTATTCAATGAGTGATAATCAAAACCATCAGGTAGCACATATACAGAAATTGCGGGTTAATGACCACGATGTGGTAATATGAAAAATGTGTGAGTTCATAATTATTGATTCATAGAAGTGTCGATATTAAGAGGTGTTCGTCTAAAAATTAAAAAGGCATGGTGATGATGTCTGAGCATTTCTATTCCTTGTTGAAATCCTAGTGTTGTTTCGACTCGGGGGCGCGCGATGGTTAACTCCTACCAACCTCCTCCCTCGAGGCATGCGAGTAGTGCTTTGATTTATGATAAAACTAATAAAACTTTGCAATAAGTATATGAGTTCTTTATGACTAATGTGAAACCATGGACATACGCATTTTCACCTTCTCATATTTGCTAGCCTCTTCAGTACCGTGGATAACCAATTCTCACCTCGAGGATCGGTGCAAGTTTCGCCGGTGCATCCAAACCCCGTGACATGATATGCTCTATTGCACATAAGCCTCGTTATATCTTCCTCAAAGCAGCCACCATACCTACCTATCACGGCATTTCCATAGACATTCCGAGATATATTGCCATGCAAATTCCATCGTCACTTCACATGACAAGTTGTTCATCATCATATTGCTTTGCATGATCATATAGAGCTGGCATAGTATTTGTGGCAAAGCCACTGTTCACCATATTTTTGATACATGTCACGCTAGATCTTGCACATCCTGGTACACTGCCAGAGGCATTCATATAGAGTCATATCATCCTACCATTCTTTCATATTGAGTTGTAAGTAAATAAAAGTGTGATGATCATCCTTATTAGAGCATTGTCCTAGTGAGGAAAGGATGATGGAGACTATGATTCCCCTACAAGTTGGGATGAGACTCTGGAATAAAAATAAAAAAATGGGGGAGGCCAAATGATCCCACCACAAAAATATATAAATTGGGGGAGGCAAAAAAAAGAAAAGCCCACCATGAAAAAAAATGAGAGAAAAAGAGAGAAGGGACTTTGCTACTATCCTTTACCACACTTGTGCCTCAAAGTGGCACCATGTTCTTCATATAGAGAGTCTCTTGTTTTTTCACTTCCATATGCTAGTGGCAATTACCTTTTCATTATAAACTTGGATTATATATTCCGATGACGGGCTTCCTCAAATACCCGAGGTCTTCATGAGCAAGCAAGTTGGATGCACACCTACTTAGCTTCAATTGAGCTTTCATACACTTATAGCTCTAGTGCATCATTTGCATGGCAATCCCTACTCCTTGCATTGACATCTATCGATGGGCATCTGCATAGCCTGTTGGTACACCGAGTTGATGTGAGACTATCTTCTCCACTTTTTACCCCTTTGATATCTACCATCATATTTTATTCCGCCTACATGCTATGTCTAATGGCTCAAACTCATGTATTGCGTGAAGAATAAAAAGTTGATGCATATTGAAAAAGTATGATCCAATTGCCTTACTTGGACACCATGGTACTTAAAATTTGTATTAATGTGGTAAAGACGGAGCCAAACTTTGCTAATATAATAAGATGAATGGGGGTAAACATTCTTTTGGGATCGTATACTTTGAAAAATTAATGATTTTGTTGCTTATACATATAAGTATAGCTATGCTAATGTTTGTTAATGGCTCACACTCATGTATTACATAATGGGTAGCATGTCAAATCAAAAATCTGTTTTTATCATTTACCTACTCGAGGACGAGTATGAATTATGCTTGGGGATGCTTGATACGTCTCCAACGTATCTATAATTTTTGATTGTTCCATGATGATATATTATCATTCTAGTATACTTTTTGGTCATTTATTTACCAATTTATCATATTTTTGAGCACTAACCTATTGACCAGTGCCTAGTGCTAGTTGCTGTTTCTACATGTTTTTTACTTTTCAGGTTTACAGTACCAAACGAAGTCCAGTTGCCATGAAACTATTTTATGATTTTTTGTGGACCAATAGAAGACATGGAAGCTTTGGAAGGATGCCGGGAGCAGCACGAGGGCACCAACACACAATAGGGCACGCCCTACGGGGGCGCCCTGATGTGTGTTGGCCCCCTCGTGGCTCTCTCGACGCCCCTCTCTGGCCTATAAATTTACTAATATCCCAAAAACCCTAGAGGAGGTCCTGAAACACTTTTTACGCCACCACAAGTCTCTGCTTTGATGGGAGCCCATCTAGAGCTCCGTTCCGGCACCCTGCCGGAGGGGGGATCGATCACTGAGGGCCTCTTCATCAACCTTGCTGCCCTCATGACGATGTGTGAGCAGTTCACCAGAGGCCTACGGGTCCGTAGGTACTACCTATATGGCAATCTCTCTCTCTCTCTCTTGATCTTCAATACAATGTTCATCACATCTTTGCCTTGATCTATCTGATGTAATCCCTTTGTATAGTGCGTTTGTTGGGATCCGATGAATGGTGGGTTTATGTTTCAGATTATTCATGAGAAGTATTTGAGTCGAACCTGCTTATTATGATTCTTATTTGCATGATCATCATAGCTTCGTAACGCTCTCCGATCTATTGAGATAGTTTGGCCAACTAGATTGATATTTCTTCGATTGGAGTGGTGCTTTGTAGTAGGTTCAACCTGGAGAGTTTCTATATCCCAGTGACAAAGAAGGGAACAAGATACATCTTTGTGTTACTTACTACTACCTTGCTGCCATTTATTTTCTTTTATTTTATTTTGCAATTTACAATTATCTACACAACTTACTTGCTTGCAAATAACGAGACCAAGGGGATTGACAACCCTCTTGCGAGCATTGGTGCAAGTTGTTTTTTCTTTTGTGTGCAGCCGCTGAAGACGATTGAGGATTGGTATTCCTATTGGCTCGATAAACCTTGGTTTCATAACTGAGGGAAATACTTACCCATATTGTGCTGCGATAACCCGTTTCTCTTCACGGAGAACCGAACGCAGATCACAACACCGCACACTTGCTACTATTTTTACTTATTACTTGTTACGAATTACCTTGCTACAAAACTATCCATCACTGTTAGTTACATCACTTGCAGAGAATACCTTGCTGAAAACCGCTTGTCATTTCCTTCTGCTCCTTGTTTGGTTCGACACTCTTATTTATCAAAAGGACTACGATTGATCTCCTATACTTGTGGATCATCAAGACTCTTTTCTGGAGCCGTTGCTGGGGAGTGAAGCGCCTTTGGTAAGTGGAAATTGGTAAGGAAACATTTCCGGTACGTGCTGAAATTTACTGTTGCTTGTTACTATGGATGGCCATCCTTTGAGTGGCTTGTTTGGGGCATCTTCGCATCGAACGGAAGTTGAAAAGGTTGCTCCTCAACCTACTAAACCTACTGAAAATATTTATTATGAGATTCCTTTGGGTATGTTAGAAAATTGATAGCTAGTCCCTATGATGGTATGACTCATCCTGATTAGCACTTGATATATGTCGATGAGGTTTGTGGATTATTTAAGCTTGCAGGTTTGCCTGGAGATAATGTGAAGAAGAAAGTTTTACCTTATCTTTGGAGGGAAAAGCATTGATGTGCTACAGGTTATTGGATGATATTGGATCATGGGACTGGAATTGCTTGAAGCTGGAATTTCATCAGAAGTATTATCCTATGCATCTAGTCCATCGTGATCAGAACTTTATTTATAATTGTTGGCCTCATGAAGGACAAAGTATCGCTCAAGCTTGGGGGAGGATTAAATATATGATGCACACTTGCCCCAATCATGAGCTCTTGAGAGAAATGATTATACAAAAATTTTATGCTTGGCTTTTTCATAATGATCAAGCACAACTCGATTCTTCTTCTACTGGTTCTTACATGAAGAGGACTATTGAATTCAAATTTTTTATGCTTATGCTTGGCTTTCTTGCAATTTTGAAGAATGGGAATTCGACAAAGGTACAGAGTCACGTATTGTTAACCCAAAAGTATAGGGGATAGCGACAGTCTTCACAGGTAGTATTTCACCCTAATTTATCTATTCAACACAAGGGGGGCCAAAGAATATTTACCGGCCTTGACAGTTGAGTTGTCAGTTCAACCGCACCTGGGAAATCTCTTTGCAGCAAAGGTTTAGTAGCACGGAAAATAATAGTCGTAGCAGTAACAGTAATAGTGACAACAATAATTTTGTAGCAGTTGTGACAATAGCAACAACAATAATAACTTAGCAAGATTCACTATATGTAAAGCGTAGGCACGTGGATCAATGATGGATAATGATTTAGATGACATTAATCATGTAACAGTTACACACTAGGGCGACACAGAACTAGCTCCAATTCATCAATGTAATGTAGGCATGTATTCCATATATAGTCATATGTGGTTGCGATAAGAACTTGTATGACATCTTTTGTCCTACCCTCCTGTGGCAGCGGGGTACTATTGGAAACTAAGGGATATTAAGGCCTCTTTTTAATAGAGAACCGGAAGAAAGCATTAACACATGGTGAATACATGAACTCCTCAAACTACGACAATCACCGGAAAGAATCCCAATTATTGTCACCTTGGGGTATGCGGATCAAGACACGTAATAGGTGCATACAACTTGCAAGATAGGATCTGAATCACTCTTATATTAATGAAAACATAATAGGTTCAGATCTGAAATCATGGCACTCGGGCCCTAGTGACAAGCATTATGCATAGAAAAGTCATAGCAACATCAATCTCAGAACATAGTGGATACTAGGGATCAAGCCCTATCAAACTTAACTCGATTGCATGATCAATATCATCCAATCCCATCACTGTCCAGTCAGCCTACAAAGGAATTAAGCACTCCCGATGGTGAGCATCATGGAGGTGTTGAAGAATAAGGGTTGGTGATGACGACGACGATGATTCCCCCTCCCCGGAGCCCCAAATAGACTCCAGATCAGCCCTCCCGAAGAAGAACAGGAGGTGGCGGTGGCTCCGTCTCATGAAACAAGATGAAATCTTCTCTCTGGTTTTTTTCTCCGAAGATGTGAATTTATAGGACTGGAATTAGGGTCGGGGGAGCCACGTGGGCCCCACAAACCATCAGGGTGCACCCAAGGGGATGGGCGCACCCTATTGGCTTGTGGCCCACAGGCAGCCCCCCTTCGGTGGATCTTCGCTCCATAATTCATTATATATTCGACAAATAATTCTCAAAAAGTTTCGTACAATTCCAGGAACTTTTATTTCTGCACAAAAATAACACCAAAGTAGTTCTACTGAAAACAGCGTCAGTCCGGGTTAGTTCCATTGAAATCATGCAAATTAGAGTCCAAAACGAGAGTAAAAGTGTTTGGAAAAGTAGATACGTTGGAGACGTATCAGGTATAAAGCTTAAGTTTGATTGTGTTAAATATTTTATGGAAACCGATACTTTTCATAAGTTTAGCAATAAATATGGGCTTGACTCTGAGATAGTAGCTACTTTCTGTGAATCATTTGCTACTCATGTTGACGTCCCGAAGGAGAAGTGGTTTAAATATCATCCACCTATTGAAAACTAGTAGAAGAACCTATTAAAGTTAAAGATGAAGCGATTGTTTATCATGTTGATCTAGTTGTACCTACTGCTTATATAGAGAAACCTCCTTTTCTTGTTAGGATTAGGGAACATGCTAAAGCTACAACTGTGTTTAATAAAAGTTATGTTAGAACACCCAAACCTTCTGAACAAATAAATGTGGAATCTAATATTGCTGTAGTTAAAGATCTCTTGGTTGATAATATGTATGGGCATGTCATATACTTCTGTGCTGAAGCTGCTAGAATTACAAAGCCTATTAGAAATGAGCAGGACAAGCTAGATAAAAACAAACCAGTCGTTGGCATGCCTGTTGTTTTTGTCAAGATTTGAGATCATTGCTATCATGGTTTATGTCACATGGGTGCTAGTATTAGTGTTAAACCTTTTACCTTATATAAAGAAATCATGAATGATATAGCACCCTCTGAAATTGAAGGTATTGATGTCATTATTAAACATGCAAACCGAGATATCATCTCGCCACTTGGGATTGTTAGAGATGTTGAGGTCTTGTGTGGAAAGCTCAAGTATCCCACTGATTTCTTAGTACTTGGCTCCGAACAAGATAATTTTTGTCCCATTATATTTTGTAGACCTTTCTTGAATACTGTTAACCCTGAAATTAATTGTGTTATAGAGAAAGTTAAAGTAAATTGTGGTAACGAGTCTCATGAATTTAATTTCTCTAAATTTGGTAGAAAACCACATGAGAAGGAGTTACCTTGTATGGATGAAATTATTGGTCTTGCTTCTATTGTTGTGCCTCCTACGGATCCTTTAGAGCAATACTTGCTAGACCATGAAAATGATATGCATATGAATGAAAGAAATGGGATAGACGATATATTTCTTAGACAAACACCTATCCTCAAACACAACTTGCCTGTTGACATCCTAGGGGATCCTCCTCCATGAAAAGGAGATCCCATGGTTGAGCTAAAGACTTTACCTGACACCTTGAAATATGCTTATCTTGATGAAAAGAAGATATATCCTGTTATTATTAGTGCTAACCTTTCAGAGCATGAAGAAAAGAGGTTACTCAAAACTCTGAAGAAGTGCGGAGCTGCTATTGGATATACTCTGGATGATCTTAAGGACAGTAGTCCCACTCTATGTCAGCACAGGATTAATATGGATCCAGATGCTAAGCCTGTTGTCGATCATCAACGCCGCTTAAATCCTAAGATGAAGGAAGTGGTAAGAACTGAAATATTAAAGCTTCTGGAAGCAGGTATATTTTATCCTATTGCTAATAGTAGATGGGTAAGTCATGTTCATTGTGTTCCTAAGAAAGGAGGTACAACTATTGTACCTAATGATAAAAATGAACTTATTCCACCAAGAATAGTAACTGGTTATAGGATGGTAATTGATTTCAGGAAATTGAATAAAGCTACTAGGAAAGATCATTACCCCTTGCCTTTTATTGATCAACTGTTAGAAAGACTATCTAAGCACACACACTTTTGTTTTCTTGTTGGATATTCTAGTTTCTCTCAAATACCAGTGTCAAAAGAGGACCAATAGAAAACTACTTTCACATGCCCTTTTGGAACATATGCTTATAGATGTACACCTTTTGGTTTATGCAATGCACCTGCTACCTTTCAAAGATGTATGACTGCTATATTCTCTGACTTTTGTGAAAAGATCGTTGAGGTTTTCATGGATGATTTTTCCGTCTACGGTACTTATTTTGATGATTGCTTGAGCAACCTTGATCGAGTTTTGCAGAGATGTGCAGATACTAATCTTGTCTTGAATTGGGAGAAGTGCCACTTTATGGTGAATAAAGGTATAGTACTTGGGCATAAAACTTCCGAATGAGGTATCGAAGTAGACAAAGGTAAAGTTGATGCAATAGAAAAAATACCATGTGCAAAAGATATCAAAGGTATAAGAAGTTTCCTTGGTCATGCTAGTTTTTATAAGCGTTTCATTAAAGATTTCTCAAAGATTTCTAGGCCACTAACTAATCTTCTTCAAGAAGATATACCTTTTTTTATGATGATTGTGTAGAGACTTTGAAATACTTAAGAATGCCTTAATTTCTGCACTTATTGTCCAACCAGGTTGGAATTTACCATTTGAAGATATGTGTGATGCTAGTGATTATGCTGTTGGTGTTGTTCTAGGGCAAAGAGTAGACAAGAAATTGAATGTTATTCATTACGCTAGTAAGACCCTAGACAATGTTCAAAGAAGTTACGCTACCACTGAGAAGGAATTTTTAGCAGTTGTGTTTGCATGTGATAAGTTTAGACCTTACATCGTTGATTCCAAAGTAACTATTTACACTGGCCATGCTGCTATAAAATACCTTATGCAAAAGAAAGATGCTAAACCTACACTTATTAGGTGGGTGCTTTTACTTCAAGAGTTTGATATGCATATCATTGATAGGAAATGAGCTGAAAACCCTGTAGCAGATAACTTGTCTAGGATGGAAAACGTTCTTGATGACCCACTGCCTATTGATGATAGTTTTCCTGATGAGCAACTTGCTGCTATAAACACTTCGCATAGTACTCCTTGGTATGCAGATTATGCTAACTACATTGTCGCTAAATATATACCACCTAATTTCACCTATCAGCAAAAGAAAAAAAATCTTTTATGATTTACGACATTACTTTTGGGATGACCCACATCTTTATAAAGAAGGAGTGGATGGTGTTATTAGACGTTGTGTACCTGAGCATGAACAGAGACATATCCTATGAAAGTGTCGCTCTGAAGCTTACAAAGGACAACATGTTGGTGACAGAACCACACACAAGGTATTACAATCCAGTTTTTATTGGCCTACTCTTTTCAAAGATGCTCGTAAGTATGTACTTTCCTGTGATGAATGTCAAAGAATTGGTTACATTGGTACACGCCAGGAAATGCCTATGAATTATTCACTTGCTATTGAACCATTGGATGGTTGGGGTTTTGATTATATGGGACCTTTTCCTTCCTCTAATGGGTACACTCATATTCTAGTTGCTGTTGATTACGTTACTAAGTGGGTAGAAGCTATTCCAACTAGTAGTGCCAATCATAACACCTCTATTAAAATGCTTAAAGATATTATCTTGCCGAGGTTTGGAGTCCCTAGATATTTAATGACTGATGGTGGTTCACATTTTATTCATGGTGCTTTCCGTAAACTTCTAGCTAAATATAATGTTAACCACAGAATTGCATCACCTTATCATCCTCAGTCTAGTGGTCAAGTTGAATTTAGCAATCGAGAAATAAAATTAATTTTGCAAAAGATTGTTAATAGATCTAGAAAGAATTGGTCTAAGAAACATGATGATGCTTTATGGGCTTACTGAACTGCTTATAAGAACCCCATGGGAATGTCCCCTATAAAATGGTTTATGGAAAGGCTTGTCATTTACCTCTTGAGTTAGAACATAAATCTTACTGGACAATTAAACAACTCAACTATGATTTTAAGCTTGCTGGTGAAAAGTGGTTATTTGACATTAGGTCATTAGATGAATGGAGGACGCAATCTTATGAAAATGCCAAGTTGTTCAAAGAAAAGGTTAAAAGATGGCATGACAAGAGAATCCAAAAACGGGAATTTAATGTTGGAGACCTAGTTCTTTTGTACAATTCTCGTTTCAGATTTTTTGCAGGTAAGCTTCTCTCCAAATGGGAAGGCCCTTGTGTCGTTAAGGAGGTCTACCGCTCCGGTGCTATAAAGATTAACAACTTCGAAGAAAAAAAATCCGAGACTGGTAAATGGGCAAAGAATTAAACACTACATCTCAGCTATGCCCCTTAATGTTGAAGCTAACATCATTCAAATTATGACTCTTGGAGAACACATAAGAGAGACTTTATGGAACACTCCCGAACGCTGAAAAGGGGTAGGTATGTGATATGGTAAGTAATCCAACTCCAAAAATTCCAAAAATATATTTTCTGATAGTTTTGGTATTTTAGAAAAAAATCAATAATAAAAAGGAGTCAGGGGCACCCACGAGCCAATAGGGCGCGACCACCCCCCTCGCCGCGCTGTGTTTCCTTGTGGGGCCCTCGTGTGCCTCCCGAACTCCGTTTTCTTCCTGGACACATACTCTAACCTAGAAAAAAATCATTATATTTACTCCTGACTTTTTTGACCACTGCATCGTGAGTTTCTCCTTTGTACTTGTTTTGGGTAGTTTTGTGACAGATTGCCGAAGGCGTGGGAGCTATGTCTTCGTCCTCCTCGAACAACATTGAGGGCCAAGCATGGCTAGTGCAGATGGAACTCGAACAAGAGGAATATGAGGAAATCATCTCGGGAGAATAGCCGGTGGACTCCATGGAAGTGCATCCTCCAGTCTCAGAACGGGGAACGCTAGTTGGTATCTCCACCTCTCTTAATCCTTGCCCACCAATGGGGAGGAGAAGTCGGCTTGATCTAGGAGAGCAAGGTGAATCTACTCCTAGGAGGCCCCTCGGCAGGTTACATGCAAATAACTTCCACAATTTGATTCATAATTACGAAGTGGAGAATATTTCTCGCTCGCATATACCGTCCAACTGGGACATCTCTTGTCCAAGTGAAAGTGATGCATGAAAAGGCTCTTAGTGGCCAGAAAATAAACATATCATGGTGGAAGTACAGAAGAACACTGCAATGATTCAACAACTACTTCATGAGATAAGGGAGTTAAAGGCTTCCCTACTAACCCTTACAAAGGACAAGCCCACTACATCATCACCACCATCACCCAAGAAGGACACCTGAGTACATGGGTTTGGGAACCACCCTTAGCTTGTGCCAAGCTTGGGGGAGGTGCCCCGGTATAGTATCACCATCACTTTCACCATTATGATCTATCTTAGTTCGATCCTTAGCTATTTTCGTGACTTAAAGAAATAAAATTTCAGATTTGCTTTGCTTAGAATTTTTGCTTTAAGATCTATCGGTCCTTGTAATCGAGTGTGAGAGTTATATAATAAAGTTTAGTTGAGTTTGTATGCTCTACTCTCATGCATCTATTTTCATAGCATTGAAATAAATGAAATATGAAAGATCATATGCTAATCCCATGGGGAGTAACGACTTCACATAGAAAAAGTATAAGTGATAAAAGTTGTCGAAAATAAACAAAACTAGAATTTTTCATTGATACAATCTACGCAAGATTATGATAGAGAGGAGATTCACATATAAATACACTATCTTGGACATCTTTTATGATTGTGAGCCCTCACCAAATATTATATAATGATCAGGTGTTGATGTAGGACATGGAAGACAGCGTAATGATCATGGTAGTTTACATTCACATAGAAGTTATATGGTCTTGGATCCTTTACCATGTGGTGCTTGCTTTAGATCTTTTGCTAGCCAAAATTGTCCACACTAAGTAGAGATACTACTTGTGCATCCATGACCCCTTAAACCCAGTTTCTTTCCATGAGAGTCCAGCATACCTACCTATGGATTGAGTAAGATCCTTCAAGTAAGTTGTCATCGGTGCATCAAGCAATAAAAATTGCTCTTAAATATGTATGATCTTTTATTGCAAGGTAAAATAAGCTTTGTATGATCTTGTGATGGCAAAGAAATAAAAGCGACAGAGTGCACAATAAAGTTTGCTATCATAAGGGGCAATATAAAGTAACGTTCCTTTGCATTAAAAGTTTGCACATCCAAAAACTTAAAAGCGCATGCCAACCTATGCTTCCCTCTGTGAAGGTCCTATCATTTATCTTCTTGAATTTACTTCTGTGTAAGAGTCAATAAATTTTATCCCTATCCAAACCTATTAACTCTTTAGTGGCAAGCATCATGTATTGAGGAAAGATTCAGACTTATATATCCATTTGGATGTAATTGATCATGATTTATTATTGTTGACATTATCCTTGAGGTAAATGATTTGGGTGGCAAATCATTTATGCCCCTATCTTCCTATGTGTCCTATGGAAACATGAGCTCCAAAAATATGCCATGAGTGTAGTAATCATAGAAGATTAAATGATAGTTGAGTATGTGAACTTGCTAATAAGAAAGCTCTTACGTAGACTCTCCTTTGAAATATGATGAATTATGATTGTCCCAATGACTAAGAACATAGTTTGTTGATTATCAATAAAGTTTATGCTTTATACTTCAACAATTGTGAATGGATTTTTACTTGTTTATGAGGAGTTATATGATAAAATACTTGCTGCTATGATAAAGTTCATGATGCATCCATTTTCGTATTCTATTTTTGTCGGCACCTGTCTCTCAAATCATGTGGTCATTATTATCGAGTTCGGCTTTCTCTTGAGGACAAGCGAGGTATAAGCTTGGGGGAGTTGATACGTCCATTGTGCATCATGAATTCTTATTGCTATTTACATTATTCTTGTCCATTATTCCTCATTATTATACAATTCTTATGCATTTCCTCTCTCAATGTGCAAGGTACACCATGAAGAGGGGAACTGCCGGAAACTGGAATTCTGGACCTGAAAACCAAGAAAAAGGGTGAAAACTCACTCGACTCCAAATGACCTGAAATTTCACGAAGAATTTCTCTGGAATATATAAGAATTATTGGGACAAAAATACCACACAGGGGGGCACCTGCTGGGCACGAGCCAACAGGGCGCGACCACCCCTAGCCACGCCCTATTGCCTCGTGATGGCCCAGCAGGCTTCCCGATCCCCCTCTTCTCCTATATGGTGTGTTCTGACCAAGAAAAAATCATAATGATACTTTAGGGATGAAGCGCAGCCGTCTCGAGGTGGAAACCTGGGCATAGGCCGTTTTTCTCTCTGGCATAGAGATTCTGCCGGGGGAATTCCACTCCAGGAGGGGGAGATCGAAGCCATCGTCATCACCAATGCTTCCTACTTCATGGGAGGGCCAATCTTCATCAACATCTTCACCAGCACCATCTCATCTTCAACCCTACTTCATCTCTTGTATAAAATCTTTGTCTCAAAACTCAGATTGGTACCTTTGGGTTACTAGTTGTGTTGATTACATCTCGTAGTTGATGCTTGCTGGATTACTTGGTGAAAGATATTATGTTCAGCTCCTTGATCACCATTATTACACCTATAATCTCGAACATGTTGATGAGGTGTGAGTAGTTAATATTGTTCCTGAGGACATGGGAGAAGTCTTGTTATATGTAATCATGTGAAGTTGGAATTCGTTCGATATTTTGATGATGTGTATGTTGTTGCTTCACTTAGTGGTGTCGTGTGAACATCGACTACACGACACTTCACCATGTTATGGGCCTAAGGGAAGGCATTGTGTAGTAACAAGTAGATGATGGGTTGCGAGAGTGACAGAAGCTTAAACCCTAGTTTATGCGTTGTTTCATAAGGGTCTGATTTGGATCCATATGTTTCATGATATGGTTAGATTTATCTTAATTCTTCTTTCATAGTTGCGGAAGCTTGCAAGAGGGGGTAATCATAAGTGGGTTGCTTGTTCTAGTAAGAACAACACCTTAGCACCGGTCCACCCACATATCAAATTATCAAAGTAACGAACGTGAATCAACTCAACATGATGAACATGGCTAGACAGTAATTCCCATGTGTCCTCGGGAGCGTTTGCCTTATATAAGAGTACTTCCCGGCCTGTCCTTTGCTATAAAAATGATTGGGCAACCTTGCTGCACACTTGCTACTATTGTTACTTGTCACTCGAATTACCTTGCTACAAAACTATCTATCACTGTTACTTATAGCACTTGTAGAGAATACCTTGCTGAAAACTTCTTGTCATTTCCTTCTGCTCCTCGATGGGCTCGACACTTGTCGTGGTTTTGTCACAGCAGATGTCCGAAGACTTAGGTTCGAGGCCATTGCTAAGGCGGTGGACTCAAAGGGGTTGGTCGAGACGAGGGATACGAGTTTACCCAGGTTCGGCCCCTCAAGAAGAGGTAAAAGCCTACGTCCTGCTTGTGTTGGATTGCTTGGAGTATCGATTACAAGGGAGCGGATTTGCTTGACCTAGTTCTCGATTGATTGGTTTCTGTCTAAGCCGCCCCAGGGCCTCACCTTTATATAGGAGGTCGAGGCTCTGGGTTACACGAGTCCTAAACCGACTCATACATCGTAGTTGATCCTGTCTCTAAGCCGCCTTGCTATCTTGGACAAGCCTTCTTCGGGCGGTTTAACCGCACGGGTCTTCACACCATCTTTTGTCTCTGGGCCTTCGTCGTGGCCCGTCAGGTAAGCCGCCACGCGGCCTGGCCTTCATCTTCCGGCCCACCTGACAGGTCTTGGCTACGAGCTGTCAGGTACGACCCGGCCCCTCCTGGGCGGGTCTTACCACGGGGTTATATCCCCAACATTAGGCCCCAGGTTGATTTGAGGCTGCTCATGTCAATCTTCAAACTCACTTGGCGGCGAGTCTCACATTTCTGTCACCTGAAAAGAAAACTGATAACCCGCCGTGACGTCATATCGAATATTCTGAAAAGATTATGTGACGTTGGCAACGGATCCTCTCATTGAAGGGTCGGCCCGAAAATCGAGGAGCCTTCTTCGGTCAATCATCACTGTGCCTCCTCGATTTTCGCGCGCACTGTTGCCCTCCCATCTCATAAATAGGGACACGTGGTGCCTTCTTTCCTTTCTCCGCCTCCTCTGTCTTCTTCCTCCCTCAGTCAGCTTCGCCTCCAGAGCTCCGCCGCCCCCGACCGGACTTCATTGTCACCCTCAACGCCGGCCGCTGCATCAACCTGAATCGGACCAGAGATTCGCCGGCCCGTCCGCATCCGCAAGGTATCATTTTCAGCCCTTGTTGAATCTGCAGTTGTCCCCATTAAGATCTCCCGAGTTCATCGGGTTTCTCTAACGTTCATCGCTGTTCATCAGTGTTCTTCATAGTATAGACCACCAAGCATCACTTTGCATCCCATAATACTGTCTATCCATCGCGGTTATCCTTTTAATGCCAATGCCCACTTTCTTTGGATCTGCATAGCAATCTCCACCGCGTGCTGTCCGCCTGTTCTTCTTCTGTCTTTTTTGGTTTTTGAATATGTTTCATTTTACCTTCACCCGTAGATCTTGCAGCTATAGAGACAATATGTGAAACCTGTTTATCCGCACTTAGCCGTATTTTCTAGGATCACCTTGTCTACCTAACCCGCCATGGCATTGGCGGCTCTCCAAAAAAATATTTCGGCGGCTTAACACCTCACCATTATACTGACCATAGTTGCCTTGACTATTGAACATTTTTCTAACCCGCCGTACTCCATGCCTTCGCAGCTTAACCCGCCATTATGTCAAGAGCACCCTTGTCTTGTGATTGGGTCGGCTCTGGAGTCACTGAACAGCATCTACTTGACTTTATAGAGTCGGGTATTTTGCCGGCTCAGGACGTTATACACTGGCGGGTTCCAGGGCCAGAAATCAGACCGACTCCTCAGGAAGGAGAAGTTATTGTGTTCACTGATCATCTCCTTCATGGATTTAGCCCACCCGGGTCAAAAAAATTCCGAGACGTTCTTCATTTCTTCAAGCTTCATCCTCAAGATATAGGTCCAAACTCTGTCACCAACATGTGTCCGTTCCAAGTGTTATGTAAAGTTTACTTGCAAGAAGAGCCGTCTGTTGATCTCTTCCGTGACTACTACTACGTCAATCGCCAAACTGAAGTGGCGGCTAGGCCAAGTTTGGAGCTTGGCGGCGTGTCTATCCAATGACGGAGAGATTTGCCCTATCCAGCAGCTCTCTTACCAAGCCACCCCAAGGACTGGAACAAGACCTGGTTCGACTGCAAGGACACTTCTCCTGAAGAAGAGAATCCACTGCCGGGTTATTGTCCCACCCGGCTTTGCTACACCGAACTCCCGGACCGGATGTCCACCGCAGAACGAGCGAAGTATGCTCCAGCCTTCGCGAAGATCAGGGCCTTACTAGCGAACGGCTTAACTGGCGTCGACTTAACCCGCTGCTGGGTTTCTTGGAAAATCTTGCCACTGAGCCGGCGTGACCGACTCATGCATGAATGTACGGGTGAACCCAATGACTCTCTCTGCTTCAATGCCACCCCTCTGACAGAACAAGACATCAATACTTCCGTCAAGTCACTTCTTGGCGAGAAACAAGAGATTTGCAACAAGACCGGGTTGAAGCCCTTTTGCGCCAAGAACCCGGCTCCAGCTGTAAGAAATTCTTTTCTACAGAATTGGTCATTCTTGTCCTAACCTTTTACCTTGCACCTTTTAATCTTCATTGGCGGCTTATGCACAGGCCGGCTCTCCTTTCTGGAAGAAGAAATATAACCCTCCTGTGAGGAAGCCTAAAGTGAAAGCCCGCGGCCGTAAGAAGAAAACTGCCGCTCAGGAGTCGCCTGAGCTTGACGACTCAGAGGTAGAACTAGACTCCCTTGGCCGTCTCTTTATGCAACTTATTGACAACAATTATCCACAGGAGGAAACGAAAACAAGCCATGCAGACGCCCCTGAGGTAACCTACATTTCCTCTGACTCTGAAAACCTTCCACCAGAGAAAATACGGCGGGTCATCCGAAAAGTCCCCTTTTCTCATCCTCTTGCTCATTTAGACCCCAATTTTCTTTTGAAAAAGCAACAGCACAACTCCCGACGTCAGACACGGAGCGCCGGCTCTGAAGATCTTGTGACCGGGTTATCGAATTCTCCGGCTCCGCGGAAACGGCCGGCTGAGATACTCTTTTAACTAAGGTCAGTTTTCACAATCTTGCATTGTAACCTTACTCTGCTTTGTATTGTCTTAACTGCTTTCAGGAAACGCCCCCTTCGTCCGGTGATTCCACTGCGACTAAGCTGCCTCCTCTGAAGATCAACCCGGAGTGCGTACCTTTGTATCTACATCATCCCTTTCTATCGTCCTTGTTATTTATGCAATAATTCTTCTGTTTTTCAGAGCTCAAGCAAAACGAAGGAAAACCGGCGGGTCTACCGCTGCTCCTACCGCCCAAGAGCCGGAAATTGCTAAGCCGGACTCCCCTGCAACTCATGTGGAACCTACTGAAATTATGAAAGATGCACCTGAAGATACTCATCAGCCCTCTGAACCGGCTGATCATGACACGGCAACTGAAAGTCCTCCAAGGGATGATCCTAAGCCGCCCAGTCCTTCAACAGCCGTCGAAGACACAGTTCTTCCGGACGTTATCATCACTGGGACGGGTCATCAATCTCCCGAGCCTCATGTACTGACAAGACATACCAGCAAGGCTGAAGCTTCCTCGCCTGAGAAGTTTGATTTTGAATTCCCTGTGTTAGAGAAGCTGACTGCCGATGAATTACACACTGGTTATCTGAACCGCCTGTCAACAAGCCGGAACATGGAGCTCAAACTTGTTGGTTTGATGAAGAAAAAATATGAGGTACTCCTGCTTTTTCCTTATACCCTTATGTAGCCCCCAAGAGCTGGTTTAACATTGTAAATGGTAGACCGGGTCTTCCAATCTATGTCAAACTCCAAACAGCTTAGCCTGTAGCCCCCAAGTATCGGGCTAGTATAGATAGTAAGCCGATACTCAATTTGAAGAGTTGATCAATGGTAGCCCCCAAGTCCGGGTCAGTATAAAAATGATGAGCCAGAACTTCACTGTAGATGTGGAAAGCGCCGTGTGTAGCCCCCAAGTGCCGGCTTATCTTTACGAAGATGAGCCGAAACTTCATTGTAGACTTGTAGAGCACCGTGTGTAGCCCCCAAGTGCCGGCTTATCTTTACGAAGATGAGCCAGAACTTCATTGTAGACTTGTAGAGAAAACACAGACATTAGCCCCCAAGTGTCAAGTATATTGCTTGCAATCTGCTTGAGACTTGTCAGAACAGCTCCATCGATCATGTACTAACATCACATCCTAGCGACTTAGACCTCCTGAAATGTTTTGTTTTTGTATGATACAGGAAGCTTTACGCGGCCGAGTCTGATCTGACCGGCGTAAAAGAAAACCTTGCTGCACAACAAACCGCCCGGTCTGAGGCGGAGGAAAAATGGCGGGTTGCCGTTAAGGAGCTTAAGAAGGTTCAGGCTGACTTTGATGCCTTCAAAAAGAGTGCGGAGTCTACCCAAGCCGCCCTGACCAAGCGCGCAGACGATGCTGACCAGCAACTTAAGCTTGTGTCAGATGAGCTGCAAACCCTCAAGCATCATATCTCTAGGATGACTTCTGCTATCTTTGGTAAGCACTGAATACTTAGCAAATTTCCTTGCCTTGTTTAAAAACTGTGCTGGCGGCTTATAACACCAAATCTTTCCTTGCAGGCCAAAGAAGCCGCCAGCTATCTTCTGATAGCTTGTTGAAGCTGAAAGCAGTATACACCTTGACAGAACAGCTATACTGCGGGACCCTTTGCACCATCAAAGCAATGCTGGATGAAAGAAGCATCCCCAAATTCATGAAGGGAGCGATAGAACTCCTGTCAACTCTGCCGAAGCAAATCGAAGAACTCAAACGATCAGCCGCGAGGAAGGGAGCAATGGCCGCGCTAAGCCGGTCTTTGGCCTTTGCCCCTGAACTGACTGCAGAAGAGATGATGGATGGCTTTCCGTCCAAGAAAGACGACGGCTCAGATTTCACAGAAGCTGACTATGCCAAGTGTATGAAGGCCTCCAGAGTACTCGCATCAACACTGGCGGATGAAGTTGATCTGACTACCTACCAGGCGGCTTACAGCGCGGACAACAAACGAGTACACTGCCCAACCTTCGAGGCCAGGGATTTGACTCCTGCACGCCGTAAGCAACTCTTTGCTCCTGAAATTGACCCGTCCCCCCTCTTTGACGAGGCTCAGTTTGAAGCTTTAACAAACTGCAACTGGGATGTGGACAATCTTCAGATCGAAGAGGTCGAAGACCCGCGCAGGATGACCCGCCATCGAGCTGATCACTTGCTTCTGAAACTTACAACCCGGCTTATTGACCCACCAAGGCTAGCAGTGTATAAAATTTTTAAGTCCGTGGTATTTTGGGCTCCCTGGAGAGTTTGTAATAGGCATAGAAAAACTTTGTTTGCCTGAGCCATGCCATCGCGCACGTATGAATCTTTGCACAACTTGATGCATGCTTATCTGTCTTGTGTTCCGCTCATAATATCAGATTTCACGACGGCTCATCTTAGGAGATAAACCCTGCAAAAACAAACAAGACAGAATATGTTCTGTATTGCTGTGAGGGCGGCTTGAAAAAGCACAACTCGGAGATGTTAAGTCTTTCATGACCTTGCTTTTTCGAAAAATCATATGCCGGTTCTTCTGGGTGGATTCGCTACTTGATCTCTTAACAACACAGGGTCTCTAACGAGAGTGAGCGTCAATTCCTTTGAACAACTCAGGGTCTCTAGGCGAGATTAACTGATAAGAGCGCAACGAACCAGAGAGAGACGCAGCAGGGCATGAGCACCCCAGGGCCCATAAGCTACCTCTTACGTGACATAAATCCGTCGTTTGAACCTTAAACAATGCAGGGTCTTTAAAAGAGTAACTGTTTAAGAGTACGAACGGGCCACATAGCGGAGAGTCGGCATCAGATGGGTGAGTTTATCCTCGCTTTCCATAAGCCGGCCCTCACGTGACAAGAGCCGCTGGTTTAACCTTGACCAGTACAGGGTCTCTAGCGAGAGTGACTGTCAAATATTTGGAACAGGTCAGGGTCTCTAATCGAGATTAACTGGTAAGAGTTCGGTGGGTCACCTGGCGGAGCAGCAGCATACAGGCAGGTTTAACTCAAACTTGCGGTGGCTGAAGAGCCGATCAAGAGGGTGTGTAAGCTAAACCCGGCGGGTTGGAAGCCCCCAAATGACCTTGTTGACGGAGTCAACCTTTTGGGTATATAACCCGGCCTTACGGTGGCTGAAGAGCCGATCAAGAGGGTGTGTAAGCTAAACCCTGGCGGGTTGGAAGCCCCCAAATGACCTTGTGGTTGTATCCATCTTTGCACAATCTGAGATACGTAAAACGGCAGAGGCCCCGGCTTGCAGGGATGCCAACTTTATTATATGTATATAAGTGATATATACAATGATGATGTACAATGGGGGGAGTCGATGACTCAAGTATAGTACGGTCGCAGATGAGCGATATTCCACGTCTGGTGGGTTTCCTACCCAGAAGTGCGTGACTCGTCTCGTACGTCAATGAGATAGTATGACCCATTGTTGAGGTTTCTGATAACCACAAAAGGACCTTCCCATTGAGGAGATAACTTGTGCGCATCCGTCTGATCTTGAATTAGACGTAACACCAAGTCGCCTTCTTGAAACGTCCGGGTCTTAACCCTGCGGCTATGATAGCGACGCAGGTCTTGTTGATAAATCGCCGATCGAGCCGCCGCCAGATCACGCTCTTCATCCAAAGCATCTAACGCGTCCTGACGTGCTGTCTCATTGTCTGTCTCAACATAAGCCACCACCCGCGGCGAGTCATGACGTATATCACTTGGTAACACGGCTTCTGCGCCATAAACCATGAAGAAAGGCGTATAGCCTGTTGACCTGTTGGGAGTGGTTCTGATGCTCCATAAAACTGATGGCAACTCTTCTACCCAACAACCCGGCGTTCACTGCAGAGGAACCATAAGCCGGGGCTTTATACCTCTCAAGATCTCCTGGTTAGCTCGCTCCGCCTGACCATTGGATTGTGGATGAGCAACAACAGAGACGTCAAGCCGGATGTGCTCACTTTCACAGAACGCCTGCATAGCCCCCTTGGATAGGTTTGTGCCATTATTTGTGATGATACTATGAGGGTAACCAAAGAGGTAGATCAATTTTTTGACAAACTGAACCGCCGTAGCCGCGTCACACTTGCCGACCGGCTCAGCCTCCACCCACTTGGTAAACTTATCCACCGCCACCAAAAGGTGGGTCTTCTTGTCTTTAGATCTCTTGAAGGGCCCGACCATATCAAGCCCCCAGACCGCAAACGGCCAGGTAATTGGAATCATACGCAACTCCTGAGCCGGCACGTGAGCACGTCACCCGAACTTCTGACATCCATCGCACTTGAGAACCAAGTCTTCTGCGTCCTTATGAGCCGTCAGCCAGAAGAAACCATGCCGAAAAGCCTTGGCCACCAGAGATTTTGAGCCGGCGTGATGACCACAATCGCCAGCGTGAATCTCATTTAAGATTTCCTTACCTACTTCAGGTGAAACACAACGTTGAAAAACGCCGGTGACACTGCGTTTATGTAACTCGCCATTGACGATCGTCATGGACTTAGATCGCCTTATGATTTGCCTTGCCAAGGTCTCTTCCTTGGGTAACTCGCCGCAAGTCAAGTACACTAGGTAAGGCAATGTCCTATCAGGGATAGCATGCAGAGCCGCCAAAAGCTGCCCCTCCGGGTCAGGTATAGCCAGGTCCTCCTTTGAAGGTAGCTTAACTAACGGGTGATATAGCACATCCAAGAAAACGTTAGGCGGCACCGGCTTACGCTGAGAGCCAAGTCTTGATAATGCATCAGCCGCCTCGTTCTTGCGACGGTCAATATGATCCACCTGATAACCCTTGAAGTGACCAGCAATGATATCCACCGCCTGACGATAAGCCGCCATCCGTGGGTCCTTGGAATCCCACGTGCCTGAAACTTGCTGAGCCACAAGGTCTGAGTCACCAAGACATCTAACCCGGCTCAGGTTCATCTCCTTAGCTACACGGAGGCCGTGGAGTAAAGCCTCATACTCAGGTGCATTGTTAGTACAGGGAAACATCAACCTTAACACATAACAAAACTTGTCACCTCTAGGGGAAGTTAAGACAACTCCAGCCCCTGATCCTTCCAATTGTCTGGATCCATCAAAGTGAATTGTCCAGTATGTGTTATCCGGCTTCTCCTCGGGCGACTGACACTCTGTCCAGTCGTTAATAAAGTCCACCAAGGCTTGAGACTTGACAGCCATGCGGGGCACATATTTTAGATTTAGAGGCCCAAGCTCCAATGCCCACTAAGCAATCCTACCAGTGGCTTCTCTGTTTCGAATTATGTCTCCCAACGGAGCAGAGCTAACCACAGTGATCTGGTGTCCCAAGAAGTAGTGCTTCAACTTACGATTCGCCATGAACACCCCGTATATCAGTTTCTGCCAATGTGGGTACCTCTGCTTGGACTCTATCAGAACTTCACTGACGTAGTAAACCGGCCTCTGAACCGGGCATTCCTTCCCTGCCTCCTTACGCTCCACAACAATCGCGGCGCTGACTGCCCTATTGTTAGCCGCCACGTAGAGGAGTAAAGGTTCCTTCTCAGCCGGAGCAGCCAAGACCGGCGGCTCAGACAGCTGTTTCTTGAGCGCCTCAAACGCTTCACCCGCCGCCTTACTCCAGACAAAGTTGTCTGTTTTCTTCATCATTTGATACAGAGGAATAGCCTTCTCACCCAGGCGGCTTATGAACCGGCTTAACGCAGCGATTCGACCCGCCAGGCGCTGAACGTCGTTGATGCACGCCGGCTCAGACAAGGAGGTGATAGCCTTTATCTTGTCCGGATTAGCTTCAATGCCACGCTCAGAGACTAGAAATCCCAAGAGCTTGCCTGCTGGAACTCCAAAGACGCACTTAGCCGGGTTAAGCATCATCTTCTAGACCCGTAAATTATCAAATGTTTCTCTCAGGTCGTTAAGTAGAGTCTCCTTCTTTCTTGACTTGACCACGATACCATCCACATAAGCATGAACATTGCGCCCAATTTGACTATGAAGGCAGTTCTGCACACAACGCTGGTAAGTCGCCTGGGCACTCTTGAGCCCGAAAGGCATAGACACATAGCAGAAAGCACCAAAAGGCGTAATGAAAGCCGTCTTCTCTTGGTCTTTAACTGCCATCTTGATCTGGTGATAACCTGAATAAGCGTCCAGGAAGCATAAACTCTCACAACCCGCCGTTGCATCAATAATCTGGTCGATACGGGGGAGAGCAAATGGGTCAACTGGACAGGCCTAGTTAAGATCCGTGTAATCCACACACATACGCCACGTGCCGTTCTTCTTAAGCACCAACACCGGGTTAGCTAACCACTCCGGGTGAAAAACCTCCACGATGAACCCTGCTGCTAAGAGCCGGGCCACCTCTTCCCCAATTGCTTTACGCCGCTCTTCATTGAAACGGCGAAGGAACTGCTTGATCGGCTTGAACTTAGGATCCACATTAAGGTGGTGCTCAGCGAATTCTCTCGGTACACCTGGCATGTCAGACGGCTTCCATGCAAATATGTCCCGATTCTCACGGATGAATTCGATGAGCGCGCTTTCCTATGCGGGGTCCATGTTAGCCCCAATAGTGAACTGTTGTGATGAGTCGCCCGGAGTGAAATCTACCTGCTTGGTATCATCCGCCGCAAACTTGAGGGGCGGCTCAGATTCCGTGTTAGGCTTCTTGAGTGGAGTCATGTCTTCCGGGTCAACATTTTCCTTATAAAACTTGAGCTCTGCCTCCGCACAACTTGACTCTGCGTAAGCCGCGTCACCTTCCTCACACTCAAGAGCTGTCTTCCGATCACCATGCACGGTAATTGTCCCGTTCAACCCAGGCATCTTGAGCTGTAAGTAAACATAGCAAGGCCTAGCCATAAACTTGGCGTAAGCCGGCCGTCCAAACAGAGCGTGATATGGGCTTTTGATTTTGACCACTTCAAACCACAAAGACTCCACCCTGTAGTTAAATTCATCACCAAAAGCTACCTCCAAAGAAATCTTCCCCACTGGATAAGCCGATTTTCCGGGCACCACACCGTGAAAAACTATTGAAGAGGGCTTAAGATCCTTATCAAGCAAACCCATCCGGCTGAAAGTGTCATAATACAGGATGTTGATGCTGCTGCCACCATCCATAAGCACTTTAGTGAACACATATCCTCCTACTTGGGGGGCAACTACCAAAGCCAGTTGCCCCGGGTTATCAACACGCGGCGGGTGATCCTCCCTACTCCAAGTTATGTCATACTCGGACCACTTCAAATATTGTGGGAGAGCCGGCATGACCGCGTTAACCGCCCGCTTGCGTACCTTCCGATCTCGCTTGTCGAGGCTGGTTGAAAAAACATGATACTGACCCCCACTGAGCTGTTTCGGGTTAGTCTGGTACCCCGATTGGTTATTCTGCTGCTGGCCTCCACCGCCAGGCTGTTGATGATGACCTCCTTGATTGCCTTGACCCTGGTAACCGGATCCTGAGACGCCAGCACCAAAGCCGGCTCATGACCCGCCCGGACCTGAGCCGCCTGTCGGACCATTACCATTATTACGGTGCTGTTGAAGGCTGTAATCCCTGAACTGCCGCATAATACTGCAATCCCTCCAAGTGTGACCTGCCGGCCTATCAGGCCGGCTGTGCTCCGGACAAGGTTTATTGAGCATCTCCTCCAAGTTGAAAGGAGCTTTACCCTTGTTAAAGGGTGCCCTGAAGTTCCCATTGCCCTTAGCACGATTGTTCCCAGTGCTGGTGTTCGCCACCAATACAGACCCGCCGTCCGGGTTCTTCCGTTTGCCCGGGTTGCTGTTTCCAGCCGCGTTTTGCTGTTGACCCTTGCCATTGTTACCTTTCTTCCCGTGACCCGATTTCTCATCATCAGAGCCTGGGTCTTTCATGTTATCAGAGTCTGCATACTTGGTGAGAGCCGCCATGAGCTCCCCCATGTCTTGGCATGAGCGTTTAAGCTGGCCAAGCTTCTACTTCAGCGGTGTAAAATGGCAATTCTTCTCCAGAATCAAAACTGCTTGAGCCGCTGTAATCTGTTCCGAAGAGTGGATGATGGTTGAGACCCGCCGGACCCAGTGATGAGCCGACTTGTCATTATGCTGCACGCAATGGTCCAGATCCACAATCGTCATGGGCTGCTTGCACGTTCCTTGGAAATTTTTGATGAATTTCGCCTTCAACTCGGCCCAGGAATTAATGGTATTGGGTGGCAAGCCCTTTAACCACGTGCGAGCCGGCCCTTCGAGCATCATGATGAAGTATTTGGCACATACTGCATCACTGACGTCCAACATCTCCATGGCCAGCTCATAGCTTTCGATCCAAGCCTCTGGAGGTAGGTCTGCAGTATAATTGGGCACCTTGCGAGGACCTTTGAAATCCTTTGGCAGACGCTCATTCCGTAGAGCCGGCGCTAAGCACGGCACTCCCACAGCCCTGGAGGTTACTCCTGCCCCTACTGAGACGGAAGGTGCAACTGTGGGTTCCTGATGAGCCGCCGCCGCCGCCTCTCGCTGTGCTCTCGCCCGATCTACCAGCGCCTGAGCATCCAGAGCCGCCCGATCGACTCGCGGCGGGTTCCGATGTCGTTCACTGCTAGAAACCGCCGGCGACTCATAACGCCGGCTGTAGCCGCGGCTGGGGATGGGAGTTGAATGCACGCGGCTCCGGCTGTATGTATACTTCTCCTGCTGGGCCACCGCCGTCTGCAGGTATCCAATAGCGTTCCGCACCTCTTCTGCAAAAGGCGCCTCATCGGGGATGGGGATTGTACCAAGCCGGGTTGCCGCCGCCACCATGTTCTCAGCCGGGTTAGAATATACCCGGCGGCGTCAGAAAAGGCTGTGGTGGGGTCGGGTTCCAGCGGGGCGGGTCTGGCCGCTGATGCTGAACCGCCGCCCGGCTTCCAGGTACTTCCGCCGTCCGGGTCACGGTCAAAGGTACGTTCCGTCCCGTCCCTGGCGTGTTGAAAAGATTTCTGGCTTCATACTGATCCGGCAAGCGGGATTGATGCCTCATCCGCTGAACCGCCGCCGCAGACTGCTGCTCTAACTCGAAACGAAAATCATCTGCCCTAAGGCGCTCCGCCTCAGCATCCATCTGAGCCTTCAGCGCATTGATTTCAGGTTGGACTCTGGTCATCTGGTTCTTCAACCTCGCGATCTCTGCATTACGGGCCGCTTGGTTTTCAGCAGTGACCTCAGTCGCCATCAGGGTTGTAAGCTCATTCATCAGATCCAGAAGAACCTGAGCCGGCGGCCTACCAGCTCCAGACCCAGTCGCACCGGCAGCTGAGCTTCCAGGAGCCGCCGTTGAACCCGCCATGAAGACGGCAGCGCGGTTCGGCGGCTCATAATCCTCCGGCTCATGATACTCCGACTCGGGGTAAGGCTCGACGTAGCCCCCGAGCCCACCATTGTGAAGCTGATAGATTGATTCCGTCTCTCCGCTCGAGGATCTATCCTCTGAACAGACGAGAGTTTCTTCCCGTGACATAGAACCTTCAAGCTCCATGCCCTGGGTGAAGCCGAGGAAGACATGCTTCCTGCCCGGGTCGGCACGGGCGGGTTGCTCGCGCCGGGCCATCTCGACGATGTCGGTGCAAATGTCCGGCCCGGGTTCGGATCTGCTGATCTTGCCGATGAAGACGTGGATTCCGCCGAAGGGGACCAGGAAACCGTACTCAATTGAATCGGCCTCGAGGCCCCAGTCGGTGTCGTCGATGCAGAGCCGGCCGCGGCGACTCTTGGTCATCCTGCCAACAGCGTACCCCTCGATCCCTAGGAGAGAGCCTTTTGAGAACTCAACACCACCGAGCGCGAGCCCCACGGTGGGCGCCAACTGTCGTGGTTTTGTCACAACAGATGTCCGAAGACTTAGGTTCGAGGCCATTGCTAAGGCGGTGGACTCAAAGGGGTTGGTCGAGACGAGGGATACGAGTTTACCCAGGTTTGGCCCCTCAAGAAGAGGTAAACCCTATGTCCTGCTTGTGTTGAATTGCTTGGAGTATCGATTATAAGGGAGCGGATTCACTTGACCTAGTTCTCGATTGATTGGTTTCTGTCTAAGCCGCCCCAGGGCCTCACCTTTATATAAGAGGTCGAGGCTCTGGGTTACACGAGTCCTAAACCGACTCATACATCGTAGTTGATCCTGTCTCTAAGCCGCCTTGCTATCTTGGGCAAGCCGTCTTCGGGCGGCTTAACCGCCCGGGTCTTCACACCATCTTTTGTCTTTGGGCCTTCGTCGTGGCCCGTCAGGTAAGCCGCCACGCGGCCTGGCCTTCATCTTCCGGCCCACCTTACAGGTCTTGGCTACGAGCTGCCAGGTACTACCCAGCCCCTCCTGGGCGGGTCTTACCACGGGGTTATATCCCCAACAACACTCTTATTTATCGAAAGGACTACAATTGATCCACTATACTTGTGGGTCATCACACCCCCCTGGGCGTGCCCTGATGGCTTGGGGCCACCTTGTGGCTCCCTCGACCCTAATTCCAGTCCTATAAATTCCTATTTCCGGAGAAAAAATAGAAGAGAAGTTTTCATTGCCTTTTACGAGACGAAGCCGCCGCCACCTCCTATTCTTCCTTGGGTGCGCTGATCTGAAGTCCGTTTGGGGCTCCAGAGAGGGGGATTCATCGTCGTCGTCATCACCAACCCTTCTTCATCAACACCATCATGATGCTCACCAGCGGGAGTGAGTAATTCCTTTGTAGGATTGTTGGACGATGATGGGATTGGATGAAATTTGTCATGTAATCCAGTTATTTTGACAGGGCTTGATCCCTAGTATCCACCATTTTTTGAGATTGATGTTGCTATGACTTTGCTATGCTTAATGCTTGTCACTAGGGCCCGCGTGCCATGATTTTAGATGTGAACCTTTTATGTTTCCATGAAAAATGAGTGTTTTTTATCCTATCTTGAAAGTTGTATGCACCTATTACGTGTCATGATCCTTATACCCCAAGGTGACAATAACTGGGATTCTTTCTGGTGATTACCGTAGTTTGAGGAGCTCATGTATTCACTATGTGTTAATGCTTTGTTCCAGTTCTCTACTAAAAGAGGCCTTAATATCCCTTAGTTTCCTTATGGACCCCGTTCCCACATGAGGGTAGGACAAAATATGTCATGCAAGTTCTTATTATAAGCACGTATGCCTATATATGGAATACATGCCTACATTACATTGATGAATTGGAGCTAGTTTTGTGTCGCTATAGTATGTAACTATTACATGATGAATATTATCCAATATACTCATCCATCATGGATCCAAATGCCTATGTTCTTCATATACTGATTTTTGCTAAGTTACTATTGTTACTACTACTATTTTGCTGTGCTACTAAATTTTTTGCTACACAGAGATATCTCAGGTGTGGTTGAATTGACAACTCAACTGCTAAGAACAATAAATATTCTTTGGATCCTCTTGTGTCGAATCAATAAATTAGGGTGTAATACTTTCCCGTGAAGGTTGTTGTGATCCCCTACACATGTGGGTTATCATGACTATTTTATGGCGCCGTTGCTGGGGAGCATAGCTATATTTATTGTGTTCACTTGAGGATATCCAATTGTCACTATGAAGAATCTTAAAGATACTAGAACCAAGATCATACCCTCTAATACGAGGGGAGGTAAGGAATTGCCATCTAGCTCTGCTTTTGATTCACCTACTGTTTTGAATCAACTTATGACACCACCACTTGTTGTTCATTCTGATATGTCGCAAGTACTTGATGATTCTACTTCTGAATTTCATGAAACTTATGATGATGCTATTACTATGCCTGATAAAACTGAAACTATGCCACTTGGTGAATTACTTAATGCTCATATTGTTAGATCTAGAGAAATTGAAAATGTTGAAACTGATGAAAACTATGATTCACCTATCATGCCTAGCTCTCCTAATAGATATGATATGCCTGATGTACCTGAGGGTTATGTTAAGGATGGGGAGATAGCTAGACACTTTATTTCTTGTAAGGATAGAGAGGATTTGAGAAAATTGCTATGTAAACCGAAAGAAAAATCTATAATGGAGAAAATTAAACACGATCCTAAATTTGTCACTTCTCCCATATGTGTTAGTAATAAGGAATATGAATTCTCTGTTGATCCTAAGTTAACGACCTTAGTTGAATATGGTACTTTTCATGGTTATGTAACACAGACTGTTGAGTAACCAAGCTGCATGATATTGCTACCCTATTTTCTCATGAGGAAAAGATGCGCTATTACTATATACTTAAGCTTTTTTCCTTTCTCACTAAAAGATGATGTGAAGAAATGGTTCCTTACTTTTGCACTCGTTGTGTGCGTAGCCCACAGGATATGTTTTGTTACTTCTTTGAAAAATATTTTCCGCTCATAAGAAATAAGCTGCTTTACAGGAAATATTTAACTTTGTGCAAATTGAAGAAGAGAATCTACCTCAAGCTTGGGGAGGCTTCTCCAGCTACTGAATGCTTTGCCTGATCATCCTCTTAAGAAAAATGAAATACTTGATATGTTTTATAATGGACTAACCGATTCTTATAGGGACTACCTAGATAGTTGTGTTGGTTGTGTTTTCAGGGAATGAACTATTGGACAAGCTTAAGAACTATTGAATAATATATTGAGAAATGCTGATGATTGGACACTTCCTGAACCACCGCCGGAACCTATTCAAAAGAAGAGAGGTATTCTATTCCTGAGTCCAGAAGATATGCAAGAAGCCAAGAGATCTATGAAAGAAAAGGATATTAAGTATGAAGATGTCAAGAATTTACCACCTATTAAAGAATTACATGGACTTTATATCCCTACACAGGTAGTAGAGGTAAATTCTCTCCGTAGATTTGATGAAAGTGATATACCTTACACTAAAACTCCTAGTCAATGCATGGATGAATTTGATAATTACATAGTTAAACAAGAACATTTTAATAATTATGTTAAATTTAAATTACAACGAAATGCTACGATGATTGATCGCTTGAGTTACTTAATGTTTAGAATTGCTAATGATGTGAAAGGTCTAGGTAAACATGCTTCTATGGTTCACAGTCAACTAGACCAAGTTGCTAAGTCACAAAATGATTTGCCTGCTGAAATGAATGATAGCATGAATGATGACGTTGTTAGAGTAATGACTAGAGGAGGTAGAATGACTCAGGAACCTCTTTTCCCTGAAGGTCACCCTAAAAGAATTGAACAAGATTCTTAGATAAATAATGATGATGCACCTAGTCCATCTAAAAATAAAAAGAAAAATTATAGGACCATGCAAGCTTCTAGTGAACTTGTTATAGAAAAACCTTCTAAGAATCGTAATGATATTTCTATTTCTGATAGTGAGACACAATCTGGTAGTGAACATTCACCTAGTGATAATGATAATGATTATAATGATGTTAATGTAGATGCTCAACCAGATAATGATAAAGAACCTGGTAATGATGTGGAAATAGAACCTCCTGAAGATCTTGATAACCCACATCCTGAAAATAAACGTTATGATAAGAGAGACTTTGTTTCTAGAAAACATGGTAGAGAAAGAGAGCCATGGGTTCAGAAACCCATGCCATTCCCTCGTAAGCCTTCTAAGAGTAAGGACGGGGAGGATTTTGAGCGCTTTTCTGAAATGATTAGACCTATCTTTTTGCGCACTCGTTTGACTAATATTTTGAAGATGTCGCCCTATGCTAAGTATATGAAAGATATTATCACTAATAAAAGAATGATACCTGAAACTGAAATTTCCACCATGCTTGCTAATTATTCTTTTGTTGGTGGAGTGCCTAGAAAGTTGGGAGATCTAGGTATACCCACAATACCTTGCTCCATTAAACAAAGTTATGTTAAAACCGCATTATGTGATCTAGGAGCCAGTGTTAGTGTTATGCCCTTCTCTTTATACAAATGACTTGATTTGAATAAGCTTATACCCACTGAAATATCTTTGCAAATGGCTGATAAATCCACCGCTCTACATATTGGAATTTCTGAGGATGTTCCTGTAGTGGTTGCAAACGTTACTATCTTAACAGACTTTATTATTCTTGATATGCCCGAGGACCACAACATGCCAATTATCCTTGGTAGACCCTTTATAAATACTACAGGGGATATTATTGATTGCCACAAGAGCAAACTTCTTTTTCATGTCAACTCTAAACAACATACAATGCACTTTCTGAAGAAACAAGCTTGGGTAAATAGTATTAATACCATTGAGCAAGTGGCCACGATTACTATTGGAGGGTTTAAATTTCCTCTTCCTACTGCCAAGAAGGAATATGATATTTTTATTGTTGGGGAGATGCAAATCAGCATTGAGGTAACCTAGTGTTATACGAAAATTCTACGGTTTCATGTCAATCGGAAACGGTTGTTAATAAGACTTGATCAACCTTATTAATGGATCCTTTTTGAGAGGCATGTGGTCGATGAATTTAGTAAGCACAACTTTCTGTACTCATAGTTTACTCTCTAATATTTATAGTCTACCAAAATGAAATGCCATGATTATCTTGTTTTCTGAATTATCTGTACAATAAGAAATGATCCAACAAAAAAGGTGCTCAGAATGTCGCAAAAAAATAACATGAATTTTTCTGGAATATTTAAGAATTACTGGAGCTGAAAACACCCAAGGGGGTGCCCCTGTTGCTGCCAAGCCAATAGGGCGCGCCCACCCCCTGGGCGCGCCCTGATAGCTTGGGGGGCCCACAGCGATCCCATCACTTATCCCTTCAGCCCACTTCATCTCTTACGTCTAGGGAAAAATCCTGGTTGCTCTCTCCCTCGTGTTCTTGCTCCCAAACCTGAGATTTTCGATCTCTTTGCTCGGAACTCCATTTCCGAAACTTTTTCGAGAGATTGCTCCTTAGTATGTGACTCTCCTATTGCTCGAATTAGTTTTTGATTTAGTGGATTATATTTTGCATATTAGCTGCTCTTGTTGCTACTAAAATTGCGCTTGCATGGTGAATTCTTTGAGTTCCAAGTAGTTTGAATGCTTGATATGGCCTCTAGGCATCTATATGAGTAGTTTCTATCAATCTTACAAAGTTTTGTTGACATAATTTTGTGTTAAAAACAGAAATTTGTTCTTAGGAAAATGAACGTCTTTAGGAGAAGTTCTTCAAGCCGGAGTTCCAAGGGAACCGTTGGGAGTGCCCAAGATTGGTATATCAACATTTTTCGTGACACGGAGGTTCGGCCGTGCGAATGGCCAGACACCACCTTCATGAACGAAGCGGGTTTCTACCAATAGTTCATGCAATTCATTGCAAATGTCAGGCTGACCAACTTCCTCGCAGATGAGTGTGATCAATACTATCTCCTTACGAATTTCTTTGGGAACAATTTCTATTACCTACATAGGCTCGATATTCCCATGGTACGCTTTGATTTATACGATGAACATTATGAAATATTATTGACCCAGTTCTACCAAATATGCTTGATTCCCTCTGACGGGGGATTAAGTGAGCCTAGGC
The DNA here is from genome assembly GCA_039707655.1 of Elymus sibiricus. Classification (NCBI taxonomy): domain Eukaryota; kingdom Viridiplantae; phylum Streptophyta; class Magnoliopsida; order Poales; family Poaceae; genus Elymus; species Elymus sibiricus. The sequence continues at coordinate 285,873,039 of CM077675.1, forward strand.
CGGAGGAGTTCGAGGACTTCCTTCTTACCTTAACTGTGGGAGAACATAGGGGCGTGTCGAACGCTAAAGCCACCATTTTGCATTTTCCTGTTATGCACTACTTTGCGTTATTTATAGGAAATTGTTTAATTGTTATGGCGCAAGGTGGCGGCCCTAGTGCCCCTACCCTCACTATCTTGCATCGTGCATTACTTAATGACAACACATACATCTTAGGATCTATCATTGCGCGCCGCCTACATGGTAATCGGATCAGGGTAAAGGTCCATGGTGGTATTTATGCCACTCGCTTAGCAAAACACTTTAATATCATTATACGCCCTACTGATTACTTGCTACCTAAGGTTTATGTAGATCACCATTCTATGATAGAACACCACTTTATTGATGAACCTGAGCCTCTACACCACTATCGCTATAACGTGGTATATAGCGAGAAGACTCATGATGTTATTTTTTTGCCTCCTCGTTATTTGTTTAACTATCATGCCAGGAACGGATATGTCGTCATGCCATCAGATATAATCGTTTACCAGAACGAGCTGGCTGCGGCGGAGGCTCAGGACCATGCTTGGGACGATCAAATACCTCAGCCTAATTATTACCCTCCTCGACCCGATGGCTAATATGGATGGTGATTACCAAGCTAGGCCAAAATCCTAAGCTTGGGGGAGTACATATCTCTCACCGACATTACATGCTAGTTGTATTGTTTATCCATGTTATATATCCATGTTAGTTTTATTTTTCACCTTCTTCTTGTGTGTTTAAAAAACTTCGAAAATCCAAAATATTTCTTGCTTCTTTTCGGTTTTTTTTTTCATGTTTAATTAGTTTCTAGTGTTAAAAGAAAACCAAAAAGATTTCCCTTTTCTTCTTTTGCTTCTTGGGTGCTTTCCCATGTAAATAGTTTTTCTCATTCTTGTTTTTCCCTTGTTTATTTGCTTTCTTCGGAAAAAACAAAAACTCCAAAAATATTTCAATGTGTTTCTCTGAATTTGTTTTCCTTTTGTTGAGTCATTGAAAGGAGAAGACCACAATGAAAATGTAGAATGGCTCTCATATGCATTATTGTTTATCTAACAAAGAGCCAATATTACCTTTTCTTCTCCTTTGTATAAACTGTTTCACAGATTCCAGCTTAGTCCATGGCACACTTGCCCTATTATTATTTTCACATCACTCGGTCATGCAAGTGAAAGGCAATAATGACGATATTTGATGAAGTGGTCGTGGTTAAGGAAACTGGTATGAACTCTTCTTGTTTTATGTTTTTGTAAACATGTTTGTGATGACAATTAGTGATTATAATTGCTCATGCTAAGCTTAAATAGCTAGGAGTGGATAATGATTTATCTTATGTGTTGATACATGTGATCTACGTTGGGTTTTTCCGTGAAGAGGAACGGGTTATCGCAGCCCAATGTGGGTAAGTATGTCCCTCAGTTATGAAACCAAGGTTTATCGAACCAATAGGAATACCAATCCTCAACCATTTTCAGTAGCTGCACACAAAAGAATAAACCACTTGCACCCAACACGGGCAAGAGGGTTGTCAATCCCCTTGATCTCGTTATTTGCAAGCTAATGAGGTGTGTAGATAACTGTAGATAATTGTAAATTGCAAAATAAAATAAAAACAAATAAATGGCAGCAAGGTATTGAAAGCGTTTCTGAATATATAAGTGAATAGACCCGGGGAGCATAGGGTTCTCTAGTGGCATGTCTCATAGAAATAGCATATGGTGGGTACACAAATTACCGTTGGGCAATTGATACAAAATTAGATAGTTATGCGATTTTCACAGCAATGATCATGTGTATATAGGCATCACGTCCATAAGCAAATAGGCCGACTCCTGCCTGCACCTACTACTATTACTCCACCCATCGACCGCTATCTAGCATGCATCTGGAGTATTAAGTAAAACAGAGTAATGCTTGGAGAACAATGACATGATGTAGACAAAGTAGACACAATCAATATTAATTAAACCCATTTTTTTATCCTTAGTAGCAGCAACACAAAGAAGCATCTTGTCCCCTTCTGTCACTAGGATATAGAAACTCGCCAGGTTGAACCTACTACAGCGCACTAATCCACTGAAGAAATATCAATCTAGTTGGCCAAACTACACCAATAGTCGGAAAGCATTACAAAGCTATAATGATCATGCACATAAGAATCATATAAGATGAGAGAAGACTCAAATATTTATCATGAATAATCTGAACATAAACCCACAATTCATTGGATCCCAACTACAAAGTGATTACATCGGATAGATCAAAGTGAAGATGCGATTAACATTGTATTGAAGATCACGCGAGAGAGAGATTGCCATCTAGGTACTGCCTATGGACCCGTAGGTCTGTGGTGAACTACTCACACATCATGGTGAGGGCAGCAAGGTTGATGAAGAAGCCCCTCATGATCGATCCCCCCTCCGGCAGGGTGCCAGAACGGAGCTCTAGATGGCCTCCCGTCGGAACAGAGACTTGCGGCGGCGGAAATAGTGTTTCGGGAGTGCCTCTAGTTTTTTAGGGTAGATGTGAAGTTATAGGCAAGAGAACGACGTCGGGAGAGGTGCCAGGGGGCCACCACATATCTGGCCGCACCACCTGCTGGCGCGGTGGGATATGTTGTGGGGCCCTGGTGCATCTCCCGACCTTCCTCCGAAGCTTCTAGGTCTTGTATTTGTCCAGAAAAAATCGTCAAAAAGTTTCGTGGCAATTGGACTTCGTTTGGTACAAAGTTGTCAGAATCGAGATTCTGGATCGGATCGGAGCTCCGTTGGTAGGATCGTGAGTCCTAGAATCATAACTACTAGGATCGTAGAAACTTAGATTCTATGAGCAAAATTGTAGAATCGTAGGGGCTAGTTCGGATCGTAAAGTCATAAGATTCTAAGACTTGAGTCACGATTCTGACAACCTTGGTTTGGTACAGTAAACCTGAAAAGCCCAAAACACGCAGAAAATAACAACTTGCACTGGGCACTGGGTCAATAGGTTAGTGCTCAAAAATATTATATATATATTGGTAAATAAATACCCAAAAAGTATCATAGAATGATAATATATTAGCATGGAACAATCAAAAACTATAGATACGTTGGAGACGTATCAACATTCCCAAGCTTAATTCCTGCTCATCCTCGAGTACGTAAATGATCAAAAGAGAATTTTTGATTTTGACATGCTACCCATTATGTAATCTTTTGTATGTATGCTCATTGAGAAATGATGAACTAATAACATCAACATAGCAATATTTATAAGTGCAAGAAACAAAATCATTGATTTTCAAAGTATACGATCCTAAAAGAACATTTACCCCCATTTATCTTATTATATTAGCAAGGCATGGCTCCATCTTCATCACATCTACCATTCTTAAGAAGTTGCTCCCTGCTACTCCCTATTCTCTTACCATGCACACTGTCCACATCAGCGATGTGCCACGTCATCCCCCACTAACTGATTTTCCTGCCTTCTCCTGCATCCACGTCATCTCCATTTCTCTTGGTGTTGTCGCTCCCACGATGTAATCGCTACCTTCCCTTGATTTCCTGCGCCTGGGCCGTACGAAGCCGACCTAGGCTCCACCTGGGCTGTACCAAGCCTACAATTTTTGCACCTGGGCTGCCGGAGTGTAGGCTGGCTTAAGTTGGCTTCTTTCAACATTTCGAGCCCATTGGTGTTAGCCTTGACAACTGGATCTCAGGAAAAGCGAAATCAGCCCATGTAAGTAGATCACGATTCGTTTCTCTAAAAAAGAAAAGTAGATGACGATTTTGCCCCTAAATGAAGGTAATAGATCACGATTCATCTTCCCTGATGCAATTCTTATCGCCGCCGCTCTCTTCTGCCGCCTCGATCGATCCTCTCCCAGAAACAAATGCAACCACAAATGCAGGAAACCACAGCATTCATTCATTACATGGTGGTCCATTACATGCAACGCCCCCTCATTACCTCCCCTCCATTACCCACAATGCCTTTTGAAAAGGACACCGCCGATGGCTCCCCACGATCGCCGCCTCAACGCCAGTCCACCGCCACGGTGACAAACCATGTGTGCAGGTTACCCCAAGCCAGCAGCAAGCACAGTTGCGCTTCCATTCCTCCCGCAATCGAAGATCGACAGGTACTACTACACCACACCACGTCAACACCACTAGCTAGGTTGTTGGGATCCTCTCACAGATTTCTGATCTATTTTGTTAGGTCGCTGAACTTGATGGATTTGCATCAGTCACTTCCTTCTTTTTTGTCCCAGACCGGAGTGCTATGGTTCATTGTGGTATCAATACATCTACCGATTAAATCAAAGTATGTGAAGCTCAAATCGATGTGCATGCCTAATGTGTTGATGGCGTTTATCGAATTCCAGGTAAGTTCATGGATCTCTACGTGCCCATATATAGTCAATTGTCAAGTACATGGTCCTCATGTTTCAGTGTGTTGTTTCTTCAGAGATGTTGTTTGTCTGATAAGTCAGGGTGTGACAATGTTTAGTTCTTCCTGCGATGCAACCTAATCCTACTTACCGAATTGGTGCACAACCATCTGCCGGGTTTAGTATGTATGAGCCACATATTTTACCACAATTTGATTTTTTTAATCTCTGCTCTACACATGCACTTTGCATTTGATTCTGATAGCAAATTAAAGCACTTGATCCCCAACGTGTGTAATATAGCCTATAGGAAAGTCTTGCTGCAGCCATTTGAATCTTCTTAACCATTGGTTATTTATTTTTTGCGTTGAAAAGCACATAGGTTAATTGATTTCACATAGCATTACGATTTTGGTCCACTGTTTTATCAAATTTAACTATTACTATTTTCATTGTAGGGGACATGCATGGATCCTCCGACACACAATTGATTCTTTTATATTGAGGTACAAAAAAATAGGAAACCAGGTATATAGACAACGTCTAAGGTTTGTGGACAGTTTACTGTAGATTTTTTCAAATTTATGGACACAAGATACACACAGTTAATTCATGTTATGCGTACACCCCAATAATTTGTAGATCAATTATCTCATTTCTTGAGATGGTTTACGAGAATAGCACTTTCGTTTTATAGTGAAATAATTGAGGAGGGTTGCCAAATTGATTCTTCACGTACTTATATTAGAAGTTTTTTTAACTCCTTTTTCGGGAAGATAGTTCCCTGACTTATTTTTGCACTGATTTTTATCATAAATTCCGCAGCAACGCGCGGGGTATCCACTAGTTAATACAAATGTCAAGCACCACGGTGCCCAAGTCAGGCAATTGGATCATACTTTTTCAATATGCATCAAATTTTTATTCTTCACGCAATACATGCGCATGAACCATTGGACATAGCATATAGGTGGAATAGAATATGATGGTAGGTATCAAAGGGGTAAAAAGTGGAGAAAATAGGGCGTACTAATGAGCTTTGTAGATGCTCATTGATAGATGTCAATGCAACGAGTAGGACTTGCCATGCAAATGATGACTAGAGCTATACGTGTATGAAAGCTCAACTGAAGCTAAGTGGGTGTGCAGCCAACTTGCTTGCTCATGAAGACCTAGGGCATTTGAGGATGCCCGTCATCGGAATATACAAGCCAAGTTTATTATGAAAAGGTAATTCCCACTAGCATATGGAAGTGACAACATAGGAGACTCTATATATGAAGAACATGGTGCCACTTTGAGGCACGAGTGTGGTAAAGGATAGTAGCAAAGTCCCTTCTCTCTTTTCTCTTATTTTTTATGGTGGGCTTTTCTCCTTTTTTTCTTTTTGCCTTCCCCATTTTCTTTTTTATATATGGTGGGCTCATTTGGCCTCCCCCATTTTTATTTCATTTTTCATCCAGAGTCTCATCGTGAATCGTGGGGGAATCATAGTCTCCATCATCCTTTCCTCACTGGGACAATGCTCTAATAATGATGATCATCACATTTTTATTTACTTACAACTCAACATGAAGGACTGATAGGAAGATATGACTCTGTATGAATGCCTCTGGCAGTGTACTAGGATGTGCAATGATCTAGCGTGACATGTATCAAAAATATGAAGAACGGTGGATTTGCCACAAATACTATGTCAGCTCTATATGATCATGCAAAGCATTATGATGATGAACGAACTAGTCATGTGAAGTGACGATGGAATTTGCATGGCAATATATCTCGGAATGGCAATGGAAATGCCATGATAGGTAGGTATGGTGGCTGTTTTGAGAAAGATATAATTAGGCTTATGTGCAACAGAGCGTATCATGTCACGGGGTTTGGATGCACCGGCGAAAGTTGCACCGATCCTCGAGAGAATGGGCTATGCACGGTACCGAAGAGGCTAGTAAGTATGAGAAGGTGGAGATGCGTATGTCCATGGTGTCACATTAGTCATAAAGAACTCATATACTTATTGCCAAGTTTTATTAGTTTTATCACAAATCAAAGCACTCCCCACATGCACTGAGGGAGGAGGTTGGTAGGAGTTAACCATCATGCGCCCCCGACTCGAAACAACACTAGGATTTCAACGAGGAATAGAAATGCTCACACATCATCACCATGCCTCTTTAATTTTTAGATGAACAGAAATTTAGCATCTCTTAATATCGACACTTCTATCAATCAACAATTATGGACTCACACCTTTTTCATATTACCACATCAATGTTATTAACGCAAAATTTCTCTATATGTGCTACATGATGGTTTTGATTATCATTAATTGAATATCTACTATTTTTGGACTAGTCTTATGACCCATGCAAATTACCTTCGCTATTTATTCAGCTCTCAAAAAAATATAAGTGAAGAACGAGAGCATATTATTACTATAAAATCTACATGCCACCATGCTCAAAAAGATATAAGTGAAGCACTAGAGCAACTGCAGAGCTCAAAGGATATAAGTGAAGCACATAGAGTATTCTAACAAATCATGATGAAGGTGTATCTCTCTAAAATAGGTGTTTCCATAAAACGATGATTATGGCAAACTAAAAGTAAAAGCAAACAAAAGCAAACGACGCTCCAAGCAAAACACATATCGTGTGATGAATAAAAATGTAGCTTCAAGTGACATACCGATGTATTGAGACGAAAGAGGGGATGCCTTCCGGGGCATCCCCAGGCTTAGATGCTTGAGTCTTCCTTAGTATATTAATTGGGGTGCCTTGGGCATCCCCAAGCTTAGGCTCTTTCTGCTCCTTATTCTGTGGTCCATCGCGATAACACGCAAAAGTTGAAAACTTCAATCACACAAAACTCAACAAAACTTTGTGAGATCCATTAGTATAAGCAACATATCAAATACTTTTGGTACTGTTATAAATTGAATCTTATTTTATTTCAGCATAAGTTACTGTATTATAACTTCTCCATGGCTTACACCCCCCGATATAAACCATAGCATAATCAAAACAAGCAAACTATGCATGCAAAAACAGAATCTGCCTAAAATAGAACAGTCTGTAAAGATACGTTTGCTAGCCATACTTCTGTAACTCAAAAAATTCTTAACCATTAGGAAAACCTGATTAATTTGTATACTAGTATTGTGTCAAAATTTCAGATCATTATCACGCTTCAGTAAAAAACAAAAATTCCTGTACTCGAGTCAAAAGTTTCTGTTTTTGCACCATATCGATTCTACTCATCATACAAATCATCCCAAAGAATTTACTTCGCACAAACACTAATTAAAACATAAAAACATAATCATTACAGAGTCAAAAATCATGTTATCACAAAATAACAGAATGTAAAAACAAAATTAAAGATACATATTGGGTTGCCTCCCGACAAGCGATATTGTTTTACGCCCCTAGCTAGGTGTAATGCATAGTATCAAGTGTTGTCATCCTTAACACTCAACCCGTAGGTGGATCTCATGATTAATTCATAAGGTGGTTTAATTATCTTCCTAGGGAAGTGTTCCATCTCTTTGTTTAAAGGGAATTGGAATCTTATCTTTCCCTCTTTCATGTCAATAATTACACCTATAGTTCGTAAGAATGGCCTCCCAAGCATTATGGGACAAGAAGGATTGCAATCAATATCAACAAAAATGAAATCTACAGGCACATAATTCTTGTTTGCAACAATAAGCACATCATTTATTCTACCCAAAGGTTTCTTGATGGTAGAATCAGCGAGATGCAAGTTTAGGGAACACTCTTCAATATTAGTAAGACCAAGTACATCACATAAAGTTTTAGGTATAGTTGAAACACTAGCACCAAGGTCACACAAAGCATTGCATTCATATTTATTGATTTTTATTTTGATAGTAGGTTCCCACTCATCATGTAATTTTCTAGAAATAGAAACTTCAAGCTCAAGTTTCTCATCATATGATTTTATCATAGCTTCTACTATATGTTCGGTAAAAGCTTTATTTTGTTCATAAGCATTGGGTGAGCTAATAATGGATTGCAGCAAGGAAATACATTCAACTAAATAGCAATTATCATAATTAAAGTCCTTGTAATCCAAGATAGTGGGCACATCACTAGTTAAAGTTTTGACCTCTCTAAACCCACTTTTTCAGTTTTAGCATTAAAATCATCAACCTCCAAGCAAACGGGACGCTCCTCAACTAAAGTCGACTCATCTCCAGTCCCTTCATCATTCATATTCAGAGAGGTAAACAAAGAATCAATGGAAGAAACACCAATCATTTTAAAATCTTCATCATGATTCATAACCTGGAAAGATTCCGGTTTAGCGGCCATCATGTTTACTAGAGTAGTTTACTTATCGGAGATTTTTCCTAATAATTCTTCAGTGTGAGAAAATTGTGATTGAAGGATAGACACCTCTTTATTGATTTCATCAAGTTACATACTAATAGCATCAAGCAAAATTGAATGTTCCTTTATTTCAAAGGCAAAGAATTTATTATGCTCAAATTGTGAAGTCATGAAGGTTTTCATAGAACCCTCTATCTCCGTCATTCTTTGATAGAAAGAAGTATCGTAGAATCTATCTCGCGACATGGTGACCGAACAAGCAAAGCAACAAGCAAGACAAGTAAACTAGCAAGAGAAGCAAGCAAGGAAGTAAACTAGTGACAAGCAAAGATAAATATTTTTGTATTTTTGTTTTTTATGCAGTAAACTAAATATACTAGCAAATAAAAAGATAAACAAGTGATTGAGAATTTGTGTGAAGTTACTTGATAGTTGGTGATGATATTCCCCGGCAACGGCGCCAGAAATCCTTCCTGATACTTGTGATCTACGTTGTGTTTTTTGTGAAGAGGAATGAGTTATCGCAGCACAATGTGGGTAAGTATTTCCCTTAGTTATGAAACCAAGGTTTATCGAACCAATAGGAATACCAATCCTCAACCGTCTTCAGCGGCTGCACACAAAAGAACAAACAACTTGCACCCAACGCGGGCAAGAGGGTTGTCAATCCCCTTGATCTCGTTATTTGCAAGCCAATGAGGTGTGTATATAATTGTAGATAATTGTAAATTGCAAAATAAAATAAAAGCAAATAAATGGCAGCAAGGTATAGGAAGCGTTTCGAAATATAGAAGTGAATAGACACGGGGGCCGTAGGGTTCTCTAGTGGCATCTCTCATAGAAATAGCATATGGTGGGTACACAAATTACTGTTGGGCAATTGATAGAAAAGCGGATAGTTATGCAATTTTCACGGCAATGATCATGTGTATATAGGCATCACGTCCATAAGCAAATAGGCCGACTCCTGCCTGCACCTACTACTATTACTCCACCCATTGACCGCTATCCGACATGCATCTAGAGTATTAAGTAAAACAGAGTAATGATTGGAGAACAATGACATGATGTAGACAAAGTAGACTCCATCAATATGAATAAACTCCATCGTTTTATTCTTAGTAGCAGTAACACAAAGACGCATCTTGTCCCCTTCTGTCACTGGGATATAGAAACTCGCCAGGTTGAACCTACTACAACGCCCTACTTCCACTGAACAAATATCAGTCTAGTTGGCCAAACTACATCAATAGATCGAAAAGTATTACGAAACTATAATGGTCATGCACATAAGAATCATATAAGATGAGAGGAGACTCAAATATTTATCATGAATAATCTGAACATAAACCCACAATTCATCGGATCCCAACAAACGCACCATACAAAGTGATTATATCGAATAGATCAAAGCAAAGATGCGATGAACATTGTATTGAAGATCAAGATAGAGAGAGATTGTCATCTATGTACTGCCTACGGACCCATAGGTCTGTGGTGAGCTACTCACACATCATGGTGAGGGAAACAAGGTTGATAGAGAAGCCCTCCGTGATTGATCACCCCTCCGACAGGGTGCCGGAACGGAGCTTTAGATGGCCTCCCGTCGGAACAGAGACTTGCGGCGTTGGAAAAAGTGTTTCGGGAGTGCCTCTGGTTTTTTAGGGTAGATGTGAATTTATAGGCTAGAGAACGACGTCGGGAGAGATGCCAGGGGGCCACCACATATCTGGCCGCGCCCCCTGGTGGCGCGGTGGGATATGTGGTGGGGCCCTGGTGCATCTCCCGGCCTTCCTCCGAAGGTTCTAGGTCTTGTATTTTTCCATAAAAAATCTTCAAAAAGTTTTGTGGCAATTGGACTTTGTTTGCTATAGTAAACCTGAAAAGCCAACAACACGTAGAAAACAACAACTGGCACTGGGCACTGGGTCAATACGTTAGTGCTCAAAAATATTATAAATTGGTAAATAAATACCCAAAAAGTATCCTAGAATGATAATATATTAGCATGGAACAATAAAAAATTATAGATACGTTGGAGACGTATCATGTGTCAACATGCATTAAAATGGTTGTGATGTAGTATGTTAGTATGGTATCCTCCTCTGAGTAATTCGAGCGTCTTGACTTGGCCCACGTGTAACCATGTAGTTGATTCAAAACCAATGCAGCCTTCATGACATTTAAATTCAGAGTGTTCATGTCCTACTCATGCTAGTGTTCAATGTTAATTATTCTCAATGCATGATTATGACCATTTTCGCTCTCTAGCTGTTCGCTTCTCAATCTATTGCTAGCATTCACTTGTACTAAGAGGGAATACTGCTTGTGCATCCAAACTCCTCAACGCAAGGTGTGCCAAATGAGTCCACCATACCTACCTATATGCGGTATTACCCTGCCATTCCAAGTAAATTTGCACGTGACACATCTAAACATTCAAATAAACATATGTTTTGTGTGCTCATACTGCTCATGGAGGGATGGGGCGGTCAGTATCTTCCATGCTAAGCGGATTATTCTCAAGATGGGTATTTATTCGCCTATCATTGCACGAGAGAGGCTGGTAAAAAGGATGCCTAGTCCTGCATAATCAAAAATAATTAAACAAAACTCCCAGGACAGTTGAAATGTTGAAGGGCACCTGAGGATTCGGTCAGCCATGGCTTGTGTATGTATGGTGGATGGGTGTAAACTTTATATTTCCGCTTGGGAACCGCCAATAATGTGTTTTCCATGGAAGATATTGAAATATCTGTTAGGACGTTGACAGGAAAAGCACACCACCCAAAATTACAACTTCATCTCAGTTTTAAACCTTGAGCTTTGACACATGTGCAAATCAATGCTTCCCTCTGCGAAGGGACTTTCTATTTACTTTTATGTTATTTACTTTCATGTTATTTTCTTTTATTTGAGTCATCATCTTCTCACCAAAGCACCAGACCCGAGAGCACAATTGTCATTCTTATGCATGGAGTCTAGTTAATGTTGGATTTGCGCATGACTGGATCTTTTCTACTCTGAATTACATTGTTTAATCACTGGTTGAACATCATAGGTGCTCTGCATTTATGTTTTGCGGTCTCAGAAAGAGTAGCGAGATAACATATCATCATATTATATCATGATTGTTGTGACAAATTGTTGGCATGTGAGATATTTTATTATTGCTCGCTAGTTGGTTATGTTATTTCCATGAGTCAATATGATGTTTAAGTGTTATCATTGATATGGTTATTTATGATCTATGCTGAAAACCTGTACACTAGCTAAGTATATGTAGAGCAACAAGAACAAACGAGTTTGTAAAAGTTTTCTTTATCACTTTTAGTTTGTCAACTGAATTGCTTGAGGACAAGCTGTGAGTTAAGCTTGGGGACTTGATACGTCCCCAACGTATCTACATTTCCAAACACTTTTGCTCTTGTTTTGGACTCTAATTTACATGATTTGAATGAAACTAATCCGGACTGATGTTGTTTTCAGCAGAACTACCATGGTGTTGTTTTTGTGCATAAATAAAAGTTCTCAGAATTGAATGAAACTTTTGTAGAATTTTTCTGGAATATATAGAAATATTGGTGTGAATATCCACCGTATGGGCGACACCTATTGCTGCCCAGCCAACAGGGCGCGGCCACCCCTTGGGCGCGCCCTGATGGCTTGGGGCCACCTTGTGGCTGCGCCGACCCTAATTCCAGTCCTGTAAATTCATTTTTTCGCAGAAAAATAGGAGGGCAGTTTTCATCGCGTTTTACAAGTCGGAGCCGCCGCCACCTCCTCTTCTTCCCTTGGAGGGCTGAACGGGAGTCTGTTTGGGGCTCTTAGGAGGGGGGTTCGTCGTCGTCATCACGAACCATTCTCCATCAACACCATCATGATGCTCACCACCGGGAGTGAGTAATTCCTGTGTATGCTTGCTGGACGGCGATGGGATTGGATGATATTTGTCATGTAATCGGGTTATTCTGATAGGGCTTGATCCCCATTATCTACTATGTTCTGAAATTGATGTTTCTATGACTTTGTAATGCTTAATGCTTGTCACTAAGGGCCCGAGTGCCATGATTTCAGATCTTAAGATTTTATGTTTCCATGAATAGGAGAGTGTTTTGGATCCTATCTGGCAAGTATTATGCACCCAATACGTGTCATGATCCGCATACCCCAAGGTGACAATAATTGGGATTCTTTCCGGTGATTACCGTAGCTTGAGGAGTTCATATATTCACTATGTGTTAATGTTTTGTTCCGGTTCTCTATTAAAAGGAGGCCTTAATATCTCTTAGTTTCACCCCGCTACCATGGGAGGGTAGGACAAAAGATGTCATGCAAGTTCTTATTATAAGCACGTATGACTATATACAGAATACATGCCTACATTACATTGATGAATTGGAGGTAGTTCTGTATCGCTCTAGTATGTAATTGTTACATGATGAATGTTATCCAATATACTCATCCATCACCGATCAAAATGCCTACGCTTTTCATATACTGAATCTTGCCAAGTTACTATTGTTACTACTACTATTTTGTTGTGCTACTAAAACTTTTACTAACACAGATATCCCAGGTGTGGTTCAATTGAAAACTCAACTGCTAAGACCAAAAAATATTATTTGGCTCCCCTTGTGTCGAATCAATAAATTAGGGTGTAATACTAACCGTGAAGACTGTTGCGATCCCCTACACTTGTTGGTTATCAACGCTTTAAAATAATTATGGTTTAGGCTTGAACAAATGCGGAATAAGACTAGCATTTAATTTGTCAAGAACAAAACCTAAAACAACAAGTCTCACCTATGTACACTAACAAATTATGCTAAGCAAGATAAACAACTTAGTGATAGCAAGATATATAACATGACACAATATGGCTATCACAAAGTAAAGTGCATAAGTAAAGGGCCCGGGTAAGAGATAACCAAGGCATGCAGAGACGATGATGTATCACGAAGTTCACGCCCTTGCGGATGCTAATCTCCGCTTGGAGCCATGTGGAGGCAAAATGCTCCCCAAATGCCACTAGGGCCACTGTAATCTCCTCACGCCCTCATGATACGTATCCAATGTATCTATAATTTTTTATTGTTTCATGCTATTATATTGTCAATATTGGATACTTTACATGTAATTATATGCTATTTTATATCATTTTTCTGGGACTAACCTATTAACCCATTGTCTAGTGCGAGTTCTTGTTTTTGCGTGTTCTTGACTATTCATAGAATCGGTACCAAACGAAGTCCAGACACGATGAAAATTTACGGGGGTTATTTTTGGACATAAAGAGACCCTAGAAGTTTCGGGAGGAGGCCAGACGAGCCACGAGAGAGCCATGAGCTCGAACGACGCGCCCTGGGGGTAGGGCGCGCCATCCAGGCTCGTTACTCCCTCAGCCGCCCTCCTGACCTAATTCCAGTTCTATATATTTGCAAATACCCCAAAACCAACAGAGATGCACCCGAAACACCTTTTCCGCCGTTGGAAGCCTCTGTTCCACCGCGGTTCCATTTGGAAGCCTTTTTCGGAAATCTTCTGAAATGGGAATCGATCATGGAGGCCATCTACATGAACCTTGCTTCCTCCATGATGATGCGTGAGTAGTTCACCACAGACCTACGAGTCCATAGCTAGTAGCTAGATGGCTTCTTCTCTCTCTTTGCTATTCAATACCATGTTCTCCTCGATATTCTTGGAGTTCTATTCGATATAATCTTCTTTTGCGATGTGTTTGTTGGGATCCGATGAATTGTGGGTTTATGATCAGATTATTCATTAGAAGTAATTGAGTCTTTTCTGGACTTTATTATGCACGATTGTTATAGCTTCGTATTTCTCTCCGATCTATCCTTTTGGTTTGGCCAACTAGATTGATTTATTTTCACTAGGAGTGGTGCGTTGTAATGGGTTCAATCTTGCGGTGCTCTATATCCCAGTGGCAGAAGGGGACAAGACACGTATTTATATTGTTACCATTAAGGATAAAACAATGGGTTTTATTTGGGTTTACTTTGTCTACATCATGTCATCTTGCTTAAAGCATTACTCTGTTTGCCATGAACTTAATACCTAGAGAGGCAAGCATAGAAGCGCTCTCGAAGTGGAGTAATAGTAGTAGATGCAGAATCGTTTCGTTCTACTTGTTTTGGACATGATGCCTATATACATGATCATTGCCGTGAATAATATCATAACTTTGCGCTTTTCTATCAATTGCCCAATAGTAATTTGTCTACCCACCGTAGGTTATGTGTTCGAGAGAGAAGCCTATAGTAAAAACTAAGGCCCCGGGTCTGCTTAATCATATTGCTAAAAACCTAAAATACCTTGCTGCAATTTTATTACTTTGTTTTTACTTTTTTTATTATATCTATCACTATCAGAATTAATCCTTGCAAGTAACGAGTTCAAGGGGATTGACAACCCTCTTGCCTGCATTGGTTGGAAGTGTTTGCTTTTGTGTGTGTAGTTTCTGAAGACGATAATTTGTGTGGTTCTCCTATTGGTTTGATAACCTTGGTTCTCACTAAGGAAAATACTTATTCGCTACTATATTGCTTCACCCATCCTCTTCGGAGAAAACCCAACACAGCACACAAGTAGCACCTCGCATAATGCAAGATGTCGTGATTCCACTAAGGGACCCTTGAGCACGGTCACTGAACCCGTACAATTGGCAACCCTTGGGGCGGTCACAGGAATCCGTACAAATTGCTTGGGGCAATCTCCATAACTTAATTGGAGACCCGAAGCTTGCTCGGAGCTTTACACCACATTGATTGAGCTTCGTGGCACTACCAGCCGTCTAGGCCGCCCAAGCACCCTAGAGGAACAAGCTATAGGGTGCCCAAACACCCAAGAGTAATAAACTTCTCAATTTTTCACTTCCACGTATCACTGTGGAGAACTCAAACCGATGCAACTAATGCAATGGCAAGAACATACGAAGTGGTCAAGTTTCTCACTCCCAGATTCCACCACAACAACAAAAGCTATGGAGGAATATGAGAGGAAGAACAAGGAGAACACAAAGAACTCTGAGATCTAGATTCAAGGGGTTCCCCTAACATAGAGGAGAAATTGATTGGTGCAAATGTGGATCTAGATCTCCTCTCTATTTTCCCTCAAAAAGGAGAAAGAATCATTGGAGGGATTGTGAGTTAGCAAGCTCCAAGAAGGTCAAAAATGGAGGAAGAACACGAGCTTAAATGATAAGATCCATTGGGGAAGAAGACCCCCCTTTTATAGGAGGGGAAAACTCCCACTATTATGCCCAAGCCCGCAGTAAAGCGGTACTACCGCTCGGGCAAGCGTAACTACCGCTTAGAGCGGTACTACCGCTCTACAACTGTTTTACTACTGCCGAAAAATAGAGACTTGCATAATCAAGAATCCAAGCGGAAATAGGAGCCGCACTAGCCAGTGGAAGTACCGCCTAACTGGTACTACCACTCTACTACCGCTTAAAGAAAACACTCAACAGAAACTAGCACATGAAAGATTTACCAAGTGTTAGTAGCAACGGTAGTCCATAGCGGAAGTACCGCCTAAGTGGTACTACCGCCCGAGCATAGAAAAATTGTCCTGAGACTAAAACTGCCATAACTTCTGCATACGGGCTCCGAAATAGGAAACTCAAGCTTGTTGGATAGATGAAGACAAATACTACCCAACAACTATTAAGAAATGGCAATGGAGAAATCTCCAACATCGAAAACACAATAGATGATGCATACAAAAACTGTTTCGATGAACTTGAGCTGGTCATGAATATGACCAGAAGCTCCAAAACTCTTATATAGAAAATTTAAACATGAACCAAGAAATATGATGCCAAGGATGCAATAGTTTGATATTTCTAGAAACGATACGATCAAGTTACTCACTCGAGAGACCCCCTTGATAGTACGACAATCGATCCTATAACTCGGTCTCCCAACTAACACCATGAGACGGGCAAAATAGAAACCCTATCAAGGACAAACCTTTGCCTTGTGCATAGTCCACTTGAGCTAGATGATGAAGATCTTGTCCTCCTCAAGATGGACCACCTTTCTTGATTGCGCTGCTCGATGAAGACTAGTAGATTGCTACCCCATACTCCACTATGGGTGAGCCTCTCTTTGGAACATCTTCACATGTCCATTATCACCATAATGGATGGGAAGCTTCAAGCATGTGATCTCTTCGTGATGCTCCACTTGACTTTTCACACCGCAACCTTGATGACTATCACCACTTGACATCATCCTCCATGGGTTGTATCAGATACTCTTTTTGATGCAAGCCCATGGAAAGATACCTAACCCCAGATGGAACCTCAGAAAGATCATGGGTTAGTACACAAAGCATAGTTGACAATGCTTACCATACCATAGGATCACTTGATCCTACTTGGTACCACTTCTACGCTTTGCGTGTTGATCAACTTGAATCACTCTTTGCCTTAGTCTTGATCAGCCTTGTATCTTATGTTCTTTATTCATAAAGATAATGTCTTGAAGCTAAACATGAATGTTCCCACAATCTTCTTCTTCACGATATGCTTGCAATATGCTCAAATCTCACACGACCAAGCTTTGGATAATTCCTTGAATATCACCTTGGTCACACATAATCTCCATTTTATAGCCTTGAAACCAACGAATGATCTTCAAGCAATGCATATGGACAAACCTTAAAATATAACTCAAAGAAAACATTAGTCCATAGCAATTTTCATCAATTACCAAAACCACACATGGGGGCACCATGCTCTTTCATCGGGGAGGATGGATACGACGAGGACCCTGTAGAATCGAAAGTATGTCTAGAGGGGGATGATTAGACTACTTGACCAAATAAAATTTCTACCTTTTCTTGGTGGCAGATTTTAGCAATTGTATCATGTCAAGCACATCCTACACATGCATGTCTAAGAGTATAGCCGCGGAAAGTAATGACAAACACATGTAAGTAAAGGGTAGGGTTAGGAAGATCAAACGCATAGTAGACGCGGGGATTTTTTGGCATGGTTCCGATAGGTGGTGCTATCGTACGTCCACGTTAATGGAGACTTCAACCCACGAAGGGTAACGGCCGCGAGAGTCCACAGAGGGCTCCACCCACAAAGGGTCCACGGAGAAGCAACCTTGTCTATTCCATCAAGGCCTACGTCAACGGAGGACTAGCCTTACTCGGGGTAGATCTTCACGAAGTAGGCGATCTCCTTGCCCTTACAAATTTCTTGGTTCAACTCCACAACACGAAGTAGGAGGCTCCCAAGCGACACCTAACCAATCTAGGAGGCACCACCCGCCAAAAGGTAATAGATGTGGTAACTATGATGAACTCCTTGCTCTTGTGCTTCAAAAGATAGTCTCCTTAACACTCAATCACTCTCTCATAGATTTGGCTTGTTTAGAAGAGATTGATTGGGTGGAAAGCAACTTGGGTAGCCTAGAAATCAAGATTCATATGGTTGGAGTGGAATATCTTGATCTCAACACATGAGTAGGTGGCTCTCTCTCAGAAAATGGATATGAACAAGTGTTGGTTCGTTCTGAGTTCTTCCTCTACGAGTGAGAGGTGGTGGAGGGGTATATATAGACATCTCCAAAAATCCAACCGTTACAACATTATTTCCCAACTTGGTGACACTAAAGTAAAACCTCGGTGGTACCGACTAGTACAAAATGTGGCACCTTTGGCCTTTTCGGTGAGACCGATATATACATCTCGGTTCGTCCGATTTTAGTTTGACCAGGACAGTCCCACATCTCAATGAGACCGATTTTCCAAACTCGAAAACTCCGATTCTGGAAAATGGCAAACCAGAAAGTTGGTTACAGTGTTTTGGTCCGACCGAAACCCGAGTTGGTAGTACCAAGATGCTAGGGTTTGACTTAGGTTCTGTCTCAAGGGAAAATCGGTATGGCCGAGTGGAAAATATTGGTGTCACTGATTATGGATATGTGGCTTTGGACAAAGAATTTTGTGGGTGTTGGTGCACTAGGACATGGGTACCCAGTGCCCCTGACTTATGCACAGGCAATAACAGCAGAACCCATCAACACGGATGCAAACCCAACAAACATCCAAGACCAAGATTTCGGCAAGAGCAGCCTACAACAGGCCAAGCAACGCCGGCAAGATAAACGCTACAGCCCAGTACGGGCCCGAAGCACGCTAAGCATGTCCCCAGTGCCTGCCGGGGACCGAGGCGCTCGCACCCTCAAGAAGACCCGGCAAGCCAACCCCCGGCAAGTGCGAGCCGATCGGCCACCGCTCCACCGCATCGCAACACCAGTCACTTGTCGATGCGGTGTCGAGCTCCCAAGTGGTAAGTGGCTCTCGCTAAGCAAGTGGCGACACACTGGAAGACAAATTATGCCCCCTTGACACCCGTCCAGAGGCGTGTCAAGCTGTGGTGTAGTAGTTAGCTAGAGTGGTGGTAGAAGCTTGCCGGGGATGCACCCCCGCATGCCACCTAGACTGCATTTATGGCATTTTGTCCTCAGTGCCAGAGTTAGGTATGATAGCACTGTTAGCTATCTAATCATCAGACAATGTCTATTTTGCCATTGTGGTTGCCCCTTGAGCTATAAAAGGAGGCCCAAGGCAGCCTAGCTACAGATTCGGACCTTTGGACACTTGTACTCACGTAGCAGCTCCCCCAAAGGCAACCCTTGCTGGGCTTGAGCGATGCGTGTTCTTCGTGTTCCTCTGGTCAATCCACCAAAAGCAGGAGGAGGGTTTTACGTTTCACAGCGGCCCGAACCTGGGTAAAACACTCGTGTCCCGATCGCCGCGCTGTCTCACCATCTCCACTCTTGGTGCATGTGACCTCGCCCCTGCCGAACCGCAAAGGGACTTACGGCCCCATAGGTGATCGAATGCATCCTGCCCCAACGTCTTTGGCGCGCCAGGTAGAGGTCGCGTCATTTGTGCGAACCCGAGTTTGTGAGCAGCGAATCGATCTTCATCATCGTTTTCTTCATCCATGGCTCCCAAGAAGAAGTCTGGCGCGACCGCACATTCCTCCACTTCGATGGCTCCCTCACATGCAGTTGTAGACGCCATTGGCACCGCGGCGGCTGCGAGTGAGGCGGGCGTCGTGGGCGACGCGACTGGTGCAGGCGGCGCTACCGTCGTGTCCCTCGCGGCCGAAGTTGGTGCGGGGAACGCCGGAGAGGAGCAACAACAGCAACAACCTGGTGAGCATGGCCCCGGTGCCGTAGGTGGAGGAAATGACCAGTCTCCACCTCCTCGCCGCACCGATGGCCATGGCCATCACAGCAGCGCCCAATCTAGAGAGAGTCGTGATCTCCTGGCTGCGCCCGTCACCGGCACGGCCACTGGGTGTACGCCTCGTCCAGGACAAGACGGAGCGCTAAGCGGGGCTGCAAACCCACGGGCTCAGCCTCCTCCATGTCAGACCGCTCCTGCCAGCGGCGCATGTTGGCAAGAACGCGACGATGGCCATCCTGGTTCCACCAGGAGCCGGGCGACGTCGCGGCCCACCTCTTTCGCCATGCCGGACACAACATCAGAAGCAATGACGCGAGCCCAGCTGCTGCTAAACTTCCCTCCGGCGGTTGACAAGATGGACGAGTGGAGAGCTACCATCCAGAGTTTGATCTCCTTCGTCGAAGCCAACAAGTCCCAGCATGCGGAGCCGTCGCGACATACGCGGACAGCGACGGCGGCCCGCGCTGGCGATCGTGTCGAGGGGGCCACGCCCACGGTGTAGTCCCCTCCACAACAGCAGACCCAGAGGTAGCCATAGCGAACTTCGCATCCTGACGATCTCGATGAGGCATCTATGACCTCGTCCGGCCCGCGTGATCGCCGGGACCAGAGGCGTGTCCTAGAGGATCGGCGGAAAGAAGACGCGCGCATCACCATAGAGCGGCGTCGAGAAGCACACCGTCAGTCTGACAAGCGCAACGGCCCAGGTGCTGGCGACCCCGCGCCCAGTGCTGGCGGGTACCTGCCTTACGAGGTTGGGTGCCCTGCCTTCATTCGCGAGCTGTGGCAGGTCCGCTGGCCATCGACCTGAGCTTTCAAGCCAGAGCTGACGGAGAAGTACGACGGAAAATTGAACCCGTCAGAATTTCTGGGCATCTACATGATAGTCATTCAAGCTGTCGGAGGAAGAGATCAGAAGGTGCTCGCAAACTATTTTCCTTTGGCACTCAAGCCGAACGTGAGGTCGTGGCTGATGCACCTGCCGGAGAACTCAATTTCATCATGGGCTGACCTATGCAACGAGTTTGTCGGCGCCTTCACAGGTGGCCACCAGGAGCCTGGACAGCCCAGCAACCTGCAAGTCCTTCCGCAGAAGGAGGGAGAGACTTTGCGGAAGTACATCTAGAGATTCATTCGAGTGCACTGCAACATTCCAGAGATACACCCCGCAGCCGTGATTGCCACGTTCCACTCGAACGTACGCAACAGGAGGATGCGGGCCAAGATGATTGTCAAACTCCCCAAGACCGTCAATGAGCTGTACACATTGGCGGACAAGTGTGCTCGTGCTGTGGAAGGAAGGCGACTACCCGGAGAGGAGGTTGCCGTCGAAGTCGACTCAGATGATGACTACGATGCCCCTGGCTCGAAGGGGAAGAGCCGAAAGCGCAACAAGAAGCATAAAGGAAAGGCAGTATTGGCCGTTGAGAGCTCCGGTGATCTCAGTGCACGCAAGAAGGCCAAGGCCGAGACCCCCGACAAGGGAGCTGCCGCGTGCGCTGATTGCCAGGAGGCCGCTGCTGCAGAGAAAACCAGAAAATCCGATGGGCCATACTGCAAAATCCATCGCACCAAGGGCCGTGATATCCAAGAATGCCGCCAAGTTGAGTAGCTTGCTGAGAAACAGAGGCCTGAGTACGAGAAGCGCGACAAGGAGAAGGTCCAAGACAGTGCTGCCGGGAAGGGCTGTGGCGGCAGAGGAGGCCGCCGCGGCAAGGCCCCGCAGCAGAAGGAAAAGCCAGCCAGAGGCCGTGAGAAGAAAGAAGCAGATGATATGAGTGAAGATGAGGATGACGAGGAGGATTCCAGTGATCGAGAATTCCAAAAGGCGATTGAAGCCATGTGTGTTGACGGGGGTGCATCCTTGCATTCCTCTCACCGCCAGCTCAAGCAGTGGGCACGTGAGGTCAATGCTGTGGAACCAACCACAGAGTCCAGAAAACCACTTAGATGGTCCCGCACGCCTATCATCTTTGATGAAGAGGACCATCCTGACCGCACCGCTGCGGTCGGATGCTTTTCGTTGTTGGTATCCCCGACAATCGCAACCTCAAAGTCACCAAGATGTTAGTTGACGGCGGGGCACGATTGAACCTGATTTCCCCTAAAGTGGTTGAAAGGCTGTAGATCCCTGACGGAGAGCTCAAAGCTACGAGTACATTCCAAGGAGTCAACCCCGGTAGGAGCCGACCCAAGGCAAAGATCACTTTGCCTGTGACGTTTGGCAGGGAGTGAAACTACCGGACTGAGAAAGTGGTGTTTGATGTGGTTGAACTACCCCTGCCGTACAATGGAATTCTTGGTCGCCCAGCTCTGGCAAAATTCATGGCAGCATCCCATTATGCTTACAACACCTTGAAGATGTCGGGGCCCATTGGAATCATCTCCATCCCATCTGACAAGAAGGACACAGTCATATGCGTGGACAAGATGTATCGAGACGCGGTAGCAGCTGAAGTTGCGGAAGTTCCAACTCCCGCCAATGATTTGAAGAAAGCAAAGAAGTCTAGCGTGAACACCGGCAAGGACTCTGGGAAGTGCGCCTCTTCGGAGTGCGCTCCACCTGACGATGACCTGCTGGAGAGTTCCACTAGCAAGAAGTCCAAGGTCACCTATCCTGAGACAAAGAAGATCCCGGCATGGCTGGATGGCACTGGTGGTACGTTCACCATCAACGCCACCCTTACTGACAAATAGGAAAGCGCGCTCGTTGCCTTCCTGCGGGCGAATGTCGATGTGTTTGCTTGGCAACCGTCTGACATCCCGATGTTCCCAGGGAGGTAATTGAGCACCACCTTGTTGTCTGCCCTCATACCAAACCCGTCAAGCAAAGGGTTAGGAATCAAGCTTTCGAACGGTAACAGTTCATTGCCGAGGAGATCAAGAAACTTGAAGCAGCTGGTTTGGTCAGAGGAGTATTGCATCCAACTTGGTTAGCCAACCCAGTAGTGGTGCGCAAGGCGAATGGGAAATGGAGGCTTTGCATAGATTTCACTGACTTGAACAAGGCATGCCCGAAGGACCCTTTTCCCTTGCCGCGCATCGATCAGTTCATTGATTCCACTTCCAGGTGTGACTTGCTCTCCTTCTTGGACGCCTACTCCGGATACCACCAGATATTCATGACTAAGGAAGATGAGGAAAAGACCGCGTTCATAACTACGTGTGGCACGTACTGCTTTGTACGTATGCCCTTCGGGTTAAAGAGCGTCGGGTCTACCTTTGCCAGAGCCGTACATATTGGATTTGGACCTTCGTTGCACAGAAACGTGGAAGCCTACATGGATGACATAGTAGTCATGACTAAGGACGAAGCGACTCTCATACAAGACTTGGAAGAAACTTTTGTAAACCTGCGCAAGATCCATTTGAAGCTCAACCCGGAGAAGTGTGTGTTTGGCGTCCCATCCGGCAAGCTACTTGGGTTCTTTGTGTCTCAGCGAGGAATAGAAGCTAATCCCGACAAGATCAAGGCAATTGAGCAGATACAAGAACCCAAGACCATCATGGACATCAGACATTTGACCGGATGCGTTGCCGCGCTGAGCAGATTCATCTCCAAGAACGCTGAACGCGCCTTGCCATTCTTTAAGATCCTGAAGAAGGCTGGGCCAATGAAGTGGACCCCGGAAGCAGAGGCAGCGCTGCAAGATCTGAAAACTTACCTTTCCTCTGCTCCCACCTTGGTCGCTCCTAAGCCGCAAGAACTGTTGCTGCTATACTTGACGGCAACGAATCATGTGGTTAGTGCATCACTAGTGGTGCAGCGAGAAGTGGATGAAGATGCAACCGCTTCGACTGATGCTTCCGGAGACAAGACCGAAGCATCCGCGGCAGGACCCAATACAGATCAGAGGGAACCTCAGCAAGCAAGGCACTTTGTCAGCTCCCTGTTGCAGGGGGCTAGATCCAGGTACTCTGGAGTACAAAAGCTGATCTCCGGCCTCGTCATGGCCTCGAGGAAACTGTGCCACTACTTCCAAGCCCACGAGATCACAGTTGTCACTCGCTTTCCGCTGCAGCGTATATTGAGGAACCCTGAAGCCACTGGTAGGATAGTTGAGTGGGCGCTAGAGCTGTCGAGTTTTGGATTGAAGTAATAGAGCACTTCCACAATTCAGAGCAGGGTGTTGGCGGAGTTCATTTCAGAATGGACACCCACACCAGACGAAGAGGTTCCAGAAACAATTCTCCCCGGCAAAGAAGCACCCAAGGATTGGGTCATGTACTTTGACGGTGCCTTCTCACTCCAGGGCACTGGAGCAGGCGTGCTCCTCGTTACCCCCACCGGAGAGCACCTTAAGTATGTGATTCAGATGCACTTTCCCCAGGAGGAGGCCACCAACAACACCGCTGAGTATGAGGGGCTCATTGCCGGACTCAGAATCGCGGTGGAGTTGGGAATCAAGAAAGTGATCATCAGAGGAGATTCTCAGCTCGTGGTGAAGCAAGTTAGCAAATATTATCAGAGCCCATTGATGGAAGTGTACGCAAAAGAAGTGAGGGAACTGGAGGACCACTTCGATGGATTGCAGGCAGAACATGTGCCACGTGCAGAAAACAACATCGCTGATCATCTATCGAAGTGCGCTGCGCAGAAGCTTCCTGTGAAACCTGGGACTTTTGTCCCCCGCCTCACTCAACCATTAGTATCCCCGTCAGCGATGGCCAATAAAAGGAGAAAGCTAAACCCCGGCAAGCATTTCCTGGCAGAGCTTCTCGAAGCCGCTGGTAGAGAGGCTGCCGGGGGAAGTCCCGTCTCTGTTGGTGAGCAGTTCCCTCCTGCAGAACCCCAGGTTCATGCGGTCGAGGCAAGCGCTCCCACGAGCGAGGAGATGCCTTTAGTCCTTGTTGGCGAGCCACAGGCTCCAACCTGGGCACAACATACAGTCCATTTCCTTCAAACAGGAGAACTCCCCTAAGAGCAAGAAGAGGCCAAAAATGTAGCCCGTCGGTCAAGTATGTACCTGTTTGTCGATGACACCTTGTACAGAAGACGACCAAACAGTGTGAAATTGAGGTGCATCTTCCGGGAGGATGGACTGAAGCTGTTGGCAGAGATTCACAGAGGCGTATGTGGCTCTCACATTGGATCAAGGGCCCTTGCCGGGAAAGCATTCCGGCAGGGTTTCTATTGGCCCACTGCCCTCCAAGATGCAACTGAGTTGGTCACCAAGTGTGAAGCCTGCCAGTTCCATTCCAAGAATATCCATCAACCAGCACAAGCTCTCAAGACGATCCCTTTGTACTGGGCATTCTCGGTCTGGAGGCTCGATATTTTGGGCCCCTTTCCCTGCACTGTCGGGGGCTTTGAGTTCTTGTTCGTAGCAATCGAAAAGTTCACAAAGTATCCTGAGGTGGAGCCTATGAGGAAGGTGACCGCGCAGTCAGCTATAGTGTTCATGAAAGGAATGGTGTGCCGTTTTGGAGTGCCCAACAGAGTGATCACCGACAATGGCACCCAGTTCATGAGCCACGCCTTCATGCAATACATCCAAAGCCTTGGAAGCAAGGTCTCCTTCGCTTCCATTGCCCATCCAAGAAGCAACGAGCAAGTCGAGAGGATGAATGCTGAAGTGCTGCGAGGACTCAAGACAAGGACTTTCGATAGGCTGCGGAGGAGCGGCAAGCGCTGGATAGATGAGATGTCGGTGGTTCTTTGGTCCCTCAGAACGACACCGAATCGAGCTACCAGCCAGACACCCTTCTCCCTAGTGTACGGGACGAAAGCAGTGCTCCCCACAGAACTCATATACGAGTCACCTCGAGTACTTGCCTATGATGAAGTAGAGCAAGAGCAGCTACGGCATGACGATGCCATGCTCCTCGAGGAAGATCATCTTTGGGCTGCTGTGCGTGCTGCATGCTACCAGCAAGCCCTGCGCCGCTACCATAGCCACAGGGTCCAGGCCCGGAGCCTTGAGGAACGTGACCTTGTCCTTACGCGCGTTCAGTCTGCCAAGGGTATCAACAAGTTGACACCGAAGTGGGAAGGCTCATATCGGGTAGCACGAGTCACCAGACCTGGCGCTGTCCGTCTGGAGACCGAATATAGCACCAAGGTGCTTAACTCATGGAATATTTAGCATCTTCGTAAGTTCTACCCGTAAGGAGCGGCTGCCGGGCTCAGTCCCCAACATCCACCTTTTGTACAAGCCTTGCCGAAGTTGCATGTAACCCTTTGTACAAAGCCAGGCGCAGACCCTGTGCAACAATAATAAAGCTAGGCATTGCATCATATCATCGCATTGCATGTTCATTATACATTTTTTTATGATTGCAATGTTATCGCTTTTAAGTTCTAGATATCTGCCATAGTACTTGTTGAGCCTATAATCCTTGTTGCCGCATTCTCTCTTCGGGGATGGAGGCTTCTCGCCCCACGTGTTTGTCCACCAGGAAAGCATAGGAGGAGGGCGAAGGAACAAGGACGACGGCCCAGCGTACTCTAGAAAGGGATACAGCCTAAAAAGAGAAGTTTAATCGCATATCCCAAGTTCTATGTTGATTTGCTCCCTTAAAGGAAACCCTTGATCTCCTTTCGGCTGTGTACGATGGAGTCCCCCACGTGGTGAAAACCCTTGACGGGATGAGCCGTCCCCCAGCTCCTGATGCCTATCGGCCCTGGGGCGCCGTGCCGATACCGACATGGAGCCCTGCCAAGAAACGATGACAGCCTGCTGCCAGGGGCTTGCTCCCCCTTTGGCGCTCGTGGTTGTTAGTGACCAGGCAAGCGGTTCCGTGCGGCAAGGACAAACATGCAAACACAATAGAAACAAAGGGAGAAAAGGATAGTACTTAAGGAAGAGAAATAACATTCTTTCATTCATTTCCAGTACAAAATGGATAAAGATTACATTAGAAGGCGCCTCTTTAATAGCCCTTTATTTGACTTTCTCCCCTAGAAACAAGCTACTAAAGGGAAAAAGGACAAAAGGAGAGCCCCAGCAGAAGCCCATCGCGACCCCTTCAGGACCAGCATTGCACAGATCGGCAGGTCCACAGGAAGGGAAGACGAAGCCGAAGTCCACGAGCCTGCCGGGATCCAGCTGGGGGAGAAGGCGGCGCCAAAGTCAAGAACACCCGGCAAATCGCTCTGCCGGGGGAGTCTAGCTGACGGTGATGGTGCGTCCGATGGTCAGCTTGAGCCTGAGTCGGCGTACTCCGACTTGACGGCTGGGGACTCGCTGTCGCCGTCTTCACCGACACTGTCCTCCTCGTTGCTATTGCTCGAAGAGGAGCTTTCAACGTCGCTCGAGCTCTCCTCGTAGCAGCCAAGACGAGCGCCCGAATGCCCGTAAATCTTGACGGAGAGCATGTTGGCCTCCACCAACTTGAAGCGGAGGACGTGCCCACCCGTGAAGTTGTGGGCACGTGCGAAGGTTTTCCACCCGCGCCTGAGGAACATGACGCGGCGCTCCGGAAACTCGACGTCCGCCCACACGGTGCCATTACAACAACTGTGCACCCGCAACCATATCGCATACGGCTTGTCGACCTCCATCACCCTGGCAAAAGGGCGAGGGAGACACAAGCGACTGCGGGGACGGCCGCGCAGCCTGACGATGAACTCCAGCGCCGTACCCTCGGTGTCCCCCTCTACGGGAGGAGGGTAAGACGGCGGAGGAAGAGCGGGAGTAGCGCTCCGCGTTCCCCGACCACGGGCCCCGCGTTGGCCTCGGCCTCTTCCAACCCTTCCACCGCGCATGCTGGAACCACCCTCCACCTCCACGCCTGAAGCGGCGGCATGATCCCGATGGGAGGCCCTCGTTGTCACGGCGGATGCTAGGGGTCGTCCTTGCCCCTGGTCATGGTGGTGACTGATGCTACTGAAGGCAGGAGAAGAAAGGCGAGCTCTGTGGGTTTGGAACCAAAGCGGAGAAGGAGATGGATGAGCATCGCCCCTCGCGACCTCCCAATTTATAGGGGAGGACGCGGGGGCTGGCTCTCCTCCGCTCCAAAGGCCGTCGTCCGTCTCCACCAATCCCACTACCCACGATCACGGGCGAACAGGTACCCGCCCCATTGTTTCGATCCATGGCGCTGCAGTTTTCTGCCACGAGCAGGCCTTTAAGTCACGAGCACCCACCGCAAACTCCCCGCAATGCATGCGGCGCGCGTGGAGGAAACGGCCTGAGGTAGTGGGTCAGTGCTGACTAGTAAGTTGGCGGTTACTCCCTCAAATTGAACGCCTCTGCATAAATTTTGGGCCTGACCCAATGACGTTGGGCGAGCACGTGTGGGCCAAACCCGGGGGCTCCTGTCGGTGCACTAGGACAAGGGTACCCAGTGCCCCTGACTTATGCAAACCCACCAAACATCCAAGACCAAGACTCCAGCAAGAGCAGCCAACAACAGGCCAAGCAACACCGGCAAGAACAACGCTATAGCCCAGGACGGGCTTGAAGCACGCCAAGCATGTCCCCGGTGCCTGCCGGGGACCGAGGCGCTCGCACCCTCAAGAAGACCCGGCAAGCCAACCCTCGACAAGCGCGAGCCGATCGGCAACCGCTCCACCGCATCGCAACGCCAGTCACTTGTTGATGCGGTGTCGAGCTCCCAAGTGGCTAAGTGGCTCTCGCTAAGCACGTGATGACATGCTGGAAGACAGATTATGCCCCCTTGACACTCGTCCAAAGGCGTGTCAAGCTGTGGTGTAGTAGTTAGCTAGAGCGATGGTAGAAGCTTGCCGAGGATGCACCCCCGCACGCCACCTAGACTTCATTTATGGCATTTTGTCCTAAGTGCCAGAGTTAGGTATGATAGCACTGTTAGCTATCTAATCATCAGACAATGTCTGTTTTGCAATTGTGGTTGCCCCTTGAGCTATAAAAGGAGTCCCAAGGCATCCTAGCTACAGATTCGGACCTTTGTACACTTGTACTCACGTAGCAGCTCCCCCGAAGGCAACCCTTGCCGGGCTTGAGTGTTGCGTGTTCTTCGTGTTCCTCTGATCAATCCACCAAAAGAAGGAGTAGGGTTTTACCGTTCACAGCGGCCCGAACCTGGGTAAAACACCCGTGTACCGATCGCCGCACTATCTCACCATCTCCGCTCTTTGTGCATGTGACCACGCCCCTGCCGAACCACAAAGGGGCTTACGGCCCCATAGGTGATCGAGTGCATCCTAACCCGACAGTGGGAGAATGGATGTGTATTTTTGGTGGCTACCTCTAAGCACTTGAGCAACCAGATCCTCATAGATACCTCATCCCCTTTTAATAGTATTGGCTTTCCTATGGACTCAAAAGTGATTTCTCACAAAATGTAAAATGTAGATTCTTCCAGCCTTTTGCCAATGGGTGTTCCTTGCATCTAGGGACTCTCCACACTATCCTTTAGCCAATCCATCATTGAACTTTTCCTGAAATATACTTAGTGGAAACATTAGTTCAATGAAATATATGTTGTTATTAATTACCAAAACCACCTAGGGAGCAGTTGTGCTTTCAATCTCCCCCTTTTTCGTAATTGATGACAACATATAGATCAAAGCTTCGATATAAGATATTATCAATGAATAGCATCATCGCTTTGAGAAGTATGTGATAAGCAAGAGCTCCCCCTACCCCCCCCCCTAAATTTGTGCACTATTAAAGAATTTGCGTTTGAATGCAAATGCACGATCGATTAGGTTCATGGGGTTCTCTTCCATGTCACATACATCTTGGTGGTGTGCGAGAATAATATGAATGAATTATAGAACACAACACACAAAACATAAACCACTTAATCATTCATATATAGGAAATAGTGGCATCACACAAAGAGTATATGATCAAACACCAACAAGGTTTAACACAAAACCAAATGTTTTTGAAGAGAGCAACCAAATGCAACACACTCTCTCTCGAAGCCCTATGATCTATATAAACTTGTCCCACTTTGGCAACAAGTTAGCAAAAAGTTCAAAGGCTATAGAGCTAAGTGTCACTCTGGGCATGATCTCCTCCTTCAGACGATGAAGTAGCGCTTGTGGCCGTGGAAGGAGTCGAAAGAAGAGCGTCCGCGAAGGCTTCATCTGATGTCCTCTGTGGTGGTGGAGCGGATACTGGAGCTGCTGATGGAGTTGATGGAGCTGTAGCAGTAGCAGGGGCCTCAACTCTGGAGCTGGCACGATAGATGTCCTGTCCTGAGTTATGAACTGTGTATGAGGCTGGAGTGGAATGTTGTCTTCATCATCACTCGAGCTAGGGCTAGGCACTTCATCCATGTCACTCTTGATCTGGTCAACTGTAGTGGCTAGTGAAAGGACATGGATGTCGCCTAGAGGGGGGGTGAATAGGCGCTTTAAAATAATTATGGTTTAGCCTTGAACAAATGTGGAATAAAACTAACGTTTAATTAGTCAAGCACAAAACCTAAAACAACTAGGCTCACCTATGTGCACCAAAAAATTATGCTAAGCAAGATAAACAACTAAGTGATAGCAAGATATATAACAAGAAACAATATAGCTATCACAAAGTAAAGTGCATAAGTAAAGGGCTCGGGTAAGAGATAACTGAGGCACGTAGAGACGACGATGTATCCCAAAGTTTACACCCTTGCGGATGCTAATCTCCGTTTGGAGCAGTGTGGAGGCACAATGCTCCCCAAGAAGCCACTAGGGCCATCATAATCTCATCACGCCCTCGCACAATGCAAGATGCCGTGATTCCACTAAGGGACCATTGAGGGTGGTCACCATACCCGTAGAAATGGCAACCCTTGGGGGCGGTCATCGAACCCGTACACTTTGGCAACCCTTGGTGGCGGTCACCGGTACCCGTACAAATTGCTCGGGGCAATCTCCACAACCTAATTGGAGACCCTGACACTTGCCCAGAGCTTTACACCACAGTGATTGAGCTCCGAGACACCACCAACCATCTAGGGCGCCAAGGCACCCAAGAGGAACAAGCTCTAGCGTGCTCAAACACCCAAGAGTAACAAGCGTCTCAAACTTCACTTCCACGTATCACCGTGGAGAACTCAAACCGATGCAACTAATGCAATGGCCAGAACACACGAAGTCGTCAAGTCCCTCACACTCAAATCCCACCACAACAACAAAAGCAATGGAGGAATATGAGAAGAAGAACAAGGAGCTCACTAAGAACTCCAAGATCTAGACCCAAGGGGTTCCCCTAAGTTAGAGGAGATATGGATTGGTGGAAATATAGATCTATATCTCCTCTCTCTTTTCCCTCAAAAAGAAGCAAGAATCATGGAGGGGGGGATAGAGAGAAAGCAAGCTTCAAGAGGTCGACAATGGTGGGGAAAAACTTGCTCAAGAACGTTGGAGGAAATGGGGAAGAGGACCCCCTTTTATAGGTCCGCACGAATCTGCCCGTTATGTTGTAGAAAAGCATAGGAGTGGTACAACCGGTGGAGCGGGTGGTAGTACCGGTTGAAAAGGGTATCCGGAACAACCGCACCACCACCGCTCAACAACCGCTTTATTACAGAGAGGAGTCACCCCCGAGCAGTAGTTGAGGTGGTGGTTGGACCGGTGCAACCGCTAGGACTGAGCACGGGTGGTGGCTAAGTCTAGAGCGGTACAACCGCTCCGGACACCGGTAGTACTGCTCAAAACGATTTGAACAACTGGACCACCACCGCCCAAGAACCGCCCCATGACAGAGCCCAGTCGGGAGGTAGGGCGGAACCGGGCCGGTACAACCGCCTGAAGCTACTCTCCAGGGTTGGCCAGATCATAAGCGGTACAACCGCTCGAAGGCAGTGGTTCAACCACTGGCATCAACCTCTGAGCAGCAACCCCAGGGTATCACCCCTGGGCCGGTAGTTGCACTGGATGTACCATCCAAGAGGTACAACCGCTCGGACCAGCGGTACAACCATATCAAGACAACAGGTAAGACCAGAACTGCCATAACTTCTGTAAATGAGCTCTGAATTGAGCAAACTCTAGCTTGTTGGATTCAGGACGACAAGAGCAATCCAACAGCGACCCAGGGTTGGCGGAGTCACCCCTCAAGAACTTCTCTAGTTCTTCTTCTTGGGGACCCACATCAACTTGATGGGGATCCTCGGAGTTGAGCTAGCATTTGATGATGTAGGGCTAGTGGTGGCCTTGGGAACCCACTCGACTATGGCTTGGGATTCTTCTTCAAATGAGTCAATGTCTTCTTGAAGCTTACCCTTGCCCTTGAGGTTATAGTCTTGTGGTGGAAGGTCATCTTGAGCATTTGTTCCCTTGGGGAGAGTACGTTCATACTTCTCCTTTTGAAGAACAAACTTCGTCTTGGGGTATTGACCTTCTTCCCATTCAACTCCATTGGCGTTGAAGTTGCCAATGCCATGGTTCTTCCGGTATCCTCCATGCTTGCGTATAATAAGAAGAGGCAGTGTAAAAATGTCAATGATATAGAGATGTGAAACCTCTATGAATGAAGAACCGACAAAAACTCCAACATCGAAAAGATCATAAAATATGCACGTGAACTCTGTTTTCAATCAACTCAAGCTTGTCATGAAGATAACCATAAGCTCGAGAACCTACGTAGAGAAAAGCCAACCAAGAACCAATAAAGATGATGATTCCAAGAATGCAATGGTTCGAGCTCTCAACGAATGATACGATCAAGATACTCACTTGGGAGCCCCCCTTGATAGTACGGCTATCGATCCTATAACCCGGTCTCCCAACAACCACCATGAGACTTAAAATAGAAAACCCAGTCAAGGTCAACCCTTTGCCTTGTGCATAGTCCACTTGAGCTAGATGATGACGATGTTGTACTCCTCAAGATGGACCACCTTTCTTGATTGGGCCGGCTCAATGAAGACTAGTAGATTGCTCCCCCATACTCCACTATGGGTGAGCCACTCTTTGGCACATCTTCACAGTCCATTGTCACCACAATGGATGGCAAGCTTCAGGCATGATCTCTTCGTGATGCTGCACTTGAACTTGCACACCGCAATCATGATGACGATCACCACTTGATGTCATCTTCCATGGGTTGTATGGGATCTTCCTCTTGATGTGAGCCCATGGAAATATACCTAACCCCGCAAAGAACTCTAATGCAGACCATTGGTTAGTACACAAAGTGTAATGGACAATGCTTACCATACCATGGGATCACTTGATCCCTCTCGGTACATCTTGTATGCTTTGTGTGTTGATCAACTGTATTCACTCTTAGACTTAGTCTTGATCAACCTTGTATCTTATCTTCTCTCTTCATAAAGATGATGTCTTGAAGGTAAACATGAATGCTCACACAAT
This sequence comes from Elymus sibiricus, assembly GCA_039707655.1. Classification (NCBI taxonomy): domain Eukaryota; kingdom Viridiplantae; phylum Streptophyta; class Magnoliopsida; order Poales; family Poaceae; genus Elymus; species Elymus sibiricus. The sequence continues at coordinate 285,906,274 of CM077675.1, forward strand.
CTTCTTCTTCAAGACATGCTTGCAATAAGCTCAACTCTCACATGACCAATCTTTGGATAAAACCTAGAATACCACCTTGGTCACCATATAAACTCCTTGAAACTAACAAATGGACTTCAAGAAATGCCTATGGACAAATCCTTAAAATATAATTCAAGGCAACCATTAGTCCAGAGGTATTGTCATCAATTACCAAAACCACACATGGAGACATGTGCTCTTACAGCTAGGTCTGTCACTTTGACATCTAGAGCATGAAACTTGTCCTGCACTATTCTCTTAAGACTTGCTTGATTCAGCAGAATATCTTTGATGTTCTTCTCCATCCCTTGGAAGGTGCTGATGAGGTAGGACATTTGACCACTCTTCGTTTAGGGACCTAAGAAATAGTGGCTCTAGCTACCTCTGGCTCTGTCTGTTCTTCTCTCCTTTCTTCTTTGGCATAGATTTTGATGTCCTTGGAGTTTCAAGAGAAAGAGTCATAGATGCCCTAGCACTCTTTGGTTCTCCCATAACTTCTAAACTGGCATACTCCTTTCTCATTGGCCTCTTTGCAGAAGTGACCCCTCCATCAGCTCTCTTGGCAGCTTTCTCCTTCTTGTCCTGCTACTTCTTGGCTAGGACCTCCTCAGGCACAAACTCTGAGTCCTCTTCATCAGAATTCAATTTATTTCTTGCCCTAGTGGCTGCCTTAGGCAGGCCATGAGATCAAGGGGTGCCTGGAACCTCTGAAGATGAACTAGCCTCTGGGCTAGTGCTAGCACTGACAATCACACTTGGTTCCCTGAAATCATTATCACTATCCTCTGAACCAGACACGCTGACCCTATGAATAGATATGGAAGAGTAGAAGGGATAAGCATCACAAAACATAGAGGTTTTTGCAAATTTGAACTCAAAATTTTAAATTTAATTTTCTGCTAAGTGTGTTTCGGTTCCACCGAGTCAGAAATTTCGGAGCCACCGAGACATACACTCTCTTTAACAGAAACTTGGCCACTCAATTCGGTTTCACCGAAATGAGCAACTCGGTTTCACCGAGAGTGTTCTCAGTAACCCAAAATGACAAATCGGTGAGACCGATTTATCTCAACCCGGTGACACCGAGACACACATGGCGGAAGATTAAACCTAAAAAATTTCCTTCCCCTAATCTTTACGGTATTTATCGTGGATAGAAGTTGAGCACATAGTGGCATGAAGATAAATGAGACCTAATGCGCAAGATTCAGAAAGGGAGTGTAAAAGGGGCGATATCTTTATCCTAACTCGGTGTAGATCTCGTACGACGACGACTGCTGGTGAAATTGCGGTTGTCGGCAAGGATTCCTAGTGGCAAGGGCGCACAGGAGTTGAGGGCGACGTCCGGAGACACACGAGCGGCATCGAGGGTTTGTGGGGGACAACGTTTGAAGAAGTGATTACAACAATCGGGTCTGCCGAAATATATATATCCCCTCACTGTCCGTGACACCGGTTCGAGAATATCGATGCCACCGAATTTCTTAACTGTCAGGAGATAGTGAAACTCGGTGAGGCCGAGATTCTCAAATCGGTGGTACCGAGGTTCTTAAAACCAGATCAACCCAGTGTTTCGGTGGGACCGAGTTTGTGAAGTTGGTTACACCGAGTGACACGTGGAAGGTTTTGGAAGTTAGCTCTTGTCAAAACGGAACTCCGGGTGCTCCTCACACAGAGGGTTCAAAAATTGCTTGCTCAAATTTTGTGATGAAGCATGAATAAAATTTGAGACGAGAAAGCATATATAGCTAGAGGAGGGTACTTAGGCCTTCTTATTCACCCAATTGGCCAAAGAAAATGAAAGACAAATAACAACAATCCTCGAGTGAGTAAATATATGCATACCAACATGCTCACACATTAAGATGTCAAATAAAATATGGCAAGCATGCATAATTACTCTAGTATCGACCAAGCACTTTGGTGATGACGAAGTCATCTGTATACGAGTATATTGACTTAGGAGCCAAGTAAGAATACTTGATCATATGTCATACTCATTGTTTAAGCACAAGTGGGGTTACCACTTTTACATAAAGCTTTTAATGTGTTCACATCTTAAGACATGCTTTGACTCAAGTCTTAGAGTAAATCTTCCCCTTGACGTGACATCCCCCCTAAGAGGGATAAACTAAACTTGGATTTTGTCGTTGAAGACTTCATGTGGGTGATGTAGTAGTGGATGCTCATAGTTGATGACGGTTATCTTGAGTGTGGAGTAATCCTTGTTGTTTTCTTATTCTTCTCACCTAGATGGGTTAGTCCCACACAAGGAACAAATACAAGAGAAATCTATGGACATGGAGTGGAATGCATAGATGATGATGTCCATTGATTCATTAATTACCTTGTCCCTTGCTTACCTTTGAGGGAATATGTGACTCCTTGAACTATTGCATAAGGTTGGCGTTGATTACCATTAGTTCTTGCCAAATATAAATGTGAGTGAATTTGGTTGGCGGAGTCACCCCTCAAGAACTTCCCTAGTTCTTCTTCTTGGGGACCCACATCAACTTGATGGGGATCCTTGGAGTTGATCTAGGATTTGATGATGTAGAGCTAGTGGTGGCCTTGGGAACCCACTCGACTATGGCTTGGGATTCTTCTTCAAATGAGTCAATGTCTTCTTGAAGCTTACCCTTGCCCTTGAGGTTATAGTCTTGTGGTGGAAGGTCATCTTGAGCATTTGTTCCCTTGGGGAGAGTAGGTGCATACTTCTCCTTTGGGGGAACAAACTTTGTCTAGGAGAATTGACCTTATTCCCATTCAACTCCATTGGCATTGAAGTAGCCAATGACATGGTTCTTCCGTTAACCTCCATGCTTGCGTATAATACGAAGAGGCAGTATAAAAATATCAATGATATAGAGATGTGAAACCTCTATGAATGAAGAACCGGCAAAAACTCCAACATCGAAAACATCATAAAATATGCATGTGAACTCTCTTTTCGATGAACTCGAGCTTGTCATGAAGATGACCATAAGCTCGAGAACCTACGTAGATAAAAGCAAACCAAGAACCAAGAAATATTATGATGCCAAGAATGCAATGGTTTGAGATCTCAATAAACGATACGATCAAGCTACTCACTTGAGAGCCCCCTTGATAGTATGGCTCTCGATCCTATAACCCGGTCTCCCAACTACCACCATGAGACCGGTAAAATAGAAAACCCTATCAAGGTCAACCCTTTGCCTTGCGCATAGTCCACTTGAGCTAGATGATGACGATGTTGTACTCCTTAGGATGGACCACCTTTATTGATTACGCCGGCTCGATGAAGACTAGTAGATTGCTCCCCCATACTCCACTATGGGTGATCCACTCTTTATCACATCTTCATAAGTCCATTGTCACCATAATGGATGGCAAGCTTCAAGCATGATCTCTTCGTGATGCTTCACTTGAACTTGCACAACGCAATCTTGATGACGATCACCACTTGATGTCATCTTCCATGGGTTGTATGGGATCTTCCTCTTGATGTGAGCCCATGGAAATATACCTAACCCCGCAAAGAACTCTCACGTAGACCATGGGTTAGTACACAAAGCGTAATGGACAATGCTTACCATACCATGGGATCACTTGATCCCTCTCGGTACATCTTGTATGCTTTGTGTGTTGATCAACTGTATTCACTCTTTGACTTAGTCTTGATCAACCTTGTATCTTATCTTCTCTCTTCATAAAGATGATGTCTTGAAGGTAAACATGAATGCTCACAAAATCTTCTTCTTCAAGACATGCTTGCAATAAGCTCAATTCTCACATGACCAATCTTTGGAAAAAAACATAGAATACCACCTTGGTCACCATATAAACTCCTTGAAACTAACAAATGGATTTTAAGAAGTGCATATGGACAAATCCTTCGAATATAATTCAAGGCAACCATTAGTCCATAGGGATTGTCATCAATTACCAAAACCACACATGGAGACATGTGCCCTTACAGCTAGCTCTGTCACCTTGCCATCTAGAGCATGAAACTTGTCCTCCACTATTCTCTGAAGACTTGCTTGATTCAACAGAATATCTTTGATGTCCTTCTCCATCCCTTGGATGGTGCTGATGAGGTAGGACATTTGATCACTCTTCGTTTAGGGACCTAAGAACTAGTGGCTCTAGCTGCCTCTGGCTCTGTCTGTTCTTCTCTCCTGCATTCTTAGGCATAGGTTTTGATGTCCTTGGAGATTCAAGAGAAAGAGTCATAGATGCCCTAGCACTCTCTGGTTCTCCCATAGCTTCTGAACTAGCATACTATTTCTCATTGGCCTCTTGGCAGAAGTGACACCTCCATCAGTTCTCTTGGCAGCTTTCTCCTTCTTGTCCTGCTGCTTCTTGGCTAGGACCTCCTCAGGCACAAAATCTGAGTCCTCTTCATCAGAATTCAATTTATTTCTTTCCCTACTGGCTGCCTTGGGCAGGACATGAGATCTAGGGGTGCCTGGAACCTCTGAAGATAAACTAGCCTCTGGGCTAGTGCTAGCACTGACAATCACACTTGGTTCCCTGAAATCATTATCACTGTCCTCTGAACTAGACATGCTGACCCTATGAATAGATATGGAAGAGTAGAAGGGATAAGCATCACAAAACACAAATGTTTTTGCAATTTTGAAATCAAAATTTTAAATTTAATTTTCTGCTAACTGTGTTTCAGTTCCACCGAGTCAGAAATTTCGGAGCCACCGAGACATACACTCTCTTTAACAGAAACTTGGCCACTCAATTCAGTTTCACCGAAATGAGCAACTCGGTTTCACCGAGAGTGTTCTCAGTAACCCAAAATGACAAATCGGTGAGACCGATTTATCTCAACCCGGTGACACCGAGACACACATGGCGGAAGATTAAACCTAAAAAAATTTGTTCCCCAAATCTTTATGGGATTTATGGTGGATGGAAGTTGAGCACACAGTGACATGAAGATAAATGCGATCTAATGCACAAGATTTAGAAAGGGAGTGTAAAAGGGGCGATATCTTTACCCTAACTCGGTGTAGATCTCGTACGGCGACGACTGCGGGTGAGATTGCGGTCGACGGCAAGGATTCCCAGTGGCAAGGTCGAACGGGAGTGGAGGGCGATGTCCGGAGAGACACGAGTGGCAGCGAGGGTTTGTGGGGGACAATGTTTAAAGAAGTGGTTACAACAATCGGGTCCGCCGAAGTATATGTCCCCTCACTATCGGTGACACCGGTTCGAGAATATCGATGCCACCGAGTTTCTTAACTGTCAGGAGACAGTGAAACTCGGTGAGGCCGACATTCTTTAATCCTTGGTACCGAGGTTCTTAAAACCAGATCGACCTAGTGTTTCGGTGGGACCGAGTTTGTGAAGTTGGTTACACCGAGTGACACATGGGAGGTTTTGGAAGTTAGCTCTTGTCGAAATGGAACTCCGAGTGCTCCTCACACAGAGGGTTCAAAAAGTGCTTGCTCAATTTTTTTGATGAAGCAAGAATAAAATTTGAGACGAGAAAGCATAGATAGCTAGAGGAGCGTACTTTGGCATTCTTGTACACCCAATTGGCTAAAGAAAATGAAAGCCAAATAACAACAATTGGATGTCCTCGAATGAGTAAAGATATGCAAACCAACATGCTCACACATTAAGATGTCAAATAAATTATGGCAAGCATGCACAATCATTCTAATATCTATCAAGCCCTTTGGCGATGACGAAGTCATCTATATACGAGTATATTGACATCGAAGCCATGTAAGAAAACGTGATCATATGTCATACTCATTGTTTAAGCACAAGTGGGGTTACCACTTTTACATAAAGCTTTTAATGTGTTCACATCTTAAGACGTGCTTTGCCTCAAGTCTTAGAGTAAATCTTCCCCTTGACGTGACATCCCCCCTAAGAGGGATAAACTAAACTTCGGTCTTGTTGTTGAAGACTTCATGTGGGTGATGTAGTAGTGGATTCTCATAGTTGATGAAGGTTATCTTGAGTGTGGAGCAATCCTTGTTGTTTTCTTATTCTTCTCACCTACATGGGTTAGTACCACACAAGGAACCAATACAAGAGAAATCTATGGACATGGAGTGCAATGCATACATGATGATGCCCACTGATTCATTAATTACCTTGTCCCTTGATTACCTTTGAGGGAATATGTGACTACTTGAACTATTGCATAAGGTTGGGGTTGATTACCAATAGTTCTTGCCAAATATAAATGTGATTGAATTTGGTTGGCGGAGTCACCCCTCAAGAACCTCCCTAGTTCTTCTTCTTGGGGACCCACATCAACTTGATGGGGATCCTTGGAGTTGAGCTAGCATTTGATGATGTAGAGATAGTGGTGGCCTTGGGAACCCACTTGACTATGGCTTGGGATTCTTCTTCAAATGATTCAATGTCTTCTTGAAGCATACCCTTTCCCTTGAGGTTATAGTCTTGTGGTGGAAGGTCATCTTGAGCATTTGTTCCCTTGGGGAGAGTAGGTGCATACTTCTCCTTTTGGGGAACAAACTTTGTCTTGGGGTATTGACCTTCTTCCCATTCAACTCCATTGGCGTTGAAGTAGACAATGACATGGTTCTTCCGGTATCCTCCATGCTAGCGTATAATAAGAAGAGGCAGTATAAAAATATCAATGATATAGAGATGTGAAACCTCTATGAATGAAGAACCGACAAAAACTCCAACATCGAAAACATCATAAAGTATGCATGTAAACTCTGTTTTCGATGAACTCAAGTTTGTCATGAAGATGACCATAAGCTCGAGAACCTACATAGATAAAAGCCAACCGAGAACGAAGAAAGATGATGATGCCAAGAATGCAATGGTTTGAGATCTCAACGAACGATACAATCAAGCTACTCACTTGAGAGCCCCCCTTGATAGAATGGCTATCGATCCTATAACCCGGTCTCCCAACTACCACCATGAGACCGGTAAAATAGAAAACCCTATCAAGGTCAACCCTTTGCCATGCGCATAGTCCACTTGAGCTAGATGATGACGATGTTGTACTCCTCAGGATGGACCACCTTTCTTGATTGCGCCGGCTCGATGAAGACTAGTAGATTGCTCCCCCATACTCCACTATGGGTGGGCCACTCTTTGGCACATCTTCACAAGTCCATTGTCAACATAATGGATGGCAAGCTTCAAGCATGATCTCTTTGTAATGCTTCACTTGAACTTGCACACTGCAATCTTGATGACGATCACCACTTGATGTCATCTTCCATGGGTTGTATGGGATTTTCCTCTTGATGCGAGCCCATTGAAATATACCTAATCCCGAAAAGAACTCTCACATAGACCATGGTGTCGGGCTTGATGCACATGATCACGTATGGGGCCACGGGCCCCTATGTGGTTCGGCAGGGGTAAGGTCATGTTGCACAAAGAGCAAAGGTGGTGAGGCAGCACGACGACAAGACATTGGTGTTTTACCCAGGTTCGGTACACTGAGAATCGTAAAACCCTACTCCTGCTTTGGTGGATTTATTGGAGGAACACGAAGTACACGCAGTGCTCAGACCCGGCAAGGCTGCATTCGGGAGAGCTGTTATGCGAGTACAAATGTCCAAATGTCTGAATCCTTAGCTAGGTCGCCTTGGGCCTCCTTTTATAGCTCAAGGGGTAACCATAGTGGAAAAACTGACATTATCTAGTGATTAGATAGCCCACAGTTCTATCATAGCTAACTCTGGCACTTAGGACAAAATGCCATAAATGCTAACCTAGGTGGCGTGCGGGGATGCATTCCCGGCAGGCTTTTACCACCGCTTTAGCTAACTATTGCCCAATATCTTGACACGCCTCTAGACGGGTGTCAAGCGGGCATAATATGTCTTCCAGCGAGTCGCCACGTGCTTAGGGAGAGCCACTTGGCCACTTGGGGGCTCGACACCGCATCGAGAAATGACTGGCGTTGCGATGCGGTGGAGCGGTGGCCGATCGGCTTGCGCCTGCAGGGGGATGGCTTGCCGGGTCTTCTTGAAGATGTGTGCGCCTCGGTCCCCGGCAGGCACTGGGGACGTGACTGGCGCGGTTCGGGCCCGTTCTGGGTCATTGCATCGACCTTGCAGGCGTTGCTTAGCCAGCGTAGGTTGCTTCTGCCAGAGTCTTGGTCTTGAATGCTGGTTTCGTCTTCTTGATGCGCTCCTTGATCTCACGTAGAGCGGTTTCTCCGGCTTGGACTGCTTTTGACTGTGCGTACGTTGATGGGTTCTGCTACTACTGCCTGTGCATAAGTCAGGGGCACTGGGTACCCCAGTCCTAGTGCACCGACAGGAGCCCCCGAGTCTAGCCCAAATGCGCTCGCCCTGCGCCGTTGGGTCAGGCCCAAAATTTATGCACAGGCGCGCAATATGAGGGAGTAACTGCTAACTTTCAAGCCAGCATTTACCCACTACCTCAGGCCGTTTCCGCCATGCGCGCCGCATGCATTGCTGGGAGTTTGCGGTGGATGCACATGGCTCAAAGGCATGGGAGTGGCAGAAACTGCAGCGCCAGGGATTGGAGCAATGGGGCGGTTACCTGTTCGCCCGTGATCCTAGGTAGTGGGATTGGTGGAGATGGGCGGCTGCCTTGGAGCGGAGGAGAGCCAGCCCCCGTGCCCTTCCCTATAAATTGGGGGGTCACAACGGGCGATGCTCATTCATTCCCTTCTCCTCCACGATCTCAGGGTCACATAGCTTGCCCTTCTTTTCCCGTCTTTAGAGGCACCAGTCACCACTATGACAAGGGGGCGAGGACGACCCCCAGCTTCCGTCGCGGCGACGAGAGTTTCCCCTCAAGATCATTACGCTGCTTCAGCCGCAGTGGCGGAGGGCGGTTCCAGCGCGCGTGGTGGGAGCGCTGGAAGAGGCCGGGGCCAGCGCGGGGCTCGCGGCCGGGGGAGACGGAGCGCCGCACCCGATCCTCCTCCGCCGGCGGTTCCTCCCCCAGCGATGGAACATACTGAAGGTACGACGCTAGAGTTTGTCGTCAGTCTGCGTGGCCCTCCCCGTAGCCGTTTGCGACTCCCTCGCCCTTTCACCATGCTGATGGAGGCCGAGAAGCCGCATGTGATGTGGCTACGCGTGCACGGCTGATGTAATGATGCCATGCAGGCTGACGTCGAGTTTCCGGCCCCCCGGGTCATGTTCCTCAGGCACGGGTGGGAAACCTTCGCACGTGCCCATAACTTCATGGGTGGGCACGTCCTCTGCTTCAAGATGGTGGAGGCCACATGCTCTCTATCAAGATCTATGGGCATTCGGGCACTCGTCTTGGCTGATGCGAAGAGAGCTCGAGCGACGATGAAAGCTCCTCCTCGAGCAACAGCGACGAGGAGGACAGTGTCGGTGAAGACGACGACAGCGAGCCCCTGGTCGTCAAGACGGAGAATGACGACTCGGACTCCAGCTGACCGCCAGTCACACCATCACCGTCAGCTAGCCCCCCGGCAGAGCAATTTTCCGGGGGTTCTTGACTTGGGCGCCGCCTCCTCCCCCAGCTGGACCCTGGCAGGCTCGTGGACTCCGGCTTCACCTTCCCTGCCGGTGGTCCTGCCGAGCCGTGCCCTGCTGGTCCTGACGGGGTCAGGCTGGGCTTCTGCTTAGTCCCCCCTTTCGTCCTTTCTCCTTTTTGTAGCTTGTTCCTAGGGGAGAAAGTCCAATAAAGGGTTATTAAAGGGTTGTCCTCTAATGTATCTCTATCCATTTTGTACCGAAAATGGATGAAAGAATGCTATTTCTCTTCCTTAAGTACTACCCCTTTCTCCCCTTGTTTATACTGTGTTAGCATGTTTGTCTTTGCCGCACGGAACTATTTGCCGAGTCAGTACTAACCGCGAGCGCCAAGGGGGAGCGAGCCCCCGGCAGCAGGCTGGTATCATTCCCCGGCAAGGCTCCTTGTCGGTATCGGCGTGGCCCGACAAGGGTTTCCATTGCGTGAAGGACTCCATTGTACACAATCAAAAGGATAGCAAGGGTTTCCTTAAGGGAGCAAACGGCACCAAGCTTGGAATATGTGATTAGACTTATTTCAGGCAGTATCCCTTTCTGGAGTACGACGGGCCGCCATCCTTGTTTCTTTGCCCTTCTTCCTTGTTTTCCTGACGGTCAAACATGTAGGGCAAGAGGCCTCTGTCCTATGGAGAGAGAGAATGCGGTAACAAGGATCATAGGCTCATCAAGTACTCTTGTAAATTTCTAAAACTTAAAAGCGATAACATTGCAACATAAAAATGCATAGTAAACATGCAGTTCGATGGTATGATGCAATCCCTAGCTTTATTATTGCATGCACAGGGTCTGTGCCTGGCTTTGTACAAAGGGTTACATGCACTGCGGCAAGGCTTGTACAAAAGGTGGTTGCCGGGGACTGAGCCCGGCAACCGCGCCTTACGGGTAGAACTTACGAAGATGCTCAATATTCCATGAGTTAAGCATTTTGATGCCATCTTCGGTCTCCAGATGGACTGCACCAGGTCTGTTGACTCGTGCTACCCGGTAAGGGCCTTCCCACTTCGACGTCCACTTGTTGGTTCCCTTGGCGGACTGAACGCGCCTAAGGACAAGGTCGCCTTCCTCAAGGCTCTGGGCGTGGACCCTGCGGCTATGATAGCGGCACAGGGCTTGCTGCTAGCGTGCAGCACATACAGCGGCCCGGAGACAATCTTCCTAGAGGAGCATGGCATCGTCATGCCGTAGCTGCTCTTGCTCTACTTCATCGTAGGCAAGTACTCGAGGTGACTCGTATATGAGTTCCGTGGGGAGAACTGCTTCCGCCCCGTACACTAGGGAGAAGGGCGTCTGGCCGGTAGCTCGATTTGGTGTCATTCTGAGGGACCAAAGAAGCACCGGCAGCTCATCAATCTAGCGCTTGCCGCCTCTTCGCAGTTTATCGAAAGTTCTTGTCTTGCTCGTTGCTTCTTGGTTGGGCAACAGAGGTGAAGGAGACCTTGCTTCCAAGGCTTTGGATGTATTGCATAAAGGTGCGGCTCGTGAACTGGGTGCCGTTATCGTTGATCACCCTTTTGGGCACTCCAAATCGGCACACTAGTCCTTTCAGGAACTTGACAGCTGACTACGCGGTCACCTTTCTCACTGGTTCCACCTCGGGCCACTTTGTAAACTTGTCGATTGCTACGAACAAGAATTCAAAGCCCCCGACGGCGAGGGGAAAGGGGACCAAAATATCGAGCCCCTAGACTGAGAATGGCCAGGATAAAGGGATCGTCTCAAGAGCTTGCGCTGGTTGATGAATGTTCTTGGAATGGAACTGGCAGGCTTCAGACTTGGTGACTAGCTCAGTTGCATCCTGGAGGGCAGTGGGCAATTAGAAACCCTGCCGGAAGGCTTTTCTGGCAAGGACCCTTGATCCAATATGAGACCCACAGCCTCCGTGAATCTCTGCCAACAGCTTCAGTCCATCTTCCCGACGAATGCACCTCAATTTCACACCGTTTGGTCTTTTTCTGTACAGAGTGTCATCGACAAACTGGTACATACTTGACTGACGGGCTACTTTTTCGGCTTCTTCCTCCTCTTCGGGAAGTTCTCCTATTTGAAGGAAGTGGACTATATGTTGTGCCCAAGCTGGAGCCTGTGGCTCGACAACGAGGAATAATAGCATCGACTCGTTCGTGGGAGCGCTTACCTCGACCGCAAGAACCTGGGGTTCTGCAAGAGGGAGCTGCTCACCAACCGAAACGAGACTGTCCCCGGTAGCCTCTCTACCAGCGGCTTCAGGAAGTTCTGCCAGGAAATTCTTGCCGGAGTTCAAGTTTCTCCTTTTCCTGGTCATCGTTGTCGGGTATACTGATGGCTGAGTGGGGTGGAGGACAAAAGTTCCTGGTTCCAGAGGAAGCTTTTGCACGGCGCACTTTGATAGATGATTAGCGATGCTGTTTTCTGCACGTGGCACATGCTCTGCTTGTAATCCATCAAAGTGCTCCTCCAGCTTCCTCACCTCTTCCACGCATGCTTCCATCAACGGACTCTGATAATCTTTGTTGACTTGTTTCACCACGAGTTGAGAATATCCTCGGATGATCAGTTTCTTGATTCCCAACTCCACCGTGATTCTGAGCCCAGCAAGCCCCTCATACTCAGCGGTATTGTTGGTGGCCTCCTCTCGGGGAAAGTGCATTTGAAACACATATTTGAGATGCTCTCCGATGGGGGCGATGAGGAGCACGCTTGCTTCGGCGCCCTGAAGCGAAAAAGCACCGTCAAAATACATGATCCATTCCTTAGGCGCTTCTTTGCTGGGAAGAATTGTCTCTGAAGCCTCTTCATCTGGAAGTGCTCTCATACTTCAAACCAAAACTCGACAGCTCTAGCGCCCACTCAACTATCCTGCCAGTGGCTTCGGGGTTCCTCAATATACGCTGCAGCGGAAAGCGGGTGACAACTGTGATCTTGTGGCCTTGGAAGTAGTGGCACAGTTTCGTCAAGGCCATGATAAGGCCGAAGATCAGCTTTTGCACTCCAGAGTACCTTGACCTAGCCCCTTGTAACAAGGAGCTGACAAAGTATACTGGTCGCTGCACCACTTTCTTCTTTGCCACTTCCTTGAAACTGCCTTCGTTTGCTTTCTTAGGTTCCCCTTGGTTTGTATCAGGTCCTGCCACGAATGCATTGGTTCCACCCCTGTTGAAATCAGTCGCAGCGTCTGCATCTTCACCCACTTCTCGTTGTGCCACCAGCGCTGCACTAACCACTTAATTCGTTGCCGCCAAGTATAGTAGCAACGGTTCTTGCGGTTTAGGCGCGACTAAGGTGGGAGTGGAGGAAAGGTAAGCTTTCAGATCATGCAGCACTGCTTTTGCTTTTAGGGTCCACTTCATCGGGCCGGCCTTTTTCAGAATCTTGAAAAATGGCAGGGCGCGTTCAGCGGATTTGGAGATGAACCTACTCAACGCAGCAATGCATCTGTCCAAGCGTCTTACGTCCTTGACGGACTTGGGCGCTTGTATCTGCTCGATTGCTTTGATCTTGTCGGGATTGGCTTCTATTCCCCGCTGAGATACAAAGAACCCAAGCAGCTTGCCGGATGGGATACAAAACACACACTTCTCAGGGTTGAGCTTCAAATTGATCTTGCGCAAGTTCATAAAAGTTTCTTCCAAGTCTTGAATGAGAGTCGCTTCATCTCTGGTTTTGACTACTATGTCATCCATGTAAGCTTCCATGTTTCTGTGCAACTGAGGTTCAAATCCAATCTGCACAGCCCTTCCAAAGGTAGAATGAGCGCTCTTTAACCCAAAGGGCATACGTACAAAGCAGTACGTGCCACACGGAGTTATGAACGCGGACTTTTCTTCATCTTCCTTGGCCATGAATATCTAGTGGTATCCGGAGTATGCGTCCAAGAAGGAAAGCAAGTCACACCCGGAAGTGGAATCAACAATCTGATTGATGCGCGGCAAGGGAAAAGGGTCCTTTGGGTATGCTTAGTTCAAGTCAGTGAAATCAATGCAAAGCCTCCATTTCCCATTCGCCTTGCGCACCACTACCGGGTTGGCTAACCAAGTTGGATGCAACACTCCTCTGACCAAACCAGCTGCTTCGAGCTTCTTGATCTCCTCGGCGATGAACTGCTGCCGCTCCAAGGCTTGCTTTCTAACTTTTCTCTTGATGGGTCTGGCATGAGGGCAGGCAGCAAGGTGGTGCTCAATTACCTCCCAGGGAATACCGGGGATATCAGATGGTTGCCAAGCAAACACATCGACATTCGCCCGCAGGAAGGCAACGAGCCTGCTTAACTATTTGTCATTAAGGGTGGCACTGATGGTAAACGTACCATCAGCGCCATCCTGCCCTGTCAGGACCTTCTTCATCGCAGGATAGGTGACCTTGGATCTTTTGCTAGTGGAACTCTCCGGCAGGTCATCGACGGATGCAGCGCACTCCGAAGAGGCGCGCTTCCCGGAGTCCTTGCCGATGTCCCTGCTAGACTTCTTCCCCTTCTTCGATTCCTTGGCGGGAACTGGGGTTTCCGCGACCTCAGCCACTACCCCGTCTCGATACATCTTGTCCACACATATAACTACATCCTTCTTATCAGATGGAATGGAGATGATTCCCATGGGCCCAGGCATCTTCAAAGTGTTGTAAGCATAGTGGGATGCTGCCATGAATTTTGCCAGAGCTGGGTGACCAAGAATTCCATTGTACGGCATAGGGAGTTCGACCACATCAAACACGACCTTCTCAGTCCGGTAGTTCAACCCACCGCCAAACGTCATAGGAAAAGTGATCTTCCTCTTCGTCAATGATGATAGGCATGCAGGACCATTTGAGTGGCCTTCTAGACTCTGCAACTGGCTCCATGGCGTTGATCTCACGCGCCCACTGCTTGAGCTGACAATGAGAGCAATGCAAGGACACACCGCCGTCAACACACATGGCTTCAGTTGCCCTCTGGAATTCTCGATCACTGGACTCTTCTTCATCATCCTCATCATCACTCATATCATCTCTTTCTTTCTTCTCACGACCTCTAGCAGGTTTTTCCTTCTGCTTCGGGGCCTTGCCGCGGCAGCCCCCTCTACAACCACGACCCTTCCCGGCAGTGCCATCTTGGCCTCTCTCCTTGTCACGCTTCTCGTATTCAGCCTTATGCTTCTCAGCAAGCTGCTCAACTTGGTGGCATTCTTGGAGATCATGACCTTTGGCGCGGTGGATTTTGTAGTGTGGCCCGTCGGACATTCTGGTTTTCTCTGCCGCCGCGGCCTCCCAGCAATCAGCGCACGCGACAGCTCCCTTGCCGAGGGCCTTGGCCTTGGCCTTCTTGCCGGCACTGAGATCACCAGAGCTCTCAACAGACAACACTGCCTTTCCCTTATGCTTCTTATTGCGCCTTCGGCTTCTCCCCTTCGGGCCACGGGCATCATCGTCGTCATTTGAGTCGACTTCGACGCCAGCCTCCTCTCCTGGGAGTCGCCTTCCTTCCTCGCCACGAGCACACTTGGCCGCCAATGTGTACAACTCATTGACGGTCTTGGGGAGTCTAACATTCATCTTGGCCCGCATCCTCATGTTGCGCATGTTCGAATGGAACGCGGCAATCATGGCTACAGGGTGTATCTCTGGAATATTGCGGTGTACTCGACTGAATCTCTGGATGTACTTCTGAAAGGTTTCTCCCTCCTTCTGCGGAAGGACTTGCAGGTCGCTGGGCTGTCCTGGCTAATGGTGGCCACCTGTGAAGGCGCCGACAAACTCGTTGCACAAGTCAGCCCATGATGAAAGAGAGTTCTCTAGCACGTGCATCAGCCACGATCTCACATTTGGCTTAAGCGCCAAAGGGAAATAGTTGGTGAGCACCTTCTCATCTCTTCCCTCGGCGGCTTGAACGGCTATCATATAGATGCCCAGGAATTCCGCCAGGTTTAGCTTTTTGTCGTATTTCTCCGTCAGTCCAGGTTTGAAACCTCGGGCCGATGGCCAACAGACCTGTCGTAGCTCGCGAGTGAAGGCAGGGTACCCAACCTCATAAGGCAGGTACCCGCCAGCACTGGGCACGGGGTTGCCAGCATCTGGGCCGTTGCGTCTGTCAGATTGACGGTGTGCTTCTCGGCGTCGCTCTATGGTGACGCGTGCGTCTTCCCTCCGCCGGTCTTCCAGGACACGCCGCTGGTCCCAGCGATCGTGCGGGCCGAACGAGGCCATAGATGCTTCGTCAGGCTCGTCGGCATATGGAGCTCGTTGTGGCTGGCTTTGGGTCTGTTGTCGCAGAGGGGGTTGCACCGTTGGCACGGCCCCCTCGACACGATCGTCAGCCTGGGCCGACGTCGCCGTCCGCGGGCTTCGCGACGGCTCTGTATGCTACTATTTGCTGGCTTCGACGAAGCCGATCAAACTCTGGATGGTGGCTGTCCACTCGTCCATCTTGTCAGCCGCCGGCGGGAAATTTAACAGCAGTTGGGCCCGCGCCATCACTTCCGCTGCCGTGGCCGGCATGGCTAGAGAGGCGGATCCCGACGTCGCTCGACTCCTGGTGGAAACAAGAGGGGCGTCCCGGCATTCTTCTCGCCGTGCACCGATCGCCAGGGCGGTCTGACATGGAGGAGGTCAAACTTGTGGGTCTACGGTCCCATTCGGCGCTCCATCTTGCTTTGGGTGAGGCGCGCGCCTAGCAGCTGCGCCTCTGACACACGCAGCCGGAAGATCACAGCTTGCCCCAGATTGGGAGCCGTTGTTGCGGCCGCAGCCACTAGTGCGGCGGGGAGGTGGCGACTGAACGTTTCCTCCGCCCGTGGCACTAGGGCCGAGCTCGCCAAGACGTAGCTGATGTTGCTCCTCTTTGGCATTCTCCACTCCAGCTACGGCCGCTCGGGACACGACAGTCGCATCGCCCATGGCGCCTGCCTCACTCGTCGCCGCCGCGGTGCCAACGGCATCCGGAGCTGCATGCGAGGGGGCCTTCGAAGTGGAGGGATGCGCGGTCGCGCCGGGCTTCTTCTTGGGAGCCATAGAGGAAGAAGACGGCGATGAAGATTGACACGCTGCTCACGATCTTGGGTTCGTGCAAATGATGCTTCCCCCTACCTAGCGCGCCAGGTATGTCGGCGCTTGATGCACATGATCACCTATGGGGCCACGGGCCCCTTTGTGGTTCGACAGGGGTGAGGTCATGTTGCACAAAGAGCAGAGGTGGTGAGGCAGTACGACGACAAGACACATGTGTTTTACCCAGGTTCGGGCCGCTGAGAAGCGTAAAACCCTACTCCTGCTTTGGTGGATTGATCGGAGGAACACGAAGCACACGCAGTGCTCAAACCCGGTAAGGTTGCGTTCGGGAGAGCTGCTACGCGAGTACAAATGTCCAAAGGTCCGAATCCTTAGCTAGGTCGCCTTGGGCCTCCTTTTATAGCTCAAGGGGAAACCACGGTGGCAAAATAGACATTATCTAGTGATTAGATAGCCAACAGTGCTATCATACCTAACTCTGGCACTTAGGACAAAATGCCATAAATGCTAGCCTAGGTGGCGTGCGGGGATGCATTCTCGGCAGGCTTTTACCACCGCTTTAGCTAACTATTGCTCAATATCTTGACACGCCTCTGGACAGGTGTCAAGCGGGCATAATCTGTCTTCCAGCGAGTTGCCACATGCTTAGCAAGAGCCACATAGCCACCTGGGGGCTCGACACCGCATCGACAAATGACTGGCATTGCGATGCGGTGGAGCGGTGGCCGAACGGCTCGCGCCTGTCGGGGGATGGCTTGCCGGGTCTTCCTGAAGATGTGTGCGCCTCGGTCCCCGGCAGGCATCGGGGACGTGACTGGCGCGGTTCCGGCCCGTTCTGGGTCATTGCATCGACCTTGCCGGCGTTGCTTAGCCAGCGTTGGTTGCTTCTGTCGGAGTCTTGGTCTTGAATGTTGGTTTCGTCTTCTTGATGCGCTCCCTGATCTCACGTAGAGCGGCTTCTCCGGCTTGAACTGGTTTTGACTGTACTTACATTGATGGGTTCTGCTACTACTGCATGTGCATAAGTCAGGGGCACTGGGTACCCCAGTCCTAGTGCACCGACACATGGGTTAGTACACAAAGCGTAATGGACAATGCTTACCATACCATGGGATCACTTGATTCCTCTCAGTACATCTTGTATGCTTTGTGTGTTGATCAATTGTATTCACTCTTTGACTTAGTCTTGATCAACCTTGTATCTTATCTTCTCTCTACGTAAAGATGATGTCTTGAAGGTAAACATGAATGCTCACACAATCTTCTTCTTCTAGACATGCTTGCAATAAGCTCAACTCTCACATGACCAAATTTTTGATAAAACCTTGAATACCACCTTGGTCACCACATAAACTCCTTGAAACTAACAGATGGACTTCCAGAAGTGCCTATGGAGAAATCCTTCGAATATAATTCAAGGCAACCATTAGTCCATAGGGATTGTCATCAATTACCAAAACCACACATGGACAAATGTGCTCTTACAGCTAGCTCTATCACTGACGTCTAGAGCACGAAACTTGTCCTCCACTATTCTCTTAAGACTTGCTTGATTTAGCAGAATATCCTTGATGTTCTTCTCCATCCCTTGGATGGTGCTGATGACGTAGGACATTTGATCACTCGTCATTTTAGGGACCTGAGCACTATTGGCTCTAGATCCCTCTGCCTTTGTCTTTCTTCTCTCCTGCCTTCTTAGGCATAGATTTTGAAGTCCATGGAGATTCAAGAGAAAGAGTCATAGATGCCCTAGCACTCTCTGGTGATCTCATAGCTTCTGAACTGGCATACTCCTTTCTCATTGGCCTCTTTGTAGAAGTGCCCCTACCAGCAGCTCTCTTGACAGCTTTCTCCTTCTTGTCCTACTGCTTCTTGGCTAGGACCTCCTCATGCAAAAAATCTGAGTCCTCTTCATCAGAATTAAATTTCTTTCTTGCCCTAGTGGTTGCGATGGGCAGGCCATGAGACCTGGGGGTGCCAGGAAGGCTGGAACCTCGGAAGATGAACTATCCTCTGGGCTAGTGCCAGCACTGACATTCACACTTGGTTCCGTGAAATCATTATCCCTGTCCTCTAAACCAGACATGTGATACTCATGATATGCGTTGGGTTTTCCGTGAAGAGGAATGGGTAATCGCATCACAAAGTGGGTAAGTATTTCCCTTAGTTATGAAACCAAGGTTTATCGAACCAATAGGAATACCAATCCTCAACCGTCTTCAGTTGCTGCAAACAAAAGAACAAACAACTTGCACCCAACGCCGGCAAGAGGGTTGCCAATCCCCTTGATCTCGTTATTTGCAAGCAAGTGAGTTGTGTATATAATTGTAGATAATAGTAAAGTGTAAAATAAAATAAAAGGTAATAAATAACAACAAGGTAATGATAGCGTTTGTGAATTTATATGTGAATAGACCCGGGGACCGTAGAGTTCTCTAGTGGCATCTCTCATAAGCAAATCATACGGTGGGTAAACAAATTACTGTTGGGCAATTGATAGAAAAGCGAATAATTATGCGATGTTCATGACAATGATCATGTGTTTATAGCATCACGTCCATAAGCAAATAGGCTGACTCCTGCCTGCACCTACTATTATTACTCCACCCATCGACCACTATCCAACATGCATCTAGAGTATTAAGTAAAACAGAGTAATGCTTGGAGAACACTGACATGATGTAAACAAAGTAAACTCAATCAATATGAATAAACCCCATTGTTTTATCCTTAGTAGCAGCAACACAAAGACGCATCTTGTCCCATTCTATCACTGGGATATAGAAACTCGCCAGGTTGAACCTACTACAACGCACTACTCCCACTGAAGAAATATCAATCTAGTTGGCAAAACTACATCAATAGATCAGAAAGTATTACGAAGCTATAATGATCATGCAAATAAGAATCATACTAATCAGATTTGACTCAAATACTTTTCATGAATAATTTGAACATAAACTCACAATTCATCAGATCCCAACAAACACACCATACAAAGGGATTACATTGGATAGATCAAGGCAAAGATGCGATGAACATTGTATTGAAGATCGAGAGAGAGAGAGAGAGAGAGAGAGAGAGTGCCATCAAGGTACTACCTACGGACCCGTAGGTCTGTGGTGAACTACTCACACATCATGGTGAGGGCAGCAAGGTTGATGAAGAGGCCCTCCATGATCGATCTCCCCTCCGACAGGGTGTCGGAACGAGGTGTAGATGGCCTCCCATCGTAACAGAGACTTGCGACGGCAGAAAAAGTGTTTCAGGAGTGCTTCTGGTGTTTTTAGGGTAGATGGGAATTTATAGGCCAGAGAACGACATCGGGAGACATTCCAGGGGGCCACCACATATCTGGCCGCGGCCCCCTGGGTCGGCGGCTGGATGTGTGGTGCGCCCCTGGTGCATCTCCTGGCCCTCCTCCGAAGTTTCTAGGACTTGTATTGGTCCAAAAAAAATCACCAAAAAGTTTCATGGCAATTGGACTCTGTTTGGTATGGTAACTCTGAAAAGGCAAAAACACGCAGAAAACAGGAACTGGTACTGGGCACTGTGTCAATAGGTTAGTGCTCAAAAATACTGTAAATTGGTAAATAAATACCCAAAAAGTATCCTAGAATGACAATATGTTAGCATGGAACAATAAAAAATTATAGATACGTTGGAGACGTATCAGCATCCCCAAGCTTAATTCATGCTCGTCCTCGAGTAGGTAAATGATAAAAACATAATTTTTGATTTGACATGCTACCCATTAAGTAATCTTTGGTATGTATGCTCATTGAGAAATGATGAATTAACAAACAACAACATAGTAATATTTACAAGTATAAGAAACAAAATCATTAATTTTTCAAAGTATACGATCCTAAAAGAGTGTTTACCCCTATCCATCTTAATATATTAGCAAGGCATGGCTCCATATTCACCACATAGATACAAATGTTAAGCTCCACAGTGTCAAAGTCAGGCAATTGGATCGTACTTTTTCAATATGCATCAACTTTTGTTCTTCACGCAATACATGGTGGTAGGTATAGAATATGGACATAGCATATAGGTGGAATAGAATATGGTGGTAGGTATCAAAGGGGTAAAAGTGGAGAAGATAGTCTCGCATCAACTAGGCGTACAAACGAGCTATGGAGATGCTCATCGATAGATATCAATGCGAGGAGTAGGGATTGACATGCAAATGATGCACTAGAGATATAAGTGTATGAAAGCTCAACTGAGGCTAAGTGGGGTGTGCATCTTCCATGGGTTGTATGGGATCTTCCTCTTGATGCGAGCCCATGGAAATATACCTAACCCTGCAAAGAACTCTCACGTAGACCATGGGTTAGTACACAAAGCGTAATGGACAATGCTTACCATACCATGGGATCACTTGATCCCTCTCGGTACATCTTGTATGCTTTGTGTGTTGATCAACTGTATTCACTCTTTGACTTAATCTTGATCAACCTTGTATCTTATCTTCTCTCTTCATAAAGCTGATGTCTTGAAGGTAAACATGAATGCTCACACAATCTTATTCTTCAAGACATGCTTGCAATAAGCTCAACTCTCACATGACCAATCTTTGGACAAAACCTTGAATACCACCTTGGTCACCATATAAACTCCTTGAAACTAACAGATGGACTTCAAGAAGTGCCTATGGACTAATCCTTTGAATATATTTTAAGGCAACCATTAGTCCATAGGGATTGTCATCAATTAACAAAACCACACATGGAGAAATGTGCTCTTACAGCTAGCTCTGTCACTTTGACATCTAGAGCATGAAACTTGTCCTCCATTGTCATCTTAAGACTTGCTTGATTTAGCAGAATATCTTTGATGTTCTTCTCCATCCCTTGGATGGTGCTGATGAGGTAGGACATTTGATCACTCTTCGTTTTAGGGACCTAGGCACTAGTGGCTCTAGCTGCCTCTGCCTCTGTCTGTTCTTCTCTCCCGCCTTCTTAGGCATAGATTTTGATGTCCTGGGAGATTCAAGAGAAAGAGTCATAGATGCCCTAGCACTCTCTGGTGCTCTGATACTTCCATCTTGCATCATGTTTTCCTACTGTTATTTATAATGATTTTATGCATAATAATGCTTTGGGGAGTATTTCTAATGCTTTTTCTCTCATAATTTGCAAGGTCTGCACAAAGAGGGAGAATACCTGTCGGGGCCCCGATCCTAAGCCATAAGAATCTAGCATGTAACACATCACATCACATTGCGGCCTCACGCACGGTTAACTCCACGGCTGCCACCTTACCTGGGCCGGGACCGTTTGCGCCTTTTGGCTCACGTATGTAAATATGTCGCTAGCATTCAAATGTCAAAGAACCCGGGTCGACATGACTAGTCGTAGCACCCAAGTGGCACATCCGTATAGGGACAGGCATACGTAACCCTACAATGCAGGTGTCGGCCTCTAGCATGTGTAGACGAGAAATAGCAAGCTACAAGGACTCCATTACGCCGTGGGACATAAATGTCATCACTTCACGTAGATAAGTCGTAGCAGGCTACAGGGACTCCATTACACTGTGAGACATTTCCCCGAAGGGACAGACACAACAACAAAGAAGGATACATGCCGGTCAATCAATGTGTCCGGAGCAGTAGCAAGCTACCAAGGCTCGGTGGAAGCACAAAGAGGCAGTTCCCTGTAAAGAGTACTACTAAAGGCACACAACTAGGTGTGGAATCCCATACATACCGTTGCACGTCGCACGTACGCACGGCATGCCCGATATGCATAGATACAACTATGGCATCACAACATAACCAAACAACAACACAACATTTATTTAGAAGGCTCATAAGAGCCAACATAGTGTGATATTACAAGCAGGGGTCACATGACCCAACACACAAGTCATACAAGCAACAAGCGGAAGCAGAATCATGTCTGGGTACAGACATCTAGAAAAGAAGAAGGTTGGGGGAGCATGTCTATCTACAAGACCATCCATAGGAACCAGACCTCTGTCTGGGATTTCCAAGCTAGTCGGTCAACATCGATCCTATTGTAGAAACCACTAGCAAGACTGGAGTCTCCTCTGCAAAAACATAATTAAGCAACGGTGAGTACAGAGGTACTCAGCAAGACTTACATCAGAACTAACTACATATGCATCGGTATCAACAAAGGGGGGTGTGGGGTTTAATGCAGCAAGCCAGCTTTGACTCAGTGGCTATCCTGTACTACGACTAACAATACTTTGAAAGGTTTGTGAAACGTACACGAGTCCACTAAAACCACAACAATACACTACCATGGATCCGCTCCCATCTTCCTACGAGAGTGCCATCCACAGTACTCACACTTGTCTTGAAGCTTTTATGAGTAACCATTAAAGTTGTCTATGAACCATATAAGTTTCCAAGTAGTCCATATCCACGGACGCGACTATTCGAATAGATGAATTACCCTGCAGGGGTGTACTTCGTCACACATGCTCCCGCCACTTATAGCTATGTGCACGTAAAAGGCACCTCGGCAACCTTCAAGCGGAAGCCTAGCGAGGGAGTCGGCCACGACCTGACTAACCACACAAGACTCTAGTCCAGGTTTATCGCCTATTTGAGACTGAACCGGCAAGGAAGTCTGGCCGAAGTTTCCTGTAGGGCCCCAAACAATGTGTGCAGGGTTTCCAAGCCCACCTCGACGGATGGTACTATGCTTGGTACACCGGGCCATGGTGCCTAGTCTGTCCCAAGCCCACCTGTACTGGGTGCCACTCGGTAGACTACTAGCAAGACCTACAAACACCAGAAACTAGTTGCAACTCCTAGACAGAGGTCAAGGTGATTAA
This sequence comes from Elymus sibiricus, assembly GCA_039707655.1. Classification (NCBI taxonomy): domain Eukaryota; kingdom Viridiplantae; phylum Streptophyta; class Magnoliopsida; order Poales; family Poaceae; genus Elymus; species Elymus sibiricus. The sequence continues at coordinate 285,929,562 of CM077675.1, forward strand.
TAAGTCGAGAGAGTTAATTAAGGATCCCAATGTGTGGTAGTAGCTAGTATTGGATAACATACACAGGACTCAGTTCTTAAGAACGGTCCCAATGAGACAATCCACCATGTACTCCTACATGGCCTCTCATCGCCACCTTTACCAAATCAGGTTCAACACTTAACTCTCAACATCAGAACACATTCAGTTCACTCCGGTTCATCACCCAGATGAACCAGACCTGACACAACTCTAAGCATAGCAAGCATAATAGGGTAATGGCACAACATGGCACAAGCATCTACCAGGTATGCTAGGTTGCTTGGTTTAGCTATTTACTATGACAATGACAGGTCATGCAGAGGAATGGGTTCAACTACCGGAACAGGTAAAAGTTGAATCGTTTTGTCCTAATGCAATAAATGAGAGCAAGAGCGAGAGAGTGGGATTGTATCGGAGATGTTCAAGGGGGGTTGCTTGCCTGATAAGATGATCACACGTTACTGCTCCTCTGATGGATACTCGACCGTATCCTCCGGAACAGTGCCTAACACGAAGAACAACCATCGAAGGGGGACAAATCAATACACCTCAAATGCAACAATATGATGCATGAATATGACATTGCAATATGATGTGGTTTGGCCTAATGCACCTAGCAGCATGTTTAGATGAAGTAGGTTTGAACCCAAGGTTCAAATTCAACTTCATATATGAAGCTCCATATTGTATTTGAACAAAATGTCCAAGTTCTCCTATTTAGGTTGCCCTATCATGCATGAAAATGGTACAGATGGATTCATTGAATTTTTCTGATAAATTTTCATATATAAATTATTTCAATCTGACTTATAGATTAATTTATATGAATTTCCTAAGTTTTCAGCAATTTCTGGAATTATTTTAAAAAATCCAGAATGTATTTATTACATCAGCCATGTGTCAGCATGACGTCAGCCTGGTCAACTGACCAATTCAGGTCAAATCTGACCTATGGGGCCAGCCGGTCAGTGACCCGGGGCTAAGCAGGGGTTAAACCCGCGCTGACCTGAGGTTTGACCCACAGCGGGGCCCACTGTCAGCCTCTGGGGGGGTCGATTAAGTGATCATTAGCCACTAATGATCTTGCAACGTCATCGCTAACCGGCGGCGAGTCGCCGGTGACCAAAACCGTGGCGGCAGTGCGCCGGAGCAGCTCGGGACGATGCTACAGAGGCCGGTTGGAGCGCCGTTTGATGCTACGGCGAGCTGGTGGTGCGCCGCATCCAGTTGTGCATACAGCTCGAGTCGGGGGGCCTAAAACGACGGCAGCGGTGGTTTGTGCAGTGGCCGGAGTTCGGTCATCGTCGGAATCGGCTCTGGGGTGGCTAAAGCACCCGTTTCTTTGCACCTACAGGTTCTACGCTCGCCCGCGAGGTTGTTGCACATGGTGGGGTGTGCAACAACTCACCGGAGTTGGGCCGGCGATGAGCTCGTGCGGCGGGGCGATCCGGTCGATGGGGAAACGACGGCTACGGCGGCTAATACTGGCGGGGCAGAGAGGGGTTTGACGGAGAGGCTCACAACGCGTCGGACGGCAGGCTTGGCGGGCTCGGGGAGGCACCGGAGGCAGCGAAGCGATAGCGGCGATCCACGGCGCCGGAGGTTGAAGACGGCGCAATGGATGCTCTGCGGGGCGTCCGGGCTTCTGTGGCTCGTCAAGGATGGAGCTGACGTCGAGGATGAGCATCTGGACGTGGAGCAGGGGCGAGAGGGCGACCGTGGCTACGGTTTCAGCGGCGGCGAGCTCATGGAGCTTCGGCCATGGCGACGGGAGGGCGAGAGAGAGGAGGTGGGGGGGCAAAGGCGACGTCGGCTCGATCCGGACGGCATCGGGGTAGTCATCCCCGACGTCGACGTGGCCCGGGGGAGGCAGGCACGCCGGTGGCGTGGCACGCCTGCGGCGCCGTGCGCCGTGCTCTCCTTCGCCTCTGCCTTCTGGCAGAGGCGGGAGATGACTGGCATGGGCCAGTGGGCCTCCCAGGTAGGTTGGGCCCGGTAAGGTTCTTTCCTTTTTTCCATTTCTGTTTCTTTTCTATTTATTTATTTTAAGTTTGGATCCAAAGAAATAGTAGATCATTTTATAAACTCCTGAAAATAATTGGGGGAAGTATCTGAATTATTCTAGAGACCCATGCAAATTTTCAGAATTATTGGAGCTTTTTTTTAAAATTATACATAGTATTTTCTTCCTCCAATTCAAATAGTTATTGTTTTAAATCAGTAAACAAAATAGGCATGGAAAAATATACTTCACCACTGGTTTATGTTTCCACATTTTTCTAGAGATGATGAACATTTTTGGAGAGCCATTCTGGTTTATTGAAAATCATTTTAGGTGATCCTATTTGAATTCAAATTGTGCTAGGGTTTGTGTTGGAAATATGCCCTAGAGGCAATAATAAATTGGTTATTATTATATTTCCTTGTTCATGATAATCGTTTATTATCCATGCTATAATTGGATTGATTGGAAACTCAAATACATGTGTGGGTACATAGACAACACTGTGTCTCTAGTATGCCTCTAGTAAACTAGCTCGTTGATCAAAGATGGTCAAGGTTTCCTGGCCATAGACATGAGATGTCATTTGATAACGAGATCACATCATTAGGAGAATGATGTGATGGACAAGACCCAAACTATGAACGTAGCATATGATCGTGTCAGTTTATTGCTATAGTTTTCTGCATGTCAAGTATCTGCTCCTATGACCATGAGATCATGCAACTCACTGACACTGGAGAAATACCTTGTGTGTATCAAATGTCGCAACGTAACTGGGTGACTATAAAGATGCTCTACAGGTATCTCCGAAGGTGTTTGTTGAGCTAGCATGGATCGAGACTGGGATTTGTTACTCCGTATGACGAAGAGGTATCTCAGGGCCCACTCGGTAATACAACATCACAATAAGCCTTGCAAGCAATGTGACTAAAGAGTTAGCCACGGGATCTTGTATTACGAAACGAGTAAAGAGACTTGCCGGTAACGAGATTGAACTAGGTATAGAGATACCGACGATCGAATCTCGGGCAAGTAACATACCGAAGAACAAAGGGAACAACGTACGAGATTAACTGAATCCTTGACATAGAGGTTCAACCGATAAAGATCTTCGTGGAATATGTAGGAACCAATATGGGCATCCACGTCCCGCTATTGGTTATTGACCGTAGAGGTGTCTCGGTCATGTCTACATAGTTCTTGAACCCGCAGGGTCTGCACACTTAACGTTCGGTGACATTTTGGTAGTATTGAGTTATGTATGGTATTGACCGAAGGTTGTTCGGAGTCCCGGATGAGATCTCGGAGATCACGAGGAGCTCCAGAATGGTCCGGAGGTAAAGATTGATATATAGGAAGTCCCGTTTTGGCCACCGGAAAAGTTTCGGGCATTTCCCGTAGTGTACTGGGAGTGCCGGAGGGCCATCGGGAGGGGCCACCCACGCGCGGGAGGCCACATGAGCCTTAGGGGTGATGCACCAGCCCTTAGTGGGCTGGGCAAACCAGCCCCACAAGGCCCATGCGGATAGGAGGTGGGAGAAGGAAAAACCCCAAGTGGAGGAAGGATTTTCCAAGTAGGATTGGAATCCTACTTGGAGTAGGATTGGAGGTGGACTCCTCCACCTCCTCCTAGTTCGGCCGAATCCTCCTTGTGGAGGGTTTGAGGCTACCTCCTCCCCTCCCTTCCTCCTATATATACTAGAGGATTTGAGGGCAGCCCCAACCCTAATTGCCACGTGATGCCCTCTTCTTCCTCTAGATCGTTTCTCCTCTAGTCTAGTTTCGGCGGTGCTTAGGCGAAGCCCTGCCGGAATAGTTCCACCACCACCGCCGCTGCGCCGTCACGCTGCCGGAGAACTCATCTACCTCTCTGCTCCCTCTTGTTGGATCAAGAAGGCGGAGATCGTCATCGAGCTATACGTGTGCTGAACGCGGAGGTACCGTCCGTTCGGCACTAGATTGGAAGGACCGTGATTGGATCGCGGGACGGATCATGATTGGATCGCGAGGCGGATCATGATGGGATCGCGGGACGGCTTGCGATTTGGATCGCGAAGACATTCGACTACATCAACCGCGTTTCTTAACGCTTTCGCTTAGCGATCTACAAGGGTATGTAGATCCACTCTCCCTCTCGTAGATGCTCATCACCATGGATAGATCTTGCGTGTGCGTAGGAAAATTTTTGTTTCTCATGCAACGTTCCCCAACAGTGGCATCATGAGCTAGGTCTATGTGTAGATGAGATCTCGAGTAGAACACAAAGGAGTTTGTGGGCGTTGATATTCAGATTGCTTCCTCCCTTGGTCTTTTCTTGATTCGGCGGTATTGTGGGATGAAGCAGCCCGGACCAAGCTTACTCGTACTCTTACGAGAGACCAGTTCCATCAACTGACATTTAACTTCGTTGCATAAAGATGGCTGGCGGGTGTCTGTCTCTCCTACTCTAGTTGGATCGGATTCGACAAAGGCGGTCCTTGAGAAGGTTGAATAGCAATTTGTGTATTGCTACTTCTTGAGCATGCGTTGGTTTTCCCTTGAAGAGGAATGGGTGATGCAGCAAAGTAGATAAGTATTTCCCTCAGTTGTTGAGAACCAAGGTATCAATCCAGTAGGAGATACAAGCAAGTCCCCATTAGATGTACCTACATAAAAGAATCAAACTCTTGCACCCAACGCTATAAAGGGGTGTCAATCCCTTCACGGTTACTTGCAAGGATGAGATCTGATAGAGATAAATGGAAAAGATTGCTGAAAGTAAAAAACACAAGTAAATAGATCTAAAAATATAAGATGGAAAATAGACCCGGGGGCCATAGGTTTCACTAGAGGCTTCTCTCATGAAGGCAAATATTACGGTGGGTGAACAAATTACTGTCGAGCAATTGATAGAAAAGCGCATAGTTATGACGATATCCCAGGCAATGATTATGCATATAGGCATCACGTCCGTGTCAAGTAGACCGAAAGGATTCTGCATCTACTACTATTACTCCACACATCGATCGACTCCTGCCTGCATCTAGAGTATTAAGTTCCTGAAGAACAGAGTAACACATTAGGTAAGATGACATGATGTAGAGGGATAAACTCAAGCAATATGATGAAAACCCCATCTTTTTATCCTCGATGGCAACAATACAATACGTGCCTCGCTACCCCTACTATGTCACTGGGTGAGGACACCGCAAGATTGAACCCAAAACTAAGCACTTCTCCCATTGCAAGAATTACCAATCTAGTTGGCCAAACCAAACCAATAACTCGAAGAGACTTGCAAAGATATGAAATCATGCATATAAGAATTCAGAAAAGACTCAAATAATATTCATAGATAATCTGATCATAAACCCACAATTCATCGGATATCGACAAACACACCGCAAAAGAGTATTACATCGGATGGATCTCCATGAAGATCATGAAGAACATGGTATTGAAGAACAAAGAGAGAGAAGAAGCCATCTAACTACTAGCTATGGACCCGAAGGTCGGTGGTGGACTACTCACGCATCATCGGAGGGGCAATGGAGTTGATGTAGATGCCCTCCGTGATTGAATCCCCCTCCGGCAGATTACCGGAAAAGGCTCCAAGATTGGATCTCACGAGAACCGAGGCTCCTGGTGGCGGAAAAGTGTTTTCGTGGCTCTCTCTGGTATCCAGGGAATATTTGTGAATTTATAGGCCGAAGAGTAGGGTTAGGAGGGCTGCCGTGGGCCCACAAGCCAGGGGGCACGCCCTACCCCCCTGGGCGCGCCCCTGTGGCTGGTGGCCACAAGGCGGCTCTCCTGCCTTGGTCTCCAAGCTTGGTAGGTGTCTTCTGGTCCAAGAAAAATCATTCCGAAGATCTTATTCCGTTTGGACTCCGTTTAATATTCCTTATCTGCAATACTCAAAAACAAGGAAAAAACAAAAACTGGCACTAGGCACTAGATTAATAGGTTAGTCCCAAAAATAATATAAAATAGCATATTAATGCATATAAAACATCCAAAACAGATAATATAATAGCATGGAACAATCAAAAATTATAGATACGTTGGAGACATATCAAGCATCCCCAAGCTTAATTCATGCTCGTCCTCGAGTAGGTAAATGATAAAAACAGAATTTTTGATGTGGAATGCTACCTAACATATTTATCCATGTAATATTCTTTATAGTGGCATGAATATTCAGACCCGTACAATTCAATACTATAACTTAATATTGACATAAAGACAATAATACTTAAAGCATACTAATAAGCAATCATAGCTTTCAAAATACCATGGCTAAAGAAAGTTATCCCTACAATATCATATAGTCTGGCTATGCTCCATCTTCCCCACACAAAGTATCTAAATCATGCACACCCCCGATGACAAGTCAAGCAATTGTTTCACCCCTTTTATGTTCTCAAACCTTTTCAACTCTCACGCAATACATGAGCGTGAGCCATGGATATAGCATTATGGGTGGAATAGAATGTGGTGGAGGTGCAAGGGAAAAGGAGAAGATAGTCTCACATCAACTAGGCGTATCAACGGGCTATGGAGATGCCCATCAATAGATATCAATGTGAGTTAGTAGGGATTGCCATGCAACGGATGCACTAGAGCTATAAGTGTATGAAAGCTCAAAAGGAAACTAAGTGGGTGTGCATCCAACTCGCTTTCTCACGAAGACCTAGGGCACTTTGAGGAAGCCCATCATTGGAATATACAAGCCAAGTTATATAATGAAAAATTCCCACTAGTATATGAAAGTGACAAAATAGGAGACTCCCTATCATGAAGAACATGGTGCTACTCGAAGCACAAGTGTGGAAAAGGATAGTAACATTGTCCCTTCTCTCTTTTCTCTCATTTTTTTTCTTTTTTTTCTTTTTTTTTCTTTTTTTTTCTTTTTGGTGGGCATCTTTGGCCTCTTTTTTTTTGGGCTTCGCTGGCCTCTTTTATTTTTTGTAAAGTCCGGAGACTCATCCCATCTATTGAGGGAATCATAGCTTCCATCATCCTTTCCTCTCATGGGACAATGCTCTAATAATGAAGATCATCACACTTTTATTTACTTACAACTCGAAACTTAGAACAACATATGAATCTATATGAATGCCTCCGGCGGTGTACCGGGATGTGCAATGATCTAGCATAGCAAATGACATCAAAAAAACGGGCAAGCCATAAAAACATCATGCTAGCTGTCTTACGATCATGCAAAGCAATATGACAATGATGGTGCGTGTCATAATAAACGGAACGGTGGAAGTTGCATGGCAATATATCTCGGAATGGCTATGGAAATGCCATAATAGGTATGTATGGTGGCTGTTTTGAGGAAGGTATATGGTGGCTATTTTGAGGAAGGTGGGTTTATTGCGCCGGCGAAAGTTGCGCGGTACTAGAGAGGCTAGCAAAGGTGGGAGGGTGAGAGTGCGTATAATCCATGGACTCACATTAGTCATAAAGAACTCACATACTTATTACAAAAGTCTATTAGTCATCAAAACAAAGAGTTAGACGCATGTCCCTAGGGGAGAGGTTGGTAGGAGTAAACCATCGCGCGCTCCCGATCCATCACACAAAGGATGACAATCATTAAACAAATCATGCTCCGACTTCATTACATAACGGTTCACCATAGGTGCATGCTACGGGAATCACAAACCTTAACACAAGTATCTCTACTAATCCACAATTTACTTACTAACATTACTCTTATTATTACCATCTCTACATATCAAAACTATATGCACGAAATCAAACTTCTCATCATATTCAATGCACTTAATATGAAAGTTTTTATTATATCCCTCTTGGATGCCTATTATATTAGGACCAAATTCATAACCTAATCCAATTACCATGCTGTTTAGAGACTCTCAAAATAATATAAGTGAGGTACGAGAGTTCAATTATTTCTATAAAATATAACACCACCATGCTCTAAAAAGATATAAGTGAAGCACTAGAGCAAAATTGCCTAGCTCAAAAGATATAAGTGAAGCACATAGATTATTCTAATAAATTCACGATTCAGCATGTTCTTCTCAAAAATATGTGTGCAGCAAGGATGATTGTGGCAAACTAAAAAGCAAAGACTCATATCATACAAGACGCTCCAAGCAAAACACATATCATGTGGTGAATAAAAATGTAGCCTCAAGTAAATTTACCGATGGATTGAAGACGAAAGAGGGGATGCCTTCCGGGGCATCCCCAAGCTTAGGCTTTTTGGTATCCTTGAATATGGCTTGGGGTGCCTTGGGCATCCCCAAGCTTAGGCTCTTGCCACTCCTTATTCCATAGTCCATCAAATCTTTACCCAAAACTTGAAAACTTCACAACACAAAACTCAACAGAAAACTCGTGAGATCCGTTAGTATAAAAAAAAATCACCACTTTAGGTACTGTTGTGAACTCATTCTTTATTTATATTTGTATAATACCTACTGTATTCTAACTTCTCCATGGTTCATACCCCCCGATACAACCCATAGATTCATCAAAATAAGCAAACAACAAAAGGAAAACAGAATCTGTTAAAAACAGAACAGTCTGTAGCAATCTGTAGACTTCGAATACTTATGTAACTCTAAAAATTCTGAAAAATTAGGAAAAGCAGGGTAATTTGCATATCAATCTTGTTTAAAAATTTCAGATCGAAATCACGTTCCAGTGAATTTATAAAATTCCTGGACTGAGCGCAAAAGTTTCTGTTTTTCAGCAAAATCAAATCAACAAACACCGTAGACCATCCCAAAGGTCTTACTTGGCTCAAACACTAATAAAAACATAAAAACACAATTATTACAGAAGTAATAATGAGCAAAACACACCAAAACAGAAGCAAAAAACAGAAATCAAAAATAAAATTGGGTTGCCTACCAACAAGCACTATTGTTTAACGCCCCTAGGTAGGCAAAACGCAATAGATCTAGGTATTGTCATCTTTGGTATTGGCAAGTTTTGTGATGGCCTTCTCAAATCCGGGAGGCTCTTTCTTCTTTCCCGGGTTTGTAGGATAAGAAACCATCTTAATATCCAAAATATCCAAACGCTTATTGCAAAGGGTAATCAAAGTATTCAAGCGATTTAGGTTTCCATTAATATGTTTAAGGGGTTCATGGTGTTGTTGTAACTCGACCGAGTGCTTATGTAAGTCACTCAATTTTTCGAGAATTTGAACTCCCTCTTCTAATAAAACAAACCCCTTTTTTAGTGGAGGAACCCCTAAAATCCCTTCCAGAACTTCATAAGCAGTGTTAGTATCTAGCTCAATAAAATTCCCTTTTGAGGCGAAATCTAAGAGCTCTCTATGCTGCATAGCCAATCCAATGTAAAGATTTCTAAGCAAAATCTTTGCATCCCCTTTTAGATTGGAGATACGATGAGATTCCACTAGCCTATACCAGGCATCTTTCAAATTTTCCCCTTGTTTTTGTTTGAAGTATAGAACTTCAAAATCCGGTGACAAAGGGGAGGTAGTAACGCTAGTCATAGAAACAAGTAGGAGAACCAAAAGGTAAGAAGCAAACGAAAAGACGAACGGAAGAAGGGCGAATAAAAAGGCAAATCTTTTTGGAAAATCGTTTTAAAAGTGGGGGAGAGGAAAACGAGAGGCAAATTGCAAATAAAGTAAATGCAAGAGATGAGTTTGTGATGGGTACTTGGATGGCTTGATGTAGATCTCCCCGGCAACGGCGCCAGAAATCCTTTTTGCTACTTCTTGAGAATGCGTTGGTTTTCCCTTGAAGAGGAAAGGGTGATGTAGCAAAGTAGATAAGTATTTCCCTCAGTTGTTGAGAACCAAGGTATCAATCCAGTAGGAGATACAAGCAAGTCCCCAATAGATGTACCTACACAAAGAATCAAACTCTTGCACCCAACGCTATAAAGGGGTGTCAATCCCTTCACGGTTACTTGCAAGGATGAGATCTGATAGAGATAGATGGAAAAGATTGCTGAAAGTAAAAACACAAGTAAATAGATCTGAAAATATAAGATGGAAAATAGACCCGGGGGGGCATAGGTTTCACTAGAGGCTTCTCTCATGAAGGCAAATATTACGGTGGGTGAACAAATTACTGTCGAGCAATTGATAGAAAAGCGCATAGTTATGACGATATCCAAGGCAATGATTATGCATATAGGCATCACGTCTGTGTCAAGTAGACCAAAACGATTCTACATCTACTACTATTACTCCACACATCGACCGACTCCTGCCTGCATCTAGAGTATTAAGTTCATGAAGAACAAAGTAACGCATTAGGTAAGATGACATGATGTAGAGGGATAAACTCAAGCAATATGATGAAAACCCCATCTTTTTATCCTCGATGGCAACAATACAATACGTGCCTCGCTACCCCTACTATGTCACTAGGTGAGGACACCGCAAGATTGAACCCAAAACTAAGCACTTCTCCCATTGCAAGAATTACCAATCTAGTTGGCCAAACCAAACCAATAACTCGAAGAAACTTGCAAAGATAGGAAATCATGCATATAAGAATTCAGAAAAGACTCAAATAATATTCATAGATAATCTGATCATAAACCCACAATTCATCGGATCTCGACAAACACACTGCAAAAGAGTATTACATCGGATGGATCTCCATGAAGATCATGAAGAACATGGTATTGAAGAACAAAGAGAGAGAAGAAGCCATCTAGCTACTAGCTATGGACCCGAAGGTCTGTGGTGGACTACTCACGCATCATCGGAGGGGCAATGGAGTTGATGTAGATGCCCTCCGTGATCGAATCCCCCTCCGGCAGATTACCGGAAAAGGCTCCAAGATTGGATCTCACGGGAACCAAGGCTCCTGGCGGCGGAAAAGTGTTTTCATGTCTCTCTCTGGTATCCAGGGAATATTTGTGAATTTATAGGCCAAAGAGTAGGGTTAGGGGGGCTACCGTGGGCCCACAAGCCAGGGGGGCGCGCCCTACCCCCCTAGGCGCGCCCCTGTGGCTTGTGGCCACACGGCGGCTCTCCTGCCTTGGTCTCCAAGCTTGGTAGGTGTCTTCTGGTCCAAGAAAAATCATTCTGAAGATTTTATTCTGTTTGGACTCCGTTTAATATTCCTTATCTGCAATACTCAAAAACAAGGAAAAAACAGAAACTGGCACTAGGCACTAGATTAATAGGTTAGTCCCAAAAATAATATAAATTAGCATATTAATGCATATAAAACATCCAAAACAGATAATATAATAGCATGGAACAATCAAAAATTATAGATACATTGGAGACGTATCATGTATCACCGTTGTGGTTTTTGCGTAGGTAAGAATCGTTCTTGCTAGATAGCCGTAGCAGCCACGTAAAACATGCAACGACAATTAGAGGACGTCTAACTTGTTTTTGCAGGGTATGTTGTGATGTGATATGGACAATTACCTGATGAGATATATGTGATGTATGAGATGATCATGTTTTGTATAGAATATCACGACTTGCATGTTGATGAGTACGGCAACCGGTAGGAGCCATAGGGTTGTCTTTAATTTATTTTCGCCGTTTTTCTTTACTTTATCGTTATGAGTTAGCAATAGTAGTAGTAGCAAAGGTTGGCGTGACAACCCCGATGGCGACACGTTGATGGAGATCAAGATGATGGAGATCATGGTGTCATGCTGGTGATGATGGAGATCATGCCGGTGCTTTGGAGATGGAGATCAAAAGCACAAGTTCATGGCCATATCATGTCACTTATGATTTGCATGTGATGTTAATCCTTTTATGCTTCTTGTTTTTCTTAGGATGACGGTAGCATTATAAGGTGATCCCTCACTAAAATTTCAAGATAAAATTGTGTTCTCCCCGAGTGTGCACCGTTGCGAAAGTTCGTCATTTCGAGACACCACGTGATGATCGGTGTGATAGACTCTATGTTCACATACAACGGGTGCAAGCCAGTGTTGCACGTGCAGAACACTCGGGTTAAACTTGACGAGCCTAGCATGTACAGACATGGCCTCGGAACACAAGAGGCCGAAAGGTCTAACATGAGTCATATAGTAGATATGATCAACATGAAGATGTTCACCATTGAAACCACCTCATCTCACGTGATGATCGGACTTGGGTTGGTGAATTTGGATCATGTAACACTCGGATGACCGGAGGGATGTCAATTTGAGTGGGAGTTTTTAAGTAATATGATTAACTAAACTCCTTATCTTGAACATAGTCAAAATGTCTTTGCAAATTATGTTGTAGATCACTAGATCACGCTGTAGCTCCCCTGGATTTTTGATACGTTCCTAGAGAAAAAGTAAGTTGAAAGATGATGGTAGCGGTTATGCGGACTGGGTCCGTGATCTGAGGATTGTCCTCATTTGCTACACAGAAGGCTTATGTCCTTAATGCACCGTTCGGTGCTCCACTGATACGTCTCCAACGTATCTATAATTTTTGATTGTTCCATGCTATTATATTATCTGTTTTGGATGTTTTATATGCATTAATATGCTATTTTATATTATTTTTGGGACTAACCTATTAACCTAGTGCCCAGTGCCAGTTTGTGTTTTTTCCTTATTTTTGAGTATTGCAGAAAAGGAATATCAAACGGAGTCCAAACGGAATAAAATTCTACGCTGATTTTTCTTGGACCAGAAGGAACCCAGGAGACTTGGAGAAGAGGCTAGAAGACCTACGGGTGGGCCACAAGCCACCAGGGCGCGCCCCTGGGGGGTGCGCCCCCTTGGCTTGTGGGCCCCCCGTAGCTCCTCCAACCCTAATTCTCCGCCTATAAATTCAGAAATATTCCCCCAATACCAAAGAGATCCACGATAATACTTTTCCGCCGCCGCAAGCCTCTAGTGAAACCTATGGATCCCGGGTCTATTTTCCATATTATATTTTCAGATCTATAAACCAAAAATACCAAAAATACCTTGCTGCAATTTTATTTACTTTTATTTTAGATTTACTTTTAGTAACCTTTTATATCTATCGATATCAGATCTCATCCTTGCAAGTAACCGTGAAGGGATTGACAACCCCTTTATAGCATTGGGTGCAAGTGTTTGATTGTTTGTGTAGGTGCATAGATTGGGGCCTTGCTTGTACCTCCTACTGGATTGATACCTTGGTTCTCAACAACTGAGGGAAATACTTATCTACTTTGCTGCATCACCCTTTCCTCTTCAAGGGAAAACCAACGCAAGCTCAAGAAGTAGCAAGAAGGATTTCTGGCGTTGTTGCCGGGGAGGATACATAGCAAGTCAAGACCAAGTACCCATCACAAACTCATCTCTTGCATTTACATTATTTGCCATTTGCCTCTCGTTTTCCTCTCCCCCACTTCTAAAACGATTTTCAGAAAAAACCAAAAAGATTTTCCTTTTTATTCGCCCTTCTTTCGTTCGCCTTTTCGTTTGCTTTTTGATTGCTTGAGTGCTAGATTGCTTGCTTTGTCACGATGACTCAAGAGAATACCAAGTTGTGTGACTTCTCCAATACTAATAATAATGACTTTATTAGTACTCCGATTGCTCCCGCCACTTGTGCGGAATCTTATGAAATTAATGCCGCTTTGCTTAATCTTGTTATGAAAGAACAATTTTCCGGCCTTCCTAGTGAAGATGCCGCATCCCATCTAAATACTTTCGTTGAGTTGTGTGATATGCAAAAGAAGAAAGATGTGGATAATGATATTGTTAAATTGAAGCTATTTCTGTTCTCACTACGAGATCGTGCTAAAACTTGGTTTTCATCTTTGCCTAAAAATAGTATTGATTCATGGAATAAGTGTAAAGATGCTTTTATTTCCAAGTACTTTCCGCCCGCTAAGATCATCTCCCTTAGGAACGATATAATGAATTTTAAGCAACTTGATCATGAGCATGTTGCACAATATTGGGAGAGGATGAAATTAATGATTAGAAATTGCCCCGCACATGGTTTGAGTTTATGGATGATTATACAAAAAAATTATGCGGGATTGAATTTTGCATCTAGGAATCTTTTAGATTCTGCCGCGGGTGGTACTTTTATGGAAATCACATTAGGAGAAGCTACTAAACTCCTAGATAATATTATGGCAAATTACTCTCAATGGCATACCGAAAGATCTCCTACTAGTAAAAAAGTGCATGCTATTGAAGAAATAAATACTTTGAGTGAAAAGATGGATGAATTAATGAAATTGTTTGCTAGTAAGAGTGCTCCTATTGATCCTAATGATATGCCTTTGTCTTCCTTGATTGGAAATAATAATGAATCTATGGATGTGAATTTTGTTGGTAGGAACAATTTTGGTAATAACGCGTATGGAGGTAATTTCAACCCTTGGCCGTTTCCTAGTAATTCCTCTAATAATTATGGTAATTCCTACAACAATCCTTGTGGAAATTATAATAAGATGCCCTCTGATCTTGAGAATAATATTAAAGAATTTATTAGTTCGCAAAAGGTTTTCAATGCTACGATTGAAGAAAAATTGCTCAAGATTGATGATTTGGCTAGGAACGTTGATAGAATTTCGCTTGAGATTGATTCTTTGAAAATTAGATCTACTCCACCCAAGCGTGATATTAATGAGTCTTTAAAAGCTATGAGAACTTCTATTGATGAGTGTAAGGAAAGAACCGCTAGAAAGCGTGCTAAGCGTGAATGGCTTGAAAAAGTGTGTTCTCGTGATAATAATGATGAAGATCTTAAAGTGATTGATGTGACTCCTGTTGAATCTTTGTCTTCCAATGTAAATATTGATAAAGATGGGACTGGAGATAAGTCAACTTTAGTTAAAAGTCGTCCCAATGATTCGGAGTTTATAGATCTTAATGCTAAAATTGATAAAAGTGGAATTGAAGAGGTCAAAACTTTAAATAGCAATGAACCCACCTTTTGGATTTCAAGGACTTTAATTATGATAGTTGTTCTTTGATTGATTGTATTTCCTTGTTGCAATCCATGTTGAATTCTCCGCATGCTTATAATCAAAATAAAGCTTTTATTAAACATATCGTTGATGCTATGATGAAGTCTTTTGAAGAAAAACTTGAGTGGGAAGTTTATATACCTAGAAAGCTTTATGATGAGTGGGAACCTACTATTAAGATTAAAATTAAAGATTATGAGTGCCATGCTTTGTGTGATTTGGGTGCTAGCGTTTCCACGATTCCGAAAACTTTTTGTGATGTGCTAGGTTTCCATGAACTTGATGATTGCTCTTTAAATTTGCATCTTTAAATTTCCACTATTAAGAAACCTATGGGAAGGATTAATGATGTTCTTATTGTTGCAAATAGGAATTATGTGCCCGTAGATTTCATTGTTCTTGATATAGATTGTCCTATTATTCTTGGTAGACCTTTCCTTAGAACGATCGATGCAATTATTGATATGAAAGAAGGAAACATTAGATTCCAATTTCCGATAAGGAAAGGCATGGAACACTTTCCTAGAAAGAAAATTAAATTACCTTATATCTATTATGAGAGCTACTTATGGATTGCATACCAAAGATGACAATACCTAGATCTATTGCGTTATGCCTAGCTAGGGGCGTTAAACAATAGCGCTTGTTGGGAGGCAACCCAATTTTATTCTTATGTTTTTGTTTTTGTTTCTGTTCTTGAATAAATTACACATTATTACCTCTGTAGTAATTGTGTTTTAGTGTTTTAATTAGTGTTTGAGCCAAGTAAGACCTTTGGGATGGTCTACGGTGATTGTTGATTTGATTTTGCTGAAAAACAGAAACTTTTCCGCTCAGTCAGGGAATTTTATAAATTCACCAGAGCGTCGAATGAGTCTGAAATTTTTACACAATATTGATATACAAATTTCCAAGATCTTAATAATTTTTCAGAATTTTTAGAGTTACAGAATATTCGAAGTTTACAGATTGCTACAGACTGTTCTGCTTTTGACATATTCTGTTTTCTTTGTGTTGTTTGCTTATTTTGATGTATCTATGGGTTGTATCGGGGGGTATGAACCATGGAGAAGTTGGAATACAGTAGATATTACACAAATATAAATAAATAATGAGTTCACAACAGTACCTAAAGTGGTGATTTATTTTTCTTATACTAACGGATCTCACGAGTTTTCTGTTGAGTTTTGTGTTGTGAAGTTTTCAACTTTTGGGTAAAGATTTGATGGACTATGGAATAAGGAGTGGAAAGAGCCTAAGCTTGGGGATGCCCAAGTCACCCCAAGGAATATTCAAGGGTACCAAAGATCCTAAGCTTGGGGATGCCCCGGAAGGCATCCCCTCTTTCGTCTTCAATCCATCGGTAAATTTACTTGAGGCTATATTTTTATTCACCACATGATATGTGTTTTGCTTGGAGCGTCTTGTATGATATGAGTCTTTGCTTTTTAGTTTGCCACAATCATCCTTGCTACACACATATTTTGAGAGGGACACGCATGAATCGTGAATTTATTAGAATACTCTATGTGCTTCACTTATATCTTTTGAGCTAGGCAATTTTGCTCTAGTGCTTCACTTATATCTTTTTAGAGCACGGTGGTGTTTTATTTCTATGAAATAATTGAACTCTCGTACCTCACTTATATTATTTTGAGAGTCTTTAAACAGCATGGTAATTGGTTTAGGTTATGAATTTAGTCCTAATATAATGGGCATCCAAGAGGGATATAATAAAAACTTTCATATAAAGTGCATTGAATACTATGAGAAGTTTGATTCCTTGCATATAGTTTTGAGATATAAAGATGGTGATATTAGAGTCAAGCTAGTGAGTAATTGTGGATTGGTAGAAATACTTGTGTTAAAAGTTTGTGATTCCCGTAGCATGCACGTATGGTGAACCGTTATGTAACGAAGTCGGAGCATGGTTTGTTTATTGATTGCCATCCTTTGTGTGAGGGTCGGGAGCGCGCGATGGTTAACTCCTACCAACCTCTCCCCTAGGAGGATGCGTCTAATAATTTGCTTCGATAACTAATAGACTTTTGCAAAAAGTATATGAGTTCTTTATGACTAATGTGAGTCCATGGATTATACGCACTCTCACCCTTCCACCATTGCTAGCCTCTCTAGTACCGCGCAATTTTCGCCTGTGCATTAAACCCACCATATACCCTTCCTCAAAATAGCCACCATACCTACCTATTATGGCATTTCCATAGCAATTCTAAGATATATTGCCATGCAACTTCCACCGTTCCGTTTATTACGACACACACCATCATTTTCATATTGCTTTGCATGATCGTAAGATAGCTAGTATGATGTTTTCATGGCTTGTCCGTTTTTTGATGTCATTTGCTATGCTAGATCGTTGCACATCCCGAAATACCGCCAGAGGCATTCATATAGAGTCATATTTTGTTCTAAGTATCGAGTTGTAATTCTTGAGTTGTAAGTAAATAAAAGTGTGATGATCATCATTATTAGAGCATTGTCCCATGAGAGGAAAGGATGATGGAAGCTATGATTCCCTCACAAGTTGGGATGAGACTCTGGACTTTAAAAATAATAAAATAGGCCAATGAAGCCCAAATAAAAAAAAGAGGCCAAAGATGCCCACCAAAATAAAAAAATGAGACAAAAGAGAGAATGGACAATGCTACTATCTTTTTTTCCACACCTGTGCTTCAAAGTAGCACCATGATCTTCATGATAGAGAGTCTCCTATTTTGTCACTTTCATATAACTAGTAGGAATTTTTCATTATAATGCACACCCACTTAGTTTCTTTTTGAGCTTTCATACACTTATAGCTCTAGTGCATCCGTTGCATGGCAATCCCTACTCACTCACATTGATATCTATTGATGGGCATCTCCATAGCCCGTTGATACGCCTAGTTGATGTGAGACTATCTTCTCCTTTTCCTCACAACCTCCACCATATTCTATTCCACCTATAGTGCTATATCCATGGCTCACGCTCATGTATTGCGTGAAAGTTGAAAAAGTTTGAGAACATAAAAGGTGTGAAACAATTGCTTGACTTGTCATCGGGGTTGTGCATGATTTAAATACTTTGTGTGGGGAAGATGGAGCATAGCCAGACCATATGAATTTGTAGGGATAACTTTCTTTGACCATGTTATTTTGAAATGACACGATTGCTTTGTTAGTATTCTTGAAGTATTATTGTTTTTATGTCAATATTAAACTTTTGTTTTGAATCTTATGGATCTAAACATTCATGCCACAATAAAGAATATTACATGGATAAATATGTTAGGTAGCATTCCACATCAAAATTTCTGTTTTTATCATTTACCTACTCGAGGATGAGCAGGAATTAAGCTTGGGGATGCTTGATACGTCTCCAACGTATCTATAATTTTTTATTGTTCCATGCTATTATATTATCTGTTTTGGATGTTTTATATGCATTAATATGCTATTTTATATTATTTTTGGGACTAACCTATTAACCTAGTGCCCAGTGCCAGTTTGTGTTTTTTCCTTGTTTTTGAGTATTGCAGAAAAGGAATATCAAACGGAGTCCAAACGGAATAAAATTCTACGCTGATTTTTCTTGGACCATATGGAACCCAGGAGACTTGGAGAAGAGGCCAGAAGACCTACGGGTGGGCCACAAGCCACCAGGGCGCGCCCCTGGGGGGGTGCGCCCCCTGGCTTGTGGGCCCCCCGTAGCTCCTCCAACCCTAATTCTCCGCCTATAAATTCAGAAATATTCCCCCAATACCAAAGAGAGCCACGATAATACTTTTCCGCCGCCGCAAGCCTCTAGTGAAACCTATGGCCCCCGGGTCTATTTTCCATATTATATTTTCAGATCTATAAACCAAAAATACCAAAAATACCTTGCTGCAATTTTGTTTACTTTTATTTTAGATTTACTTTTAGTAACCTTTGATATCTATCTCTATCAGATATCATCCTTGCAAGTAACCGTGAAGGGATTGACAACCCCTTTATAGCGTTGGGTGCAAGTGTTTGATTGTTTGTGTAGGTGCATAGATTGGGGCCTTGCTTGTACCTCCTACTGGATTGATACCTTGGTTCTCAACAACTGAGGGAAATACTTATCTACTTTGCTGCATCACCCTTTCCTCTTAAAGGAAAAACCAACGCAAGCTCTAGAAGTAGCAAGAAGGATTTCACCCCCTCAAGCGTCGTCTGTAGATGTTGTGAACATCTGGCAGGCACGTTCTGATGACTACTTGATAGTTCAGTGCGTCATGCATTACGGCTTAGAATTGAGGCTCCAAAACGTTTTGAACGTCACAGAACATATGAGATGTTCTAAGAGCTGAAATTAGGATCTCAGGCTCGTGCCCATGTTGAGAGGTATGAGACCTCCAACAAGATTCTTTGTCTGTTAGATGAAGGAGAATAGCTCAATCAGTGAGCATGTGTTCAGATTGTCTGGGTGCTACAATCGCTTGAATCGAGTGGGAGTTGATCTTCCAGATAAGATAGTGGTTGATATAGTTCTCCAAGTCACTGCCACAAAGCTACTAGAGCTTCGTGATGAACTATGAAATGCCACGGTGGAAATAATAATCCCTGAGCTATTCGCGATGTTTGACACCGCGAAGGTAGAAATCAAGAAGGAGCATCAAGTGTTGATGGTTAGTAAAACCACTAGTTTCGAGAAGGGCAAGGAGGGAAACTTCATGGATGGAAAGCCAGTTGCTGCTCCAGTGAAGAAACCCAAGGTTGAACCGAAACCCGAGACTAAGTGCTTCTATTATGAGGAGAGCGGTCGCTGGAGCGAAACAACCCTAGATACTTGGTAGATAAGAAGGCTGGCAACGTCAACAGAAGTATATTTGATATACGTTTTATTCATGTGTACCTTGCTAGTACTCCTAGTAGCACCTGGGAATTAGATACCGGTTCAGTTGCTAAATGTTGGTAACTTGAAATAAAAGCTACAGAATAAACGGAGACTAGCTAAGGGTGAGGTGACGATGTGTGTTGGAAGTGTTTCCAAGGTTGATGTGATCACCATCGCACGCTCTCTCTACCTTCGGGATTAATGATGAACCTAAATAAATGTTATTTGGTGTTTGCGTTGAGCATGAACATGATTAGATCGTGTTTATTGCAATACGGTTATTCATTTAAGTCAGAGAATAATGGTTATTCTGTTTACATGAATAATACCTTCAATGGTCATGCACCCAATGTGAATGGTTTATTGAATCTCGATCATAGTGATACACGTGTTCATAATATTGATGCCAAAAGATGCAAAGTTAATAATGATAGTACCACATACTTGTGGCACTACCGCCAAGGTCATATTGGTGTAAAGCGCATGAAGAAACTCCATGCTGATGGATCTTTCAACTCACTCGTTTTCGAATCGGTTGAGACATGTGAACCATGCCTCTTGGGCAAGATGACTAAAACCCCGTTTTCTGATTTGATGGAGCGGGCAAGTAACTTATTGTAAATGATACATGTTGATGTATGGGGTCCAATGAGTGTTGAAGCGCGCAGTGGATATCATTATTTTCTTACCTTCACTGATGATTTGAGTAGATATGGGGATATTTACTTAATGAAACACTAGTCTGAAATGTTTGAAAAGTTCAAGCAATTTCAGAGTGAAGTTGAAGATCATCGTGACAACAAGATAAAATGTCTATGATATGATCATGGAGGTGAATATCTGAGTTACTAGTTTGGTATGCAACTTAAGACAATGTGGAAATTGTTTCACAACTCATGCCGCCTGGAACATCATAGTGTGATGGTGTGTCCGAACGTCGTAGTCGTGCTCTATTGGATATGGTGCATACTATGATATCTCTTATTGTTTTGCCACTATCGTTTTGGGGTTATGCATTAGAGACAACTACATTCACTTTAAAAGGGCACTATCTAAATCTGTTGAGATGACACCGAATGAATTATGGTTTGGCAGAAAGCTAAACTATCATTTCTTAATGTTTGGGGCTGCGACGCTTATGTGAAAAAGGTTTCAACCTGATGAGCTCGAACCCAAAGCGGACAAATGCATCTTCATAGAATACCCTAAGGTAACGGTTGGGTATACCTTCTATCTCAGATCCAAGCGCAAAGTGTTTGTTGCTAAAAATGGTTCCTTTCACGAGAAAGGGTTTCTCTCGAAAGAATTGAGTGGGAGGAAAGTAGAACTTGATGAGGTTATTGAACCATCACTTCAGTTGGATGGTAGCACGGCGCAGAAAGATGTTTCTGCGGCGCCTACACCAAATTGAAGAGGGAGCTAATGATGATGATCATGAAACTTCGGATCAAGTTACTACCGAACCTCGTAGGTTGACAAGGACACATACTGCCCTGAGTGGTACGGCAATCCTGTCTTGGAAATCAAGTTGTTAGACAACGATGAGCCTACAGACTATGAAGAAGCGATGGTGGGCCCGGATTCCAACAAATGGCTAGGAGCCATGAAATCCGAGAAAGGATCCATGTATGAAAACCAAGTATGCACTTTGGTAGACTTGCCCATTAAACGGCAGGCCGTTGAGTACAAATGGACTTTTAAGAAGAAGATGGACGCTGATGGTAAATGTCACCATTTATAAAGCTCGACTTGTCGCAAAGAAGTTTTCCGACAAGTTCAAGGAGTTGACTACGATGAGACTTTCTCACCCGTAGCGATGCTAAAGTCTGTTGGAATTATGTTAGCAGTTGCTGCATTTTTTTATTATGAAATCTGGCAGATGGATGTCAAAACAGAGTTTCCTTAATGGTTTCCGTGAGGAAAGGTTGTATGTGATACAACCAGAAGGTTTTGTCAGTCCTAAGGATGCTAAAATGTATGCAAGCTCCAGCGATCCTTCTATGGACTGGAGCAAGCATCTCGGAGTTGGAATATATGCTTTGATGAGGTGATCAAAGTTTTTGGGTCTATACAAAGTTTATGAGAAACTTGTATTTACAAAAAAGTGAGTGGGAGCACTATAGAATTTCTGATAAGTATATGTGGATGACATATTGTTGATCGGAAATGATGTAGAATTTCTGGAAAGCACAAAGGGTTGTTTGAAAAGGACTTTTTCGAAGGAAAACCTGGAATGAAGCTACTTAAATATTGGGCATCAAGATCTATAGAGATAGATCAAGACACCTGATAAGATTTTTTCAATGAGTACATACCTTGACAAGATTTTGAAAGAGTTCAATCAGTCCAAGAAGGAGTTCTAGCCTGATTTGTAAGGTGTGGAGTTGAGTGAGACTCAAAGCTCGACCACGGTAGAAGAAAGAGAAAGGACGAAGGTCGTCCCCTATGCCTTATCCATAGGGTTTGTATAGTATGCCATGCTGTGTACCGCACATGGTGTGTGCCTTGCCATGATTCTGTCAAGGGGTACAAGAGCGATCCAGGAGTGGACCACTGGACAGCGGTCAAAATTATCCTTAGTAACTGGAGGACTAAGGAAATATTTCTCGATTATGGAGGTGATAAAGAGTTCGTCGTAAAGGGTTACATCGATGCAAGCTTTGACGCCAATCCGGATGACTCTGAGTAGCAATCCGGATACGTATAGTGGAGCTGCCATTTGGAATAGCTCCAAGTGGAGCGTGGTAGCATCTGCAGTATGACATATAGATTTGCAAAGAACACACGGATCTGAATGTTGCAGACCGTTGACTAAGACCTCTCTCACATGCAAAGCATGATCGAACCCCAGAACTCATTGGGTCTTAGATTCATAATAATGTAAATCACATGGTGATGTGAACTAGATTATTGACTCTAGTGCAAGTGGGAGACTGTTGGAAATATGCCCTAGAGGCAATAATAAATTGGTTATTATTATATTTCCTTGTTCATGATAATCGTTTATTAGCCATGATATAATTGTATTAATTGGAAACTCAAATACATGTGTGGGTACATAGACAACACTGTGTCCCTAGTATGCCTCTAGTAAACTAGCTCGTTGATCAAAGATGGTCAAGGTTTCCTGGCCATAGACATGAGATGTCATTTCATAACGGGATCACATCATTAGGAGAATGATGTGATGGACAAGACCCAAACTCTGAACGTAGCATATGATCGTATCAGTTTATTGCTATAGTTTTCTGCATGTCAAGTATCTGTTCCTATGACCATGAGATCATGCAACTCACTGACACCGGAGAAATACCTTGTGTGTATCAAACGTCGCAACGTAACTGGGTGACTATAAATATGCTCTACAGGTATCTCCGAAGGTGTTTGTTGAGCTGGCATGGATCGAGACTGGGATTTATTACTTCGTATGACGAAGAGGTATCTCAGGGCCCACTCGGTAATACAACATCACAATAAGCCTTGCAAGCAATATGACTAAAGAGTTAGCCACGAGATCTTGTATTACGGAACGAGTAAAGAGACTTGCCAGTAACGAGATTGAACTAGGTATAGAGATACTGACGATCGAATCTCGGGCAAGTAACATACCGAAGAAATAAAGGGAACAACATACGGGATTAACTGAATCCTTGACATAGAGGTTCAACCGATAAAGATCTTCTTAGAATATGTAGGAACCAATATGGGCATCCAGGTACCGCTATTGGTTATTGACCGTAGAGGTGTCTCGGTCATGTCTACATAGTTCTCGAACCCGCAGGGTCTGCACACTTAAAGTTCGGTGACGTTTCGGTAGTATTGAGTTATGCATGGTGGTGACCGAAGGTTGTTCGGAGTCCCGGATGAGATCCCGGACGTCACGAGGATCTTCGGAATGGTCCGGAGGTAAAGATTGATATATAGGAAGTCCCGGTTTGTCCACCGGAAAAGTTTCGGGTATTTCCGGTAGTGTACCGGGAGTGCCGGAGGGCCATCTGGAGGGGCCACCCACGCCGGGAGGCCACATGGGCCTGAGGGGTGATGCACCAGCCCTTAGTGGGCTGGGCAAACCAGCCCCACAAGGCCCATGCGGCTAGGAGGTGGGAGAAGGAAAAACCCCAAGTGGAGGAAGGATTTTCCAAGTAGGATTGGAATCCTACTTGGAGGAGGATTGGAGGTGGACTCCTTCACCTCCTCCTAGTTCAGCCGAATCCTCCTTGTGGAGGGTTTGAGGCTGCCTCCTCCCCTCCCTTCCTCCTACATATACTAGAGGATTTGAGGGCAGCCCCAACCATAATTGCCAGGTGCTGCCCTCTTCTTCCTCTAGATCGTTTCTCCTCTAGTCTAGTTTCGGCGGTGCTTAGGCGAAGCCCTGCCAGAATAGTTCCACCACCACCGCCGCTGCGCCGTCGCGCTGCCGGAGAACTCATCTACCTCTCCGCTCCCTCTTGCTGGATCAAGAAGGCAGAGATCGTCATCGAGCTGTACATGTGCTAAACTCGTAGGTGCCGTCCGTTCGGCACTAGATTGGAAGGACCGTGATTGGATCGCGGGACGGATCGTGATTGGATCGCGAGACGGATCATGATGGAATCGTGGGACGGCTTGCGATTTGGATTGCGAAGACGTTCGACTACATCAACCGCGTTTCTTAACGCTTCCGCTTAGCGATCTACAAGGGTATGTAGATCCACTCTCCATCTCGTAGATGCTCATCACCATGGATAGATCTTGCGTGAGCGTAGGAAAAATTTTGTTTCTCATGCAACGCTCCCCAACAGTTTGATCATCCCCATTTCAAGTTTAAAAGAATTGAAACATGATGCAAACTCAACATGAACCCTTGTGCATGCTAAAGCTAGGGATGTGACAATACCGACAGCTAGAATTCGGGACCTGAAAAAGCATATCAGAGATACCTATTCTACACATCCCCAATGGAGCTAAAACTTTACGGGGAATTTTAATAGAATATATGAAAAATACTGGAGCAAAAATCTACCGGAGGGGGGCCACCCAGTGAGGAACATACACCAGGGCGCGCCAGCCCCCCCCCCCCCCCTGGCGCGCCCTGGTGGGTGGTGCTCACCCAGGCCCACCTCCGGATCCCATCTTCTCGTATAAATTCTGGTTTAACCTAGGAAAAATCAAGAGAGGACTTTCGGGATGGAACGCCGCCGTCTCGAGGCAGAACTTGGTCAGGAGCACTTTTGCCGTCCGGCGGAGTGATTCCGCCGGGGGGAACTTCCCTCCCGGAGGGGAAATCGACGCCATCGTCATCACCAACAACCATCTCATCTTGGGGAGGCCATTCTTCATCAACATCTTCAACATCACGATCTCCTCTCAAACCCTAGTCCATCTCTTGTGTTTAATCTTTGTACCTAAACCTCAGATTGGTACTTGTGGGTGACTAGTAGTGTTGATTACCTTGTGTAGTTGATTGTTATATGGTTTATTTGGTGGAAGATTATATGTTTAAATCCATTATGCTATTCAATACACCTCTGATCTTGAGGATGAGTATTATTTGTGAGTAGTTACCTTTGTTCTTGAGGTCACGGGAGAAGTCAAGTTGCAAGTAATCATGTGAATTTGATATGTGTTCGATATTTTGATGATATGTATGTTGTGATTCCCTTAGTGGTGTCATGTGAACGTCGACTACATGACACTTAACCATCCTTGGGCCTAAGGGAATGCATTGTGGAGTAGTTATTAGATGATGGGTTGCTAGAGTGACAGAAGCTTAAACCCTAGTTTATGCGCTACTTCGTAAGGGGCTGATTTGGGTCCACAAGTTTAATGCTATGGTTAGACTTTGTCTTAATACTTTTCTCATAGTTGCGGATGCTTGCGAGGGGGTTAATCATAAGTAGGTTGTTAGTTGAAGTAAGAACAACACCTTAGCACCGGTCCACCCACATATCAAATTATCAAAGTAACGAACACGAATCAAACCAACATGATGAAAGTGACTAGATGAAATTCCCGTGTACCCTCAAGAACACTTTGCTTATCATAAGAGATAGTTTTGGCCTGTCCTTGGCCACAAAAGTATTGGGCTACCTTGCTGCACCTTGTTTACCGTTACCGTTACTTGCTCGTTACAAATTACCTTGCTATCAAACTACTTGCTACTTACAATTTCAGTGCTTGCAGAAATTACCTTGCTGAAAACCGCTTATCATTTCCTTCTGCTCCTCGTTGGGTTCGACACTCTTACTTATCGAAAGGATTATGATTGATCCCCTATACTTGTGGGTCATCATGCTCTCATAGCTTCTGAACTGGCATACTCCTTTCTCATTGGCCTCTTTGCAGAAGTGACCCCTCCAGCAGCTCTCTTTGCAGCTTTCTCCTTCTTGTCCTCTTGCTTCTTGGCTAGGACCTCCTCGGGCACAAAATCTGAGTCCTTTTCATCATAATTCAATTTCTTTCTTGTGTGGTGGCTGCCTTGGGCATGCCATGAGAACTAGGGGTGCCTAGTGAGGGAGTCCGGGATTAAGGGGTCCTCGGGCAACCGACCTATCCTATATGGGCCGAGCCAATGGGCCGCCCAGTAGCTGTCATGAGAAGACCGAACCACAAGAGTACTTTGTAATCAGGAAGGAGATCTCAGGTGCCGTGGTTTGACCTCCAAGTCATGGATAAAGGAATAGATGTGTTTAGACCTTCAATAACAACCGACTACCAGTAACCCTAGGGACCCCTGGTATCAATATAAACCAAGGGGTTTTAGTTCGTAGGGACAAGTTAACTCATCTAGCGTTTTAGCTCATCCGATCTCGAGGTAGATCAACTCTGTAAATATTGTACTCATCAATACAACCAAGCATGACGTAGGGTTTGACATCCTTGAGAGGGCCGAACCTGGGTAAACACCGTCTCCTTCGTCCCCTGTTACCTATCGCTTCAAAATCCACAACTCGGGACCACCTACCCGAGATCCGCCGGTTTTGACACCGACATTGGTGCTTTCATTGAGAGTTCCGTTGTGAATCGCTAAAGGGTCGATGGCTCGCTTAATCATCAGCAACGAAGTCTGCTACTGGGACGTCTTCATCCCCGGACAGATCTTCGCGTTCGGCAGCATCGTGATGCATGCCGATTCGGCCGGCCACCTTGGCCAGGTCGGAAGTTTCGCCCCAGATCAGGAGGTCGGGTTCGTTACCCTAGAGTTCATCGCCGAACCACGGGGAGATCCTGTTTTAACAAAACTCCCGGCTCTCCTTGAAGAGCCCACGAGCCCCGACGCCTTAACTTCTGGAATGGTCAATCACACCGCTGGGGCGTCCTCTACCCCTGGTTCAGCCATACAGCCCCACCTGGTCGATATGCCCTGATCTGCCTTCGCCAGACATGGCCCGGACGCACCCTTAAGCGACCCCAGGGCATCAGTATGGCGGATCGACCCCACACACTCAGACGACGTGGACACTGCCGAGATCTCGTTGTTAAACGAGCTACTCGGCCGGATCCAAACCATGGGCATGACCGCCAGCCAGTCCTCGATCTTTGACCAGATCGGGCTTAGACCCGGTGACAGGGAAATTCATGTCCCACCGATCACACATTTGATCGCTACCGTCTAGTGCCTAGCTGAAGGTTCGCCCTCTCAACCATTGGAGTTAAGAACAATTTATGTTCCGGTTTCCGACTACCAGGACCCCTCCCGTAGTCTGGAATATGGACTTCGCCCCGAAGATAGTCCGGGATCAGTTACCAATCTAGCACTTGACCTAGAGTCTGTGCAGCGAGGTCCCGTGAATACTGTGAACTCCGAACTTGCCGTGTCGGACCCCATAAAGGCACGAGACGCGGCCGCTGACTCACATCCTGCTGGAGTACGAAATTCTATCCCACCCACCACCCAAATCGAGGATTCTTCAAGAATTGCAGGAGAGCCTGGCACATTGGGCTTACGGGAAGTTTAACAACAGCCTGGGGAATCAATCCATCATTTTTGGGCCAGATTCCTCCTTAATAGCGACAGGTTGAAGGGTTGTAGCGTCCGGGAGATGATAGCAACCTTCCGGCATAACTCCCACGATGAAGGAGTTCTCAACGCCCTCGCCCGTTGTTGGGGAACGTTGCATGGGAAACAAAAAATTTCCTACGCACACACAAGATCTATCCATGGTGATGAGCATCTACGAGAGGGAGAGTGAATCTACATACCCTTGTAGATCGCTAAGCGGAAGCGTTAAGAAACGCGGTTGATGTAGTCGAACGTCTCCGCGATCCAAATCACAAGTCGTCCCTCGATCCGATCACGAACTAGTGCCGAACGGACGGCACCTCCGTGTTCAACACACGTACGGCTTGATGACGCCTTCACCTCCTCGATCCAGCGAGCGATGATGAAGTAGTGGATGAGTTCCAGCAGCACGACGGCGTGGTGATGGTGGTGAGGAACAATCTCTGCAGGGCTTCGCCAAGCACTACGGAGATTATGACGGGAGAACTAGAGGGTTAGGGTTGCCGACACATGGCTTGGGAAATCTTGATGTGTCCCGTGTGTTAGCCCTGCCCATCTATTTATATGTTGAGCCCTGGGGTCTAAACTTGGAGAGAAAGCCTCCACAAGGTCGGTTTTGCCCGCACAAGGTCGGTTTGGCCCGCACGGAAAGAGTCTAACTCGGATTCCAGCAGTATCGCGTACAAGCGGTAGTACCGCTCACGAGCGGTAGTACCGCTTGAGCGGTAGTACCGCTTTCACATGAGCGGTAGTACCGCTTACGCGGTAGTACTGCCTTACTAGCGGTAGTACCGCTTAAGGCAGCAGCAAAACTTCCTTTTGCACTTTCCAATACCTCGTGGTCTTTACCCCTTTGGCTCATATAAAGTGTTGCTGCACCCGAACACTTCGGTAAACATCCGGAACTCCTTCCGATGAATTCCGGAACCCTTCCGGAGATCAAAACACTATTATCACATATATCAATCTTTACCTCCGGACTCTTCCGGAGTTCCTCGTCATGTCCGGTATCTTATCCGGGACTCCGAACAACCTTCAGTCACCAACAAAATAACTCAACTATACTAATCGTCACCAAACGTTAAGTGTGTAGACCCTGCGGGTTCGAGAACTATGTAGACATGACCGAGACACCTCTACGATCAATAACCAATAGCGGGACCTGGATGCCCATATTGGCTCCTACATATTCTACGAAGATCTTTATCGGTCGAACCTCTATGTCAAGGATTCAGTTAATCCCGTATGCTATTCCCTTTGTTCTTCGGTATGTTACATGCCCGAGATTCGATCGTCGGTATCTCTATACCTAGTTCAATCTCATTACCGGCAAGTCTCTTTACTCGTTCCGTAATACAAGATCTCGTGGCTAACACTTTAGTCACATTGCTTGCAAGGCTCATTGTGATGTTGTATTACCGAGTGGGCCCTGAGATACCTCTCCGTCACACGGAGTAACAAATGCCAGTCTTGATCCATGCCAACCCAACAGACACCCTCGGAGATACCTGTAGAGCATCTTTATAGTCACCCAGTTACGTTGCGACGTTTGATACACACAAGGTACTCCTCCGATGTCAGGGAGTTGCATGATCTCATGGTCATAGGAACAGATACTTGACATGCAGAAAACAATAGAAATAAACTGACATGATCAAATGCTACGTTTACAGTTTGGGTCTTGTCCATCACATCATTCTCCTAATGATGTGATCCCATTATCAAATGACATCTCATGTCCATGGCCAGGAAACCTTCACCATCTTTTGATCAATGAGCTAGTCAACTAGAGGCTTACTAGGGACACAGTGTTGTCTATGTACCCACACATGTAATTGAGTTTCCAATCAATACAATTATAGCATGGATAATAAACGATTACCATAAACAAGGAAATATAATAATAACCAATTTATTATTGCCTCTAGGGCATATTTCCAACAGTCTCCCACTTGCACTAGAGTCAATAATCTAGTTCACATCACTATGTGATTTACATTGTAATGAATCGAACACCCATGCAGTTCTGGTGTTGTTCATGTTTAGCCCTTGGAAGAGGTTTAGTTATCGGATCTGCAACATTCAGATCCGTGTGTACTTTGCAAATATTTATGTCGTCTTCCTTGATGTAATCGCGGATGGAATTGAAATGTCGCTTTATGTGTCTGGTCCTCTTGTGAAATCTTGGTTCCTTGGCTAGAGCAATGGCACCAGTATTATCACAAAACAGAGTCATTGGGTTAAGCGCACTAGGCACTACTCCAAGATCTGTCATGAACTCCTTCATCCAGACACCTTCCTTCGCCGCCTCCGAGGCAGCGATGTACTCCGCTTCGCATGTAGAATCAGCTACCACGCTTTGCTTGGAACTGCCCAGCTAACCGCACCTCCATTAAGAATAAATACGTATCCGGTTTGCGACTTAGAGTCATCCGGATCAGTGTCAAAGCTTGCATCGACGTAACCATTTACGACGAGCTCTTGATCACCTCCATAAATGAGAAACATGTCCTTAGTCCTTTTCAGGTACTTCAGGACATTCTTGACCGCCGTCCAGTGTTCCATTCATGGATCACTTTGAAACCTTCCGACCATACTTATGGCAAGGCTGACATCGGGTCTTGTGCACAGCATTGCATACATGATAGAGCCTATGGCTGAAGCATAGGGGATGACACTCATCTTTTCTCTATCTTCTGCAGTCACTGGGCATTGAGTCTTACTCAACTTCACACCTTGCAATACAGGCAAGAACCCCTTCTTGGACTGATCCATTTTGAATTTCTTCAAAATTTTATCAAGGTATGTGCTTTGTGAAAGTCCTATTAAACGTCTTGATCTATCTCTATAGATCTTGATGCCTAATATGAAAGCAGCTTCTCCTAGGTCCTTCATTGAAAAACTCTTGTTCAAATATTCCTTCACGCTTTCCAACATTTCTATATTGTTTCCAATCAGTAATATGTCATCCACATATAATATTAGAAACGCTATAGAGCTCCCATTCATTTTCTTGTAAATACAAGCTTCTCCGTAAACTTGTATAAACTTGAACGCTTTGATCACCTCATCAAAGCGAAGATTCCAACTCCGAGATGCTTGCACCAGTCCATAAATGGATCGCTGGAGTTTGCAAACTTTGTCAGCATTCTCTGGATCGACAAAACCTTCTGGTTGCATCATATACAACTCTTCCTTAAGGAAACCGTTAAGTAACGCTGTTTTGACATCCATCTGCCAAATTTCATAATCGAAAAAGGCAGCTATTGCTAACATGATTCTGACGGATTTAAGCATCGCTACGGGTGAGAAGGTCTCATCGTAGTCAACTCCTTGAACTTGTGAAAAACCCTTTGCCACAAGTCGAGCTTTATAGACGGTGACATTACCGTCTGCGTCCGTCTTCCTCTTAAAGATCCATTTGTTCTGAATGGCCTTACGCCCTTCAGGTAATACTTCCAAAGTCCATACTTTGTTTTCATACATGGATCCCATCTCGGATTTCATGGCCTCTAACCACTTCTCGGAATCCGGGCCCATCATCGCTTCTCCATAGCTCGTAGGTTCATCGTTGTCCAACAACATGACCTCTAAGACAGGGTTGCCGTACCACTCAGGAGCAGTACGCGTCCTTGTCGACCTACGAGGTTCGATAGCAACTTGATCCAAAGCTTCATGTTCATCATCATTAACTTCCTCTTCAGCTGATGTAGGCTCTACAGAAACATCTTTCTGCGCTGCGCTACTTTCAGGTTGACGTAAAGGTTCAACAATCTCATCAAGTTCTATCTTCCTCCCACTCAATTCTTTCGAGAGAAACTCTTTCTCAAGAAATGTTCCGTTTTTAGCGACAAACACTTTGCCTTCGGATCTGAGGTAGAAGGTATACCCAACTGTCTCTTTTGGGTATCCTATGAAGACACATTTCTCCGCTTTGGGTTCCAGCTTTTCAGGCTGAAGCTTTTTGACATAAGCATCACATCCCCAAACTTTAAGAAACGACAGCTTTGGCTTCTTGCCAAACCAAAGTTCATGTGGCGTCGTCTCAACGGATTTCGATGGTGCCCTATTTAAAGTGAATGCAGCTATCTCTAATGCATAACCCCAAAACGATAGTGGCAAATCGGCAAGAGACCTCATAGATCGCACCATATCCAATAAGGTTCGATTACGACGTTCGGACACACCATTACGCTGTGGTGTTCCAGGCGGTGTCAGTTGTGAAACAATTCCACATTGTCTTAAGTGACTGCCAAACTCATAACTCAGATATTCTCCTCCTCGATCAGATCGTAGGAATTTAATCTTGTTGTTACGATGATTCTCAACTTCACTTTGAAATTGTTTGAACTTTTCAAATGTTTCAGACTTGTGTTTCATTAAGTAAATATACCCATATCTACTTAAGTCATCAGTGAAGGTGAGAAAGTAACGATAACCACCGCGCGCCTCAATACTCATCGGACCGCACACATCAGTATGTATGATTTCCAACAAGTCACTTGCCCGTTCCATTGTTCCAGAGAACGGCGTTTTAGTCATCTTGCCCATGAGGCATGGCTCACATGTGTCAAGTGATTCAAAATCAAGTGACTCCAAAAGTCCATCAGCATGGAGCTTCCTCATGCGTTTTACGCCAATATGACCTAAACGGCAGTGCCACAAGAAAGTGGTATTATCATTATCAATTCTACATCATTTGGCATCAATGTTATGAACATGTGTATCATTACTATCGAGATTCAATAAGAATAAACCCCTCACATCGGGTGCATGACCATAAAAGATATTACTCATATAAATAGAACAACCATTATTCTCTGATTTAAATGAGTAACCATCTCGCAATAAACAAGATCCAGATATAATGTTCATGCTTAACGCAGGCACCAAATAACATTTATTCAGGTTCATCACTGATCCCGATGGTAATCGAAGAGCGAGCGTGCCGACGGCGATCACATCAACCTTGGAACCATTTCCCACGCGCATCGTAACTTCGTTCTTTGCCAACCTCCGTCTATTCCGCAGTTCCTGTTTTGAGTTGCAAATATGAGCAACCGCACCGGTATCAAATACCCAGGCACTACAACGAGAGTTGGTAAGGTACACACCAATAACATGTATATCATATATACCTTGTTTGTTCTTGGCCGCCTTCTTGTCAGCCAAATACTTGGGGCAGTTCCGCTTCCAGTGTCCAGTTCCCTTGCAATGAAAGCACACAGTTTCTGGTTTGGGTCCAGCCTTGGGTTTCTTCACGGGAGGAGCAACTGCTTTGCCACTCTTCTTGGAGTTACCCTTCTTACCCTTGCCATTTTTCTTGAAACTAGTGGTTTTATTGACCATCAACACTTGATGCTCCTTCTGAATTTCAGACTCAGCGGCTTTCAGCATCGCAAACAGCTCGGCGACTGACTTGTTCATCCCGTGCATGTTATAGTTCAACACGAAGCTCTTGTAGCTAGGTGGCAATGATTGAAGAACTCTGTCAGTGATAGCCTCTGGCGGAAGGGGCATCCCCAATTCAGCCAGACGGGTGGAGTACCCAGACATTCTGAGCACGTGATCACTGATAGACCCGTTCTCCTCCATCTTGCAAGCATAGAACTTATCGGAGATCTCATATCTCTCGATCCGGGCATTCTTCTGAAAGATAAACTTCAACTCCTGGAACATCTCATATGCTCCATGACGTTCAACACTTACGCGGTAGTACTGCCTTACTAGCGGTAGTACCGCTTAAGGCAGCAGCAAAACTTCCTTTTGCACTTTCCAATACCTCGTGGTCTTTACCCCTTTGGCTCATATAAAGTGTTGCTACACCCGAACACTTCGGTAAACATCCGGAACTCCTTCCGATGAATTCCGGAACCCTTCCGGAGATCAAAACACTATTATCACATATATCAATCTTTACCTCCGGACTCTTCCGGAGTTCCTCGTCATGTCCGGGATCTTATCCGGGACTCCGAACAACCTTCGGTCACCAACAAAATAACTCAACTATACTAATCGTCACCAAACGTTAAGTGTGTAGACCCTGCGGGTTCGAGAACTATGTAGACACGACCGAGACACCTCTACGATCAATAACCAATAGCGGGACCTGGATGCCCATATTGGCTCCTACATATTCTACGAAGATCTTTATCGGTCGAACCTCTATGTCAAGGATTCAGTTAATCCCGTATGCTGTTCCCTTTGTTCTTCGGTATGTTACTTGCCCGAGATTCGATCGTCGGTATCTCTATACCTAGTTCAATCTCGTTACCGGCAAGTCTCTTTACTCGTTCCGTAATACAAGATCTCGTGGCTAACACTTTAGTCACATTGCTTGCAAGGCTCATTGTGATGTTGTATTACCGAGTGGGCCCTGAGATACCTCTCCGTCACACGGAGTAACAAATCCCAGTCTTGATCCATGCCAACCCAACAGACACCCTCGGAGATACCTGTAGAGCACCTTTATAGTCACCCAGTTACGTTGCGATGTTTGATACACACAAGGTATTCCTCCGGTGTCAGTGAGTTGCATGATCTCATGGTCATAGGAACAGATACTTGACATGCAGAAAACAATAGCAATAAACTGACACGATCATATGCTACGTTTACAGTTTGGGTCTTGTCCATCACATCATTCTCCTAATGATGTGATCCCGTTATCAAATGACATCTCCTGTCCATGGCCAGGAAACCTTCACCATCTTTTGATCAACGAGCTAGTCAACTAGAGGCTTACTAGGGACACAGTGTTGTCTATGTACCCACACATGTATTTGAGTTTCCAATCAATACAATTATAGCATGGATAATAAACTATTATCATGAACGAGGAAATATAATAAGAACCAATTTATTATTGCCTCTAGGGCATATTTCCAACACCCATCACCACATTCAAACTTTCGCCGAGCTATCAGACCTGGTACGCAAATATTGCGCCCTGGAAAGCACCTGGCAAGTACAACAAATGTATAAGGAGCCAGTGCATGCCGAACCACCAAGAGGAGTTTGGAGGGGGTGCGTACCCCCACGACGGCCGGCCAGGCACGAGCCCACCGAGAAAAATAATAAAGCGCTGACAAGCGCCAAAACTATCCCTGACGGACTATTGGACAGGCCATGCCCCATACACTCTGTCTTGCTAAATACAAACCCGACTCACGGCCTTCGAGCTTGCTGGGTCGTCAGGCAAATTGCGAAGAGCGGAGAGGTCATCCTGATGGCCTCACCCCCAGGCAGGCATTCAGGAACGCCACCCGAATACAATGTCGAGGTCCTAATGATCTATGAAACGTTCTCCTCCAAAAACTAGAGAAAGAGAGCTCTTCGAGAACTCGATCAAATACACCAGGTGGCAGCAATGAACTCATGGACAGACACACCGATCAATTTCGGCGAGGCCGACCAACCGATAACCCGCACAGGCCGAACACCTGCCGCCCTATTCCTTAACCCCATAATCGATGGCTTTAGGTTGCACAAGGTACTAATGGACGGTGGCATCGGTCTAAACCTCATTTATGAGGATACCCTAGACAAAATGCAGTTCGACAGATCTCACATCGAGCAAAGCAACACAACTTTTCGAGGAATCATCCCCGGGAAGGAGGCTCGTTGTACCAGACGAGTCACACTCGACGTAGTATTTGGTACTCCCGAGTAGTACAGATCCGAAGAACTTCTTTTCCATATTGTGCCCTTTCACAGCGGCTACCACGCTCTATTAGAGCGTGATGCCTTCACAAGATTTCAGGTTGTACCACACTACGGGTATATGAAGCTCAAAATGCCGAGGCCCAATGGTGTGATCACAATTATAAGTGACCCAGATAGAGCCCTTCGAGGTGAAAATAAAACAGCATCATTAGCCCTCGAGGTGCTGGCTGAGACTCTCGCCGTAGAAGAACTGACCACACTCCGCTCTATAGTGGATAAAGAAGATGTGATCCTCGGCAAAAGGCCAAAATTTACATCCTTCAAACCTACGGACGAAATCATGAAATTTCAGGTTCATCCAACGGACACCAATAAAACTGCGTTCATCAGAGCTCAGCTGGACCCCGCAGTTGATGAAGCACTGCGCACATTCCTGCGTGAAAATTGGGACATGTTCGCCTGGAACCCCTCAGATATGCCGGGAATCCCAAGAAGGCTGGCGAAACACAGCCTGAACATAATCACAGGCTTCAAGCCCGTCAAACAGGCTCTATGCCAATTTTCTGAACCAAAGCGTCAAGCTATGGGCGACGAACTTGCCAAATTACTCGAAGCTGGATTCATTAGAGAAATCAAACACCCCGAGTGGTTGGTGAATCTGGTCATGGTACCAAAGAAAGACAAATCCTGACGGCTGTGCATCGACTTCAAAGACCTCAATAAGGCGTGCCCCAAGGATCCTTTCCCATTGCCCCGTACAGACTAGATCATCGATGCAACTCCCGGACACGACTCACTGTGTTTCCTTGACGCTTATTCCGGATACCATCAGATTAAAATGAAGGAGTCCGATCAATCCGCAATCGCCTTCATCACACCCTATGGGCCATTCTACTTTAACACAATGCCCTTTGGATTAAAAAAGGCAGGCGCAACATACCAGCTCATGATTCAGACATGTCTAGGAAAGCAAATCGGCGAAACAGTCGAGGCATACCTGGACGACGTAGTCATAAAGACCAAACACGTCAGCCAGCAGGTAGACGACCTCAGACAAACCTTCGCTAGTCTACAGGAGTACGATATACGGCTCAACCCAGACAAATGTGTCTTCGGAGTCCCCGCCGGTAAACTACTTGGATTTATTGTTTCCCGGAGAGGAATAGCGGCCAATTCCGCTAAAATCCGAGCCCTATCCCAACTAGCGATCCCTACAGAGCTAAAGCACGTTCAAAAGCTGGCGGGCATTGTGGCGCATTTGAGCCGCTTTATCTCCCGCCTTGGTGAAAAGGCTCTAGGCAACAAGTACGCGACTTTTGAAGCAAGTCGCACTTTTGCTCCAGGCAACAAGTACGCGACTAAGCACCCACCTTATCCTAATAAGTGTGTTTTGCCTTTTCGGCACTCGTTTGTTTGCACTTGCACTATACCACCCCCTTAGGCACTCCTCTCGATGCTACTTTCTCTTCCCCATCTCGTCAACTGAAGACCAGCAAGACAAGATGCACCAAGGATCCACCTCGACAAACAACTGACACCGAAGACTTTGACTACAACGTACTCAACCAGACGCAACCCCGTAGAGTTATGCTTTTCCCTCAAGATTGGAAAACCCTCCCTAGACAAACCTAGACCTCACAAGCTACCCCAGCTCAAACCTCTGATCACGTGTTTAATACACGGATTTGCCAGAGCACTCATTGAGCTTCAATAACCCCTGCTTAGCACAGGTTCATTATGGAGCTAGTGATCATAGTGAACAAACATCCTTCATTCTTATGCTAGCACTAGAACCTTGATGCCATAGGAAGGATCGTTCTAAGGATATACGATTTGTGGACAATGATTTGATTTTGCCATAATAGATGTCTTGAGGAAGCAGTTGAGACCCTTTGGTGGATTACGAGGCTTAATGTTGATAGACGAACTTGGTGGATCAAGATTGATAGAGTAGCATAACTTACTTCCCCCTTGAGCAAATTGGATTTAGTAGGACCATTGTGATCACAAGCTGAAACTATTGGTGGACTAATGACTTGACTTTGGCTAGTAATGTTGATAGTGGATTGATGATGTTACAATAGTAACAAGAGTAACTAGTAGGAAATTCTTACTAGATGTAAACATTGGATTTAAATAGGTGATTCTAATAGGTGCTCAAGATCAATCAAGCCACATGGTTCGGTGTAATTTGTATTTAGTCCGATGATCTTGATCTTGATACCATGTTTCTCGGTGGAAGACAAACCAGGAATATTGGATTGTTGTTAGAATCGATTCAAGGATCCATATGCACCTAACATCGGAGTTCACTAGAACAACATAATGGGAATTGATGGTTATACTATGATGAGATAGTTCTTTTTGGAATTTGGGGATTTAGGAAATCTGGAGATATATGGAACGACACCTGTATTGGATTTGTAGAAATAATAGGTCATGTAATAGTGGATGGTATTCGTGGATCGATTAAACCAGATCCATTAGGATGGAAACAAGGTCTTGGATTCGTATATTACGTGTTTCCTTAGCATAGAGATGCAGCACCTTAGACCTTGGATATATTAGCTGAATACTTGGATTTGTAGTATCACAATCAAGCTTAGTGGCTTGAATGCTTCCCGAGGATTTTTACATAGGGATATATTCATCCCACTTTGCAAATCCCTAGGAAATTCATCCCAACTCCAAATCCAGTGAAACCACTTTATAAATTCTTATAAAATCATGCCCTATTTTATGAGTGCCTCCACTCATTTTTATAAAAGTATTTTCTGTAAACTCCTTTTTGGATCACCATTTCCTTCATTCCCATCCTATTGGCCTTTCCAAAAATCCCTATTGATGCTACTCAAGTAGATCCTCCTTAGGTATTTTTCTTGAGACCAAAGTTGTCCAAGAAAAATAAAACTCCTATTTATAGAGAACTTTATTTCTCTACTTGTTGAGTTGCTTATTGCGGTTGTTTCCGGCGATAGTTGACGAAGTAGACGAAGTGCTCGGAATGGACGAGAAGTGTGTGAAGACCTCGAAGACTTTGCTGAGCCAGGCAAGCAGCCCTTTGACCATGACTATGAAACCCTTTTATTTGCATGGCATATAGCACTTTATTTCGTGAATTTGATCATGTTGATGTGGTGACCCCTTCGGTGGGATGTCCTCGATACTTTCTTGTTGATACTTGCATCGTGCATGACCCTACCTCCTTATGAGGGTTGTGCGGGTGGGAGTAGTTAGGATGCTTAGTAGTTGCTACGCAAGTGGGATGGGAATATGCATGGTGATGAAAACGAAAGTGATTTCAAGGACTTTTCGAAAACCCCGTCGGGTGCCACTAATGCCCGAGGGAGATGATATTGAGCTAGGTAACCACTTGAGAAAGAAGTGGTGTACCGGAGCAAGTGGTGTGTGTGTTTTCGAAAACGGCTTAGATTTAAGGTCTGCTGACCGTCCCAACCTTACATGTGCGACCACTCTACCCCTATATGGGAAGGGGCTTTGTTGATTACTTTGGTGGGTACTAGCATAGAGCCCGCATTACTAGTGGCGGGAGTGGCGTGGTCACTCCCGATACGGGGTCGTGCCGGTAAGGACGATCATGCGCTGTCTTCACAGGCACCGGGCACACCGTTGGTCCCTGCATGGATGTTACTTGTGATGTACATCATGTGGGCTGGGTACCAATCGAGTGGACTCTTTGTTTAGTATCGCCAAGGGAAAGGCATTGTTCGGGTGCTTACCTCGGGTATGCAATATACCGCGAGTCGTGGATGACACGGAAGTTCCCCGAGTCTTGTGGGTAAAGTGTGCAACCTCTGCAGAGTGTAAAACTATTCGAATAACCGTGTCCACGGTCATGGACAGTTGGAGGTCCTTCTTAAACTATGTCCAGATGTTTTCACAAAACTTGGTGTGTGTGTGACAAAGAGATACTTGAGCTAAGTCGGAAGACTTCATGAAATGATTGAACATGTGATGTTCAACCCCTTGCTTATGATGATATCTATAACTTGTTCATATGGATATCTGCCAACTGTTGATGCATGCTTACATAAGTTAGTTGATCATGTCACTGCACTCAAAAATTAGCTTTCTGCAAAATTACCTACTAGTGCTATATCATGCTCTGTTGAACCTTGTTCCAAACATGGGTTGCTTGCGAGTACATTCAAAGTACTCATTGGCTTGCCACTGGTTATTTTATTGGCCAGGCATGAAAGACGAGGTTATGATGAAGATTACCTTGGTGACGAACTTGCGAGCTAGGGCGCTTCCCAGTCAGAATGCCTGTAGGGTTAAGGCAGATGGCATGGGTTCACGCTATCATTGAAGATTTCCGCGGCAATCATATGAAGACTTGGCCATAAAGGCCATATTTAAGTAAAACGGTACGTAATGGATGTAAGACTCTTGTTATTCAGTTTCTGTGTGTTCAGTGAGCATTGATCTCTGGGATCACTGTGCACGTACATTCGGTGATCACGACTTATGAGTCGGGGTCCCCACAGAGCTAGTATCAGAGCCATCCTGACTGTAGGAAGCCCTTAGTTAGCATGGACGTTAGTTAGGACAAAACTATTTCTCCAGACCCTTCAAAATCACTTGGAAAGCCTCTATATTTCTCACCTCTCCTAAATTTTCAAAAGAAGTGAAGGTTTTTGCCTCAGCACTTCCACCCTCATTCTCTCGACTCCCCTCATCTGCTTTTTCAAAACTTTGCAAACGGTCGATAGTACCCTTATGCCCCTAACCACTGGATTCCTTGAAATCCTCGTGGGTAATCTGGAGGGAGGCCACCTTGCCAGACATTCACACAAGTTTGACGAGACCATGAGAAGACGATACCAACAGAAGATACCCTCTCTAAGGATGAGAATATCAAGACTCAGAAGATGGTGACACCCTCGACACTGCCCCAGGATGATGCCACCTTGGCCTTCGATGACCAGGGCACAAGACATGCAATGTCATGATATGCATCGCTAATAGAGCAACCCTGTCCTTTTCGTTGTTGTGTCGGCAACCACCGGTGGATGAGAACCTCGCCATTTGGTCCGCCTCACTATAGTGAGCAGGAAAACAGTCCTCATTGTCCCCCGCTCTTGGTGCCGATGATATCGTTAACGAGGCCGACAGGATACAACTCTACCATGCCTTGTTAATGTCATTGCATAAAAGATCGCCTACCTGGAACCCTCAACGTCTCAGAAGACAAGAAGGCATTGTCACGATCACGAGGAAACCAGAAGACCGTGTCAACAACAGTCGTGAAGAATCACCTTCGTCGTCAACTCAACAGGCCCGAAGACGTCAAGGACTCTTCAGGCGCAACCAGGATCGTTTTGATGAACAACAACCAGAGACATAGCGACACCTGAAGAAAACCCAGAAGACTAAGCGAACTCCTCTCCAAGACACGAAGCAAGCACGACCACTGAGTCCGAGGACCCCTAGGGTAGGATGAGTCGTGTATTCCCCATGCGAAATCGAGTCCGTATGATGGTTCTGATAGAACCATGATTGTGTGTTGATTATTTTTGCTTGTTTGTGCTTTGGTGTAAGTCGCACTTTTGCTACAGGCAACAAGTACGCGACTAAGCACCCACCTTATCTTAATAAGTGTGTTTTGCCTTTTCGGCACTCGTTTGTTTGCACTTGCACTATACCACCCCCTTAGGCACTCCTCTCGATGCTACTTTCTCTCCCCCATCTCGTCAACTGAAGACCAGCAAGACAAGATGCACCAAGGATCCACCTCGACAAACAACTGACACCGAAGACTTTGACTACAACGTACTCAACCAGACGCAACCCCGTAGAGTTATGCTTTTCCCTCAAGATTGGAAAACCCTCCCTAGACAAACCTAGACCTCACAAGCTACCCCAGCTCAAACCTCTGATCATGTGTTTAATACACGGATTTGCCAGAGCACTCATTGAGCTTCAATAACCCCTGCTTAGCACTGGTTCATTATGGAGCTAGTGATCATAGTGAACAAACATCCTTCATTCTTACGCTAGCACTAGAACCTTGATGCCATAGGAAGGATCGTTCTAAGGATATACGATTTGTGGACAATGATTTGATTTAGCCATAATAGATGTCTTGAGGAAGCAGTTGAGACCCTTTGGTGGATTACGAGGCTTAATGTTGATAGACGAACTTGGTGGATCAAGATTGATAGAGTAGCATAACTTACTTCCCCCTTGAGCAAATTGGATTTAGTAGGACCATTGTGATCACAAGATGAAACTATTGGTGGACTAATGACTTGACTTTGGCTAGTAATGTTGATAGTGGATTGATGATGTTACAATAGTAACAAGAGTAACTAGTAGGTAATTCTTACTAGATGTAAACATTCGATTTAAATAGGTGATTCTAATAGGTGCTCAAGATCAATCAAGCCACATGGTTCGGTGTAATTTGGATTTAGTCCGATGATCTTGACCTTGATACCATGTTTCTCGGTGGAAGACAAACCAGGAATATTGGATTGTTGTTAGAATCGATTCAAGGATCCATATGCACCTAACATCGGAGTTCACTAGAACAGCATAATGGGAATTGATGGTTATACTGTGATGAGATAGTTCTTTTTGGAATTTGGGGATTTAGGAAATCTGGAGATATATGGAACGACACCTGTATTGGATTTGTAGAAATAATAGGTCATGTAATAGTGGATGGTATTCGTGAATCGATTAAACCAGATCCATTAGGATGGAAACAAGGTCTTGGATTCGTATATTACGTGTTTCCTTAGCATAGAGATGCAACACCTTAGACCTTGGATATATTAGCTGAATACTTGGATTTGTAGTATCACAATCAAGCTTAGTGGCTTGAATGCTTCCCGAGGAGTTTTACATAGGGATATATTTGAGTTAGCTATAGAATAACATATGAGATTTTGGTTTAGTCCTTCTCTCAAAACCTTGGAGATGGATAGCATAAGTAATGTTGGAGTTGACTTATATGAGAACATACCTTCAATGATATGGAGTGATTTTGTTTGGAGCAGTAGGTAGTACCATTGGCATCTAAAAACTGTGCTCGAGGATAAGATGATAGACGTTCACTCACATCCTAGGCTCCTTGAAACCCCAAAGCTTTACCGAGCCATGATATGGCCAGATTATGACCTTAGGCCTTGGCTCCAAGTCATTAGACTATGGCCAGTACTCCACCTTGACCACCACCCACCCATTTCCATAAGGAAGGTGGACACGCAGAACTAGATTTCGATGGACCACAAACCCTTGATACTAGTGACCATCCGGGACGAATGCCCACTCTAACATATCCCATGAGAAATGTGTTTATGTGACACTTGGAGGAATAGGTTGTTACCCTCCGGGATGACATAATTATTTACCCAATAAGAGAGGGAACACCTTAGTCCTGTTTGGACCAGCCCCAGGAACACCAATTACCATGCCTCTCAAGTATAAGGTTTCACCTTGAAAGAGTTGGACTACTCGAAGCACCCTCCCTTCAGCAGAGGGCATTCTTACCCAAGAAAGACGAAGAACCACTACGGTCGAAAGACCATGACGAAGAAGAAGAAGCAAGAGGAGTCAACCACCGCTCCTTTGACGGCTACATTCACTAGACTATATCAAGAAGCACAGACGTCCAAGCACGATGAAGCCCTTGGACATCAAGAGGATTATGAAGCCCCTTGTTTTAAGTAGTCACATATCAGTTCCTGACTAGGAAGGAACCGAGAAGTTGATAACACCTCTCACTCCACCACCTTGGCGGTGTACGATGAGCATGACGTCCCTACTTCCTTCAGATGCCTGGAACGGAGTGGAACGACTGTCATGACTTTGTACCAGCCCCTTTTTGGTCCAATCTAGGGCATCAACCCTGACTGGATCATGGTGAAACACCTGTCAAAGGTAGTTCACCCCGCTTGCCAAGATTCAGACCCTGGGGATTGGATGGCTGGTCCATACTTTCGGGTACCCAGCTCATCCAGGACCCCTTAAAAACTTTCCTAGAAGGTAGGAACAGTCTTGCGTCTCTAAGCTTAGTCTTAGGGACGAGACTCAGCCTAGACCTTCCCACAATGGCTACGGAGAGTCCAGTAGACCAAACACTCGGAGACCCGCCAGAAACGCGTGTCTGTAACGACGAAGACAACTGGTCGAAGATGGATGAAGAACATACCTGGGCAACTTATTCAAACAGAAGTTCTCGACGCGAAGCCTATGGTGACGCACTTCAGCACCCTCAAGGATGAAGACCACCTTCGACTGAAGACCTCCTGTTTTAAGGAAGATAAGGACTTCCCCGTCGATGAGCAGCCTACGCCAACAAACTTCGACGTCCTGACGATTGAAGATCCATGAGCACCGGAAGATCCACCGCTCCAACAAAGTCAACGATTCCCCGTCACCAGGAAAATACGCCAAGACCTTGACCCGTGTAGACTAAAGAGAGACATCTAGACGTCACTAACCAGCGTGAGCAGCCCTAGGACCAGCGTGCAAACACATTATCTTGGCCACGTATTCCGACTTTGGAATACACACGCAAGCCAGGCCCTTGCCAGAAACTCGTCCACCAAACCCTTAATCATTAGACAAGCCTAGCAGATTGTAAGAACCCCGTTCACCCTTAGACGAAATCAATGATGCACTCGAAGATATATCACCAGGGACTTCAAGATCCAGAAGGACAACCACGCCGGAGCAGAAGCACGTGGAACGTGAAGACTACCTCACCTCTGAATTTCCGCATCTTCCCACGCCTAGCCTAGGAATCTCGGGGACGAGATTCTTGTAAGGGGGGTAGGTCTGTCACACCCTGTGTTTTGCCTCATGACTACGTTAACATGACTCAAAAATTAGGGCCAATTAAAACTTTTGAGTGCATATGCTTGCTTGAGTTGGTTCTTGTTTGCTTCTTTGGTTGTTTGTGTATGGCACTCTTAGGTTCTACTCCTCTCCATATTCATCTTCCTTGATCCAAACTTCTTGC
Organism: Elymus sibiricus; assembly: GCA_039707655.1. NCBI lineage: Eukaryota > Viridiplantae > Streptophyta > Magnoliopsida > Poales > Poaceae > Elymus > Elymus sibiricus. The sequence continues at coordinate 285,973,967 of CM077675.1, forward strand.
CCAAAGATCATGCCATGTGAATAGTACCCAAAACTATTTTTATCAAAATTTATTTTGACAAAAAGAATTTATTCAAATTAGGTTTTCAAAAACCCCTGAGTTGAGGTTTGCACTGCAAGTCCTCAAATTGGGTGGATCCTTTTTCCCCAAAGGCTTTATTTGAAACCTACTATATATATGACTTCCCAAAACCACCAAATATTAATTTTAAAGATTATTTTACTATTTTATTTAAAGGCTTTTTCTTAAGGCCAGAAATGGTCTTTTATAGGGAAAAAATATTTAAATGCTTTAAAAATTCAAAATCATGGGCAAAACCCCTCAAAACCCTTTCTGCCCAAATCAAGCTTTTGAAATATTTCTATAAGAAATATTCTCAATAAATTCCAAGAAAATTCCAGCAAGTCAAAAATGTAATATGTGATGATCTTGAAAGTTTCATCTCAATACCAATTGATTTGCTTCATCAAAATATTCCAAAACCATTCCTGTCCAGAGCCAAATTTGAACAACTTTACATTATAAAGTTTCTTCCCTTGACCCCAAACTTTGTGGGCATGTGCTAAACCCCAAATAATGTCACCACACCAAGTGTCGGATTTGTGGGAAGTGAAATGCATGCCTAGATCTACAGAAATCTGATTCTGTTGATTTCTAGGGTTTCACAAAGTTACATTGTGAACTCTCTTCAAAACTCCTAAAACTTGGTTATCCTCTCTATTTCTACCTATAATTTCATCCTGTTAAATCTCATGGCAAGCAAAACCCATTGGCTTAGCCAAACCATCATCAAACACTTTTGCTTATGCTGTAAAAAGCCTTGTTTGACCCCCTTATGCTATTCCACTTGCCTCCAAAAATTTTCCACAGTCCCTTACTGATGTGTTTCACCTCCACTAAAAACCCCAAGGCCACTGATCATTGATTGGTGGGGTAAAACCCCTCATTTTTACTGTTTGGACAGCCTTGGCATGCGCTTTCTTCCTCTCTCCCATTATTCTATGCATGCAAATGCCCCCAAGTTTTACCACAACACCTCTGGCATGTTAATGCACATTTGCAAACCCAAATATGGCATGCTCATGTGGAAAATATGAGCAGTACCACTAAAACTAGTTTTTGGCAGAAATTGTGGTCTTGAACTACAAGTACCCTGTAGACTCCTCTCCTTGAGCTGAAATTTGGTGTACTTGTAGTCCTTTCATACCTAAGCCACCCAGACAACATTTAACCTCTTAAGCGCTCCAGCAAAAACCCTTTTTATAAGCCCCTATTTTGCTGCTGCAAACTTACTCTCAGTAGAAACCAATTCCAACCAGCTTCATACAGGACCAAACCTCTCCAAACAGATTTACCATGCGTGCCTCACACTTCAGACAATTTTGGCCGACCAAAAAGCCAACATGGCCAAGCTTTGGCGTGGTGACCACGCAGCCAACATGCAGAAACGGCGCTCTGCCGCTTGTCGTTGTCCTGTAGCTCGCGTCCGGCAGCGACAGAGTGCCCCAGCACGCCGGGCATCTCCCCTTGACCTCGCACTCCCCTCCCCGACGCGCGCAAACCTCCAAAACCCCTCTGGCGTGTGTGCTCGCCGCGCCCGAAGCGCATCTGAGGCGCACCCGAGCTCTCCCTTCGTCGCCCTCTTGCAATGACCTTCCCCCGAGCCCCCCACTTATCCCCTCTAGATCTCACTCCCTCCTAGACCCCTCCTGGACCATCCACTCGTCCTCCCTCGCCCTCCATCTTCGTTCATGACCGAAGCAACTCCGGTGGCTTCGGCCCAAAAATTCGAATCCCCATCAAGCTCCCCCTCGCCTCTAGCTACTCCGGTGACCCTACCTCACCGCAGCGAGGCCCCCGTGCTCCGCTCCCTCCTTCCAGTGGCCATGGCGCCGCGCCCTTCCTCGCCGGCAGCCCGCCTCTTCGGTCGACCGCACCCTCGCCCCTGCGTCACTCCTCAGTAGTCGTGCGGCACCCAGGGACATGCGGCTCGTCGCCCCGAGCGCGCCGGTGGCCGGAACGTCGCCGGAGGTGGCCGGAGCCACCGGGATGCTCGCCGGCATGCGTCGGCCCTGCCTCCCCTGCCTCTCCCCCGGTCGAGCGGGAGGTGGGGGATGAGCCTGCCAGTGGGCCCCGCCTGTCGGCCGGCCGGCGAGGCTGACGGGTGGGCCTGCCCCATTAAGTGGAAGCGGACTCACCCGTGAGCCGTTTCCACAGCGGGAAGGCGTATTCCCGTGAATACGCCATCGACATCACCGCTCCCGCGCGGCTAAGGCTGCTGGGCCGGCCCAGTCGCTATCCAGCGCACTGCGCGCACTTTAGCCCAATGGGTAAGCTTTTTCCATTTTCTGTTTTTACTGAAACTTGTAAAATCCATATTAAATTCATTTTAGCTTCAAACTTGATGATTCAAATTTCTATATTCTCCTAAAATTGCCTCCTATTATCTAGTGCAACTTTCATATTTTTTCCACCTCTCTTTTCAGTACTGTTCCAATATTAATACAAATTTGAATTATTCAAAGCCCCATTGCAAAATCTTTAGAGCATTCATTATAGCTCCAAATGGAGTGTTTCAAGTTCCTAGGTGCATCTGAAATTATGTCTTAGGAGGTGAACATTTTTCCTTGCACTTATTCTGCTATGACAATTATTGGACCATTTCTTCATTTGTGACCCACTTTGCAAATCCCTAGGAAATTCATCCCAACTCCAAATCCAGTGAAACCACTTTATAAATTCTTCTAAAATCATGCCCTATTTTATGAGTGCCTCCACTCATTTTTATAAAAGTATTTTCTGTAAACTCCTTTTTGGATCACCATTTCCTTCATTCCCATCCTATTGGCCTTTCCAAAAATCCCTATTGATGCGACTCAAGTAGATCCTCCTTAGGTATTTTTCTTGAGACCAAAGTTGTCCAAGAAAAATAAAACTCCTATTTATAGAGAACTTTATTTCTCTACTTGTTGAGTTGCTTATTGCGGTTGTTTCCGGCGATAGTTGACGAAGTAGACGAAGAGCTCGGAATGGACGAGAAGTGTGTGAAGACCTCGAAGACTTTGCTGAGCCAAGCAAGCAGCCCTTTGACCATGACTATGAAACCCTTTTATTTGCATGGCATATAGCACTTTATTTCGTGTATTTGATCATGTTGATGTGGTGACCCCTTCGGTGGGATGTCCCCGATACTTTCTTGTTGATACTTGCATCGTGCATGACCCTACCTCCTTATGAGGGTTGTGCGGGTGGGAGTAGTTAGGATGCTTAGTAGTTGCTACGCAAGTGGGATGGGAATATGCATGGTGATGAAAACGAAAGTGATTTCAAGGACTTTTCGAAAACCCCGTCGGGTGCCACTAATGCCCGAGGGAGATGATATTGAGCTAGGTAACCACTTGAGAAAGAAGTGGTGTACCGGAGCAAGTGGTGTGTGTGTTTTCAAAAACGGATTAGATTTAAGGTCTGCTGACCGTCCCAACCTTACATGCGTGACCACTCTACCCCTATATGGGAAGGGGCTTTGTTGATTACTTTGGTGGGTACTAGCATAGAGCCCGCATTACTAGTGGCGGGAGTGGCGTGGTCACTCCCGATACGGGGTCGTGCCGGTAAGGACGATCATGCGCTGTCTTCACAGGCACCGGGCACACCGTTGGTCCCTGCATGGATGTTACTTGTGATGTACATCATGTGGGCTGGGTACCAATCGAGTGGACTCTTTGTTTAGTATCGCCAAGAGAAAGGCATTGTTCGGGTGCTTACCTCGGGTATGCAATATACCGCGAGTTGTGGATGACACGGAAGTTCTCCGAGTCTTGTGGGTAAAGTGTGCAACCTCTGCAAAGTGTAAAACTATTCGAATAGCCGTGTCCACGGTCATGGACAGTTGGAGGTCCTTCTTAAACTATGTCTAGATGTTTTCACAAAACTTGGTGTGTGTGTGTGACAAAGAGATACTTGAGCTAAGTCGGAAGACTTGATGAAATGATTGAACATGTGATGTTCAACCCCTTGCTTATGATGATATCTATAACTTGTTCATATGGATATCTGCCAACTGTTGATGCATGCTTACATAAGTTAGTTGATCATGTCACTGCACTCAAAAATTAGCTTTCTGCAAAATTACCTACTAGTGCTATATCATGCTCTGTTGAACCTTGTTCCAAACATGGGTTGCTTGCGAGTACATTCAAAGTACTCATTGGCTTGCCACTGGTTATTTTATTGGCCAGGCATGAAGGACGAGGTTATGATGAAGATTACCTTGGTGACGAACTTGCGAGCTAGGGCGCTTCCCAGTCAGAATGCCTGTAGGGTTAAGGCAGATGGCATGGGTTCACGCTATCATTGAAGATTTCCGCTGCAATCATATGAAGACTTGGCCATAAAGGCCATATTTAAGTAAAACGGTACGTAATGGATGTAAGATTCTGGTTATTCAGTTTCTGTGTGTTCAGTGAGCATTGATCTCTGGGATCACTGTGCACGTACATTCGGTGATCACGACTTATGAGTATTATTTTGACTTATGGCTCTGAGAAAAACCCTTTTCTAGATTAGGCTTTTAGATCTACGAATTACGAGAGAGATCTCCGAAAGCCCTCGCTCGGTCGTTAAGGTGGGGTGAAAACTGCAATTAATGCTCTATCTCCGTCATAGAATATGGGATACTCACTTTCAATGGCCTCGGGTCCCCACAGCCATCGAACTCCTTCCATTCGAAATCGCTTAGAAACCACGACGAGCTATCAAATCTCAAGTATTGACCAATTCTATCGCCGAATGGACCGAGGCCGAGCTCCCCAGAGAGTATAGCACATATTCCCATTGGACGATGTACTTCGTCGGGTCCAAGACACTTGCCGGATTGGGGGCTGGAGTTATCCTCACATCCCCCACCGGAGACAACGTCTGATACATAGTACAAATCATGTATGCCGATTCAAACAATGCGGCCGAATACGAGGCACTGTTGCACGGAATTCGGATGGCAACACCAATGGGTGTACAGCGGCTCGAAGTACGGGGAGACTCTAATCTCGCCATCTTGCAAATTAACGGCGAATGCGATGCTAAACGCCATCCTGAAGATATCCGCACGGTTCGAGGGGCTAGAATTCCACCATGTCTCCAGAGACAGCAATCAAGCTGTCGACGTCCTCGCCCGCATGGGCGCCAAGCGCAACCCCGTCCCCAAAAACACCTTCCTAGAGAGGCTCTTCAAGCCATCCGTGGTTTGGCAGGATGAGAACACGGACGCGGGAACTAATGGTGCAGAACAGGTCATTCTCCCCATAAGTGAACCAGATGGGCAAATCATCGGAGGCTCCGCAATTGAAGAGACACCTTCGGCTCACGAAGTCATGACAGTAATCACACCATGGACCGAGCCTTTTCTTGCCTACCTTCTACGCAAAGAACTCCCCGATGACCAGACTGAGGCGAGACGCACAATCCAGCGATCAAAAGCTTACAAAGTCCATGAGAGTGAATTGTATAAGAAAAGCACTACCAGGGTCCTCCAACGGTGAATATCAGAGGAAGAAGGAAGGCAGCTCCTGGCCGAGGTACACGAGAGCATGGGCGGCCACTACGCAGCAGCGCGGGCCCTGGTAAGCAAGGCCTTTTGAGCCGGGTTATTCTGGCCCACCACTCGGGCGGACGCCCACACACTCGTTTAACATTGTGTGGGTTGTCAGCTCTTTGAAAATCAAAGCCACATGCCCCCAACGGCTCTTCGGACGATTCCGATCGCCTGGCCTTTTGCGGTCTGGGGTCTGGATATGGTCGGACCACTTAAAGGGGGACCAAGAAATATAAATATCTACTAGTCATGGTTGACAAATTAACTAAATGGATCGAAGCAAAACCAGTAAGTTCAGCTAAATCCGGACCGGAAATTTATATCCGGCGTGGTACACCGTTATGGTGCCCCACACAGCATAATAACGGATAATGGATCCAATTTCACCGCCCAGGAGGTAAAGCACTGGTGCTCTAACTTGGCCATAAAGCTTGACTGTGCCTCGGCGTATCATCCGCAGACCAATGGACAAGTCGAACGGGCCAACAGACTCATTATGAGTGGTATCAAACCTCGTCTGGTGCGATCTCTTCAAGAATCGGACTGCCATTGGGTGGAGGAGCTTGACTCCGTACTATGGGGTTTGCTCACCACCCCGAATCGATCAACGGGGTACACACCGTTTTTCATGGTATACGGGGCAGAGGCGGTCTTCCCCCATGACATCATCCATGACGCACCTAGAGTGCGCATGTACGAGAAAAGAGAGGCCGAGCTAGATCGGCACGATGATCTAGATGCACTGGAGGGAGAGCGCGATATAGCTCGGGCCCGATCTACCTTTTACCAACAGGAGGCTCGACGCTACCAGAGCAGGGAAGTTTGAGCGAAGGCATACAACGTGGGCGAACTTATCTTACGCCTCCCAGAGAAACAGAAGCATAAACTCAACCCCAAGCGGGAGGGCCCTTTTATCATAGATGAAGTACTGACAGGAGGAGGTTATCACCTCCGTAACCCACAGGACAATCGCCTCGAACCAAACCCATGGAACGCAGCTCGACTTCGATGCTTCTACGGCTAGACCGGTGTCGTCACCCATGCATTCTTCCATGCTTCCTTATTTACTTTTATAGGACAATTCAGACTTTCCCGGGCTGTGTTCGGCTAAACCGAACTACGTTAAGCTTTCATCTAAATACATTTTCATATGTATTGCCTAATAACACATGGGGGCTTCCTAATGAAGCCGCTCAATTTATTTTTTTGCATCCACCTGTCTTATATGCACCCTTCCAGTATCGTTTTACGCCACTATATGCATGAATTGTACCTAATATTTAGCCAAGCTAGGTTGCCTGGCTCCCATGCTTATCCTCTACGTTCGCGAATGTTCGGCTTGTTGGGTAACGTCGCATGGGAAAGAAAAAAATTCCTACGCACACGCAAGATCTATCCATGGAGACGAGCATCTACGAGAGGAAGAGTGGATCTACATACCCTTGTAGATCGCTAAGCGAGAAGTGTTAAGAAACGCGGTTGATGTAGTCAAACGTCTTCACGATCCAAGTCGCAAGCCGTCTCGTGATCCAATCACGATCTGTCCCGATCTAGCGCCAAACGGACGGCACCTCCGCGTTCACCACACGTACAGCTGGATGACGATCTCCGCCTTCTTGATCCAGCAATCGAGGACGGAGAGGTAGATGAGTACTCTGGCAGCATGATGGCGTGGTGACGGTGGTGGTGGAGCTGATCCGGCAGGGCTTCGCCAAGCACCGCCGAAACGATCTAGAGGAAAAAGGGTCTAGACGGGGGGAGAGAGGGCTGCACCGTGGCTTGGGGTGTGGCTGCCCTCTCTGCCCTCCAATATATATAGGAGGGATGGGAGGGGCTGGCGCCCTAGGGTCGGCCGAACCAGGAGGAGGAGTCCTCCCCCCACTCGGATTCCTCCTCCCACAAGGGAGGTAGAGTCCTGGGAGGACTCCCCACTTGGCCTTCTTCCTCCTCTTTGCACGGGCCCTTAGGGGCTGGCTTGCCCAGCCCACTAAGGGCTGGTGCGCCACCCCTAAGGCCGATGTGGCCCCCCGGAGTGGGTGGCCCCTCCCGATGGACCCCCGGAACCCTCCGGCACTCCCGATACATTACCGGTGACGCACAAACCTTTTTCGGTGACCAAAACGGGACTTCCTATATATCAATATTTACCTCCGGACCATTCCAGAGCTCCTCGTGACGTCCATTATCTCATCCGGGACTCCGAACAACCTTCAGTCACCAACATACATAACTCAATACTACCGAAACGTCACCGAACGTTAAGTGTGCAGACCCTGTGGGTTCGATAATTATGTAGACATGACCGAGACACATCTACGGCCATTTACCAATAGCGGGACCTGGATGCCCATATTGGTTCCTACATATTCTATGAAGTTCTTTATCGGTTGAACCTCTATGTCAAGGATTCAGTTAATCCCGTATGCTGTTCTCTTTGTTCTTCGGTATGTTACTTGCCCGAGATTCGATCGTCGGTATCTCTATACCTAGTTCAATCTCGTTACTGGCAAGTCTCTTTACTCGTTCCATAATACAAGATCCCGTGGCTAACTCTTTAGTCACTTTGCTTGCAAGGCTCATTGTGATGTTGTATTACCGAGTGGGCCCTGAGATACCTCTCCGTCACACGGAGTAACAAATCCCAGTCTCGATCCATGCCAACTCAACAGACACCCTCGGAGATACCTGTAGATCATTTTTATAGTCACCCAGTTACGTTGTGGCATTTGATACAAACAAGGCACTCCTACGGTGTCAGTGAGTTGCATGATCTCATGGTCATATGAACAGATACTTGACATGCAGAAAACAATAGAAATAAACTGACACGAGCATATGCTACGTTCATAATTTGGGCCTTGTCCATCACATCATTCTCCTAATGATGTGATCCAGCTATCAAGTGACATCTCATGTCTATGGCTAGGAAACCTTGACCATCTTTGATCACCGAGCTAGTCTATTAGAGGCATACTAGGGACACAGTATTGTCTATGTATCCACACATGTATTTGTGTTTCCAATCAATACAGTTACAACATGAATAATAAACGATTATCATGAACAAGGAAATATAATAATAACCACTTTATTATTGCCTCTAGGGCATATTTCCAACAGTCTCCCACTTGCACTAGAGTCAATAATCTAGCTCACATCACCATGTGATTTACATTGTAATGAATCTAACACCCATACAGTTCTGGTGTTCATCATATTTATCCCGTGGAAGAGGTTTAGTCAACGGGTCTGCGACATTTAGATTCGTGTGCACTTTGCAAATATTTATGTCCTCCTGCTTGATGTAATCGCGGATGGAATTGAAGTGTCGCTTTATGTGTCTGGTCCTCTTGTGAAACTTTGGTTCCTTGGCTAGAGAAATGGCACCAGTGTTGTCATAGAACAGAGTCATTGGATTCAGTGCACTGGGCACTACTCCAAGATCTGTCATGAACTCCTTCATCCAGAGACCTTCCTTCGCCGCCTCCGAGGCAGCGATGTACTCCGCTTCGCATGTAGAATCAGCTACCACGCTCTGCTCGGAACTGCACCAGCTTACCGCTCCCCCATTAAGAATATATACCTATCCGGTTTGAGACTTAGAGTCATCCGGATCTGTGTCAAAGCTTGCATCGACGTAACCCTTTACGACGAGCTCTTGATCACCTCCATAAACGAGAAACATGTCCTTAGTTCTTTTCAGGTACTTTAGGATATTCTTGACCGCCATCCAGTGTTCCATTCCTGGATCACTTTGAAACCTTCCGGCCATACTTATGGCAAGGCTGACATCTGGTCTTGTGCATAGCATTGCATACATGATAGAGCCTATGGCAGAAGCATAGGGGATGACACTCATCTTTTCTCTATCCTCTGCAGTCACTGGGCATTGAGTCTTACTCAACTTCACACCTTGCAATACAGGCAAGAACCCCTTCTTGGACTGATCCATTTTGAACTTATTCAAAACTTTGTCAAGGTATGTGCTCTGTGAAAGTCCTATTAAGCGTCTTGATCTATCTCTATAGATCTTGATGCCTAATATGAAAGCAGCTTCTCCTAGGTCCTTCATTGAAAAACTCTTATTCAAATATTCCTTCATGCTTTCCAACATTTCTATATTGTTTCCAATCAGCAATATGTCATCCACATATAATATTAGAAACGCTATAGAGCTCTCACTCACTTTCTTGTAAATACAAGCTTCTCCGTAAACTTGTATAAACCCGAACGCTTTCATTACCTCATCAAAGCGAAGATTCCAACTCCGAGATGCTTGCACCAGTCCATAAATGGATCGCTCGAGTTTGCAAACTTTGTCAGCATTCTCTGGATCGACAAAACCTTCCGGTTTCATCATATACAACTCTTCCTTAAGGAAACCGTTAAGGAACGCTGTTTTGACATCCATCTGCCAAATTTCATAATCGAAAAATGCAGCTATTGCTAACATGATTCTGACGGAATTAAGCATCGCTACGGGTGAGAAGGTCTCATCGTAGTCAACTCCTTGAACTTGTGGAAAACCCTTTGCCACAAGTCGAGCTTTATAGACGGTGACATTACCGTCTGCGTCCGTCTTCTTCTTAAAGATCTATTTATTTTGAATGGCCTTTCGCCCTTCAGGTAATACTTCCAAAGTCCATACTTTGTTTTCATACATGGATCCCATCTCGGATTTCATGGCCTCTAACCATTTCTCGGAATCCGAGCCCATCATCGCTTCTCCATAGCTCATAGGTTCATCATTGTCCAACAACATGACCTCTATGACAAGGTTACCGTACCACTCAGGAGCAGTACAAGTCCTTGTCGACCTACGAGGTTCGATAGCAACTTGATCCGAAGCTTCATTCTCATCATCATCAACTTCCTCTTCAACCTATGTAGGCTCTACAGAAACATCTTTCTACGTTGCGCTACTCTCTGGTTGAAGTAAAGGTTCAACAACCTCATCAAGTTCTATTTTCCTCCCACTCAATTCTTTCGAGAGAAACTCTTTCTCGAGAAATGACCCATTCTTAGCGACAAACACTTTGCCTTCGGATCTGAGATAGAAGGTATACCCAACTGTCTCTTTTGGGTATCCTATGAAGACGCATTTCTCCGCTTTGGGTTCCAGCTTTTCAGGCTGATGCTTTTTGACATAAGCATCACATCCCGAAACTTTAAGAAATGACAACTTTGGTTTCTTGCCAAACCACAGTTCATATGGCGTCGTCTCAACGGATTTTGCTGGTGCCCTATTTAAAGTGAATGCAGCTGTCTCTAATGCATAACCCCAAAATGATAGTGGCAAATCGGCAAGAGACATCATAGACCGCACCATATCCAATAAGGTTCGATTACGACGTTCGGACATACCATTACGCTGTGGTGTTCCAGGTGGTGTAAATTGTGAAACAATTCCACATTGTCTTAAGTGAGTGCCAAACTCATAACTAGATATTCTCCTCCTCGATCAGATCATAGGAATTTAATCTTCTTGTTACGATGATTCTCAACTTCACTCTGAAATTGCTTGAACTTTTTCAAACGTTTCAGACTTATGTTTCATTAAGTAAATATACCCATATCTACTTAAGTCATCAGTGAAGGTGAGAAAATAACGATATCCACCGTGCTCCTCAATGCTCATCGGACCACACACATCAGTATGTATGATTTCCAACAAGTCACTTGCCCGTTCCATTGTTCCAGAGACCGGGGTCTTAGTCATCTTGCCCATGAGGCATGGTTCACACGTGTCAAGTGATTCAAAATCAAGTGATTCCAAAAGTCCATCAGCATGGAGCTTCTTCATGCGTTTTACACCAATATGACCTAAGCGGCAGTGCCACAAGAAAGTGGTGCTATCATTATCGATTCTACATCTTTTGGCATCAATGTTATGAACATGTGTATCATCACTATCGAGATTCAATAAGAATAAACCACTGACAATGGGTGCATGACCATAAAAGATATTACTCATATAAATAGAACAACCATTATTCTCTGATTTAAATGAGTAACCGTCTCGCAATAAACAAGATCCAGATATAATGTTCATGCTTAACGCAAGAACTAAATAACAATTATTCAGGTTCATCAATAATCCCGATGGTAATCGAAGAGCGAGCGTGCCGACAGCGAGCACATCAACCTTGGAACCATTTCCCACGCGCATCGTCACTTCGTCCTTTGCCAGCCTCCGTCTATTTCGTAGTTCCTTCTTTGAGTTGCAAATGTGAGCAACCGAACCGGTATCAAATACCCAGGCACTACAACAAGAGTTGTTAAGGTACACATCAATAACATGTATATCATATATACCTTGTTTGGTGTTGGCCACCTTCTTGTCGGCCAGATACTTGGGGCAGTTCCGCTTCCAGTGACCAGTTCCCTTGCAATCAAAGCACTCAGTTTCTGGCTTGGGTCCATCCTTGGGTTTCTTCACAGGAGGGGAAACTGCTTTGCCACTCTTCTTGGAGTTACCCTTCTTGCCCTTGCCATTTTTCTTGAAACTAGTGGTTTTATTGACCATCAACACTTGATGCTCCTTCTGAATCTCAGACTTAGCGACTTTCAACATCGCAAACAGCTCGGCGACTGACTTGTTCATCCCTTGCATGTTATAGTTCAACACGAAGCTCTTGTAGCTAGGTGGCAGTGATTGAAGAACTCTGTCAGTGATCGCCTCTGGCGGGAGAACAATTCCCAACTCAGCCAGGCGGTTGGAATACCCAGACATTCTGAGTACATGTTCACTGACAGACCCGTTCTCCTCCATCTTGCAAGCATAGAACTTATCGGGGGTCTCATACCTCTCGATCCGGGCATTCTTCTCAAAGATAAACTTCAACTCCTGGAACATCTCATATGCTCCATGACATTCAAAACGTCTTTGAAGTCCCGGTTCTAAGCCATACAACATCGCACATTTAACTATTGAATAATCATCAGAACGCGCCTGCCAGGCGTTCACAACGTCTGCAGACGACACTGGAGCGGGTGCTTCACCAAGCGGTGCATCAAGGACATAAGCCTTTTGGGAAGCCGTGAGGATAATCCTCAGATTACGCGCCCAGTCTACAAAGTTACTTCCATCATCTTTCAACTTGGCATTCTCCAGGAACGCATTGAAATTCAAGGGAACTACTCCATGAGCCATTGATCTACAACATAAATTTGTAAAGGTTACTAAGACTATTGTTCAAGATAATGAGTTTAGTTAATCATATTACTTAAACAACTCCCACTCAAATTGACATCCCTCAGGTCATTCGAGTGTTACATGATCCAAATTCACCAACCCAAGTCCGATCATCACGTGAGATGAGGTGGTTTCAATGGTGAACATCTCCATGTTGATCATATCTACTATATGACTCATGTTCGACCTTTCGGTCTCTTGTGTTACGAGGCCATGTATGTACATGCTAGGATCGTCAAGTTTAACCCGAGTGTTCCACATGTGCAACACTGGCTTGCACCCGTTGTATGCGAACATAGAGTCTATCACACCCGATCATCGCGTGGTGTCTCAAAACGACAAACTTTCGCAACAATGCACACTCGGGGAGAACACAATTTTATCTTGAAATTTCAGTGAGGGATCACCTTATAATTCTACCGTCGTCCTAAGAATAACAAGGTGCATAAAAGGATTAACATCACATGCAAATCATAAGTGACATGATATGGCCATGATTTTGTGCTTTTGATCTCCATCTCCAAAGCACCAGCATGATCTCCATCGTCACCGGCATGACACCATGATCTCCATCATCTTGATCTCCATCAACGTGTCACCATGAGGTTGTCGCGCCAACTATTGCTAACTCATAGCGAAAAAGCAAAGCAAAAAGGCGAAAATAAATTAAAGACAACCCTATGGCTCCTGCCGGTTGCCGTACTCATCGACATGCAAGTCATGATAATCTATACAAAACATGATCATCTCATACATCACATATATCTCATCATGTATTTGGCCATATCATATCACATCATACCCTGCAAAAACAAGTTAGACGTTCGCTAATTTGTTGTTGCATGTTTTACGTGGCTGCTATGGGTATCTAGCAAGAACGATTCTTACCTACGCAAAACCATAACGGTGATACACAAATTGCTTTTCAACCTTCTCAAGGACCGCCTTTGTCGAATCCGATCCAACTAAAGTGGGAGAGACAGACACCCGCCAGCCATCTTTATGCAACACAGTCACATGTCAGTCGATGGAACTGGTCTCTCGGACATGGACGAGTAAGGTTGGTCCGGGCCGCTTCATCCCACAATACCGCTGAATCAAGAAAAGACCAAGGGAGGAAGCAATCTGAATATCAACGCCCACAAACTCCTTTGTGTTCTACTCATGATCTCATTTACGCATAGACCTAGCTCATGATGCCACTGTTGGGTAACGTCGCATGGGAAACAAAAAATTCCTACGCACACGCAAGATCTATCCATGGAGACGAGCATCTACGAGAGGAAGAGTGGATCTACATACCCTTGTAGATCGCTAAGTGGGAAGCGTTAAGAAACGCGGTTGATGTAGTCGAACATCTTCACGATCCAAATCGCAAGCCGTCCCGCGATCCAATCACGACCCGTCCCGATCTAGCGCCGAACGGACGGCACCTCCGCGTTCAGCACACGTACAGCTCGATGACGATCTCCGCCTTCTTGATCCAGCAAGCGAGGACGGAGAGGTAGATGAGTACTCCGGCAGCACGATGGCGTGGTGACGGTGGTGGTGGATCTGATCCGGCAGGGCTTTGCCAAGCACCGCCGAAACGATCTTGAGGAAGAATGGTCTAGACGGGGGGAGAGAGGGATTTGCACCGTGGCTTGGGATGCGGCTGCCCTCTCTCCCCTCCAATATATATAGGAGGGAGGGAAGGAGCTGGCGCCCTAGGGTTTCCCTCTAGGGTTGGCCGAACCAGGAGGAGGAGTCCTCCCCCTACTCGGATTCCTCCTCCCACAAGGGAGGTGGAGTCCTGGGAGGACTCCCCACTTGGCCTCCTTCCTCCTCTTCACATGGGCCCTTAGGGGCTGGCTTGCCCAGCCCACTAAGGGCTGGTGCGCCACCCCTAAGGCCCATGTGGCACCCCGGAGTGGGTGGCCCCTCCCGATGGACCCCGGAACCCTCCCGGCACCCCCAGTACATTACCGGTGACGCCCGAACCTTTTTCGATGACCAAAACGGGACGTCCTATATATCAATATTTACCTCCAGACCATTCCGGAGCTCCTCGTGACGTCCAGGATCTCATCCGGGACTTCGAACACCCTTCGGTGACCAACATACATAACTCAATACTACAGAAACGTCACCGAACGTTAAGTGTGCAGACCCTGCGGGTTCGAGAACTATGTAGACATGACCGAGACACCTCTACGGTCAATAACCAATAGCGGAACCTGGATGCCCATATTGGTTCCAACATATTCTACGAGATCTTTATCGGTTGAACCTCTATATCAAGGATTCAGCTAATCCCGTATGCTGTTCTCTTTGTTCTTCGGCATGTTACTTGCCCGAGATTCGATCGTCGGTATCTCTATACCTAGTTCAATCTTGTTACTGGCAAGTCTCTTTACTCGTTCCGTAATACAAGATCCAGTGGCTAACTCTTTAGTCACTTTCCTTGCAAGGCTCATTGTGATGTTGTATTACCGAGTGGGCCCTGAGATACCTCTCCGTCACACGGAGTAACAAATCCCAGTCTTGATCCATGCCAACTCAACAGACACCCTCGGAGATACCTGTCGAGCATCTTTATAGTCACCCAGTTACGTTGCGACGTTTGATACACACAAGGCACTCCTACGGTTGTCAGTGAGTTGCATGATCTCATGGTCATAGGAACAGATACTTGACATGCAGAAAACAATAGCAATAAACTGACACGATCATATGCTACGTTCATAATTTGGGTCTTGTCCATCGCATCATTCTCCTAATGATGTGATCCCACTATCAAATGACATCTCATGTCTATGCCTAGGAATTCTTGACCATCTTTGATCAAAGAGCTTGTCTATTAGAGGCATACTAGGGACACAGTGTTGTCTATGTATCCACACATGTATTTGTGTTTCCAATCAATACAGTTACAACATGGATAATAAACGATTATCATGAACAAGGAAATATATTAATAACCACTTTATTATTGCCTCTAGGGCATATTTACAACACGGCTAGGGGGTAAAGGGAGCACCTCTGTGATTGTTACGACTGGGTTACCCGGATACGTACCTCAGACGGGTGAATCCGAAAGCTAGCGTTCTTAAGAGACAAATTGATCGGCCATGAGGGAAGTAAAACATAGATGGTAATCTTCGCCACAAAATGGGATTATTCTCCCATATATCAACTATCCGCATACCATGGGTACTCGTCTATGACGTTTACGATCTATGTAGCAACCTGAAGAAAGGAACCCATGAAGGAACTATTTTCTTCAGAAGATGTTTCTTACGTTTAATAGTAATATAACATACCTCCCTGTGTGTGTTTTGTCTGTTCGCACCATATGGACGGATTGCTTTGTTCTCCGAAGTGATTTTCTGTTACCACAGGATAAACGGTACAGAACACTCCCTAGCTATTCGTGGAGGAGACAGAAGCTGATGGCCGGTTAAGACAATGTTTACAACACGGATGGAGTCGGTTTGATGTAAAGTACATAGTTACATAGAATCAAACACTAGGTTGTTGGTCAAGATGATTTATTATGACATCCAGGGCATAGTCCGCCTGCGAAATACGAGCGGCGGGCATCACTTGGTCATAAACCAAGTGAAGAGGTATCTCTCGACCATCTGGCCCTACCGGCCCAAGCTGACCCAGGTGCTCTAGGTTGAGCTTGGTAAGACGTGTCTTCACCATGACCCATGCCTCCCGAGCTCCCTCTCGACAAGCCGAGGTCTTCCATAGCTCAAAATGACTTTGGGCTCCTTTAAACCGATCGGCCATCTCGGCCATCCGTTCCGGAGCCGTCTCGGTTAGCCAAAGGGCCTTGGTCATGCTCTTCATAGCTTTCTGAGCTCGCTCATGCACGACTGATAGTTCCTTCAACAGGTTCCCCCCGTATGAGCTCGCTTCTTCCTCAGGATGCCCCGTCAGGAGACCCAAACATGAGATATGACATGTTTTTTACAATCGAACACAACAAACGTGCTTAATGGAATCCCAGGTTAGAAATTCACTTACAGAACATGCCACCCTTTAATCTTTGGTTCTCTTCATGGGTTAGTGCCAATTGAGTTTTTAAAATCTCAATTTCTTCGGCTTGACGCTGGTTTCCTGCCTTGAACTGTTTCGTTTCCTCGCGATTTCGTTCCAATACACGGTTACCAGCCTCAAGTTGAGATTCGGCATACCATTGAGATTCTCGGGACGCATCCAAATCCTTCTGCAGCTGACCTATGGACTCGGCTGCTATGAAGCACTCCTTCATTAGAAAGGGTGTCCCAATAATTTCAGCATATATAAATACTTTTTACTCACGGTGTGCCTCTCTGGTGAACTTTTTCACGTCCTAAATGTTTAGCCTTGATGGCTTTCAAATCTGTCTCGCTCGATTCGAGATCCTCGGAGAACTTCTCATTTTGTTGCCTTAAAACCTATATAGTAAAAAAACGGTATTTAGACCCTTAACTCGACCGTCCGGACCAACTTAAGGCTCGGGGGCTACTGGATTAGGACTTGTGTTCGGTTAACAAAACCCAACCACTCAGCTAAAGGTTGGAGGACATTAGTCTGGCGGTTCCCTCGAGTCCCGTTCGGGCAGCTCCAAGATATGCGTCCACCGAATTAAGGGCATTAGACTCTTGCTCGGAAAATACTGGGTGGCGCAAAGACTCTTTTCGCCGCCGATGATTCATTGCGCTTTCAACCTCGTAATTAGTAGCCGAGACTTCCTCGGAATCCTTGGGAGGCTGGTCCACAATAGGCACTCCCGCATCAAGTTCAGCATGTGCCGAGGGCCTCGGTCCATGATGGTTATTGATACGTCTTTAACGTATCTATAATTTTTGCTTGTTCCATGTTGTTATATTATCAATCTTGGATGTTTTACAATCATTTTAAAGCAACTTTATATCCTTTTTTGGGACTAACCTATTGACATAGTGCCAAAGTGCGAGTTGCTGGTTTTGCTTTTTTTTACTTCGCTGAAAATAAGTACCAAACGGAGCCCAAACGCTACGAGAATTTTTGGAGATTTTTTATGGACCAAAAGAGCCAGGATGGGCCAAACAACCAGAAGAGAGGGGGCCCGGGGTGGCCACCCTCCACCAGGGCGCGCAGAGGCCCCTGGCACGGCCTGGTGGAGCGTACCCACCTCGGGACTCCCCTCAACCGACTATTCGCCCTATAAATTCCCAAATATTCAGAAAACACTAAAGGAGTCGACGAAACACAATTCCAGCCGCCGCAAGTTCCAGAACCTCGAGGTCCAATCTAACACCATCACAAAGGGGTTCATCTTCATCATAGGTGCCTCTCCGATGATGCGTGAGTAGTCCAGCATAGACCTACGGGTCCGTAGGCAGTAGCTAGATGGCTTCCTCTCTCTCTATGATTCTCAATACAATGGACTCTTGGAGATCTATTTAATGTGATGATTTTTGCGGTGTGTTTGTTGGGATCCGATGAATTTTGAGTTCACGATCAGTTTCTATCTATGAATATGATTTGAATCTTCTTTGATCTCTTATTTGTATGATTACTTATAGGCTCGTATTTCTTCTTAGAATCTTTGGTTTAGTTAGGCCAACTAGATAAATTTTTCTTACCATGGGAAGAGGTGCTTTGTGATGGGTTCGATCTTGCGGTGTTCTTTCCCAGTGACAAAAGGGGCAGCAAGACACGCATGTATCGTTGCCATTAAGGATAACAAGATAGGGTCTATTCCTACATGAATAGATCTTGTCTACATCATGTCACCGTTCTTATTGCATTACTCCATTTTCCCATGAACTTAATACACTAGATGCATGCTGCATAGCGGTCGATGTGTGGAGTAATAGAAGTAGATGCAGAATCGTTTCGGTCTACTTATCTTGGCCGTGATGCCTATATAATGATCATTGCCTGGATATCATCATGATTATTTGAGCTTCTATCAATTGCCCAACGGTAATTTCTTCACCCACTGTGTGCTATACTCATGACAGAAGCCACTAGTGAAACCTACGGTCCCCGAGTCTACTTTTCCAACATATTGCTTTCCGATCTACTATTTTGCCTTTTTGTTTTCAGATCTATTAATCCAAAAAACCCAAAAATACCTTTCTGCACTTTTTGTTTACTTATTTTATTTTGTGTTCTTGCGAGATCTATTTGCCAAAACTATCATTACCTAATCTAACTTATTACCGTAGAGAGCTTCACAACCTCTCTTTGGCGTCGGGTTGCAAGTATTTGTTATTTGTGTGCAGGTGCTGTTTACGTGGGTGCATGATCTTCCTCTACGGATTGATACCTTGGTTTCATAACTGAGGGAAATACTTACCGTCGCTGTGCTGCATCATTCCTTCCTCTTTGGGGAAATACCGACGCAGTCTCAAGCCACGTCAAAGGAATTTCTGGCGCCGTTGCCGGGGAGGAAGCAATCTCATCTACCAGGTTCCTAATAACAAATCTCATCTCCTTGAAATTTACATTATTTGCCATTTGCCTCTCGCTTTCCTCTCCCCCACTTCACAAATTTCCCGTTTTATTCGCCCTCTCTTTTTTGTTTGCCTTTTTCTCGTCAGATCTCTTGTTTGCTTGCAATCTTGTTTGCGTAGTCACGATGACTCAAGAAAACACCAAGTTGTGTGATTTTTCCAATACCAATAATAATGATTTTATTAGCACTCCTATTGCTCCTCCCACCACTAGTGCTGAGTCTTGTGATATTAATGTCGCTTTGTTGAATCTTGTCATGAAAGATCAATTTTCCGGTACTCCTAATGAGGATGTCGCGTCCCATCTAAACACCTTCGTGGAATTATGCGATATGCAAAAGAAAAAAGATGTGGACAATGATATTGTGAAGTTGAAATTATTTCCTTTCTCCTTGCGGGATCGTGCAAAAAATTGGTTTTCTTCTTTGCCTCGCAATAGTATCGATTCTTGGGATAAGTGCAAGGACGCTTTTATCACTAAGTATTTTCCGCCCGAGATAATTATTTCCCTTAGAACTCAAATCATGAATTTTAAGAAACTTGAGCATGAACATGTTGCACAATCTTGGGAAAAATGAAATTGATGCTAAGGAATTGTCCTACTCATGGTTTAAATCTTTGGATGATCATACAAAAAATTTATGCGGGATTGAATTTTGTCTCTAGAAATCCTTTAGATTCCGCCGCGGGTGGTACTTTTATGGAAATTACTTTGGGTGAAGCTACCAAATTGCTAGATAATATTATGGCAAATTATTCACAATGGCATATTGAAAGAGCACCTACTAGTAAAAAGGTTAATTCGGTGAAAGAAATTAGTACTTTGAGTGAAAATGTTGATGCTCTTATGAAGTTGCTTGCTAGTAAAAATGCTCCTATTGATCTTAATGATGTGCCTTTGTCTACTTTGATTGAGCAAAATAGTGATTCCGTATATGTGAATTTCATCTCGCGAAATAATTTCAATAACAATGCTTATAGAGGTAATTTTAATCCTAGACCTTTTCCTGGAAATTCCTCTAATAATTATGGTAATTCCTATGGTAATTCTTATAGTAATAACAATAGGAACACTTCTGATCTTGGGAAAATTTTGAAAGAATTTATCAATGCTCAAAAGTCTTTCAATGCTACGATAGAAGAAAATTTGAATAAGATTGATGATATGTCTAGAAGCATTGATAGAATTTCCAATGATATAGAAAATCTCAAGATGCATGCTTTTCCACCTAAGATTAATGAATCAATTAAAGCTTTATATGTTTCTCTGGATGAAAGTAAGAAAAGAACCTCTATGCTTAGAGCTAAAAGAGAATTTTTGGAAAAAGCGTTTTCTAGCGATTACTTTCATAACAATGATGAAGATCTTAAAATGATTGGTGTTTGCTCTATTGATTCTTTGTTTAGCAATGTTAAAATTGATGATAAAGGGACTGAAGAAGAGTCAACTTTAGCTAGAGGGCGTCCCAATGATTTGGAAGGTGAAAATCTTGATAATTTTTTTGATAAAAGTGGGTTTGGAGAGGTCAAAACTTTAACTAGTGATGTGCCCACTATTTTTGATTACAAAGACTTTAATTATGAAACTTTCTCCTTGGTTGATTGTATTTCTTTGCTGCAATACATGATAAATTCACCCCATGCTTATGAACAAAATAAAGCTTTTACTAAACATATCGTTGATGCCATGATGAAATCCTTAGAAGAAAAGTTAGAATTAGAGATTTCAATCCCTAGAAAATTGCATGATGAGTGGGAACCTACCATTAAAGTCAAGATTAAAAATATGAATGCTTTGCTTTGTGTGATTTGGATGCTAGTGTTTCCACAATTCCGAAATCTCTATGTGATGTGCTTGGTC
This sequence comes from Elymus sibiricus, assembly GCA_039707655.1. NCBI lineage: Eukaryota > Viridiplantae > Streptophyta > Magnoliopsida > Poales > Poaceae > Elymus > Elymus sibiricus. Next base: position 285,995,089 of record CM077675.1, read on the forward strand.
TTACCAATATTGAAGACTATTCTCTTATTTTACACTTGGCGGATTCTACAATTTAAAAGCCTTTGGGAAGAATTAATGATATTCTTATTCTTGAAACTAGGAATTATGTACCCATTGATTTTATTGTTCTTGATATTGATTGCAATCCGTGTTGTCCCATCATACTTGGTAGACCGTTTTTACGCACTATAGGTGTCGTGATTGATATGAAAGAAGGCAACATTAATATTCAGTTTCCTTTTAGAAAGGGTATGGAACACTTCCCTAGAACAAGAATTAAGCCACCATATGAATCAATCATGAGGGCCTTCTATGGAGTGAAAACCAAGGAAGACAATACTTGAAACTATGCGTTATGCCTAGCTAGGGGCGTAAAACGATAGCGCTTGTTGGGAAGCAACCCAATGAATAAAATATTTTTATCTTTTCCTTTCTATTTTTGAGTGTTTGAAAAATTATGATTCTGTTATGATTGTGTTTTTATGTTTTATTTAGTGTTTATGCCAAGTAAAGCCTTTAGGCTGATCCATAAGATGAGTAGAAACAATGCTGAATCTGAAACAGAAACTTTGTTCCCAGTGCACGAATTTTCATTTGTTTTACTGGAACGTGATATTAAGCTGAAATTTTAACACAATATTTCTATACAAATTATTTACGTTGTCCTAATTTTTAAGAATTTTTAGAGTTCCAGAAGTATGGCTAGAGGACAGATTACTACAGACTGTTCTGTCTGAAACAGATTCTGTTTTCGTTGCATTGTGTGCTTGTTTTGATGAATCTATGGCTTGTATCGGGGGGTATAAGTCATGGTAAAGTTTGAATATAGTAGATATAATGAAATAATAAAATATGAATGGGTTTACAACAGTACCTAAAGTGGTAATTTGCTTTATTATACTAACGGATCTCACGAGAATTTTGTCAAGTTTTGTGTGATTGAAGTTTTCAAGTTTTGGGTGAGATCACGATGGATGAAGGAATAAGGAGTAAGAAGAGCCTAAGTTTGGGGATGCTACAACACCCCAAGGTAATATCCAAAGAGTAACGAACAACTAAGCTTGGGGATGCCCGGAGTGGCATCCCCTCTTTCTTCTAACAACCATCGGTATTTTACTTGGAACTATATTTTTATTCGTCACATATCATGAGTTTTGCTTGGAGCATCTTGTAACTTTGCTTTATTTGCGTTTTATCCTTGCTGCACACACCTATTTGAGAGAGCCAAAATTATGTTATGATTTGCTAGAATTGCTCTTTATGCTTCACTTAAATCTATTGAGCAAAGGAATTGCTCTTATGCTTCACTTATATCTTTTTGAGCACGGCGTGCTTTTACATGTTTGAAGAAATCCTCTCATGCTTCACTTATATTATTTTGAGAGATGAAACTTGTATGATCATGTTATTCACTTATATCCATGTGATCTTATCAAAAGCAATTGCAATATTTGAAACTAGTCCCAAAGTGATAGATATTCAAGGGGGATATAATAAAAACTTTCATGAAGATCATTGGACAAATTAAATTGATTCTTTGTAATAGTTTTGAGACATGACGATAGTAATATGTGAGTTATGTTAGTGAGTAATTATGCTTAGTAAGAATATTGATGTTAAGGTTTGTGATTCCCTATGCAAGCACGAAAGTCAATAGTTGTGCTACGAAATTACATCCTACTTATGGTGCATTATTCGGTGTTAGTTATGCTTAATGCTCGCTTATGTGATTTTTCGTTTCTTGGTTGGATGCTTCTCAATCTATTTGCTAGCCTTCACTTGTACTAAGTAGAAATACTACTTGTGCATCCAAAATCCTTAAACCAGTTTTGCCATATGAGTCCACCATACCTACCTATATACGGTATTTCCATGACGTTCCAAGCAAATTTGTATGTGCCATCTCTAAATTTTCAAAATAAAATTTCCTTTTTGTGTGCTCATACCGCTCATGAAACGGTAGGGGGTGACCGATATTTTTCCATGATAGATGTGTTATTCTCAAGATGAGTGTTTATTCACTAGTCATTGCATGAGAGTACGGTGGTAATAGGGATGCCATGTCCCAAAATGAAAAAAAATACTTTATGTTGTCAAATAATAAATTCCTTGGAAAGTGTTGGTATGGAAGGAAACCGTGGATTCGGCTAGCCATGGAAAGTGAAAGTATGGTGGAAAAAGGAATAAACTTTATTTTCTGTTTGGGAACCGCCTATGATGTACTCCCTCCATTCCTAAATATTTGTCTTTTTAGAGATTTCACTATGAACTACATACGGATGTATATAGACATAATTTAGAGTGTAGATTCATTCATTTTAGTTTGTATGTAGTCCATAGTTGAATCTCTACAAAGACAAATATTTAGGAACGGAGGGAGTATCTAGCATGGAAAGATATTGAAATCTTCAAGTCGTTTTCGTTGACAGGAAAGGCATGCCACTCAAAATATTTTTCTCTATCAATTTAAACACTTGAGCTCTGGCACCTCTACAAATCCCTACTCCCCTCTGCGAAGGGCCTATCTATTTACTTTATGCAATTTTTATTTTCAATTTGAGTCTCCATCTTCTCTTATAAAGCACCAACTAGAAGGCACTATGATCGTACTTGAGCATTAGGTGTAGCTAATATTTGAGTGCGTATCATTAATGGATCAATGATTGAGCATGATAGGCTAGGGATAACTTGCTTTAGCGTTGATATTTTGAAAGACATGATTGCTTGTTGGTATGCTTGAGTATTAAAGTTTTCATGTCAAAACTAGACTATTGCTTTGAATCATTTAAAAGTCCAAATTTCCATGCTACAAAGAAAAGAATATATGATGAACATGTTAGGCAGCATTCCACATCAAAAATTCTGTTTTTATCATTTACCTACTCGACGACCAGTAGGAATTAAGCTTGGGGATGCTGATACGTCTCCAACGTATCTATAATTTTTGCTTGTTCCATGCTATTATATTATCAATCTTGGATGCTTTACAATCATTTTATAGCAACTTTATATCATTTTTTGGGACTAACCTATTGACATAGTGCCAGTTGCTATTTTTGCTTGTTTTTTACTCCGCAGAAAATCGGTACCAAACGGAGCCCAAACGCTACGGGAATTTTTCGACATTTTTTATGGACCAGAAGAGCCGGGATGGGCCAAACAACCACAAGAGAGGGGGCCCAGGGTGGCCACCCTCCACCAGGGCACGCTAGAGGCCCCTGGCGTGGCCTGGTGGAGCGTGCCCACTTCGGGACTCCTCTCAACCGAATATTCGCCCTATAAATTCCCAAATATTCAGAAAACCCTAGAGGAGTCGACGAAATACAATTCCAGCCACCGCAAGTTTTAGAACCTCGAGATCCAATCTAACACCATCATGGAGGGGTTCATCTTCATCATAGGTGCCTCTCGCTGATGCGTGAGTAGTCCACCATGGACCTACGGGTCCGTAGGCAGTAGCTAGATGGCTTCCTCTCTCTCTATGATTCTCAATACAATCTTCTCCTGGAGATCTATTTGGTGTAATGACTTTTGCGGTGTGTTTGTTGGGATCCGATGAATTTTGAGTTCATGATCAGTTTCTATCCATGAATATGATTTGAGTCTTCTTTGATCTCTTATTTGTATGATTACTTATAGCCTCGTATTTCTTCTTCGAATCTTTGGTTTAGTTAGGCCAACTAGATCGATTTTTCTTGCCATGGGAAGAGGTGCTTTGTGATGGATTCGATCTTGCGGTGTTCTTTCCCAGTGACAGAAGGGGCACCAAGACACGCATGTATCGTTGCCATTAAGGATAACAAGACGGGGTCTATTCCTACATGAATAGATCTTGTCTACATCATGTCACCGTTCTAATTGCATTACTCCGTTTTCCCATGAACTTAATACACTAGATGCATGCTGGATAGCGGTCGATGTGTGGAGTAATAGAAGTAGATGCAGAATCGTTTCGGTCTACTTATCTTGGACGTGATGCCTATATAATGATCATTGCCTGGATATCGTCATCATTATTTGATCTTCTATCAATTGCCCAACAGTAATTTGTTCACCCACCGTGTGCTATTCTCATGAGAGAAGCCACTAGTCAAACGTACGGCCCTCGGGTCTACTTTTCCAACATATTGCTTTCCGATCTACTATTTTGCCTTTTTGTTTTCAGATCTATTAATCCAAAAAACCCAAAAATACATTGCTGCACTTTTTGTTTACTTATTTTATTTTGTGTTCTTCCGAGATCTATTTGCGAAAACTATCATTACCTAATCTATCTTATTACCGTAGAGAGATTGACAACCTCTCTTTCGCGTCGGGTTGCAATTATTAGTTATTTGTGTGAATGTGTTGTTTACGTGGGTGCGTGATCTTCCTCTACGGATTGATACCTTGGTTTCATAACTGAGGGAAATACTTACCGTCGCTGTGCTGCATCATCCCTTCCTCTTTGGGGAAATACCGACGCAGTCTCAAGCCACGTGTTATCTGTCCCCTCGTTGTCACACCCTGTGTTTTGCCTCTCTTGCCTAAGTCATCATAGCTCAAAAATCAGGGCCAATTAAAACTTTTGTGTGCTTGTGATGTTTGACTTGTTTGCTGATTGTTTGATTGCTTGCTTGTGCTCTATATTCATAAAACTCCCTCCTACCCTCAAGAACTCTTTTCCTTTATCCAAACTCTTGCCCAATGATCATACGATGTGTATAGGACCTAACACAATTTTTATCAAATATTATTTCGGCCAAAAAGCTTTTAGTCAATTTAGGTTTTCCAAAACCACTGAATTGAGGCTTATACTACAAGTTCTCAAATTGGGTGGATTTTTTTTACCCCAAAGTATTTATTTGGAACCTACTATGTATATATATATATATATATATATATATATATATATATATATATATATATATATATATATATATATCCCCAAAAAAACAAAATATTATTTTTAAGGATTATTTTCTTATTTTATTTAAAGGCTTTTTCTTCAGGCCAGAAATGGTCTTTTATAGGGAAAAATTATTTTTATGCTTCCAAAATATTTGAGAAAAATTAGGGAAACTCAGTGGACATATATTTTCCATATATATCATTTTCAACACATGGTCATGTTCAAAATATTGGACAAAACCTTCCAAAACCCTTTCTGCATATTTCCTGTATTTGAAATATTTCTATAAGAAATATTCTCAAATAAATCCAAGAAAATTCTAGCATGTCACATATGACATATGTGACCATCTTGCCAAGTTTCATCTCAATCCCAATAATTTTGGTTCATAAAAATGCCCCAAAACCCTCTCTGTCCAGAATCAAACTTGAACAACTTTACATTGTGAGGTTTCTCCAATTATTCTGAAACTTTGTGGACATGTTCTAATACCCTAATTATGCATCCACACCAAGTGGTGCATCAAGGAGAGCAGATACACCTGTCCAAATCACCCCAAACCCATTTCTGCTGATTTACAGAATTTGGTAATATTGCATTGCCAAGTGTCCCCATTAGGCGCCAAACTTTTTGTGCATGTTATAATCCCTAAATTATGCCACCACATCAAGTGGTGCATCAAGGAGAATGGATTTGCTTAGCTAAATCAAAACAAATCCATTTCTGCCCATTTCTAGGGTTTACCAAGTTTACATTGGCAACCTTCTTCAAATGACTTCAAATTTGGTGATCAACCTCAATTCTACCTATTATCAAATCCTGTTAAGTGTCATGTCAACCCCAGCATCTTAGCTGACCCAAAACTCTATCAAACACCTTCTGGTGTATTCTAGGATTCACTGTTTTGACCACTTCTAATCTTCTCCTTGAGCTCAAAATTTTACCAGAGCCCTTGCTAGTCCCCCTTTACCTCCAGTAGCGACCCCAGCACCCAGCTCCATGATTGTGGGGTAAAAACCCCCACTTTTCTACCCTAGACAGTAGTTTCTTCCATTCTTCTTTGCCCTCCATCTCACCTGGTAAGTCCCCAAGGGATCCAAGGCCAATTCTGCAGCATTTGGTCCTTACCTAAGTTGCTGGACACTAGAGGACACGCCCATGGCACATGAACTATGCCATGGCGTGCAAAGCTCGTACTCCAGAGCGCGCTACAGTGCAATCAGGCACTGTAGCGACGCCCATCCCAAGCCCCCGACCACCTCGTGCTCCCCCCACTCGCCGGCAGGTGCCCCTCGACGTTCGCAACCCTCCTCTCTGTTGGCCCTCTCTCTCTCGCCCTCTGAGGACCTCTCCTCGCACGCGCACGGTGCCGGCCGAGCGCACCTACGGGCGTGCTCACACGCGCGACAACCCGGTCCTCGCGCGCTCCCTCTCTCATCTTTCCTAGACGTAGGCCACGTCCACGAAGACCATTGACACGCTCGGGGTCACCCCCGTGACCTCTAGCCGCAGCTGCGCCATGGCCATGGGCGACGTCCACGGTGGACTCGCACCCGACCATATAGGGCCTACCCTAGCCCCCCCTCTCGGCTCCCTTGGAACTCCCTCTCCCCCCTGAGCCTCGTGGATCATTCTGTTTCCCCTCCCGAGCTCTCCATCCCCGTCAATGGTCGAAGCTTCCCCCATCGGCCTCTGCTCAAATTCGAGCATCCCCGAGCCCCTCCTCTCCTTCTAGCGTCAACGGAGCCCCCCAGCGTCTCTGCAAGATCCTCCCGCGCCCCTGCCCATCCTCCTCGTCGCCTGAGGACCGCCCCCACGGCCGTCGTAGCCGGTCTTCGTCGTGGCCAAGACCCCGCCTTCCCCGGCGCTCCCCGGCGGGAATGGACCCCCAGGCAGGTGCGGGCCTCTCCCCTGAGCGCTCCGGCGGCCGGAGCTTGGCTAGAGATGGCCCGAGCCACCGGAACGGCGTCGGCGGAGGCTCTGCCTCGCCTCCTCTGTCGCCTTTTCTCGAGCGGGAGGGAGAAGACGGACCCGACAGGTGGGCCCCACGTGTCAGCGACCGAGCGGCCGGGCCCCTTGTTTAAGTGGAAGCGGGCTCCGCCTGGAGTCATTTTCGCTCAGGGAAAATGGCTTTCCCAGAGTGCGCCGTCGACGTGGCCTCGGCCTCCCGCGCGGTTGAGCAACTGGGCCGGCCCAGTAGCGGCTCCGCCCGTTGAGCTGCGCGGCCCACTGGCTTTGAGCCCGTTAGGTATAACCATTTTCCTTTTTTTTTCTTTTATCAGCAACTTCCAAAAATCATAGATAAATAGGTATTACTCCAAATGACATGATTCCAACTCCTGAATTTTTCTAAAACTCCAAACTATTTAACAGTACAACTTCCATATTTTTCCACCACAAGTTTTTGTACTGTTCAAATTGAAATTCAAATTTGAACTATGGAATGACCAACTTGCAAAATTCCTAGAACATCCAAATCAACTCCAAATGGAGTGATTCCAATTTCTAGGTGCTCTAAATATCATGCCTTATTTATCAGGCCATGGTTAACATTTTTACCATGCACTGATTCTGTTGGATCAAATAAATAGCCCCATTTTTCATTATTGCCATCTTAGGAAATTCATAGGAAAATCATCACAACTCCAAATCCAGTGAAACCACTTCCCACATGTTTCTAAAATCATGCCCTATTTGTTGGATCCATCCACTCATTTTTACCAAAATATTTTCTGTAGACTTCTTATAGGATCATCATTTCCTTCATTTCCACCATTCAAGACTCCCCCTTGATCCACATCCAATGGAACCTCCTTAGTCATTTTTCTTATGACCAAAGACATCCTAGAAAAATATATTTCCTATTTATAGAGCATTTTTATTTTTCTGCTTGTTGTGTTGCTTATTGCGGTTGTTTCCGGCGATAGTTGACGAAGTAGATGAAGTGCTCAGAATGGACGAGAAACGTGTGAAGACCTCGAAGACATTGCTAAGCCAGGCAAGCATCCCTTTGACCATGACTATGAAACCTTTTATTGCATGGCATATAGCACATTATTCCTTGATGTTGATCATGTTGATGTGGTGACCACTTCAGTGGGATGCCTCCGATACTTTACGGTTGATACTTGCATCGTGCATGACCCTACCATCCTTATGAGGGTTGTGCGGGTGGGAGTAGACAGGATGCTTAGTAGATGCTACGCAAGTGGGACGGGAATATGCATGGTGATGGAAGCAAAAGTGTCTTCAAAGACTTTTTGAAAACCCCATCGGGTGCCACTATTGACCGAGGGAGATGATGATGAGCTAGGTAACCACTTGATAAAGAAGTGATGTACCGGAGCAAGTGAGTGTGTGTGGATTTTCGAAAACGGATTGGTGTAAGTTGCGACCGTTATTCCAACCTTACATGTACGACCACTCTACCCCTATATGGGAAGGGGCTTTGTTGACTACCTTGGTGGGTACTAGCATAGAGCCCGCATTACTAGTGGCGGGAGTGACGTGGTCACTCTCGATACGGGGTCATGCCTGGTAGGGTGACCATGCGCTTTCTTTACAGGCACCGGGCACACCGTTGGTCCCTACATGGATGGTACGATCTGGAGCGAGGCTCGTATGATGTACATCATGAGGGCTGGGTACCAATCGAGTGGACTCTTTTTTTACTATCGTCAGGGGAAAGGTATTGTTCGGGTACTTACCTCGGGTATGAACAATACCGCGAGTCGTGGTTTGACACGGAAGTTTCCCGAATCTTGTGGGTAAAGTGTGCAACCTCTGCAGAGTGTAAAACTATTCGAATAGCCGTGTCCATGGTCAAGGGCAGTTGGATGACCGCTCTTGTGGTACGTCCAGTGTTCTCTAAAACTTGGTGTGAGTGTGTGTGTTGGTGACAAAGATAATACTTGAGTTAAGTCGGATGACTTGACATGATGACTGAACATGAGATGTTCAACCCCCTGCTTATGTTGATACCTGCAACTTGTTCATATGGATATCTGCAACCTGTTGATGCATGCTTTTACAAGTTGATTGAACATGTCATTGCACTCAAACTAGCTTTCCGCAAAATTACCTATTAGTGCTTTATCATGCTCTGTTGAACCCTGTTCCAAACAATGGTTGCTTGCGAGTACATTCAAAGTACTCATTGGCTTGCCACTGGTTATTTTATTGGCCAAGCATGAAAGATCAGGATATGGTGAAGAGTTCGTTGGTGATGAACATGCGAACTAGGACGCTTCCCAGACAGAATGCCTGTAGGGTTAAGGCAGATGGCATGGGTTCACGCTATCATTAAAGATTTCCGCTGCAAGATTGTGAAGACTTGGCCATAAAGGCCATATTTGAGTACATACGGTATGTAATGGATGTAAGACTCTTGTTATTCAGTTTCTGTGTGTTCAGTGAGCATTGATCTCTGGGATCACTGTGCATGTACATTCGGTGATCACGACTTATGAGTCGGGGTCCCCACAGAGCTCGTATCAGAGCCATCCTGACTGTAGGAAGCCCTTAGTTAGCATGGACGTTAGTTAGGACAAAAACTATTTTTCCAGACCCTTCAAAATCACTTACAAAACCTCTATATTTCTCACCTCTCCTAAATTTTTAAAGGAAGCAAAGGTTTTTGCCTTAGCATTTCCACCATCTTTCTCTTAACTCTCCTCGTCTACTTTTTCAACACCTTGCAAATAGTCGATAGAACCCTTATGCCCCCGACCACTGGATTCCTTGTAATCCTCGTGGGTGACCTGGAAGGGAGCTACCCTACTAGACATTCACACAAGTTTGAAGACACCACGACAAGACGATACCAACGGAAAATACCTTCTCGAGGGATGAAGACATCAAGACTAGGAAGATGGTGATACCCTCGACACTGCCCCAGGATGATGCAACCTTGGCCTACGATGGCCAGGGCATAAGATATGCAAGATCATTATATGCATCGCTAATAAAGCAATCCTGTCATTACCAATGACGTGTCGGCAGCCAGCGGTGGATGAGAACCTCGCCATTTGGTCCGCCTCACTATTGTGAGCAGGAAAACGGTTCTCATCATCCCCCGCTCTTGGTGCCGATGATATCGCCAACGTGACCGGCAGGATACAACTCTATCATGCCTTGTTAATGTCATTGCATAAAGGATTGCCTACCTGGAACCTCGACGTCTTAGAAGACAAGAAGGCATTGTCACGATTACAAAGACAACAGAAGACCCTGTCAACAACAGCTGTGAAGAGTCACCTTCGTCGTCAACTCACCAGACCCGAAGTCATCAAGGACTCTTCAGGCGCAACCAGGATCGTTTCGATGAACAACAACCAGAGACATAGCAACACATGAAGAAGACCCAGAAGACTAAGCGGACTCCTCTCCAAGACAAGAAGCAAGCACGACTACTGAGTCCGAGAACCCCTAGGGTAGGATAGGTCGTGTGTCCCCTATGCGAAGTCGAGTCCGTATGATGGTTCAAATGGAACCATGATGTGTGTTGCTTGTTTTGCTTGTTGTGCTTTGGTGTAAGTCGCACTTTTGACCTAGGCAACAAGTATGTGACTATATCACCTGCCTTATCTTAATAAGTGTGTTTTGCCTTTTCGGCACTTGTTTGATTGCACTTGCACTATACCCCCCCCCCCCCTTAGGCACTCTACTCTATGCTACCTTCCCTCTTCCCCCTCTCGTCAACTGAAGACCGGCAAGACAAGATGCACCAAGGATCCACCTCGACGGACAGCTAGCGTTGAAGACTATGACTACAACATACTCAACAAGACGCAACCCCGTAGGGTTAGGCTCTTCCCTCAAGATTGGAAACCCCTCCCCAGACCAGCCTAGACCTCACAACTCCCCTAGCTCAAACCCCTGACCACGTGTTTAGCACACAGATTTGCCAGGGCACTTGTTGAGCTTCAATAGCCCCTGCTTAGCACTGGGTTCATTATGGGACTAGTGATCATAGTGAACAAACACCTTTCATCCTTAAGCTAGCACTTGATCTAATGATGCCATAGGGAAGATTGTTTTGAGGATACATAACTAGTAAGCTAATGATTTGACGAGGTTGTGATAGATATCTTGAGGAAGTAGTTGAGACCCCCTTTGGTGGATTACGAGACTCTATGTTGGTAGACGAGCTTGGTGGATCAAGATTGATAGAGTAGCATAACTTACTTCTCCCTTGAGAGAATAGTATTTAGTAGGACCATTGTGATCACAAGCTGAAAATTTTGGTGGATAAATGACTTGACTTTGGCAAGTAATATTGATAGTGGATTGATGATGTTACATTAGTAACTGGAGTAACTAGTAGGAAATTCTTACTAGATGTAAACCTTGGATTTAAATAGGTGATTTTAATAGGCACTCGAGATCAATCAAACCACATGGTTCGGAGTAATTTGGATTTAGTCCGATGATCTTGATCTTGATACCATGTTTCTCGATGGATGATAAGTAGAAGGAATCAGGAGATGTTAGGGATGATTTAAGGATCTATATAAGCTCGACCTTGGAGTTTAGTTGGCCGTGAGATTGGAAGTTCGTGGATATACTGTGATAATAGTCCTTGCAATGATATGTTGATTATATGAACTCGAGGAGATTATGTGGGACACCGTCGAAGCTAGATTAGTAGCAGTAATGGATCATGTAATAGTGGATGATATTTGTGGATCGATTAAGTTGGATTCGTAGGAAGGAAACAAGATCTTGGATTGGTATATTACGTGTTTCCATAGCATAGATATGCAACACCATAGACATTGGATGCATTGGCCGAACACTTGGATTTGTAGTGTCACAATCAAGCTTAGCAGCTTGTATGCTTTCCCGAGGATTTTTACATAGGGATATAGATGAATGGCTATAGAGTATGCATGAGAGTATGGGTCGTCCTTCTCTTAAAGCTACGGAGATAGGTGTAGCATGTGTAATGTTGGAGTGACTTATATGAGATGATACCTTTGATGATATACAATGATTTTGTTTGGAGTAATAGGTAGTACTATTGGCATCCAAAGAACCGTGCTCGAGGATAAGATGATAGATGTTCACTCACATCCTAAGCTCCTTGAAACCCCAAAGCTTTACCGAGCCATAATATGGTCGGATTATGACCATAGGTCTTGGCTCTAAGTCATTAAACTATGGCCAATACTCCACCTCGACCACCACCAATCATGTGCATGAGGAAGGTGGACGCGAGGAACTAGATTGTGTTGGCTCACGAACCCCTCAACTAGTGACCACCCGAAACAAAATGCCCGCTCCTCTCACATATCCCATGAGCAATGTGTTTATGTGATACTTGGGGAAATAGTTTGTTGTCCTCCGGGATGACATACTTATTTACCCAACAAGAGAAGGGACACCTTAGTCCTATTTGGATAAGCCCCAGAAGCACCAACTGTCATGATTCCCAAGAGTAAGTTTTACCTTAAAGGAGTTGGACTCCTTGAAGCACCCTCCCTGCAGCAGAAGACATTCTTGCCCAAGAAAGATGAAGAACCACGACGGTTGGGAAGCCATGAAGACGAAGAAGAAGAAGCGAGAGAAGTCAACCACCACTTCTCTGCCGGCTACCTCAGCTAGACCTTATCAAGAAGCACCAACGTTCAAGCACGATGAAGCCCTTGGACATCAAGAAGATTATATAGACCCTTGTTTTAAGTTGTCACCTATCAGTTCCTGACCAGGAAGGAACCGAGAGGTTGATAGCACCCCACACTCCACCATTTTGATGATATACAAGGAAGCATGACGTCCCTACTCTCTCCAGATGCCTGGAACGAAGTGGAACGACTGTCATGACTTCGTTACTAGCCCCTTTTTGGCCCAATCAAGTGCGTGACCCTGACGGGATCATGATGACACCCTGTCAAAAGTGGTTCACCCCACTTGCCAAGCCCCAGACCTTGAGAATTGGGTGGCTGGTCTATACTTTTGAGTAGCCAGCTCATCTAGGACCCCCCTCAAAAACCTTCCTATGTGGTAGAAACCGTTTTCGCGTCAAATCTCTAAGCTTAGCCTTAGGGACGAGCTTTAGCCCAACCTTGGCACAAATGACTACGAAGGGACGAGTAGACGAAACACTCGAAGACCCGCCAGAAACGTGCTTCCATGACGATGAAGACAACTGGCCGAAGACGAATGAAGAACATACCTGGGCAACTTACTCAAGCGGAAGGTCTCGACAAGAAGCCTACGTTGACATGCTTCAACACTCTCGAGGATGAAGACCACCTGCGACTGAAGATCCCCTGCCTTAAGGGACTCAAGGACTTCCCCGTCAACGAGAAGCTACACCAAGACTTTGCACCTTCTCGTCTAAGCACGAGACATCTGGATATCGCTAACCGACATGAGTAACCCCAGGACCAGCACACAGACACTTCCTTGCCACATATTCTGACTTTGGAATACACACGCAAGTCAGACCCTTAACTTTTAGTCTCTCCTAGCATATTGCAAGAAACCCAGTCACCCTCAGACGAATCCGAGAGAAGCACTCGGAGATGTATCATCAAGCACTTCAAGGGACAATGGAGCAACCACCTCAAGGAAGAAGCAACATGGAATGTGAAGACTACCTTAAACCAGGATTTCTACATATTTTCTACGCCTAGCCTAGGAATCTCGAGGACGAGATTCTTGTAAGGGGGGTAGGTCTATCACACCCTGTGTTTTGCCTCTCTTGCCTAAGTCATCATAGCTCAAAAATCAGGGCCAATTAAAACTTTTGTGTGCTTGTGATGTTTGACTTGTTTGCTGATTGTTTGATTGCTTGCTTGTGCTCTATATTCATAAAACTCCCTCCTACCCTCAAGAACTCTTTTCCTTTATCCAAACTCTTGCCCAATGATCATACGATGTGTATAGGACCTAACACAATTTTTATCAAATATTATTTTGGCCAAAAAGCTTTTAGTCAATTTAGGTTTTCCAAAACCCCTGACTTGAGGCTTGTACTACAAGTTCTCAAATTGGGTGGATTTTTTTTTACCCCAAAGGATTTATTTGGAACCTACTATATATATATATATATCTCCCCAAACCCACAAAATATTATTTTTAAGGATTATTTTTTATTTTATTTAAAGGCTTTTTCTTCAGGCCATAAATGGTCTTTTATAGGGAAAAATTATTTTTATGCTTCCAAAATATTTGAGAAAATTTAGGGAAACTCAGTGGACATATATTTTCCATATATATGAGTTTCAACATATGGTCATGTTCAAAATATTGGACAAAACCTTCCAAAACCCTTTTTGCATATTTCCTGTATTTGAAATATTTCTATAAGAAATATTCTCAAATAAATCCAAGAAAATTCTAGCATGTCATACATGACATATGTGACCATCTTGCCAAGTTTCATCTCAATCCCAATAATTTTGGTTCATAAAAATGCCCCAAAACCCTCTCTATCCAGAATCAAACTTGAACAACTTTACATTGTGAGGTTTCTCCAATTATTCTCAAACTTTGTGGACATGTTATAATACCCTAATTATGCATCCACACCAAGTGGTGCATCAAGGAGAGCAGATACACTTGTCCAAATCACCCCAAACCCATTTCTGCTGATTTCAAGAATTTGGTAATATTGCATTGCCAAGTTTCCCCATTAGGCCCCAAACTTTTTGTGCATGTTATAATCCCTAAATTATGCCACCACATCAAGTGGTGCATCAAGGAGAATGAATTTGCTTAGCTAAATCTAAACAAATCCATTTCTGCCCATTTCTAGGGTTTACCAAGTTTACATTGGCAACCTTCTTCAAATGACTTCAAATTTGGTAATCAACCTCAATTCTACCTATTATCAAATCCTGTTAAGTGTCATGTCAACCCCAGCATCTTAGCTGACCCAAAACTCTATCAAACACCTTCTGGTGTATTCTAGGATTCACTGTTTTGACCACTTCTAATCTTCTCCTTGAGCTCAAAATTTTACCAGATCCCATGCTAGTTGCCCTTTACCTCCAGTAGCAACCCCAGCACCCAGCTCCATGATTGAGGGGTAAAAGCCCCCACTTTTCTACCCTGGAAAGTAGTTTCTTCCATTCTTCTTTGCCCTCCCTCTCACCTGGTAAGTCCCCAAGGGATCCAAGGCCAATTCTGTAGCATTTGGTCCTTACCTAAGTTGCTAGACACTAGAGGACACGCCCATGGCACATAAACTATGCCATGGCGTGCAAAGGTCGCGCTCCAGAGCGCGCTACAGTGCAATCAGGCACTATAGCGATGCCCATCCCGAGCCCCCGACCACCTCGTGCTCCCCCACTCGTCGGCAGGTGCCCCTCGACGTCCGCAACCCTTCTCTCTGTCGGCCCTCTCTCTCCCCCTCTGAGGACCTCTCCTCACACGCGCACGGTGCCGTCCGAGCGCACCTATGGGCGTGCTCACACGCGCGACGACCCGGTCCTCACGCGCTCCCTCTCTCATCTTCCCTGGACATAGGCCACGTCCACGAAGACCATTGACACGCTCTGGATCACCCCCGTGACCTCTAGCCGCAGCTGCGCCATGGCCATGGGCGACGTCCACGGTGGACTCGCACCCGACCATATAGGGCCTTCCCTAGCCCCCCTTCTCGGCTCCCTTGGAACTCCCTCTCCCCCCTGAGCCTCGTGGATCATTCTGTTTCCCCTCCCGAGCTCTCCATCCCCGTCAATGGTCGAAGCTTCCCCCGTCGGCCTCTGCTAAAATTCGAGCATCCCCGAGCCCTTCCTCTCCTTCTAGCGTCACCGGAGCCCCCCAGCGTCTCTGCAAGATCCTTCCGCGCTCCTACGCATCCTCCTCGTCGCCTGAGGACCGCCCCCATGGCCGCCGTAGCCGGTCTACGTCGTGGCCAAGACCCCGCCTTCCCCGGCGCTCCTCGGCGGGAATGGACCCCGAGGCGGGTGCGGGTCTCTCCCTTGAGCGCTCCGACGGCCGGAGCTTGGCCAGAGATGGCCCGAGCCGCCGGAATGGCGCCGGCAGAGGCTCTGCCTCGCCTCCTCTATCGCCTCTGCTTGAGCGGGAGGGAGAAGACGGACCCGACAGGCGGGCCCCGCGTGTCAGCGACCGAGCGGCCGGGCCCCTTGTTTAAGTGGAAGCGGGCTCCGCCTGGAGTCGTTTTCGCTCAGGGAAAACGGCTTTCCCAGAGTGCGCCGTCGACGTGGCCTCGGCCTCCTGCGCGGTTGAGCAACTGGGCCGGCCCAGTAGCGGTTCCGCCCGTTGAGCTGCGCGGCCCACTGGCTTTGAGCCCGTTAGGTATAACGATTTTCCTTTTTTTTCTTTTATCAGGAACTTCCAAAAATCATAGATAAATAGGTATTACTCCAAATGACATGATTCCAACTCCTAAATTTTTCTAAAACTCCAAACTATTTAACAGTACAACATCCATATTTTTCCACCACAAGTTTTTGTACTGTTCAAATTGAAATTCAAATTTGAACTATGGAATGACCAACTTGCAAAATTCCTAAAACATCCAAATCAACTCCAATAGGAGTGATTCCAATTTCTAGGTGCTCTAAATATCATGCCTTATTTATCAGGCCATGGTTAACATTTTTACCATGCATTGATTCTGTTGGATCAAATAAATAGCCCCATTTTTCATTATTGCCATCTTAGGAAATTCATAGGAAAATCATCACAACTCCAAACCCAGTGAAACCACTTCCCACATGTTTCTAAAATCATTTCCTATTTGTTGGGTTCATACACTCATTTTTACTAAAATATTTTCTGTAGACTTCTTATAGGATCATCATTTCCTTCATTTCCACCATTCAAGACTCCCCCTTGATCCACATCCAATGGTACCTCCTTAGTCATTTTTCTTATGACCAAAGACATCCTAGAAAAATATATTTCCTATTTATAGAGCATTTTTATTTTTCTGCTTGTTGTGTTGCTTATTGCGGTTGTTTCCGGTGATAGTTGACGAAGTAGATGAAGTGCTCGGAATGGACGAGAAACGTGTGAAGACCTCGAAGAGGTTGCTAAGCCTGCCAAGCATCCCTTTGACCATGACTATGAAACCTTTTATTGCATGGCATATAGCACATTATTCCTTGATGTTGATCATGTTGATGTGGTGACCACTTCAGTGGGATGCCTCCGATACTTTACCGTTGATACTTGCATCGTGCATCAGCCTACCATCCTTATGAAGGTTGTGCGGGTGGGAGTAGATAGGATGCTTAGTAGATGCTATGCAAGTGGGACGGGAATATGCATGGTGATGGAAACAAAAGTGTTTTCAAAGACTTTTCGAAAACCCCGTCGGGTGCCACTAATGCCCGAGGGAGATGATGATGAGCTAGGTAACTGTAGGGGAACGTTGCATGGGAAACAAAAATTTTCCTACGCACACGCAAGATCTATCCATGGTGATGAGCATCTACGAGAGGGAGAGTGAATCTACATACCCTTGTAGATCGCTAAGCGGAAGCGTTAATAAACGCGGTTGATGTAGTCGAACGTCTTCGCGATCCAAATCGCAGAGCGTCCCGCGATCCAATCACGATCCTTCCGATCTAGTGCCGAACGGACGGCACCTCCGCGTTCAACACACGTACGGCTTGATGACGCCTTCACCTCCTCGATCCAGCGAGCGATGGTGAAGTAGTGGTTGAGTTCCAGCAGCACGACGGCGTGGTGATGGTGGTGAGGAACAATCTCTGCAGGGCTTCGCCAAGCACTACGGAGATTATGACGGAGGAACTAGAGGGCTAGGGTTGCCGGCACACGGCTTGGGAAATCCTGATGTGTCCCGTGTGCTAGCCCTGCCCCTCTATTTATATGTTGAGCCTTGGGGTCTAAACTTGGAGTAAAAGCCTCCTCCGGGTCGGTTTTGCCCGCACAAGGTCGGTTTGGCCCGCAGGGAAAGAGTCCAACTCGGATCCCGGCCGAACCGTGCACAGCCGCGCACAAGCGGTAGTACCGCTTCACACAAGCGGTAGTACCGCTGGGGCGGTAGTACCGCTTCACACAAGCGGTAGTACCGCTCGGGCGGTAGTACCGCTTCACACAAGCGGTATTACCGCTCCGGCGGTAGTACCGCTTCACCAAGCGGTAGTACCGCTTACGCGGCAGCAAAACTACTTTTGCACTTTCCAATACCTTGTGGGCTTTATCCCTTTGGCTCATATAAAGTGTTGCTGCACCCGAACACTTCGGTAAACATCCGGAACCCCTTCCGGTGAACTCCGGAACCCTTCCAGAGATCAAAACACTATTATCACATATATCAATCTTTACCTCCGGACTATTCCGGAGATCCTCGTCATGTCCGGGATCTTATCCGGGACTCCGAACAACTTTCGGTCACCAACATAACAACTCAATTATACTAATCGTCACCAAACGTTAAGTGTGTAGACCCTGCGGGTTCGAGAACTATGTAGACATGACCGAGACACCTCTACGGCCAATAACCAATAGCGGGACCTGGATGCCCATATTGGCTCCTACATATTCTACGAAGATCTTTATCGGTCGAACCTCTATGTCAAGGATTCAGTTAATCCCGTATGCTGTTCCCTTTGTTCTTCGGTATGTTACTTGCCCGAGATTCGATCGTCGGTATCACTATACCTAGTTCAATCTCGTTACCGGCAAGTCTCTTTACTCGTTCCGTAATACAAGATCTCGTGGCTAACACTTTAGTCACATTGCTTGCAAGGCTCATTGTGATGTTGTATTACCGAGTGGGCCCTGAGATACCTCTCCGTCATACGGAGTAACAAATCCCAGTCTTGATCCATGCCAACCCAACAGACACCCTCGGAGATACCTGTAGAGCACCTTTATAGTCACCCAGTTACGTTGCGACGTTTGATACACACAAGGTATTCCTCCGGTGTTAGTGAGTTGCATGATCTCATGGTCAAAGGAACAGATACTTGACATGCAGAAAACAATAGCAATAAACTGACACGATCAAATGCTACGTTTACAGTTTGGGTCTTGTCCATCACATCATTCTCCTAATGATGTGATCCCGTTATCAAATGACATCTCATGTCCATGGCTAGGAAACCTTAACCATCTTTGATCAACAAGCTAGTCAACTAGAGGCTTACTAGGGACACAGTGTTGTCTATGTACCCACACATGTATTTGAGTTTCCAATCAATACAATTATAGCATGGATAATAAACGATTATCATGAACAAGGAAATATAATAATAACCAATTTATTATTGCCTCTAGGGCATATTTCCAACAGTCTCCCACTTGCACTAGAGTCAATAATCTAGTTCACATCACTATGTGATTTACATTGTAATGAATCGAACACCCATGCAGTTCTGGTGTTGTTCATGTTTAGCCCTTGGAAGAGGTTTAGTCATCGGATCTGCAACATTTAGATCCGTGTGTACTTTGCAAATATTTATGTCGTCCTCCTTGATGTAATCGCGGATGGAATTGAAACGTCGCTTTATGTGTCTGGTCCTCTTGTGAAATCTTGGTTCCTTGGCTAGAGCAATGGCACCAGTATTATCACAAAACAGAGTCATTGGGTTAAGCGCACTAGGCACTACTCCAAGATCTGTCATGAACTCCTTCATCCAGACACCTTCCTTCGCCGCCTCCGAGGCAGCGATGTACTCCGCTTCGCATGTAGAATCAGCTACCACGCTTTGCTTGGAACTGCACCAGCTAACCGCACCCCCATTAAGAATAAATACGTATCCGGTTTGCGACTTAGAGTCATCCGGATCAGTGTCAAAGCTTGCATCGACGTAACCCTTTACGACGAGCTCTTGATCACCTCCATAAACGAGAAACATGTCCTTAGTCCTTTTCAGGTACTTCAGGATATTCTTGACCGCCGTCCAGTGTTCCATTCCTGGATCACTTTGAAACCTTCCGACCATACTTATGGCAAGGCTGACATCGGGTCTTGTGCACAGCATTGCATACATGATAGAGCCTATGGCCGAAGCATAGGGGATGACACTCATCTTTTCTCTATCTTCTGCAGTCACTGGGCATTGAGTCTTACTCAACTTCACACCTTGCAATACAGGCAAGAACCCCTTCTTGGACTGATCCATTTTGAACTTCTTCAAAATCTTATCAAGGTATGTGCTTTGTGAAAGTCCTATTAAGCGTCTCGATCTATCTCTATAGATCTTGATGCCTAATATGAAAGCAGCTTCTCCTAGGTCCTTCATTGAAAAACTCTTGTTCAAATATTCCTTTACGCTTTCCAGCATTTCTATATTGTTTCCAATCAGCAATATGTCATCCACATATAATATTAGAAACGCTATAGAGCTCCCACTCACTTTCTTGTAAATACAAGCTTCTCCGTAAACTTGTATAAACTCGAACGCTTTGATCACCTCATCAAAACGAAGATTCCAACTCCGAGATGCTTGCACCAGTCCATAAATGGATCGCTGGAGTTTGCAAACTTTGTCAGCATTCTCTGGATCGACAAAACCTTCTGGTTGCATCATATACAACTCTTCCTTAAGGTAACCGTTAAGGAACGCTGTTTTGACATCCATCTGCCAAATTTCATAATCGAAAAAGGCAGCTATTGCTAACATGATTCTGACGGACTTAAGCATCGCTACGGGTGAGAAGGTCTCATCGTAGTCAACTCCTTGAACTTGTGAAAAACCCTTTGCCACAAGTCGGGCTTTATAGACGGTGACATTACCGTCCGCGTCCGTCTTCCTCTTAAAGATCCATTTGTTCTGAATGGCCTTACGCCCTTCAGGTAATACTTCCAAAGTCCATACTTTGTTTTCATACATGGATCCCATCTCGGATTTCATGGCCTCTAACCACTTCTCGGAATCCGGGCCCATCATCGCTTCTTCATAGCTCGTAGGTTCATCGTTGTTTAACAACATGACCTCTAAGACAGGGTTGCCGTACCACTCAGGAGCAGTACGCGTCCTTGTCGACCTACGAGGTTCGATAGCAACTTGATCCAAAGCTTCATGATCATCATCATTAACTTCCTCTTCAGCTAATGTAGGCTCCACAGAAACAACTTTCTGCGCTGCGCTACTCTCAGGTTGAAGTAAAGGTTCAACAACCTCATCAAGTTCTATCTTCCTCCCACTCAATTCTTTCGAGAGAAACTCTTTCTCAAGAAATGTTCCGTTTTTAGCGACAAACACTTTGCCCTCGGATCTGAGGTAGAAGGTATACCCAATTGTCTCTTTTGGGTATCCTATGAAGACGCATTTCTCCGCTTTGGGTTCCAGCTTTTCAGGCTGAAGCTTTTTGACATAAGCATCACATCCCCAAACTTTAAGAAACGACAGTTTCGGCTTCTTGCCAAACCAAAGTTCATATGGCGTCGTCTCAACGGATTTCGATGGTGCCCTATTTAAAGTGAATGCAGCTGTCTCTAATGCATAACCCCAAAACGATAGTGCCAAATCGGCAAGAGACATCATAGATCGCACCATATCTAATAAGGTTCGATTACGACGTTCGGACACACCATTACGCTGTGGTGTTCCAGGCGGTGTCAATTGTGAAACAATTCCACACTGTCTTAAGTGACTGCCAAACTCATAACTCAGATATTCTCCTCCTCGATCAGATCGTAGGAATTTAATCTTCTTGTTACGATGATTCTCAACTTCACTCTGAAATTGTTTGAACTTTTCAAATGTTTCAGACTTGTGTTTCATTAAGTAAATATACCCATATCTACTTAAGTCATCAGTGAAGGTGAGAAAGTAACGATAACCACTGCGCGCTTCAATACTCATCGGACCGCACACATCAGTATGTATGATTTCCAATAAGTCACTTGCCCGTTCCATTGTTCCAGAGAACGGCGTTTTAGTCATCTTGCCCATGAGGCATGGCTCACATGTGTCAAGTGATTCAAAATCAAGTGACTCCAAAAGTCCATCAGCATGGAGCTTCTTCATGCGTTTTACGCCAATATGACCTAAACGGCAGTGCCACAAGAAAGTGGTATTATCATTATCAATTCTATATCTTTTGGCATCAATGTTATGAACATGTGTATCATTACTATCGAGATTCAACAAGAATAAACCCCTCACATTGGGTGCATGACCATAAAAGATATTACTCATATAAATAGAACAACCATTATTCTCTGATTTAAATGAGTAACCGTCTCGCAATAAACAAGATCCAGATATAATGTTCATGCTTAACGCAGGCACCAAATAACACTTATTTAGGTTCATCACTAATCCCGACGGTAATCGAAGAGCGAGCGTGCCAACGGCGATCACATCAACCTTGGAACCATTTCCCACGCGCATCGTCACTTCGTCCTTTGCCAGCCTCCGTCTATTCCGCAGTTCCTGTTTTGAGTTGCAAATATGAGCAACCGCACCGGTATCAAATACCCAGGCACTACAACGAGAGTTGGTAAGGTACACATCAATAACATGTATATCATATATACCTTGTTTGTTGTTGGCCGCCTTCTTGTCAGCCAAATACTTGGGGCAATTCCGCTTCCAGTGTCCAGTTCCCTTGCAATGAAAACACACAGTTTCTGGTTTGGGTCCAGCCTTGGGTTTCTTCACGAGAGGAGCAACTGCTTTGCCACTCTGCTTGGAGTTACCCTTCTTACCCTTGCCATTTTTCTTGAAACTAGTGGTTTTATTGACCATCAACACTTGATGCTCCTTCTGAATTTCAGACTCAGCGGCTTTCAGCATCGCAAACAGCTCGGCGACTGACTTGTTCATCCCGTGCATGTTATAGTTCAACACGAAGCTCTTGTAGCTAGGTGGCAATGATTGAAGAACTCTGTCAGTGATAGCCTCTGGCGGAAGGGGCATCCCTAACTCAGCCAGACGGGTGGAGTACCCAGACATTCTGAGCACGTGATCACTGATAGACCCGTTCTCCTCCATCTTGCAAGCATAGAACTTATCGGAGATCTCATATCTCTCGATCCGGGGATTCTTCTGAAAGATAAACTTCAACTCCTGGAACATCTCAAATGCTCCATGACGTTCAAAACGTCTTTGAAGTCCCGGTTCTAAGCCATACAACATTGCACATTGAACTATTGAGTAATCATCAGAACGAGCCTGCCAGGCGTTCACAACGTCTAGAGACTCAACTGGAGCGGGTGGATCACCAAGCGGTGCATCAAGGACATAAGCCTTCTGGGAAGCCGTAAGGATAATCCTTAGATTACGGGCCCAGTCCACAAAGTTACTTCCATCATCTTTCAACTTAGCTTTCTCTAGGAACGCATTAAAATTCAGGGGTGCTACTGCGCGAGCTATGATCTACAACATAAATATAGCAAAGACAACTTAGACTATTGTTCTTAGATAATGAGTTTAGTTAATCATATTTAAAAAACTCCCACTCAAATTGACATCCCTCCGATCATTCGAGTGTAACATGATCCAAATCCACCAACTCAAGTCCGATCATCACGTGAGTTGAGGTGGTTTCAATGGTGAACATCTTCATGTTGATCATATCTACTATATGACTCATGTTCGACCTTTCGGTCTCTTGTGTTCCGAGGCCATGTCTGTACATGCTAGGCTCGTCAAGTTTAACCCGAGTGTTCCGTACGTGTAACATGGCTTACACCCGTTGTATGCGAACGTAGAGTCTATCACACCCGATCATCACGGCGTGTCTCGAAACGACGAACTTTCGCAACGGTGCACACTTGGGGAGAACACAATTTATCTTGAAATTTAAGTGAGGGATCACCTTATAATGCTACCGTCGTCCTAAGCAAAATAAGATGCATAAAAGGATTAACATCACATGCAAATCATAAGTGACATGATATGGCCATGAACTTGTGCTTTTGATCTCCATCTCCAAAGCACCGGCATGATCTCCATCGTCACCGGCATGACACCATGATCTCCATCATCTTGATCTCCATCAACGTGTCGCCATAAGGTTGTCGCGCCGACTGTTGCTTCCACGACTATAGCTAACGTTTAGCGATAAAGTAAAGCATTACATAGCGCTTAATGATTGACACGCAGGTCATACAATAATTAAAGACAACTCTATGGCTCCTGCCAGTTGCCGTACTCATCGACATGCAAGTCGTGATATTCTATACAATACATGATCATCTCATACATCACATATATCTCATCATGTAATTGGCCATATCACATCACAACATACCCTGCAAAAACAAGTTAGACGTCCTCTAATTGTTGTTGCAAATTTTACGTGGCTGCTACGGGTATCTAGCAAGAACGATTCTTACCTACGCAAAACCACAACGTGGTGTAGTGATTGCTTTTTGATCTTCTAAAAGAACCCTCTTCATTGAACCGATTCAACTAAAGTGAGAGAGACAGACACCCGCCAGTCACCTTTATGCAACAAGTGCACGCAGCGGTGAAACCAGTCTCGCGTAAGCGTACGCGTAATGTCGGTCCGGGCCGCTTCATCTCACAATACCGCGGAATCAAGTATCAACTAGTAACGGCAAGCAATATGTATACACCCACGCCCACAACTCGTTTGTGTTCTACTCGAGATCTCATCTACGCATAGACCTAGCTCAGATGCCACTGTAGGGGAACGTTGCATGGGAAACAAAAATTTTCCTACGCACACGCAAGATCTATCCATGGTGATGAGCATCTACGAGAGGGAGAGTGAATCTACATACCCTTGTAGATCGCTAAGCGGAAGCGTTAATAAACGCGGTTGATGTAGTCGAACGTCTTCGCGATCCAAATCGCAGAGCGTCCCGCGATCCAATCACGATCCTTCCGATCTAGTGCCGAACGGACGGCACCTCCGCGTTCAACACACGTACGGCTTGATGACGCCTTCACCTCCTCGATCCAGCGAGCGATGGTGAAGTAGTGGTTGAGTTCCAGCAGCACGACGGCGTGGTGATGGTGGTGAGGAACAATCTCTGCAGGGCTTCGCCAAGCACTACGGAGATTATGACGGAGGAACTAGAGGGCTAGGGTTGCCGGCACACGGCTTGGGAAATCCTGATGTGTCCCGTGTGCTAGCCCTGCCCCTCTATTTATATGTTGAGCCTTGGGGTCTAAACTTGGAGTAAAAGCCTCCTCCGGGTCGGTTTTGCCCGCACAAGGTCGGTTTGGCCCGCAGGGAAAGAGTCCAACTCGGATCCCGGCCGAACCGTGCACAGCCGCGCACAAGCGGTAGTACCGCTTCACACAAGCGGTAGTACCGCTTGGGCGGTAGTACCGCTTCACACAAGCGGTAGTACCGCTCGGGCGGTAGTACCGCTTCACACAAGCGGTAGTACCGCTCCGGCGGTAGTACCGCTTCACCAAGCGGTAGTACCGCTTACGCGGCAGCAAAACTACTTTTGCACTTTCCAATACCTTGTGGGCTTTATCCCTTTGGCTCATATAAAGTGTTGCTGCACCCGAACACTTCGGTAAACATCCGGAACCCCTTCCGGTGAACTCCGGAACCCTTCCAGAGATCAAAACACTATTATCACATATATCAATCTTTACCTCCGGACTATTCCGGAGATCCTCGTCATGTCCGGGATCTTATCCGGGACTCCGAACAACTTTCGGTCACCAACATAACAACTCAATTATACTAATCGTCACCAAACGTTAAGTGTGTAGACCCTGCGGGTTCGAGAACTATGTAGACATGACCGAGACACCTCTACGGCCAATAACCAATAGCGGGACCTGGATGCCCATATTGGCTCCTACATATTCTACGAAGATCTTTATCGGTCGAACCTCTATGTCAAGGATTCAGTTAATCCCGTATGCTGTTCCCTTTGTTCTTCGGTATGTTACTTGCCCGAGATTCGATCGTCGGTATCACTATACCTAGTTCAATCTCGTTACCGGCAAGTCTCTTTACTCGTTCCGTAATACAAGATCTCGTGGCTAACACTTTAGTCACATTGCTTGCAAGGCTCATTGTGATGTTGTATTACCGAGTGGGCCCTGAGATACCTCTCCGTCATACGGAGTAACAAATCCCAGTCTTGATCCATGCCAACCCAACAGACACCCTCGGAGATACCTGTAGAGCACCTTTATAGTCACCCAGTTACGTTGCGACGTTTGATACACACAAGGTATTCCTCCGGTGTTAGTGAGTTGCATGATCTCATGGTCAAAGGAACAGATACTTGACATGCAGAAAACAATAGCAATAAACTGACACGATCAAATGCTACGTTTACAGTTTGGGTCTTGTCCATCACATCATTCTCCTAATGATGTGATCCCGTTATCAAATGACATCTCATGTCCATGGCTAGGAAACCTTAACCATCTTTGATCAACAAGCTAGTCAACTAGAGGCTTACTAGGGACACAGTGTTGTCTATGTACCCACACATGTATTTGAGTTTCCAATCAATACAATTATAGCATGGATAATAAACGATTATCATGAACAAGGAAATATAATAATAACCAATTTATTATTGCCTCTAGGGCATATTTCCAACAGTAACCACTTGATAAAGAAGTGGTGTACCGGAGCAAGTGAGTGTGTGTGGATTTTCGAAAACGGATTGGTGTAAGTTGCGACCATTATTCCAACCTTACATGTACAACCACTCTACCCCTATATGGGAAGGGGCTTTGTTGACTACCTTGGTGGGTACTAGCATAGAGCCCGCATTACTAGTGGCGGGAGTGATGTGGTCACTCTCGATACGGGGGCGTGCCTGGTAGGGCAACCATGCGCTGTCTTTACAGGCACCGGGCACACCGTTGGTCCCTTCATGGATGGTACGATCTGGAGCGAGGCTCGTATGATGTACATCATGAGGGCTGGGTACTAATCGAGTGGACTCTTTGGTTAGTATCGTCAGGGGAAAGGCATTGTTTGGGTACTTACCTCGGGTATGAACAAAGCCGTGAGTCGTGGTTTGACACGGAAGTTTCCCGAATCTTGTGGGTAAAGTGTGAAACCTCTGCAGAGTGTAAAACTATTCGAATAGCCGTGTCCACGGTCAAGGACAGTTGGATGACCGCTCTTGTGGTACGTCCAGTGTTCTCTAAAACTTGGTGTGAGTGTCTGTGTTGGTGACAAAGATAATTCTTGAGTTAAGTCGGATGACTTGACATGATGACTGAACATGAGATGTTCAACCCCCTGCTTATGTTGATACCTGCAACTTGTTCATATGGATATCTGCAACCTGTTGATGCATGCTTTTACAAGTTGATTGAACATGTCATTGCACTCAAACTAGCTTTCCGCGAAATTACCTATTAGTGCTTTATCATGCTCTGTTGAACCTTGTTCCACTGGTTATTTTATTGGCCAGGCATGAAATATCAGGATATGGTGAGGAGTTCGTTGGTGACGAACATGCGAACTAGGACGCTTCCCTGTCAGAATGCCTGTAGGGTTAAGGCAGATGGCATGGGTTCACGCTATCATTAAAGATTTCCACTGCAAGATTGTGAAGACTTGGCCATAAAGGCCATATTTGAGTACATACGGTATGTAATGGATGTAAGACTCTTGTTATTCAGTTTCTGTGTGTTCACTGAGCATTGATCTCTGGGATCACTGTGCATGTACATTGGGTGATCATGACTTATGAGTCAGGGTCCCCACACTCGTTGACGTCTTCGGATGAAGATCGTTGTACTCGTCTCCTGAGTATTTCAGTAAAAGACTATGAGTGTCTAAAACGGTTATGATAATGGCCGAATTACAAGGTTAATAGGATTACCTCTTGGAAGAGGGTGCTGTTGATATGGTTCCCGCCATCGTCCCTCGATCAGGGATCCTCTCACAGTTTGGTTCCGACCCCGCCGGTGTAGCCCTAGATGGTGTTCAGCGCGTGGTCCGACGACCCTTGGGTGTAGAAGTCAGCATATTCCGAATAACGTGAGGCGTGCGCCCATTTCGGGAAGAAGCTTTCTTTTTACTACTTATCACAGAGGAAGGGAGTGGGCCGGGGTGATCGGCTATAATGGCCACCTTAAATTCATCAATACTCCCCTGGTAAAATAACCCATCCTCAAAGTCAACCGAAATCTCTGGATCATCGTGAAATCCTGGATCATCGTTACGCGAGTAATTGTCTAGTTGAGGGGCGGGGAGGTTGAACGTCTCGATCCAATGCCTCCATTTCTGTTCAGAGAGACAGAAGGTTTTGGTCAGTAAAATCGGACAAAAGGATCCGAACTATAGGAACATGATTGAACTTACCCATTCAATGGTTTTGTAAGTTGAATAGCCATCCTTAATAGTCAGGCGAGCAAATTCTTCTTTTTCTCCTTTAAAGAGATCGGCCAGTATGGCCGCCGGTGCTTCCTGGTTGGCAGGCCCTTGCCATCTGGAACGGGTTGTGTCATTTGTCCCATTGTAATGCCACAAGGGATGCGTCCTTTGTTGGAGAGGTTGGACACACCGGGTAATAGCGGCGGCCATTACGTCAATGATGGTTAACTTGTTATGAACCAGCAACTTCACTTGGGCAGCTAGACACTTTACCTCGGTGCTCTCCTCTTGGGAGGAGCTCTTCGGCCGCCAGTTAAATCGCTTATTTAAAGGAGCATCGGAGTATTCGGGTAGGCCCCTCCGAGCTGGGTCGAATAAAGGGATGTCCTCAATATAAAACTAGTTTGAGGTCCACTCTTCGGATTCCTTCTTCGGGGTCCCAACAGGATATCCCGTTCCGGCTATACGCCATACTTCGGCCCCGCCTACTTCCCGGATTGTTCCTCCCCGAGTACAGGGGACGAGGCAAAAGTACTTTCTCCATAAATCGAAATGGGGCTCGCAGCCTAAAAACATCTCGCAGAGGGCGACGAAGCCCGAGATGTGCAGAATCGACCTGGGAGTAAGATTGTGAAGCTAGATCCCATAAAACTCAAGCAGACCCCTCAAGAAGGGGTGGATGGGGAAGCCTAGGCCTCATAAGAGGAAGGAAACAAAGCATACCCTCTCGCTCCTTGCTTCTTGGCTAGGACCTCCTCGGGCACAAAATCTGAGTCCT
The DNA here is from genome assembly GCA_039707655.1 of Elymus sibiricus. Classification (NCBI taxonomy): domain Eukaryota; kingdom Viridiplantae; phylum Streptophyta; class Magnoliopsida; order Poales; family Poaceae; genus Elymus; species Elymus sibiricus. Next base: position 286,023,945 of record CM077675.1, read on the forward strand.
CTTCATCAGAATTCATTTTCTTTCTTGCCCTAGTGGTTGCCTTGGGCAGGCCATGAGATCTAGGGGTGCCTGGAACCTCTGAAGATGAACTAGCCTCTGGGCTAGTGCTAGCACTGACAATCACACTTGGTTCCCTGAAATCATTATCACTGCCCTCTGAACCAAACATGATGACCCTATGAATAGATATGGAAGAGTAGAAGGGATAAGCATCACACAACACAGAGGTTTTTGCAAATTTGAACTCGAAATTTGAAATTTAATTTTTTGCTAAGTGTGTTTCAGTTCCACCGAGTCAGAAATTTCAGAGCCACTCTTTAACAGAAACTTGGCCACTCAATTCGGTTTCACCGAAATGATCAACTCGGTTTCACCGAGAGTGTTCTCAGTAACCCAAAATGACAAATCGGTGAGACCGATTTATCTCAACCCGGTTACACCGAGACACACATGGCGGAAGATTAAACCTAAAAAAATTCGTTCCCCTAATCTTTACGGGATTTATCGTGGATAGAAGTTGAGCACACAGTGGCATGAAGATAAATGAAACCTAATGCGCAAGATTTGGAAAGGGAGCGCAAAAGGGGCGAGATATTTACCCTAACTCGGTGTAGATCTCCTACGACGACGACTGTGGGTGAGATTGCGGTCGACGGCAAGGATTCCCGGTGGCGAGGGTGCACGGGAGTGGAGGGTGACGTCCGGAGACACACGAGCGGCAGCGAGGGTTTGCGCGGGACGACGTTTGAAGAAGTGATTTCAAAAATCAGGTCCGTCGAAATATATATCCCCTCACTGTCGGTGACACCGATTCGAGAATATCTGTGCCACCGAGTTTCTTAACTGTCAGGAGACACTGAAACTCGGTGAAGCCGAGATTTTCAACTCGGTGGTACCGAGGTTCTTAAAACCAGATCAACCCAGTGCTTCGATGGGACCGAGTTTGTGAAGTTGGTTACACCGAGTGACACATGGGAGGTTTTGGAAGTTAGCTCTTCTCGAAATGGAACTCCGAGTGCTCCTCACAAAAAGGGTTCAAAAAGTGCTTGCTCAATTTTTTTGATGAAGCATGAATAAAATTTGAGACGAGAAAGCATAGATAGCTAGAGGAGGGTACTTTGGCATTCTTGTACACCCAATTGGCTAAAGAAAATGAAAGCCAAATAACAACAATTGGATGTCCTCGAATGAGTAAAGATATGCTTACCAACATGCTCACACATTAAGATGTCAAATAAATTATCGCAAGCATGCACAATCATTCTAATATATACCAAGCCCTTTGGCGATGACGAAGTCATCTATATATGAGTATATTGACTTAGGAGCCAAGTAAGAATACTTGATCATAGGTCATACTCATCGTTTAAGCACAAGTGGGGTTACCACTTTTACATAAAGATTTTAATGTGTTCACATCTTAAGAGATGCTTTGACTCAAGTCTTAGAGTAAATCTCCCCCTTGATGTGACATCCCCCCTAAGAGGGATAAACTAACCTTGGGTTTTGTCGTTGAAGACTTCATGTGGGTGATGTGGTAGTGGATGCTCATAGTTGATGAAGGTTATCTTGAGTGTGGAGCAATCCTTGTTGTTTTATTATTCTTCTCACCTACATGGGTTAGTCCCACACAAGGAACAAATACAAGATAAATCTATGGACATGGAGTGCAATGCATACATAATGATGTCCATTGATTCATTAATTACCTTGTCCCTTGCTTACCTTTGAGGGAATATGTGACTCCTTGAACTATTGCATAAGGTTGGAGTTGATTACAAATAGTTCTTGCCAAATATAAATGTGAGTGAATTTGGTTGGCGGAGTCACCCCTCAAGAACTTCTCTAGTTCTTCTTCTTAGGGATCGACATCAACTTGATGGGGATCCTTGGAGTTGAGCTAGCATTTGATGATGTAGAGCTAGTGGTGGCCTTGGGAACCAACTCGACTATAGCTTGGGTTTCTTCTTCAAATGAGTCAATGTCTTCTTGAAGCTTACCCTTGCCCTTGAGGCTATAGTCTTGTGGTGGAAGGCCATCTTGAGCATTTGTTCCCTTGGGGAGAGTAGGTTCATACTTCTCCTTTTGGGGAACAAACTTCGTCTTGGGGTATTGACCTTCTTCCCATTCAACTCCATTGGCGTTGAAGTAGCCAATGCCATGGTTCTTCCGGTATCCTCCATGCTTGTGTACAATCTCCTCGAATTGCTTACATACGGCAAGACTCTTATAGACACCTTTCTCTATAATTCCTTTCAATAAATCATTTTGTTTCTCAAGTGTTGCTACTAGATGAAGCACCTTTCTTGCCTTTGTTACTAGTTTGCTCAGATTTAACTTGAGGAACAAAAGTAGAAAAGAGTAATTGTTTGGCTAGATAAGAAGAACTCTTCTTTCAAAGATCGTTATTGATAGCTTTAAGAAACTCATGTTCTTGATCTAAATTTAGCTTCTCGAAGCGTAAATTCTCATGAGTTCTTACAAGCTCTCTATGATCTTCTAGAGTAGATTCATGGGCTAACTTAAGAGTGTTTAGTTCTTTAGTTAGACGCTCAATATCCTTCTTATCATCATCCCACAACTTATCTTGACTAGCATCATTATTATCAAGTTCATTTTAACTAACATTACTAGTTTTATTAAAGAGCAATTCATCATCTCCAAGCAAGTCATCCTCATCACTATTGAAATCAAGATATTCGGGATGTGAAACCTTGGGGCCTTTAGCCATGAAGCAATTTCCACTTCCTTCATTTGGTGAATCAAATATATCATAGGAATTGGAAGATACAAGTGCAAGTCCGGCAACACCTTCATCTTGACTATAGTCGGAGTCGGAGTGATAGCTTCTCTCGCATTGGTTGTCGGAATCGGAGCCGGAAACCCATTCACCAACATGATCTTTATGTCTTCTTCTTGTGTAGATCTTGGTGTACTTGTCCTTCTTCTCCGAGTCCTTGCTTCTCCTTGAGGGTCTTCGTTCATAATGATCATCTCTACTCCTTCTCTCTCTACGAGGTGATTCATATCTTGAGCTTTTTCTTGTAGGTGACTCTTCTCTTCTTTTCTGGGGGGGGGGGCGTGCACTCATTGGAGTAGTGTCTGGGCCTTCCACAATTGTAACAATTCCGGTCACGACTACATGAACGCTTCTCTCCATATCTTGAGTTGGAGCTTCTCTCTTTGCCTCGACTCTTGTAGAACTTGTTGAATTTCTTGACCATGAGTCTTATCTCTTCATTGGTAACAAGGTTGTCATTTGAGGTAGCGGGAGTGTCGCTTGAAGCTTTGTATGCACCGCTTGACTTGTTGTGTAGCTCTTGTTTGTCTTTGAGTGACATCTCATGAGCAACAATCCTTCCAATGACTTCGCTGGGCTTGAGATCTTTGTAGTTTGGCATCATTTGGATCAATGTGCACACGGTGTCGTACTTTCCATCCAAACCTCTAAGTATCTTCTTGATGATTAATTTGTCGGTCATCTCTTCACTTCCTAAGACGGCAATCTCATTGGTGACGAGAACAAGCCTAGAGTACATTTCCGCGACTCCTTCACCATCCTTCATCTTGAACTTGTCAAGTTGACTTTGTAGCACATCCAACTTAGATTCTCTGACGGATTCGGTACGTTCGTGCATATCAACCAAAGTATACCAAATTCCCTTTGCATTCTCAAGACGGCTAATCTTGTTGAACTCTTCGGGGCATAGGCAGTTCAATAGAATGTCGCATGCCTGAGCGTTGTATTGCAACATCTTCAATTCTTCCGTGGTCGCTTCACGATCTGGTTCCTTCCCATCTCCAAAGAATTCACCTTGCAAGCCAACACGAACAACAGCCCAAACGGTGGGGTTATGACCAAGAATATGCATTTTCATTTTATGCTTCCAACTAGCAAAGTTTGTACCATCAAAATATGGACCTCTACAGTGATAGTTTCCCTCACTAGACGCCATACTCTCCTAGGTTGTGAAACCAATGCAATGGAGACCAAAGCTCTGACACCACTTGTAGGATCGAAAGTATGTCTAGAGGGGGGTGATTAGACTACTTGACCAAAAAAAATCTACCTTTTCCCAATTTTAGTTGGTGGCAGATTTTAGAAATTGTATCATGTCAAGCACAACCTACACATGCATGTCTAAGAGTATAGTAGTGGAAAGTAATGACAAACACATGTAAGTAAAGGGTAGGGTTAGGAAGATCAAACGCAAAGTTGAGGCGGGGATTTTTTGGCGTGGTTTCGATAGGTGGTGCTATCGTACGTCCACGTTAATGGAGACTTCAACCCGCGAAGGGTAACGGTCGCGAGAGTCCACGGAGGGATCCACCCACAAAGGGTCCACGGAGAAGCAACCTTGTCTATTCCATCATGGCCTACGTCCACGGAGGACTAGCCTTACCCGGGGTAGATCTTCACGAAGTAGGCGATCTCCTTGCCCTTACAAACTTCTTGGTTCAACTTCACAATTCGAAATAGGAGGCTCCCAAGCGACACCTAACCAATCTAGGAGGCACCACACTCCAACAGGTAATAGATGCGGTAACAATGATGAACTCCTTGCTCTGGTGCTTCAAAAGATAGTCTCCTCAACACTCAATCACTCTCTCACAGATTTGGCTTGGGTAGAAGAGATTGATTGGGTGGAAAGCAACTTGGGGAGGCTAGAAATCAAGATTCATATGGTTGGAGTGGAATATCTTGATCTCAACACATGAGTAGGTGGCTCTCTCTTAGAAAATGGATATGAACAAGTGTTGGTTCGTTCCGAGTGCTTCCTCTACGAGTGAGAGGTGGTGAAGGGGTATATATAGGCATCTCCAAAAATCCAACCATTACAACATTATTGCCCAACTCGGTGACACCGAAGTAAAAACTTAGTGGTACCGATTAGTGCAAAATGTGGCAACTTTGGCCTTTTCGGTGAGACCGATATATACATCTCGGAGAGACCAATTTTCCAAACTCGGAAATTCTGATTATGGAAAATGGCAAACCAGAAAGTTGGTCACTGTTTTTCGGTCCGACTGAAACTAGAGTAAGTTGTACCGAGATGCTAGGGTTTGGCTTAGGTTCTGTCTCAAGGGAAAATCGGTATGGCCGAGTGGAAAATCTTGGTGGCACCGATTTTGGATATGTGGCTTTGGACAGAGTATTTTGTAGGAGAATGGATGAGTATTTTTGATGGCTACCTCTAAGCACTTGAGCAACCATTTCATCATAGAAACCTCATACCCTTTTAATAGTATTGGCTTCCCTATGGACTCAAAAGTGATTTCTCACAAGATGTAAAATGTAGAGTCTTCAAGCTTGTTGCCAATGGGTGTTCCTTGCATCTAGGGAATCTCCACACAATCCTTTAGCCAATCCATCATTGAACTTTTCCTGAAATATACTCAGTGGAAACATTAGTTCAATGAAATATATGTTGTTATTAATTATCAAAACCACCTAGGGAGAAGTTGTGCTTTCAGACCCCTTTACGTAGGCATGGCTGCCTCAAGCTTGTACATTCATGCGCCACGTCAGTTCTATTTTTACATGGACATTGACGACATGGACATGCTTTTCGTCCGACGTATTTCCAGATGCCCTCAGGGACTCGGTCCACACCCCCTTCCCATTGCATGTCGTTGGCCGCCTGCCTATGGTGTGTCGAGTGGGTGCAACTGGCCTGGTTCTGTGGCCTAGTTGTGTTATTACGGAACTAGAGCAACTTCTACTGGAAGCACAAAGTGTCTAAGGAAGGCGTCATCGTCTTCAAGCTAACAACCTAGGCTTCAAGGTTAAGTTCTATGACACCGACACTTTCACTGCTAAGTCATATGCCCGCTCTAAGCATGGATAGGCGGACTTAATTGCTTATGGACCATTTTAGTGGTGGTGGTGGTGGTGGTGGTGGTGGTGGTGGTGGTGGTGGTGGTGGTCGTAGTAGTAGTAGTAGTAGTAGTAGTAGTAGTAGTAGTAGTAGTAGTAGTAGTAGTAGTAGTAGTAGTAGTAGTAGTGGTAGTAGTGGTAGTAGTGGTAGTAGTAGTAGTAGTAGTAGTAGTAGTAGTAGTAGTAGGAGTAGTAAGAGTAGCAGTAGCAGTAGCAGTAGTAGGAGTAGCAGTAGCAGTAGCAGTAGCAGTAGCAGTAGCAGTAGCAGTAGCAGTAGGAGCAGTAGCAGTGGCAGCAGCAGCAGCAGTAGCAGTAGTAGCAGTAGCAGTAGCAGTAGCAGTGGCAGTAGCAGCATCAGTAGGAGTAGTGGCAGTAGCAGCATCAGCAGCAGCAGTAGCAGTAGCAGAAGCAGCAGTAGCAGCAGCAGCAGGAGCAGTAGCAGCAGGAGCAGCAGTAGCAGTAGCAGTAGCAGTAGCAGTAGGAGCAGTAGGAGCAGCAGTAGCAGTAGCAGTAGCAGCAGCAGTAGTAGTAGCAGTAGGAGTAGTAGTAGCAGCAGTAGCAGTAGCAGTATTAGCAGTAGCAGTAGGAGGAGTAGTAGTAGCAGTAGCAGCAGCAGTAGCAGTAGCAGTAGCAGCAGTAGCAGTAGCAGCAGTAGCAGCAGTAGCAGCAGCAGTAGCAGTAGCAACAGTAGCAGAAGCAGTAGCAGCAGCAGCAGCAGGAGCAGTAGCAGCAGGAGCAGGAGTAGTAGGAGCAGGAGCAGCAGCAGCAGTAGGAGCAGTAGCAGCAGCAGTAGCAGCAGTAGCAGCAGTAGCAGCAGAAGCAGAAGTAGCAGTAGCAGCAGTAGTAGCAGCAGTAGTAGTAGTAGTAGTTTGCGAGTAAGTTGTATATTTTGATCAGGGGACAACATCCCTAATGCTGTGCATGGGCATTCATGTTGGTGTTAATGTAAGCTCAATACATATGCCCCTAATTAGTTCTTCAAAACATGACGTGGCCTTCTCATCGTGCGTGTTTCGAACTTGTTAGTGTGTTGTTTAGGGGTGATGCTTGTTAGTGTGCTATTTATGGGTGATAAGGCTACCACATTTGAAGGAGGTGAGCAGAACACTACTTTGCACACAACCAAACAACCATACTTTGCATCCACACACCCTAGAATATTATGTGCTAGTAACCAAACAATATGCGGGAAAATCACCTGCAATGCGAAGAGGCTACCAAACGCAATGCACAAAATGGCCCAAACTGCGTTTCAGCCTACCCAGGCTCCAGGGGTCCAGGAGACCCAAAATTGATGCGAATGACCAAACATGCGCCAAATAAATACCATCGGAAGGAAAAAATGGCCACACCTGAAGGAGCCCAACAGATGTTTCACAAAGCACAACACCATCGCAACACAAACATTGTTTGAGGCTGTAAATTGCATATTGAACATCAATTGGTTTGAAAGGTTGCTAGCCACATGGTGTATAACTATAAGTGCACTTTATGTATGTCTTCATCAGTTTGAGCTTTCGATTGGACTGACTGGTGCATGCAATCTTATCTGGCATCAGAAGTAACAGATCCCAACTTTATCAACCTCCTAATACACTACACGAAGCAAAAGTAGCGCCATTGAAATGAAATCTTAATTAAGTAGTCTATCTGTGGTGTGAATCAACTTATAAAAATAGTGGCAGCCTTCGTCCACGTCTAAGGCCTAAATGTGAGGAGGATGCTAAAATATGTTGATCGTCCCCTCCGCCAGTTCAGATAATATATGTCAACGAATGCAGTTGAAAAAACAAGATCATGCCATCTATTTTTCAAGCTGGGCAACCCATTTCCATTAATTTACATAAAAATACAAAGTCCACGGACCAGAAATACGGGAAAAAGGAAAGAGGGAGTGGCGACCTCGGGCATATGCCAGGAAACCTATCACCTACGCCTACAATCAAGACATAGGCCATGGGGGCGAAAACCTAACACCACCATCACACAACAACTATAACTTAGATCAGCCCAAGAGTGGCCAAAATGCACCAACATTACATACAACAAACATACTACCCATCAGCGCTAACTAAACATTATCAAAAAACCTATACTTGTGTGAATCAAAGATGAGATGGCCCTCTTCAGACACAACCTCTCATGCGTTTGTCACCTCCTGGCATATGTGACCCACACAAAGAGCATCATCCGCGTCGTGTTGTTCTTCAACATCTCAAGCCCTTCTTCAAAGTATCAACCATCTACGGTTTCTGCAAATCTGCCCAATATAGCAGAAAAGAACATAATCTCAATCCATTTATGTCCAAAAGTTGCACGATTACGTGCAAACTAAAAAAAGTGCATCATTTACTCCCTTTGGTTGGGTTTATAAGTGGTGCACAAGTTTTTACATATTCAATTTGACAAGCGAAATATTTGTAATATGTCAGAGAAATATATATTTAGAAACTTCATTCGGCAACGGATCTAACAATATCTTTTATGTGGCATATAACACATGTTTTACTAAACAAAATGATGGCCTAAAAACTCATGTCCGTCTTATAAACCTATCGTGAATTACTAGTCTCATAGTTTCAAAACAAGGGTCGCTGATTTAGTACAACTTTGTACTAAATCAATTGCACTTATTTTCGAGCGGATTGAGTACTTCGATACATATTTTTACGAAGATAAATGAAAAACGTAGTACTTACTACTCCCTCCGTTCCTAAATATAAGTCTTTTTAGAGATTCCATTAGGACACTACATACGGAACAAAATGAGTGAATTTACACTCTAAAAGTGTGTTTATATACATCCGTATGTAGTCTCCTAGTAAAACCTCTAAAAACATTTATATTTAGGAACGGAGGAAGTAGATAGATAAGGTAAACGACCTTTCGTGTAGCTACCAAGCAAAGCACCTAGTTTGCCTTATCTGTGTCAATATGCCGGTGAAAGAGAGACCAAAGGATTTCCCAAAAATTAAATCAATAAAGAGACCATTAAATCAATTAATCACTGACCACTAGCTCGCACCACTCTCCGGAAGTTCCAACAGTGAACATTTCTTTGTCATCTTCGCTTTCCAGCTTTAACTGAGACATGCATGCACAGTGGATGCATGCTTTCAAGTCATATCCACTTTGTTCTTGTCATGGTATTATATATGTTCGTGGTGGGCAAAATGGACACATCTAACCTAAAGACGCAACAAATTCACAAAATGAACTGTTTTTGAAAAAAATTCACTCGCGTAACCTTTTTGTGTGACGCCCGACAGTAAGACGTCACACTACATTATGTGGCGCCTTTGCCGCGCCACACAGTGTAGTGTGACATCTTTGTCTTAGGCGCCACACTAGGTCTCAGGCGCCACACAGTGTAATGTGGGGCGCCACATAGTGTAGTGTGGCGCCTAAGGCAAAGGCGCCACAAAAGGAGGTTACGTGAGTGAAATTTTTTCGGAAACAGTTCACTTTGTAAATTTGTTGCGTCTTTAGGTTAGATTTGTCCATTTTGCGGCGTACGTGTCGACGGCGACCAACTGAAACTGACCGCCGGCTATTCCACGGTCGCCTGAACGACGTCTAAATCGCCGGGCGGGGCCCGCTTCACGTGCCCGCCCACGTGTCTGCGCCGCCTGCCGTCCGATGAGCGGTCAGGGGCCGAGAGATCTCCAGCTGGTCGACGTCCCGGGCCAGTGCTCCTGTCTTCTGTTGATCCGAAACGACTCGTAGGGCCAGATTATTGGCTCCCATTATTGACTGCACTCGGACATGAGGTCTGAGATGATATGAATGTGATGCGTGCGTTGTCGTGATAGATAGATCATAGATAGATACCGCTCATCTATCGCTACAAGTGGAGACGCATCGTCGTGGTCTCGAGCTCTCTCAAACAAAGCAATATGCCTTTTCTAGCTAGCCAGGGTCATACATCGATATGTGAACATGGTCCTTGGTATAGCTGGAAGAAGTGGGTCTGGACATGCAAAAATGGCGCTACATTCATCAAGCAGATCCCCAGATCGGGGCATACATAGTAGTAGTACTGTATCCATGCATGGAAATTTAAGAAGTGAAAACAACTGTTGTGCTCGGCCTTGGCCGGGTTCTGGTTATTAATTGCAAGTGCACTTGTTGCCGTCGATGATACAACAATTCCACTGGGTTGGTGAGCAGCACACCAATTAGTTTCATGTGCATGATTCTCTCGGGGAGGAGGGATATGGATTGGTGTGTCGCTGTCTGCATAAGGCTTACCTAAATTTTTTTAGTTTCTTTTTTCTTCTTAGCCAATATGGGAAGGTTAACCGGTCATGTCATCAACTTCTTCTTTCTCCGTCACTGGAAAAAGAGAGGAAAGGAACAATCTTGATGGGGTAGCATGGATGAGCAGATAGGGTAGATAGATGGTGACACGTCAAATATCTCCTTCATATTTGCTACATTGGAAAGTAATCTACTAGTACATGGCATATGTCGACACTGGATTAACAAAAACAGTTGTATTGCTTACTTATACGTAGTTATGACTGGTTAGCAATACTATTTATTGAACTAGCAAAGTGGCCCGCTCGATGCGCGGGCTAGAATTTATAAAGTTCAATAACGAAAACATAAGATTTTCTGAAGAAAAAAATGAAACCAAATGTGATGACATGTTGAAATATAAAACTTGTGAACATAGTTTGTCTTGGGTATGTATTTTTATTGATATATAAGTATACATTTTATTATTTTCCCATTACCTGCTAATTATCACTGTCGTACTAACAATATTTTTATGATTAGGATCACTATGTAAATTATGGTTTTATATTTTTTTTCTTGCATTTTTTATCTTTGAAGACAAATTCAATAGTTCTGAATATTTGCTGTTGGTATAGCTCTTTGCATGATCATTTGATTTAGCTAATTTAAGACACGTGCACTATGCTGGACCAATGTTGGCTCGTGCTGGTATAGTTCCTTGCATTATCATTAGATTTAGCTAAGTCGATTGACTGATTTTACGAAAATATGGATTAATTGTGCCAGCATATCGAACGATTGCTTTTATGAGAATGGTGGGAAATCCTATATGTAATACACTAAAAAAAATCTGGTGGCCAGTTATGTCGCAAACTATACGCACGTGTCTCGATGACTTGTGCGCGTGATAGAAATATGGAAGGGGGTATTAGAGAGAGAGAGGATACATGGGAGAGAAACCTGGAAGAGAAGAAAACATGTTTGACTTACACATGTGATGTTTACGTGCCACACTGCATCATCATAGAAAAGGGATATTTGTGAGAGCTTCTCTTTAGAGGAAGGATACGTGTTTGTTTTTTCGAGAGAGACTTGATATAAGAATAATATACTTTCATGAGTTTGTATTTTGTATACTTGTTGGTGTTTGTAGGGATGTTTTTTGTCTTATTATTATGTGGAACTTTGAAGCTATTTCTTCATACGAGTAAGACGTACTCCTAGATGAATCATTCATCTGGTTCCTTTCACCTTCAACAACTAATAAAGCTTTGAGAGGGGAGGGAGGGCTAATAAATCTCTCATGTCTAGTTTAGGTATGTTTCATCTCTTTTCTCCCATCTTAACATAAGTGTGTTTAGCCTATTTGCATTTTGTGTTCTTAGGGTCCTATTCTTTAAAATCGAGGGCTCATGTGATTTCAAAACGTGTAAAGGTAGTTTAGTTTTTAACATGCTATATATTTTTAATTATTATCATATACTCAACTAATTTTTCTAATATGTACAAATTATGATTTTTAGAGCCTCTCGCGTTTCTGTGGTTCCTTGGCTTATGTGCATTTTGTGGTCTCAGGGTCCTACCCTTTAAATCAAGGGCTTTCAATACTTGTAAAGTTAGTTTAACTTGCACATGCTATATTTTATATTCCTTCTTTATTACATACTCAATGAAGTTCGAATAGATATACAAATAATTATTTTAGAACCTCAAGTATATTATTTTTCCTGTCACCATGTCCTACTTGTAGTACTCATATAGTTTGACATGCACACGCACAAAATCTAAATGCACATCGTGCCAGTTTAGGAGTTAGTTTCCCACGCGCGCGCACACGTACATACAATCTTATGCACATCATATCAACTTTTGTAGGAGTTAGCTTCTCATACATTAAAAAATATATCAATTCTTCCCATACATAAAATTAGATCATTTTTCTAGGAGTCAATTTAGGGTTTAGGGTTCAATTTTTCTAGGAGTTTGCTTCCAGTACAATCTTAATGCACATCATATATATTATTTCGAAAGTAAATTAAATTAACTACTTATCATTATGTGTTCTTCTGCTCAATGTGTCATCTATAGGAAAATAGCTAATTGGTGAACTCAGGTCATTTTTCCGCACCAAGTACTCTCCCGCCAAAAGCTTCCTTCTGTCGAACAAATAAAGATCTTATTAAAAAACATCTATATAATTTACATAAAAAATCAATTCATAAATATCTATACATTTTACATAACATTACAAGCATATATAACAACTCCAAGATATTAGAATGTATTGCAAGTTCACCTTTCAAGAAATAGGCGATGTCTAAATTTGCATGTGGAACACATATTCATCGTTCAACTCCCTGTGCGAAAGAAGCGCGATTACAATTTGCTTTAAATTTATTAGCTCTACCGATGAAAACAAACTAAGTATAGTCAACGACAGAAATAAAAAAATCATAATCTGAGTTGAACATACCTCTGTCAGTTTATCTGGTATTGGCTAGGCTTGTCATCGAGGAAACATCAGCAACTCGATTGACCACTACATGACTCAATATTACACGTTGGATGGAACGTGAGACATAAATTTGTTTGGACCCATATTAGAAATGATGGGCCAACCAAGATTCAGTTTATAAATAGTTCAGGTGATGACATGCTTGTAAATAAAAAAATTGAGTTTACAATTTCACATGCTTCACAAACATTGCATTGCAAAGGGAGCAAAATAAGAGAAAAACAAAGTAGAGCTTGACAAATATTAAAGAGTTTAAATTAGCATGGAATGGCATTCGAGATATGATGGCGAGGTCCGTCCCAACATCCATATGAGCAGTATGGGTATTACCTTTTTTTATAGTTTCAGATCCAAAGATGGTTCTTCATATAGTATGATGTAGTAGACTGCTCAACATAAGGAAAATAACACTGGATTGGCTCTATTTGGCCAGCATAGTAACGTAAAGATATACAAACTTAAAATAGCCAGCTATTCTAAAATCTAAATATGAGACCTATTATGAAAATTTCACACGTGCTATCTGGGAAAATAAAATCCATGAAATAGAGCTTTACACTTGCAAATAGACTTTGCCCAAATGTTCTCTCATGTGTAAACATGCTTAAAACTATGTGCATGTGAAAATTATTCTCTTGAAGTAATTGTAATGTTATTTTTACCCTAGATCTGAATAATTAGACATCTTTGGACTTCTCTCCTCTGCACCTCCACGCTTCGAACCAACAGAGTTCTGGCATTAATTCTTCTATCAATGGTTGTACCTTCTCAATATCTTTGCTGCCCACCAATAGCAAGAATTGTGCTAATCTTTCACGATTAACTGCATGAAAGTACGTTGATCAACATTCAATGCACACTATGGATCGAAGGATGGAGCTGGCCTCAGCACGCATGCATATACACGACAGGCAACAAAACTGTGTTTTCCACGTGTGCAAAAGCTGGCTACGGTACTAATTGATTCATGGCCATCCGGAAACCCACACCCTCGTGAAACTTGACACTCTCTAGTTGATGAAACCTTATAACTAAGACTACGCACGTACCCAGTTGCCTTCTGCCCATTGCTTCGGTCTTCCGGCAAGATGTGCATGCAACAGATGAAGCTAGGCGTGAATATGTAGTACGTGGCCAGCTAGCCGCAGGCTAATTCACGGCTAGCCGGAAAACCACGCCCACAAATTAATCTCAAGATTAAGAAAACAGATTAGACGCTAGCTAATTAATTCATGGCTGTCTCCCTACTAGTTTCATTGAGACCAATCAATTAATCTCAACACACAAATTAATCTCAAGATTTAGAAAACAGATTAGACGCTAGCTACTTGATTCACGGCCTTCTTCCTGCCCCTTCCGCTGAGACCAAGCAAATTAATCTCAACAGTCCTAACAAATTGGAGGATCAAGGAATTTAACCGATAAAATATATATAGTAAGATAAAATATATATAGTATGTAAGCACAGATGATCGGCCGAGGGTAGCGAGGAAAACTTTGCGGTGGTGGTGGCATGCACACATGCTAGGTCTCCCGGCTTTTCTTCTTGTTTTCTCTTGACCGCTAGCAGACTTCTGTGATATAATCTCTTGCTAGACAAATCAAATGAGTACCGTAAAACTTAATCTAGTGCATGGCCAGAAGTCTGTAGCCCTTTCAAGGATGGACTCAAGTAATGGAAAACAAATCTATGGCATGGCCCTGTTTTTTCTTTTCTGGTCTTTTTTTTTTTTTTGATCGTAATAACTTTATTCCTCAGATAATAGCAAGGTCATTTACATAGTTGTGAAGAATAAAGTCAGGGACGAAAGTCTCCCAAACCTCAGAAGTACTATTGCGAAAACAATGCTTTGCTAATCCATCCGCTAGCATATTTGCCTCTCTGCTACAAAACTCATAGCTAATACTTGCAAACTCCATTGCCAAGAGAGAGCACTCTGCCACCACAGGAACGTCCACTCCCATGTACGCATCCGGGTCAGATATAGCTTCCAAAGCGTTCATACAATCCGACTCAATGATGAGATTTGTGCATCCCAGATTCGCTGCCAGGTATTGTCCAGAACGGATGGCCATTAGCTCAGCTGATCCCGCGCTTGAAACATGAGGTAATGCTAGTGTTGCAGCTCCCAGAAATTTGCCCTGATCGTCATGGGCGACAACTCCACAAGCTCCTCTGAGGTTCTCCTCATGAAATGATGCATCAACGTTCACCTTTATAACTCCCCTACTTGGCTTCTTCCACACTTGATCATTCTTGCGGATGGGCTGGTTTGGTGTATTTGCACGGACAAAATTGGTAGCAAGTACCCGAATTGAGATGGCTGATTGCTCTGGAGTTGGGACAGTCTCCCCCTTCGCAACTTGCCTCCTTTGCCACCATATAAACCACATGGCCACCAGGATGAGCTCGGCAGTGGGAATATCATGTGTTATCGTATGCAGGCGGATCAAAATGTCCAAAGTGATAGACCCAGACCGGTCCTGCACAACTGCTCTGTCGATCTCCTCAGTTAACCCTAGTGATGACCACACTTGCGTTGCTCTATCACATGTGAACAGACAATGTTGAATGTCTTCCAAACCAACTTTGCATATCGGGCATTGCGGGATCAAGGGTATGTGTCTGCCCGCGAGTACACCGTAGCATGGAAGTACACCCTTAAGTACTTTCCAACCAAAATGCTTGATCTTTCCCGGTAGACGAAGATGCCATAGTTCCTTCCAAACCCCGCTAAGTTGAGCTGGTCTTTGTTTAACCGATGGAGTCTAATATGTCATAGATAAATCCTAGAAATGTGTGAAGGTCGAATTGACATCCAACATAGGCTTTCCTATGAGTTAGATCTAATCCGTCAATTTTAAGTTTTAAGTTATGGGTCCACCAGATTAATGGCCAGTTAATTCTGATTTTTGTGGTAATTTCTAGCTAAATTCTCTTGTTTACGATTAACCCGTCAAGCGTTTTTAATATATAATAGAATAGAATAGATGTTTGCTTGTGTTTTAACTCATAAGAATTCCTCTTTTCCCAATACTCATCTCCTTGATCCAAACTTTCTGCACAATGATCATGCCATGTGTATAGGACCTAAAACTATTTTTATCAAATATTATTTTGGCCAAAAAGCATTTATTCAAATTAGGCTTTATAAAACCCATGAATTGAGGTTTCTATTACAAGTATTCAAATTAGGGAGAATATTTTACCCCAAAGACTTTACTTGAAATCTACCATATATATGACTTCCGAAAATCACCAAAAAAATTAAGATTATTTTCCTATTTTCTTTAAAGCTTTTTCTTAAGGCCAGAAATGGTCTTTTATAGGGGAAAATTACTTTTATGTTTTCAAAATATTTGAGAAAATTTAGGGAAACTCACTGGACATATATTTTCCATATATAAGAGTTTCAACACATGGTCATGTTCAAAATATTGGACAAAACCCTCCAAAACCCTTTCTGCATATTTCCTGTGTTTGAAATATTTCTATAAGAAATATTCTCAAATAAATCCAGGAAAACTCCAGCGAGTCACACATTCCATATGTGATGATCTTGGAAAGTTTAATCTCAATCCCCATTGTTCTGATTCACCAAAATATTCCAAAACTCTCTTTGTCTAGATCCAAATTTGAGCAACTTTGTATTGACAAGTATTTCCAATTGATCTCAAACTTTGTGGACATGCTATAATGCCCAAATAAGGACACTACACCAAGTGGTACATCATGGGGATTTGTTTAGCATGACTAGATCTACAGAAACCTGATTATGTTGATTTCTAGGGTTTGCAAAGTTTCCATTGTCAACTTTGCTCAAATGAGCTCAAAACTTGTGACCAACCTTGTTTCTACCAACCTTTTGATCTGTTAAATCTCACAGTAAGTGGAGCTACTTTTCTTGCCAAAAACTACATCAAACACCTTCTGGTAGTTTGGTAAAAACCAAGTTCTGACCACTTCTACTCCTCTCCTTCACCTCAACTTTTTACCACAACACCTCCTAGTGCTCTTCTACCTCCAGTAACTCTATCATGGGCTCAGCTCACTGATTGGGGGGTGAAAACCCCCATTTCTACCCCTGGACAGCAAGAATCTACGTTCCCCTCCACTCTTCTCCTATTCTGATGAACGACCTGAGCATCCTACGCTTTTCCCATGTTGTTTATACCCCCCTAGACCCCCTAGACACTTGTGGCCACGTAGAAGGTTCCAATGCATGCTCTGGAGCGCACTATAGTGCCCAACCGCACTGTAGCCGCCCCGCTCCAACGCTCCTGACCACCTCGAGCCTCCCCCTCTCGCCTGACGGTCGGCCTCGGCGTCCGGGACACGCCACGCCCCTGTCCCCCTCCTCTCTCTCTCTCTCTCTCTCTCTCTCTCTCCCTGCAACGACTCCCCCCTAGCGCGCGCCCGACGCTGCCCGAGCCGGCCAATGCATGAGCTCGCACGCGCGTTTCCCCTGACCTCTCCCGCTCTCTCTCTTCTCTCCCATAGGCCAAGACCAACCCCAGGAACGCCCCAGACCAGCCCCCGTGAGTTCCCATTCCCTCTAGCGATCGCCTGGTCCTCGCCGGCGCACGAGCTCTCGGTGGACCATGGCCCGCCTATAAAATGGCGACCCCAAGCCTTTTCCTCACCTCTGGGACCCCTCTCCTCCTTCCAATCATGAGCCTGCTCCACCCATTCCTCTCCAGGAGCTCCCGAGCTCGAGATCGAGCTCGGAGTCAGCCGTGTGGGTCCACCGTCGATCTCGCGGTGAGGAGCCTCTCCGGGTCCACTTCTTCCTCCTCTGGCTCCCCCTTGCCTCCCTGGCGCGTTTCCCTCTCTCTTCCCCGTAGATTGCCGCAGGAACCGTGGACTTGGAGCTCGCCCGAATCTCCTACGCCACGAACCCCTCGTCGCCGGCGTCTCCCTGCACCCCGGCACCTCCCTCCACCACCACCCGATCGACGACAACACCCCGAGTCCATTCCCGCTCCTAGCCGCCCTCGTCGTGCACTCCTTTGCCGCCGGTGAGCTCGTCGCCCCTCTGGCCAGAGGTTGACGATGACCCCGACACGGGAACCCCACCTGTCAGCCTTTGCCTCGCCTCCCCCTCTCCCTCTATCGCTGGCCGCTGGGCCTCGCACGTCAGGTTCAAACATGACGGCGCGCGCTCGCTTGGGCCAGCTTTTCTGGCTGGGCCGGCTCGGCCAGCTGCTTCTGGCCCAGTGGCATAGTTGCATTTTTCTTTTTTTCTTTTCTGATATTATTTCTAAATATTCCCCTGGATTAAATAAAAATCCAAATCGAATAATTTCAATTTCTAAAAACTTGTAATATTGTTTAGTATTTAATGATGCCATTTGTAAAAAAAATGAAAATATTTTATGTACTGGTTTTATTTAAAACTTAGTTTTGAATATTTAAAACCGCTGCTAGAATAGTTTTCACACCCTTTTTCTTTTCAAAACCAGAAACTATTATTTTTCGTTTTTAACATAGTATTTTACAGACTGGTGTGACATTTTAGAAGTGAATTATTTTCTCTGTTTTTGCCGTGCTCTTATTTTTCCCGTTAATATTGTGACGATAGATTGCGTTGTTGACGAGGGAGTTGGACTAGAAGACTTTGAAGACCCCGAGGACTTTGTTGAGCCAGGCAAGCAGCCCTTTGACCATGTTTAAGAAACCAATTTATTGTATGGCATATAGCACTTCATTTTGTTTTGTTAATCATGATGCTATGGTGACCACCTTTATGGGTTGCCTCTGATACTTTACTGTTGATACTTGCATGTCACAACTCTACCTTCTACTTGGAGTTGTGTGGGTGGGAAGTAGATAGGTTGCTAACTAGTTGCTACGCAAATGGGTCAGGTTAATGCATGTTGTCGGAAAGGAAATGTTTTCAAATAATTTTTCGAAAAACTCGTCGAGTGCCACTAATGCCCGAGGGAGATGATGTTGAGCTAGGTAACCACTTGATAAAGAAGTGGTGTGCCGAGGCAGGTGAGTGTGTTGTTTATTTCAAAATCGGATTGGTGTAAGTTGCGACCGTTATTCCAACCTTACATGTACAACCACGATACCCCTTATGGGACGGGGCCTTGTTGATTACTTTGGTGGGTACTAGCAGGGAGCCCGCATTACTAGTGGCGGGAGTGACGTGGTCACTCTCGATACGGGGTCGTGCTGGAAAAGACGTTCATGGGCTGTTTTTACAGATATCGGGCACATCGTTGCTTGCCCTCGTGGATGATACTTCTGATGTACATCATGAGGGATGGCACCAACGAGTGGACTCTTTTTTAGTATCACCATGGGAAAGGCATTGTTCGGGTACTTACCTCGAGTATGCAATATACCGCGAGTCGTGGATTGACACGAAAGTTTCCCGAGTCTTGTGGGTAAAGTGTGCAACCTCTGCAGAGTGTAAAACTATTTGAATAGCCATGTGCACGGTCAAGGACAATTGGATGAACGCTCTTTGGCTACGTCCATTGTTTACAAACTTGGTGTGTGTGTGTGTGTGTGTGTGTGTGTGTGTGTGTGGATGACACAAAGATGATACTTGAGCCAAGTCGGATGACTTGACATGATGACTGAACATGAGGTGTTCAACCCCTGCTTATGATGATACCTGTATCTTGTTCACATGATACCTACAACCTGTTGATGCATTGTGGGGACCCCGACTCATAAGTCGTGGTCACCGAATGCACGTGCACAGTGATCCCAGAGATCAATGCTCACTGAACACACAGAAACTGGAACACAAGAGTCTTACATCCTTACATACCGTCTTACACAAATAAAGGTCAACTAGGCCAAGTCTTACATAGATAGGGCCGCAAGGGCCAAACTCTTAAACATAACAAGCAACGGAAATCTTGATCGAAAGCGTAGACCCATGCCATCTGCCTTAACCTACAGGCATTCTGACTGGGAAGCATCCTAGTTCGCATGATCGTCACCAACGAACTCTTCACCATATTCCTGCTCTTCCATGCCTGGCCAATTAAATAACCAGTGGCAAGCCAATGAGTACTTTGAATGTACTCGCAAGCAACCCATGTTTTGGAACAAGGTACAACAATACATTATATAGCACTAAGTAGGTAAGTTTTGCAGAAAGCTAATTTTAAGTGCAATGATATGATCAAGTGACTTGAGTAAGCATGCATCAACTGTTGACAGGTATTCATGTGAACATGTCTCAGTTATCACCATAAGCAGGGGTTGAACATCTCATGTTCCAAGTCATCGGACTTAGCTCAAGTATCAACCTCGTGTTATCCACACACGCACACATACCAAGTTTGTGAAAACATCGGACGTAGTTTAAGCAGGACCTCCAACTGTCCGTGACCGTGGTCACGGCTATTCGAATAGTTTTACACTCTGCAGAGGTTGCACACTTTACCCACAAGACTCGGGAAACTTCCATGTCAAGCCACGACTCGCGGTATTGTCCATACCCGAGGTAAGTACCCGAACATTGTCTTTCCCCTGACGATACTAAACAAAGAGTCCACTCGATTGGTACACAGCCCACATGATGTACAACACAAGTAACATCCATGCAGGGACCAACGGTGTGCCCAGTGCCTGTGAAGACAGTGCATGATCGTCCTTACCGGCACGACCCCGTGTCGAGAGTGACTACGTCACTCCCGCCACTAGTAATGCGGGCTCTATGCTAGTACCCATCAAAGTAATCAACAAAGCCCCGTCCCATAAGGGGTATCCTGGTTGTACATGTAAGGTTGGGATGGTCAGCAAATCTTAAATCTCTCCGTTTTCGAAAACACACACACTCACTTGCTCCGGTACACCACTTCTTTGTCAAGTGGTTACCTAGCTCATCACCGACTCCCTCGGGCATTAGTGGCACCCGACGGGGTTTTCGAAAAAGTCTTTGAAATCACTTTTGTTTCCATCACCATGCATATTCCCATCCCACTTGCGTAGCACCTACTAGCATCCTATCTACTCCCACCCGCACAACCCTCATAAGAAGGTAGGGTCATGCACGATGCAAGTATCAACAAGAAAGTATCGGAGGCATCCCACCGAAGGGGGGGGGTACCACATCAATATGATCAATTCATTGGAACAGAAAGTGCTATATGACATGCATGAAAAAGTTTCTTAACATGGTCAAAGGGCTGCTTGCCTGGCTTAGCAAAGTCTTCAAGGTCTTCACACGCTTCTTGTCCACACCGAGCACTTCGTCAACTATAGCCGGAAACAACTGCAATAAGCAACACAACAAGCAGAGAAATAAAAGTGCTCTATAAATAGGATTTTTATTTTTCTTGGACACCTCTGGCTAAAAGAAAAATAACCAAGGAGGTTTTATTGGACCTGGATCAAGGGAGATTTTTGAATGGTGGAAATGAATGAAATGATGATCCTATTAGAAGTCTACATAAAAAGTTTTGGTAAAAATGAGTGGATGCCCCCAACAAATAGGGCACAATTTTATAAAATTTTGGGAAGTGGTTTCACTTGATTTGGAGCTGGCATGATTATTCTAGGGATTGGCAAAGTGGATCATATATGAAGAAATGGTCGATTATTTGACATAGCAGAATAAGTGTGAGAAAAAATGTTCACATCTTTAGTCATGATTTTAGATGCACCTAGGATTTTGAATCACTGCATTTGGATTTGATTTGACTCCTCTAGGAATTTTGCAATGGGGGTTTCTCATAGTTCAAATTCAAGTTTAAATTTGAACTATACAGAAACGTTAGTAGGAAAAATGTGCAATGCGCATATTTGGTTAGGAAAAGATTTTAGAAGCTTGTAGGAATTTGAATCACCAAATTTGGAGTCCAAATGAATATTCTATGAATTATTTTGGTCTCTAAAGTAATAATAAAAACCAAGAAAAGGAATATATCGGAGGGGCTATAATGCGCCCAGGGCGCTGGATAGGGAGTGGGCCGGCCCAGTGGCTCGGCCGGGCTGGGGACAGGTGACGTCGATGGCGTACTAGGGGAATACGTGTTCCCCGAGCGAAGGCGGCTCCGTGGCCAGCCCGCTTCCACTTAAAACGGGCGAGGACCACTCGTCAGTGGCTCGGCCCCGTTGACCGACTGACACACGGGGCCCGCTTGGCGGGTTCGTCTCCTTCCTCCCGCTGTCTGCGACAAAGGAGGTCCCGGCGATCGTTGCCGGCGCTACCGGCCACCGTTCCTGGTGATCCGGCCACCGGTGAGCTCGAGGCCATGCGCCGCATCCACCTGGACGTTTTTCGCCAGCCGAGGAGGGCTGCAGCGGCGATGCCCTGATCGGCCGTGGAGGAGACCTCCGGCCACCATTGCCCTTAAGTGCTTGGCATCTCCAGGGAGAAATGGCGACGCGGTGGGGCTTCTTGATGGTGGTGTGAGGTCACCGACGTCGTCAGGGGGAGGGGAGAAGCTCGAGGGGGATCGAATTTAAGGGGAGGCCGAGGCGGCAATGCCGGTCATGGGGAGAGGAGGTGGACATGGGAGGTTGTTCTGGGGGTTCTGGGATGTTCGCGGAAGAGAGGAGAGGCGAAGGGAGCAGAAAGGGGGGGCTAGGGGAGGCCTTAAGTAGCCGCAACTCGGAGCACCATAGGCCATGTCCACGGCCATGGCTCGGACGCTGCCAGAGGCCAAGGAGGTGCGATGGGTCATGTCTGGGGGCTTCGTGGACTAGGTATACGTCAACCCAAGGGAAGAGGGAGAGCGAGGGATCGCCGGGGCCTTGCGCATGCGAGATCGCCCATTGGGCTCACGGGCGGCCGGCGCGCGTGCGAGGAGGGGCAAGGAAGGAGGGGGCCGACGGTGATGCGTGTTGCGGACGCCGAGGGGGACCAGCTGGCGTGTTTGCTCCGCTCAAGGTGGTCGGGAGGTGGGGATGAGCGCCGCTATAGTGCTCTGGTGCACTATAGCGCGCTCCAGAGCGGCCAAATGGCATGCCTTGGCATGCCATTATTGTCTTGGACGCGGTCACCAGTGTCTAGAAGCTCTAGGGGGCTTAATCAAATGGGGAGAGAACATAGGATGCTCTGGTGATCCATCAGGGTGAGAGAGGAGTGGAGAGAGAGGTGGTTTTCTGCTGTCCAGGGGGTAAAAAAGGGGTTTTCACCTCCCCCCCAATCAGTGACCTGAGGCCATGGGCCCTTTACAGGAGGTAGAGGACGGTCATGAGGGACTGTGGTAAAAATTGGGGGTCATGGGGAACTAGGGGAGTGGCCAAAACAGTACTTTTTGTAATTCAACAGAAGGTGTTCGATGCAAGTTTGAGCAAGTAAAAAGATTCTCCTTGCTATGATATTTAACAGGACCAAATGGTAGGTAAAATTAAGGTTTACCACCAAGTTTGAGATTTGTTGAGGAAAGTTGCCAATGTAACTTTGGCAAACCCTGGAAATCAACAGGAATAGGTTTCCATAGATCTGGTCATGCTAAGCCATTCTCCTTGATGCTCCACTTGCTATGATGGCATAATTTGGTGACTAGATAGTGCTCAAAAAGTTTGGGACCAATTGGGGAAACTTGACAATGCAAACATACCCAATTTTTGAAATCAACAAAAGGGGTTTGGGGGGATTTGGACAGGTGAATCTGTTCTCCTTGATGCACCACTTGGTTTGGATGCATTATTGGGGTATTAGATCATGTCCACAAGGTTTGAGCACACTAGGAGACATTTGGCAATGTAGAGTTGTTCAAATTTGGATCTGGACAGGAATGGTTTTGGAATATTTTGGTGAACCAAAACAATTGGGATTGATATGAAACTTGGCAAGATGATCTCATATGTCATATCTGACATGCTAGAATTTTCTTGGATTTATTTGAGAATATTTCTTATAGAAATATTTCAAATGCTTGAAATAGGCAGAAATGGTTTTGAAGGATTTTGTCCAATATTTTGAACATGACCATGTGTTGAAAATCTTATATATGGACAATATATGTCCACTGAGTTTTCCTAAATTTTCTCAAGTACTTTGAAAGCATTTAAATATTTTTTCCCTATAAAAGACCATTTTTGGCCTTAAGAGAAAGCCTTGGAATAAAGTAGGAAAATAATCTTTAAAAATAATATTTGGTGTTTTTGGGAAGGCATATATATAGTAGTTCTCAAATAAAGCCCTTGGGGAAAAAGGATCCACCCAATTTGAGGACTTGCAGTGCAAACCTCAACTCGGGGTTTTTTGGAAACCTACTTTGAATAAACCCTTTTTGGTTAAAATAAATTTTGATAAAAATAGTTTTAGGTACTACACACATGGTATGATCATTGGACAAGAGTTTAGATCAGGGAAAAGAGTTTTGAGAGTAGGAGGGAGTTTTATGAATATAGAGCACCAGCAAGCAATCAAACAAGCAAGCAAATAACACACAAGTCAAGCATTCATATGCACTCAAAAAGTTTTAATTGGCCCTAATTTTTGAGTCATGTTAACTTAGTCATGAGGCAAAACACAGGGTGTGACATGCATGCTATCACAAATTATTTGAACATGTCATTGCACTCAAAAATTAGCTTTCTGCAAATTTACCTACTTAGTGCTATATCATGCATTATTATACCTTGTTCCAAAACATGGGTTGCTTGCGAGTACATTCAAAGTACTCATTGTCTTGCCACTGCTTATTTAATTGTCCAGGCATGGAAGAGCAGGAATATGGTGAAGAGTGCGTTGGTGATGAACATGCGAACTAGGACGCTTCCTAGTCATAATGCCTATAGGGTTAAGGCTGATGGCTTGGGTTCACACTTTCGTTCATGATTTCCGCTGCTAGTTATGTTTGGTGTTTGGCCTTCACGGCCCTATCTATGTAAGACTTGACCTTGATGGTATTTATTTGTGTAAGAGGGTTTGTATGGATGTAAGAGCATCTCCAATAGACGGTCCAAATGTAAAAATACCTAACTTTTGGACCGTCTGGGCCAAAAAACGCTGCTCCAACAGACGGTCCATATGTAAAAAAATTTGGAACGCGGCCTCCCGGTGATGTAAAATTGAAAACTTCGTGATGCAAATTTACATCACGAGATGCAACTGATGTAAAACCGCGGCCGCCCGCGAAACGCCCAACCGCCACTTCATTCCCCTTCCGCCTCGCGACCGCCCGCCCGCGACCCGCCCGTCCGCCGCCCCGCCGCAGCTCTCCGACGCTGTCCCGCCGTAGATCCAGACCCCCGCCGCCGATTCCACCCCGCTTGAGCCGCCGCCTGCCGCCGCGCCGCCCCATCACGTCCGCCTCCGCTCCGGCCGCCTCCGCCCCGCCCCGACCCTGTCCGCCTCCTCTCCGGTCGCCTCCGCCTCCGGTCCGTCCTCCGCCCGGCCCCGCTCCGTCCGCATCCGCCCGGTCCCGCTCCGTCTGCCTCCTCTTCGGTCACCTCCGCCACCGGTCCGTCCGCCGCCCCACTCCCCGCTCGGCCGCCGCCCGCTCCCCGATGGCGCCGAAGAAGACGCCGAAGGGCAAGTCGGGTTTCTTCGGCGTGAGGGTGAAGCCCTCTGGGAACTTCGGAGTGGAGTTCTCTGACGTCGGGCGGCGTTGGTGGCTCGGCACGTATCCCACCGCCGATGAGGCCGCGCGTGCCTACGACGTGGCGGTGTGGCGTGCCGGACGGCCGAAGACGGACCTCAACTTCCCTGAGATCAAGACCCGGGCGGAGGCGGAGTGGCTCGTGCCACAGGGCATCCAGATGGAGGAGATGCCGGCAAAGAAGAAGAAGAATAAGAGACCGGCGGTTGTCATCACTCCCGGCGAGAGCGATGAGGCGGCGATGGCTCGGTTTGCGCGGGAGCATCCCAAGTACGTCCAGGCCGAGCAGGAGTTCTACTGGAAGCGTGACGCCAAGAAGAAGGAGGAGGTGAAGAAGGAGGATGAGGCCGACCCCTCGACGGTGATCCCCATCGAGTCATCGTCGGAGGAGGAGGACGAGGAGTTCTGGGGGCTCTCGGATGACTCCGAAGAGTCGTACTGGATGCCCTCGGACGACGAGTAGTTCTGCTAGTTTAAATTTATGTCATCTATGTTCGAACTATGTTGAATTTCATGTTTGAACTATGTTGAGATAAGTAGTAGTTGGTCATTTTCAAAATACATCTTCGTTTTGGACCATTTGTTGGACTTGCTCTTTTTTTTACATCTCCGATTTGGACCATCTGTTGGAGTTGAGCATTTTTTGGAGCTCCAAAACGCACCATTTGGCGGTCCATATTTTACATCTCCGGTTTTGGACCGCCAAAATTTGGACCATCTATTGGAGATGCTCTAAGACTCTTGTTATCCAGTTTCTGTGTGTTCAGTGAGCATTGATCTTTGGGATCATTGTACACGTGCATTCGGTGATCACGACTTATGAGTCGGGGTCCCCACAGTAGGCCCAATGGCCCTTGCCATAGAAGCCGGCCTCCCGCGGCGGAAGAAATGCCTTTAGTCCTTGTCGTCGAGCCGTGGGCTCCGGCATTGGCACAACAGATCATCCAATACCTCCAGACAGGACACCTCCCTGAGTGTCGGGGATATTACCCATGGTTTGACCCGGCCAGAAGTATGACCCGGCCCATAAGATGGCAGCTTATAAAGTCACCGTGTTTACCGGGTCAACGTGGACGTCAAGGCCCAAGGCCCAGTGTGCACCCCGTGGAAGGCGGCTCATGTAACGGGCCTGGAGGGCCGGCTGACAGAGAAGGCCCAAGGAAAGGAAAGATTCCCTCGTAGAGGAAACAAGACCCGGATTAGGATTCAAGAGAGACTAGTCCTAGTCCTACTCCTAGTAGGACTCTACATGTAAACCTACCCCTTCAACTTATATAAGGAGGGGTAGGGCACCCCAAGAGGGACGAGTTCTAGTTATTAGAGATAGACATATTAAAGGCTCTCGAGACTAGAGGTAGCAAAACAGCACCCTTGCAATTGATATCATCCTCATCATCAATACACACAAAGCAGGACGTAGGCTTTTACCTCCATAGGAGGGGTCGAACCTGGGTAAAACTCGCGTCTCTGGATTCCGACCTACCCCGTTCAAGATACCACCTAGTTGCGATGGCCTCACACCTAAGTTCTCTCATGAGGACATCTTGCCGTGACAAAACCACGACAGTTGGCGCCCACCGTGGGGCCAAGCACGGTGGTGTTGTGTTCTTGGAGGGAGATCTCCAAGGATCGGGAAGCTCGCAATTGGCCGGATGAAGAAAAGCCATCTCAAAGGATCTATGTGCACCGTGGATCTTAATTTCGATGGGTTCAATCTTCATCAACAAACATCAACAACATCGGAAGACTCGCCACACTAGGGCTCGGTTGTCGACATCAACAACGTCCCTCACGCGCAGACTGTAGGGCAGCCGGACCGTCCTTGTTGTGACCATCGCCGATGGCGACTCAGAAATTATCTCGACGATCCCTTCGGTGGAAAGATGCGAAATCAAACATTCTATCAGCTGTCAAAATTTCATCATGTTCCGACGGATGGATCTCCCACACCCGGTCAAACACTGAAACCATGTCGAAACCTGCCGGAACTCAACACGGTCTTAGTAAAATAATTGCCGAGGATTGACTCGGAAATCAATTGGAAGATCCCTCCGGTGAAGTCATGCGGAATATAATTCCGCATCATCCCTCAAAATTTCAGCCAATTCCAATAGCTAGATCTCCGTTAGCGACTCGCCCACTATAACAAGTTTCAGATCTAGGCGAGTTCGCGAATCCAAACGCCAAATCCGGATATCAACTCCATCGGTAATACGGTCAAACTTCAACCTCTTCATCGCTGACACGCCGGCTCTGTCTAGACTGACTCCGTTGTGGTTGACACCACGGCGGGTTACTTCAATGAGTCGTTTTCACCTCTTCGCCGGCTTAGGCTGCGTCACTAAAACACCAAAACAACCCAGCACTCCGGCAGCTGCAGATCAAGACAAAAGCATAGCTCAAAAAGTCTGGTCAATTACTATCTGATGCAGAGTTCGTATACAGATCATCTGTCATCCAAATACATCAGGTGATATTCACCCAGTTTATTTTATTAGCACATATTAATTTCTTTGAGACCAATTACTTTGCCCTACGGTATTTTTTATATGCAGGACAATTACTCATTACAAAAGCGGCGTCATATTGCGAGTACAAAGCTCGTGCCAATATCATCAGTCAGTGTCCGTCCACGCCGTGCTATCCGACGGACACGCATGCAAACTGCCGCCCCTATTAGTCCAGGCTACATCAACACGCCACATCCATCTCGCCGTCCACACCAGCCTACAACGCCACGGGCGACTCGCCGTCTGCGCCGGCCCACAGCGCCACGGGCGACTCCCCTTCCGTGCCGGCTTACAACGCCACGGCCGACTCGCCGTCTGTGCTGGCCTACAATATCACGGGCGACTCGCCGTCCGCGTCGGCCTACAACGACACGGGCGACTCGCTATCCGCGCTGGCTTACAAACGCCGTGGCCAACTCTCGCATCTGCGATATCAAGCCGGTTTCGAACGCCGTGGCTGACTTCCACGTCTACATCAACACGCCAGGGGCCCCATACACCGGCACGAGTCGCCCAATGGACGCGCTCAAGCCGCTGCCCCCGCGGTCTGGTCTACATCAACATGCCGGAGCCGTGCATGCTCGCTCGAGCTGCCCTACGGCCGCACGCAAGCCGCCGTCCCCGCGGCCTGGTCTCCTCCACAACATTGGAGCAAAGGAAAAAGTGACATTTGGAATCATGTCTTGCGCAACGTTGCCAAAGCTCACGCCAGTCTCCACTCGCGCCGGGTTGCCCAATGGATAGGCGCTTTGACCTTCCATTCCCACTATCCGGTCTGCTCTAATAAAATAGGAGAGCCGATATGGAAGAAAAATCCTTGAAGAAGCTACAATTTGAGCCGACCACCTTTGAGCCGGCGATTCAAAAGCCAACGGCCAAAAAAATATGATGGCCCTGGAGGAGCCAGGAGAGCCGGACCACGAGAGAATAGCAACAAACGGGTCCAGAGGCGTATGAACTCAATTTGGGCAAAAATGGCGTTGTTATGCCAAGGACATATAATGAGCACCAAGAAAGATCATCAACTCGCCGACCTCTGGCCTCAATAAATATCATCTTTCAGCTGTCAACTCTACAACGGCTTATGCAATAGCCAAGTATGAAGAATCTCAAACCAACTCCTCGATACGCCTTAAGACTCGGGGGCTACACAGACAAGACTCGATAGATTCAACCGGGTTGAAAAAATCAAGAACCCCGGGTCATTGCAGGGAAGATAACCCGGTCCTGGGGGTTGTTGCCTTATTGGTGAAAAATTAAAAGTCACCCAAGAGGACTAGCTTCCACGATGCGCGGTTCAAACATGGGTGCCCTGCCTTATTGGCAAAAAACTAAAAGTCGCCCAAGAGGACTAGTTGTCACGATGCGCAGTTCAAACATGGGTGCCCTGCCTTATGGGCAAAAAATTAAAGGTTGCCAAAGAGGACCAGATGCCATGATGCGCTGCTCAAACATAGATATCATGCCTTATTGCATCATCATATTATCATATTATGATCAATGGAATAAAGCCGGTTTATTTGGACCCTAGATTTTTTGCAGTAGTAGCATTGTCTCATGTATATCCTATGCTGAGCTTTTCCATGATCATAGGTCACTTGGGGGCTTCCAACTCATCGAGTTTAGCTTTCTCACCCTCTTGACCCGGCAAATACACCACAAAATGGTTAAACATGCATGTATGCTTGATGCGACTCCAATCAGGTGAACCCATGTACTCTTGACAAGTCAATCCATTTGGAACCTGAACTTATCAAGGTTAAAACATCAGCTTGAGTCACGTGAGAGCCGGCTTACAGAAAGCTAGGATAAACCATGGGTTATCACACCCGCTTCATTGAAGCAAGACTCGAGCCTCGAAAGCCAGTCTTTATGTTATGCCTTGAAAACTGGCATTTTTATACTCTATTATAATATACATATATCATCTTGCATTGCATCATTACACAATCCATCATACATACATATCTATATTCATTGCGGAAAGACGGTCTTCAAACCGGGTTACATCGTAACTTCTACAGGAACAAATAGATCTTTGATAGCCAAAATGGCCGGATCTTCATCATGGTTTATCATAACGAGTATTAAATGATTGGAGTTTTCTATGCCATCTCAGAAGAAATGACTACTCTCAAAGAGCCGGTCTATATTGTTGAGCTGGTATATTACATATTGAAGAGACACCCTATCACATATAATGTCGGGTCATCTAATTGACCGGCTCTTGGATTTTTTACAACTTGTGCTCTGTAGTAAACTACAACACTTATGTATTTCTCAAACATATATTTGTCGGGTTGCACCGCAACCACGAGAAGGGATTTCATTTCATGGACAAAGACATTATTCCAGGATATTCGATGAAATACCGGGTTACTACCATGGTCAAGGATTCATTCAAATCAGATTAATATCAAATTATGATAGGTTAAGTTATTCTCACATGGTCCCAAGTCGCTGCAGGCATACGACCCAACACTTGGGGGCTACATCATATGATGTTTTTCTTTTCAAAGGAGAAGTGCATATAAGTCCTGAGTCGCTGCCCGCAAACGACCCGCCACTTGGGGGCTACACTACTCAGATCAAGTTTTCTAAAGTCCCAAGTCGTTGCAGGCATACGACCCGGCACTTGGGGGCTACAGTATTCAGCTGTTTAAACAGATTATAAGGTCCAAATGGAAGACCCGACCCATCACATACTGATGAGCCGGCCCTTGGGGGCTACACATGTGAAATGCAAGACATTCAGTTTATAACTGGCGACTCAAAAGACAACCGGATTTCTCCAAAGCTATCTACCTACAACATTCAAAACCAAGTTCAAAGTCCCAGGTTGTTGCAGGAAAAACAACCCGGCCCTTGGGGGCTACACTGGCTGAAGTTTTATAAATATAAGACTTTTACAAGTCCCAGGCTGCTGCAGGCAAGACAAGCCGACACTTGGGGGCTACACAGTCAAGATATTTTTCTACGCAAAGCACCAAGTCATCATGAACTGATAAACTCGGAGCTTGAGGGCTACAGGTAATAAGGAGATTAAAAATAAAAGAACACCTTCAGGCTGACAATTTTGAGCAAGGATCTCATTTTCTTGGTGGGGGTTTGCAAAAATCATCTTCTCCAAGTTATTCATAAAAAGGCCCAGAAGCCGACCCAACATCACACGGATTTCTGTATTCCCAATAAATTTATCAAGTCAACTGGAATCCAATTGTTTGACCTGGCATCAGCAACGATCATGACCAGGCACGATCAAATATCATGACCCGACAGAGTCTATATATGCAACCCAGCTTCACAAGTTGGCAATTTCTACATCCATAAATCAGCAATATTTTCATCCTAATTCAGCATCCACTATGTCTGATGACCCGACAAGAGCCGCCGCGTCCCATGAAGTGGTTTAACAACGGACGCTTTTCTATTCTCAATATTTTCATCAAAACCGAAGCAATGGAAGCCGGCTCAACTTCATATGGTTTTCTTATCTCCAATATTTTTGTCGGAATCGGGGCTCCGCATACCCAAGAGAGGTTCGAACACTGGGGTGCGCTCGCACTCCAACCCTACTCGTCCTCACATCTTCACGGCCCGGTGGCTCTCGCTAAGGGAAAACGGACAAGGACACACATTTTACCCAGGTTCGGGCCACCTTGCGGTGTAAAACCCTACTCCTGCTTGGTGGATTGCTTGAGGTAGAAGATGAGTACAAGGCGTGTTCTTGCCAGCCCCCCACTTGTCCTTCACTAAGGTGGCCGGCCCCCTCCTTATATTGGCCTTGGTACTCTTCCCCCCAAAAATATCCGGCGGGAAGGGTTGCCACAACGGCCAGTTTGAAGGGGGACATGGCTGCAGCTTATCCTGACAAAAGGTGGTCTTCGCCTGCTGAAGTTCCTCACCGTGGCGCGCCGGTGAGCTCGGGGATGACCTCCGTCCTGCTGAGCCTTTGCTCTTGGTCTTCTTGCACTAGGAAGGCAACCTTTGGGGTTGCTTTGGGAACCTGCCAAGTGGTGTTGATCATCCATCACCAAAGGGGAAAACCTCTCTGTCAGTTCCTGCTGGCATGGCCCCTGGTACCGTTTGTCACGTCGCGCGTCACCCATGTGCGGGCACCGAGTCACGAGGCTTTGCGAGGCCCGCAATGGGCAGTTCTTCCACCCGAGGGCATTGGGCCAACCCTTCAGGGAATCCTCGCGAAGCCCTCGTTGTTGATGCCATCGTGCACCTCGCGAGGCGTGGCCCCTCGCGAGGGCCTTGCTCTTGAAGCTTGTAGGTGGGCCAGGTGGGACCCAGGGTACCCATTTCTTCCCGGGTCGCAGGCAGACGGGCCTGGGTACCCCCAGTCCCAGAGGCCTGACAGTAGCCCCCGGGCCCGCGATGCGCACAACGCGGCCTGCCGAGGTGGTGAAGTGACGCGGGCCCTAACCGCCTGCGGCCCCGGCTGGACATGCGGCGTGAGCTGAGTCGCACGTCGCCTCCACTCCCCCATGATGCCTCAAGAACCGCGCCTCCGCCTAGAAAACCCTTGTCTTCGATGACAGAACCACCATTAAGCAGTTCCCCGCTCATCTCCAATTGCTGCCTCTGCTTCTCCACGCAAACACCGCCTTCATCTCCCTGCGCTCCTCCATGGCGCCGAAGAAGGACACCGCAGGTGCTGGAGCGTGAGCGGGGCCTTCGTCTCCGGCCCCAGCACGGCGGCGCTGGGCCGCTAACGACGAGTAAGTATTTTCATCCTGGTCAGCCATCCTGACCACCAAGATCCTCAGGGCACGCACGCTCAAGAGGCGGAGGGAGGCCTCGCCCGGGGCCTCCTCCCATGTGCCGCATGTCGGGGAGTCCTCCGCCTGCAAGCTCGGCCTGGTGGGGCCCGGCGAGTGTGTGGTCCGCGCCGCTTCTCACGCGGCACCCAGTGCCGCGCACGAGGCGGAGCTAATCCGCCAGGAAGCGGCCGTCGCTGATCGGGAGGCCGATGTGGCCTTGTCTGAACGTGAGGCCGACCGGACCGCCTTTGACCAGGAGGCGGAGTGCGAACGCCTCGAGGCCCTGGAGGACCGGGTCCTCGCTGGCGAGGCCGCTATTGTGGCGGTGCGCGAGGAGGCCCGTGCCGACGCCGATGCACGGGTGGCTTGGGAGCGGGTAGCCGCCCTCGCGGAGTACCAAGGCGAGCTGGCCCGGTAGGAGGTCCGCCTCCAACTCCGCTGCGACGCGCTCTAGGGGGAGGTGAGTGCCCTGCGAGCCCAGCTGCAGGGCATCGAGGCCGAGCTCTAGGGCACTTTCGCGGGCAAGGAGGGCGTCAAGGCGGAGCTGACGTCGCTGCAGGCCCAAGTCGGTGAAGCCGTCGATGCCATGCAGGCGGCCCAGGACGAAGCGGCGCAGGCGCGCATGATGGAGTCCCACCGCGCGGGGCTGTTCCGCGGCCTTGCGCACCTCGCGGGTGGCACGCTGCATCGCTTTGTCGAGGACGTCCCGGAGCTGCCGATTGCACATGGCGATGGAGGCTACCTTGACTTCTTCGCGAAGGTGGTGGAGGCGCTGGAGTCGGGTGTCTCCAAGGTGGAGGAGGACATCGAGTCCACCGCGCACGACCTCCTGGACTACGCGCTGACGCGCTTCTTCTCCAACCTGCGTCGTCGTGACCTAGCCTTCGACCTCTCCAGCATGATAGACCCGGTGCCCGAGGAGCTCTGGCGGACCCTCAGGGAGGAGGTGCGTGAGCACGTGGAGTCGCTGGTGGGGCGGGTTGCCCCGGATGCGCCTTCTGAGGGAAGCGGGAGCCTCGGCGCGGCATCCTCCGACGGCCAGGACGAAGAAGATGCCTCCTCCGCTTAAGCTCCTATGTTCTGCTCCTGTAATGTAAAGATCCACAAGGCCCCGAGCGGGCGTAAGACATTGCAAGTTACTTTTGTTAATCGTTAGTTACTTATCATGATTTGGACGCCTTTTGCTCCCCTCGTGGGGTTTTTCCGTGTTCTTTTACGCAGCCCCCATGCCCTAGCCAGCTGGGGGCCACGCCCACGGCGAGCCTCGCGATGCTGACGAGGTTCCTTTCAGCGCGAGCCCCTGTGCCAAGGGGTAGGGATCCGCGATGTCAATGAAGGCTCGCGTCGCGCAGCGCCCACGATTCCTGCCCTTGACGCATGACGTGACCCTGGGCGACAGCCACCGAGGCCTATAGTATCTAGCTCGTGCCCTGGCAGGCCGTCATCCTTCGCATGTTCTTTCTTGAGGACTTCTACCGCACGTCGTTCCACTGGGGACTCCGTGCTTTGGGTTTCACGCAAGGAAGTTCATCGCCCGAGGCCCTCGCGAGGCGATGGGACATCTCTGACGTGAGCGGGAACGCGCGCTGGGCCTGGACCCACTCCGCGGAGCCTATAGGTGGCTAGGTCCGACCTGTGGCACATGCGACGCCATGGGCCATTGGCGTCTGGGCTTGTACACCTGCCCCGCGGGTCTGGCGATGCGCTCCACGGGCACGCGACGGCCAGAGCCTCTCCAGCAGGTGGAGATTAGACTGGTGCAGGCTCCATTGTCTGGGAGTCAAGGTTGGTGCGTCATGTATGAGGGGACGTGTGGCCCCCACCACTCCGCACGACGCCTTGGTAACTGCCCAGCGCTACCATAAAGCCTAGGCGCGGCGCAGGGTCATCAAGGCTCCTCTTAACCCCGCGCCAATCCAACGGAGGGGAGCTCATGCAGGGCATCCATCGAGACTTTATATGAGGGAGAGGGGTGAATTCCCTTGGCTCATTCTTCCCCCTCTCGACTTCCCTCGCCATCTGTCATCGTAGTAGTAATGGCACCTGTGAGGAAGTCCTCCGCCGTTGAGAAGGGGAAGGCAGTGACCGGCGAGGCAGGCTCGTCGAGGGCGGCCAGGGGCAGCGGCCGCCCCCGCGCATCCGTCGCCGCGCTTGAGGCACCTCCTCGAGGACGCGGGCGACCTCCGTCGGCAGCCCACGTTGGCTCAGCAGCCGCGGAAGAGGCTCCACTCGCGATCGCGGGCACGGCAGACGAAGTGGCCGCGGATGGGGCCAGCGATGCGGGGCGTCCGTCCGGCCGCCCCGGCCATGGGGCCACTCTACTGACGCCGCCCACGAGTTCATCGTGAGGATGGAGGGCAGGCCTCGCTCTTGGCTCCGGCTCCCCGATTCCTTTGCGTGGGAGATGGAGGGGCGTGCGCCCTTGGGTCTGTGGCTGCAGCCGGATGGCTGTTGCAACGGTTCTTCTTGGGTGGCGACGGAGTTCATCCCCCTTGGCTTCATGTTCCTGGATCGCGGGTGGAAATCGTTTGCCCTTGCTCGCGGCTTGCAGGATGGGCACGTTCTTCACCTCAAGTTTGACGAAGCCTCTACTCTCTTCGTGAAGGCCTTCGGGAAGGCCGGCAACCGCTTGGGCTGCTGCATGGAGAGCACCAGCAGCAGTAGCAGTGGCAGCGGCGGCTCCTCCGCCGAAGGGAGCAAGAGCCACAGCGACTCCGATGGCTCCTCGGGCGCCCGCATCAAGGAGGAGAACTCCGACTAGGTGCAGCGACGTCAAAGCCTCGGCCTCCGGAGGCAACGCTACAAGAGCCCAACCCTCCTTTTATTCAAGTTGCATTTCCTTTCCTGTAACGAACCAAGCTGACCCCGTCGGTGTATGTAGAGCAGGGGTTATCTTGTTTCTCATGCTTTGAACTGAATGTTAGTTTGGATCGAAAATGAATTTTCTTTTCCCGAGGCCATCTCGTCGCTCCACGCTGCTTGGCACGGGAGGTGCTGACGTGCGGGGTCCCTAGGGGTTGCCTGGGCCTGCATCGTGAGGCCACCTGGGGGAATTACCTCAGGAGGAGAGGGCCTGCATGAGAGTGCTTAGTCTTGGAGTGGTACGTGCTTACCGACTTGCACTTGAGTGTCGTGCAACGAAAATAGGCTCCAACGTCCTTGGTGAGGTGACGTGCATGTGGGCATGTCCATGGCCCAGAACCCAGTCCTCTAGGTTCCAGAGCCGCTAGGACAGGCCCAAGCACAGGCGCCGTGCCCAGCCCCCGCGTGCGTGAGGCCCAAGGGAGAGCCGATAGGCGCGTGCCGCACGGGGGGGGGGGCGTGGGGACGAACGACTGCCAAGGTAAGGGCCGCTCACTTTTTAGGTTATTGCGGCCCTCCATGGGGAGCTCTTTGTCATTTCTCCCAGCGCGGAGCATGGGGCTTCCACTAGGCGTGGACAGGAGTCCTCCTGAGACCGAGGGGCGGCTCAAGCAGGAGGCTCCGGGGCATGTACAACCCCAAACTCATTATTACGTGAGAGTGTCACGGACGGTGATTAAAGGGGTTAGTCCACTAGCGCGGAGCATGGGGCTTCCACTATGCGTGGGCAGAGTCCTCCTGAGGCCGAGAGGCAGCTCAAACAGGAGGCTCCGGGGCGTGTACAACCCCAAAACTCATTATTACGTGAGAGTGTCATGGGCGGCGATTAAAGAGGTGTCGGATGCCCCAGGTAATTGGATCAGGGGCTCCTTCATCAGTCTTCAGGCGGGTTAAGCCTTATTTTTCACACAATTTGTGTGCGCCCCCGCGGCCCATTACATGGGTGCGGAGCGCTTCGCGCTGCTGCCAAGGCTGGGCGTCAAAGGCGACGAGGCGCTTGCTCGGCAGCCGCACGAGTTGCGTCCTTTCCCCACTGCCCGCTCACGACGGTTCTCCGGGAGGGCGGGACACCAAGGACCTTGGAGAGATGGCTAACACGGGGGGCAGCCCGTGAGCCAGAGCTTGGTCACTTGGATTTCTCGGCACTGCGGGGACGAATCCCAGCGCAGACGTCGTGTCCAACCCTCTCGTACGGAACCGTCCTGGGGGCGGCTATGGGGGCGCGAAGATCCCAGGCGATGATGATGCGCTTAAAGCTTGAACAAACAGCACAATCTCAAGACAAAAGTTAAGCAGGTTCATTAAATTGTGAAGAATCCCGGCTCCGGGGGAATGCAAGACACATGAGGGGCGGAGGGCCGCTTGACCCGAACAAACCAAAAAATCACCTGGCAGCGTCCTGCTGCAAAAACTTTGAGCCACTCGTTGAGACGCGTCGCGTGGGTCAACCCCTCCGGGGCCAGCGAGCTCCTGAGGTCTGGAGCACTCGCGGGGTCCCGGCGCCTCGCGGGGCATCGTCGCGAACCGAGCCAGCCCTCGGGCTCGGTGTCGCTAAAGCTCGTGACGTCCATGCCTTCACGCGTCCTGACGCTTTACCAGTGACGAGCTCCTACGATCCTGACGCCCGGCATCATGCCCCTTGCCTGTAGGAGCGCGCATCGGGACGCACCCCCGGGCAGGGCCCGCACACCCCCTCGTCTTCATAGGCTAGGCCAGGGGCCTCCCATGTGGGAGCCCCCTGGCCCGACGTCAAGGGGGGCGCAGGGTGTGCCTCCTTACGCCGAGAGGGGACCGGTGCCGGCACTCAACCTGGGGTCCACGCCACTAGTGCTTGGCGGAGCGCTCACCACCACGGCCGAAGCTGGAGTGGGCGGCGGACACTCCTTCCTCAGGGGAGCGGCCTCGCGAGGCCTCGCATTCTCCTCGTCCTCGGGACGTCCGTCTGTAATAGCCTCGCGGGTCCGTTCGATGACACGGGCCGCGTCCCTCTCGTCGCCGGTGATGGTGATGACGCCGCTGGGGCCTGGCATCCTGAGGATGTTGTAACCATGCTGGACCATCGCCACGAACTTAGCGAGCGCGGGGTAGCCCAAGATCGCATTGTACGGGGACCTGATGTGCGACACGTCGAAGTCGATGAGCTCGGTGTGGTGATTGTAGTGCGTGCCGAAGGTGACGGGGAGGCGGACCCGCGACAAGGGGACAGTAGGATGCCCGGTGGCGTCGTAGAACGGCTTGGCGGGGGCCAGCCGACTGAAGAGAACCTGGAGGGTCTTGAAGGTCTCCGCGAAGAGCATGTTGAGGCTGGCGCCCCCATCGACGAGGGTCCTGGTGATGGAGATGTTGCAGATGATGGGAGTACACAGCAAGGGGAGCGCACCCACAATGGCCGTGAACTTCGCGACGTCCCTGGAGTCGAAGGAGACGATGTGCTGAGCCCCTTGTGGAGGCCACGCAGCCTGTGGTCCTCAGGAGGCGTCGCCCGCCAGGTCCTGGAGGTGCTCGGGCTGGTGGCCTAACAAGGAGGCTTGGGATCCGCCAAGGATGCAGGCCAACATGCAAGGCCCTTGTTCGCCTCCAGGCCCCTCGTGGCCCGAGCCAGTGGCACTTCGTCCGGGCGGCCGTGCTGGGGTGGCGGGGTCACATCGTCTAGGAGGCGCACTCCATGAGGCCGTTCCGGCCGAGCCTTCTCATGGGTCGGGCCACGCCCGCCGTCGTTGCGAGGTCGCCCGAGCTGGCCTTGGTGGGGGTCACTACCCCGGTTGGCCCTCCTATCGCCGACGTGGCCTCCTGCGTGCCCGGCACCGCGGACGCCGCGGCCCGGGCACCGACCGGCGTGTTCATTGCGAGAGGGCCCGAACGCCCGACTGTCCCTCGTGTCGTGGGAGCGTACGTTGTGGTGGATGCAGAACATTCCCTCGCCCCCTCCAGAACCGGGGGCCGGATCCGGCGGTAGGGAGCTAGAGCCCTCCTGGCGACGACACCGAGCTCGGCGACGTGGTCTGCCCAAGAGTCGTAGCCCCCGTCCGTCGGGCGGTGGCGGAGCAGCTCGCCCGCCATGAGCAGCGCATCCTGCACGTTCAGATCCCCCACGTGCACGCGAGCCGAAGGAGGTGCAACGGGACGGCCGCCCCGCCATGCCGGGGGCCGCGAGGGGTCCCACTGCTCGAGGGCGGCATGGTCCGCAGTGGCGGCGGCCGCGCTGTTAGCGGGTCCACGGTGACCACCCAGCGCCAAGCGCGCGGCATGTGCACGGCGAGTGTCAACCATCGAGTCGGCGCAAGCGAAGTCAAAGCGGAGCTGGAAGGCGGTGGAGCACCCCTACCTGTCGCGCCAAATGTCGGAATCGGGGCTCCATAGACCCAAGAGAGGTTTGAACACTGGGGTGCGCTCGCTCTCCAACCCTACTCGTCATCACAGCTTCATGGCAACTCTCCGGTGGCTCTCGCTAAGGGAAAACGGACAAGGACACACAGTTTACCCAGGTTCGGGCCACCTTGCTGTGTAAAACCCTACTCCTGCTTGGTGGATTGCTTGAGGTAGAAGATGAGTACAAGGCGTTTTCTTGCTAGCCCCCCACTTGTCCTTCGCTACGGTGGCCGCCCCCTCCTTATATTGGCCTTGGTCCTCTTCCCCCCCCCCCCCCCCAAAATATCCGGCGGGAAGGGTTGCCACAACGGCCAGTTTGAAGGGGGACAGGGTTGCAACCTATCCTAACAAAAGGTGGTCTTCGCCTGCTAAAGTTCCTCACCGTGATGTGTCGGTGGGCTCGGGGATGGCCTCCGTCCTACCGAGCCTTTGGTCTTGGTCTTCTTGCACCAGGAAGGCAACCTTTGGGGTTGCTTTGGGAACTCGCCAACTGGTGCTGATCATCCATAACCAAAGGGGAAAACCTCTATGTCTGCTCCTGCTGGCACGGGCCCTGGTACCGTTTGGCATGGCACGCGTCACCCATGTGCGAGCATCGGGTCGCGAGGCTTCACGAGGCCCGCAATGGACAGTTCTGCCTCCCGAGGGCGTTGGGCCAACCCTTCAAGGAATCGTCGCGAAGCCCTCGTTCTTGATGCCGCCGTGCACCTCGCGAGGCGTGGTCCCTCGCGAGGACCTTGCTCTTGAAGCTTGTAGGTGGGCCACGTGGGACCCAGGGCAGCCCTTTCTTCCTGGGCCGCAGGCAGACGGGCCTGGGTACCCCCAGTCCCAGAGGCCCGAAATTTTTTATCAAGCCAAAGCATTGGAGGCCGACTCAACGTCATATGGGTGTTTTATTCCCAATATTT
Organism: Elymus sibiricus; assembly: GCA_039707655.1. Classification (NCBI taxonomy): domain Eukaryota; kingdom Viridiplantae; phylum Streptophyta; class Magnoliopsida; order Poales; family Poaceae; genus Elymus; species Elymus sibiricus. Next base: position 286,063,526 of record CM077675.1, read on the forward strand.
TATTCCAAAGGACACTGACCTGCAAGATGATTGTGAAGATGGCTCATTAATATGAAGAAGAAACCCGGATTTTCAAGGAGCAACTTCTTTAAATTAAGCCGGCCAGTGGAGTAATCTGGTCGCTTAACATATTTATTATTATTCTTATTTCAGGAGCTTACCATGAATAAATTCAAGCTAACCTGGGGGCTAATGTCGGGGATATTACCCACGGTTTGACCCGGCCCATCAGATGGCGGCTTATAAAGTCATCGTGTTTACCGGGTCAACCTGGACGTCAAGGCCCAAGGACCAATGTGCACCCCGTGGAAGGCGGCTCATGTAACGGGCCTGGAGGGCCGGCTCACAGAGAAGGCCCAAGGAAAGGAAAGATTCCCTCACAAAGGAAACAAGACCCGGATTAGGATTCAAGAGAGACTAGTCCTATTCCTACTCCTAGTAGGACTCTACATGCAAACCTACCCCTTCAACTTATATAAGGAGGGGTAGGGCACCCCAAGAGGGACGAGTTCAAGTTATGAGAGATAGACATATTAGAGGCTCTCGAGACTAGAGGTAGCAAAACAACACCCTTGCAATCGAGATCATCCTCATCATCAATACACACAAAGCAGGACATAGGTTTTTACCTCCATAGGAGGGGCCAAACCTTGGTAAAACCCGGGTCTCTCGATTCCGACCAACCCCATTCAAAATACCACCTAGTTGCGATGGCCTCACACCTAAGTTCTCTCATGAGGACATCTTGCCATGACAAGACCACGACACTGAGGAACAAGAGGACGCCGAAAGAGTAGCCCAACAGTCGAGCATGTACCAGTTCGTGGATGAAGATCTATACAGGAGGAGACCAAACGGGGTACAATTGAGGTGCATTGCCCAGGAGGAAGGACGGCACCTATTGGCAAAGATACACGAGGGGATCTGCGGCTCCCACATCGGTTCACGGACCCTTGTTGGGAAGGCATTCTGGCAAGGTTTCTATTGGCCTACAACCATTCAAGACGCCTTGGCGGTGGTGACTACGTGTGAAGCATGCCAGTACCATGCCATGCAGACACATCAGCCAGCACAAGCCCTTCAGACCATACCACGCTCCTGGTCGTTCTCAGTCTGGGGGCTCCACATCGCCGAACCCTTCCCCCGTGCTTCCGGGGGCTTCGAGTTCTTGTTCATCGCAATAGACAAGTTTATGAAGTGGTCTGAGGTAGAGCCAGTGAGGAAGGTAACGACACAAGCATCGGTCATGTTTCTCACAGGGATAGTCTGTCGTTCTGGCGTGCCCAATAGGATCATCACGGACAACGACACATAGTTCACCAGCAACAGCTTCATGCAATATTGCTGGGACATCAGCGCCAAGATCTTCTTCGCGTCTGTTGCTCACCCTAGGAGCAACGGCCAAGTGGAAAGGAAGAACGTAGAAGTGTTGTGGGGCCTCAAGACGAGAACTTTTGACAAACTGCACAAGCACGGAAGGCGCTAGATTGATGAGCTGCCGGCGGTTCTTTGGTCGATCAGAACGACGCCAAATCAAGCCACCGGCGAAACACCCTTCTCTCTAGTCTATGGTGTAGAAGCTATGCTCCCCACGGAGCTCACATACGGGTCACCCCGAGTGCAGGTCTTTGACAAGGACCAACAAGAGCAGTTGCGGCATGACGATGCCATCCTCCTTGAGGAAGATCCTCTGCAGGCCGCACTGCGTGCCGCCAGGTACCAGCAAGCCTTGTGCCGCTATCACAGCCGCAAGGTGCGCACCAGTAGCGTTGAGGAAGGTGACCTTGTACTTCGACGGATTCAGTCTGCGAAGGTATCCAACAAGTTGACGCCGAAGTGGGAAGGCCCTTACCGGGTAGTACAAGTCACCAGGCCCGGCGCAATCCGCCTGGTGACCGAGGATGGCACCCTGGTGCAAAACTCATGGAATATCGAGCATCTTCGCAAGTTCTACCCGTGAGGCGCGGTTATTGGGCCACCCGGCAACCACTTTTGTATAAGTCTTGCGGCAAGGCGTGTAATCCTTTGTACAAAACTAGGTCATGACCGTGTGCATAGTTAATAAAGCTAAATATTCCACAACCTTTTGCCAAATTACATATTTATCTTATGTACATTGCATGAAATGTTGTGGTCACATCTCACTTGCGTAAGTTGACTGATAATTTGATATGTGGGTGGACCGGTGCTTGGGTGCTGCCCTAACTTGGACAAGCCTCCCACTTATGATTAACCCCTCTCGCAAGCATCCGCAACTACGAAAGAAGAATTAAGATAAATCTAACCATAGCATGAAACATGTGGATCCAAATCAGCCCCTTACGAAGCAACGCATAAACTAGGGTTTAAGCTTCTGTCACTCTAGCAACCCATCATCTACTTATTACTTCCCAATGCCTTCCTCTAGGCCCAAACAATGGTGAAGTGTCATGTAGTCGACGTTCACATAACACCAGTAGAGGAGAGACAACATACATCTCATCAAAATATCGAACGAATACCAAATTCACATGATTACTTATAACAAGACTTATCCCATGTCCTCAGGAACAAACGTAACTACTCACAAAGCATATTCATGTTCATAATCAGAGGAGTATTAATTATTATTAAGGATCTGAACATATGATCTTCCACCAAGTAAACCAACTAGCATCAACTACAAGGAGTAATCAACACTACTAGCAACCCACAGGTACCAATCTGAGGTTTTGAGACAAAGATCAGATACAAGAGATGAACTAGGGTTTGGAGAGGAGATGGTGCTGATGAAGATGTTGCTGGAGATTGACCCCCTCTCGATGAGAGGACCGTTGGTGATGACGATGGCTTCGATTTCCCCCTCCGGGAGGGAAGTTTCCCCGGCAGAACAGCTCCGCCGGAGCCCTAGATTGGTTATGCCCAAGTTCCGCCTCGAAACAGCAGCGCTTCGCCCCGAAAGCTCTGTTATGATTTTTTTCCAGGTCAAAACCCTCCATATAGCAGAAGATGGGCACCGGAGGGCTGCCAGGTGGGCCAAAAGCCACAGGGGCGCGCCCAGGGGGGTAGGGCGCGCCCCCCTGGCTTGTGACTGCCTGGTGGGTCCCCTATGGTATTTCTTCCGCCCAGTATTTTTTATATATTCCAAAATAATTCTCCGTAGATTTTTAGGACTTTTGGAGTTGTGCAGAATAGGTATCTCAGATTTGCTCCTTTTCCAGTCCAGAATTCCAGCTGCCGGCATTCTCCCTCTTCATGTAAACCTTGTAAAATAAGCGAGAAAAGGCATTAGTATTGTACCATAATGTGTAATAACAGCCCATAATGCAATAAATATCAATATAAAATCATGATGCAAAATGGACGTATCAACTCCCCCAAGCTTAGACCTCGCTTGACCTCAAGCAAAAGCCGAAATCGATAAATATGTCCACATGTTTAGAGATAGAGGTGTCGATAAAACAAAATACGGACATGAGGGCATCATGGTCATCTTTAGAACAGCAACATATATTGGCATATAATTTCTTATGCTAGAGTAACAATTCATTCACAAGGTAAAGTATGAATCAAGAACTCTATTGAGAACCAACAAACTATGATCTCAGTCATTGAAGCAATTCCAATTTATCACAACATCGGAAAGAGTCAATATAAGAGCTTGTAAAGCAAATCCACATACGCAATCATCTTCTAGTCTTTCATAATTTCTAACATTCATGCGGTACCTATGAGGTCAAAGCTTCAATCGGACACAGAGAAAGATAGGGGCTTATAGTTTTGCCTCCCAACTGTTTACCTCAAGGGTAATGTCAACAGAAATAACTCATGCTCACCCGCATCCGAGTGGATATATGTGTCTAGATCGTTCCTCAACACATGACGCTTGCCGAGAGATAAAGGCGATATAAAGGAAGCAGTGAAGATCACCACGACTCTTGCATAAGGGTAAGTACTAGAAAATAAAAGTAACAGATAGGCCCTTCGCAGAGGGAAGCAGAGGTTGTCATGCGCTTTTATAGTTGGATACGCAATCCCTTAATGCAAAAGAACATCACTTTATATTGCCCCTTGTGATAAAGAACTTTATTATGCAGTCTGTCGCTTTTATTTCTTCCATATCACAAGTTCATATAAAGTTTATTTTCCTCACACTAATAGATCACACATATTTAGGGAGCAATTTTTATTGCTTGCACCGATGACAACTTACTTGAAGGATCTTACTCAATCCATAGGTAGGTATTATGGACTCTCATGGCAAAACTGGGTTGAGGGTGTTTGGATGCACAAGTAGTATCTCTACTTGGTGCGGAAGTTTTGGCTGATATGGGGTGGAAGCAAGCGACACATGTTGAGGGATCTATAACAATATAACTTCTATTCGGAAATAAGCAAACATAAACCATTATGTTGTCTTCCTTGTCCAACATCAACTTTTTAGCATATAATATTTTAATGAGTGCTCACAATCATAAAAGATGTCCAAGATAATATATTTATATGTGAACCTCTCTTTCTTTATTACTTCCTTTTAATTGCAACAATGACCAATAGCTATGTTTGTTAACTCACAACAAATTTCAATCGACATACTTTTTACATGTGAAGTCATCACCCCCCATAAGATCATCATATATACTCGTTGCTTTTATTCTATACTTCTTTCTATTTCTTTTCCTCAAGATCAAAGCAAGCAAAGCCCTCAACTCAAAACTACTCTTTATTATATAACTCTCAGACTTGCTTACATAGGGGGAACATAAAGCAAAACTCATAACTAGATCACCCTAAAAACTTTATTCTACTAGATCAAGATATAACCAAAAAGGATCGAACTAAGAAAAACGATAAAAATAAAAGGTGTGATGGTGATACGATACTGGGGCACCTCCCCCAAGCTTGGCACAAGCCAAGGGGAGTGCCCATACCCATATGTTTAGTTGTCTTGCTTCGGAGGTGGTGATGTGGGAGTTGTTGATGAGGTTGGAAGCTTGTCCTCCGTCTTCCAAGGCATAGGCTTACCATCATAAAAAGATGAACGAGTCTCTGGGATCCTCAAATTTACACCCAAACTCATTTTCTTAAATCTGTATTCATACTCACAGTTTTGGTTTTGCAGGTCATAGATCTAGGCTTGGAGATGCTCGATTTTCTCGTAAAGGTTAAAGATGTGCTCCCCGATGTCCTTGGCGTCTAGCTTGTGCTTATGAGTAAACTTCGCGATCATCACATGATTGGCATTGAGTCCTCGTTCCACCATCCCTTGGCACTTGAAGACTTGTTGCTCCATTGCTTCGAGCCTTGTCTCCACGCTTCCGGTCTTCTTTGGCCCCTCAACGTCACGGATGTGCAGCACCCCCTCACGCATCTCAATGGTTTGAGGGTGTTGCAGCACCTCCGCGAGGTAGGGGTTGATGACCTTCTCGAAGAACTTGTCCTTCGAAGCACATGGGGACGACATGTTGATCTAAATCTGCTGCAGAAACAGCTCAAAATGAAAACAGGAGGTATCGTCGTGATACGAGAGTCAAAACCTTCGGGAGATTATATAATGAATTTTTACCGACCCGAAGGAGTATACCACAAGAAAACGAAGTCCGGATGGTACACGAGGTGGCCACAAGCCACTAGGGCGTGCCCAGGGGGGTAGGGCGTGCCCCCCTGGCTTGTCGCCTCCTCGTGCACTTTTCGGACTACTTTAAATTTTCCTAATTTTTTAAATATTCCAAAACAGAGAAAAATTGCTATTGGAAAAGTTTTGGAATCGGTTTGCTTACCGTATCACATACCTATTCCTTTTCGGAGTCTGAAATGTTCTGGTAGGTCTCCCTGATGTACTCCTCTGTAGTTATGGTATTAATAATATTGGTTTCAACATTTATGGGACTACCTGAGATATAATGTTTGATTCTTTGCCCGTTTACCACCTTCGGGTTTGTGCCTTCGGCGTTGTTGATCTTGATGGCACCGGAACGGTATACGTCCTCGATAACGTAAGGCCCTTCCCATTTAGAGAGAAGTTTTCCTGCAAAAAATCTTAAACGAGAATTATATAGCAAGACATGATCACCTACATTGAATTCACGCTTTTGTGTCCTTCTATCATGCCATCTCTTAACCTTTTCTTTAAACAACTTGGCATTCTCATAGGCCTGGGTTCTCCATTCATCAAGTGAGCTGAAGTCAAATAACCTCTTCTCACCAGCAAGTTTGAAATCATAGTTGAGCTCTTTGATTGCCCAATAAGCTTTATGTTCTAGTTCAAGAGGTAAGTGACATGCTTTACCATAAACCATTTTATACGGAGACATACCCATAGGGTTTTTGTAAGCAGTTCTATAAGCCCACAATGCATCATCAAGTTTCTTAGACCAATTCTTCCTGGATCTATTAACAGTCTTCTGCAAGATCAATTTAATTTCTCTATTGCTCAATTATACTTGACCACTAGACTGGGGATGATAAGGAGATGCAATTCTATGATTAACATCATACTTAGCAAGCAATTTACGGAAAGCACCATGAATAAAGTGTGAACAACCATCAGTCATTAAATATCTAGGGACTCCAAATCTAGGGAAAATAACTTCTTTAAGCATTTTAATAGAAGTGTTATGATCAGCGCTACTAGTTGGAATAGCATCTACCCACTTAGTAACATAATCAACAGCAACTAGAATATGAGTATACCCATTGGACTTTGGAAATGGTCCCATATAATCAAAACCCCAAACATCAAATGGTTCAATCACAAGATAATAATTCATAGGCATTTCCTGACGTCTACTAATATTACCTATTCTTTGACATTCATCACAAGACAAGACAAACTTACGAGCATCCTTGAAGAGAGTAGGCCAATAAAAACCAGATTGTAGTACCTTGTGTGCAGTTCTATCTCCGGCGTGGTGTCCCCCATAGGCCTCGGAGTGACACTTGCGTAGGATCTGTTCCTGATCATGCTTAGGTACACAACGTCTAATAATACCATCTACTCCTTCTTTATAAAGGTGTGGATCATCCCAAAAGTAATGTCTCAAATCATAGAAGAACTTTTTCTTTTGTTGGTATGTGAAACTAGGCGGTATAAATTTAGAAACAATGTAATTAGCATAATCAGCATACCATGGAGCATTACGCAAAGCATTTATGATAGCTAATTGTTCATCAGGAAAGCTATCATCAATAGGTAGTGGGTCATCAAGAACATTCTCCCATCTAGACAAGTTATCTGCTACGGGGTTATCAACACCCTTTCTATCAATAATATGCAAATCAAATTCTTGTAGCAGAAGAACCCATCTAATAAGTCTAGGTTTAGCATCCTTCTTTTCCATAAGGTACTTAATAGCAGCATGATCGGTGTGAACAGTTACTTTGGAATCAACAATATAAGGTCTAAACTTATCACAAGCAAACGCGACTGCTAAAAATTCCTTTTCAGTAGTAGCATAGTTTCTTTGAGCACTGTCTAGAGTTTTACTAGCAAATGGATAACATTTAATTTCTTATCAACTCTTTGTCCTAGAACAGCACCAACGGCATAATTACTAGCATCACACATAATTTCAAAGGGTAGGTTCCAATCAGGTGGTTGGATAACAGGTGCGGAAATCAAGGCATTCTTTAGAATTTCAAATGCTTCTACACAATCATTATCAAAAACGAATGGAACATCTTTTTGCAAAAGATTTGTGAGAGGCCTAGAAATCTTAGAGAAATCCTTAATAAACCTCCTATAGAAACCAGCATGACCAAGGAAACTTCTTATACCTCTGATATCCGTAGGGCACGGCATTTTTTCAATAGCATCAACTTTAGCTTTATCAACTTCAATACCTCTTTCGGAGATTTTGTGCCCCAAGACAATGCCTTCATTAACCATAAAGTGGCACTTCTCCCAATTCAAGACAAGATTAGTTTCTTCACATCCCTGCAAAACTCGATCAAGGTTGCTCAAGCAATCATCAAAAGAAGTTCCGTAAACAGAAAAGTCATCCATGAAAACCTCAACAATCTTTTCACAAAAGTCAGAGAATATAGCCATCATACATCTTTGAAAGGTAGCAGGTGCATTACATAAACCAAAAGGCATACGTCTATAAGCAAAGGTACCGAAAGGACAAGTAAAAGTGGTCTTTTCTTGATCCTCTTTTGACACACGTATTTGAGAGAAACCTGAATAACCATCTAGAAAGCAAAAATGTGTATGTTTGGATAGTATTTCTAGCATTTGATCAATAAAAGGTAGAGGGTAATGATATTTCCTAGTAGCTTTATTTAATTTCCTAAAATCAATTACCATTCTGTATCCTGTAACAATTCTTTGCGGGATCAATTCATTTTTATCATTAGGAACAACGGTAATACCTCCTTTCTTAGGAACACAATGAACGGGGCTAACCCATCTACTATCAGCAATAGGATAAATTATACCTGCCTCCAGAAGCTTTAGTATTTCATTTCTTACCACTTCCTTCATTTTAGGATTTAACCGTCGTTGATGATCAACAACCGGTTTAGCATCAGGCTCCATATTAATTTTATGCTGGGACTAATGCCCTTAAGATCATCAAGAGTATATCCAATAGCAGCACGGTGCTTCCTCAGAGTTTTCAATAATCTCTTTTCTTCATGCTCTGTAAGGTTAGCACTAATAATAACAGGATATATCTCCTTTTCATCAAGATCAGCATATTTCAGAGTATCAGGTAATTGTTTAAGCTCAAACACGGGATCACCCTTGGGTGGAGGAGGATCCCCAAGTATTTCAACAGGCAAATTGTGTTTCAAAATAGGCTGTTGATCAAAGAAAATCCTATCTATTTCATTCCTTTCATTCAAATACATATCATTCTCATGGTCTAGCAAATATTGTTCTAAAGGATCAGTAGGAGGCACAGCAATAGAAGCAAGACCAATAATTTCATCTTTACTAGGCAATTCCTTGTCATGGGGTTGTCTACGAAACTTAGAGAAATTGAACTCATGAGACACATCCCCAAAATTTACAGTAACCGTTTCTTTCTCACAATCAATCATAGCATTATCGGTATTCAAGAAGGGTCTACAAATATAATGGGACAAAAATCGTCTTGTGGGGAACCAAGAACAAGAAAATCAGTAGGATACTTTATTTTCCCACACAAGACTTCAACATCTCTAACAATCCCAATTGGTGCAATAGTATCTCTATTAGCCAGCTTAATAGTAACATCAATTTCCTCTAATTCAGCTGGTGCAATATCATTCATAATTTCTTGATATAAGGTGAAGGGAATTGCACTCACACTAGCACCCACATCACATAAGCCATGATAACAATGATCTCCTATTTTAACAGAAACAACGGGCATGCCAACAACAGGTCTATGTTTATCTTTAGCATCAGGTCTAGCAATTCTAGCAGCTTCATCACATAAATGAATAACATGCCCATCAATATTATCAACCAAGAGATCTTTAACCATAGCAATACTAGGTTCAACTTTAATTTGTTCAGGGGGCGTAGGTGTTCTAGTACAACTCTTACGAACCACAGTTGAAGCTTTAGCATGTTCCTTTATCCTAACAGGGAAAGGTGGTTTCTCAATATAAGCAGTAGGAACAATAGGATCAACATTATAAGTAATGGTTTTTTCTTCAACTTTAATAGGTTCAACTACTTTCACTTCAATGGGAGGATGATATTTAAACCACTTCTCCTTAGGGAGATCAACATGAGCAGCAAAAGATTCACAGAAAGAAGCTACTATCTCAGAGTCAAGTCCATATTTAGTGCTAAATTCACGAAAAGCATCGGTGTCTATAAAGGATTTAACACAATCAAACTTAAGGTTTATACCTTACTCATTACCTTCGTCAAGTTCCCAATCTTCAGAGTTGCGTTTAATTCTTTCCAATAAAGCGCATTTGAATTCAATATCTTTCTTCATAAAGGAACCAGCACAAGAAGTATCGAGCATGGATTGATTATTACGAGAAAGCCGAGCATAAAAATTCTGAATAATAATTTCTCTTGGAAGCTCATGATTGGGGCATGAATATAACATTGACTTAAGCCTCCCCCAAGCTTGAGCGACTCTTTCTCCTTCACGAGGCCAAAAATTGTAAATATAATTCCGATCACGATGAACCATATGCATAGGATAAAACTTCTGATGAAATTCCATTTTCAATCGGTTGTAGTTCCATGATCCAATATCATCACATAGCCTATACCATGTCAATGCCTTCTCCTTCAAAGATAAAGGAAAAACCTTCTTATTGACATCATCCTCGGGCAAACCTGCAAGCTTAAATAATCCACAAACTTCATCCACATAGATTAGATGCAAATCAGGATGTAGTGTTCCATCTCCTGCATAAGGATTAGCTAGCAGTTTCTCTATCATACCCGAAGGAATTTCATAATGAATATTTTCAGTAGGTGCAGCAGGTTGAGGAGCAACTCTTTGCACTTCCGGTCGAGGAGAAGATGCCCCGAACAAGACCCTCAAAGGATTATTTTCCATAGTAACAAGTGACAGTAAATTTCAGCACAATATATAAATTTTTCCTTACCAAGTTCCACTCACCAAAGGCGCTTCACTCCCCGGCAACGGCGCCAGAAAAGAGTCTTGATGATCCACAAGTATAGGGGATCTATCGTAGTCCTTTCAATAAGTAAGAGTGTCGAACCCAACGAGGAGCAGAAGGAAATGACAAGCGGTTCTCAGTAAGGTATTCTCTGCAAGCACTGAAATTATCGGTAATAGATAGTTTTGTGATAAGATAATTCGTAATGGGTAGCAAGTAACAAGTGTAACAAAGGTGCAGCAAGGTGGCCCAATCCTTTTTATAGCAAAGGACAAGCCTGGACAAACTCTTATATACAGCAAAGCGCTCCCGAGGACACATGGGAATTTCTGTCAAGCTAGTTTTCATCATGCTCATATGATTCGCGTTCGTTACTTTGATAATTTGATATGTGGGTGGACCGGTGCTTGGGTGCTGCCCTTACTTGGACAAGCCTCCCACTTATGATTAACCCCTCTCGCAAGCATCCGCAACTACGAAAGAAGAATTAAGATAAATCTAACCATAGCATGAAACATGTGGATCCAAATCAGCCCCTTACGAAGCAACGCATAAACTAGGGTTTAAGCTTCTGTCACTCTAGCAACCCATCATCTACTTATTACTTCCCAATGCCTTCCTCTAGGCCCAAACAATGGGGAAGTGTCATGTAGTCGACGTTCACATAACACCACTAGAGGAGAGACAACATACATCTCATCAAAATGACGAACGAATACCAAATTCACATGATTGCTTATAACAAGACTTATCCCATGTCCTCAGGAACAAACGTAACTACTCACAAAGCATATTCATGTTCATAATCAGAGGAGTATTAATTATCATTAAGGATCTGAACATATGATCTTCCACCAAGTAAACCAACTAGCATCAACTACAAGGAGTAATCAACACTACTAGCAACCCACAGGTACCAATCTGAGGTTTTGAGACAAAGATCGGATACAAGAGATGAACTAGGGTTTGGAGAGGAGATGGTGCTGATGAAGATGTTGATGGATATTGACCCCCTCTCGATGAGAGGATCGTTGGTGATGACGATGGCTTCGATTTCCCCCTCCGGGAGGGAAGTTTCCCCGGCGGAACAGCTTCGCCGGAGCCCTAGATTGGTTCTGCCCAAGTTCCGCCTCGAAACGGCGGGGCTTCTCCCCGAAAGCTCTGTTATGATTTTTTTCAGGTCAAAACCCTCCATATAGCAGAAGATGGGCACCGGAGGGCTGCCAGGTGGGCCACAAGCCACAGGGGCGCGCCCAGGGGGGTAGGGCGCGCCCCCCTGGCTTGTGACTGCCTGGTGGGTCCCCTCTGGTATTTCTTTCGCCCAGTATTTTTTATATATTCCAAAATAATTCTCCGTAGATTTTCAGGACTTTTGGAGTTGTGCAGAATAGGTATCTCAGATTTGCTCCTTTTCCAGTCCAGAATTCCAGCTGCCGGCATTCGCCCTCTTCATGTAAACCTTGTAAAATAAGAGAGAAAAGGCATAAGTATTGTACCATAATGTGTAATAACATCCCATGATGCAATAAATATCAATATAAAATCATGATGCAAAATGGACGTATCAATGACCATCAAATCAATGAGGTTCCTAGCCTCCACTATTTTCTCTTCTTTCTTTTTCTCAAAAGGAAGCAGGGGCCCTCGCGCGCAAGTCTTCTCAGGGGGTGTGACGGTACGAACACCTGCCAATACATTCGAGGGCAATCACCTTGCGGCAAAGGAAGTAGCGGAGGAAAAAGAAGATAAGTATAAATTTCCTCCTCGTTACAAAGTTACCGCTTGTATGAGAAAACCGACACGCGGAGGGCCCTCGTCAGAATTTTTGTGCGCTAGGGTGTTTCGATCCTACTCAACATATTGAGCAGCCATGGCGAAGACGACGAGGTGGCCTTGCCGGTAGCGGCATCGCCGACAACATGCTAAGGACCTGTTTCCAAGTGATGCGCGCGCCGGCAAGCACCCCGATAAAACAACACAAGGGACCCCCCCCCCCCCCCCCCGCCGAAATCGTTGCGCACTTGGGTGTTCCGAATGTATCCCCCCCCAAGCAGCCACGGCAAGGACGGTGGGCTGGCCTTGCCGGCCACGACGTTACCAAGAGGGATTTATGTTAAGGATCTATTCCTAAAATACATCCGCGGTAAGGGTGTGTGCGCCGGCAGGCGTTTCCGACAAGAACGGCGGATAAGAGGGCACACGAGTGCATCTTTTGTCGCCAAAGGAGAAACAAAACATTCATAAAAGCATGGGAAAACCCTTGATATTTGATGTTTAATACCCATCGTTTTCTCTTCGCACATTCGCAAGATTACATTGGGTACAATCTAAACGCAAAAGGAGATCTGCCACTACGATGTGGAGATTGATCCAGAAACGAGGTCTCACGGATGGAGCCTCGTTCCCGCGCCAATCAACCTATCTCTAGGGCCTAACTACGGGCCGAACGCGGCTAATCGGAATCCTCCTGCTTGACGCCGAGAACGCCGGCATCGTCGTGGCTATCGTTGGAGGAGTCAAAGTCGCTACCGCTCGAACTATCGGCGCAACACTCCAGGCGGACGGCAGACGCTCCGAAGAACTTCACGGAGAGGGTGGCGGAGCCGTCGAGCCGAAAATGGAGCAGGTGCCCTGGACCGAGGCCACGGGAGCAGGTGAACGACTTCCACCCCCGCATCACGAACATGGTGCTTCTGGGGGAGAGGTCGACTGCCACCCACACGGGCCCATTGCAGCACCCGTCCGCCCGGAGCCACAGGCCTCGGGGCCGGCTGTCCTTCATAGCACTCGCGAAAAGGTCGGGGAGGCGCAGCAAGCTCCGATGCCGCCGGGGAAGCACCACGACGAACTCGTGCACATCTTCCCCTGTGTGAATCACCATATGACGCGGCGGGACAGGCGCGCAGCCACGACCACCGCGGTTCGACGAAGCCGCCCTCGCGCGGCCCCTGGACGTCGTCCTCCCGTGAGAGCTGGAACCGGCCCCCGCCGCCGTCACCACGAAGCGCATTGGGCTCTGGGGGCTGCCCCTTGCAACGACCTGGGAACCTCGAGCGCGAGCGTGACCCCTCGCCATCCCGGTAATGGTGTGCTGGAGGAGATGGCGGGAGGAAGAAGGAGGAGACGTTGGATAGCAGGAGAGAGCAGGGAACCGCGAATGAGCAACACCCTCCTCGACCCATCTTTATAGGGTTCGGGAAGAAAGGGAGAGGGGGGTGGGGGTTGCTCTTCGCTACCCAATGCGAGCACACTATGGCATGCACGTAGCTCCTGCCAACCGCCCCTCTCAGCCAATACCAGGCCTCGTGCGTGACACATGTCGTAACGGGCGCAGTCAAAGATGGAAGGAGGAGCGGCGACACTTAATGATGAAAGGCGAACGGGCGCCGAGCCCTTCCACTCCTCCAAGGAAGACCAGGGGGCTGACCGCTTGTTGTCCGAGGAGACCGTTTGCTGCCAAGCATGCTGCTTGGGCGACCGCCCCCCTCGTCCAATGCCTCCCCTCGTGTGGTGTTGCGCATCGTCGGAAAGGTCAATGAAAATTGCCATAACCATAGGAAAATACAGCCACGCATGCCCATGCACTGTTTTGGGCCTAGCCCAACAACGCCGCGGGCATATGTGTGGCCCAATCACGGGGGCTCCTGTCGGTGTACTAAGAATTGGGGCCCTTAGTACCCAGGCTTATGCACAGACGTCCGTGGGCCCCAGGCCGGCAAGCCCTTGACGGGTGCACATTAGCCTCCAAGCAGTCCTAAGCAAGGACCGAAGCAGTGGGCGAGCCTCCTTGCCCGCTGAGAAGACCCAACCACGACCATCTCCTGGCAAGATCTCCGCCCGCCAAGCCATCTCCCCACCCTGCCAGGCTGATTGTCTACATCAGCTAAGGTGTCGAGCGGACAGGCGGTAGGTGAAACTGGTCGGGGCGCATGGCAGATTGGTGGGTCTGCAACAGCTTTAATGACACCCGTCCTATGGCGTGGCAAAGGACTAAGAGGTAGATGGGCGAATGGCGTAGAAGGAGAAACGGTCCTTGTCGGGGAATGTCGCAAGCGCGCAACCTCACGGCGCATTCAATGCGCCTGTCCTAGTCCGCCAGTGTTTGGTATTTCCCACTACCGCTCTTGACAACAACCTCGATAGCTACAGTACGCACTATACACCCATGTAAATACCATTTTAGCAACTGTGGTGACCCCTTGATCTATAAAACGAGGCCCAAGGCTACCTTTCCAAAGTTCGACACCCTGTTCAATTACATGCGTAGCTGCACTCCTCGAGCATCCTTGCCGGGCTGTTGCGCTCCTGTACTTGAACTCATATGATCAACCAAACACACATGACGTAGGGTTTTACGCTCCCGAGTGACCCGAACCTGTCTAAACCTCTCGCGTAGCCTAATCGGTGATGCTCTTTGTGCATCCAGCGTCCCGCAGTAGAACCGTAAAGGGACCCTACGGGTCCCATAGATCGTCTTACCCCGACAGACACTTCAACCCATGGAGGGTAACGGCTGCACGAGTCCACGGAGGGCTCCACCCACGAAGAAGCAACCTTGTCTATTCCATCACGGCTTACGTCCACGAAGGACTAGCCTCACTCGAGGTAGATCTTCGTGAAGTAGGCGATCTCCTTGCACTTACAAACTTCTTGATTCAACTCCACACGAAGTCGGAGCCTCCCAAGCGACACCTAACCAATCTAGGATACATCACTCTCCAAAAGGTAATAGATGTGGTATGGATGATGAAATCCTTGCTCTTGTGCTTCAAAAGATAGTCTCCTCAACACTCAATCACTCTCTCATAGATTTGGCTTGGTAGAAGATATTGATTGGATGGAAAGCAACTTGAGGAGGCTAGAAATCAAGATTCATATGGTTGGAGTGGTAGATCTTGATCTCAACACATGAGTAGGTGGTTCCCTCTCAGAAAATAGATGGGGCAAGTGTTTGCCTGTTCTGAGTGCTTCCTCTCCGAAATGAGAGGGGGTGGATGGGTATATATGGGTAAATCTCCAAAAATCCAACCATTACAACATTATTGCCCCACTCGGTGAAACCGAAGTAAAAACCCAGTCGTATCGGCTAGTGCATAATGTGGCAACTTTTGTCTTTTCGGTGAAACCGATATGTGAATCTCGATGAGTCCGGTTTTGGTTGGCCTGGTCAGTCCCTCATCTCGGTGGCACCGATTCCTAAAATTCGGAAATTTCGATTCTTAGAAAAAGCCTTACCTGAGAGTTGGTCACTGATTTCGGTTGCACCGAAATGAGACGTGGTGTCACCGAGACAATATGGTTTGGCTTAGGGTCTGTCTATGGTGAAACTCAGTGTGGGCGATTGGAAATAGTTGGTGCCACCGAATTTGGATATTTGGCTTGAGACAGAAAATATTGTGGGAGGAATGATGAGTATTTTTGGTGGCTAACTCTAAGCACTAGAGCAACCAGATCACAATGGATACCTCATCCCCTTTTAATAGTATTGGCTTTCATATGGACTCAATTGTGATTTCTCACGTAAAACAAAATGTAGAGTCTTCAAGCTTGTTGCCAATGGATGTTCCTTGCATCTACGGAATCTCCTCACAATCCTTTACCAATCCATTCATTGAACTCTTCCTGAAATATACTTGGTAGAATCATTAGTCCAATGAAATATATGTTGTTATTAATTACCAAAACCATCTAGGGAGAAGTTGTTCTTTCAACAGTCTTTGTCTTGCTCGGCCACGACGTAGGAACCATCGCCGCTGCCACCCCAGCCGGTCGCCCCCGCCACCACCGCTGCCGGTCTCCCCTGCAGGTGACCTCTGTCAGTCGCCCCCGCAGGCGACCTCCGCCGCAGCCCCCGCAAGACCAAGAAATTTCTGCTAAGTGCCGGCTCTGTTCGATGCTGCCAATGGGTCCAACTTGTAAGTGATTTATGTTTGATACAAAACAGCCTCTATTTTATTTGATATACAAAAACACTCCGCAACAGAATCAACTGTCTGTCTCTAGCTCAGCGGTAGCGAACAAGGGAGTTAGGACAACGGTCGTGGGTTCAAGTCCCCGCTCGCGCATCTTTTTTACCGAGCGAATTCAACGCTTGGTCCCCGCTTGTAAGTGTGTGTGCTTTGCGTGTCAAATGGGTTCCTCCTATCAGTGTGTGATCTCTATTGAACGACATGTAAGCAAAAATTACATGTAAACATTGACACATACACGAGATTGCTGAGGTGGCTGCCTAATCATTCTAATGCATTCGAACTCAAGTGTAATGACCATTTATATTGGTCGTGATCATCTAGAAATAATGCAGCGGAATAGTGTTGTCAACTTTATGACCATTTCCTGTAAGGAAATTACGACCTTTCTGACCCAAATGTTCGTTAGGGTTTAGGGTTTGGAGCCCCCCAAATAGCTTACGACCAATTGGCCTCACTGAGAGAAGGTCACAAGTTAGCGTATTTCTTGTAGTGGTGCTACTCCTATTGGTTCGATAACCTTGGTTCTCACTGAGGGAAATACTTATCTATACCATGCTGCATCACCCGCTCCTCTTCGCGGAAAACGCAACGCAAATCACAAGTATCAGGAAGGATTTCTGGTGCCGTTGCCAGGGAGTATCACCAACCTACTATCAAGCACTTTCGCACAAATTATCATTTACTAGTTCTACTTTTTATTTGCTGTTATATTTTTCTTGCTTCATAATAATGAAAAATATTTATCTTTGCTACTTTACTTGTTTGCGTGCTTTACTTGCTAGTTTACTTTCTTTGCTTGTTACTGATGACCCACAAGTATAGGGGATCAATCATAGTCCTTTCAATAAGTAAGAGTGTCAAACCCAACTAGGAGTGGAAGGAAATGATAAGCGGTTTTCAGCAAGGTAATTTCTGCAAGCACTGAAACTGTAAGTAGAAAGTAGTTTGATAGCAAGGTAATTCGTAACGAGCAAGTAACGGTAGCAATAGGTAAGGTGTAGCAAGGTAGCCCAATCCTTTTGTGGCAAAGGACCGGCCAAAACTATCTCTTATGTTAAGGGTACATGGGAATTTCATCCCGTCACTTTCATCATGTTGGTTTGATTCGTGTTCGCTACTTTGATAAATTGATATGTGGGTGGACCGGTGCTAAGGTGTTGTTCTTACTTGAACTAACAACCTACTTATGATTAACCCCCTCGCAAGCATCCGCAACTACGAGAAAAGTATTAAGACAAAGTCTAACCATAGCATTAAACATGTGGACCCAAATCAGCCCCTTACGAAGTAGCGCATAAACTAGGGTTTAAGCTTCTATCACTCTAGCAACCCATCATCTAACAACTACTCCACAATGCATTCCCTTAGGCCCAAGGATGGTGATGTGTCATGTAGTCAACGTTCACATGACACCGCTAAGGGAATCAGAACATACATATCACCAAAATATTGAACACATATCAAATTCACATGATTACTTGCAACATGACTTCTCCCATGACCTCAAGAACAAAGGTAACTACTCACGAATAATATGCATGCTCAAGATCAGAGGTGTATTGAATAGCATAATGGATCTGAACATATAATCTTCCACCAAATAAACCATATAGCAATCAACTACACAAGGTAATCAACACTACTAGTCACCCACAAGTACCAATCTAAGGTTCCAGTACAAAGATTGAACACAAGAGATGAACTAGGGTTTGAGAGGAGATGGTGCTGTTGAAGATGTTGATGAAGAATGGCCTCCCCAAGATGAGAGGGTTGTTGGTGATGGCGATGGCTTTGATTTCCCCCTCCGGGAGGGAAGTTCCCCCGGCGGAATCGCTCCGTCGGAGGGCAAAATTGCTCTTGCCCAAGTTCCGCCTCAAGGCGGCGACGCTTCATCCCGAAAGTCCTCCTCCTAATTTTTTTAGGTTTTTTGGGAATTTATACCAGAAGATGGGCTCCGGAGGTGGGCCAGGGTGAGCACGTTCCACCAGGGCGCGGGTAGGGGGCCTGGCGCGCCCTGGTGGAGGGTGCCCACCTGGTTATCTCTGACATTCTCCCTCTTGGTGTAAACCTGGTTATCTCTGACATTATCTCAGACATTTCAGCTCTAGTATTTCTTATTTATTATATAAAAAATCTTCGTAAAATTTCAGCTTCATTGGGGATGTGCAGAATAGGTATCTCTGACATGCTTTTTTCAGGTACTGAATTCCAGCTGCCGGCATTCTACCTCTTGGTGTAAACCTTGAAAATTGTGAGAGAAAAGGCATTAGAATTACTCCCCAAAGCATTATTATGCATAAAAACATTACAAATAACAGTAGGAAAACATGATGCAAAATGGACGTATCAACTCCCCCAAGTTTAGACCTCTCTTGTCCTCAAGCGAAAGCCGATATCGAAGAACATGTCCACATGGTTTGAGAGAGAGGTGTTGATAAAAACAAAATACGGACATAGTAGCATCATGCTTATTATTATAACAGCAACAAAAATTAACATAAAACTTTCTCATAAAACTTGTATTTCATAACAACATCATATAACTTCTTATGAGCAAGTAATAATTCATCACAACGTGGAATTATAAAGCATAAACCTTATTGGAAACCAACAAACTATGCTCTCAGTCAACTTTGCAACTACAATTCATCATATTTTCAGGAAGGGTCTCATGTAGGAGCCTTTTGTCAAGTACACAGACTCAACCATCATTTAGTCTTCTATGATTGCTAACACTCACAGCATACCCATGGACAAAAAGTTTCAACCGGACACATAGAAAGATAGGGGCTTATAGTTTGCCTCCCAACGTATTCACCTCAAGGGTGATGTCAACAATAATAACTCATGCTCACTCATATCCAACTAGATATATGTGCCTAGATCTTTCCTCACCACATGATGCTTGCCAAAGGAGAAAAATAAAAAGGACTAGAGAAGAATACTTTGACACTTACATGAAAGTAAATACATAAAAGTAAAAGATAGGCCCTTCGCAGAGGGAAGCAAAGGTTGTCATGCGCTTTTTTTAGTTTGTATGCCAAATCCCTTAGCGCAAAAGAACGTCACGTTGCATTGCCCCTTGTGATAGCTACCTTTATTATGCAGTCTGTCGCTTTTATTACTTTGCCATCACAAGTTCGTGCAACGCTCAATTTTCTCTTACACTAATTGATCCAACACTTTTAGAAGCAATTTTTATTGCCTTGATGCACCGATGACAACTTACTTGAAGGATCTTATTCAATCCATAGGTAGGTATGGTGGACTCTCAAACATGAGTTTGGGTTTTGGGTTTTTGGATGCACAAGTAGTATCTCTATTTAGTGCGGAATTTTTGGCTAGCAAATATATTGGGCAAGCACCACATGTTGAAGGATCTATGACAATATAACTTCTATGTGAATATGAACAAGCATAAATCATTACGTTGTCTTCCTTGTCCAACGTCAACAATTTTGGCATATAATATTTAATGGGGGCTCACAATCATAAAAGATGTCCATGATAGTATATTTGCATGTGAATCTTCTCTTCCCTAATTTATTCTTTCATGAATTGCATCATTGACTAATGTTATGTTTGCCAATCTCCAATAAATTTTACCACTTATTCTTTTCTTTATTGTGATGTCATTACTCACCATAAGATTAGCATATGATCATTTTCATTTATTCTCCTTTATCAAGATTGCAACAAGAAAGTAAAGGGCCAAAAGCTCAAACTAAACTTTATTATATAACTCTCACTCGATTACATAGATAGATGGATCATGAAACTAGCACTCGAAAATAGATCAGACTAAACTTTTATTCAACTAAATCATGAAAAGGCTAAGGATCGAATTAAAAAGCAAAGGTGAAGGGTGATGGTGATACGATACCGGGGCACCTCCCCCAAGCTTGGCCCAACCAAGGGGAGTGCCCATACCCGTGTACTCAAGTCTCCTTTGGTGGTGAAGACGATGAAGGTGGTGGTGATGAGGCGTCACACTTTAGCTCCAATAAATACTTCAATTTATGGATGACACTCCTGAGGGTGGTGATGTGCTCCCCTAGCAAAATATTTTTAACGAGTGAGAAATTTATTCTGAACACGGACCGCCTCGAAAGCCCTGAAAGCTTCAATTTCAAGAGGGGTGAGATGATGGTAGTAAGGCCGAAGGATATCTTCTTCTTCCTCTTCCAGCATGTCCGTGGGTTGCCCTCCTTCTTGAGCTTGATTCTGCATAGCTTCCTCGCCCTTGTCCTCATTATTGGCTTCATTTGGCTCTTCTCTTTTCAGCTCCATCTTCATAACCCAAGCATCCTCTTCTACGTTATTGGGAGAGGAAGAAGATATGATGCTTGGCTTGACAGATCTGCTACGAAAACAGCACGAAACAAGAACAGAGGAAAATCTCGCGATGCGGTGGTCAAAACAATCGGGGGTATATATAGAGAATTTTTATTCTTGGAAATCAAGCAACCGGAAGGAAAACGGAGTCGGGAAGGTTCCCGAGGTGGGCACGCTCCACCAGGGCGCGCCAGGGATGGCAACCGCGCCCTGGTGTACCGTGCTCACCTCGGTTGCCTTTCGGTTTATTTTTTATTTCCTAAAATTCTTAAATATTCCAAAACTGATAAAAATATATTTTTGCAGATTTTTCGGAGACCGTTTACTTACCGTATCACGTACCTCTTGTTTTTCATGATTATGGAGTGTTCTAAAGGTTTCTTTTAAGTGTTCCTTCAGTGTCATGGTTTGGATAACATTGCTTTCAACATTAATAGGCGTACCTGAGATATACTGTTTAATTCTTTGTCCATTGACCACCTTCGGGTTGGTACCTTCGGCATTATTAATCTTAATAGCTCCAGAGCGACAAACCTCCTCGATAACATAGGGTCCTTCCCATTTGGAGAGAGGTTTTCCTGCAAAAAATCTGAAACGAGAATTGTATAAAAGAACATATTCTCCAACTTTGAATTCTCGCTTTTGGATTCTTTTGTCATGCCATCTTTTAACCTTTTCTTTGAAAAATTTGGCATTTTCATAAGCTTGGGTTCTCCATTCATCTAATGAGCTAATATCAAATAACCTCTTTTCACCGGCAAGTTTGAAGTCATAATTTAGTTCTTTAATTGCCCAAAATGCTTTATGTTCTAACTCTAGAGGCAAATGACAAGCTTTCCCATATACCATCTTGTATGTAGACATACCCATAGGATTTTTATAAGCGGTTCTATAGGCCCAAAGTGCATCATCTAATTTCTTAGACCAATTCTTTCGAGACATATTGATAGTTTTTTTGTAATATCAATTTTATTTGTCTATTGCTAAGTTCAACTTGACCACTAGATTGAGGATGATAGGGTGATGCAATTCTATGGTTAACATCATATTTAGCAAGCATTTTACGGAAAACACCGTGAATAAAGTGTGAACCACCATCAGTCATTAGATACCTAGGGACTCCAAACCTTGGGAAAATAACTTCTTTAAGCATTTTAATGGAAGTGTTATGATCAACACTACTAGTTGGAATAGCTTCTACCCACTTAGTGACATAATCAACAGCAACCAAAATATGAGTATACCCATTAGAGGAAGGAAAAGGTCCCATATAGTCAAAACCCCAAACATCAAATGGTTCAACAACAAGTGAATAATTCATAGTCTTTTCCTGACGCTTACCGATATTACCAATTCTTTGGCATTCATCACAAGACAAGACAAACTTACAGGCATCCTTGAAGAGAGTAGGCCAATAAAAACCAGATTGTAATACCTTATGAGCAGTTCTATCTCCAGCATGATGTCCTCCATAAGCTCCGGAATGACATTTCCGTAGGATTTGTTCCTGTTCATGCTTAGGTACACAACGTCTAATAATACCATCTACTCCTTCTTTATAAAGATGTGGGTCATCCCAAAAGTAACGTCTTAAATCATAGAAGAATTTTTTCTTTTGTTGGTATGTGAAACTAGGTGGAGTATATTTAGCAATAATGTAATTAGCATAATCAGCATACCATGGAGTGTTTTGAGAGACAGTTATTGCAGCTAGTTGTTCATCAGGGAAACTATCATCAATAGGTAGTGGGTCATCAAGAATATTTTCTAACCTAGACAAGTTATCAGCTATGGGGTTCTCAGCTCCCTTCCTATCAACGATATGTAAATCAAATTCCTGAAGCAAGAGAACCCACCTAATGAGTCTAGGTTTAGCATCTTTCTTTTCCATAAGATATTTTATAGCAGCATGATCAGTATGAACAATAACTTTGGAATCAACAATGTAAGATCTGAATTTATCACAAGCAAACACGACTGCTAAAAATTCTTTTTCAGTAGTAGCATAATTTCTTAGGTCACTATCTAGAGTTTTGCTACCATAATGGATAACATTTAATTTCTTATCAACTCTTTTTCCTAGAATAGCACCAACCGCATAATCACTAGCATCACACATAATTTCAAAAGGCAAGTTCCAATCAGGTGGTTGAATAATAGGTGCAGTGGTTAAGGCTTTCTTTAGTGTTTCAAAGGCTTCTATGCAATCATCATCAAAAACAAAGGGATAATCCTTTTGTAAAAGATTAGTAAGAGGCCTAGAAATTTTTGAGAAGTCTTTAATAAACCTCCTATAGAAACCAGCGTGGCTAAGGAAACTTCGAATACCTTTGATATCTTTAGGACATGGCATTTTCTCAATTGCATCAACTTTAGCTTGATCCACCTCAATACCTCGTTCGGAGATTTTATGCCCGAAGACAATACCTTCATTAACCATAAAGTGGCACTTCTCCCAATTCAAGACGAGATTAGTTTGTTCACATCTCTGCAAAACTCGATCAAGGTTGCTTAAGCATTAATTAAAAGAAGTTTCGTAAACGGAGAAATCATCCATGAAAACCTCCACAATCGTTTCACAAAAATCAGAGAATATAGCAGTCATACATCTTTGAAAGGTAGCAGGTGCATTGCATAAACCAAAAGGCATACGTCTATAAGCGTAGGTTCCAAAAGGACAGGTAAAGGTGGTTTTCTCTTGATCAGATTGTGACACAGGTATTTGAGAGAAACCAAAATATCCATCCAGGAAACCAAAGTGTGTGTGCTTAGATAATCTTTCAAGCATTTGATCAATAAAAGGCAAGGAATAATGAACTTTTCTAGTGGCTTTATTAAATTTTCTAAAATCAATTACCATCCTATAGCCAGTAACAATTCTCTATGGAATAAGCTCATTTTTATCATTAGGAACAACAGTAATACCTCCTTTCTTAGGGAGACAATGAACGGGACTCACCCATCTACTATCAGCTATAGGATAGATTATACTGTAGGAGATATGCCCTAGAGGCAATAATAAATGTTATTGATTATCTCCCTGTTCATAATTAGGTTTATGTTCCATGCTATAACTGCTATGGTTCTCGAGTCTACAATAACCACGAGGCTCGGAGGAAGACTCATATGCACGTGTGGAATAATAAACGGTAAAATGTATTCCTAGTATGGCCTCTAAGACTAGCTCAAGTGTTGCATGATGGTTCTGTTTTCCTGATCATGGGCATGTCTATGCCAGCAACTTTGAGGGCACAATGTTGGAAGAACATTTGTGTTGAATCGACCCAAATTGATGTTATGCTATGACATACATTCGTCACAAGTTAAATGGTTAATAACACAGAGATGGTTAACGTTTGCATGATTCCTTAGACCATGAGAGTATCGAGTTTCTTCATGCTTGCTTCACGAACTTTGGGGTTTGTTAAACGTCATCCGTAAATGGGTGGCTATTACGGCGGCTTACGGGTTCATGGAAAAGTATGTCAAGTAACTTGATAGCTCAAGATTGGGATTTGCTCCTCCGATGATGGAGAGATATCTCTGGGCCCTCTCGGTGTTACGGTATCCATCATCGTCTGGCCAGACACTTTGTGATTTGATCACGGGGATGCCGGAACACGGGAATGAGAAAAGAGAACAATACCGGTAACGAGGTAACTGGCATAGTGGACAAGTTGTTGATCCACGGGGATGCCAACATATCTCACCTCGGGTATTTGTAACATATCGCGAAGCAACAGGAATAGCACACGGCAACTGGAGGTTCACTCGAATATTCATTCGTGTGGGTATAGGGGTTAATATGGGTGTCCACGGCTCCGATGTTGATCATTGATCGGAAGGGGTTCCGGGTCATGTCTATACTTCACCGAACCTATAGGGTCACACGCTTAAGGGTCATCTATCTGTTGAATACTAGACAGGGAGTCTGAGAGAAATTCACCGAAAACGTTTCCGAGACAACGGAAGAGTTCCGGAGAGAGAACACCGGAAGAGTTTCGGTAAAACCGAAAAGTTGTTTCGGAGTGTACCATTAAGTCAAATTGGTTTCGGCACATGCCTGGAAATTATTGGAGGGTACCAGAATAGTTCTGGTAACTTCTGAGATTTTTCAGAGACAAAAACCGGAAATGTTCCGGACTGTCGGAACCGCTTTAGTTGCTTTTCGCAGATGAAAAACACTAAACCGAAAAGTTGTTTCGGAGTACACCATTAAGTCAAATTGGTTTCGGCACACGCCTGATAATTCTTGGAGGGTGCGAGAATCATTCTGGAAACTTCTGGGAATTTTCCGGAAGAAAAACCGGAAATGTTCCGGAGCTGCCGGAACCGCTTTGTTTGCTTTTCGCAGATGAAAATCACTAATCCGGAATTGTTTCGGAACGCGTCGAAAATTATTTTAGTGGGTACTGGAAATGTTCTAAGCCCACATAAATATTTTCAGTTCGAACGGACGCTGAAAAATGTCGTCGTGAATAGTGAAAGTGCTTTTTGGGTGGCTTCTTGGAGAAGCCACCTTGAGGGCCCTTTGGTATTTTCCCCCTTGGCTTCTTGGAGAAGCCACCCTTGGGCTTGGCCTATAAATAGGGGTGGAGTGGGCTGCCTAAAGATTTACTCTTTCTCACATACAAGTGCCATGCATGATCTGGCTTTCTCTCTCCCTGCCAGCGAAATAGTTTCGTAGAGCCGAAAGGTTGTCTGGGTTCCGGTGGGAACTAGTTCTGGACGGCGAAGCCCTGCCGGATAGATCACACCGTATGTGTGCAACTCTGTAGAGAGATCGTAGTTTCGGTCTTAGTTCGAGAGTGCCTCCCGAAGGGCTGTCCGAGTGACCGTCCGAGTTTCGAAGGTCCTCCCGAAGGGCTGTCCGAGTGACCGTCCGAGTTTCGAAGGTCCTCCCGAAGGGCTGTCTGAGTGACCGTCCGAGTTTCGAAGGTCCTCCCGAAGGGCTGTCCGCGACACCATCCGGGGGACTGTCCGACCGCCTCCCGGAGGGCTGTCCGAGGGGCAGATGATGGTATACATCCTCGCGGTTGGGAGGTTGTAAATCCTAGCTGCGGGGATCCGCACCGCCGATCGTCATCGACTCTACTTCCGCTGCGCTACGAGTCGGTAACGAAAAAGATCAAACCTTGTATGCAGTCTCCATAGTGGTCCTGGGCTGGTGCGTAGGTCGGAAATTTTTGTTTTCTGCTGCGTTACCCAACATATACCTGCTTCCAGAAGCTTTAATATTTCAGTTCTTACCACTTCTTTCATCTTGGGATTCAATCGTCGTTGGTGATCAACAACGGGTTTAGCATCAGGTTCCATATTAATCTTGTGCTGACATAGAGTGGGACTGATGCCCTTAAGATCATTAAGAGTATATCCAATAGCAGCCCGGTGCTTCCTCGGAATTTTCAATAATCTTTCTTCTTCATGTTCTGAAAGGTTACCACTAATAATAACAGGATATATCTTTTTCTCATCGAGATAAGCATACTTCAAAGTGTTAGGCAATTGTTTTAGTTCAAACACAGGATCACCTTTAGGTGGAGGAGGACCTCCAAGAGTTTCATGTCACACCCTGTGTTGTATCACTTTGCTATGCTTTGATTTACAAAATGTGGAACCATTTAAAACTTTTTCAGTGCTTGTGCTTGTTTGAATTGTTGCTTGATTGCTTGTTAAGTTATTTGTGCTTGGCACTCTTAGGTTCTACTCCTCTCTATAGGATTGCGCTTCCGCCCCCGTCAACACCGGGCGATGGACTGCCACCTCCACCTATGACATCTACATGGTGGATATTCCAGCCGATAAGGACGAGCACACACCCGAAAACAATGGCGATAAATCGGGTGAAGAGCCGTCAAGGCACCGGAAACCGCGCAAACGATCAAAGGCAAAAAAGGGAAGGGAAGCCACTGCTGACACCGGGGAAAATGACACCCCGGAAGACCTCGGCGATCCCGATATCCCCGAGCAGCTGCTAGAGGACCAGGAGAGGCCGGAAGATCAGCGCGACCCCGAGGATCTAAATGATTCCAAGGATGACAACTATCCCCCCCCCCCCCCCCCCCGTCGAGGAGGAGGACAGCCTGAAAGCCGAAGACTTCACCGTCCCCGAAAACCTTGAGGATCGGGAATGGTTTAGGCAACAGCTTATAGCCACTGCCCGAAGCCTGAAGGCAAAAGAACGGCAGCTTAAGGCCGAACAGGATACCCTTAATGATAGATGGACGAGGGTCCTATCAGCCAAGGAAGGGTACGGTACCGGTCTATTGGACCAACCCAAGAGCTATCCACGCCGATGGCTGCTGCCGCAGTTTGACGACGAGGTCACTAACACACCGTCTCCCAAGCACACTCCATACGACCAGCCGGACCGCCCTCCCCGAGGACGAGATAGGACGGCTGGCGACGCCAGTTATAGGTCGGCGATACCCCGTGGAAGGGGAAAAGAGCCAATAGAGCCCGAGGACAGGTACGACCTGCGACACGACCTGGATCATAGAACAGGCCGCACGAGATCCATCTACGGATCTAGAGGGTACTCCCCCGATAGACGGGACGGGTACCAGCCTTGGCTCGACTGCAACAACAGAGGTCAGGAACAAAACCGGGCCAGATCAGGCGCCGACTACCGGCGTCACATAGCCCGGGTCAGAGGCGCTGCCCACCCACTGTGCTTCACCGACGAGTTGATGCAGCATCAGTTCCCGGAAGGGTTTAAACCCATGAACATAGAACAATATGACGGGACAACTAACCCAGCAGTGTGGATCGAGGATCTCCTCCTCCACATTCATATGGCACGAGGAGATGATCTCCACGCCATCAAGTATCTGCCCCTAAAACTTAAGGGGCCAGCTTGGCACTGGTTAAACAGCCTCCCCAAAAATTCTATCGGGAGTTGGGAGGATCTCGAGGACGCATTCCGATCTAACTTCCAGGGAACCTATGTACGGCCGCCGGACTCCTCTGATCTAAGCAATGTTGTCCAGAAAGCAGGCGAATCGGCTCGACAATTCTGGAATCGGTTCTTGACCAAGAAGAACCAGATTGTTGATTGCCCAGACGCCGAGGCAATAGCCTCCTTCCGGCACAATATTCGGGACGAATGGCTAGCTCGCCAGCTCGGTCAGGACAAGCCTAGGACCATGTCCGCCCTGGCATCACTCATGACCCGCTTTTGTGCGGGCGAGGACAACTGGCTAGCTAGACGAAGCCACAACCCCGAAGATCCCAGCACTTCCGAACCCCGAGACGGAAACGGGAAACCACGACGCAACAAAAACAAATGCCGGCACACCAACGGTGATGCCGACGACACGGCCGTTAACGCCGGTTTCCGCAACCCAAGATCCGGGCAGCGGAAGAAACCTTCTAAAGGCAATCGTGACGGACCTACCCCGCTGGACAAAATCATGGAAAGGCCTTGCCAGATCCATGGCACCCAAGACAAGCCCGCCACCCACACCAACCGTAACTGTTGGGTGTTTAAACAAGCCAGCAAACTCGCAGCCGAGGAGCAAGGCAAGGGCCCACACAGCGAGGACGATGATGAGCCCCGCGGTCCGAACAATGGAGGAGAGAAGTAGTTCCCTCCAGAGGTAAAAACTGTGAACATGATATACGCCACTCACATACCCAAAAAGGAGAGGAAGCGTGCCCTTCGGGAGGTCTACGCCGTAGAGCCTGTAGCCCCGAAGTTTAACCCATGGTCGGCGTACCCGATCACCTTTGATCGACGAGACCATCCGACCAGTATCCGTCATGGGGGTTCGGCGGCCCTCGTCCTAGACCCCATTATCGATGGGTATCACCTCACTAAAGTCCTAATGGACGGAGGAAGTAGCCTCAATCTGATTTACTCAGACACGGTGAAAAAGATGGGTATAGATCCATCAAGGATCAAACCTAGCAACACTACCTTTAAAGGAGTGATCCCAGGCGTTGAAGCTCGGTGCACGGGCTCTGTGAGCTTGGAAGTAGTGTTCGGTTCGCCCGATAACTTCCGTAGCGAGGACTTGATCTTCGACATTGTCCCTTTCCGCAGCGGTTATCACGCCCTGCTGGGCCGTACAGCGTTCGCTCGCTTTAACGCCGTCCCACACTACGCATACCTCAAGCTCAAGATGCCCGGGCCCAAGGGGGTCATTACTGTTTAACGGCAACACAGAGCGTTCCCTCCGAACTGAGGAACATGCATTGGCCCTGGCGGCCGAATTCCATTACGAGGACGATCGGCCAACACCGAAATCTGCCATAAAGGCACGTAAGGTCGAAAAACGAGCTCGGTCTCAGTTCGAACTCCCGGAATCTTCTTCTCCCCAGAAATAGGGACATGCTCCACATTGCACAGCCCTAGCGCCCGTCAAACATGTGTCAAGACGGCACAACTTTGCACTCAAGATTCCATGGGCAGTAGTGGGGAACAACTATCAAAGGGAAAGTGTTCGGCTAGACCGAACTACCTCAGGTACCATCAAGGACCTGCTAAAGCGTAAAGCTCATCCATACTTCGGCGACTTCTCAAGATCTTCTCCCCAAGGTCCGCTCGCCGATACCAATCACCCTTAAAGGAATGCAACTCCCTAGGAGACACAGGAGCAGACAGGCGACAGGGCACATCGAAGACGTCAAGCCACCCATCGAAGACCCCTGGTACAACCTCTCCTTTGTAAGCTTTATATTTCATCTTCAAATACCTGTAAACAGTTGCTTCGGCAATTTGAGTTATAAGAATTATTGAGCAAATAAAAGACCATTACACATGGCCTTTTCGCTGTACTTTATGCTACATACTCTGTTCTTCCCTCATCAACGCTTCTTGCGAAATTGTTCGGTATATATTACGATGCAACCGGCTAATAGAACGGGGGATTGAATTTAAAATATCACCCTAAGCATCACCCTGACACAATTGATCATGTGTTTGGCATCTTGGATTTTGCTTTATATGCATCGGATCCGAACTATGTCTTGGGTCAATAGTTGGGTTGCCTGGCTCCTGTATTTGCCCTCTTATGTTCCGCTCGTTCGGCTAAAAGGGCAAAGGGAGAACCACTGCGATTGTTCTTCCAGCTCGCCTGGTCAAGCACCTCAGGGGAGAAAGCCGAAAACTGACTGTCATAGTAAGCGAGAACCGGTCTGCAAATCCGAGCATAAGTGTCATTCTAAAAAATCGATAGAGGTTATTCCGTGTCATACGATGGGTTTCGTACTTGTACACACCATGTGATGCTGGCTTTAGCCTCCGTACATCCGAACATCACAAAACACTAGGGGCTAGTCATCAGCCCCCGCGTTTTTTAAGCTCCTACGGCTAAGTGAAAGCGATAAAGCATCATAGTCCGATTGCCTTGTTCCCCTCGCACTACCGCCTTCGGGCACCGATACCTCGGCTAAGGGTCACAGTGTGGAGGCAGAAACACCTCGCGTAGTATCTACGTGGGGGCTGAAGCCGACGACTCACAACTTTCAGATAAAACGGCCACATGGGAGTCACAATAAATACACAACTCAAAAGACATGACAAACCATGCAGCCTCATTATAAAGCGTTAAACAGTCTTCGGACATATTACAGCACGCTCATTCATAAAAAACATCCTTAGAGCATTGGGCCTCTATCGCCCGAGCACCCTCCATCACTGCGGAGAAGTATTGCTCGGGGCGCCTATGCTCCTTTCCAGGGGGCGGAGGTGCAGTGGCCATCTCGGTCGGCTTGAGCTTCGGCCAGTGCATCATGGTCCTTGCAAAGGCTATCCGAGCTCCCTCGATGCATGTAGAACGCTTTAAAGCGTCAATCC
Organism: Elymus sibiricus; assembly: GCA_039707655.1. Classification (NCBI taxonomy): domain Eukaryota; kingdom Viridiplantae; phylum Streptophyta; class Magnoliopsida; order Poales; family Poaceae; genus Elymus; species Elymus sibiricus. The sequence goes on from CM077675.1 coordinate 286,094,192, forward strand.
AAGGCGCAGCATTGCATAGTTTCTGCACCAAGCCGAAGTAACTGCTCAGCAGCGGCTCTGTAGGCCACAACCAGATACAGAGATTCGCCATGGCCGGCTCCACCATCCTGTGCAGCTCCATCAGTTGCTTCATCTCCTCGATCAGAAGAGGAGAGCGCTCCGGGGCTTCAAACTGTGCCCAGAATAGCCGAGCCTCATCGTCCTCATCCCGCAAAGCATAGAATTTGTTCGCATCCGCTGCACTCCTTCGGAGGTCCGAACAGGCGCCTGAGGAACGCCACACCTGGGTGAGCAATGCAAACCTGCTACCACCAAAGGCACACTGTAGTAAATACGGCTTACCATCCATGACCGCCTTGACTTGGCGGACTTCTTCTTCGAAGAACCACCTGTCCACCCGCCCCTTTTTGAGCTCGGATTTCAGTGTGGACAGCTCGGTGGCCTGCTCTTTGCCTTTCTGCTCAAGGGCCTCGCACTTCGTGCTAGCATCCTTGAGCTCCTGCTGCACCTCCTCCACCCGGGCCTCATGCTTATCGCTCGTACTTTTTAATGCGGATAGTGCGGCTGCTGCTTGTTCGGCTGCCGCCTTCTCATCCGCGGCCTCCTGCTTCATCTTCTTTAGCTCGGCCTTGAGGTTCTCAACCTCCGCAGCCGAAGCCGTGGAAGCAATAAATAAATAATTACACTGGGTTACCAGTGTGGATCACTAACGATAGACAGCCCGGATATTACAATTTGGCTTACCTTGCGCCTCGTCGAACCTCTTGTTCAGGCTAGCAAGCTCCTCTTCGGAGATCTTGAGCTTCCGATTTAGCTCGGCAAGCTCCGCAGCATTAACGGCCGCCGCCGATGACGAGGCCTACAACAAATAAATACATTTCAGGTATATGTGTTCAAACCCCCGAACTGTCAAGAATACGACCCTGTGCTCAGTCCTCTTAAGGGCTTTTGGAACAGTGCGGGACAAATGGTGCCTTGTGCATCGTTGGTCACTCTTGGGTATTTGACTCCCGGGTGAGTTTTTTTCCGAACTCACCCAGGGCTCGGGGGCTACTATATATATAAATATAGCACAAACTTAATAAAATTAAATTTTTTGGGAAAAGGGTATTACATGGCTCACCTTGAAGCCCGTCAAGAGACCATTGAAGGCCTCTTTCAGTCCGCTATCAACGGACTGAATGACTTGCAAAACCGAACCCATAAGAGTGCGGTGATCCTCGGAGATGGAGGCGCTTGATAGAGCCTCCTCCATCATGACCGGCCACCCAGTCATGGGTGGCACCGGTGGTGACCGGCCAACCCGATCTCTGACTGGGGATTGAGCCGGTAGCTCCGGAGGCACAGTGCGCTCCGGAGATGTCCTCGGAGGGGACTGGATATTCCTCCGTCCTCCCTCCTCAGCGGCCAGGAGAGTTTCCTCCCCCTGGTCTTTGGTGGTCGAGGCATTAACCTCGGCCATGACATCATCACCCACGCCGCCTGTGTTCGGTTCTGAAGGAGCCTGGCGCGATGACACCTCCGCGGCCTCTTTCGAAGCCCCTGGAGGTGTGGGGTGTGACGCGGTCCCACTCTCCGCCAACTCGGCGGGTGGAGACTCCCCATCCGATATTTGGTCGGTGGGGAGAACGCATGGTGGGCTGCAGATTAAAAGGCATTTGCCCATTTAAGACATTAAAAGCTTCACATAAATGACCCAGGGGGTCTTCGGACTCATACCTTTGGGCTGAGGGCTTGACCCTTAGGTTCCTTTGGGGAACCTTCTCAAAGTCCTTGGACTCAGCGTCGGAGTCCGAGCTGTCGTCGGCCAGGATTAACCTCGGCTGACACGCCCTCTTTGGGGCAGGAGGAGGTAGATCCTCCGCGGCGTCCGGCGACGTCGCCCTCTTTCTTGTGAGGGGGGAATCGCCTTTCCCCCCGTCTTCATGCTCCTCCTCATGAGTAGAGGAGGCATGGATTTCCTCGGACATAGTGGCCGGCAGGTCCCTTATGCGGAGGCCTTCTCTGGTCTTCTTCTTCTTCTCCTTCTTCTCTGGCGCCGTGTACGGCACCACGACGAGCATCGCCGTCAACGAATCCGACCTGGGGTCTTCGGGCTGTGGGGCCGGGCAGTTAATTTCCGCGGCCTTGCCCAACCATTTCTGTAAAGACAAGAGGGAGGTTGTTCAGCTATTTGTCAGACAACAGGGCCGAAGTATTAAAATTATATCATACCTGGGTGGGAGGGTTATCGGCGCTTAGGCCCGAGTCCTCTTCCTTGACTGGCCAGCTCTTTTGGGGCTTGAATAATGCCTTCCACAACTTTTGGTGGGTAGTGCGGAAGAGTTGGCGCACGGTAGGCTCGTCCTCGAGCTGATAAGCCCACATTGGGGAGGCCCGGTGCTGGCAGGGAAGAAGACGGCGTCGGAGCATGACCTGGACCACATTAACCAACTCGATCTTGGCTGCGACCATCAAGGAAATGCGCTTCTGCAGCGATTTTTCCTCTGCGTCCGACCCCCAGTCAAGGCCCTTCCTGAGCCACGAGGTTAATCTCGCAGGAGGTCCAGATCTGAACTCGGCAGGTGCCACCCAGCCCTCGTCCCTTGGTTCGGTGATATAGAACCATTCCTTCTGCCAGATCTTGATTGTATCGATGAAGGTACCGGCCAGCCACTCGACGCGGGGAGCTTACTGATTACCACCCCTCCGCAGTCTGCGTGCTCACCCGCGACTGTCTTCGGCTTGACATTGAATACCTTGAGCCACAGGCCGAAGTGCGGCTCGACCCGCAGGAAGGCTTCGCAGACAATGATGAATGCTGAAATATGCATGAAGGAGTTCGGGGGAAGATCGTGGAAATCCAGCCCGTAGAAGAACATAAGGCCCCTGACAAAGGGGTGGAGCGGAAAGCCCAGTGCCCGGATGAAATGGGGGACGAACACCACCCTCTCACCTGGCCTAGGGGTGGGGACCACCTGGTTCGCCTCTGGAGTGCGGTGGAAGACATTGGCGGGGAGGTAGCCGGCGAGCTTTAACTCCCGGATGTCCTTGTCGGTGACCGTGGAGGCCTCCCACTTGCCCATAGAGCCTGAACTTGCCATGGCTAAGCTCGGAGGAGAAGTTGAGGAAGAACTGGATCTGGGCTCTTGGAGCTTGGGGAGATTGAGGAAGCGAGGGATGCAAATCGGGAGTGTGAATAGGCCTTGAGGGTTTTCCACCCCTTTTATGGTACTGTAATACCAATAGCCTCCCTTTTACTGCGCCGCAGGCTTCGCCACTTCCGAAATATCCGTGCCGTTACGCACGTGTGAGAAAACCTAGGGCATTAATCATAGCTCGTGTGAAACAAAGCACGATCTGTACATTGATGAGCCATGCCAATGTAAAAACGGCCTCGAACCGCGAATCAAGTTTTCATAACTGGTTCAGCGTTCGTGATAGGCCATGATCCTTCGTCAAAAAGGCTGTCAGAAACACTGTTTACACTTTGACGATTGGCCTTCGGGGCTAAGCAACTCATGGCGTCCGGACGATCGTATGATCAGAAAAATTATGCGTCATCGGAAGCTGGACTAGTCTCAACCGATCATTAATGAGGAAGAAGAACTCACCCCGCAAGCCAAAGACTCCGATCACGTGGAACCGACAGTGATGTGACCCTTGGCGTTGGGGGCTAGTTCGGGGGCTACTGCGGGAGTCCTGGACTAAGGGGTCCTTGGGCCGCTGGCCTATCTCCCAATAGGCCGGCCTGGTGGGCCGCTCTCTGACTATCGCAGGAAGGTCCGGATACGCCACGACCCCGTGTTCTAGAAGGAAGTCTCGAAGGCGCGTCGTGCACTCCAAGTCAAGATGAGGAAATCGGCATCTCCATCCCTGGCGGGAGACCTATCATGTGTAAACACTAGGTACCCCCCGGTGTCTATATAAACCGGGAGGGTTTTAGATTGTAGGGCAGAGAAACTCATCTAGGGTTTTAGCTATTCGATCTCATGGTAGATCAACTCTGTAACCTTCATACACATCAATATAATCAAGCAGGACGTAGGGTTTTACCTCCATAGAAGGGCCCGAACCTGGGTAAACATCGTCTCCTTCGTCCCCTGTTACCATCGATCCTAGACTCACAGCTCGGGACCCCTTACCCGAGATCCGTCGGTTTTGACACCGACACTAGGCGTGCTGGGTTGCCTTGTCACCTCCTTGTGTGTCTTCTGGTCCTCCCTCAAAGCTTCGGGGGTCTCTTATGTTTCATAAAAAATCACCAAAAAGCTTTGGGCGATTCCGAGAACTTTTATTTTCTACGTAGAAAACAACACCAGGTAATTTTGCTGAACACAACATCAGTCTGGATTAGTTCCATTTAAATCATATAAAAGTGCATCAAAACCATACAAAACTGTTGTAAACATGGCACGAATACTTTACAAATTATTGATACGTTGGAGACGTATCATACATTATCATCATGTGTTGTCCTATGGGGTCCACTTGTCATTAGAAGAAATGAAAAAACATGTTTCTTCCTATCTTCACCACTCCGCCGCAAATTTGGTTCACCAGCAAGCCATCGCCCGTCCCATGGCCGAGGCAAATGCCGATGTCGCCGTTGCCCAAGTAGACGTAGAGGCCACCGTTGCTACGGCCAGGTGGACGCAGAGGCCGCTGCTCACTGGTCACCCTCACCCGCATCCTCCGCTGGGTTAACCTCCTCTCCAAGATCGGATCGTCTTCACCTGCGTCATTCCCAGTGACAGCAGGCAGCTGGTGCGCCGGAAGAGGGAGCAGCAACCCGCCCCCATCCAGCTCTGCGCGCCAGGCCGCTGCGCCGCCGCGTCCTAGGGCCTTCTTCTGCTCCCTCTTCGTCGATGGCGGCAAGAACATAATGCCCCGCTTGCTCCAGACCCCGCTTGCCGCCTGCCGGGGGCGCCGTCCCGCCCCCGGCCGAGGGGCGGCCTTCCGCCACGCGCCAGTGAGAGGATTGAATGCCCCCTTATGGGTTTATCTTGACGGAGCTGGCGCTCGGCCCCTCGGACCAGTCGCCGACAATGTATAGCTCGTCCCTGATGCCGGCGCGTGGCTCGACCCCGAACAGGAACGGCCACGGCGAGCGCGAGGTCTTCCCGACGCAGGCGCAACAGCTATGGCGTGAGACAGTGAGGTCTCTCCGGTGCTTTTACATGCAGCGCGCGGCCAGGATCTAGCCGGCTCAGCACCATCTGCCTCCGTGGATCTCGTTCCCGCCTGCCGGTGTACTGCACGTGGACTGCTCGATAAAATGACGAAAAAAGGAAGTGGTTCTAGAGAAAGAGAGGAGTGTTACGCTGTCAAGCGTGCCCTACGCCCAACAAAACGATTCGATGTAACGGTGTTAGAGATTTGTGCCGCATCAACTTGATGGACAGGCCTCATCTGTCATCTCAATCGAGTCAAATCTGTCGATCAATGTTTTTTGCAAATATATTACGGTAGACATTGTGTTTTCCATCAAACAAATGTATCGTGGTGTTTTGTGCTAACCTAGCTTTCAAAATAATGGTTTCCTGCCATTTACTCGTCAAACACTGCATGACGTAGATCAGCCCCGGCGACGATGCCTTTTTTTCGAGAGCACGCAAATCGCGTGCCATATTTTTATAGAAGAGAGCAAGACATTTACAAGATTCCTCACGCTGGTGCAAACACCAACGTAGGTACACCGAAAGAAAAGAAAAGCATCTCAAAAAAGGATAGATATCTACATTCTCACGAATCTATCTAAGCCGCCCACACCTTTGCGCGCAATGTACCATTGCTTCAACTCCGTCAAGATGGTCTCCACCAGGTCGAGGACACCCAGTTGCTACTCTGTGCGGTTGAAGACTCTTGCGTTCCTCTGTTTCCACAAGAGCCACGCAGTACAAACCACAAAAGAATCAAATCCTTTCTTACTGTCGCGCGTAAAAGTGGAGCGCGTCCTAAGCCACCACTCCTCTAAAGTTTCCTCCTCAGTCGGCCTGTCAATGGGTAGATGCAAAGTGTCCAAGCGGATGTGCCAAACCTCACGCGCGTAAACGCATCTCATGAGGATGTGATCAACGTTGTCCTCTTTCTTGTGCTCAAGTGAAACATGGCGATGGCGAGTCCTGGAGACCGAATCTCGCACGACGATCAGAGGTCTAGAGCCGATATTGGGTAGCCAGCCAGGTGAAGATCTTGACCTTGAGCGGGGCGAAGTTCCTCCAGATGCATATGGCGGTGGGTGAGCACTGTCTTCCTACACACAATCTGTCATAAGTGGTCTTGGCCGAGTAGCTATTGGAAGCAGCAGAAGGCCACGAGAAGGTGTCAGGCTCGTTCAAGTCTCGCTGCATCGTGGCAATGGCATGCCTAAGATGCATCAGCTGAAGGTGGGCCTGAAAGGAGAGCGGCCCGATCACGTCATTCATCCAAAGTTCATTTGTCGTGGCCTGCTCCACGGTACGATGGTTGATGTCTCGCTTGCCCACTAGAGCATGAATAAGTGGTGCAATGTCCCTAATAGAGAATCCGTGGATCCAACGATCGTGCCAGAAAAGGATTATGTTTCCTCTCCCCACCAAGATGTTGACAAGGCTGTCTAAAACTTCCCTCGCCTCGGGATCAACCATCACTCCTAGCCCTTGCCAAGGCCTATCAGGATCTGTTCTTCTCAGCCACTCCCATCTCACTCTAAGTGTCAGCCCCTGAAGCTTAAGATTTTTCACTCCAAGCCCACCGTAGCATGTGGGTTGGCAGATTTTGCTCCATGCCACCAGGCACTGACCTCCATTGGCTTTGACCTTGCCCGCCCAAAAGAACGCTCTCATCCACCCATTAATATCTTCATAGACCCAATCCCGAGCCTCCAGAATCAGCAGTTGATGCACTGGCCTGGCCGCAATGACAGATTTGACTAGCACCAGTCTGCTCGAGCGTTGAAGAAAGCCTCGCTGCCAAGCCGGAATGAACATCCTCACCAAGTCCAGGAGTGGTTGCCAGTCCGGCTTCGTTAAGCTTTTTATGCTTAGCTGCAATCCCAAGTAGCGACAGGGGAATTCCTTTAAGGGGCATTGTAGTATGTCAGTAACTCTCTGACGATCCTCCGGCTCTCCATGTATCAAGGTGGCAGAAGATTTCCTGTAGTTGACTCTAAGGCCAGATGCCTCCCCAAAGACTTGCAGCGCTTCTCTGATAAAGAGGAGGTCCAAGGAGGATGGCCTGGCAAAGAAAGCCACATCATCGGCATAAATGGACAGGCGCTGGTGAGCAGAGATGCCTCGGAACTTGCTGAGAACACCAATCTCCATGGCACGGGCGATGATTGCAGTCAGACCCTCCATCGCAATAACAAACAAGAGGGGAGAGAGGATCACCTTGTCGAAGCCCTTGTGCGTGAATAATTCTTCTAGACGACCATCCATTGATGATAATCTTCGCCGAGGCCGTCTGAAGGAGGATCGAGAGCCATTTAATCCACCGAGGCCCAAAACCTTTGGCCCGTAACACCTCAAATAGAAAGGGCGAGGAGAGGGAGTCGAAAGCCCGTGAGATGTCAAGCTTGCAGAACACACCTGGGCTCTTCCTAGAATGTATCTTCTGTGCCACTTGTCGGACCAGCAGAAAGTTATCATGCAAACTCCGATCCTGGATGAAAGCCGACTCGTTGATCGCCACAATCTCCTTCATACGCGGCCTAACTCTGGATGTCATTACTTTCGCAAACAGCTTGGACATGCTGTGAGGAAGGCTAATTTGCCTAAAGTCGTCAACAGTCTCCGCGTCCGATTTCTTGGGGATGAGGACCATAAGTGCACGGTTGAACTTGCCAAAACCTCGACCGTCTCAAAAAAGCCTTTCTAGTTTAAGCTCTACATTTCTAAATATTATGGTAGTTCGACCGCGGAATTTTTTTGTTTCATCCCACAAAGAGCTTGAGCATAGCCGCCATGATGTCGTTTTTGATGATGGGCCAAGCGTGTTGGTGGAAAGCTCCAATGAAACCATCCGGATCAGGCACGCGATCATGATGGAGCTCGCCATGATACCTTGAAGAAGGAAAATGATACACACGGTGTCGCCTGACCCCGGCTGGAGAGAGCTGGATTAGAGATTTCGCTAGGGGCACTGAATGAATGCATGAGGAAAGAGATCGAGCAGCGCGAAAAGGGACGTCTCATGGGCAGTAGTAATTCAGTTATCTCGGACGAATTAGCCGAGCGAGAGTGCAAGTAAAAAAGCTTCTCCTTTGTCGTTCAAGAAAAAAAAAATACTCTGATGATCGGCCGGGCGACTCACTCGAGTCGATCGCTTTTGCATGTAAACTTTGGCAAAGGAAAGGAAGAAAAAAAAGGCGGCGAGATGAGTGCGAAACGATCAAGGCCGGTGGCACGCACGCCTCCGACAAAACCCAATCCTGCGCGAGTCTCATGCATGATGCATCCATCCATCCATAGGGCTGCCTGGAAGTGGCGGGAACTTTCCTGCATGTGTTCTTCCCCCTCCTCTGCTTTTTGGCCACGCCATTCATTATCTGGCCACTCGATTCACCCCTATCTGGAGGTCCAAAAGCTGCAAAACACCCCCATCATTTCCTCTCAAGAAGAAAATCAACAGCCTCACTCGTTTTCACATCTTCATTCACACAAGTATCCATCTAGCTACTGATCCTTGTTACTTGTAGTTGGTTTTCGGCCTGGTTTAAAAAAAATTGTTGGATTTCATCCACGGATCAATCACATCAATAAATATCATGAACACACGTGATAAACACTTTTAGTCAAGGATGCATCTCGCATCCTCTAATTCCTCTCTTTATTGCTTTTATTATGTTTTCATCCGGTGTTACAAAACTGCTGCAAGCTGTATATATATACACAACCAGCCGACCCTCCCAAACCTATATGGAATCCATCTCCAAACACACACACGGACACGTTCAAGTCCTAAACACAACTCCTACTGCTAAACGGACGAGCAAGCCGATTCCAATACACGTACTACTCCACCATACGCTAGATTTACAACCTAAATTACCTACTAGTACTAGACTCACGCACGTATAACCTGTCCAAATTTTCCACTTGCCTATTACCAGTTTGGATTATCCTAACATTTACCCCCTAATTCGAACATCTAACTTTTTACTCCCTCCGTCCCAAAATAACTGTCTCAACTTTGTACTAACTCTAGAGACACTTATTTTGGGACGGAGGAAGTATTAGACGAGACACGCAGACGGCCACCTCTTCATCATGTCACGTCAATTGCCTCCGGTAACGCGACTTACCGAACCGCGACTTCTTTGTTCTTCAACAATGGCCATCACTTCATCTTCATCTTTTCTTTTTCCCGACGACTTATAGATTGAGACCAACGATTATCCGGACTAACAGCCAGGCTGCCACATCTTAGCATGCTACATGCAGACTAAACTCATAGCCTCATGCAAGAACTCAACTTAACTAGTGCGCGTCGATCTTCACGTTGATCTTCGTCTTCACAACGGCTTCTTGCACAAGGGGAGACACATCTCATCACCCGCCACATCTTCTCATTGTCATCGATGCCACATCTTACCAAGCGACACCTCTTGTCCAGCGGGAACACCAATCGTCCTATACGTTCAACTCAACTTTACCGTATATGAACTCGCCGGAACTCCTTAATTACGAATGGAAACGCAAGGCACAATTTCCTTTTTCCATCCACTCTCGCTCTCAATTCTTCTCCGCCAGTGATGCATCTCAACTTCACTAGAAGACTCACACACCTGAGCTCTTGGACGCACCTTACAAGAACTCACGTGCACACCTTGACGACAGCTCGCAAGTTCGTCATCACCACCTTGCACCCTCAACGATAATCTTGATGAGCTACTCAGTGCCAATTCGAGACCTCTTTGTCGCCGCACCACCCGATGACTATATCGGCCACTCCTCGTCGCTACACCAGGGACTGTATCGCCCGCCCCGAGGGGCTAGTAGGGCTCGCGTCCCCGGGACAAGCGCAACTTCACTTAGATCTTTCCCTAGATACCAATTGTTAGGTTTCGCCCACGGATCGATCACATCAACAAATATCACGAACACACGCGATAAACACTTTTAGCCAAGGATGCATCTCGCACCCTCTAGTTCCTCTCTTTATTGCTTTTATTTATGTTTTGTTCCGGTGTTACAAAACTGCTGCAAGTTGTGTATATATATACACAACCAGACGACCCTCCTAAACCTATATGGAATCCGCCTCCAAACACGCACATGGACACGTTCAAGTCCTAAACACAACTCCTCTGCTAAACGGACGAGCAAGCCTATTCCAATACACGTACTACTCCACCACACGTAGATGTACAATCCCAACACCTGGTTTAAATCTTCTTGAAGGCGAATTTAGGTTTCTATTTATTTTTTAGGACCAGGTTTTCCTTGTACTCACGCATTTATTGAGGACTAGGCTTGATGTGTAACCAAGATTAAAAATCCTAGTACTCATACATAAAAGGTTGTACGCATCCTTAGTTGGTGCAGAGGCCGGGGAAGTGAAATTCTTTCCCAATTTTATGACAAAATTTTGCTCCCCATTAGTTCTACTTCGGTGACCCCCGCGTCGCTCCCGCACCGGGCGACTTGGGCGGGCTGCAACCCTAGCCGCCGCCGAGCTCCGATCTACTCCCTCCTATCCTCCCGTCGCCGCCGCATGACGCCACCGGGCAAAGCTCAGGGGCAGATGGCGGTGGCGAGGATCTCTCCTTCTCTCCCACGGCTTGGGGTGGGGCGGGGCCCCCGGCGTGTGGAGGTGCGGCTGGTCGGGTCCCGCGGCGCGGTAGCCGTCCCTGCCTCGCGGCGGAGCGGGCGGCTCTGCGGCTGGTCGGATCTCGGATCGGAAGCGGCGGCATGGAGGGCCTGGTGGATGGATCGGCTGTACGTGAGGTCTGGCCTCCGGTCAGATTTGATCTGGCTGGTTCAGCCTGCTCCATGCGTGGCGGCGGTGTTTGGTGGCGGTCCTGTGCACACGAGGCTGGATGGAGGTTCCTCGAGCGGATCCGGATGAAAACCCTACTCTTGGCTCGTTTCCAAGGAGGGCGATGGCGATGTTTTCTGCGTCATCCCCTTCTTGAAGGCATCGTCGTGGAGAAGCTCTAGACCCCTATTTGCCACCTCCGGGCAAACCCTAGATCGGTTGATCGGATGACGGCGACGCTCTTGTGCCGTATCCCTCTTGGGGGCATCAATCTTGGAGGTATGCATAGGCTCGAGGGACCAATGGACGGCATCTGTGGTGAAGCGGCGTTCCATGTGACACATCGACAACGTGGAGTCTCGATGGCGTGGCGCGGCAGGGCCTCGGCGAAGGATGTGTGATGATGGACGCGCGTAGGGAGGAGGTGTTGTCTGGCGCCGTAGTGGCGTCGACAACAGGCCTGGCAAGGTCGATGCATCAGTATCTGCTCTGAAGATGGGTCGATGGAAGACGGCGGCGACGACCTATGAGTGCGTCGGACCGGTTTGTGCCTCAAACCTGGTATGTGGCTTGGTTGGGGCTTCCGGCTTTAGATGATATGCTTCGGTGAGAGGTCTGGGTATTCGACTCATACTTTCTGCACCCCTTCATCAATGGATAGGAGTAGCGACAGATGTTGCCAAAATGGCGGCTTCAGACATATTGACGTATTATTTTATAACGTCTTTGTAAATAATTAATAAAGTGGCTGCATGCATCTTCCAGATGCAGAGGCCAGGGGTTATCCTCCTTCTCAAAAAAAAAACACGTAGTATAACCTGTCCAAATTTTCCACTTGCCTATTACCAATTTGGATTATCCTAACAAAATTCAGAAAACGATGATTAGGATATCCATTTTATCTGTACTTTACTTTTACTCTATTTTTAAGATTAGGTTCCCATAGTTATAATGAAAATAAGGGGGGAAATTGTGTCGAGTCCAGAATACTCTGTGTTTTGTACCCTAGTCAATAGTACATGCGCCTAGCTGTTGTGTTGTGTTACATCATGCTTAGCGTTTGTTGCATCACAAAGCAACACATATACGGTCATCATTACATTTTAGTGCTGGCTACCGGATGTAGCGAGGTTGTTAGATAGACATCACACCTTTTTGTTCCATGGAAAGATTATATCTTTTCTTTTTTTATCAGCACTCACTCACCTCGGGAATGAAGATTCATTAGCACTGCCTTTTCGGATTTGTTTAGTCTTGGCACACAAGGAATTGGAAAGTTGATGCATGTGAGCTTCTAATATCATCACCTTTTACCTAGATAGCCCTTTCACTTACCTAATGCTCTTTTTACTCCTACTTTACAAGAAATCATTGTAGTTATTTTTCTTTTTCTTAAAAAAACATTGTAGTAATTAGGCGGCAATCACAGTAATAATATATTTTTTTGACGAGCAAGGCAGGAGCTCTGCCGATTTCATTAAGAGAGAAAACAAATACAAAATTGACCAGTTTATAAAGAAAACGAGACCGAAAACCAACATGAACCACTTCAACAACAATGCAAACAGCCAAACACCACCTAACACGACCACGATCCGGAGCGATTATAAGCAAGATCTTCAGAGACGCCTCCAAGAAGGAAAAACGACGCCCGAGGACGCCGCCGTCACCAGCATCGACCCTCGTCGATCAATAAGCTTTCGCCCAGATCCGCGAACGACCGCCCCGCCGAACATTGGGAAAAGGTCCGGCCTAGCCAACAGCCTCCAACGTCGCTCCTCGCCGATCGGCCACAATTCAGTGTGAAGAAGTACTCTTCAACGATGCCTCCCAGAGGAGGAGGACGCCCAAGGACGCCAACATCATCAGCAACAACGACCCCCGTCGAAGGACAAGGCTTTCGCCCAGAGCCTTATGCCTCACCACCGCTGACCCAGGGGAGAAACCAGGCCACTACGAATATCAACAATGGTGAACCAAACCAAAGGAAGAAGAACGCCATGGCCTCCACAAGACCCTGAACATGGCTACCTGCAACAGCGCCGACACCACCACCGCAAACCCCGCTGGACAGAGTCACTAGCACCACCGCGCGCCCACCGTCCCGAGGCCACCGTCCTGAGAGCCAGCCGAGAGCCGCCCTCCTACGCCGTCATGACGCACGCCTTGCCACTGCAACTGCCGGAGATGGGAAGGTGAATCAGGCCAAGAGGCCAGGCCCAGCCACAACCCACACAGACGCAGCACCATTGCTCCCGCATCATGACCTCCACCACCGGCGCTCCAAAGGAAACGCCAGCCTCTGAGGACGGGGGAGACCAGATCCAGCGATGCGCGGCGCGATCCGGCCGCCACCTACCTGGAGACGCCCCCCCCCCACACACACACACCAAGCGCAGCTGGCCGCCGCCCGCGCAGCCTAGAATGGCCCTAGCCGCCGCAACCAGCCGACGAGATCCGGGCACACTGCCCCGATCCGTAGCCAACCACCACGTCGCAACGCCTCCGCCGCGACACTACTAGGAGAAACCTTATAGGCAGGACACTATCAGTAGCGCTGGAAAGTAACAGGCGCTGCTAGTAATTACCAGTAGCGCTGGATTTTGGCAGCGCTACAAGTAAAGACTTATCAGTAGCGCTGGAAGCAAAAAGAGCGCTACTGCTAAGGGGGACCCGACGAGCCCACCGACACTGTTGGTAGTAGCAGCGCTGTCTAGAATACAGCGCTACTACTAAGATTTTAGTAGTAGCGCTTTTTTCCGTGGAACCGCTACTGCTAATGGGCCCCACTTAATAGTAGCGCTCTTTCTGCAAAGCGCTACTACTAAGTAACATAGCAGTAGCGCTTGTTGAAAAACAGCGCTACTACTATGTGTGGCTGGTGCCACCTTTTCACCCCCCTCCCCCTCCTCCCCCCCCTTTGCCCTCTCTCCCCCTCCTTTCCCCTCTCCCCTCACCATTGTTGCCCTTCTTCTCTCTTCCTCCTACCTCTCTTCTCTCCCCATTAATGCCCCCTCCACCATAACTCTCCTCCATAAATGGCCTTCTCATCTCTAGCTAGCTCCATAAATGCCCCCTACCTCATTTATTTGGCTCTCCCTCCATTCCATTAGATATAGATCTAGCTAGCTCATCTCTCTCCCTCTCCATTAGTTACCTAGAGTCATCTCTCCTCCCCAACAACTAGATCTAGCTAGCTATTTAGCCATCCACACTTTCGATCCCTATAGGTAGCGAAAGGCCTCATCCGGTCGATCGGTCTCTCGCGGGAGATAGACGAGTAAAAAGTTGTTCATTTCAAGAATGGGAATATGTGTGTGAATGGGAATATGTGTGTTTGGGATATGGAGAGATTTGTGCGAGTGACATGCCCCCGAGTTGCTTATGTTTTGCCGAAATGTCGATTTATTTCTGTTTCGGTGAATTTCGAGCAAACTCGATATGTCCTATTTTTAGGCAAGGTCATGCCTAATATTTATATGACTTTGATGCATGCATGCATTTTGTTTATAACCCTTTTGCTTGTTATACCGTGCATGCAGTCGGTCATGAAGGTGAGTGGATGGAAGGTGGAGCGATACATGCAATCCGCGGTGATGGACATGCATGCAAATAATCGGACTAGGATTAGATGTCCGTGTACAAGATGCAAAGAAGGAGTCCTTTTGGACCCTTTTGATCGTGGCAGGTTGAAGGCGCACCTGCTGATGAATGGTTTCATGGATGGCTATACTCGGTGGATAAGTGAAGATGATGATGATGAGGACGTCCACATGGCAGGGAATAACGACATGGGGCTAGACGAAGAGATGACCGATCGACACGAAGACGATGGCGCCGGACATGGCGGCGGGGAAGAGTTAAATGACGGCGGCTGAGAAGATTCCGGACACGGCAAAGCAGAGTCCGGACATGGAGGAGAAGAGGCGGCGGTCACGCCGCAGTCTTCGACGCTACTAAGTGCAGTCGTGCAGGACCCTCATGTTCGAGACCTCCTTCGCAAGAGTACGACTAGCGAGAGAGCTGCTTCTAGAGAGGAGGCCAAGCTGGCGCAACTTGAAGTAGACTCGAAGACTCCATTGTATGACGGTTGTGATCCCGAGGTGACCCGCTTGAGTTTCACGCTCGAACTTCTAAAGACGAAGGCCAAAAACAAATGGACAGACAAAAGCCTCGATGAGCATTTGAAGTATCTACATAATAAAGTTCTTCCCGCGGGGAACCTGTGTCCTACTAGTGTCGATGAGGCCAAGAAAATCGTTTGCCCTTTTGATTTGCCGCACATTAGGTACCACGCATGCATCAACGATTGCATCATTTATCGGGGGGAGCACGCGGAAAAAACTAGCTGTTCAGTGTGCAATGCTTCTCGATACAAGAAGGCAGGAAAGAAAGCTCCTCAGAAAGTTGTATGGTACTTTCCGATCACTCCCCGTCTGCAGCGGTATTTCGTAGATCCTAAGGAAGCAAAGCTCATGCGCTGGCACGCGGAGAGGAAGAAGCCCGACGATGGAGATGATCCGAAGCTGAGACACCTCGTAGATGGTAGCCAGCGGAGAGCATTCAACGCCGTATATGGATTTGCTACAGAAGATCCAAGGAACTGTTGGGGAACGTTGCATGGGAAACAAAAAATTTCCTACGCACACACAAGATCTATCCATGGTGATGAGCATCTACGAGAGGGAGAGTGAATCTACATACCCTTGTAGATCGCTAAGCGGAAGCGTTAAGAAACGCGGTTGATGTAGTCGAACGTCTCCGCGATCCAAATAGCAAGTCGTCCCTCGATCCGATCACGAACTAGTGCCGAACGGACGGCACCTCCGCGTTCAACACACGTACGGCTTCATGACGCCTTCACCTCCTCGATCCAGCGAGCGATGATGAAGTAGTAGATGAGTTCCGGCAGCACGACGGCGTGGTGATGGTGATGAGGAACAATCTCTGCAGGGCTTCGCCAAGCACTACGGAGATTATGACGGGAGAACTAGAGGGTTAGGGTTTCCGACACACGGCTTGGGAAATCTTAATGTGTGACGTGTGCTAGCCCTTCCCCTCTATTTATATGTTGAGCCTTGGGGTCTAAACTTGGAGTAAAAGCCTCCTCCAGGTCGGTTTTGCCCGCACAAGGTCGGTTTGGCCCGCAGGGAAAGAGTCCAACTCGGATTCCAGCAGTATCGCGCACAAGCGGTAGTACCGCTCACGAGCGGTAGTACCGCTTGAGCGGTACTACCGCTTAAGGCAGCAGCAAAACTTCCTTTTGCACTTTCCAATACCTCGTGGGCTTTACCCCTTTGGCCTATATAAAGTGTTGCTGCACCCGAACACTTCGGTAAACATCCGGAACCTCTTCCGGTAAATTCCGGAACCCTTCCGGAGATCAAAACACTATTATCACATATATTAATCTTTACCTCCGGACTCTTCCGGAGACCCTCGTCATGTCCGGGATCTTATCCGGGACTCCGAACAACCTTCGGTCACCAACACAATAACTCAACTATACTAATCGTCACCAAACGTTAAGTGTGTAGACCCTGCGGGTTCGAGAACTATGTAGACATGACCGAGACACCTCTACGATCAATAACCAATAGCAGGACCTGGATGCCCATATTGGCTCCTACATATTCTACGAAGATCTTTATCGGTCGAACCTCTATGTCAAGGATTCAGTTAATCCCGTATGTTGTTCCCTTTGTTCTTCGGTATGTTACTTGCCCGAGATTCGATCGTCGGTATCTCTATACCTAGTTCAATCTCGTTATTGGCAAGTCTCTTTACTCATTCCGTAATACAAGATCTCGTGGCTAACACTTTAGTCACATTGCTTGCAAGGCTCATTGTGATGTTGTATTACCGAGTGGGCCCTGAGATACCTCTCCGTCACACGGAGTAACAAATCCCAGTCTTGATCCATGGCAACCCAATAGACACCCTTGGAGATACCTGTAGAGCACCTTTATAGTCACCCAGTTACGTTGCGACGTTTGATACACACAAGGTACTCCTTCGATGTCAGGGAGTTGCATGATCTCATGGTCATAGGAACAGATACTTGACATGCAGAAAACAATAGCAATAAACTGACACGATCATATGCTACATTCGTAGTTTGGGTCTTGTCCATCACATCATTCTCCTAATGATGTGATCCCGTTATCAAATGACATCTCATGTCCATGGCTAGGAAACCTTCACCATCTTTTGTTCAACGAGCTAGTCAACTAGAGGCTTACTAGGGACACAGTGTTGTCTATGTACCCACACATGTATTTGAGTTTCCAATCAATACAATTATAGCATGGATAATAAACGATTATCATGAACAAGCAAATATAATAATAACCAATTTATTATTGCCTCTAGGGCATATTTCCAACAGTCTCCCACTTGCACTAGAGTCAATAATCTAGTTCACATCACTATGTGATTTACATTGTAATGAATCGAACACCCATGCAGTTCTGGTGTTGTTCATGTTTAGCCCTTGGAAGAGGTTTAGTCATCGGATCTGCAACATTCAGATCCGTGTGTACTTTGCAAATATTTATGTCGTCCTCCTTGATGTAATCGCGGATGGAATTGAAACGTCGCTTTATGTGTCTGGTCCTCTTGTGAAATCTTGGTTCCTTGGCTAGAGCAATGGCACCAGTATTATCACAAAACAGAGTCATTGGGTTAAGCGCACTAGGCACTACTCCAAGATCTGTCATGAACTCCTTCATCCAGACACCTTCCTTCGCCGCCTCCGAGGCAGCGATGTACTCCGCTTCGCATGTAGAATCAGCTACCACGCTTTGCTTGGAACTGCACCAGCTAACCGCACCCCCATTAAGAATAAATACGTATCCGGTTTGTGACTTAGAGTCATCCGGATCAGTGTCAAAGCTTGCATCGACGTAACCCTTTACGACGAGCTCTTGATCACCTCCATAAACGAGAAACATGTCCTTGGTCCTTTTCAGGTACTTCAGGATATTCTTGACCGCCGTCCAGTGTTCCATTCCTGGATCACTTTGAAACCTTCCGACCATACTTATGGCAAGGCTGACATCGGGTCTTGTGCACAGCATTGCATACATGATAGAGCCTATGGCTGAAGCATAGGGGATGATACTCATCTTTTCTCTATCTTCTGCAGTCACTGGGCATTGAGTCTTACTCAACTTCACACCTTGCAAAACAGGCAAGAACCCCTTCTTGGACCGATCCATTTTGAACTTCTTCAAAACTTTGTCAAGGTATGTGCTTTGTGAAAGTCCTATTAAGTGTCTCGATCTATCTCTATAGATCTTGATGCCTAATATGAAAGCAGCTTCTCCTAGGTCCTTCATTGAAAAACTCTTGTTCAAATATTCTTTCACGCCTTCCAACATTTCTATATTGTTTCCAATCAGCAATATGTCATCCACATATAATATTAGAAACGCTATAGAGCTCCCACTCACTTTCTTGTAAATACAAGCTTCTCCGTAAACTTGTATAAACTCGAACGCTTTGATCACCTCATCAAAGCGAAGATTCCAACTCCGAGATGCTTGCACCAGTCCATAAATGGATCGCTGGAGTTTGCAAACTTTGTCAGCATTCTCTGGATCGATAAAACCTTCTGGTTGCATCATATACAACTCTTCCTTAAGGAAACCGTTAAGGAACGCTGTTTTGACATCCATCTGCCAAATTTCATAATCAAAAAGGCAGCTATTGCTAACATGATTCTGACGGACTTAAGCATCGCTACGGGTGAGAAGGTCTCATCGTAGTCAACTCCTTGAACTTGTGAAAAACCCTTTGCCACAAGTCGAGCTTTATAGACGGTGACATTACCGTCCGCGTCCGTCTTCCTCTTAAAGATCCATTTGTTCTGAATGGCCTTACGCCCTTCAGGTAATACTTCCAAAGTCCATACTTTGTTTTCATTCATGGATCCCATCTCGGATTTCATGGCCTCTAACCACTTCTCAGAATCCGGGCCCATCATTGCTTCTCCATAGCTCGTAGGTTCATCGTTGTCCAACAACATGACCTCTAAGACAGGGTTGCCGTACCACTCAGGAGCAGTACGCGTCCTTGTCGACCTACGAGGTTCGATAGCAACTTGATCCAAAGCTTCATGATCATCATCATTAACTTCCTCTTCAGCTGATGTAGGCTCTACAGAAACATCTTTCTGCGCTGCGCTACTTTCAGATTGATGTAAAGGTTCAACAACCTCATCAAGTTCTATCTTCCTCCCACTCAATTCTTTCGAGAGAAACTCTTTCTCAAGAAATGTTCCGTTTTTAGCGACAAACACTTTGCCTTCGGATCTGAGGTAGAAGGTATACCCAACTGTCTCTTTTGGGTATCCTATGAAGATGCATTTCTCCGCTTTGGGTTCCAGCTTTTCAGGCTGAAGCTTTTTGACATAAGCATCACATCCCCAAACTTTAAGAAACGACAGCTTTGGCTTCTTGCCAAACCAAAGTTCATATGGCGTCGTCTCAACGAATTTTGATGGTGCCCTATTTAAAGTGAATGCAGCTGTCTCTAATGCATAACCCCAAAACGATAGTGGCAAATCGGCAAGAGACATCATAGATCGCACCATATCCAATAAGGTTCGATTACGACGTTCGGACACACCATTACGCTGTGGTGTTCCAGGCGGTGTCAATTGTGAAACAATTCCACACTGTCTTAAGTGACTGCCAAACTCATAACTCAGATATTCTCCTCCTCGATCAGATCGTAGGAATTTAATCTTCTTGTTACGATGATTCTCAACTTCACTCTGAAATTGTTTGAACTTTTCAAATGTTTCAGACTTGTGTTTCATTAAGTAAATATACCCATATCTACTTAAGTCATCAGTGAAGGTGAGAAAGTAACGATAACCACCGCGCGCCTCAATACTCATCGGACCGCACGCATCAGTATGTATGATTTCCAATAAGTCATTTGCCCGTTCCATTGTTCCAGAGAACGGCGTTTTAGTCATCTTGCCCATGAGGCATGGCTCACATATGTCAAGTGATTCAAAATCAAGTGACTCCAAAATTCCATCAGCATGGAGCTTTCTCATGCGTTTTACACCAATATGACCTAAACGGTAGTGCCACAAGAAAGTGGTATTATCATTATCAATTCTACATCTTTTGGCATCAATGTTATGAACATGTGTATCATTACTATCGAGATTCAATAAGAATAAACCCCTCACATTGGGTGCATGACCATAAAAGATATTACTCATATAAATAGAACAACCATTATTCTCTGATTTAAATGAGTAACCGTCTCGCAATAAACAAGATCCAGATATAATGTTCATTCTTAACGCAGGCACTAAATAACAATTATTCAGGTTCATCACTAATCCCGATGGTAATCGAAGAGCGAGCGTGCCGACGGCGATCACATCAACCTTGGAACCATTTCCCATGCGCATCGTCACATCGTCCTTTGCCAGCCTCCGTCTATTCCGCAGTTCCTGTTTTGAGTTGCAAATATGAGCAACCGCACCGGTATCAAATACCCAGGCACTACAACGAGAGTTGGTAAGGTACACATCAATAACATGTATATCATATATACCTTGTTTGTTGTTGGCCGCCTTCTTGTCAGCCAAATACTTGGGGCAGTTCCACTTCCAGTGTCCAGTTCCCTTGCAATGAAAGCATACAGTTTCTGGTTTGGGTCCAGCCTTGGGTTTCTTCACGAGAGGAGCAACTGCTTTGCCACTCTTCTTGGAGTTACCCTTCTTACCCTTGCCATTTTTCTTGAAACTAGTGGTTTTATTGACCATCAACACTTGATGCTCCTTCTGAATTTCAGACTCAGCGGCTTTCAGCATCGCAAACAGCTCGGCGACTGACTTGTTCATCCCGTGCATGTTATAGTTCAACACGAAGCTCTTGTAGCTAGGTGGCAATGATTGAAGAACTCTGTCAGTGATAGCCTCTGGCGGAAGGGGCATCCCCAATTCAGCCAGACGGGTGGAGTACCCAGACATTCTGAGTACGTGATCACTGATAGACTCGTTCTCCTCCATCTTGCAAGCATAGAACTTATCGGAGATCTCATATCTCTCGATCCGGGCATTCTTCTGAAAGATAAACTTCAACTCATGGAACATCTCATATGCTCCATGACGTTCAAAACATCTTTGAAGTCCCGGTTCTAAGCCATACAATATTGCACATTGAACTATTGAGTAATCTTCAGAACGAGCCTGCCAGGTGTTCACAACGTCTAGAGACTCAACTGGAGCGGGTGGATCACCAAGCGGTGCATCAAGGACATAAGCCTTCTGGGAAGTCGTAAGGATAATCCTTAGATTACGGGCCCAGTCCACAAAGTTACTTCCATCATCTTTCAACTTAGCTTTCTCTAGGAACGCATTAAAATTTAGGGGTGCTACTGCGCGAGCCATGATCTACAACATAAATATAGCAAAGACAACTTAGACTATTGTTCTAGATAATGAGTTTAGTTAATCATATTACTTAAAAACTCCCACTCAAATTGACATCCCTCCGGTCATTCGAGTGTAACATGATCCAAATCCACCAACTTAAGTCCGATCATCACGTGAGTTGAGGTGGTTTCAATGGTGAACATCTTCATGTTGATCATATCTACTATATGACTCATGTTCGACCTTTCGGTCTCTTGTGTTCCGAGGCCATGTCTGTACATGCTAGGCTCGTCAAGTTTAACCTGAGTGTTCCGCATGTGCAACACTGGCTTGTACCCGTTGTATGTGAACGTAGAGTCTATCACACCCGATCATCACGTGGTGTCTCGAAACGACGAACTTTCGCAACGGTGCACACTCGGGGAGAACACAATTTTATCTTGAAATTTAAGTGAGGGATCACCTTATAATGCTACCGTTGTCCTAAGCAAAATAAGATGCATAAAAGGATTAACATCACATGCAAATCATAAGTGACGTGATATGGCCATGAACTTGTGCTTTTGATCTCCATCTCCAAAGCACCGGCATGATCTCCATCGTCACCGGCATGACACCATGATCTCCATCATCTTGATCTCCATCAACGTGTCGCCATGAGGTTGTCGCGCCGACTGTTGCTTCTACGACTATAGCTAACTCATAGCGATAAAGTAAAGCAAAAACGGCGAAAATAATTAAAGACAACTCTATGGCTCCTGCCAGTTGCCGTACTCATCGACATGCAAGTCGTGATATTCTATACAACACATGATCATCTCATACATCACATATATCTCATCATGTAATTGGCCATATCACATCACAACATACCCTGCAAAAACAAGTTAGACGTCCTCTAATTGTTGTTGCAAGTTTTACGTGGCTGCTACGGGTTTGCAAGAACCGTTCTTACCTACGCAAAACCACAACGTGGTGTAGTGATTGCTTTTTGATCTTCTAAAAGAACCCTCTTCATTGAAATCGATTCAACTAAAGTGAGAGAGACAGACACCCGCTAGCCATCTTTATGCAACAAAGTTACATGTCAGTTGAAGGAACCGGTCTCTCGTAAGCGTACGAGTAATGTTGGTCCGGGCCGCTTCATCTCACAATACCGCCGAATCAAGTATCAACTAGTAACGGCAAGCAATATGTATACACCCACGCCCACAACTCGTTTGTGTTCTACTCGAGATCTCATCTACGCATAGACCTGGCTCTGATACCACTGTTGGGGAACGTTGCATGGGAAACAAAAAATCTCTTACGCACACACAAGATCTATCCATGGTGATGAGCATCTACGAGAGGGAGAGTGAATCTACATACCCTTGTAGATCGCTAAGCGGAAGCGTTAAGAAACGCGGTTGATGTAGTCGAACGTCTCCGCGATCCAAATCGCAAGTCGTCCCTCGATCCGATCACGAACTAGTGCCGAACGGACGGCACCTCCGCGTTCAACACACGTACGGCTTGATGACGCCTTCACCTCCTCGATCCAGCGACAGATGATGAAGTAGTAGATGAGTTCCGGCAGCACGACGGCGTGGTGATGGTGGTGAGGAACAATCTCTGCAGGGCTTCGCCAAGCACTACGGAGATTATGATGGGAGAACTAGAGGGTTAGGGTTTCCGACACACGGCTTGGGAAATCTTAATGTGTGCCGTGTGCTAGCCCTTCCCCTCTATTTATATCTTGAGCCTTGGGGTCTAAACTTGGAGTAAAAGCCTCCTCCAGGTCGGTTTTGCCCGCACAAGGTCGGTTTGGCCCGTAGGGAAAGAGTCCAACTCGGATTCCAGCAGTATCGCGCACAAGCGGTAGTACCGCTCACGAGCGGTAGTACCGCTTGAGCGGTAGTACCGCTTTACAGCGGTAGTACTGCCTTACCAGCGGTAGTACCGCTTAAGGCAGCAGCAAAACTTCCTTTTGCACTTTCCAATACCTCGTGGGCTTTACCCCTTTGGCCTATATAAAGTGTTGCTGCACCCGAACACTTCGGTAAACATCCGGAACCTCTTCCGGTAAATTCCGGAACCCTTCCGGAGATCAAAACACTATTATCACATATATTAATCTTTACCTCCGGACTCTTTCGGAGACCCTCGTCATGTCCGGGATCTTATCCGGGACTCCGAACAACCTTCGGTCACCAACACAATAACTCAACTATACTAATCGTCACCAAACGTTAAGTGTGTAGACCCTGCGGGTTCGAGAACTATGTAGACATGACCGAGACACCTCTACGATCAATAACCAATAGCGGGACCTGGATGCCCATATTGGCTCCTACATATTCTACGAAGATCTTTATCGGTCGAACCTCTATGTCAAGGATTCAGTTAATCCCGTATGTTGTTCCCTTTGTTCTTCAGTATGTTACTTGCCCGAGATTCGATCGTCGGTATCTCTATACCTAGTTCAATCTCGTTACTGGCAAGTCTCTTTACTCGTTCCGTAATACAAGATCTCGTGGCTAACACTTTAGTCACATTGCTTGCAAGGCTCATTGTCATGTTGTATTACCGAGTGGGCCCTGAGATACCTCTCCGTCACACGGAGTAACAAATCCCAGTCTTGATCCATGGCAACCCAACAGACACCCTTGGAGATACCTGTAGAGCACCTTTATAGTCACCCAGTTACGTTGCGACGTTTGATACACACAAGGTACTCCTCCGATGTCAGGGAGTTGCATGATCTCATGGTCATAGGAACAGATACTTGACATGCAGAAAACAATAGCAATAAACTGACACGATCATATGCTACGTTCGTAGTTTGGGTCTTGTCCATCACATCATTCTCCTAATGATGTGATCCCGTTATCAAATGACATCTCATGTCCATGGCTAGGAAACCTTCACCATCTTTTGATCAACGAGCTAGTCAACTAGAGGCTTACTAGGGACACAGTGTTGTCTATATACCCACACATGTATTTGAGTTTCCAATCAATACAATTATAGCATGGATAATAAACGATTATCATGAACAAGGAAATATAATAATAACCAATTTATTATTGCCTCTAGGGCATTCCAACAGGAACATCGTGCTTGGTGCGAGTACCGATGGCATGAATCCGTTTGGAAACCAAAACACCAACCACAGCACATGGCCCGTCTTTGTATGGATGTACTACCTCCCCCCATGGAAGTGCATGAAGACAAAGTACATACACATGAGCATGCTGATTCAAGGGCCGAAACAACCGGGAAATAATATTAACCTGTATATGGGGCTTCTGAAAGAGGAGCTTGACACGTTATGGAAAACACCGGCATGGACATGGGACGCCAGCAAAGGAGAGTATTTCTATATGAGAGCCGCGCTGATGACGACGGTGCACGACTATCTCGGTTACGGGTACACCTCAAGCCAGGTGTGCCACGGATACTGGGGATGCACGAGGTGCATGGATGATACAACGTCTCAGCAGCTTACGTCAACGAAAGATGGCGGGTCCGGGAAAATCGTGTACATGGGGCATCGTAGATGGCTCGAGAAGGATGACCCGTGGAGAAAGCGTGGAGATCTATTCAATGGGTTGGCTGAGCATCGAGGACCTCCACGTAAGAGGAGCGGCACCGAAATCAACGAGTTGTTGAAAAACTGGGAACAGTGCCCCGCGCCGGGAAAGATGAAAAAGGCGCCGGAGCCGCTACTGAAGGTATGGAAAACGAGGTCTGTTTTCTGGGACTTGGAGTACTGGCCCAATCACGACACGCCTCATTGCCTTGATCAAATGCATATCACGAAGAATGTCCTTGAGAGCTTGCTTGGCACACTGATGAACATGCCGGAGAAGACCAAGGACGGGCCGAAGGCAAGGAAAGACTTGGAAGATTTGAAGATCAGGAAAGATCTCCACCGTAAAAAGTCGACGGAGGAGACGGGGACAGAAACGGAGGAGGGGGAAAGGGGTAGAAAAGTCAACAAGAAGGAGGAGAATTATTGCCCCCCTTCTTGCTTCACCTTAAGTGCGAAGGAGATCGATCAATTCATCAAGTGCCTTATGGGAATCAAAGTCAGTTCCGGTTACTGTGGGAAGATAAGCAGATTTCTAGACGCCAAGAAGAAAAGGTTCAGCGGGATGAAGTCTCATGACTGTCACGTGATGATGACGCAGATACTCCCGGTTGCCATTAGAGGGATAATGGACAAGCACATCCGTGACACGCTTACTGGTCTCTGCAACTTCTTCGACGTTATCTCTCGAAAGTCCATAAGTGTGAAGTAGCTCCGAAGGCTACAGGAAGAGATCGTTGTCATACTATGTGAGCTTGAGATGTACTTCCCGCCCGCGTTCTTTGACGTCATGGTGCATCTGTGTGTCCACATCATGGACGACATCATCGACCTCGGGCCGACATTCCTTCACAGCATGATGCCGTTCGAGAGGATGAATGGGGTCATCAAAGGATTCGTTCGTAACATGTCCCGTCCCGATGGGAGCATCGTCCAGGGGTATCTGACGCATGAGTGCATCTCCTTTTGCGAGAATTATATAGGCGTCGGAGACCCTGTTGTTGGTTTGCCCGTCAAGAAGCACGATGGGAGGCTCGGAGAAGAAGGTCACAACAACGGCCGGAGGGAATTGCACGTGGACTACTCGGATCGACGGAACGACTTTGACAGGGCTAACTTAGTAGTGCTACAACACCTAGATGTGGTAGATGATTATGTGGCACGGCATAAAAAAACCATCGCAAATAAGTACCGTGATAAGGGGATGCTCAAGACGGACGACGAAGTTACTGTAGAGCACAATGCCACTTTCTTGCGTTGGTTCAAAGAGCAAGTTCTTGAAAATCCCCCAGAAGAGGGCAGTTCGGACGGATTGCTCATACACGCCTTAGCACATGGCCCCGCGCCCAAACTCGCGACCTATCAGTCATACGATATCAACGGGTACACGTTCTACACGGAGGCCAAAGACATGGACAGTGATTACCAGAACTCCGGGGTGACGATTGAATGCGTGACCGACGCCAACGGCACAACTGAAAGATTCTACGGAAGGGTCGAAGAGATCTGGGAGCTTGACTATACTGCATTGCATGATGCGACGATGTTCCGTGTCAGATGGGCTAAGGACGTCGTAAGAGAATACAAGTATTTCACTACCATGTCTATACCCGACGCGAAGAGCGCAACCATGAACGTTAACGTCATCGCCAAAACTGAGCCATGGGTACACGCTAAGCACGTGACACAATGCTTCTTCATAACCGACCCGACCAATCCCAGCCGTGTTGTCGTGAGGAGAGGCAAAAGGAGCATCGTCGGAATGGATGGAGTTGCCAACGAGGAAGACTACGACCAATACGGCAACTCGATGAGGGAAGATGACGATGACGATGAAGCATACGTGAAAAGAAGAATCAATACTACATTACGTAAGAAAGATCGTACTCCATGGTTCCGGAAAAGTCACAAGGAGGGGCTCAATTATTCGGCAACGAACAAGAAAGGGAAGAAGCTCAATGTGAAACGTCGTCGACGCAGCTGAGAAACCATCATTCTCTACCTAATAATAAAGCAGGGATAACTTCTGGTCGTACGTCATAATATTTACCCCCGAAGTTGCGAATAATTACCCACCATGCCACCGGTAAGTCAAGAAAAACGATTCGTTTTTTTAAAAAAACGACGCCGGATCCGGTTCTTAAAGAGTCACACACAAAGATGCAGCAAGCACGCCTGTAGCCCAGTGGCGTAGTCCCACGTACTACTTGCGTGCGACCTGGGTTCGAGCCCCTGGAACCGCGCTTTTCTCTCACGCCCCTGTTTTATTTTTGCTTTTCCCTTTATTATTTATGTATTTGTTTTTTCTTCTTTAAATTATTTATGTATTTGTTTATCACGGTTCTCCTTCGGCTTTCATGAGAACTCAATCGATCTGCACGGGAGAAGCCGCTGGTGCCGGAGGCCGCTCCGATACAACGCACGACCGTGCAACACCTGACACAGGGAGCCGACGCGCTGCAGCGCAAGATCGACGAGGTGATCCGCAATGACGGCAAGAAGGCAATGGCGATAGCAGCGACCCGGGCGGTCACATCCAGCGTGGAGAGGCACAAAAAGGCATGATGCTCTGCGGTCTCGGGTCCGGTACACATCCCTCTTGCCCAGCATACGCGGCGATTTCCGTTGGCACTCGGGCTCCTTCAACTGGGAGCGCTGGAGGCTTGTGCGGGCAAGCGACACAGGGTAAATTTCTTCTTTGTGAAAATCGACAGGGTAAGACCTGTCCTGGTAGTGTATTGATGATCCCATGACAGATCAATCAAGACAACAGCCGGCCACTTTGCATGCATCGCATGGCAGAGAATCGGTGTAATTAAAAACAAGTAATACCCTTGGTGTGCAAATGAGGGGGCAATGGGATCGTAAGGCATCTTTTGATTGCATGTAGGACAAGGTGTACCTGGACAGACCAACCGGGAGCTGCAGCTTAGGTTGTCACACAGTGAAACGCTAGAGATCATTGCGGGAGCCCGAAAATCTAATCCAGTTACGTTGGATATCAGGATACTTGTGGCTATGTGTTGCCTACGTATAATCCTATGGCTTAATATGAATCATACATGGATCAACGGGACAAGCCTGAATAGTTCAGAGAAGATGCAAGGTATTTGTGGCTATGTGTTTCCTACGTACAATCATATAGCTTAATATTTTCTAATTGTGTATACAGTTATAATTTTCTACAAGAAGATGCAAAATAATTGCTTTAAGATAACTAACATGTGTGTGATTGTAGTAGATCTGTTTATATTATTATTATTTTTAGACTGTAATAACTTTGTATTACTAGGATTTTATCAGATGCTTTTAAGTAGTGATCTAGCAGGAAGATTCATATTATTGCTATTTTTTGGCATGTGAGGACTGTAGTCTGTTGATGTTGCTCAACTTGGTGAAGAGAAAGGCGGACATTGTCGAGACGACAATGTAGTCTCATCTGTTTCGTCGTCTATTACCTTCCTCGAGCAGTACAGATGCCACATAAATAGTTTGAATAAGCTTTTTGGATATTTCAGATATAATATTCAATTCAGAGAGGTGGGCATGGACGAGGCGACAACACGGTAACCGAGGTGAGATCCCCACTTCATTAGAACACCCTCCTCTCGCTATATGATGTGCATATGGACTTAATTTGGCAGGCATGGAGTGGCCATCAAAATATTCACTTCTTAAATACAAAGTGCATGTTACCTCCAGAATTTTTCTGTTTGTGCTTTATGGCTTTTGGTTGTAGTCGATCCTTATGAGGGATGGTGTATGTACTATAGTAGCTCACGAAGGATGGTCCACACGTTCAACTCGACTTATTAAGTTGTAAACATCCCTTGCGCGGGTGCGCTTCATTGACACGTGTGTCATGTGATGGCCAACCTCATTGCCATGGGATTCACTATGCTGTGATCAGGTGGATACCTCCGAAACCGCTGGGAGGACGGAAAAGAGGATAAGCGGTGAAGCGGGTCTGGTGACATGTAGAAGTAGAGGGCATGAAGGTCTTGAGCAATGATTTATTGGACTGTTGGCGTGTGGTATTTTCTCCCGTTGCAACGCACGGGCCCTTTTGCTAGTTTATATATATATGTATCTATTTTGTGTACGCACTTAAGTAACCGTTATCGGTCAACTGATATATATGTTACCACCACATGCATGGTTCCGGTGATATTCGTGCAGTGTGGGAGGGAGACGCCGTCGTAAACAGAAAGGAAGAAAGCAATACAAAAGAAATACAAAAGGAAGAAAGCAATACAAAAAAACAAAAACAAAAGGGAGAAAGTAATACAAATGAAAAAGAAAAGTAAACAAAAAAGAAAAGGAAAATAATAAAAAGTAATACATATCAGTAGCGCTGGATTATGAACCAGCGCTATAGCTAATATAGTTATAGCGCTGGATCCTAACACAGCGCTACTATTATGTGTATTTTAGAATTAAAAAAACTGAAAATTAAAACAGTTAGCAGTAGCGCTGGATTACCACATAGCGCTATAGCTAATTTAGCTATAGCGCTGGTCCTAACCCAGCGCTACTACTATTTTGAGTTAACCGCCAAGCATGCTCAAATTTTGCCAACTCCCATTCCCCCCCTCCCACTCTCTCACCTCTCCCCCTCCTCTCTGTCGTGCGCCTCCGTCGCCCCTGCCCGCCGCTCCGACCTCCTCCTCGTCCGCGCGGACGCCCGAGCCCTCCCTCGACCTCACCATCGCCGCGCGGGCCCGCCCTCGACCTCGCCGCCGCCGCCCCTGCCAGCTCTGACAACTATTCTGTCGCCGCCGGCCGTCGCCCCTGCCCGCTCCGGCCTCCTTGTCCGCGCCGCCGCCGTCGACCTCACCCTCTCTCTGCGTCGCCGCCCTTCAGGTACCCCCCCTCCCCCCCACCTCCCCATCTCTCTAGTCAATTAGGAAAAAAAATCTAGGGTTCATATCTAGGGTTAAAAACAGAATTGTTGCTACTTAGTAATAAAAGACAGTAGGAATTAATTAATTTTTGTAGCTAAAAATAAAAAACTTTAAATAAAAAACAGTAGCAAATTTTGTAGCTTTAAATAAAAAAACTAGCTAGGCTTTGTAGGTATAAAAAACAGTAGCAAAAATTTATAAAAAACAGTAGCAAAATGTTTGAATGTTGGTTGCTTTGTATATGTGCTCCGGTTGGTTGAATGTTGGTTGCAAATTGATGTTATATATGTGCTCCTGTTGGTTGCAAAATGTTTGTTGCAAATTGATGTTGGTTGCAAAATGTTTGTTGCAAAATGTTGCAAATTGATGTTGGTTGCAAAATGTTTGCAATGTTGGTTGAATGTCGAAGAATATCCGACAGGCCTATGTTTTGCCGGAATGTTGATTCATTTCCGTTCCGACAAATTTCAGGCGCTCCATATGTCCACTTTTTAGCAAAGGTCATGCCGAAAATTTCCGTGATTTTCGGCATGACTTGTGCTAGAAATTAGGACATATGGAGTGTCCGGGATTTGCCGGAAGGGGAATGAATCAACATTCCGACCAAATATAGGCCCCTTTTTTCTCTTCATTATATCTTTTATTTACAATTGTTGAATAGGAAACATGTCTAGCCACGCCTCAACCGGGGGTTCTGCTCGCCTCGAAGAAGACCCCATCGAGGCAGCAAATCACTATTTCGATTACCTGGACGAACACCAGATGGGGATGCATGGTGGCGGCAGTGGCACCAACCCCGACGCCGACGCCGACACCGGCACTAGCACTGGCACCGGCACCGACACCACCCCCGAGACCGGCAACGATGATGTCGTAGCCGGTAAAGCACCGAAGCAGAAGAGGTCACGAAGACCAAACGAGCTCGGCATCGGAAAAATTGTGGTCACGGAGATGCACCCCAAGAAATTAGAGCCAACAGCGCCGGATGAAGCGCGCTCGTGCTGGGGCAATCAACTAGGATGCATCCTCAGGGAAACCGCCAACATCAACGACGAGAAGTTGAAGAAGATACCACATATGGAGCACATGCTCCTAAAGAAGTTGCACAATAGGTTCTTGTTCCCCGGCCGCACAGAAAGCAAAGAACCATGGGACGACGACGCCATGACAAAGATAAACAACAAGGCGATGGTAACGTTCACCAACGACTTGTCCGCCTGGAAAGTTCGGGTGAAAAAAGCGATTGATAAGAATGAACCGTGGTCCAAGATTCATGTTGACAATCCGACACTTACGGAAGAGGACTTTGAAAAATTCAAGGAGACTTGCGCTAAAGATGAAACCAAGAAAAAGTCAGAGAAAATGAAGGCGCTCCAGGCCAGGAACACGCCTCCCCACCGCCTCGGAAGCCGTGGTTACGAGGGGAAGAGGCACGTATGGGCCAAGGAGGACGCCGAACGTGAAAGTCACGGAATCCCAGACCCCTTGGCGGAGTTCACCGACCCGCTGGAGCGTGACTGGATCAGGGCCCGGTACAAGTGGGACCGCGTCAAGAAGACCTTTTACACGGACCCGAACACGAGGGAGTTCATGAGACTTCTGGTAATTGTTATATTACCACATTATCATATTAGCTTCCAATCAATTCGACTACAAGTTTTGTCACATTATTAGTAAACCATCCACGTTCCTTTTGCAGAAAGAGCAGCACCAAAAGGCAGCCGAAAGCGACGAGTCGTCACAGTCGTCGGCGAGGCCCAAGTGGGACACCCATTTCAACCGGCCCCTGAACATACTGAAAAAGGTCCCGGAGGACACACCGCCGTCCTATGGACGTGTGCACGGCGTCGGAGATGGCGCCTCGTGGAAGACGTGCTACCGCGAGGAGCTAGAGGAAAGAAGGAAGAGAAAGTTGCTTACTCAGCAGACCATCGACCAGAAGGTCGCGCTTGCGATCAATAAGTCCAAAGCTGAGACCAAAGCAGAGTTGGAACAGATAGTCGATGCAAGGGTCAGTGCAGCGGTAGCTGGCGTCATGGCTGACTTCACATCTTCCATTTCCAGCTTGCTTCTGGCATTTTTTGAATGGACGAAGAAAAATCCAGATAAAGGGCCAGCGGACTTTCCCGTTCCCAGCTACGTCGGGAGCAATTCGGTGAACATCGCACCACCAGCACCTGCTCACGCCACCGCACATGCTCCCGCTCCTGTTCATAGCAGCACGTCCTCCGTCTCTGGCCTACTCGGCGGGCCTTCATCTATGGCTGAGCTCGACGCCCTCACGGTAATTACGCGTCATACCCTTTTCACCAGCATGTCTATATAGTCTTCCATTTCAATTGCCTTTCGGATGTTTAACGTCGCAGACATGTCTTCGTAGGCCAACGATACCCCGTGCACCCTACTGTACGACATCAAGGGACAGAAGGTGGCCGTGGGAAAGGCAACGATCGTGAAGCCGAAGGACCGCATGTTCCACAACCGAGAGATGCCCGATGGCGTCTTCAAGGTTAACGTGGCCAGTGTCTTAGCGGGCTTCGAGGATTTGCCTCCTCCGGTACAAGTCGATGACGAGGAGACCCCTTAACGGATTGGCGCATGCAAGAGCTGGTTCTTGCCTTGGCCGAAGACTCTTCTTCGTGTCGAGGCGCCCAGTATCACACCAACGACAGCTTCTCAAGAAGGTATGAACACCACCCCACCTACAAAATTACCTGCACCTGTCGTGGCGGGTGATAGCGGACGACGCGAGGGAGAGCCTCCATTAGTGCCAGATGACGTCGCCCCCGTTGTCGAAGAAGCAAATGCTGATGATGACATGGAGGAGGATGATGATGACCCAGACAAGTATTTCAATACCGCCTATGATGATGGAGAATTGATGGCTCAGGACGACGAAGACTCAGGCTATGAGCGTGGAGATGATGACTTGATGCTGCCTGATTTGCCGGAGCCGGAACGTCCTAAGGCGGAATGCAAAAAGTCTCTCTTCAAGCGATCCTCGCAGGAGACGCCTCCAGATGCCGCCTCTACCCAGCAACAACCCGAGGGCCGTCCACTGATTAGCCCGACGACACTGGGGGTGATAGTTAGGGAAGGTATGGTGGGCTCACTACCGCCACCCGCCAAGAAGCAAAGGAGGAGACCGGACAGGAAAGGCCCTAAAGGCGCCAGAGCTGCTTCAAGTAGCCAGCCGCCTCTGAAGCCCCGGGAGGTAGACAGAATACATGTCGTAGGTGCGGAGCATTTCCATGTCGCCGGCCACCCGATCCTACCTCAGAAAGCGCTAGAGGACATACTGAACAATAATCTAAGGAGACTTCATGATGATGTGCTGGCCAGAGAGAAAAGCCTTCTCATCTCGGAAAAACCAGGATACCCGCTTTACGCGGCTCAGGTGTCGGGTGGGAAGTTGTACGTCGAGGGATGGCCCGCGGATAAGTTCATCCTGCGATTTGACTACATCTACGACATGTTCCACATGACCAAGCTGGATTTCCAGTTCATCCGCATGTATGCGCTGTATCTCAACTACATCATTAGGATCGAGAACATAAAATATATCTGCGTCGCGGACCCGTACCATATGCACGAGAGCTTCTTGGATGTCTGCAAAGAGCACCGTGACTATGCGAGCAAGTACATCGGCGGCTTCATGATCGCTAATAAGGACAAGGAAGCGATTCTCCTGCCTTATCATCCCACGTAAGTCATCCGCGCATATCCTTTTGTAAGTGTTAATCATTCCTTTGCAAGCATGGAGGCTAATTTGAGGTGTACTTAATTTGCGCAGCGGGGGGGGGGGTGCCGTCCTCATCGTTCTGTACCCAGAATACTCCCATGCTATATACTTGGACTCATCGAAGAACATCAAGAAAAAGGATTACAAGCACATAAAGAGTGTTCTCGATAGTGCCCTATTAACCTTCAGCCTGTCTGGTGGATATATCAAGGTGAAAAAGCACAGGAAGAACGGGCTGGTTTTCAGCCATAAGACCGACTTCTGCTGCATCCAGCAACCGCACAACAGTAAGGCTGATGGATTCTACCTCATGCATCACCTGCTCGAGTTCAGAAGGGATAATCAACGCCTTCGCATGTCAGCTACTACCAAGATGCCGAGATTGTCAACTGGGCCACAAGCATAGGAAAGACACCGGATCATCGAATCCGAGCTGAGTTTTATCACGTACAGTGTGAACTTGCCCAAGTGATCATGAAGCAGGTCCTCGAACCAACAGGGATGTTCTACCATGGGCCAATCACGCGGGATGATGTCCGAGCACTGCTAATCGCTTAGCGTCTGGACCTGAAGCCTTTCAAGAAGCTCGGGTGCTTCCTCCCTGACTATGAAGATTGGACCGAGGACTGATTATCGTTGACAATATATGTGTCACTAGCGTCCAGACGAAACTATGTGATGTAATTAAACTGTGGTCCTGAACTAGCGTAGATCGCTCTAGTTAATTAGTTTGGGTATGAGGAACTTCGTCATTTATGTTTACTATAGGTTGCTTGTATTTTGCTAATTATGCCTCTTTGTTTTCTTAAGTACATTATGTTGCATATTATCGTTCAGTTCATCAACTGACGATGCAGGTACATAGATCAGAGATGGCGAAGGACTGCTACACCGTGTTCGTTGGGAGGGTTCCAGGAGTCTACGACCACTGGCCAGACGCTCAGGCCCAGGTGGACAAGTACCCCGGTGCTAGCCACAGAGGGTTCGACAGCAGAGCCGAAGCGGAAAGTAGTTACTTGAGGTGGACGCTCCGGCAAGAGCGGGGGCGGAACCATCGGTTCCTCAAGTACTACATAGTCGCGGTCTTGCTCATGCTGATCGCTCTTCTCTTCTACATCATGGTTTAGATAGAGATGATGAAACTTGTGTGTGTGCCATGACCATGCAGTTGCACTTATTCGAGACATGACATGACTTGTGTATCGCTATTTTCGAGATGTGATGATATTTGTGTTGAATGATGATGATGATGGTATGACGAGACTACTGTATGTGTATGATATGATGAGAATAGTGTATGTTTATTGTGATCTGATGAAACTACTGTATAGAGCCTGTATAAATACATCAAAAATACGTAGAGGGGGTATGAATCTGTGAAAGCAGGAATACTAGCAGCAGCGCTGGAAGGCATCTAGCAGCAGCGCTGGATTAGCAGCAGCGCTTGCCTTTCTGCAGTGCTACAGATAGTTAGCAGTAGCGCTGCACCAACCAACGCTACTGCTACAACTTAGCTGTAGCGCGTTAACAGTAGCGCTGGACCCAGCGCTACTACTATAGGTTTTTCAAGCGCTACTAGTAGGGTTTCTCCTAGTAGTGCGAGGAGGAGGGGAAGAGGACTTCGCCAGAGCCTGGGGCCGCCGCCCCAGCCCCCAAACGCCATCGCGCCGCCGAATCGTCGGATCCGCCCCGGCGCCTCGCGAACCACACGCGCCGTCCAGGGCGGTCACCGTGCGCAGCAGAGCAGAAGAGGCCCGCCGCCGCCGGCAGCCGCACGGGCTTTGCCCGGCCACGTTGCCTGACGGCGGCGAGGAGGGCGTGGGGAGGTGGGGGTGGCGACGGCGGTAGGTTTCGCCCAAGCCGCCCCCCTGGAGAGCGACGCGGGCGCGTTTGGGGTGAGTAGCGCGTAATAAATATGCCACAGTAATAATTTCCAAAAACAAGTTAGGCTCTGTGACTGGGGCTCCATGTTGTTCCACCTTGCCGGGAGATTATAGTCCCTGGACTCGATGTAATTTTGCTTTCTCTATTTTCATCCTCTAACACCCCACCCCCCCCCCCCCCCCCCTACTTTCGTGCTATATAACACCTCTTATCATTGACAATAAAGGTTCAGACAGGCGTAAGCCCGTCGTTGACACGTCAAAAAAAAAGAAAAAGAAAAAGAATTAAGCCGTTTTTCGCTTCTTCTGTAAAAGTATGCCAATCAGTGCTTGTCCCTTTGGTCTCATCTTCTTTTGTTATGTGCTCAGGGCACTTTGGCGCACTTAGTGCCCCACATCATTGCCAGTGGATTTCAGTACAAACAATAGGCTTTCCATCTCTGGCCATCTCCATTCACGGATTCACCCTGAAATGGTAGGGGAGAGTAGTGATAGTTCTCCAGGTTTGCAGTGGTTCTTGGCTGGGTTAATTTTTTGTACTATGTTACTATGACAGAATCAGCCAGTCTAAGGGAAAATTGTGGTCCAAGGAAAAATATACAGCCTCTTCCCACCAGGGAGAGATGAAGCTGCTAATTAGTCAGTTTGCTGTCTGTACGGTTTTTGCCAATCTGTTTCTTTTTCCAGTTTGCGGTCTGTACGGTGTTTGCCAATCTGTTTCTTTTTCCAGGAACATGGATAGACAGACACACTGTTTCTTTTTCCAGGAACATGGATAGACAGACACACCATGGTACAAACATTTAGGTGATACGTCTGGTTCATGACCCAGCCAGGGTAGCAGAATTTTAATACCAGGTTGACCACAAGCACTGATTATCCAATTAAGCACAATCATTGGAGGATTAATTATTGAGAAACAATACTGCTTGAATATGAATCCAAACCTCTGAAATAAAATATTTTAGACCAGCCTTTATACTCTTCTTCTTCTCCATGCACTTTGTTGTTTTCTGTCTGCTAGCTGCCTCATGCAGTGGCTGCAGCATCCATCCATTTTCCAGCTAATTTTTTTTAAATAATACACTTTTTTTACTAAATTTGGAAAATAATATACGGTTTTGATATTTTCTGAAAATAGGATCCAGTCGGTCGAGCCGCAGCCGACTGGATCCTGTCGGCTGAGCCTAAGCCGATTAGGGCTAGTCCGCTTACCCTAAGCCGACTGGATGCTAATACCTGCAGTCCAGGTGGATTAGCAACTAATCGGCTTAGGCTAAGCCGATTGGAACTAATCGGCTTAGCCTAAGCCGACTGGAATTTTTTTTTTTTTTTTTTTTTTGGAAAAGAGTATTGGCTAGCCTCTCTATTGGTATTGGCTGCAGTGGTGCACGCACAGCACAGGGTGCCTATGCTATCGCTATGCTGTACTGCGCCTATGCTATCGCTATGCTGTACTGTGCACGCACAGCACAGGGTGCATGCCCCCCCTGGAAGAGCATCGGATTCTCTACCTAGCTACCATCTTGTCATGCTGCTGTAGCGTGTAGCTCGTTTCTGGAAAAAGAGAAATAAATTAATAAAGTGCGGTGGTGCCTCCTTGTGCGAGCTAAAACACCTAGTGGTACTCGAGTTTTCTCCTTTTCCATTCCTTTCGTCGTTTGATAAACTGATTTGGGTTGGGCCTGAGATGGAGAAAGAGCGTGCCAACTCATGATTCTCGTCTACGTATGTATGACAACTGGCCACATTTGGGTTGGGCCTGAGATGGAGAAAGAGCGTGCCAACTCATGATTCTCGTCCACGTATGTATGACAACTGGCCATTGCATTCAGTGATGCATATACTCATATGTGTGTGTGTGTGTGTACCACCCTATGCTAGGAACTAGCTACACATGCAATGCACACCACCCAGCTAGCTTAGCTAGCTATATCTGCCTAACTGGCCTAGCCTCTCTATTGGTATTGGCTGCAGTGGTGCTCCACGTAATAGTGATAGCTAGCGCCACTGTTACAGTCACTGCACTGTGCTCACCTCACTTCACTTCTACTACTACCCTACAAGACCCAGCCTCATGCATGCCCAAGTGTACACTGTGCTGTGCATGCAGAGGAAATGCAAAAGGACAATCGAGAAAGATGCATGCGCGCAGGCAGCATTTTCACCGCTGACACCGGCCGGCGACGAGCTAGTTAAATACTCTTTTCCAAAAAAAAAAAAAAAAAAAAATCCAGTCGGCTTAGGCTAAGCCGATTAGTTCCAATCGGCTTAGCCTAAGCCGATTAGTTGCTAATCCACCTGGACTGCAGGTAGCATCCAGTCGGCTTAGGGTAAGCCGACTAGCCCTAATCGGCTTAGGCTCAGCCGACAGGATCCAGTCGGCTGCGGCTCGACCGACTGGATCCTATTTTCCGAAAATATCAAAACCGTGTATTATTTTCCAAATTTAGTAAAAAAAGTGTATTATTTAAAAAAAATTAGCCCATTTTGCCGCGCAGCATGCAGACAGCGCACTGCAAGAGGTGCATCAAAATGCGGTCAAATCTGCAGCTTATTTTACTTGGTCCAAGGTAAAGAAAAAGAACAGGATGAGTGCCTTGTTTTCAGACAGCGTACGTTCCCTTGATCGAGTTCTTGGATCAGCAGTGGCCGGCCGATATGTTGAGTTATGATTAATTTGCATTTGTTTCTGCAGCCAAGATGCATCAAGAAGAACAGAGGACAGGTGACAGGCTGTGGAGTACACTTGAGTGCTCCATCTGGCATCTGCAAGGTAAGATGAGTAACTTTCACTTAAACCTAGGGCATGATTATTCTCAGTATTTTTGGTATGTATATAAATTATGCTGGTTGATGCTTGGGAATGGTGCTTGTTGATTAGATAGTTAGTGTGTACGTAGAAGTGATTAAGCTATTATGTGTAGTAAAGTTGACCATAATAGGTAA
This sequence comes from Elymus sibiricus, assembly GCA_039707655.1. NCBI lineage: Eukaryota > Viridiplantae > Streptophyta > Magnoliopsida > Poales > Poaceae > Elymus > Elymus sibiricus. The sequence goes on from CM077675.1 coordinate 286,132,590, forward strand.
CTACTGATTGTTAAATTAAGACAAAACACTGAAGGACCGGTTAGATGTAACACTTCAACTTTGGAGCTAAAATCTTTTGGCAATCCACTTTATTAATTTGTAAACAACTAGTTCAGTCCAAAAGTTGCTCCATCCAGTTTGGTAATGTGTGTCTGCTACCTGCGGCGCATACAGACATGCAGACATTGCACTGCGCAAAGATGAGGTCAAATCTGAATGCTATCTTACTTGGTTCAAGAAGACAAACGGGAGTTTGTACTGCATTTAAGTTCTCGGATCACCATGGCAGCTATAGTATGACGTGCCTTGATTTCTGCACCCAGAATGCATCAACAACAACCAAGGACAGGTGACAGTTTGTACACTTGAGTGCTCCATCTGGTATACTAGTACCCTGGACCTGGAGTAACTTTCACTCGAACCTACGACAGCTTGGGAATGGTGCTGGTTGAGCAGAAAATTAGTGCGACGGAAGGCAAGATCTGTGCCACATGATTAAGGTATTATGTACTGCTACAGTTGATCACAACAGTAGTAGAGTACATCCAAGTGCATGATACAGAATGTGTAAAATTCAGTCACAGCAGTTAATTAAATAATTAACCTACTACCTGAGTGTGATTGTGAGCATGTCCTGACAGGTACACACAGAGTTGAGACAGGCTGTACCAAAGTTACAAAAAGAGCATGCTAGCACCTGCAGGAGGAAGGATGAAAACCTTGGCATGGCCATCGAGTACATTCCCCCCATGCGATGCCTTCCTCGCTCGAAAGCAATCAAATCAAAGCGCCATCGATCGATCACCATGGGACCTCCCTATGCATATGCACGCCATGGCCACCACCCACCAACACAACAGATCGAGCTCCGTTTTTGCTCGAGCTCTAGCTTGTTTACTTTAGTTCCGAAAGGGGGGAGAGGGGAAAAAGTAGGAAGGAAAGAGATGGCAAACCGTAGGTAGATCAATCGATCCGTCCATGGGAAAAGCGAGAGGGACAAATAATGGGGGACACGGAGATTGCAGATGTTGCACTGCCGCGTACCCACAAAAGGCTCAAAAGCTCCTCCTCCTATCCTAAATTCATAACACTAGCCAGCTGACTAGTTATATTCGCTATAGGCAGTCAGATTCTCTTCTTGCTTTCACCGATAGTTTTTTCGTAGCTAGCGAGTGCATAAATTTCAGTTTCAAACAATTTTTTTTTTGAAACAAGGCAAAAGATTTGCCATTTTCATTGATTAAGGGAGAAGGTTTAAGACAAATGACCGTAAAGCAGGAGACAAATAACTACTCTCGCGGCATTACAATACTCAAATGGGTGGCACCGGCAATAGCCCAAAAATGGACCTCCTCTTTTATCTTCGCGACGAGCATCATCGTCGTAACGGCGGTGTTTCGAAACACCCTTGCAGTACGCTCTTTCCAAATCTCCCAAGACATAAGCATGAACAAGGAGGCGATAACCTTTCTCTGATCTCCATGCTCAATCACGTTTTTACTCCACCATTCTCGAACCGAAGCCTCATTTCACCAGCTCCTCACCACATCACCGTGTATACCCAGCCATGTTGCAACCTCGATCCAGACACGCTAGGAAAACCTGCATTGGAAGAGAAGGTGTGCTGCGGTTTCCTGGACTTGCTTGCAAAGCGGGCAGAGGTTGCAGTTCGGCCATCCACGATGGTGTAATCGATCGGCCGTCCAAACTCTGTTTTGAATTATCAACCAAGCAAAAAAATTGCATATCGGAGGGGCCCAACCCTTCCAAACAGCAGCAGGCATGATGCTTGTCGTGTGTCCCACAAACTGCGCCATATAGGCGGTCGATGCCGAGTATTCTGCATTAGACGTGAACTTCCACATGATAGTATCATGCACATGATTGTCGAGAGTGACAGAGGATAGCTTCTCCCAAAGCAAGGCAAACTCTTGAATATGCTCAATGGTGAGCACATGGTGCGTATCAATCCGAGTAACCCAATAATTGTTGAGGAGAGCTCTTTGGACCGAGGAAGATTTCTTTTTTGAGAGGTCAAATATCTTTGGAGCAATATCTTTGGGTCTCTTGCCGTCGAGCCAAGATGATTCCCAGAACTTCGCCTTACATCCATCTCCAGCAGTAACCGTTGTGGCTGCCGCAAAAAGGTCTCTATCATCATCATTGCACGGTGTTCCCATCCCCAACCAAGTCTTGGGAGGGTCAACCCACTCATACCAAAGCCATCGCAGTCGAAGGGCAGTAGCAAACTTCTCAAGGTTGAGGATGCCCAAACCACCAAAGATCTTGGGCTTGCAGACGAGTTCCCAGTTGACCTTGCATTTTCCACCGGTCACCTTATCACAACCCGCCCAAAGATAGGCACGCCGCAAGCTGTCAATCTTCTTCCTCACTCCCACCGGCAATTCCAGGGGCGTAATATGATATATAGCAATTGCGGTAAGCACTGCCTTGACCAAGACTACACGCCCGGCGTGGCCACATGTTTGGCAACCCAAGGTGCTAGCTTCCCAGCAACTTTATCCTCTAAGAACTGAAAGTGAATCCTCTTAAGCCTTGAAACCGAAAGAGGGAGCCCCAAATATCTCATAGGAAAGGTGGAGCGAACCGCTGGGAAGGCTTGTAGGACGTCGTCAAGGTCAATGTTTCAAACAATTCGGTGCCTGGCGGAAGGACCTCCAATGCTTATATGTACAGCTACGAACCTTGCACTTGCGAACACTCCCCTGTGGATCAACGCTAGGCAGATGGCGGGTTCTGGAAAGGAGTAATTCTTCTTTTTGCATGAAAACTCTCCCTCCCGTCATCATGGGTGGTGGATGTCGGGGTGGCGTCCCCGGGTTGTTGGTGTTGGTACGTCGAGGCAGCGGCCTCGGGAACCATTGTAGGTAGCAGCTCTATGTGGCAGGGTGGCGTCTCGGCAATGGCTTGGGTGGGAATCATGTGCCGCTAGTGCGGAAGTGTTGTCGGCTTGGTCGACGCCTCCCAAGGAAGGTGGTCTACTTTATGTCGAGGCGGCAGCCCCGGATGAGTTGGTGTCACGGTCGTGGTCTGCGCGTGGTTTCTTTGTCTAGCTTGGGTTGCGGGTGATCGGGTCGTGCGACGTTGTGGCTCGGAAGCGAGCGGTGTTATGTCGGGGAGGCGCCCCCGGAAGGTGGTGTTGTGGACCACATAGGGCATAATGGAGCAGTGGATGTCGGGGCGGCGGCCCCGAGAGTTATGTGGCTTCGAGGGCACTGGACTCATGACGTGTGGACGACGAGGTTGCCAAAGACGTTGATCTTGGGCGTGTCAGGCGAGGCACTTGGCACTTGGATGTGGGGATGGTTGCTTTGCACCTATGCAGAGAGTTCTGGTCGGCGCTCCCATACCAGTCTGGACTTTTCTCTCCGGCAATGGTAGGAGGCCAGGTAATTTTGGCAGAGTGAGTTTCCCGTTTGTTTGTGTTTGTGAATTTGGAGCATTCTTGTGTTAAGTTTGAGGTGTTGTTGATGTGGGTGGGCTTTGCCCTGGATGTATCGATTTTTGCCCGGTTTTCACAATTAACGGGCAACAAATCTTTTTCTTATATTAATGGAAAACGCAAAGCTTTTCCTTGGTTTAAAAAAGAGAGTAGTTCCCTAGTAGTTCGCGGATTTGCCCATCATTGGTCAGGGCGATGCCAGTTGAGCATGTTCTGTTCATGTACATCATTTTCTTTCTATTTTAATGGAACTAGATTACTCGTTCCGTCCATGGCGTAAAGGTCAAATGCAATACAGATGTTAAGTAAATAGTATGAAATTGTTTTTATGAATTATCCACGGAGCATGAGCTTTATTTATGCCATGACAGTATATATATATATATATATATATATATATATATATATATATATATATATATATATATATATATATATATATATATATATATATATATATATATATATATATGATAAAGCGTAAAACCTTCATCGTGTTATTGAATACTCACAAAAGCACTCACAATATCTCTGAAGGACTTTGTGACAGATTTGTAAAATCATGCTCGCATTGGTAATAGTGTTTTCTAAAAATTCTGAAAGTGTTCAAATTAACCATATATTTTCTTTGGCTACACATAAGCCATTTGCTTGAGCGGGCGAATGGACCCTACACTTTTTCTTCTATTCTAGTTAGCTCTGCTCGTTTGGTTGGCCTTCTATTGTTTCGGAATTGTCAAAATAACCAAGAATCTAATGGGATAGTGATTTGCATAGTACACTCATATCCATAATTGCGTACTACGAATACTTACTTCATATATACATATACGACAAAGCTATTTTCCAGTCGGCAGGAAAATAGCGATAGATCCGAATGACCCGGCGATCGTTCGATCCGTTTCTCCCGCGCGAAAAACCGCTTGATACATTTTTTTTCACTCTCACGGGTGAAAATAAAAAAAAGGAGGCACTCCTAGAAATCGAGCCTTGAACCTGTTGGTTGTGGGCACAGAACGCTACCAACTGAGCTAAGACTCTGATATATTTTTTCAATCGGATTAGACAGCTTTTATACCTTATTAAATGAATGAAAAAGAAAAACAACAATGCCTATTTTGACGAGTCGAGAAAACCATCTGATCCAAGTTTATTAAAGACTGATGCAACGTGTTATACTTTTCCTTTTTCGTAATGATGAACATTTTCTAGAGAAATAAATGTTCTGCTCCCTATAAATAGCATGATAATATACACACCACTGACCTGATAACTTAGGTACAAACATTGTGATAACTTTGACCCAGAAAAAAAAGTTGTTGAAAACATAACCCCGATAAACTTTTGTGCAAATACCAGTGCATCGTACGCCCCGTAGACCTGAAACTTAGGTACAAACACCGCGGCAACTTCTACCTGAGAAAAAAAGTTGTTGAAGACGCACTCGTGATAACTTCTATATAAATAGCATGATAATATACACACCACGGGCCTGATAACTTAGTCACAAACGTCATGATACTTTTAACCCGGGGGGAAAAGGTTGTTGAAAACATAACCCAACAAATTTTGTGCAAATATCAGTTCATTATACGCATCATAGACATGACAATTAGGTACAAACACCACGGTGACTTACGTGGAAAAAAAAGTTGTTGAAGACACACCCGCGATAACTTCTATGTTAATAACATGGTGATATACGCATCAAAAATCTGATAACTAACACACAAACACCATGATAACTTTTTGACCGGGAGAAAAAGATGTTGGAAACAAATCTTGATGCTAGCAGTTTCCATACTTGTAGTTTTATAGACTAAAAAATCATGCTAAAGCTGAGAATTAAACTCAAGACTTCAATATTGAGATCTTAACACACTAGCCAACTCACCCACTACTTGGCTCCTGACGCGTTCAAATAAAATACCACTTTTTTGTCCATCTGAGGTGAAAAAGTTGTTGAAATATACCCCCGGTAACTTCTGTGTAAATAAGATGATAACTTACGTACAACTAACCTGATAACTTACATATAAACACATTGATAACTTTTCACCTTGGGCGAAAAGTTCTAGAAATATCCTCTGATAACCTAGTGCAAATAGCATGGTACTTTACGCACCAGACACCCGATAACTTACATACAACACATTTGATAACTTTTTACCCATGGGAAATACGTTACTGAAAGATGTCCTGGTAACTTTTGTGTAAATAGCATGGTCATTTATGCACCGAGGACCTCATAACTTACGTTCAACCACCATGTTAACTTTGACTTCGAGGAAAAAACATTGAAACATAACTCCTCCGGTAACTTTGATGTAAATTTATGACAATTTTATGCATCACAGACCTGATATCTTACGTTTAAACACCATGGTATCTTTCATCTAAGGGGAAAAAGTTTTTGAAACATTTCACCTGTAATTTCTGTGTTAAATTTCCATATTGCCCCATGCTTTAACCTTCTCGTAATGTAGTTACCAACCTTATCATGGTATAGTTATCCTGTTGCTCATACTATATTTATCACGCTGGTCATGTCAAAGTTACCAAGCCAATCTTTATTATTTTTTCTGATATGGCAGAAATAAGAAAGGTTCAAATAACATTGCTTATCTACAATAGACAACAACAAAAGGCGGCTTAGTTGGTTATTAGGTTCAATAGCTATTGCATAGACCTAGGTTCGAATCCTCTGTCAAGCACTTTTATTTTTTTCATATTATGCATCAAAAAACCAGAAAAAACCACTAGCGATTCACTACGGTTTTTGAGAGAAGGAAAAAAAATCAGTGCAAGCGAGCATGGGATGATAGCGATCAGGTAAGAACGAGTCGTGCGGATCTATCGCTAACTTCCGGTCGACTGGAAGTTAGCACTGTCCATACATAAATGAGGTAGTCTCAGGAAATTAATAGAACATATATTCATGCACAAGGCTAGTGCTTTTCCTTTGATACCAAATCTTTTTTTTGGCCTGCTACGTTTGGTAGTAGATTTTGCAGACCTCCAACACTCCCTCCTCCTCATTCTTGTCAATGTCGAGGTGATAGTAGTGCATCACCTACCTCGTCTTCTTCTGCTTATCACTGTACCCGTTGTACAACACCATGATTTTTCTATAGTCCATCTGCCTGCTGTAACACCCTGGTTTTCGCTCCTGTTTTTTTTTTCTTTTGCGGGATTTGACTCCCGTCTTTTTTTCTCGGTGTTATCGGATTTCTCTCGCTCCTGGGTATGTGAAGATGGTCGTCTAGCCTTGCCTTTCCTGTCCAACCAGAGATTCTCTCCAGTCCAACCTTGCCACCCAAGATCTATTCTCGGGACTTTCCACCGAAACCCTACCTTCCGAATTGCCGGAAGGGAAACCCTAATCCTTCCAGTTACAAAGGAAACCCAACTTCCTTTGATCTGTTGCTTCCCAAACTTTTCCCAGTGATCATCCTTCATCTATAAACCCTCGATATGCAAAAATATTGCCAAGTCATTTGCAATATTTTTCATTTATAATTAATTCCTTTTTCTGCCAGTTAAAGGAATTAAATCCAGGAAAATATCTATCCATCTCCAAAGTTCATGAAAACTTGTGGAGATATTCTCTGTGATTATATTGAGCTCCCATAAAAATATTGGCCATAATTAAATAAGGGAAATTGCATTTTCCTATTTAATGCCAATATTGCATTTTGGGCAGTTTCTAAAGGAGCTACCATTTTGGTAGCCAGGAAAAATCCCAAATAATTTGTGGAGCTTCTCCTATCCATATCTTCACCATTTCCATCAAGAACCTAAGTTCCATAGTTTAAATTTTGAGCACAACATCAATTTGCAAATTCTGTCCAGTTGGGCAATTTGCAAAGGAAGTGCATTATTCATTGATCTATTTGAGCTGAAATTTTTCATGGTGGTTAACATTGCTAAATCACTCATGGATACCAAAAACCAGCTCAATTAATGTATCCATTTTTCCCCAGCAATTTTCCTAAGTTTCTGTCCATTTGAAAGCTCTGTGAAGGAAGTACCATTTTGGTGTACCCAAATGGTATGAAACTTTTACAGTGGCTTCATATGTCCAAATCATCACTCTCCACCAAATTTGAGCCAAATCCACTTCGCCATCCTTCCCCAGCAATCTCATCTTCCTTTCTGGCCAGATTGCATGGTTACAAAGGAAGTACCATCCAGGGTTATCCATTTCTGTTGAAATCTTGTCATCATGCCCACCTTAGTGGATGACTAATCCATGCCAAAGATCAGGCCAAGATCACTACTGTGGTGGCCACACCACATGACAAACAGTTTGGTGTTAAAACCTTCTTCTGCAAGCTTCTTCCACCTCAGAGCCACCTAGCTACTTCCAGTCACTTCTCTTATCTATCTGAGCAGAGAGGGAGCTGTTTGACAAGAATTGACAGGCAGGAGAGCGCCAGAGATTGTAGGGTGCGTGGTGACCACGCAGCCACCGTGCGGAAACGGTGCTCTGCGGCACTGTCCCCGTCGGCCAGCTCACTCCGGCCATCCCTGGCTTGTCCAAGCATGTCAAGTGGCTCCGCAGTACCCACGTACCCCCTCTCCAGGTCTTTCCCCCTCCTATCTCCTTCTCCTTGCACCACGGCGATCGCCGCCGCAGTCACTGTCACACCCGTGACTCGCCGGCGTCGCCTTCCTCGTTGTCTTCTTCTCCCTCGAGCCTTCCGGAGCGCACCCGAGGCCTCTCCACCTCTCCACGAAGCCTCTCGTCGCCGCAAACCACCAGCCACGCCCCCCAAGCTCCAGTGCACGAATAAGCTCGCCGCCGTGGCCGAGCTTATCCGGCGAGCTCGCTCGGCTATAAAAGCCATCCCCGAGTCCTCCTGACCTCACCACCAGCCTCCCCTCGCTCCTCTGCCCCTCCCCGGCCACTTGCCCGAGCTCCAAGAGCTCTCCTCGCCCCTCACCGCCGCCATGGCCGCCGCCGAGCCCCTCCTAAATTAGCTCGATGCCGAGCTCCCCTCCTCGTTCTTTCGTCACCACTGGAGCTCCTCAACCCCGGTGAAGCCCTCCCCCACCTTCCCTTGCTCTCCCCGCCACCGAAACACCGAGGCCATCGGCGCCCGAAGCCGCCGCCGCCGGAGACGCTGACGCCGGCGTCGTCCGGCCACCATCTGTCGGGTCGAGGGTACAGGCGTGCTCGCCGCGCTGTGGCCGACCCATCCCAGCCGTCCTCGCTAGCCCACGCCCACCGGAGCAGCCCGGCGGCCGGAGCCAAGCCGCTCCCCTGCTCTGTCGCGAGGTGGAAGAAGGAAGTGGAGGGAGGAGAGAGAAGGAGGCCTGACCGGTGGGGCCCGGACCCACTAGTCAGTGGGAGGAGGTCGGCCAGCTGGGTTAAGTGGAAACGCATTCGGCGTGTTGACGCTTTCCCTGTGGGAAAGCGTATTTCTCTAGAGTGCGCGACCGGCCGTGCTGTCAAGGCCCCTCTGTGAATATTTTTCTTACAGATTGGTCCCTGGCAGAAAAAGTGGTATATCTTTTCACTCGTAACCCCGATTCAGGTGAAACCAACGCTCACGTCTTCAGTGCGTCGAGCCCGTTCCAATGAGGTCACTTTCATAATGTTTACACATTCTGAAAATGACCATTTTGCCCTTGCCTCTAAACAGCCCTCTCCGAGAGAGAACGGTTTCCGGCGATCCTTTCCGCGGACTCTTCACACTTCTTCCCGGAGTATTCTTCGACCCCAGGCAAGCCGACCATCTGATATATGCCCTAAAGCATTGCTCTATGTTATTCTTGCGTGTTTAATTAATGATATGCTTGTGCTAGAAATAATTAAACTCCTGCCATTTCGATATTGTCATTTACATTGCCTGCTACTGCTCATCTTATCATTGCGCTAATGACTTGTCGTGATATTATATGGAGATAGGTGGTTATGTTTTTATCATGCTTAGCTACTGCCATCTCAAGTTATTGTGATAAACAACCATGCTTGTTAAATATTTGCTAAGGTTAAACCTAGTCGGTTGATCTAGAGTCACCTGTCCGGGCTTATCCGTGCAGCCACATTTGCCGGTATGGGACGGCCTTGACTTGGTCTGATCGCGTGCTCTTTCACCGGTACCTCCAGACAGGAAAGGTTATGCGCGCGCGCTAACCTGGCCCGGTAGGCGGCGATAACCTTGTGAGCCCAGTTGATTGTTTAACCCGGGAGTCCCCGTTTGGGACAGTTTGTGTGGCCACGACGGTGGCAGGTGTCACGCGGTGACACAGGGGCCACCCAGGGCAGGACTCCGGGGGAGGATGAATGCCGGTGGTACGATGGGAGAGTCACGGGTCAGGCAGGTTTCGTTGGAGCAACGCTGGTCCACCCGAATGGGATCACGAGGCCAGGTGCTCCATGGTGTGGGTAAAGTGCACAACCTCTACAGAGTGAAGAATCTATTCGAATAGCCGTGTCCACGGTATTGGACAGTCCGTCCAGGCCTCACTAGGTGGTCAACCGTAGTAATGATAATAATGATGGAAGAACTTGTCCTATGATCAGAAGTACTCAATGACTCGTGAGTATTCCGAGGGTTGTGGGACAACCCGTAAGAGAGTAAGTTTGATCTGGTTAAGAGTTGGATTGGATCCTGAGAATGTTCGGAGTATGGATTATTTACTTGCCATGCTTTACTTTACTCTAGTAGTATCACACTGGATAATCCTGTTACAACATGATAATTAATATTGCTAGATAGGTATGCTATGTCATGATGATTAATACTGCTCTAATAACAAATGAATGCTTGAATGCCATGGATTGCATTGCTTGGTGTATATGTTAGTTTGGTTTGCTTGCGAGTACATTCAAAAGTACTCAGCGGCCTTTAACATGGCCAGGTTCACATAAGGATCCGTCGTCCGTCGTCGAGGAGCCGGAGTGTTCGCGGGCTAGGAGAGTAACCCAGTCAGATCCTTGTGGATTGGAGCCGCACCAAGACCCTGTTGCCTTAGATAGAGCTTTTCCGCTGCCATCACTCTTGTAATATATCTTGTAAGACTTATATATCCATTAATAGAAATGCATGTGTTCATGATACTTGTTGTAAACGCGCATGCCAGAGTGATTTCCTGGGCTGGCGTGCGTGGCGGCCGTCTGGCTACAGTGGTAATCAGGCGGGTCGCCACAACGGATGGTATCAGAGCAGCCAGGCTGACTATAGGTTACCCTAGCCAGACTTCATTGTCTTGTGCTCAGTAGAAAGCCTAGATGGATTTCAGCCATCTTTGCCAACCTGGCACGGCTACTATTGATCATAAGGCAACTTCATAGGTCTTCGGCTCCATCAGACCCCAACTCTCATGGCCTTTGCCTCCGGTGTGAAATGCTCGCACCCGGCAACGACCCGTGAGCCCTGAAACCCCTAGGTAAACCAGATATCCTTACCCTGCTTGCTAGCCATGGCATTTCTCTTCTTACTCTAGTTTCCTTTGGGAAACGCCTATAAATTCCATCTTTCCCCGATAACCCTAGGATCGTTGACTAAGCCATTTTGGCTATGGTTGTGCATCGAGTTTGATGTTCCCTAAGGGAGTAGTAGGAGCTTGACACCAGTGCTACCAGGAGCATTGTGTGGTTTTGCTTCTAAGTCCTTAGAGGTGCATCGAGTGCGCTATAATAGTTATACTAGTGGATCCCTGGCCACGTGTGTAAGGTCCGCAACACTTGAGCTTTATTTGCTTCCTGGTTTCTCGCGGTTTTTGTTTCTTTGGTCGGTTCCGTTTCTTCGCTCCGACTGGATCCATCCGCAAGTGCCGTCAAGAAGACCAGCATACAACTTGGATAATACCCAATAATCCAGATTCAACAAAAGTCAAGCCATGCCAACTACCTGATATTCAGAATAGCAACACCGGATCTGTCATGAACAAAGAATGGGTCAGAAGCAAAATATGGGTGCAACAGACAAGGCCAGAACATACCTGAGAGAGTTGGCCTCAGAACCGATCATACCCGAGGAGCAGTCATATGAGCTACCAAGAATATACACCAGTAGGGACAAATGATTCCGTCCTCGACACAAGGATTATTTCAGTCAGTGGGGTGAACCCTGAGTTTTCTCTCAATGGATCCAAGAATCATTTATTCCCCACCAGAGACATATTTTAAGAATGTGAATGTGCCAAGAGCAGCAACAAAACTCCGGTACATTCGTACAAATTTCAAAGCATATTTTGAAGTTCACCGGTACAAATACAAAGTTTTTTTGGGCACCGTGAACAAGGTCTGCAAGGAATATGGATAAGTTTGCGGTTGCCAGAATCAATGAGAACTTCACATGCTTGGAAGCTCAGCTGAACCAAATGGAATTATCTGTCAACTGCTTATTATCGGCAACACCTGGGTTGAATGCAAAAGGGTATTCTGAATTAATTAACGACATGAAGTCTGCACCAGTTGTGCAACCTTTACAGCAACAATGATCAGACCAACAGAAGACAAGCGATGTGCGCGACTATCGGAATATCTTCAGTCAAGGTATGGCCTATACCAAGTTTGGCTCCGCTATGGGTAAAATTCCGAATACTTCGGAAGGAAGCCAGAATCGGCCATAGACCCGACTGCGTACCCAAGGCTTCTGGTATAAGGAACCCAACCTTCCTCCGTAAGCTATCAAGGAAAGCTTACAACGCAAGACTCCCAGTCTTCCTCGGTACGCTACTCGGTGCAAAAAAAATCTTCTGGGATACAGTACTTCCATCTTCCACAGCGTGCTACCACGGAAAAAAACTTCCGGCATAAGACACCTGACCTTCCACAGCAAGCCACAAGAGAAAAGCTTCTGGGGTACGATACCCAGCCTTCTTCAGCACACTACCCTGGCAGAAGCTTCGAGCATAAGGAATTCAGTCTTCTTCAACACACCATTGTGCCCACAACAATCTTGCCAGAGGCACGAACTAGTCCATACACACCCGTCTGCCTCAGAACTCAGTGGTTATGAAAGGATTTATCCTACACCTGCATATGTTGTGAGCATGCAGTCCAGTGGATCAGTTCATGCGAGCCACTCGTCGGGAATGACTGTGTTCAGAGAAACATTGGCCCCATAATTCACAGAAGGATATGAACGCAGCAACCTCTACGAGGTATGCAAGAGTAAGTTGTGAGAACAAGCCCGACAAGCCGGGAAAACAATCAAGGAGCCATATTGGCAGGTCATGACAGGTCCATCAAAGGAATCTTCAAGGACAAAGAAGTGGTGGGCAAACAACCTCCGTAACGGTCAACAAGATACAGCTTCACGAACAGGGTGGTATTACCAACCCTTGTCAGACTCTTGCATATGCGGCCACAGCAATGCCCTACGCCCCTACCTGCGGCTACAAACGAGCTTGCCGCACTCCTCATGAATATGGGTCATCAACCAAGATAAGAGGCTATGCTCCAAAAGATACACCGGATGCTAGCCATACTATGCTTAGCTCAGTGGTCACAGCAAGGACTACAGAGGATATATATATTATATATATGAAAGAGCCATCTCCACGAGCGATAGAGTTTGAAACAAGACATTCAGATAGAATGGCTCAAAGCACGTCAGCACCAACAGCTCAGAGACATCATGATATCATTGGAATAAGAGATTATTGTCTATGATTACTTTGTGATCATGCCTGACATTTCAGTTAGGGATGCGACAGTAATAACCTGGTCATACTGGATTGTGGAACACCTAGGACAAAGTCAGAATGCCTAAGGCAGAGAGAAACATCAGTATGGAACTCACAGCCAGACTGAGCATTCTGACACGGCAAAAAGAAAGTCATCCCACCCACTCGAGGCCATACGAGCACGTAGGCCTTGTACCAGGAAAGGAGGTCTTGCCCATGACAGTCAAGGCACGAAGTATCGCAATAAAACCGAAGTAGTTACCGAGCCGTCTGTTGGTACTACTCGCTACCCCACCCAACAACACCACTACCAGGACAAAAGGTACACCTGACAGGAAAGAGAAGGATTCAAGAAAGCTGTGTGCAGAGACAACACATGGTCCATCAGAAGAGGCAGTTAAAAGGCCAGTGAACCAGCGAAGACAGGACAACTGATGGATCCAAGTCACACACAGGTAAGTCCCCTTCACCGGGAGGTAAGCCCGGAAATCTCGAGGACGAGATTTTCTTAAGGGGGGTAGGTTTGTAACACCCTGGTTTTCGCTCCTGTTTTTTTTCTTTTGCGGGGTTTGACTCCCGTCTTTTTTTCTCAGTGTTATCGGATTTCTCTCGCTCCTGGGTATGTGAAGATGGTCATCTAGCCTTGCCTTTCTTGTCCAACCAGAGATTCTCTCTAGTCCAACCTTGCCACCCAAGATCTATTCTCGGGACTTTCCACCGAAACCCTACCTTCCGAGTTGCCGGAAGGGAAACCCTAATCCTTCCAGTTACAAAGGAAACCCAACTTCCTTTGATCTGTTGCTTCCCAAACTTTTCCCAGTGATCATCCTTCATCTATAAACCCTGGATATGCAAAAAATATTGCCAAGTCATTTGCAATATTTTTCATTTATAATTAATTCCTTTTTCTGCCAGTTAAAGGAATTAAATCCAGGCAAATATCTATCCATCTCCAAAGTTCATGCAAACTTGTGAAGATATTCTCTATGATTATATTGAGCTCCCATAAAAATATTGGCCATAATTAAATAAGGGAAATTGCATTTTCCTATTTAATGCCAATATTGCATTTTGGGCAGTTTCTAAAGGAGCTACCATTTTGGTAGCCAGGAAAAATCCCAAATAATTTGTGGAGCTTCTCCTATCCATATCTTCACCATTTCCATCAAGAACCTAAGTTCCATAGTTTAAATTTTGAGCACAACATCAATTTGCAAATTCTGTCCAGTTGGGCAATTTGCAAAGGAAGTGCTTTATTCATTGATCTATTTGAGCTGAAACTTTTCATGGTGTTTAACATTGCTAAATCACTCATGGATACCAAAAACCAGCTCAATTAATGTATCCATTTTTCCCCATCAATTTTCCTAAGTTTCTGTCCATTTGAAAGCTCTGTGAAGGAAGTACCATTTTGGTGTACCCAAATGGTATGAAACTTTTACAGTGGCTTCATATGTCCAAATCATCACTCTCCACCAAATTTGAACAAAATCCACTTAGCCATCCTTCCCCAGCAAGCTCATCTTCCTTTCTGGCCAGATTGCATGGTTACAAAGGAAGTACCATCCAGGGTTATCCATTTCTGTTGAAATCTTGTCATCATGCCTACCTTAGTGGATGAGTAAACCATGCCAAAGATCAGGCCAAGATCACTACTGTGGTGGCCACACCACATGACAAACAGTTTGCTGTTAAAACCTTCTTCTGCAAGCTTCTTCCACCCCAAAGCCACCTAGCTACTTCCAGTCACTTCTCTTATCTATCTGAGCAGAGAGGGAGCTGTTTGACAAGAATTGTCAGGCAGGAGAGTGCCAGAGATTGTAGGGTGCGTGGTGACCACGCAGCCACCGTGCAGAAACGGTGCTCTGCGGCACTGTCCCCGTCGGCCAGCTCACTCCAGCCATCCCTGGCTTGTCCAAATATGTCAAGTGGCTCCGCAGTACCCATGTACCCCCTCTCCAGGTCTTTCCCCCTCCTATCTCCTTCTCCTTGCGCCACGGTGATAGCCGCCGCAGCCACTGTCACACCCATGACTCGCCGGCGTCGCCTTCCTCGTTGTCTTCTTCTCCCTCGAGCCTTCCGGAGCGCACCCGAGGTCTCTCCACCCCTCCACGAAGCCTCTCGTCGCCGCAAACCGCCAGCCACGCCCCCCCAAGCTCCAGTGCGCGGATAAGCTCGCCGCCGTGGCCGAGCTTATCCGGCGAGCTCGCCGGGCTATAAAATCCATCCCTGAGTCCTCCTGACCTCACCATCAGCGTCCCCTCGCTCCTCTGCCCCTCCCCGGCCACTTGCCCGAGCTCCAGGAGCCCTCCTCGCCCCTCACCGCCGCCATGGCCGCCGTCGAGCCCCTCCTAAATTAGCTCGATGCCGAGCTCCCCTCCTCGTTCTTTCGTCACCACTGGAGCTCCTCAACCCCGGCGAAGCCCTCCCCCACCTTCCCTTGCTCTCCCCGCCACCGAAACGCCGAGGCCAACGGCGCCGAAGCCGCTAACACCGACGCCGTCCGGCCACCATCTGTCGGGCGGAGGGTACAGGCGTGCTCGCCGCGCTGTGGCCGACCCATCCCAGCCGTCCCCGCGAGCTCACGCCCATCGGAGCAGCCCGGCGGCCGGAGCCAAGCCGCTCCCCTGCTCTGTCGCGAGATGGAAGAAGGAAGTGGAGGGAGGAGAGAGAAGGAGGCCTGACCGGTGGGGCCCGGACCCACTAGTCAGTGGGAGGAGGTCGGCCAGCTGGGATAAGTGGAAACGCATTTGGCGTGTTTACGCTTTCCCTGTGGGAAAGCATATTTCTCTGGAGTGCGCGACCGGCCGTGCTGTCAAGGACCCCTCTGTGAATATTTTTCTTACAGATTGGTCCCTGGCAGAAAAAGTGTTATATCTTTTCACTCGTAACCCCGATTCAGGTGAAACCAACGCTCACGTCTTCAGTGCGTCGAGCCCGTTCCGATGAAGTCACTTTCATAATGTTTACACATTCTGAAAATGACCATTTTGCCCTTGCCTCTAAACAGCCCTCTTCGAGAGAGAACGGTTTCCGGCGATCCTTTCCGCGGACTCTTCGCACTTCTTCCCGGAGTATTTTTCGACCCCAGGCAAGCCGACCATCTGATATATGCCCTAAAGCATTGCTCTGTGTTATTCTTGTGTGTTTAATTAATGATATGCTTGTGCTAGAAATAATTAAACTCCTGGCATTTCGATATTGTCATTTACATTGCCTGCTACTGCTCATCTTATCATTGCGCTAATGACTTGTCGTGATATTATATGGAGATAGGTGGTTATGTTTTTATCATGCTTAGCTACTGCCATCTCAAGTTATTGTGATAAACAACCATGCTTGTTAAATATTTGCTAAGGCTAAACCTAGTCGGTTGATCTAGAGTCACCTGTCCGGGCTTATCCGTGCAGCCACATTTGCCGGTATGGGACGGCCTTGACTTGGTCTGATCGCGTGCTCTTTCACCGGTACCTACAGACAGGGAAGGTTATGCGCGCGCGCTACCCTGGCCCGGTAGGCGGCGATAACCTTGTGAGCCCAGTTGATTGTTTAACCCGGGAGTCCCCGTTTGGGACAGTTTGTGTGGCCACGACGGTGGCAGGTGTCACGCGGTGACACAGGGGCCACCCAGGGCAGGACTCCGGGGGAGGATGAATGCCGGTGGTACGATGGGAGAGTCACGGGTCAGGCAGGTTTCGTTGGAGCAACGCTTGTCCACCCGAATGGGATCACGAGGCCAGGTGCTCCATGGTGTGGGTAAAGTGCGCAACCTCTGCAGAGTGAAGAATCTATTCGAATAGCCGCGTCCACGGTATTGGACAGTCCGTCCAGGCCTCACTAGGTGGTCAACCGTAGTAATGATAATAATGATAGAAGAACTTGTCCTATGATCAGAAGTACTCGATGACTCGTGAGTATTCCGAGGGTTGTGGGACAACCCGTAAGAGAGTAAGTTGGATCTGGTTAAGAGTTGGATTGGATCCTGAGAATGTTCGGAGTATGGATTATTTACTTGCCATGCTTTACTTTACTCTAGTAGTATCACACTGGATAATCCTGTTACAACATGATAATTAATATTGCTAGATAGGTATGCTATGTCATGATGATTAATACTGCTCTAATAACAAATGCATGCTTGAATGACATGGATTGCATTGCTTGGTGTATATGTTAGTTTGGTTTGCTTGCGAGTACATTCAAAAGTACTCAGCGGCCTTTAACATGGCCAGGTTCACATAAGGATCCGTCGTCC
The DNA here is from genome assembly GCA_039707655.1 of Elymus sibiricus. Lineage (NCBI taxonomy): Eukaryota > Viridiplantae > Streptophyta > Magnoliopsida > Poales > Poaceae > Elymus > Elymus sibiricus. The sequence continues at coordinate 286,149,953 of CM077675.1, forward strand.
GTCGTCGAGGAGCCGAAGTGTTCGCGGGCTAGGAGAGTAACCCAGTCAGATCCCTGTGGATTGGAGCCGCACCAAGACCCTGCTGCCTTAGATAGAGCTTTTCCGCTGCCATCACTCTTGTAATATATTTTGTAAGACTTATATATCCATTAATAGAAATGCATGTGTTCATGATACTTGTTGTAAACGCGCATGCCAGAGTGATTTCCTGGGCTGGCGTGCGTGGCGGCCGTCTGGCTACAGTGGTAATCAGGCGGGGCGCCACACCTGCCATCGGCTTTAACGCCACTGTATTACCGGTCTTGTGCCATGTTACGCTTGTGTTGAGATCCATCTCTAACTTGCAACGCTTCATTGATCTAGTGATGCACGCCTTAGAAGGAAGGAAGAAGAAATATTTGCTCATGCCATCCCTTGTTACACCTGCACAAGTCATATCACATGCAACATTTAACAGTTAGAGTGAAAATTATCACACTTGTATGAAGTAAGTAATTTTTATCTATGCCTGACCTGGAAGGTTATGAGGATGGGTGTAACATACGCCTTCTTTAAAGGCTATGGTGGGTATGAAATGATCAATCATAGAGTGAGCTCTCACCCTGTTGTCCCTAATTTTAGCCTCAAGGTGTTCCATTAGCTCCTTATCAATGGAATCAAACCTCAATTGAGGCACCAACATCGATGAAAACCTCTTGCATTATACATGGTTACTTCCATTACAGATTTGTTTGGTGCACAAAATTCATGCGTGTAACTAAGATAATGCACATTCCATCTCACTCCGAAGAAAACGAACACAAGAAACCCAACAACAATCGAATTATCTCAAATGATTGCAAGACCCCATAAATACTCAAAGTTATCGCATGAATATTTACCAAGTTAGATAGATGGTGGTTTCTTTTTCAATGATGTTTGCTTTGTCTGCTGGGTTATTGAGGTCTAATGCCTTATCCTCACTCTTTAGGTCTAGTCCCATAAAGGACTCAATCAACTAGGTTGGGTCATCGGCCATGGAGAGATGTTGCGGCGAAGCTTACTTCGCTAATCTAGAAGATGTGGGGGTTTACTGAAGTGTTTCCATTGCAAGGGAAGCTTCTTCTTGTGGGGAAGGAGATGCTGCTTATTATATTGCATTCTGAGGCGGTTGCCTCTTGGCCCGTGCATGAGATGGGACGAGTAATGCTTCTTCTCGTTGCTTGTACCAAAACTCGGGTGCTCAGGTCCAATATACCTAGTTGCTTATCAACACGTTCCATTGTGTCAAAGCATTTCTAGCTCATGTGTCGGATTCTGTGGTCCATGACCTATGGGTACCCCTTCATATAAAATCTTTTGCCTGCTCGCCTGACTGCGACACATCTACCTGTCCGTTTGGTTCAGGCGAAGGCCTAATTGTCCTTACTAGCTGGCTCATTGTCGTTGTTTGATTGGGGGGTGCCGGGTCTGCACCGTGTGTTGTTATTGTGAAGAATGATATGTATACGGCGTTTCATTGAGTGTGAAGTCCATTTTGTTTTTTAAGTTGGATATCTCGGATGCTTCCTACGCGCTATCGTATGGTTGAGGGGCACTTAACGGGCTTGCTCCACCACATGCCCAGGCTAGGGGTGCGAGGTTTACATTTACTTCGAGATTGGCTTCTATGCTTTCGCAATAACTATTTGACTTCTTTATGACTAATGCGAGTTTTTGGTCTTTCATGCACTTCCACCAATCCATATTTTCTAGGCTCTACGGTATCGTGCCTTTCTCACTCTCACCACGAGACATGGTGCAAAATTCGTCCGTACGTCTAACCCATGGGAGAACTTCCTCTTGTTCTCCTAGACATAAACCACCTATCTTCCTCAAACAACCACCATACATACCAGGGTCGTCTCTAGAGATTTGGGGCCCAGGGGCGAAATCTAAATTGGGACTCTAAATTTTGTAAAATTCATATCAGGTTCATAGTGTACCTTGATCAAATCGAAGACAAGATTTAAATGGATAGGATCGATCACAAGCATGCATGGTCGCTAGATCTAATTAATTGTGATATTTATGAATGGGTTAGTGCTTGTAGCCTCTTCCATTAGAAAGGGATTAGCTAGTCCGGTTAGTAAATTTTGGATTAATGGACAATGGCTCAATATTGCAACAAGAATATTGAAATGATTCAACAAAATCTCAATCAACCTCTAGGTGTCTAATCTAAAACTCCAATATAAGTAAAGTTTGTGCAAGAAATCAAACTAGACAAGATCTACTTACACTTTTTATTCTTTCCCTCATCATGGTTGTTGCCCATGGTTGGCCCCTCATCTCCTTCTTCCCTGCACTTCCCAACCTCCTCATCTAATCCGCCATGCACCGTCAACACCGACTCGCTCGGCATTGATGACCCCGACAAGCTGTGTGAGTTAGCAGCGCCGTCCCCCCTAGTCCTCACTGCCGGGTATCAACTCTCAATACAAAAGGAGTTAGACTCCACGATGACCCCAAAGTCAGTTCCGAAAAGTAACTTCGGGATCGGGGGCTACTGTCTCTATGCTCTTATGCATGCTTTGTTGAATTAGTACCATTAAAATTTAGAGTCTTCAAGCACTCTGTTTGCGAAATCAGAAAGGTGTTCGGGAACACATACCTCGAAGCCTTGGTGTAGGCCCGTGAAGGCCTCCTTCATTCCGGTCTCCGCATACCGAAATTAGCGAAGCACAGAGTCCAAAAGAGCTCGGTGCTCGGATGGATGAGCCTTGCACGGCTCCCTCCAGTTCTTGCCACCTGAGCCCCACCTGTGTTCGAATAGGTGGGGGCGGTGAAACCTCCTCGGCCGGCCTCCCTCTGGAAGGGGAAACTGCTGTCCTCGGCTGTCGTGCAGGCTCCGGGGTAGCAAGGGCCGAGGACTTGGGATTCTCAAGCCCTGTGCTTTCATCAACCATGGGGATCGGTCCCCCATGGTCCTCGGTGGCCGAGGTCTTTGTCTCGGCCGTCGGTGCTCCAGCGGTGTCCCCCATAGTAGATGTGTGGGGTATGGAAGGTAGGTTACCTCCCCCAGGTCGCCTTGTGCGGGGGAAGAAGACTCGCGTGCTCCTGTGCCGCTCTTCTCCATTTTGGCTGGAGGAAGGGAGTCCGAGGTGTTGGAAATATGCCCTAGAGGCAATAATAAATTGGTTATTATTATATTTCCTTGTTAATGATAATCGTTTATTATCCATGCTATAATTGTATTGATTGGAAACTCAAATACATGTGTGGGTACATAGACAACACTGTGTCCCTAGTGAGCCTCTAGTTGACTAGCTCGTTGATCAAAGATGGTTAAGGTTTCCTGGCCATTGACATGAGATGTCATTTGATAACGGGATCACATCATTAGGAGAATGATGTGATGGACAAGACCCAAACTGTAAACGTAGCATTTGATCGTGTCAGTTTATTGCTATTGTTTTCTGCATGTCAAGTATCTGTTCCTTTGACCATGAGATCATGCAACTCACTGACACCGGAAGAATACCTTGTGTGTATCAAACGTCGCAACGTAACTGGGTGACTATAAAGGTGCTCTACAGGTATCTCCGAGGGTTTCTGTTGGGTTGGCATGGATCAAGACTGGGATTTGTTACTCCGTGTGACGGAGAGGTATCTCAGGGCCCACTCGGTAATACAACATCACATTGAGCCTTGCAAGCAAAGTGACTAAAGAGTTAGCCACAGGATCTTGTATTACGGAACGAGTAAAGAGACTTGCCGGTAATGAGATTGAACTAGGTATAGAGATACCGACGATCGAATCTCGGGCAAGTAACATACCGAAGAACAAAGGGAACAGCATACGGGATTAACTGAATCCTTGACATAGAGGTTCGACCGATAAAGATCTTCGTAGAATATGTAGGAGCCAATATGGGCATCCAGGTCCCGCTATTGGTTATTGATCGTAGAGGTGTCTCGGTCATGTCTACATAGTTCTCGAACCCGCAGGGTCTACACACTTAACGTTTGGTGACGATTAGTATAATTGAGTTATTATGTTGGTGACCGAAAGTTGTTCGGAAGTCTCGGATAAAATCCCGGACATGACGAGGATCTCCGGAAGAGTCCGGAGGTAAAGATTGATATATGTGATAATAGTGTTTCGATCTCCGGAAGAGTTCCAGAGTTCACCGGAAGGGGTTCCGGATGTTTACCGAAGTGTTCGGGTGCAACAACACTTTATATGGGCCAAGGGATAAAAGCCCACAAGGTATTGGAAAGTGCAAAAAGTAGTTTTGCTGCCGCGTAAGCGGTACTACCGCTTGTGTGAAGCGGTACTACCGCCCGAGCGGTACTACCGCTTGTGTGAAGCGGTACTACCGCCCAAGCGGTACTACCGCTTGTGTGAAGCGGTACTACCGCTTGTGCGCGGCTGTGCACGGTTCGGCAGGGATCCGAGTTGGACTCTTTCCCTGCGGGCCAAACCGACCTTGTGCGGGCAAAACCGACCTGGAGGAGGCTTTTACTCCAAGTTTAGACCCCAAGGCTCAACATATAAATAGAGGGGCAGGGCTAGCACACGGGACACATCAAGATTTCCCCAAGCCGTGTGCGGCAACCCTAACCCTCTAGTTCCTCCGTCATAATCTCCGTAGCGCTTGGCGAAGCCCTGCAGAGATTGTTCCTCACCACCATCACCACGCCGTCGTGCTGCTGGAACTCAACCACTACTTCACCATCGCTCGCTGGATCGAGGAGGTGAAGGCGTCATCAAGCCGTACGTGTGTTGAACGCGGAGGTGCCGTCCGTTCGGCACTAGATCGGAAGGATCGTGATTGGATCGCGGGACGCTCGGCGATTTGGATCGCGAAGACGTTCGACTACATCAACCGCGTTTCTTAAACGCTTCCGCTTAGCGATCTACAAGGGTATGTAGATTTACTCTCTCTCTCGTAGATGCTCATCACCATGGATAGATCTTGTGTGTGCGTAGGAAAATTTTTGTTTCCCATGCAACGTTCCCCAACAGTGGTATCAGAGCCAGGTCTATGCGTAGATGAGATCTCGAGTAGAACACAAACGAGTTGTGGGCGTGGGTGTATACATATTGCTTGCTGTTACTAGTTGATATTTGATTCGGCGGTACTGTGAGATGAAGCGGCCCAGACTGACATTACGCGTACACTTACGCGAGACAGGTTCCTTCAACTGACATGTAACTTCGTTGCATAAAGATGGCTAGCGGGTGTCTGTCTCTCTCACTTTAGTTGAATCGATTTCAATGAAGAGGGTTCTTTTAGAAGATCAAAAAGCAATCACTACACCACGTTGTGGTTTTGCGTAGGTAAGAACGGTTCTTGCAAACCCGTAGCAGCCACGTAAAATTTGCAACAACAATAGAGGACGTCTAACTTGTTTTTGCAGGGTATGTTGTGATGTGATATGGCCAATTACATGATGAGATATATGTGATGTATGAGATGATCATGTGTTGTATAGAATATCACGACTTGCATGTCGATGAGTACGGCAACTGGCAGGAGCCATAGAGTTGTCTTTAATTATTGTATGACCTGCGTGTCAATCATTAAGCGCTATGTAATGCTTTACTTTATCGCTAAACGTTAGCAATAGTCGTGGAAGCAACAGTCGGTGCGACAACCTTATGGCGACACGTTGATGGAGATCAAGATGATGGAGATCATGGTGTCATGCCGGTGACGATGGAGATCATGCCGGTGCTTTGGAGATGGAGATCAAAAGCACAAGTTCATGGCCATATTATGTCACTTATGATTTGCATGTGATGTTAATCCTTTTATGCATCTTATTTTTCTTAGGACGACGGTAGCATTATAAGGTGATCCCTCACTTAAATTTCAAGATAAATTGTGTTCTCCCCGAGTGTGCACCGTTGCGAAAGTTCGTCGTTTCGAGACACGCCGTGATGATCGGGTGTGATAGACTCCACGTTCACATACAACGGGTGCAAGCCATGTTGCACACGCGGAACACTCGGGTTAAACTTGACGAGCCTAGCATGTACAGACATGGCCTCGGAACACAAGAGACCGAAAGGTCGAACATGAGTCATATAGTAGATATGATCAACATGAAGATGTTCACCATTGAAACCACCTCGACTCACGTGATGATCGGACTTGAGTTGGTGGATTTGGATCATGTTACACTCGAATGACCGGAGGGATGTCAATTTGAGTGGGAGTTTTAAGTAATATGATTAATTAAACTCATTATCTTGAACAATAGTCTAAACTGTCTTTGCTATATTTATGTTGTAGATCATGGCTCGCGCAGTAGCACCCCTGAATTTTAATGCGTTCCTAGAGAAAGCTAAGTTGAAAGATGATGGAAGTAACTTTGTGGACTGGGCCCGTAATCTAAGGATTATCCTTACGGCTTCCCAGAAAGCTTATGTCCTTGATGCACCGCTTGGTGATCCACCCGCTCCAGTTGAGTCTCTAGACGTTGTGAACGCCTGGCAGGCTCGTTCTGATGATTACTCAATAGTTCAATGTGCAATGTTGTATGGCTTAGAACCGGGACTTCAAAGACGTTTTGAACGTCATGGAGCATATGAGATGTTCCAGGAGTTGATGTTTATCTTTCAGAAGAATGCCCGGATCGAGAGATATGAGATCTCCGATAAGTTCTATGCTTGCAAGATGGAGGAGAACGGGTCTATCAGTGATCACGTGCTCACAATGTCTGGGTACTCCACCCGTCTGGCTGAATTGGGGATGCCCCTTCCGCCAGAGGCTATCACTGACAGAGTTCTTCAATCATTGCCACCTAGCTACAAGAGCTTCGTGTTGAACTATAACATGCACGGGATGAACAAGTCAGTCGCCGAGCTGTTTGCGATGCTGAAAGCCGCTGAGTCTGAAATTCAGAAGGAGCATCAAGTGTTGATGGTCAATAAAACCACTAGTTTCAAGAAAAATGGCAAGGGTAAGAAGGGTAAATCTAAGAAGGGTGGCAAAGCAGTTGCTGCTCCTGTGAAGAAACCCAAGGCTGGACCCAAACCAGAAACTGAGTGCTTTCATTGCAAGGGAACTGGACACTGGAAGCGGAACTGCCCCAAGTATTTGGCTGACAAGAAGGCGGCCAACAACAAACAAGGTATATATGATATACATGTTATTGATATGTTCCTTACCAACCCTCGTTGTAGTGCCTGGGTATTTGATACCGGTGCGGTTGCTCATATTTGCAACTCTAAACAGGAACTGCGGAATAGACGGAGGCTGGCAAAGGACGAAGTGACGATGCGCGTGGGAAATGGTTCCAAGGTTGATGTGATCGCCGTCGGCGCGCTCGCTCTTCGATTACCGTCGGGATTAGTGATGAACCTAAATAAGTGTTATTTGGTGCCTGCGTTAAGCATGAACATTATATCTGGATCTTGTTTATTGCGAGACGGTTACTCATTTAAATCAGAGAATAATGGTTGTTCTATTTATATGAGTAATATCTTTTATGGTCATGCACCCAATGTGAGGGGTTTATTCTTATTGAATCTCGATAGTAATGATACACATGTTTATAACATTGATGCCAAAAGATGTAGAATTGATAATGATAATACCACTTTCTTGTGGCACTGCCGTTTAGGTCATATTGGCGTAAAACGCATGAGGAAGCTCCATGCTGATGGACTTTTGGAGTCACTTGATTTTGAATCACTTGACACATGTGAGCCATGCCTCATGGGCAAGATGACTAAAACGCCGTTCTCTGGAATAATGGAACGGGCAAGTGACTTATTGGAAATCATACATACTGATGTGTGCGGTCCGATGAGCATTGAGGCGTGCGGTGGTTATCGTTACTTTCTCACCTTCACTGATGACTTAAGTAGATATGGGTATATTTACTTAATGAAACACAAGTCTGAAACATTTGAAAAGTTCAAACAATTTCAGAGTGAAGTTGAGAATCATCGTAACAAGAAGATTAAATTCCTACGATCTGATCGAGGAGGAGAATATCTGAGTTATGAGTTTGGCAGTCACTTAAGACAATGTGGAATTGTTTCACAACTAACACCGCCTGGAACACCACAGCGTAATGGTGTGTCCGAACGTCGTAATCGAACCTTATTAGATATGGTGCGATCTATGATGTCTCTTGCCGATTTGCCACTATCGTTTTGGGGTTATGCATTAGAGACAGCAGCATTCACTTTAAATAGGGCACCATCGAAATCCGTTGAGACGACGCCTTATGAACTTTGGTTTGACAAGAAGCCAAAGCTGTCGTTTCTTAAAGTTTGGGGATGTGATGCTTATGTCAAAAAGCTTCAACCTGAAAAGCTGGAACCCAAAGCGGAGAAATGCGTCTTCATAGGATACCCAAAAGAGACAGTTGGGTATACCTTCTATCTCAGATCCGAAGGCAAAGTGTTTGTCGCTAAAAACGGAACATTTCTTGAGAAAGAGTTTCTCTCGAAAGAATTGAGTGGGAGGAAGATAGAACTTGATGAGGTTATTGAACCTTTACTTCAACCTAAGAGTAGCGCAACGCAGAAAGTTGTTTCTGTCGAGCCTACATTAGCTGAAGAGGAAGTTAATGATGATGATCATGAAGCTTTGGATCAAGTTGCTATCGAACCTCGTAGGTCGACAAGGACGCGTACTGCTCCTGAGTGGTACGGCAACCCTGTCTTAGAGGTCATGTTGTTAGACAACGATGAACCTACGAGCTATGGAGAAGCGATGATGGGCCCGGATTCCGAGAAGTGGTTAGAGGCCATGAAATCCGAGATGGGATCCATGTATGAAAACAAAGTCTGGACTTTGGAAGTATTACCTGAAGGGCGTAAGGCCATTCAGAACAAATGGATCTTTAAGAGGAAGACGGACGCGGACGGTAATGTCACCGTCTATAAAGCTCGACTTGTGGCAAAGGGTTTTTCACAAGTTCAAGGAGTTGACTAAGATGAGACCTTCTCACCCGTAGCGATGCTTAAGTCCGTCAGAATCATGTTAGCAATAGCTGCCTTTTTCGATTATGAAATTTGGCAGATGGATGTCAAAACAGCGTTCCTTAACGGTTACCTTAAGGAAGAGTTGTATATGATGCAACCAGAAGGTTTTGTCGATCCAGAGAATGCTGACAAAATTTGCAAACTCCAGCGATCCATTTATGGACTGGTGCAAGCATCTCGGAGTTGGAATCTTCGTTTTGATGAGGTGATCAAAGCGTTCGAGTTTATACAAGTTTACGGAGAAGCTTGTATTTACAAGAAAGTGAGTGGGAGCTCTATAGCGTTTCTAATATTATATGTGGATGACATATTACTGATTGGAAACAATATAGAAATGCTGGAAAGCGTAAAGGAATATTTGAACAAGAGTTTTTCAATGAAGGACCTAGGAGAAGCTGCTTTCATATTAGGCATCAAGATCTATAGAGATAGATCAAGACGCTTAATAGGACTTTCACAAAGCACATACCTTGACAAAGTTTTGAAGAAGTTCAAAATGGATCAGTCCAAGAAGGGGTTCTTGCCTGTATTGCAAGGTGTGAAGTTGAGTAAGACTCAATGCCCAGTGACTGCAGAAGATAGAGAAAAGATGAGTGTCATCCCCTATGCTTCGGCCATAGGCTCTATCATGTATGCAATGCTGTGCACAAGACCCGATGTCAGCCTTGCCATAAGTATGGTCGGAAGGTTTCAAAGTGATCCAGGAATGGAACACTGGACGGCGGTCAAGAATATCCTGAAGTACCTGAAAAGGACTAAGGACATGTTTCTCGTTTATGGAGGTGATCAAGAGCTCGTCGTAAAGGGTTACGTCGATGCAAGCTTTGACACTGATCCGGATGACTCTAAGTCGCAAACCGGATACGTATTTATTCTTAATGGGGGTGCGGTTAGCTGGTGCAGTTCCAAGCAAAGCGTGGTAGCAGATTCTACATGTGAAGCGGAGTACATCGCTGCCTCGGAGGCGGCGAAGGAAGGTGTCTGGATGAAGGAGTTCATGACAGATCTTGGAGTAGTGCCAAGTGCACTTAACCCAATGACTCTGTTTTGTGATAATACTGGTGCCATTGCTCTAGCCAAGGAACCAAGATTTCACAAGAGGACCAGACACATAAAGCGACGTTTCAATTCCATCCGCGATTACATCAAGGAGGACGACATAAATATTTGCAAAGTACACACGGATCTGAATGTTGCAGATCCGATGACTAAACCTCTTCCAAGGGCTAAACATGAACAACACCAGAACTGCATGGGTGTTCGATTCATTACAATGTAAATCACATAGTGATGTGAACTAGATTATTGACTCTAGTGCAAGTGGGAGACTGTTGGAAATATGCCCTAGAGGCAATAATAAATTGGTTATTATTATATTTCCTTGTTAATGATAATCGTTTATTATCCATGCTATAATTGTATTGATTGGAAACTCAAATACATGTGTGGGTACATAGACAACACTGTGTCCCTAGTGAGCCTCTAGTTGACTAGCTCGTTGATCAAAGATGGTTAAGGTTTCCTGGCCATTGACATGAGATGTCATTTGATAACGGGATCACATCATTAGGAGAATGATGTGATGGACAAGACCCAAACTGTAAACGTAGCATTTGATCGTGTCAGTTTATTGCTATTGTTTTCTGCATGTCAAGTATCTGTTCCTTTGACCATGAGATCATGCAACTCACTGACACCGGAAGAATACCTTGTGTGTATCAAACGTCGCAACGTAACTGGGTGACTATAAAGGTGCTCTACAGGTATCTCCGAGGGTTTCTGTTGGGTTGGCATGGATCAAGACTGGGATTTGTTACTCCGTGTGACGGAGAGGTATCTCAGGGCCCACTCGGTAATACAACATCACATTGAGCCTTGCAAGCAAAGTGACTAAAGAGTTAGCCACAGGATCTTGTATTACGGAACGAGTAAAGAGACTTGCCGGTAATGAGATTGAACTAGGTATAGAGATACCGACGATCGAATCTCGGGCAAGTAACATACCGAAGAACAAAGGGAACAGCATACGGGATTAACTGAATCCTTGACATAGAGGTTCGACCGATAAAGATCTTCGTAGAATATGTAGGAGCCAATATGGGCATCCAGGTCCCGCTATTGGTTATTGATCGTAGAGGTGTCTCGGTCATGTCTACATAGTTCTCGAACCCGCAGGGTCTACACACTTAACGTTTGGTGACGATTAGTATAATTGAGTTATTATGTTGGTGACCGAAAGTTGTTCGGAAGTCTCGGATAAAATCCCGGACATGACGAGGATCTCCGGAAGAGTCCGGAGGTAAAGATTGATATATGTGATAATAGTGTTTCGATCTCCGGAAGAGTTCCAGAGTTCACCGGAAGGGGTTCCGGATGTTTACCGAAGTGTTCGGGTGCAACAACACTTTATATGGGCCAAGGGATAAAAGCCCACAAGGTATTGGAAAGTGCAAAAAGTAGTTTTGCTGCCGCGTAAGCGGTACTACCGCTTGTGTGAAGCGGTACTACCGCCCGAGCGGTACTACCGCTTGTGTGAAGCGGTACTACCGCCCAAGCGGTACTACCGCTTGTGTGAAGCGGTACTACCGCTTGTGCGCGGCTGTGCACGGTTCGGCAGGGATCCGAGTTGGACTCTTTCCCTGCGGGCCAAACCGACCTTGTGCGGGCAAAACCGACCTGGAGGAGGCTTTTACTCCAAGTTTAGACCCCAAGGCTCAACATATAAATAGAGGGGCAGGGCTAGCACACGGGACACATCAAGATTTCCCCAAGCCGTGTGCGGCAACCCTAACCCTCTAGTTCCTCCGTCATAATCTCCGTAGCGCTTGGCGAAGCCCTGCAGAGATTGTTCCTCACCACCATCACCACGCCGTCGTGCTGCTGGAACTCAACCACTACTTCACCATCGCTCGCTGGATCGAGGAGGTGAAGGCGTCATCAAGCCGTACGTGTGTTGAACGCGGAGGTGCCGTCCGTTCGGCACTAGATCGGAAGGATCGTGATTGGATCGCGGGACGCTCGGCGATTTGGATCGCGAAGACGTTCGACTACATCAACCGCGTTTCTTAAACGCTTCCGCTTAGCGATCTACAAGGGTATGTAGATTTACTCTCTCTCTCGTAGATGCTCATCACCATGGATAGATCTTGTGTGTGCGTAGGAAAATTTTTGTTTCCCATGCAACGTTCCCCAACACGAGGATCCCTGGCCGCCTAGGCGGACCCGCGTTGGGCTCGAGATAAGGTAAAGCGTCAGCAAACCGAGCAAACACAATATGGACGACAAGGTTGTAAAGATACTTCGTTTTTTCACAAACCTGGTCGACACGGGTTTTTCCCGGCGCTGCGGAGGCAGTGCATCATCTGAAGAGTCGGAGAGCATGATTTTGGCTGGGGCGGGTGCCTGGGCCTTGCCGCGCTGGACATCGGTCATCTTTCGAAGCCTTCGGTGGGTCGGCATGGGCTCTTCCCCTCAATGCCTTCGGAAGAGGCCCTCCTCTTCCTTGGGGAGGGGACTTCCTCCTCCTCCTTATTCTCCCCCCTTCATGATGAGAGAAGACGCGGGTGTCCTCGGATCGAGCATCCGAAGGACCTCGGGTCCGAACCCCCCCCCCCCTCTTCTTCTTCGGCTCCTTTTTGACGGGAGGCACGTAGGGGTCGGGGGCGAGCATGGCTTCGAGCTGAGGTGTTCGAGCCTCCTCGGGTATATTAACGAATACTACCGGACCAACTATAACCGAATATTCGCACACATATGCAAATATGACAGACAAAATGGCAGTTGAATCTTACCCTTGAAGCGTGCGAAGTAACTCTGTTTGGCGGCCTATAGTCACCGGAGCAGCACCACCACCACCACGCACGCCACCACACCACCACCACCACCACGAGCAGCACCACAACCATCTCCACCACCACCACAACCATCTCCACTACCACCACAACCATCACCACGACCACCACCACCACCACGATCTATCCCATCACGAGATCGAGGTTTCCCTTGCCTCCCCCAACCCTCTAGAATGCAATTACGGTAGAAAATAGGGAAGAAATCGGCTCAAATCCAGGTATTAAATCGACCCGCGTTCGTGTAGGTGAGAGAAGCAGAGGAAGAAAGAAGAAGAGGGGAGGAAGAAGAATCGGGACGAACCTTATGGCCACCAGTCGGCTTCGGCGTGGCCGATATGCCTGTCGGCTTAGGCGTAACCAACTTCAAGCCTCGCTCGACCGGCTGGCTCCTCGTGATGTGGCTCAGCCACTAATCAGCCGCCGCATGGCCGAGTGGGACCAGTCGGTCGCGCCGTGTCCGCAGGGCCGGTCCTGAGATTTTGGGGGCCCGGGGCGAAAACGGAACCCGGGGCCCCTTTTTTGAAAGGGAAATTTTTGTTTTTGCCACTCTACATTTTGCCAATTTTTCTTATGCCACTCTAGATTTTGACATTTCACTTTTGCCGCTCTTAGCTTTTGACAATTAGTACAATTCCCATTCCGTGGCAAAAGCGAAATAATTTTATTTCACTTTTGTCACTCTTAGCTTCTGACAATTATCACAATTGCCATTCAAAATGACAATTGTGATAATTGTCAAAAACTAAGAGTGGCAAAAGTGAAATGTCAAAATCTAGAGTGGCATAAGAAAAATTGCCAAAATCTAGAGTGACAAAAACAAATTTTTCCCTTTTTGAAATGGTAACCACATGTTTGTACAAACATCAAAATAATAATAAGCATGCTTAAATTACATTTAACAACTATGTATAGGATAAAAAAACTATGTATATGATAATTATTTTTTTGAGAAACTTAAGTTACTCACTGCAAGGAATAGATAGCAACGATGTTTCATATGAGATGAAAGATAAATTTTCACACACCTCTTGTGACGCCAGACCAAAGTAAAACTCCATATATTAGGTGGGCAAGAGTTGATCTATCTACCAATAACCTATCCTGAAAAAAAAATCAAAAGTATCAAAAGATCTAAATAGAGAGTGTAAGTCAAATGGCTGTGACATTCATGAACTTGATTACAAGAATGAATATTTATTCTTGGCTACTAAAATAGTATGTATATACATAGAAGTTCAAATCAATTAGGAATGAAAATGGGCCTCTAAAACTACCAGCGGTGTCACAGCCATGAGCTTGATTTCAATAATGGAGATTTATACGTATAAGCTAGTTCTTGGATACTAAAATAGTAGGCATATACATAGAGGTTCAAATCAATTAGGAATACACTTGCGCCTCTAAAAATTCCATTGACATAAATCTCCTGTATAGTGGCCCACAAACGTGGTCATTGCAGAACACAATGTGAAAATTTCTGGACTAATTGGGAGACTCATAAATCATATGCATATAGTTCGTCTATTTTTGGGCATTATTCAGAATCAAGAGCTCCTTGGCAATGTATGTAGAATTGAAAGTTACGCAATCATATCCCCAAAGTTGTGAGCGGTTACACACAATGAGTGCCAAAACTGAACCCTAACAATCACAGTACATGAGAAATTCTCCTTTGTCGTTTCAATGTATCATCCAACTAGATCGCTAATACAAGAAACAACAGTCTCGAGAAGTACAGGGAGATGGGTTCCTTTCTTTCAGAAAGGGGAAATAAGAGAGATGCATTACCACGTGTACTGAAGGAGGATGAAGGCTGGCTGCTGGCAAGGTGCGCGGACGAGGGATGTCTCGGCGGCTGCGTGGCCGACGTACTCCCGGAATAATCGTGGGGCCTGTTGTCTGTTGTCGCCGGCAAAAATCTCAGAATCAGCCCTCGCGGCTCGGCTTGTCGGCGTGGCCGGCGATGGGCGATTGCCGCCACGATTCCAGGAGATCAAACACGGGCACGATCTAATCTACGCATCATCGGAGTGATGTGCATCTTGCCGCATGCCCACCTCCCGTTTGGGCTGGGCTCTGGGCCAAATCGACTAGTATATACATGACACACATACATAAATGTGGGCCCCTTGATTCCGGGGGCCCGGGGCGGCCGCCCCCCCCCCCCCCCTGCCCCCCTCAGGGCCTTGCCTGCGTGTCCGACTGGACTCTAATCGGCTTCGGCCGGACCGACGTTGTGCTACTTTAAAAAAAAAATCATGTATTGTTACTCGAATTAAAGAAAAAATGTATTTTTAATCTTTTTAGCAAAATATTCCGCCTCGATGAAAGTTGCGAACTCAGCTCGTGATGTGAACTGAGAACTATAGTAACCATAACCACTGGCAGGTTCAGGTTGGCGCGGTATGGCACATGGAAAAAGCTAGAGCAAGGGCGGCTGCTGCTCCAGCAGCAGGCAAAGACGCAAAGTCGTCTCTTTCTTGCATGCAAAGCCAGGCCCGCCCGACCATGGCCATCATCACCACCGCGCGCTCTCTCTTCTCCACTCCACTCTCCCTGTCCTCCACCACCAGTCCACCACCACCTCCTCCTCCTCCTTCCGAGCTTCTCATCATGATGTGCATGCACCAGTGCAACACCGCCATTACCTTTCCCTCCTCCATTTTACCATCGCCTCCCCTCCTCACACCGCCAACACCCCCACCATGGCCGCACAGGTCCCCTTCCATGGCCTCCTGCTTCTGCTCCCGCTCCTCACCATCACCGCCGCGTCGTCGGCGCCGCTCCCGTTGCTCGCGCTTCTCTCTCTCAAGTCCTCCCTGAACGACCCAGCCGGCGCGCTCAGCCCATGGCCGTACGCCGCGGCGGCCTCCGCAGGCGCCACCCGGTCGCTCTCCCCTCCGTGGTGCGCATGGCCCGGTGTCGTCTGCGACGCGGCCACCGGCGACGTCGTCGGACTTGATCTGTCTCGCCGCAACCTATCCGGCACCGTCTCCCCCACTGCCGCCGCGCTCCTCGCGCCGCTGGCTTTGCTCAACCTCAGCTGGAACGCCTTCACAGGGGAGCTCCCGCCGGCGGTGTTCTTGCTCCGTCGTCTTGTGAAGCTTGATATCAGCCACAACTTCTTCAACTCCACCTTCCCTGACGGCATTGCCAAGCTCGGCTCCCTGGCCGTCCTCGACGCCTACAGCAACTGCTTCGCGGGCCAGCTTCCCCGCGGCATCGGGGAGCTCCAGAGGCTCGAGCACCTCAACCTCGGGGGCACTTTCTTCAATGGGAGCATTCCGGTTGAGGTTGGGAAGCTTCGACAGCTACGTTTCCTGCACCTCGCGGGGAACGCTCTATCGGGACGGCTGCCGAGGGAGCTCGGCGAGCTCGCGCTGCTCGAACACCTTGAGATCGGGTATAATGGCTACAATGGTGGCATACCAGCGGAGTTCGGTGAGCTAACGCAGCTCCAGTACCTCGACATCGCTGCGGCAAACGTGTCCGGCCCGCTTCCGCCGGAGCTCGGCGGGCTCGCGCGGCTCGAATTTCTGTTTCTGTTCAAGAACAGGCTAGCCGGCGCGATACCACCGCCGTGGTCGCGCCTTCGAGCTCTGCAGGTGCTTGACCTGTCGGACAACCAGCTCGCCGGAGCTATCCCCACCGGTCTCGGCGAGCTCGCGAATCTCACGACGCTGAACCTCATGAGCAACTTCCTCTCCGGCACGATCCCGGCGACTATCGGCGAGCTTCCCAGCCTCGAGGTGCTGCAATTGTGGAACAACTCGCTCACCGGGAGGCTGCCGGAGTCGCTCGGTACGAGCGGACAGCTCGTTCGCCTGGACGTGTCGACCAACTCCCTCTCCGGCTCGATCCCTTCGGGACTCTGCGCCGGTCACCGTCTCCTCCGCCTCATCCTATTCGCCAACCGATTTGACTCCGCCATCCCGGCGAGCCTCGCCAAGTGCTCCTCGCTGTGGCGCGTTCGGCTCGAGTCCAACCGGCTCTCCGGCACGATTCCGTCCGGCTTCGGCGCGGTGCAGAATCTGACGTACATGGACTTGAGCTCCAACGAGCTCACCGGCGGCATTCCGGCTGATCTTGTAATTTCCCCGAGCCTGGAGTACCTCAACGTCTCCGGCAACCCGATCGGCGGTACGCTTCCGAGCAATGCGTGGCGGGCACCGAAGCTGCAAGTCTTGGCGGCGAGCAAGTGCGCTCTGGACGGCGAAATCCCGCCGTTTGGCACCACCGGGTGCGCAAACTTGTACAGGCTGGAGCTGGCCTGGAATGAGCTGAGCGGCGCGGTCCCCGGTGACATTGGCAGCTGCAAGCGGCTGGTGAGCTTGAGGCTGCAGCACAACAACCTGAGTGGCGAGATCCCACCGGTGCTCGCGGCGCTGCCGTCGGTCACCGAGGTCGACCTCTCCTGGAACGCCCTCACCGGCAGCATCCCGCCGGGCGTCGCCAACTGTACTACGCTGGAGACCTTCGATGTGTCTTTCAACCATTTAGCACCGGTTGGGACAACCTCGGGGTCGCCGAATCCCGGCGAGGGCGGTTCAGCGCGCCACACCGCTGCAATGTGGGTGTCAGCCGTGGCAGTGGCGTTCGCCGGGATGGTGGTGCTGGTGCTCACCGCGCGCTGGCTGCAGTGTCTGGAGGACGACTCGGTGGCGGCGAGCAGTGGCGGAGCGGGAGGGGCACGCCCTAACGTAGTCGTCGGGCCGTGGAGGATGACCGCGTTTCAGAGGCTGAGCTTCACAGCGGACGACGTGGCACGGTGCGTCGAAGGGAGCGACGGCATCGTCGGCGCCGGGTCGTCGGGAACCGTGTACCGGGCGAAGATGCCGAATGGCGAGGTCATCGCCGTGAAGAAGCTGTGGCAAGCGCCGGCGCAAAAGGAGACGGCCGCAGATCACGCGGCGAAGCAAATGGACACACAATACGGCGTTGACGGCAACGGCAACGAGAGGGTACTCGCCGAGGTGGAGATGCTCGGCCACCTCCGCCACCGCAACATCGTCCGGCTGCTGGGGTGGTGCACAAACGGCGACACGACGATGCTGCTCTACGAGTACATGCCCAACGGCAGCCTCGACGAGCTCCTGCACGGCGCCACCGCGGGAAAGACGCCGAAGGCGCGGCCGGAGTGGGACGCGCGGTACAGAATCGCCGTGGGCGTGGCGCAAGGCGTGAGCTACCTCCACCACGACTGCCTGCCCGCGGTGGCGCACCGCGACCTCAAGCCCAGCAACATCCTCCTCGACGCCGACATGGAGGCCCGCGTCGCCGACTTCGGCGTCGCCAAGGCTCTCCAGGGGGCCGCGCCTATGTCCGTCGTCGCCGGCTCCTGCGGCTACATCGCACCAGGTGAGCATAGCGTACACGCGCGCATGCTTCGATCGATGCTGATCAATGTCGTCGTCGTCGCCATTAACGTCTTAGTATTTTCTCAGAGTACACGTACACACTGCGCGTGGACGAGAAGAGCGACGTGTACAGCTACGGCGTGGTGCTGCTGGAGATTCTCACCGGGCGGAGGTCGGTGGAGGCGGAGTACGGGGAGGGCAGCAACATTGTGGACTGGGTGAGATGCAAGGTCGCCGCCGGCGGCGGCGGCTTGCGCGACGTGATGGAGCACGTCGGCGGCAACAGCGAGGCAGCGCGGGAGGAAATGGCGCTGGTGCTGCGGGTGGCGCTGCTGTGCACGAGCCGGTGCCCGCAGGACCGGCCGTCGATGAGGGACGTGCTGTCTATGCTGCAGGAGGCCAGGCCCAGGCCCAGCCGGAAGCCGGCGGCGAAACATGTGTACGGCGTACCGCGTAGTTAACCTACAAAACAGCCTCGTGTCATGTGTATTTTGTGTGCTCCTACTATGTGTACCCTGGTGAGCTTTAACCGGTTGCATTCAAGCGTTCGTGCGAGTATCACCGTGGCATTTTCCCTCTTTGATAAATGATGTGTTTATTGACTAAAAAAGTATCGCATAAAACAATACTCGCTCCGTTTTTTTAGTCCGCATATAAGATTTGGTCAAAGTCAAATTTCGTAAACTTTGACTAACTTTATAAAACAAAATATCAACATTCGTAATATGAAATCAATATTACCAGATGCATCATGATATTAATTTTCATAGCATATAAGTTTAGTATTGTAGATGTTGGTATCTTTGGATATATATTTGGTCAAACTTTGCATCGCTTGACTTTGACCAAATCTTATATGTGGACTAAAAAGAAACGGAGGGAGTACACGCATAATAATACACACCTAATCTCTGATATACATCCCAGACAAAAATTGGATTATGTCAGGAACTTCATGTCTCCGATGTTATTCAACATTGTTGCTGACATGTTGACTATCTTGATTGACTACACTAAGCATAACGGTCTGATTGTACAAGTAGTGTCCCACTGAGTGGATGGGAGTGAAGTCTGAAATAAACCTTGAACTGATACGCCTCGTCGGAATCAAACCCTAACCTCTGAATCCCTGAAATTTGTACCATGTACTCTTGGATCCCGACCAATTCTAACCCTGAATCCCTGAAATTTGTACCATGTACTCTTGGATCCCGACCAATTCTAACCCTGAACCCCTGAAATTTGTACCATGTATTCTCATTGACATCTCAACCCCACGTGTCATTTTCAGTTTCCTCTATTTAGTTTTGGATCCGCTTAAAGAGAAAAGGCAATTCTTTTGAAGCTACTGCGATTTGCTACGGTATACAGAGTTAGCTGGGACCCATCTAATAATAAAAATAAAGAAACGGTTAAATAAAAGGAATCTCATTAACACTGGCGGAGCTTAGTGTAGTGTTGGGGGGGGGGGGGGGGGCAGTAATGCTACACCGACGGACAGTTACGGGGTTTTACGGGGTGAGTTTCAGCTGGCAAATCGTGATTGGATTGAGGGGAGTGAGGGGCCCCACCCACCTGAAAATCAGGGGGGGCATGTTTAGTTGGTTAGGAAGGAGCCCGTAGAAGCACGTAAGACCCCGTACGTCTAGCTTTTTTTGGGGGGGGGGGGGGGGCTGTGGCCCCAGCCATGTACAATTCTGTGAAGGAAAAAATAAATAGAGTGCTTAGCTCCGCCAATCATTAAGTCATTATGCGTGCTTTCTTCTTGGTCCAGCTCCCTCTCTCTTCTAGCCCAAAACAAAAAACTCCACCCATCAAATCCATGGCCAGAGATGGCGGATCTGTACGCTGGTTAGAAAAAGTGAGACCTTCATACTCTTGTGATCATACACCCGTCAACATGGCGTACTGCATTGATGTGGCTACATACGTGTATGCACTCTATACTCTTGTCGGCTTCATCACCAGCTGCTTCACCACCGTGCTGGCCCAGTGCCTCTTTCCGGCTTCCCCGTACTCATCTCTCGAGCCCGACGCCTCATCGGCTGCGGTGGAGCACGCCGGCGAGCTCTACAGCCAGTTCCACGAGGTCATCATGGAGGCGTTTGAAGGTTGCGCCAGCGTGCACCATATGGACCTCGCTATTATAAAAAGGCGTCCAGTGACATCCGTCGTGAGATGGCACACCATGGATCCTTACTCACCTCGATGTCGTGTCAGGTGGCGACGAAGACAACGAGAGCAGTGGGGGATGGAGAGGGGCGTAGTCGCATGGGGCGGCAACAAGTCGGAGATGGATTCATGGAGGAAGGACAAGCCGCGATGGGCTCCTCCTGCGAATGGAATATTTCTGGAGTGAACCAGCACCGAAGAGAGGAAGATGGATATGACAAGTGCGACCACATAGTCAGTGAGAGCGAAAAGTTATCCCGGTGGGGATTGCCTTTTCCGGTGCACCAAACTGATCTACAGTGGTATTAGGGTTGAGTTTTACCGGGATTAGAGGGGACATGGTGTGGATTTCAGAGATTCACGGGTGAGGCTTTGATTCCGACTGCTTGCACGAGATCAGGGTTTATTTTGAACTTCACTCGAGTGGATGGTGGCCTCTTAATTTTGTAATATGCCGATGACACGATTTTTTTTTGTGAAATATGACCAGGATGATGCTCAAAACCTGAAGCTCTTGCTTTGCATTGCTCTTGTTGAGAAAATGACGGACCTTCAAATTAACTTCCCTAGAGATGAATTATTCTGCCTCGAAGAAACATGTGAGGCGGTTGTCTCATATGCCGACCTATTTGATTATACAGAAGGACAATTCCCGATTAAATAGTTGGGAATTCTAGTCCATTATTGCTGACTCACTAATGCGGAGTGGAAACATGTAGAAAACCTCTTAGAAAAACATTTGAGTACTTGGAAAGGCAAGCTGCTATCAGTTAGGGAGGGGGGGCAAGTGGTCTTGATCAATTCTATTATTACAAATATGGTTCTCTATATGTTCTCGTGTTTCCAACTTTCAAAAGGGAACCTGCAAAGATTGGATTACTTCATATCCATATTATTTTGGCAATGAGACAGTGCAAAGAAAAAAATATCGGTTAATCAATGAAGTGTGGTTTTTAGAAAGACTGAGGTGGTCTGGTCATTCCTGACCTTTAGGTTAAGAATGATGATTTACTCCGTAAATGACAATTCAAAGTATTTACTGAGGATGTCATTTGGCAAACCTTGTTGCGCAATAGTATGTAGGCCAAAGTGCTCTTTTGACGGTGTAATACACCCAACGAGGCCCCTCGATGGGAAGCCTGGCAGCAGACCTGCCTCGTGGCCCAGGTGGCCTCGCAAAGATCTGGCGTAAGGGGGTAGCCCGGAGGCCTAAAGAAAGATCATGAAACCATCTTTGTGTGCAAGCCAAGATGGTTGTGGCATGAGCTCGGTTGAACCACATGCAAGCCCTAGCTCTTGTCATCTATATAAGGAGGGGTTAGGGGTAACCATTCCCATCTACAACGTAGACTATGCTCTCGGTAGCCATATACATCTTCTCTACTGTAACCCCTTGCACAAGGTACTCCACCATTAATATAAATCCAAATCAGGACGTAGGGTGTTACCTCACCATTAGGTCCCGAACCTGGGTAGCTCCCTTGTGCGAACTACCTTCTGGTACTTTCGGTTGTGTTCGCCACCCTACCGAAGGTACTGACGGGTTTCCGAACCGCCAGTTGATGCGATAGGGAGAGGACTAGAAGCTTTGGCGACCCCTATAGATCCATCCAACTCCAACTCGGTAAAGCCCACCGCAACCGGCTAGAGGCCCAAAGGGTTCGAGG
Organism: Elymus sibiricus; assembly: GCA_039707655.1. Classification (NCBI taxonomy): domain Eukaryota; kingdom Viridiplantae; phylum Streptophyta; class Magnoliopsida; order Poales; family Poaceae; genus Elymus; species Elymus sibiricus. The sequence continues at coordinate 286,171,971 of CM077675.1, forward strand.
CGACAACTGGCCCACGTAGAACAGAGCGGCAGCACGGGCGAAACACCAACCCAACTGTGTTAATCCCTACCTTAGTCTTTTGATTTCATTCGAAACATTTAATTTTCAGTCCGTGTTATCGTCGCCTAGCTCGATCATTATTACTCCTATGAAGATGCTGGAGCACACGCCTCCTGGGCCTTGGAGGGCGAAGAGGGCCTCCGCGCCATCCGGACAAATCTCCATTTGAAACCATCTCTTCAATTATCACCACATCTGTGTGATATCTGGAGTAGTTGTGGAGTTCCACAATATCTTTCTTCCATAGAAGTGCAAGGCCACTTTCACCTTCACAGTCCCTCGTCACTAGCTTATTTTCATTCCCAAACGCCATTTGAAGTTTTCCATAATTCGTACGTTGTTGATCCTTTAAGCTGTGTTCCGGAGGCTTTCAATTGCAAGACTTTTCTTCCATGTTCACCAGCCACTCTCTAAGCAAGCCTATCCGAAGTTTCAATTAGTTCGGGTATTCTTGTTGACACACAATAGGCAAGTTGATCAGGGTGACATTTGTCTCTGGGAAGATGGTGATGGGGTTTATAAGGCAAAGAGCTACTAACTGATGCATAAACCTATCACTCAAACCCTCTCGGTTGGATTTGGGCCAGTTGATGTTATATGAAAAATCAAAGTGTTTGCTTGGATGCTTATTATGGATACGCTGAATATAAAGGACATGCTTGAAAGAAGGCAATATAATGTTTCCGATGGAACCACATGTATTTTCTGCCCAACTCATTTCTGGGAGAACCACTTGTTTTCCAGTGCAATTTCAGTTGCAGAGTGTGGAATTATTTGCAAATCTACTAGCCATTGGGAGATGATATGAGGGATATTGATGTACAAGCAAGGAGCTTGGGTAAACCTTTGTTTGCTAAAGTGGTTTTCACTGCATGCTGGAATATTTGGATTATCAAGAATGCTAGGATCTTTACAGATGAAAGGCCTAGTTTTAATAGATGGAAGTGTGCTTCAGTCATGCTATTTCTCTTCTGGCTCATAGGATTAAGGCTAAATTCTAAAGATGAGCTGGGTAGGTGGGTTTCCTTTGAGGGTGTTTCTTTATGTATCGTTTTTATAGTTTTCTTTTTTATGGCATCTGCCTCCTTGTACAGATTGTAACTTGTTGAGGAAATGAATAAAGAGTAAAAGGTTGTGGGGTGTTTTGACCTACAGTAACCAGTTCAAAAATTGATGTACAATTCCCATGTTCCAGTTCATCCAGGTATCCAATGGATAGTGAAACTTTACTTGAACGCGTACACAATCAAAGCGCGCGCACGCCGCGCACACACACACAAGAAAAACAATAGGGCTCTGCCATTTGCATCACAATCCATTCACCGTACATGCACCAGGTGATTGCTTACCAGAGCGTCGGTAAATCAGATGCATACCATATACCGAGTTACTCCCTCTGTTCAGAAATATAAGACGTTTTGGCAGTTCAAATCTGAACTGCCAAAACGTCTTATATTTCTGAACTGCCAAAACGTCTTATATTTCTGAACAGAGGGAGTACAACTTACTGATTAAAAAAATAACCCAAACTAGCCGCGGCCATGTCAGTGAATGGCGACGGACGTTCGAAATGAAACAACAGTAACAAACCAGTACACATAGGCGCTATGAAGCCAGTAAGACAGCAATCCCATGCATGCAGTTCGACAAGCTCTAATCCAGCCAGGTCGCCAGCGTCTCGATCATCTGCAAGGCGGAAAGGCCACATCAAGTTAAAATGGTGCATGTGAAACCTTTCCTGCAACTTAAATGTTGATGTTACTACTAGTAGAATACCCGCGTGTTGCCATGGGGGTTTGAATTCTTTTGCCGATGTTATATAGAAACATAATGCATGTCAAATTTCACATATATAGAAAAGACAACCAATAATACTTGAAAAATAATTGAAATCCACTTCACTTGCAATGTAAGTTGATAAAAACCAACTTGATGCATATCCACCATATATTCGTTATGTCCTTTGTAGAATGGTTGAGTTCATGCACTGCTTCACATCACCAAGCTATTAACTGGATATCATTTCTTAGATAATATAGTAGTTGTATCCAAACTTTTAAACTTACCTTCTACTGTCTACACAACTATGAGAGACATGCCATGTGATGTGAGTTAATTAGGGTTGTTCACAAGATAAGCATGTGTTGATAACGGACTAAAAATATCTATGTTTGCAAATAGAGATGCACTGTGCGGCAAGGCGTGGGGCTACGACCGTGGCCGATGTGCTGCTAGAGAACGGTGCAAGACTGGAAGCAGACAATGTGAACAGCCACCGGGTATGTAATCGTTTATCTTTTCTTTTTCCTGAAGACGTACTCTCTAGATTAATGTTAACAGCCACCGGATCTTTTCTTTTTCATGAATGTGAGCACAAATGAGAACGGCGCAAGTAGCTCAGCGTGGTGGAACTTCATTAAACATGACACAATGTTGATAAATTTCGATAACAGGTTAAAACTGTCAACAAATTTATTTGTTGGCGCTGTTTTGTTTACGATGCAATATTCTGCCTAATAATGGTAGGTTACCACTGAACTCTATATACTAGGGTACCGCTGAACTTGCTATCACTTCTATTGAATGGGATGAATATGATTGATAACATAATGGTCTAAGAAAACAGCATCTGTGATTAGAGTTAGACCTTGCAATTTTAATGCTTTGTACATCAGGAGAAGAGAAGACATTTCACCAAATGGTAGGAAGGCGAGGACTGCCAGCGGGTCTGTCTGCAGATGGGTTGATGTGCTTCTGCAATTGTCTCGTATGTAACCATCAGCAGCAAGCTGGGCAGTTTTCATGGTTCAGTTCATAGGAGGGGTTGATGTGCATGTGTATTATGTTTGGTCAGTTCAGATCAGACCAGAGGGGATGGAAAATTTTATTTCTTTGGAAACACTCCAGTTTAGTTGTTTGGTAACAGTTTTAGAAATATAAATTTTTGTTAGTGATACATTTTTGTTGTTGCTGGATGTACATATATGTTGTGGTAACATGCCGGATGTTTCAGGGGAATAGACATGATTAGGTTTTGTTTGCAAAGAGGTATTCTCATCATCTTATAAAAACATCCACGTCTTATTCCTTTAACCACAACAACAACAAAGCATTTTAGTTCCAAACAAGTTGGGTAGGCTAGAGTTGAAACCCATAAGATCTCAAAATCAACTCATGGTTCTGGCACGTGGATAGCTAACTTCCACGCACCCATGTCCATGGCTAGTTCTTTGGTGATATTCCAGTCCTTCAGATCTCTCTCTACGGACTCCTCCCATGTCAAGTTTGATCTACCCTGATCTCTCTTGACATTATCAGCACACTTTAACTGTCCGCTATGTACTAGCGCTTCTGGAGGCCTGCGTTGTATATGCCCAAACCATCTCAGGCGATGTTGGAGAAGCTTCTTATCCCTTCAACCATAAGAAGAAAAATACTAGAAGGAAGAAGAGAGAATGCGAGCTTGACTGTCAATCTGGGGAGGAAGAAGAGAGATTGAGGGGGCGTTGCTGCTATGCGCACATGCTGCTGCTGTATGTGGTCTAAAAGATAAATAAGAGCATAATGGAGAGAAAGTGAGAGAGATTGAGAGGCTGCTGCTATGTGTATATGTTGTTGTTGCTGTGTGTGGTCACAGGAGAGAAATAAGAGTGGTAGAGAGAGTGAGAGGGTTTATGTGCCGCTGCTGATTAAACTGGGGCTGATTATACTGGGTTGTGTGGCACTGTGACAGTTTATACATGGGCTGATTGTCTAATGCTACATGCTAGGTTTTATTAGTAATTGGTGATTACTAGATAAAACAGATAGATGTATATGGAATGATCACAATTACTTCATGCTGCTAGATGTCTATGCTAGTGAAATGTGTTGTTTGTGGTTTTTTCTTTCGTGTGTTATGGTACACATAAAGAAGTATAAATTTCTTTTTGACTGTTTGTTTTGTGTGTTATTTTTGTATTGGAGCAATAATTTCACCCTTCAATTGAAAATGCAGGGTATTAGAATGATAAACATATGGATTTGGTAGTTCCATAAAATTAATAAGATATAGGATACTGAAATATAGGGGATATGATTTAGGGGTGATGCTGGAGTTAAACAAATTTAAAGGTAGAATCTTCATAGGGGTGTCCCCTATATAGAGAATTAGAGGAGAGATTTTAGGGGAGTGTTACCAATTCCTCCCCCAAATCCGACAATGCTTCCTAATGTCCATGAGGATCCTAAAAGGTATATGTCAGGCACGACTAATGTTGAACCACTAGAATATGTATACTCCCATTGCAGCGCATGGGCAATTAACTAGTAAACTGTAAAAGCATCAAACATGGGCAGTGAGCATGCGATTTCGACAGGGCAAGAAACTTACCATGATATACCTCAAGATGGCTTGATGTCGATTTCTGGGAGAGAGATAAGGTTAGCGCATAAGATTGCCACCACGACACCGACTCTTCTATCATGCTTTGGGCAGGTGATTTCGATTTTCTTAAGCTTCTTGCAATAAAATGGTGTCTCTGTTCCCTTGCAATAGGGGTTTATTTTCACAGCAAAATTTCCTGAAAGCTCGGGACGTCCATAGATTAAAGCTCCAATCTGAAAGTAACGCCCAAAAACTATTACAGTCGATTCATGGACAAGTGTACTCCATCAAGGTGCGGGCAAATTCTGAAATCCATACCGTGGACAACCCAAGAGTAAGCTTCTCTAAATTAGGTGAGTGCCTAAGCACGTACAGCAGTGCTTTGCAGCTATTGTGTAAACACCATTCATCCAAAGACAAAGTTGTCAAATTAGTGAACACTACTTGATGGAATAGCATCTCATTTCCCAATAATTCCTTCCCAACCTGCAAATACAATATAAAAAAGGTCGTTGAGACGAAATACTTAGCAGAAACAATATGCTACTGCTACAGAACAGAGAGAAAAAGAACTAAATGCAGCCATGACTACTCTGGATAAAGCATACCATGGGGCCAACGTGCATCAGTGTCAAGTTCCTGACGTTTGAAAAAGCACGAAGAATAGAGCAGCCAACAGAAAATTCAAACCCTGTCTGTTCTGAGTAAATGGAGGCTGTTAACAATGATCGCATGTTGATAAAAGAAGGCTTAGTACATAGTAGTGCACCGATGCATAGCGAAACTAGACTAGGCATATTTATAACAATATCAACTTCCTCATGTTTTGTTTGAGAGAAACCAACGGTGCTGATGCTCAAGTTCTTCAATGAGGTAGAGGAAAATTCTGTGGCAGTGATGTCACAGTCAGTTATCTCTAGGTCTTCCAACACCGGGCAGCCAGAAAAGAGCTGCTTGATGAGGCAATTGCTGACACAAACATAGAGAAGATGTAATCTTTTCAAGTGTGATGAGGTAAAGGAGCAACGATCGGGGTGGAAGGTCCTAGGAATATACTCTGTTTCGCATTCCTCGTTCAGGTCATGGTCCGCGATGCTCAACGCCTGAACATTGCACCTCAGGGCATGGTATATCCACAGGTTGGCAGTGTCACGGATATTGTCAAACAAAATGTGAGGCCCCTCGGCACGCAGGCAGAAGGTGTCGAGAGGCGCATGGCCACGACGCAGCAGCAAGTTATTCACAAACTGGGCGAATCTCGCCTTGCTGGTGAACCCCAGAGTGCTGACATTGAGGTGCCGCGCGGAGAACCAGAGGTGGCGCCACCTTGGTGACAGCACGCACGTACGCACGGCGTCCCGCGCCGGCAGGGAGGACAGGATGCGGTGGAGCAGCCCGTCGGGGAGGCCGCTGATCCTGTCGCCAACGGCCATTGCTTTCGCTCTCCTGCCTGGATTCTTCGTCATGGCATTCAGTCGAACAGGTGGTGTGCACGGTGCAGAGCGATACAATCCAAAGCACCCCGCCGATGATTCTGGCGACCGAAGGACCAACGAACAAGAGAGAGTGGAAGATCACGAGACTCCCCGGCTCAGCAGATCCGCTTGTGAAGCATCATTTCTCTTGAGATTCAGAAACACTGCACAAGGTGAGGAGAGAAAAACTTAATGCTGTAAAATCTCTCATCCGACGGGAACACATGGACCTCTAATTTATTTGAGAATTAAAAAGCGGGAGCAAGATGCTAGAGAAATTGGGAGGATATGAACCGAGGAATTTAACGTCTCTCGACTGGAATCGCCCAAATCCCAAGCTCTATGCCGCGCTTGCTGGGAGGCCGCCGAGGGCACTTGCCGCCTTTGTGCCTCTGTTGTGCGGGCCCGCGTGTGGCACTATCCTCGGACGTTAGCTTTTCTACGGATGGAGGAAGGCCTGCGCCACAACATTTCCGCCAATTGCTGTTTGCATATCGTTATGTTTTCAGCCAGAGCATGATTTTGATTCGCAAAAAAAAAAGCCAGAGCATGATTTTAGACTGGATTATGTTCTGACGAGTATACCGTGAGAGGGTGGCCGGCAAAATATGGAAAAACAGTCAGCCAATCGATGAGATTACAGTAATCCAGAATAATGTCAAACACAACCCCGATATCAAATTTCGCTGCAAACACATATCCAGTTTCAGTTACAGGAACAATAATGATACTTATTAACTTGTTGCCTCATGATCACACAAACATTAAAAGGCCTTTCCACATCAAATCAAAAGCAACAGTTGCCAACCATCAGAAGCTTCAATCCATGGTAATAATGCATGGGTCGTGCACATCTCCCTACCTATACAAGTACAAGAAAATAGCAGTGAGTTTCTAATTGCCTTCGGTAGCACAACAACCAAAAAAGAGAAAGAAAGAGTTACCATCAAGGAACAAAGAGAGGCTTACTCCAAAGGATCCCAGCGCTCGTAAGGATTGATGACAATTTCCGGGAGAGAGGCACCGGCAAGTATGACGTTCACAATATTGCACACCCTTTTGTCACCCTGGGGGCATCTGATCTTGACCTTCTTTAGATGTTCACAATTAAACGATGTGCTTGTTTCCTTGGACTCCATGTTGCCCCTTCGGTGAAGCCAGTCAGAAGCTCCAACCTGACAAGAATTAAAGACGTGTAAATATCTTTGTGAACAACAAGTAAAACCCAATGTGATAAGGCGAAATGTATCCTTGCCTGACTGAGACACACAGTGAGTTTCTCTAAGGCAGGTGAGCGTCGAAGAAAGTAGACCAGTGAACGGAGGTCAACATCTACGCACCAGCCACTGACAGACAAAGTTTTCAGGTTGTTGAATGCCTGGCACCTCCAGAGATCTCTTCTTAGAACCTCGCTTACAGTTTCCTACACAAGAGGAAATCATGAAAAATAATGATTGCAAAGTTAGGAGACAATTACATTGCAAGGTGGGGATAGCAAATACAATGGCATACAAAAGAAAGATATCAGTACACAGCATCACAGCATGAAGAATGAGTCATTGCAGAGTTGAAGACAAACTTACATTTTCAAGTCCAAAGAACAACTTCAACTTCGTAACATTTGACAGAGCACTGATAATATTGCAGTTTACATCAGGGCTTGAGAAACACTCTTCATCCAGGCGAAATGAAGCCTTGACAACAGACGAGACATTCACAAGGCAAGGAGTTAACAACGGAATGTCCTCCAGATGCAGCGAAACAAGACTAGGGGTATCTATTACAAGGTCTTCAAAATCAGTATGGACTTCATCAGCACCATAGGGGGTATGTGCGATAAATGTTAATTTCTTCAGGGTCCTAGAGCAGAACTTGGTGGCAGGAACACGACAGTCTACCAATGATAGTTCTTCCAGCTGTGGACAGCCAGAAAAGAGTTTCTCAATGAAGAGGGCAGCGATGGAAACATCACGGAGATTGAGTATTTTCAGGTGCGACGAAATGAAAGGAGAGCACCCAAGATTAAATATTTTACGGCTGAAGATCTCAAGCACACGGACATTGCTCCTAAGGGCATGACAGACCCACAGGTTAGCTCTGGGATGGTTGAGGGAAAAATCATCGCTCCAGCCCATGAGGCAAAAGCTATCTAGAGGGACCAAACCACGGCGCAGTAGTAGGTTGTCCATGAACATCACAAATCTCTCCTTGTTGGTGAATTCCTGTGCCTCAACTTCAATGCGCCGCAAAGACATCCAAACATCGCGCCACCTCGTGGATAGCACGCATGTCTGCACCGCTTCTCGTGCAGTCATGAGAGACAGGATATGGTGGAGAATCTCATCGGGGAGGCTGCTGATCCTGTCACTTGTGATATCCAAAAAACATGTTGATCTCATGTGCTTGTTGGACGTATTGGCCATTGGCAAGAAGAAATTTCCAATGTCCAGAGCATTCACTTGAGCAAATGTTGATACGTAGCCCTGCACACAAAAGGTAGTGACTAACAAGTTTTGAGGTCACAAGCAGATGTTATGTAATTTCAGCTGTTGAATTCAATCAGTAATCTTAAAGCAACTTGCTAAGATGATACACTAATTGGATAGGTACAAGTACAACTATCAGATACTGTTAGACTAGTATTCAGGTGAAAACTGTAAATTTTCTAGAGGACAAAAATTAAAATCCTCCAAAACTCCAAACCCTCGTACTCCCACATTACGGCTCCAGGTAGCAAAAGCATAATAGGGCGGCAGGAAGGCAAATGTACACAGCTCAATCCCGTGGCCATCCAGTCAAATTGGATCTGATACATTTGCAGAAGCATTCCTTGAACCAAACTTCAACAAACTGCCGGCCACTGCAAAGGGCGACCCTTTCTTAAGCCAAGCTCGTGCAAACTACAACCATTTCATAACTTGGGTAAAGTGCGAGAATTACAAAAATGACTGCAAAACCAACCAACCAGTTAACTAGAATGGGGAGCACTGAAAACTAGTAACAATCAGCTGGAAACGGGTAGCAAAATGCGGATCTAATGCGCTTCTCTCGTGCCATACACCACCGAAAGCGCTGCGTCCGCCGTTCTCGGAACCTTATGCTGCGCGCCATCGGAGATGGTTCGGCATGATTTCAAGGGGGGGCTTACCTGGTAGTAAAGCGAGCGAAGCGCGGGACGCGGGAGCGGGAACCCTAACCAGGGAGCAGCACCGGAGCAGGGAGCTCAAAAGCGCTGGTAGGGGTCCGGCGGCGCTCCGTCTCTCAGGGTGGGCCGGCGAGACGTGAGCTGTGACCTGTCTGTTAAGAGCATCTACAACCAGACCTCTCAAACCCGCCTTGTACGCCCGGGCAGGCCGCCCGGTCACTGCCCAGTCACTTTTTTTTTTACCCAGACGGGCCTCTCAAACGGCTTTCAAACGCCCGGGCTGACCGGCACCCCCATATCCAGCCCAAATATGGGGCCGATATGGGGGCGTCCGGGCGCGCCCGGGCACGCCCGCCACGTCGGACTGACGAACGGGGCCCCGCCGGAAACGCCCGCCAACCCGGCGGTCCGAAGGTCGTCTCCTCCGCCGGACCGGTCGCGCCGCGTGTCGCAGCTCTGGCGGGCCGCGTAGTGCATTGCCCGGCTATTTAAGTGCACCGGCGGACCCCGAAACCCTACATCCACATCTTCCTCCTCATCCTGTCCGCCGCCGCCGCCAGTTTCCACTCCACCCATCCGCAGCCATGCCCCCACGCCGCCGGGTGAGGAGCCAGGCGTTCCTGACGCCGGAGTGCCGGCTCGAGCTCCTTGAGCGGATTCTGAATAGGCGTGAAGCTCGGATCGCCGCGGGGCTACCTCCGGATGTAGTGGATCCGGAGGAGGAGTCGGAGGAGGAGGAGGTGGAGGTGAGGAGGAGGATGAAGAGGTGGAGGAGGAGGGGGATGAGCCGGGGGAGGAGGATGTGGGGGACGCTGGCGACGGGGATCTCCGGGCGGAGCAGCAGGCCATCCTCGATTCCCTCCGGTCGGAGTCGGATGCGGATGCAAGACGCCGTCGCCGGCAGGAGATGGAGGCGCAAGAAGCCGCGGAACACGCGGAGTGCTTGGCCTACATCGATGAGATGGAGCAGGAGGAGGATGAACCGGAGCCCTCCTCCCCGCCCGTCCAGCCGGCGCCCGGCTCTGTCGTCGTGGACATCACCGACGACGAAGAGTAGCTAGGGTAGTACGTAGGATTTACTTTGCATGCTTTTGTATGGATATAGGGGATGAAATTTGAGAGATACGGATGCAGATTGACGGATTTGAGGCGTGCCCGGTAAGTGCCCGCGGACGCGTCCGGGCGCGTCCGCGGGCGTTTGAGGGGCCGAATTTGTCATATCCGGCTGTAGATGCTCTAACATCGGAAGATCAGTTAATCCAAAAAAAAAAGAACCTCGGAAGATCAGACTTCAGTTGGGCTCGATGTCCACTCACATGGAGGCCGGGCCAATATTTGGTTTCAAACCACTTATGTTTGTGGAAACTCCGGTAAATATGTACAGTATTATCCTCAAAAGGCAAAATAATACACTCTTTGAAAATTTAGTTCATCGAGGAAGGATTTACATATGAGAATATCTATTGTCAAAAGAAGAAAAAACATTTATACACTTTTATACTCCCTCTGGTCCTTTTTACTCCACATAGTATACGATTTATTTGAAGTCTTATATGACAAAATATCATGTGGAAGTTTTTTCTTTTTTTGCGAAGTAAAAAGAGTTTTTATTTCATATGATCAGAATTACAGTCAGCTGGCAGAAGCTCAGCGATACAAGGAGGGCAATTATGTAACCAACAAGCTGTGTACACTCTAATCTCCCATAGTTCGCTAGACGATCAGCAGCTCTATTTTGACCTCTTGAAATTTTCATTGGAGTAAACTCTCTACCAACTAATAGATGCTTAATCTCCATAACTATGACCATAAGTAGAACGGTCAAGAGTACTGGAGAACAATGAAGATAGAGATGTCAATGAATCCGATTGAAGCACCACCGGTAAATCTGATCGTTCAATAGCAAGTGAGATACCCTCCCTTATTGCATGTAACTCTGCTTCAAGAGCATCACTACAAAAGAAAAGGTGACGATAGGTAGCAAAGATCAGACTTCCGTCCGCATTCCGAAGGACCATACCCGCACCCGCGGACCCATCAGCACCAAATGAACCGTCAGCCGAGAGGGCGACCTTCCCTAGTGCCGGAGTAGGCCAGGGCGTGATTGTTGTTCTTATCTACGCAAACCTCGCTCAGGGGCATTTTACCTTTTAACATATCCTCAGCACTGTAAACTTTTGCATGCCATATGGACCTCAAATAACTGATCAGAAAATCAATTGAAACATGTACTGGAGCTTGGCCCTTCCCATGCAAAACATCATTCCGTACAGACCATATTCTCCAAATCAGAATGATCACCATATCACGGACTTTTTCTGTACAATTAGCAAGGACATTCAGCAGCCATTCCTCCCCATTGTTTAGTAGAATTTGATTGCTTGGGAGGGGCCAAACGTTCCTCATACCATCCCATAGGTGCACTGCTACATTACAAGTCACAAGGGCGTGATAGGAGCTCTCATCCTCGATGCCACACAACGGGCACGTTGCCCGCGTCCGTAAGTGTCTATATTGCATGCATTTAAAAGTAGTTAGAGATCCAGTCGCTACCTTCCACTCCATCACTTTCATTTTCTGCGAAACAGAAGCACTCCAAGATTCCAGATTAAACGAGCTCCGTCTGGATGAGTACTAGAAGCACCACTTGAGAAGGCTTCCTCATGATTCTGCATAGCAAGATGGTACGCACTTTTAACCGTAAATCAACCACTTATATCAAGTTGCCAAGCAATAAAGTCCTCAGGTTGTCTTGGCTATGTACGAATCTTCCGAATTTGTAACACGTCCATAGGCCAGAAATGCTCATTAAGAAGCTAAATATTCCATGCACCATTGTCATACAAAAAATCTGAAACTCCATTTAAACGACAATTTCTCTTTGGGATGACCAGTTTGAAAGAAGGACCACAAGGGATCCATGGGTCTCGCCAAGTACGAATTAGTTCGCCATTACACACCCTCCAAATGAGCCCTTTCTTTAGTAGTTCGAGATCATGCTCGATACCGCGCCATACCGCTGAACAATTGCCAGAAAACACTGTGTCCATCAAATTCCCATTTGGGTAGTACTTAGCACGAAGAAGGCGTGCACACAAACTGTCCGGGGAAACCAAAAGACGCCAAGCTTGCTTAGCCAACACCGCTTGGTTAAACACACGCATATCTCGGAAGCCCATGCCCCCTTTGTACTTAGGCATAGTCATCTTGTCCCAACTCAGCCATGACATTTTCCTTTTACCCTTGTCAATGCCCCACCAATATTGTCGCATTAAATGAGTCATCTCATCACAAACAGAGGCAGATAATCGGAAAACACTCGTAACATATGTCGGAATCGATTGAGCCACCGACTTAATTAATATCTCTTTACTTCCAGATGAGATGTACTGCTCGCTCCAGTCCACCAAGATTTTACTAATTCTCTCCATGATAGATTCAAAACAGACTTTGTGCATCCTTCCATCCGGGATAGGGAGACCTAGATATTTAGGATCAAAAACCTCCTAAGAGACTTCTAGTATATTTTTCACCTGATCAATAATTGTTGTAGAACAATTATCAGAGAAAATGATGGAACACTTTGAGGGGTTGATAAGTTGCCCCGTCGATGTCGCATACGTGTTCAACAAACCTTTCACCACTGATGCTTGTTGTCCAGAAGCCCGGAAAAACAGAAGTGAATCATCCGCAAAAAGCAAATGAGAAATAGGAGGTGCCTGTAACGCCCCCATGTAATAGCTACAGTAATCACCCCTTTGATAGTGCCCTGTCATTATGATTAACCATGCTTGAGCATCATTGCATCGTATCTCATTTCAAATTCCAATTTAAACTTGCAATTCAAACCTAAAGTGGAAAGTAAAAGTTGTTCAAAGGCAGAAACTAAAATGTTCAAAATGTTGTAAATAATCCAGAGACAAATATAAAACTAGTACCAACATTTATTAAATTGGTTAAGTGACCCCCACCAACCTCAAACAGTAGCTCAACAGCAATATTTAGCACTAAATTATTTAGTAGGATTTAAAATGAAATCATAAATTACCCAAGTCAATTTTTGGTGAGTAAGAATAATGCACTGATAATTATGGGCTAAGTCACACATTTGTTAAAAGTCATTTGATGGCCTCACAATTTGCAAATCAGAGAAAAGAGAAAAGAAACAGAAAAGGAAAAAGAAAAAGGCTTACCGTGCACCGTGCCTGTGGGCTCAAGTCAAACAGTGCAGGGCCTAGCCCATCTGGCCGCTCGTCGTCCTCCTCGGGCAGGTGTCGCCGTGCGCGCGCATCCGCCGCTCGCCGTCGCCGTGTCGTCCATCCCGCGGCTCCCCGACGCCGATAAGTCGCCCGCCGTGCTCCTCGTCGCCTTCCCCGAACCCTAGCAGTCCCCATTCCCCCCCTCTCGCCCCAGATCCGCCGCTCCCCTCCTCGCCCGAAACATCGTCGTCGCCGCCGTGCTCGATTCCGCGGCCGCACCGCCTCCCGTGCCCCGCCGAGTCGTCCACGAGCACCGCCGTGACCTCCCCGTCCTCCTCGACCACAAGCCCGAGCCCCGGAGCCCCTGCATCGACGGCCACGAGCTCTTCTTCCTGTTCTCGGCCGCCGACGAACTTCGCCGTCTCCGACCGCCTTGCTGCTCCTAAGCCACCGCCGGGCCTACGTGTGCCTCCCCGGTGAGCTCCTGCTCCTTCCTCTCCCTCTCTCGCCCTCGATTCGTCGCCGTAGCCCCCGATTCACCGTGCGCCCGAAACCCGCCGCCGCGTAGCTCGTCGCCGGCGTAGCCACGGCGACCATTTGGTCCCGTGCGTGCCACCGTTGCACTCGCCGCGTCGCGTAGGTCCTTCCCAGCGCATCGCCTCGCTCGTTTGCGCCCCGCAACCCCGTTCCCGTCGCACGCCCGAAGGGCCTCGCCGCCGGCGAGCTTCTGCCGCTCGCTACCGGCCACCTCAGTCGCTCCCACCGCCACCATTCGACGCGGCGTTGAACGCCCGTTCGAATGAGCCCGGCCGCGTCGCAAATGGCTTCCTCTACGCGAAACCCGCGCCGCGCCACCGTTTCGGGAGCTCGCCGGAGCTTCTCCGGCGGGATTCCGGCGAAGCCGCGGCCGCCGTCCGACATGGCTGGCCCTGGCCCACCTGCCAGTGACCCTGACTGGTGGGGCCGTGGGCCCGTTGACCAGTCAGCGCCGCTGACTGGGTCAGCTGAGCCACTGACATGTGGGGCCTCCCCCCTCTGTGTCTATGACATATGGGGCCCCCGTGTCAGAAACTTAATTAGTGTTTTAGATTAATTAAAATAATTAATTTTGCCTAATTACCCACTGACATATGGGCCCCACTGGATTAATTAGTCTGTTAATAAGTTAATTAGACCTGTGTCTATGACAGGTGGGACCCACTGGTCAGGGTTTGACCTGGTCAGCCCCCTGTTGACTGCTGACGTCAACATTACATCATGCTGACGTCAGCCAACACTATTCTGGATAATTCGAATTAAATAATTAAAATAAATTCAGAAAATATTTAAAACTTTAAAAATTCATATCTTTTAATCCGTAAGCCAGATGAAAATAATTTATATATGAAAGTTGATCAGAAAATTGCCACGAATCCAAATATGCCATCCATTCATGTGTCACATGCCTCTAGCTATCTGAACATGGAACTTTTTGACCGTTTGCAGTAGATGAATAGTGCACCACTTTAATAAAACAAATCCAATTAAATTTTTATTAATTCCCAAGAGTTATCTAAATCATATAGTTAGACAGTAAAGCACATTTGCATATCTTTTAGGCATGTCATGCATCAGTGATTGCATTTGTTTGCTTTATATTTATTGTTTCTTCCCCCTCCTTCTCTCTCGGTAGACGCCGAGACCGACGCCGTCCCAGCAGAGTTCGACTACACCCCCGACGAGCAGCCGTTTGTCGATCAGCCTCTCTCAGCAGAGCTTCCAGGCAAGCAAACCCCCTTGACGCATGCCTATATCATCCATTCCTTCTCCCTCCTGCTTGCATTAGAAATTGCTGCATTTTGATTTATCCTAATCTGATGCATAGCCTGTCCTTGTAACTGCTGTTGATACATGCCTTATTATCCAAACTGCTTAGTATAGGTTGGATGGAAAACCATCTGTGGCCCCTCTCTCTTGCTGTAGTTGCTCCGCTTTAGTACCTGTGCCCCGTTCGAATGATCGACGGGCTGAGAACAGCACATCACCGCACACCCCCTAAATTGCTCAACACTGCAGAGCTGGCATCGAGTGCCGAGGGTGATACCTCTTAGCTCACTTTCAATGGTGCCTCTGTAGAATAGCTTCCCGGATGTGTGTTATCGAGGGTGATTCCTCTTACATCACCTCCGCTAAGCTACCGTCGCGCAACTCATCGAGTGGGAATCCATCGAGGGTGATTCCTCGGATTCCTCCTCGTTACTTGGACACACGGTTACTTTGACCTTTGTTATAGGCGGGTCCACCTCGAGAGGTACCCGCGGGGAAATGTAAAGTCGGGCTGGCCCCAAGGGTGCCCGCGAGCGAATATCATTAAAGACGGGTCGGCTCCAAGAGCACCCGCGCGATACTAAATACGCCTAACGGAACTGGGTATTTGATCTGAGTGGGTCGTCGTGCCCATTTCGCACTACCACCACGTGGGATAATGGTTTAATGGGGCCCTCTGCAGCGTAGTATCAGCCGAAAGCTCTTCAGACGTCACAGGTTACTTTGCGGGCTGATCGCCGGGATTGGGCTGGTTACGTCACTGGGTTGTCCAGTGTCACGCCTGTTTCTCCGGCCAGCCACGCAACGTGCAGGAGTGCAATGGGTGATGGGCCCAAGACCCCTGCGCACTTAGGATTTAGACCGGCGTGTTGGCCTCTCTGCTGAGCTCTAGGTCGGGCTGCGTTGTGTCGATCACCCGAGGTCGGGTATTACCCAGCAAGTGTATCCGGCCGGAGGTAATCGAGCGTGTTGGGTAACAGTAGTGCACCCCTGCAGGGAAGATATCTATTCGAATAGCCGTGTCCACGGTAACAGGACGCTTGGAGTTGTGCCCGGATCCATGACAACTATAAAGAGATGATGATACATGATAAACTGTTAATACTGCTCTCGGGATCGCTTTCTCGCAGGGTGTCGAGAAAGGATCTCAGGGCATTGCTACTGTATGACAACATGTATGCTACTACTATCTACTCTCTTCTGATGCTGCAAGACTGCTTGAAGATGCTAGTCTTCGATAGGCTAGGCCTTTCTCTCTCCTCTGGCATTTCTGCAATACAGTCCACAAATACAGCCTTCTCATTTGATACCATTGCATGTTTAGCATAGTTCTGATGTCAGTCTTGCGAGTACTTTGGATGAGTACTCACGGTTGCTTTGCTATTATTTTCCCCCATACCCTATTGTTGATACATCAGACGATGGAGCCCAGGAGCCAGATGCCACCGCCGGAGCTTACTACCAGGAGGGTCCCGATGGTACTTACTTCTGGATCGAGCCAGCCGACCAGGAGTAGTTAGGAGGCTCCCAGGCAGGAGGCCTGTGCCTTTTCGATCTGTATCCCCTGTTTGTGCTAGCCATCTTATGGCACCCGTGACTAACTATGTCTGTACTCAGATATCATTTGTGTGTATGACTTATGTATTCGGGTCCTCGCGATCCCTGGTTTGTAATATGATGATTTATGTTTGAATTTGTGCCTAAAGTTGTGTTGTGATATTGATTAGTGAGTCCCTAATCTTGGTCGTACGCGTCTGCGTGTATGATTAGCGTACGGTCAAATTGGGGGCGTCACAAGTTGGTATCAGAGCCGACTGCCTGTAGGAAGCCCCTATCCAACTCCTTGGCCGTAGTTGAGTCTAGTGTTTCCGAAAACTATTTTACTAACATGGCTGTGTGGCTTACAGGCCCACGTCGCCAACTGGGTGGTATTAGGATCTTTTATTTCTCTTCTATACTCTGGGACTCTGAACTCTCTTCCTTTCGGGTTAAATGAATTTTACTAACGCCGACACTAGGATCTCGTAATCTCGTCCACCCGGAGAGCTGGATTATCAGTGCTTGTTTCCCTATCATTGATCTGATTATTCTGATAATCACATTTTCCTTTCCATTGGTCTGTTTAATCTTTCTCTCCAAATTATATTATATTTGTCATTGTCGTTTAACAATCCTGAGTTGCCTCTGTTTCAGATGGATCGTCTGTTCCCACCACGCCCCGCGACGCAGCTTGTGCTTCGCACTTCGGCTCGCAATGCCCCTGGCTTTCCAGCTGTCCTGATCGCCCTCCTGACCAGACTTGGTTACCGCTGGTACCCCGAGTACATGGTCTACGAGGATTACCGTGAGTTCAACCAGGAGCAGTATCATGCTGATGTTCGCATCTATGATCAGAGGGATGACTCAGACACCGAGTTGCACCTTTTTCACGGTATCGGTGTGACGATTGAGATGGCAGTCCATGATGCTGCCTATTCTGCTGTCGCACGACTCCGTGGAGAGCATCGTAGCTTGGATGCCTCTGAGTTCCGATACATTCCGTATGCGCCTACTGGAGATGCTACTGGATACTACACAGCTATCTGTGCCCCTTACGAGCGTCGTCGATACGACCCGCACGTGTTGATTCAGTGCACTCAGGCTCTGGATCGCACTAACCGGGCTCTTACAGTCGAGCTGTTTGCCACTCGAGCACGTCTCTACGATGCTATGACACAGTTGCTACCAGCTGTTCGAGCAGGGATACATCCAGAGTATATCCTTTACCCGCGCAGGACTCAGATGCCGGCAGGTATCGATTGGCCTGCTGTTGGAGGTCACAGGCCTGCGCGTGGACCTCTTCTTTCAGTTCGAGACCGGGTTCTGCATCATAGTGCACACGGAGAGCAGGACTTTTCTGCTACAGAGATTCATCGTCCGCACTTGCACTTGCAGTTACCCCGTTTCAGTGGTTTTCCCCGACGTTGATGTAGCCTTTGCTATGTCTCGTTGTGTAGTTCCTCACCGCGTGCCTGCGCGCCGCCTAATATGTCTTTTTCCTTAATTTTACGCCGTTATGCTGTCCGCATGTAACCGACTCTGTGTATGGATCTGTATGTCGTAATTGACTATTACTATGTATTGATGCACTACTCATTCATTGTCGTGTTACATCATGTTTGTCGCTAAACACTCGCAAGTGCTTTTTCTAAACTACCCCCTGTTGAAATTTTAGCAGGATGGTTAGACCAGGTGGTCGTGGTCGTGCCCCTGAGCAGCCACCACCGCCCGACTACATGGCCGCAATGATGCAACAATTCGAGCTGAACCGTCAGTTTATGACTAATATTATGGCTCAGTTTCCGCATCAGAACAATCAGAACCACAACCCAGCTTCAATAACACTGTCAGAGTTTGTGCGCCTCAACCCCACTATTTATCGCAATTCTGAACAGCCACTGGATGCCGATGACTGGCTTCGCGACATCGCCTTTGAGATGGAGTCTGCCAATGTCGCCCCTGAAAGCCTTGTCGCCTTCGCGACCTACTTCCTGAAGGGACCCGCTGCTCAATGGTGGTCCACTCACAAGCGTACACTGCCTGCTGGGACAATCGTTACTTGGGATGAGTTTCAGACTGCCTTCCGTGCTCGCTATATTCCTCAGGGGATCATAGATCGGAAGAAGACCGAGTTCCGCAACCTCGTTCAGGGCAACAAGACCGTCGAAGCCTATCAGCGGGAGTTCCTTAACTTATCCCGCTATGCTGAAGAAGACATTCCAACTGATGCTCGTAGATAGGAGAAGTTCCGTAGTGGACTCCACCCAGACCTCGAGCTTGCACTTTCTGCTCAAGACGTCACCGACTTTGCCACTCTCGTGAACAAGGCTATTCTGGTTGAGACCGCTCAGATCAAGCACAAGGAGTCGCAGAAGCGCTATCGTGACATTGGCTCATCTTCGAGCCCAGCACAGAAGCGTCGTATCTGGATTCCCAACAGTGTGTACCGTCCAGCTGCCCCTACGTCAAGACCCTCTTATGCTGCACCCCGTTTGCCTCCTCCACCACCGAGGCAACCAAGAGTTCAAGCTGCTCCACCGCGTGTTGCTCCTCTTCGTCCTGAAGATGGTCTATGCTTCAAGTGCCGCAAACCAGGTCACCTTGCTAAGGACTGCAGCCAGAATCACAATCAGCTGGCTTTTCCTCGTAATGGCTGTGGTAATGGTCGTGGCAACAATCAGACCCGCAACTATAATACTGGGTCTGCTGCTTATGGTCGTGGACATGCTTACAACATTGATATCGAAGAAGTCCAAGATCAACCTGCTACTGTGATGGGTACCCTTCTCGTTAATTCAGTACCCGCTTCTGTTTTATTTGATTCAGGAGCATCGCATTCATTCATGTCTGAAGCATTTGCATTATCACATGACATTGCGTTTGATAAAATGAACCTACAAATGGTCGTCCGTACCCCTGGAGGTCAGTGTCAAACCTCTGTGATGGCACACAATGTCCCTGTTGAAATTGAAGGGTTGGAATTCCTTGTTTCACCCATTATCCTGAAGTCTTCCACCATAGACCTCATTTTGGGAATGGATTGGTTGAAAGCTCATATTGCTAACATCAATTGTGCCACTAAAGTCGTCCAACTCTTGCACCCCTCAGATGAGATAGTGATCTACACCGCCCGGATTACCCGGAATGCCGAAGCTCAGATATATGCTCTGAATGCTTTGAATGCCTCACCTCTGGAAGGGATTGAGAACGTTCCGGTCGTCCGTGACTTTCCGGACGTCTTTCCGGAGGAACTTCCAGGAATACCCCCGGTTAGAGCCGTCGAGTTCGTCATCGACTTGAAGCCTGGCACTACCCCTATTGCGAAGCGTCCTTATAAGATGCCTCCGCATGAACTTCTCGAGCTTAAGGAAGAAATCGACAAGTCACTGAAAAAGGGTTTCATCCGCCCCAGCTCCTCTGCTTGGGGAGCACCTTCTCTCTTTGTTAAGAAGAAGGATGGAACTAACCGATTGGTCCAGGACTATCGGCCCATTAACCAAGCCACAATCCAGAACAAATATCCACTGCCCCGGATTAACGATCTTTATGATCAGCTTGCTGGATCCTCTGTGTTCTCGAAACTCGATTTGAGGTTGGGTTATCATCAGATCCGAGTTCGAAAGGAGGATATTCCGAAGACTGCTTTCGTTACTCGCTATGGATCATACGAGTACACTGTTATGTCCTTCGGATTAACTAATGCTCCGGCAACCTTCTCCCGATTGATGAATTATATCTTCATGGACTACCTCGACAAGTTCGTCGTGGTCTACTTGGATGATATCCTGATCTATTCCAAGAATGAAGAAGAACACGCCAAACATCTTCGGCTTGTATTGGAGAAGGTACGAGAACACCAGTTATATGCCAAGTACTCTAAGTGTGAATTTTGGTTATCCGAGGTGACTTATCTTGGTCACGTGATTTCCAAAGATGGCATTGCCGTTAACCCCGAGCGAGTTCAGGCTATTCTAGACTGGACTCCTTCGAAGAATGTCAAGCAAGTCAGGAGTTTTCTCGGACTCGCTAGTTATTGTCGACGATTCGTTGAGAACTTCTCGAGGATTGCAAAGCCATTAACTGACCTGCTCCACAAGGGTGTTAAATTTGAATGGACAGAAAAATGTCAAGAAAGCTTTCAGATGCTTAAAGATAAGTTGACATCTGCCCCAGTGTTAGCACCCCCGGATTCTCAAAAGGACTTCGAGATTTACTGTGATGCGTCTCGTCAAGGATTAGGCTGTGTCCTAATGCAAGAACGCAGAGTAGTTGCTTATGGCTCTCGTCAATTGCGTCCTCACGAGGAAAATTATCCGGTACATGATCTCGAGCTTGCTGCAGTTATTTATGCTCTGAAGCTATGGCGACATTACCTCCTCGGTAATCGTTGCGAGATATACACGGATCATAAGAGTTTGAAGTATCTGTATACCCAGCCAGACTTGAACCTTCGTCAACAAAGATGGCTTGAGGCAGTAGCCGATTATGATATGAATATCTCCTACACCCCTGGCAAGGCTAATGTAATGGCCGATGCCTTGAGCCGCAAGGCTTATTGCAACAACCTCATGGTTCAGGAAGCACAACCTATGCTTTATGAAGAGCTTCGCAAGTTGAACCTTCACATTGTTCCTCAGGGTTATCTCAATACCCTGGAGGTTGAGCCAGACCTCGAGCGCAACATCAAGACCAGACAGAATTATGACTCTGAAGTTGAGAAGATTAAGAAGTACCTCTCCAAGGGTAATCCTTCTTTCTACCATGTTGGTGAGGATGGTGCTTTGTTCTTCAAAGGCCGCCTAGTGGTCCCCAGAAAGCATAATCTGGACTCTCGTTCGGATGTCATGAAAGAAGCACATGACACGCCCTTGTCTATTCACCCTGGTAGTACCAAAATGTACCAAGACATTCGTCAGCGGTACTGGTGGCCCGATATGAAACATGATATTGCTAAGTATGTTGCTGAGTGTGACGTTTGCCGTCGCATCAAAGCAGAACATCAAAGGCCTGCTGGAACTCTGCAACCCCTTGAAATTCCGGAATGGAAATGGGACAAAGTCCAAATGGACTTCATTACTGGTTTTCCCAGATCGCAGAAGGGTCATGATGCTATCTTTGTCGTCATCGACCGATTCTCAAAGGTTGCTCACTTTCTGCCTGTCAAGGAGACAATCACTGCTAGTCAGTTAGCAGACTTGTATGTTTCCAGAATTGTGTCACTCCACGGTGTTCCGTTGGAGATCAGTTCAGATCGTGGCAGCCTCTTTACTTCCAGGTTTTGGAGTAGTTTCCAAGAAGCCATGGGAACTCATCTGTCTTTTAGCACTGCTTATCACCCTCAGTCTCAGGGTCAAGTCGAAAGAGTTAACCAAGTGCTTGAAGATATGCTTCGAGCTTGCGTCATCTCATTCGGTAAGAAATGGGAAGAATCTCTCCCATATGCCGAATTCTCTTACAACAATGGCTATCAAGCTAGTCTGAAGATGGCACCATTTGAAGTTCTCTATGGACGTAAGTGTCGAACCCTCTGAATTGGTCAGAAACTGGGGAACGTTCACTCGTTGGACCGGACATTATTCAACAAGCTGAAGAACAAGTCTGCATTGTCCGTGAACATCTGAAAACTGCTCAGTCTCGTCAGAAGAGCAACTATGACCGAAAGCACAAGGTAATGGTCTATCAGCCTGGTGAGCAAGCTTACCTTCGCGTCACTCCGATGAAAGGCACCCACCGATTCGGAATCAAGGGCAAGTTAGCTCCTCGCTATATTGGCCCGTTTCGCATTCTCGCTCGTCGAGGAGAAGTGGCATATCAATTGGAATTGCCGCCAAACCTTTCTCAAGTGCATGATGTCTTTCATGTGTCGCAACTTCGTCGTTGTTTAAGGATCCTATCCGAGCTGTGGATCATGATGTACTTGAATTTCGAGAAGATCTGTCTTATCCAGAATATCCGATCCGCGTTCTAGATCAAACTGAACGTCGGACTCGTCGAAAGTCGATCAAGTTCCTCAAGGTTCAGTGGTCAAATCATTCTGAGGATGAGGCCACTTGGGAACGCGAGGACCGTCTTCGTAAAGGATACCCTACTTTCTTTCAGTCTTCCTCTTAATTCTCGGGACGAGAATTCTTGTTAGAGGAGAAGAATTGTAACGGCCCAATGTAATAGCTACAGTAATCACCCCTTTGATAGTGCCATGTCATTATGATTAACCATGCTTGAGCATCATTGCATCGTATCTCATTTCAAATTCCAATTTAAACTTGCAATTCAAACCTAAAGTGGAAAGTAAAAGTTGTTCAAAGGCAGAAACTAAAATGTTCAAAATGTTGTAAATAATCCTGAGACAAATATAAAAATAGTACCAACATTTATTAAATTGGTTAAGTGACCCCCACCAACCTCAAACAGTAGCTCAACAGCAATATTTAGCACTAAATTATTTAGTAGGATTTAAAATGAAATCATAAATTACCCAAGTCAATTTTTGGTGAGTAAGAATAATGCACTGATAATTATGGGCTAAGTCACACATTTGTTAAAAGTCATTTGATGGCCTCACAATTTGCAAATCAGAGAAAAGAGAAAAGAAACAGAAAAGGAAAAAGAAAAAGGCTTACCGTGCACTGTGCCTGTGGGCTCAAGTCAAACAGTGCAGGGCCTAGCCCATCTGGCCGCTCGTCGTCCTCCTCGGGCAGGTGTCGCCATGCGCGCGCATCCGCCGCTCGCCGTCGCCGTGTCGTCCATCCCGCGGCTCCCCGACGCTGATAAGTCGCCCGCCGTGCTCCTCGTCGCCTCCCCCGAACCCTAGCAGTCCCCATTCCCCCCCTCTCGCCCCAGATCCGCCGCTCCCCTCCTCGCCCGAAACATCGTCGTCGCCGCCGTGCTCGATTCCGCGGCCGCACCGCCTCCCGTGCCCCGCCGAGTCGTCCACGAGCACCGCCGTGACCTCCCCGTCCTCCTCGACCACAAGCCCGAGCCCCGGAGCCCCTGCATCGACGGCCACGAGCTCTTCTTCCTGTTCTCGGCCGCCGACGAACTTCGCCGTCTCCGACCGCCCTGCTGCTCCTAAGCCACCGCCGGGCCTACGTGTGCCTCCCCGGTGAGCTCCTGCTCCTTCCTCTCCCTCTCTCGCCCTCGATTCGTCGCCGTAGCCCCCGATTCACCGTGCGCCCGAAACCCGCCGCCGCGTAGCTCGTCGCCGGCGTAGCCACGGCGACCATTTGGTCCCGTGCGTGCCACCGTTGCACTCGCCGCGTCGCGTAGGTCCTCCCCAGCGCATCGCCTGGCTCGTTTGCGCCCCGCAACCCCGTTCCCGTCGCACGCCCGAAGGGCCTCGCCGCCGGCGAGCTTCTGCCGCTCGCTACCGGCCACCTCAGTCGCTCCCACCGCCACCATTCGACGCGGCGTTGAACGCCCGTTCGAATGAGCCCGGCCGCGTCGCAAATGGCTTCCTCTACGCGAAACCCGCGCCGCGCCACCGTTTCGGGAGCTCGCCGGAGCTTCTCCGGCGGGATTCCGGCGAAGCCGCGGCCGCCGTCCGACGTGGCTGGCCCTGGCCCACCTGCCAGTGACCCTGACTGGTGGGGCCGTAGGCCCGTTGACCAGTCAGCGCCGCTGACTGGGTCAGCTGAGCCACTGACATGTGGGGCCTCCCCCCTCTGTGTCTATGACATATGGGGCCCCCGTGTCAGAAACTTAATTAGTGTTTTAGATTAATTAAAATAATTAATTTTGCCTAATTACCCACTGACATATGGGCCCCACTGGATTAATTAGTCTGTTAATAAGTTAATTAGACCTGTGTCTATGACAGGTGGGACCCACTGGTCAGGGTTTGACCTGGTCAGCCCCCTGTTGACTGCTGACGTCAGCATTACATCATGCTGACGTCAGCCAACACTATTCTGGATAATTCGAATTAAATAATTAAAATAAATTCAGAAAATATTTAAAACTTTAAAAATTCATATCTTTTAATCCGTAAGTCAGATGAAAATAATTTATATATGAAAGTTGATCAGAAAATTGCCACGAATCCAAATATGCCATCCATTCATGTGTCACATGCCTCTAGCTATCTGAACATGGAACTTTTTGACCGTTTGCAGTAGATGAATAGTGCACCACTTTAATAAAACAAATCCAATTAAATTTTTATTAATTCCCAAGAGTTATCTAAATCATATAGTTAGACAGTAAAGCACATTTGCATATCTTTTAGGCATGTCATGCATCAGTGATTGCATTTGTTTGCTTTATATTTATTGTTTCTTCCCCCTCCTTCTCTCTCGATAGACGCCGAGACCGACGCCGTCCCAGCAGAGTTCGACTACACCCCCGACGAGCAGCCGTTTGTCGATCAGCCTCTCTCAGCAGAGCTTCCAGGCAAGCAAACCCCCTTGACGCATGCCTATATCATCCATTCCTTCTCCCTCCTGCTTGCATTAGAAATTGCTGCATTTTGATTTATCCTAATCTGATGCATAGCCTGTCCTTGTAACTGCTGTTGA
The DNA here is from genome assembly GCA_039707655.1 of Elymus sibiricus. Lineage (NCBI taxonomy): Eukaryota > Viridiplantae > Streptophyta > Magnoliopsida > Poales > Poaceae > Elymus > Elymus sibiricus. The sequence continues at coordinate 286,197,074 of CM077675.1, forward strand.
TACATGCCTTATTATCCAAACTGCTTAGTATAGGTTGGATGGAAAACCATCTGTGGCCCCTCTCCCTTGTTGTAGTTGCTCCGCTTTAGTACCTGTGCCCCGTTCGAATGATCGACGGGCTGAGAACAGCACATCACCGCACACCCCCTAAATTGCTCGACACTGCAGAGCTGGCATCGAGTGCCGAGGGTGATACCTCTTAGCTCACTTTCGATGGTGCCTCTGTAGAATAGCTTCCCGGATGTGTGTTATCGAGGGTGATTCCTCTTACATCACCTCCCCTAAGCTACCGTCGCGCAACTCCTCGAGTGGGAATCCATCGAGGGTGATTCCTCGGATTCCTCCTCGTTACTTGGACACACGGTTACTTTGACCTTTGTTACAGGCGGGTCCACCTCGAGAGGTACCCGCGGGGAAATGTAAAGTCGGGCTGGCCCCAAGGGTGCCCGCGAGCGAATATCATTAAAGACGGGTCGGCTCCAAGAGCACCCGCGCGATACTAAATACGCCTAATGGAACTGGGTATTTGATCTGAGTGGGTCGTCGTGCCCATTTCGCACTACCACCACGTGGGATAATGGTTTAATGGGGCCCTCTGCAGCGTAGTATCAGCCGAAAGCTCTTCAGACGTCACAGGTTACTTTGCGGGCTGATCGCCGGGATTGGGCTGGTTACGTCACTAGGTTGTCCAGTGTCACGCCTGTTTCTCCGGCCAGCCACGCAACGTGCAGGAGTACAATGGGTGATGGGCCCAAGACCCCTGCGCACTTAGGATTTAGACCGGCGTGTTGGCCTCTCTGCTTAGCTCTAGGTCGGGCTGCGTTGTGTCGACCACCCGAGGCCGGGTATTACCCAGCAAGTGTATCCGGCCGGAGGTAATCGAGCGTGTTGGGTAACAGTAGTGCACCCCTGCAGGGAAGATATCTATTTGAATAGCCGTGTCCACGGTAACAGGACGCTTGGAGTTGTGCCCGGATCCATGACAACTATAAAGAGATGATGATACATGATAAACTGTTAATACTGCTCTCGGGATCGCTTTCTCGCAGGGTGTCGAGAAAGGATCTCAGGGCATTGCTACTGTATGACAACATGTATGCTACTACTATCTACTCTCTTCTGATGCTGCAAGACTGCTTGAAGATGCTAGTCTTCGATAGGCTAGGCCTTTCTCTCTCCTCTGGCATTTCTGCAATACAGTCCACAAATACAGCCTTCTCATTTGATACCATTGCATGTTTAGCATAGTTCTGATGTCAGTCTTGCGAGTACTTTGGATGAGTACTCACGGTTGCTTTGCTATTATTTTCCCCCATACCCTATTGTTGATACATCAGACGATGGAGCCCAGGAGCCAGATGCCACCGCCGGAGCTTACTACCAGGAGGGTCCCGATGGTACTTACTTATGGATCGAGCCAGCCGACCAGGAGTAGTTAGGAGGCTCCCAGGCAGGAGGCCTGTGCCTTTTCGATCTGTATCCCCTGTTTGTGCTAGCCATCTTATGGCACCCGTGACTAACTATGTCTGTACTCAGATATCATTTGTGTGTATGACTTATGTATTCGGGTCCTCGCGATCCCTGGTTTGTAATATGATGATTTATGTTTGAATTTGTGCCTAAAGTTGTGTTGTGATATTGATTAGTGAGTCCCTAATCTTGGTCGTACGCGTCTGCGTGTATGATTAGCGTACGGTCAAATTGGGGGCGTCACAAGTTGGTATCAGAGCCGACTGCCTGTAGGAAGCCCCTATCCAACTCCTTGGCCGTAGTTGAGTCTAGTGTTTCCGAAAACTATTTTACTAACATGGCTGTGTGGCTTACAGGCCCACGTCGCCAACTGGGTGGTATTAGGATCTTTTATTTCTCTTCTATACTCTGGGACTCTGAACTCTCTTCCTTTCGGGTTAAATGAATTTTACTAACGCCGACACTAGGATCTCGTAATCTCGTCCACCCGGAGAGCTGGATTATCAGTGCTTGTTTCCCTATCATTGATCTGATTATTCTGATAATCACATTTTCCTTTCCATTGGTCTGTTTAATCTTTCTCTCCAAATTATATTATATTTGTCATTGTCGTTTAACAATCCTGAGTTGCCTCTGTTTCAGATGGATCGTCTGTTCCCACCACGCCCCGCGACGCAGCTTGTGCTTCGCACTTCGGCTCGCAATGCCCCTGGCTTTCCAGCTGTCCTGATCGCCCTCCTGACCAGACTTGGTTACCGCTGGTACCCCGAGTACATGGTCTACGAGGATTACCGTGAGTTCAACCAGGAGCAGTATCATGCTGATGTTCGCATCTATGATCAGAGGGATGACTCAGACACCGAGTTGCACCTTTTTCACGGTATCGGTGTGACGATTGAGATGGCAGTCCATGATGCTGCCTATTCTGCTGTCGCACGACTCCGTGGAGAGCATCGTAGCTTGGATGCCTCTGAGTTCCGATACATTCCGTATGCGCCTACTGGAGATGCTACTGGATACTACACAGCTATCTGTGCCCCTTACGAGCGTCGTCGATACGACCCGCACGTGTTGATTCAGTGCACTCAGGCTCTGGATCGCACTAACCGGGCTCTTACAGTCGAGCTGTTTGCCACTCGAGCACGTCTCTACGATGCTATGACACAGTTGCTACCAGCTGTTCGAGCAGGGATACATCCAGAGTATATCCTTTACCCGCGCAGGACTCAGATGCCGGCAGGTATCGATTGGCCTGCTGTTGGAGGTCACAGGCCTGCGCGTGGACCTCTTCTTTCAGTTCGAGACCGGGTTCTGCATCATAGTGCACACGGAGAGCAGGACTTTTCTGCTACAGAGATTCATCGTCCGCACTTGCACTTGCAGTTACCCCGTTTCAGTGGTTTTCCCCGACGTTGATGTAGCCTTTGCTATGTCTCGTTGTGTAGTTCCTCACCGCGTGCCTGCGCGCCGCCTAATATGTCTTTTTCCTTAATTTTACGCCGTTATGCTGTCCGCATGTAACCGACTCTGTGTATGGATCTGTATGTCGTAATTGACTATTACTATGTATTGATGCACTACTCATTCATTGTCGTGTTACATCATGTTTGTCGCTAAACACTCGCAAGTGCTTTTTCTAAACTACCCCCTGTTGAAATTTTAGCAGGATGGTTAGACCAGGTGGTCGTGGTCGTGCCCCTGAGCAGCCACCACCGCCCGACTACATGGCCGCAATGATGCAACAATTCGAGCTGAACCGTCAGTTTATGACTAATATTATGGCTCAGTTTCCGCATCAGAACAATCAGAACCACAACCCAGCTTCAATAACACTGTCAGAGTTTGTGCGCCTCAACCCCACTATTTATCGCAATTCTGAACAGCCACTGGATGCCGATGACTGGCTTCGCGACATCGCCTTTGAGATGGAGTCTGCCAATGTCGCCCCTGAAAGCCTTGTCGCCTTCGCGACCTACTTCCTGAAGGGACCCGCTGCTCAATGGTGGTCCACTCACAAGCGTACACTGCCTGCTGGGACAATCGTTACTTGGGATGAGTTTCAGACTGCCTTCCGTGCTCGCTATATTCCTCAGGGGATCATAGATCGGAAGAAGACTGAGTTCCGCAACCTCGTTCAGGGCAACAAGACCGTCGAAGCCTATCAGCAGGAGTTCCTTAACTTATCCCGCTATGCTGAAGAAGACATTCCAACTGATGCTCGTAGACAGGAGAAGTTCCGTAGTGGACTCCACCCAGACCTCGAGCTTGCACTTGCTGCTCAAGACGTCACCGACTTTGCCACTCTCGTGAACAAGGCTATTCTGGTTGAGACCGCTCAGATCAAGCACAAGGAGTCGCAGAAGCGCTATCGTGACATTGGCTCATCTTCGAGCCCAGCACAGAAGCGTCGTATCTGGATTCCCAACAGTGTGTACCGTCCAGCTGCCCCTGCGTCAAGACCCTCTTATGCTGCACCCCGTCTGCCTCCTCCACCACCGAGGCAACCAAGAGTTCAAGCTGCTCCACCGCGTGTTGCTCCTCTTCGTCCTGAAGATGGTCTATGCTTCAAGTGCCGCAAACCAGGTCACCTTGCTAAGGACTGCAGCCAGAATCACAATCAGCTGGCTTTTCCTCGTAATGGCCGTGGTAATGGTCGTGGCAACAATCAGACCCGCAACTATAATACTGGGTCTGCTGCTTATGGTCGTGGACATGCTTACAACATTGATATCGAAGAAGTCCAAGATCAACCTGCTACTGTGATGGGTACCCTTCTCGTTAATTCAGTACCCGCTTCTGTTTTATTTGATTCAGGAGCATCGCATTCATTCATGTCTGAAGCATTTGCATTATCACATGACATTGCGTTTGATAAAATGAACCTACAAATGGTCGTCCGTACCCCTGGAGGTCAGTGTCAAACCTCTGTGATGGCACACAATGTCCCTGTTGAAATTGAAGGGTTGGAATTCCTTGTTTCACCCATTATCCTGAAGTCTTCCACCATAGACCTCATTTTGGGAATGGATTGGTTGAAAGCTCATATTGCTAACATCAATTGTGCCACTAAAGTCGTCCAACTCTTGCACCCCTCAGATGAGATAGTGATCTACACCGCCCGGATTACCCGGAATGCCGAAGCTCAGATATATGCTCTGAATGCTTTGAACGCCTCACCTCTGGAAGGGATTGAGAACGTTCCGGTCGTCCGTGACTTTCCGGACGTCTTTCCGGAGGAACTTCCAGGAATACCCCCGGTTAGAGCCGTCGAGTTCGTCATCGACTTGAAGCCTGGCACTACCCCTATTGCGAAGCATCCTTATAAGATGCCTCCGCATGAACTTCTCGAGCTTAAGGAAGAAATCGACAAGTCACTGAAAAAGGGTTTCATCCGCCCCAGCTCCTCTGCTTGGGGAGCACCTTCTGTCTTTGTTAAGAAGAAGGATGGAACTAACCGATTGGTCCAGGACTATCGGCCCATTAACCAAGCCACAATCCAGAACAAATATCCACTGCCCCGGATTAACGATCTTTATGATCAGCTTGCTGGATCCTCTGTGTTCTCGAAACTCGATTTGAGGTTGGGTTATCATCAGATCCGAGTTCGAAAGGAGGATATTCCGAAGACTGCTTTTGTTACTCGCTATGGATCATACGAGTACACTGTTATGTCCTTCGGATTAACTAATGCTCCGGCAACCTTCTCCCGATTGATGAATTATATCTTCATGGACTACCTCGACAAGTTCGTCGTGGTCTACTTGGATGATATCCTGATCTATTCCAAGAATGAAGAAGAACACGCCAAACATCTTCGGCTTGTATTGGAGAAGTTACGAGAACACCAGTTATATGCCAAGTACTCTAAGTGTGAATTTTGGTTATCCGAGGTGACTTATCTTGGTCACGTGATTTCCAAAGATGGCATTGCCGTTAACCCCGAGCGAGTTCAGGCTATTCTAGACTGGACTCCTTCGAAGAATGTCAAGCAAGTCAGGAGTTTTCTCGGACTCGCTAGTTATTGTCGACGATTCGTTGAGAACTTCTCGAGGATTGCAAAGCCATTAACTGACCTGCTCCACAAGGGTGTTAAATTTGAATGGACAGAAAAATGTCAAGAAAGCTTTCAGATGCTTAAAGATAAGTTGACATCTGCCCCAGTGTTAGCACCCCCGGATTCTCAAAAGGACTTAGAGATTTACTGTGATGCGTCTCATCAAGGATTAGGCTGTGTCCTAATGCAAGAACGCAGAGTAGTTGCTTATGGCTCTCGTCAATTGCGTCCTCACGAGGAAAATTATCCGGTACATGATCTCAAGCTTGCTGCAGTTATTTATGCTCTGAAGCTATGGCGACATTACCTCCTCGGTAATCGTTGCGAGATATACACGGATCATAAGAGTTTGAAGTATCTGTATACCCAGCCAGACTTGAACCTTCGTCAACAAAGATGGCTTGAGGCAGTAGCCGATTATGATATGAATATCTCCTACACCCCTGGCAAGGCTAATGTAATGGCCGATGCCTTGAGCCGCAAGGCTTATTGCAACAACCTCATGGTTCAGGAAGCACAACCTATGCTTTATGAAGAGCTTCGCAAATTGAACCTTCACATTGTTCCTCAGGGTTATCTCAATACCCTGGAGGTTGAGCCAGACCTCGAGCGCAACATCAAGACCAGACAGAATTATGACTCTGAAGTTGAGAAGATTAAGAAGTACCTCTCCAAGGGTAATCCTTCTTTCTACCATGTTGGTGAGGATGGTGCTTTGTTCTTCAAAGGCCGCCTAGTGGTCCCCAGAAAGCATAATCTGGACTCTCGTTCGGATGTCATGAAAGAAGCACATGACACGCCCTTGTCTATTCACCCTGGTAGTACCAAAATGTACCAAGACATTCGTCAGCGGTACTGGTGGCCCGATATGAAACATGATATTGCTAAGTATGTTGCTGAGTGTGACGTTTGCCGTCGCATCAAAGCAGAACATCAAAGGCCTGCTGGAACTCTGCAACCCCTTGAAATTCCGGAATGGAAATGGGACAAAGTCCAAATGGACTTCATTACTGGTTTTCCCAGATCGCAGAAGGGTCATGATGCTATCTTTGTCGTCATCGACCGATTCTCAAAGGTTGCTCACTTTCTGCCTGTCAAGGAGACAATCACTGCTAGTCAGTTAGCAGACTTGTATGTTTCCAGAATTGTGTCACTCCACGGTGTTCCGTTGGAGATCAGTTCAGATCGTGGCAGCCTCTTTACTTCCAGGTTTTGGAGTAGTTTCCAAGAAGCCATGGGAACTCATCTGTCTTTTAGCACTGCTTATCACCCTCAGTCTCAGGGTCAAGTCGAAAGAGTTAACCAAGTGCTTGAAGATATGCTTCGAGCTTGCGTCATCTCATTCGGTAAGAAATGGGAAGAATCTCTCCCATATGCCGAATTCTCTTACAACAATGGCTATCAAGCTAGTCTGAAGATGGCACCATTTGAAGTTCTCTATGGACGTAAGTGTCGAACCCTCTGAATTGGTCAGAAACTGGGGAACGTTCACTCGTTGGACCGGACATTATTCAACAAGCTGAAGAACAAGTCTGCATTGTCCGTGAACATCTGAAAACTGCTCAGTCTCGTCAGAAGAGCAACTATGACCGAAAGCACAAGGTAATGGTCTATCAGCCTGGTGAGCAAGCTTACCTTCGCGTCACTCCGATGAAAGGCACCCACCGATTCGGAATCAAGGGCAAGTTAGCTCCTCGCTATATTGGCCCGTTTCGCATTCTCGCTCGTCGAGGAGAAGTGGCATATCAATTGGAATTGCCGCCAAACCTTTCTCAAGTGCATGATGTCTTTCATGTGTCGCAACTTCGTCGCTGTTTAAGGATCCTATCCGAGCTGTGGATCATGATGTACTTGAATTTCGAGAAGATCTGTCTTATCCAGAATATCCGATCCGCGTTCTAGATCAAACTGAACGTCGGACTCGTCGAAAGTCGATCAAGTTCCTCAAGGTTCAGTGGTCAAATCATTCTGAGGATGAGGCCACTTGGGAACGCGAGGACCGTCTTCGTAAAGGATACCCTACTTTCTTTCAGTCTTCCTCTTAATTCTCGGGACGAGAATTCTTGTTAGAGGAGAAGAATTGTAACGGCCCCATGTAATAGCTACAGTAATCACCCCTTTGATAGTGCCATGTCATTATGATTAACCATGCTTGAGCATCATTGCATCGTATCTCATTTCAAATTCCAATTTAAACTTGCAATTCAAACCTAAAGTGGAAAGTAAAAGTTGTTCAAAGGCAGAAACTAAAATGTTCAAAATGTTGTAAATAATCCAGAGACAAATATAAAAATAGTACCAACATTTATTAAATTGGTTAAGTGACCCCCACCAACCTCAAACAGTAGCTCAACAGCAATATTTAGCACTAAATTATTTAGTAGGATTTAAAATGAAATCATAAATTACCCAAGTCAATTTTTGGTGAGTAAGAATAATGCACTGATAATTATGGGCTAAGTCACACATTTGTTAAAAGTCATTTGATGGCCTCACAATTTGCAAATCAGAGAAAAGAGAAAAGAAACAGAAAAGGAAAAAGAAAAAGGCTTACCGTGCACTGTGCCTGTGGGCTCAAGTCAAACAGTGCAGGGCCTAGCCCATCTGGCCGCTCGTCGTCCTCCTCGGGCAGGTGTCGCCGTGCGCGCGCATCCGCCGCTCGCCGTCGCCGTGTCGTCCATCCCGCGGCTCCCCGACGCCGATAAGTCGCCCGCCGTGCTCCTCGTCGCCTCCCCCGAACCCTAGCAGTCCCCATTCCCCCCCTCTCGCCCCAGATCCGCCGCTCCCCTCCTCGCCCGAAACATCGTCGTCGCCGCCGTGCTCGATTCTGCGGCCGCACCGCCTCCCGTGCCCCGCCGAGTCGTCCACGAGCACCGCCGTGACCTCCCCGTCCTCCTCGACCACAAGCCCGAGCCCCGGAGCCCCTGCATCGACGGCCACGAGCTCTTCTTCCTGTTCTCGGCCGCCGACGAACTTCGCCGTCTCCGACCGCCCTGCTGCTCCTAAGCCACCGCCGGGCCTACGTGTGCCTCCCCGGTGAGCTCCTGCTCCTTCCTCTCCCTCTCTCACCCTCGATTCGTCGCCGTAGCCCCCGATTCACCGTGCGCCCGAAACCCGCCGCCGCGTAGCTCGTCGCCGGCGTAGCCACGGCGACCATTTGGTCCCGTGCGTGCCACCGTTGCACTCGCCGCGTCGCGTAGGTCCTCCCCAGCGCATCGCCTCGCTCGTTTGCGCCCCGCAACCCCGTTCCCGTCGCACGCCCGAAGGGCCTCGCCGCCGGCGAGCTTCTGCCGCTCGCTACCGGCCACCTCAGTCGCTCCCACCGCCACCATTCGACGCGGCGTTGAACGCCCGTTCGAATGAGCCCGGCCGCGTCGCAAATGGCTTCCTCTACGCGAAACCCGCGCCGCGCCACCGTTTCGGGAGCTCGCCGGAGCTTCTCCGGCGGGATTCCGGCGAAGCCGCGGCCGCCGTCCGACGTGGCTGGCCCTGGCCCACCTGCCAGTGACCCTGACTGGTGGGGCCGTGGGCCCGTTGACCAGTCAGCGCCGCTGACTGGGTCAGCTGAGCCACTGACATGTGGGGCCTCCCCCCTCTGTGTCTATGACATATGGGGCCCCCGTGTCAGAAACTTAATTAGTGTTTTAGATTAATTAAAATAATTAATTTTGCCTAATTACCCACTGACATATGGGCCCCACTGGATTAATTAGTCTGTTAATAAGTTAATTAGACCTGTGTCTATGACAGGTGGGACCCACTGGTCAGGGTTTGACCTGGTCAGCCCCCTGTTGACTGCTGACGTCAGCATTACATCATGCTGACGTCAGCCAACACTATTCTGGATAATTCGAATTAAATAATTAAAATAAATTCAGAAAATATTTAAAACTTTAAAAATTCATATCTTTTAATCCGTAAGTCAGATGAAAATAATTTATATATGAAAGTTGATCAGAAAATTGCCACGAATCCAAATATGCCATCCATTCATGTGTCACATGCCTCTAGCTATCTGAACATGGAACTTTTTGACCGTTTGCAGTAGATGAATAGTGCACCACTTTAATAAAACAAATCCAATTAAATTTTTATTAATTCCCAAGAGTTATCTAAATCATATAGTTAGACAGTAAAGCACATTTGCATATCTTTTAGGCATGTCATGCATCAGTGATTGCATTTGTTTGCTTTATATTTATTGTTTCTTCCCCCTCCTTCTCTCTCGATAGACGCCGAGACCGACGCCGTCCCAGCAGAGTTCGACTACACCCCCGACGAGCAGCCGTTTGTCGATCAGCCTCTCTCAGCAGAGCTTCCAGGCAAGCAAACCCCCTTGACGCATGCCTATATCATCCATTCCTTCTCCCTCCTGCTTGCATTAGAAATTGCTGCATTTTGATTTATCCTAATCTGATGCATAGCCTGTCCTTGTAACTGCTGTTGATACATGCCTTATTATCCAAACTGCTTAGTATAGGTTGGATGGAAAACCATCTGTGGCCCCTCTCCCTTGTTGTAGTTGCTCCGCTTTAGTACCTGTGCCCCGTTCGAATGATCGACGGGCTGAGAACAGCACATCACCGCACACCCCCTAAATTGCTCGACACTGCAGAGCTGGCATCGAGTGCCGAGGGTGATACCTCTTAGCTCACTTTCGATGGTGCCTCTGTAGAATAGCTTCCCGGATGTGTGTTATCGAGGGTGATTCCTCTTACATCACCTCCCCTAAGCTACCGTCGCGCAACTCCTCGAGTGGGAATCCATCGAGGGTGATTCCTCGGATTCCTCCTCGTTACTTGGACACACGGTTACTTTGACCTTTGTTACAGGCGGGTCCACCTCGAGAGGTACCCGCGGGGAAATGTAAAGTCGGGCTGGCCCCAAGGGTGCCCGCGAGTGAATATCATTAAAGACGGGTCGGCTCCAAGAGCACCCGCGCGATACTAAATACGCCTAACGGAACTGGGTATTTGATCTGAGTGGGTCGTCGTGCCCATTTCGCACTACCACCACGTGGGATAATGGTTTAATGGGGCCCTCTGCAGCGAAGTATCAGCCGAAAGCTCTTCAGACGTCACAGGTTACTTTGCGGGCTGATCGCCGGGATTGGGCTGGTTACGTCACTGGGTTGTCCAGTGTCGCGCCTGTTTCTCCGGCCAGCCACGCAACGTGCAGGAGTGCAATGGGTGATGGGCCCAAGACCCCTGCGCACTTAGGATTTAGACCGGCGTGTTGGCCTCTCTGCTGAGCTCTAGGTCGGGCTGCGTTGTGTCGATCACCCGAGGCCGGGTATTACCCAGCAAGTGTATCCGGCCGGAGGTAATCGAGTGTATTGGGTAACAGTAGTGCACCCCTGCAGGGAAGATATCTATTCGAATAGCCGTGTCCACGGTAACAGGACGCTTGGAGTTGTGCCCGGATCCATGACAACTATAAAGAGATGATGATACATGATAAACTGTTAATACTGCTCTCGGGATCGCTTTCTCGCAGGGTGTCGAGAAAGGATCTCAGGGCATTGCTACTGTATGACAACATGTATGCTACTACTATCTACTCTCTTCTGATGCTGCAAGACTGCTTGAAGATGCTAGTCTTCGATAGGCTAGGCCTTTCTCTCTCCTCTGGCATTTCTGCAATACAGTCCACAAATACAGCCTTCTCATTTGATACCATTGCATGTTTAGCATAGTTCTGATGTCAGTCTTGCGAGTACTTTGGATGAGTACTCACGGTTGCTTTGCTATTATTTTCCCCCATACCCTATTGTTGATACATCAGACGATGGAGCCCAGGAGCCAGATGCCACCGCCGGAGCTTACTACCAGGAGGGTCCCGATGGTACTTACTTCTGGATCGAACCAGCCGACCAGGAGTAGTTAGGAGGCTCCCAGGCAGGAGGCCTGCGCCTTTTCGATCTGTATCCCCTGTTTGTGCTAGCCATCTTATGGCACCCGTGACTAACTATGTCTGTACTCAGATATCATTTGTGTGTATGACTTATGTATTCGGGTCCTCGCGATCCCTGGTTTGTAATATGATGATTTATGTTTGAATTTGTGCCTAAAGTTGTGTTGTGATATTGATTAGTGAGTCCCTAATCTTGGTCGTACGCGTCTGCGTGTATGATTAGCGTACGGTCAAATTGGGGGCGTCACAGTGCCCTCCGACATATTCTCACCGGATCTAATCCATCGTCAACCATCGCCTTATTCACCAATGCAGACAAGGCGTCAGCCACAAATAAAAACAAAAAAAGGAGATAACAGATCACCTTGCCTGAGACCTCTAGATGGGGAGAAAGATTCCAAAAGCTTGCCATTAAATTTAACAGAAAAAGTAACTGATCGAATACAAGCTATCACACGAGAAACCCATGGTTGAGAGAAACCCCATTTGAGCAGGGCCCTCTCCAAGAAATCCCAATCAACTCGATCATAAGCTTTAGATAAGTCTAGCTTATATGCACAAAAATCTGGGTTACCATCCTTCAGGGACTATAATGAATGCACTCAAACGCAATGATTGAGTTGTCAGAGATTAGACGCCCAGGAATAAAGGCACTTTGATTTTCAGAGATGAGTTCCGTTAAGAAAGGCCGGAGCCTATTAACCATGCACTTTGATACGCCCTTGTAAATCACATTACATAGGCTAATTGGACGGAAATCCTTGAGGCTAGATGGATGTGACACCTTCGGAATCAGAACAATAGGCGTGTCATTTACACCTGGTGGCATGGATCATGTCTCAAAAAAAAACTGAGAACAGCTGCAATCACTTCCTTCTTTAGGACTAGCCAATTACGCTGAAAAAATCTCGCCGGAAAAGCATCCGGGCGAGGCGTTTTCATTGGGCCAATCTAAAATAAAGCATCAGAAATTTCTTTCTCAGTATGGAGGCCTAAGATGAATGTTCATCTCCTCTGTTACCTTGTGTAAATTATAATCGAGAACAACATCTGGCTGTAATGTCGGATCTTTAGTATACACCTCCTTAAAATAGGAGGTCGCCATACGTTCCATGTCAGAGGGGACGGAACACCAAGATCGATCCTCTTTTTTCAAACGTTGGATATAGTTCCGTCGAGCCCACCAAACTGCTCTTCGATGCAAATATTTTGTATTTCTTTCGCCCTCTTTCAGCCATGTCACATGAGAACACTGCAACCACATCATCTCTTCCTGGTAAAGGAGCTTGTCCAGTTGATTCATCCTATTACGGATGGTGACACGGTCTCCACTTCCTTGTTGTAATGCATCCAACTCGCCCCTTAACCTTTCTATTTCTTTCAACACATTCCCAAACTTTTCCTTGCTCCACTTTCTTAAATCCTTCATCAATTCCTTCAGTGAAACAGCAACAGAACCAAGGTCACCCCACGGACGCTTACGAGCCCACGTATTAGCTACTACCTCCGGGAGGGAGGGGTCTCTTTCCCACATTATTTCATAGCGAGAAAACTGTCGACATCGCTGCGTGTTATCAGTAACGAGCTGGACCAAAATTGGGAGATGATCTGAACGTGATGGTGTCAGGTGCTGCACGTGAGCACAAGGGAACAGATCCTTCCACCCATCATCCACACACACACGGTCAAGTCTCATACGAACATTATAGTTACCTCGTTACCCATTATCGGAAGTGAATGGAGCTCCAAGAAAACCCAGATCCCATAGTTCACAATCTGTCAGCGCATCACGAAACATCATCATTTGATTTTCAGCATGCAAGGTCCTCGAGAAGTGTTCATGCTGCCACATAGCTTCATTAAAATCATCACACACCATCCAAGGTTCATCCGACACACTTCGCAGCCGAGTCAAATGATCCCACATCACATGCATGTTTTCAACTCGAGGTTCTCCATAAACAAAAGTACTTCTGCACCTAACACCACGACTTATATCATCTACCATCACATCAATATATCTGGAGCACGAATCAAGAACAGTAACTTCAAGGGATTCATCCCAGAATAGTGCCAAACCCCCACTCAAGCCATCACTTGAAACACCACACAAACCTTTCAAGCCCAACCTCCACTTAAGCTTCTGAATTTTATTAGCATCTTGCCTTGTCTCACATAAAAACACCATCTTGGGAACGTTGGCCTTAGAGAGGACCAACACCTCTTGAACTGTCCGGCGGTTCCCCACCCCCGACAGTTCCAAACTAAAAGATTCATTGCGTCCGGCGGTCCTCCTCGAAGGAGACCGCCGATATCACATTTGTTGCAACATCTATTACTGTTTTCGCCCGCTTGCTGTCGGAACTACTCGTTGGACAGTTAACGTCCTTCAAGTCACCATCTCCATCAGTTATAGCTAGCAAAGTAGCAGGTGCAACATGCGCTACTACCACCCCATCACCCTCCATAGCCAGTCTTTTCCTCATACTTTTGTCAAGATCCATGTTGTCCAGATTATCGTTCCCTGTACTATCAACCACATGAACAACGCGTGAGCCTTGAGGAATCACATGGCCATCCTGTGTACAGTTCTTTGCCTTTTCCTTCTGGCCAACATAAGGACGTAACCTGTTTGGAGGATCAACATAAAGCCAATCACCATATTTCTTTTTCTCGTCATGTATTCTAGACCCACACTCTTTGAAGTCGTGACCAACCAAGCCACACGCTTTACAAAAATTTGCCAGTTTCTCATATCTGACAAGGTACAACTGCCTCTCTTTTGCTCAAACGATGCTTACAAACTTTGTCAGCGGCAGACTGATGTCATGTCGCACTCTCACCCCAGACATAATCACCACGAGTATTACCGCTGAGGCGCATCTCCAGAATCTGTCTGGCACCCTTCAGTAGCTTTTCTATCAAGTCTTTCTTACAATAGCCATCATGTAGCTTATGAATCTGAAGCCAAATTGGCATATAGATAATATTCACTTCCTCTACCTTGGTGAAACCATCATATGGACACATCAAGACAGCCCAGTTTCTGAATAACCATGGCCCCTATCCAATCATGTGTTCCCAATCCACCAAGGAAGATGCTTGGACGATGAACATATTTTGTCCTACTGGCCTGAACCTCACCGCTTTCGCCGGATTCCACGCTGCCCTCATATCTTTGTAGAAGGCCGATTGACTGAAAGTTTTCTCAGTGTGAACCCTAGATAGGGCTAGCCACCGAACACTGTCATTGATCTCAGGATCATCCTCATCAATCACAACGTCACTAGAGACTTCGTCGTGGATACTTGTGATCTGCGTTGGGTTTTCCGTGAAGAGGAACAGGTAATTGCAGCATAAAGCGGATACGTATTTCCCTCAGTTATGAAACCAAGGTTTATCGAACCAATAGGAATATCAATCCTCAACCGTCTTCAGCGGCTGCACACAAATAAACAAACGACTTGCACCCAACATGGACAAGAGGGTTGTCAATCCCCTTGATCTCGTTATTTGCAAGCAAACGAGTTGTGTAGATAATTGTTGATAAATATAAATTGCAAAATAAATAAAAAGTAAATAAAGGCAGCGAGGTAATAATAGTGTTTGCGAATATATAAGTGAATAGACCCGGGGACCATAGTGTTCGCTAGTGGCATCTCTCATGTAGGCAGCATACGGTGGCTAAACAAATTACTGTTGGGCAATTGATAGAAACGCGGATAGTTATGCGATGTTCACTGCAATGATCATGTATATATAGGCATCACGTCCATAAGCAAATAGGCCGACTCCTGCCTGCACCTGCTACTATTACTCCACTCATCGACCGCTATCCAGAATGCATCTAGAGTATTAAGCAAAACAGAGTAATGCTTGGAGAACGATGACATGATGTAGACAAAATAAACTCAAACAATATGAATGAACCCAATCGTTTTATCCTTAGTAGCAACAACACAACAAAGACGCATCTTGTCCCCTACTTTGTCACTAGGATATAGAAACTCGCTAGGTTGAACTTACGTGAGCATTTTACGTAAAAGTTGATATGGAGGTAATTAACTGGATCATGATTAGTGGTTGGGGCCCACTCCGGTTGAATTCAGGTGGTAGATTAGTCTTTTTTTTGCCGAGAATTATGAGAGCTTTATTCAACAAAAGAGGTCGCCGAGCAGTCAGGCAGGAGGCTGCTGATCAGAAAACCAGGAGGTCCGTTAAACCATCTTTCAGTCACAAGCATACAGGCATGCTGGGCATACAAATGTGCAGGCCCGTTAGCTGATCTCGCTACATGTCGAATTAGAAAAAAATCTAAATTATTATAGAGCTCTCCAATTTGCAATAAAATGGGTGCCACAACTGAACGAGAATCGTGACGAATGTTCTAGAGGCTCACCACCTCTAGGCAGTCCGTTTCGAAGACTATCTTCTTGAACCCATGAAGATGTGCAACGATAACTCCCTCTCTGACCGCCATAGCCTCTACTATTAGAGGGTCCGTGACTCCAAGAAGAGGCTTGCTCCAAGCCCCCAAGAAACAAGATGGGGATCTTATTACACCATTGGTTCCCCCTCTACCTTCATCACACCATGTTCTGCATCTGTGTTGATAGTAATAAACCCAGGGTCAGGAGGACGCCACCCATCAGTGGTGGAGGACGAAACTTTTTTGAGGTGGGGCGAACTCTTATCGTGCGCTCGACACTCCCGCTGGCTGCCGTCCCACCGTTCCCGTGCACGGCCCTGGGTGTTGGTTGCCGTCTCCGCTCCTGTTATCCGCCACTGCTACTGCTGTCTGGTGCGTGACCGGACTCGCTCGGGCGTGGACGAAGGAAGTTTTCTTAGTAATGCGTGGACGAATGAGTGAAGCTTGTGGTGCGTGACGACGTGAGCTGTTGGTTGCTACGGGCCACAGCCCAAAAAGGCGTCCGGGTGGTTGAGGTTGAGTCGAGGCCCAATAGAACGTTTCACGTTGTATGAGGTTTTGCCCAACGATTTTTTAGCGAGGTTTTATTTGTCCAATGATTTTTTAGCGATCGATCAGATCTAATATGTATACTTAGAGAAGAATCGGCAAAAATCAAGGTAGGGCGAGCACCCAACCTCGCCCTATCGGGAGCTCCGCCCCTGCCACCCATAACCTGGCAACACCTTGGTCTGATGGAGAGGATATCCAGTAGCGCAACTGCTTTCCGGGTTAGACGGACCAAATGCGTCGGATCCACACGCTCCTTATCAAGCATGATTCAATTTCGAGAATGCCAAATGAATCACATGACAGAGATGATAATAGATCGCTCCAGTAAACATGTCATCGCATGAAATGTCCTTGACCCATGTCACTGGATAAAGCCTGGGCATGCGGAGATCAAAATGTAATTGTGCCTGTTTCGAGAACCGTTTAACATGGGAGCATAGTAAAAAAAAATTCGAAACGGAGGCAAATTTTTTGCCTCATCGATTAACTAAGAAGAGAAGTGCCCAGTTAATTTACGGAAAACCGGGCGAAAACCAATACAAACGGAGCACAAACAAATCACTCACATGGCATGAAACCCCACAACCCAAAAGGCAGCCCGTCAAACTCTTCAAATACACAACATCCACAAAACCTGACACTGCTACTACACCAAGTGGCCGCTAACAAGAACACCTCGGCAAAAGACATCAAGCATCTTCCAACCCACAACGACAGCCCAATCCAACAGAACGGATCAAGAGACCGAAGATCATCCATCAAGGAGCCAAAGACATCTTGCCTTTGGCGCCACTCTTGCCTTTGTTCCCCTTCTTTTGCTTGCCCCTTATTGGTGTCCCCGTCAGAAGGCAAGCAATCGATCTACCCAAACCAGGTTTAGCAACCTCCACGCTGGCTAGCAAGTCACAAAGTTCCTTCGCAAAAAGAACATTTGGACTTGGAGTAGGTGTCAACACTCGTTCTTGAGCCACGCAGGCGGCGGAGCACGCTGCTGAGGCATGAAAGCCAAAGGTGCCGGAGAAGCCTGCCGTCCACGGCGGGACTGCACAAACTCCCAGCCTGCAGAGTCCTCCACGAGCCCCACGCAAACTGCATCCGTCCTGTTGAGCAAGTTTGCATCTGCATCCGGCCTGACGAGCAAGTCTGCATCCGCATCGGAGACCAGGATGCTGGAACTCAACAGGGCAGCAGTCGGCCGGCCTCCGTCTTGGCAAGGCAGCGCTGCCGACGACCCGTTAGAGGTCTCCAGCACCTCAACGACGACGTCCTCAGGACACAAACACGGCTGCGGCGTCGGGGACACAGACTCCGGATCCAGATCAGCCCGGGGCGGTTGGGAGCTTGGCGACGAGCAGAGGAGGCCGGTGGGCGCCGTTGGCCGGGTGGAAGAGGCGCCGGCAAGGAGGACGGGGACGGTTGGCGGCGGAGGCAAACCGGTCGGCATCGATGGCGTACAGGGGAGCTTGCGCGAGGCGAAGCGTCCCTGGACGGCCGGATCGGCCTTGCGGGCGGCGAGGGAGGCCGCAGCGAGCACGATGGCCGGAGCAGGAGGGACCGCCGAAGCCGGCGTGGCCGTTGAGAGCATTGGACCGTCGCGGACGCAGGAGCAAATAGCGACGCAGCCGTAGCGGGGGGCGGGGCTTCGAGGTGCAGACGAGAGAGGGCGCCGCGGTGGTACCGGATCTGGTCCCGGCGGCAGTGTGGGGCGCCGGAGGAAGGAGATCGGACAGCGCCGCCGGGGACGCTCACCCGATGCGGGAGCCCATGAGCAGGCTCGCTTCTCTCACCTGTCGCGCGAGGGAGCATAGTAATAGTGCATGCTTCAAATCTTCACCCATAGCTTGACAGATTTTGCAAAGACCAATCTGTCTAATGTGACGATTCTCCAGCGTGGTCTCATCTGGATTATGCCCCTGATAACTCGCCATCAGGAAACTCGTAACATTTTCGTTCTGAAAATTACTACTTCCAGGGGCGTGCGCGGCGGCGGTGGGACAGCAGCTGCGGAGCGGAGTACAATTAAAAGTTCTACGAAAATTTATTGTAAATAGCATAAATTTAGTATTAATGTTGCAGCTGCGGACATAAATTAGTGTATAGCACTGAAAAGTTGGACGAAAATTTATTGCAAGTATTGTACGATTTTTCTTTTACGTTGCCTCCCCTTTAAATAGTCCTCCGCTCTTTTACCGGCCCTCCCACTTTTGCATTTCCCTTCTTTCTTTCTACTCCTTTGCTCCGCGACCTGCGTGCACCCAAAGCAGAAGCAGGGCGAGAGCCGAGAGCCCCCGCCAACCTCAACCTCCCCGTAAGTTCCCCTCCTCCCTTCCGCTGCCGGCCATGCGAGGGACTATAATCCCACCGAGTTCTTGTTCCGATCTCGAATCCGTTCGTCGAAATGCAGCATCGCTAGCTCTTCTTGGTTTCTTGGTGCGCGTTTGCCAAGATTTCCGCTTCCCGTGTGGGTGGGTTGATGCTGATCCTCGTTGTCCGCGCAGGCAACCTGTTCGAGAAAATGCTTCAGGGGGGCGCAGGGCGGGGGCCGCCGCGCGATGGGGCAGCGGGGGCATCCGGCGCGGGAGGCGGTGGCCGCGACCGCATCAGCGACCTCACGGACGACCTGTGCCACCACGTTTTCTCCTTCATGAAGGCGTGGGAGGTGGTCCGCACCAGCGCGCTCTCCAAGCGGTGGCGCCGCACCTGGGCCACCGCGCCGTGCCTCGACATCCGCCGGCCGTGTGCCTGCTCCCGCCACGTTGACCAGGACTGGTACGCCGAGTTCGTCAAGCACCTGCTTCTCCGGCGGAGCCCCGTGCCGTTGAACACGCTCCGGCTGCACTGGAACCACGACGACGCCAACACGTGGATCGTTCATGCTCTCAGGCGCAATGCCACAGCTATTCAGCTCTCCGCCAAGCATCACCGCCCAATCCTCAAGCTGGACTGCACGGCCTTCCTTTCTGGCAACCTCAGAATCTTGCAGCTCGCCAACGTGTCCATGGACAGCCGCACCCTCTCGGGGCTCTGTTCTAGGTGTACTTCTTTGCAAGAACTAGAGCTCAGGAAAGCTCTCATATTTGCCGCGGAGATTCGATCAACCTCACTCAAGCGTTTGACTATGGTCAACTGTGAAATCTTCAACGGCCTCACGGTTGATGCTTCGAACCTTGCAGCGCTGCGCTGCATCAGACCTCGCAGTTTTGTTCCTCAGATCGAGAACTCGGGGTCACTTGTGACGGCCACTATCATGCTTGATGACGCTTGCTTGCAACATGCTCGCCCATGGTCAGTACAGGATGATGATGACGATGGCGACACATATACTGAGGCTGAGGACTCTGACGTCAGTGAATCTCAATCTCAAACTGATGATGATAGCTGTGCAGTTGCTGATGAGCATGCAAGGGATCGTGAGCATTCTGGACGCGGTAATGTTGTAGTTTTTGGTGGCAAACATATTTTTCACAGCCTCTCGAATGTGAGAACAATGAACTTGTCAGCTCATCGAGGAGAGGTACGCGATCATGTCGCTGATACTATCACCTTCTCGTTCTTTTATGCTTTCTGCATGGGAAGGGGGTAAGGGGCTAGAGTACTATCTTGAAATTTAATGCGTGAATAACATTTTGGTATTTCTTCTTCTGGTGGTGAATCTCTCAAGTCATTATGAATCTGTCTAGAGGTAGAGAAGAGCTGAAATTCCATCGTTGAGACATTGACCACTCAAATATCAGTTTTAGTATTACCCCGTACTCCCTCCGATCCATACTAATTGACGCAGCTTTAGTACAACTTTGTCAGCGGATCAGCCTGTTGGATAGTTGCCTACTGCAAGAAAAAAGAACATTGAAGTTACTACCTTCACAATCTTAACATCTGATCTCTACAAAGGTTTCAGCCACTAGAGTCTGTGGCTTATTGAACTTTGAACCTCACTTACTGTTCGGTCTTTGGTATCCTATGTGATATCTTTAATATGGAATGCCATAGAACTAGCTTGGTTGGTTATTTTATTTTTTTGTCGGTAGATCTAATATGTGCCCTAGATGTCACATGTCAGTGGACTATCAGTACCAACTCCCCACCCTAATGTGCAGGTTCTGCTGATGACGGAACTGGAGAACTGCCCTGTGTTCGAAAACCTGAGGACTCTATCCCTTGGTGAATGGTGTATAGATAGCAATTTTAATGCATTATCAACCATGCTTGAGAAATCTCCCAACTTAGAGAACCTTTTCATTCACCTCGACAAGGTACGTACAATGTATTACTTTGATGAATGTTTGCTACGAGAGTTTAAGCATGTAGCCAATCCTTTACACCGGTTCATTGTTCTATAGAAGGCCTGCAACAGCAGAGATAACACTGATCCAAGTGAAACATCATGTACTTACAACAACCTGAAGGTGAAGATCTCATATTCCGGGGATGACAAGACTGCCCGTCAGGTCAAAGACTTCTTCCTCACCAATAATGGATCATGGGAGAAGCGCAAGGCGCAGGGTGAAGCTGCCGAGAGTTCAGCGAAGCAGAGGAGGGTACGGAGCCCAGAGGGAGGGGCAAGGTGATGGGAACTAGGTTGATGTTGTTGCATACTGCTTCTAGACTAGGGCCAGCTTGAGCTTGTTGCTGTTCCACTGTGTCAGTAAGACAGTAAATGTGGCGCTGGGGTAAAATTGCAATCTGGACACCATTGATCATATGTCGAACATAGTAAATGACACAGGTGCATCGGCATCGACTTGTTAGTACTGGTAAATCAGTAGATATGTTTGTTTGTTTGTTTGTTTGTTCCATGGAAACGGTAGATCAAACTGTATAGTGACTCTGAAGCTTGTGGTGTCCTCTTGAGACTTACCATGGAGAGCAGTGCATGAGTGACTGGCACTGAATGAGCCTGGAGCTGCAATCTGACCTGAGTTCTGGAATGCTGTTGAATGGTTGGTGACCTGACTTTCTGAAATTCCATCAGCAAATGTCTATAAAAGTCATGTGCCATTTTCATTACTCCCTCCGTTCCAAAATACTTGTCATGGTTTTAATTCAAATTGGAGTGGAGGGAATACTAGATTTTGCATGAATTAATGGTACTTTTATCGTATTTCATTTTCTCAAAATTTCTGACATGCAAACTCTATCAGATGTGCATACTGGATATCATATCCAATGTAAAAATAACAAGTAAATATGAACTGAGCTAACTACCATATTGTCAAACAGTTAAGTACATCATATGTTCTTTTCCCCCCTAAATATCAATCTTTTTTTTTCTTATCCCTTTGAGTGCATTGTGAATTGCTAAAAGAACTATCAAGGACACCAATCTGGAGCTGTGATTAGTTGACAAAATTAGGTCTAAAAAGGAAGAATTGGAGTTGTGACATGATGGCTCAAAATGCGTCTTACTAGTTAAAAACGAACCAGTTGAATACCAAAGATAAACTGAAAATCCCAAGATCCTAGTCAGCCAAGTTTTGGTTGATGGCATAGACGATCATTATAATTTGAACGTGGGTATGCTTCATATTCACAACATGTTTATGGCACTGAAGAACAATTTATCACACCATGTTTCAGAATGATAAATAGGGGTTATCCACATATTTACTAGTGGGAAGTTACATTACATTTGGAGAGTAGAACTAAAATAGGACATTTCTTAGCATTCCTATGTACAGATGCTATATCAAGCCATTTCACTAATCTATTGGTTTGTAAATCAACACACACTTCCATCAAATCCCTAGGAACATACACTGCATCAACCAATAGTCCAATACTACTCCAATATCATCAGAAAGAATATGTCATCTAATTACTTACTAGTCTCCAGCACACTTCAACTAGCAGCACAGTAATCTCATATCAAGATTCAGAGGGGTGTCCACATCTGTGACAAGCCGTTCTCCTGGCTCCAGTTTGGAGGCAACTCCAACTTGGAATTGCTGTTACTTGACATGTTGCTCAGAGCTGTCCTGATGGCCTTCTTCTCAGGGTTGTCCCATCCCAGCAGGTCCCCGAAGCTCATCGATCCCCTGAGCGGTAGTGCCGGCAGGCCGGAGAAGCAGGACACTTGCTCGATGGTGTTCATCGTGGTGCCACTGTCGAAGGCGATGTAGGCGTCGATGAGGGGCGCGAGCGGTGGCATAGTCGGAAGGTCCAGCTCGGTGAAAAATGTGCAGGCTTCTTCAGATGGTGGCCTTGGGCTGGTTGTTCTGCTCTTGTAGAACACCCTGCATAGCACCCAGTCTTCCTGTATTTAAAAAAAAAGGATGGCAAGGTTCAAACAGTAAGTGCCAAGTTCATGTATGTAACAACTGAAGCTGAAAAAGTATTCCTTGAACCGTCAATCTCATATGAAGTAGGTTAGGCTGAGAAGACTTCCATTGATTAAACTAATTCAGTGGCCAATGTCTGCAGTAATTTGGTTACTTTATGAAATTCTTTTTCTGGAAGTTAGTTAACTTGCAGAAATAGCAATCACAAGGACATAAATAATTTTAAACTGTCACCTTGGAGTAAATAATTAGCATAGGCGAGTCAAATTAAGCCTTATCAAGGGAATGTTTAGTAAATTAATTAATCTCATTTAGTTAGTTGCCTGACGTAAACACTCGAACGATCATTTCAGCAACATGGACCGTGGAGTGGACCTGAATGTTAAATTGGCAACTTGCAGGCTGTACAATTAGTTAGAACGGTCCGAGTCAGAGAAGATCATTCGTTCAACAGAAACAGTAGAGATCATACGAAATTCTAGCATGACATACATGACGACCACGACGCGTATGATGACAATTATATATAAACATAAATGGGCTAACACGAGGAATATATATGCCTTCATTCTGAAATACAGTACACGCCAACACGGGCGTAGATCAATAGATGCAGCTTTGGCTGTTTTTTTCTTTTCTTGGGTAATAGATGCAGCTTTGGCTGTTTTTTTTTCTTGGGTAATAGATGCAGCTTTGAATGTTTTTACACGAATATATTATACTAGTAAAGAATTTTAAAAGCATGCATTTACATAATATATTTTGATCACAATCAAATTTAGAGAAAGTTAATTACGTCGTTTCGTGCGGAAAAAAAACAGGTAGTAAGATCTATTTTAGCCACAAATTATCTGTTTTTCGTGCTAAAACCTATGCAATTTTCACATGTGATGAAATAATGAACCGAAAATGAAAAGAAGAAGAAGGAGAGACAAACTCTCTTCTCTCTCCTCCTCAATTCTGCATGAGAGTGGCGTGTCCTAATACCGCCGGGGTCACGCGAACCAGATGAACCCAACAAAGGAAAAGCAAGAGAAGAAGCAGATATGCATATGATCCTACGTACGTACCTTGAGCTGGCACCTCGCCTCTGCGGTGGCGGCGGCGCGGCCCTTCTGCTGCTGCTGCTGCTGCTGGTGATGGTGGTGGTGACGTTCCTCCTCCAGGCGGAACTCGTGCATGACCCACTCCGTCCTCGTCCCCTTGGGGGCCCTGCCCTGGTAGAAGACGAGCGTCTTGCGCATCCCCACCAACGCCTCGCCGGCGCCGTGGGCGAGGATGGCGCGGTCCTTGCCGGTGGCCTTCCAGTAGCCGGAGCGCGTGGCGCGGTTGGTGCGCTGCCCGGTGGCGTACTTGCGGTCGCGCAGGCTGAAGAAGTACCACTCCCTGCCGCCCACGCACGCCGCCTCTGCACAAGGAGTCAAGAAATACGAATCCATCCAAACATTTTAATCTTAGCATGCAACCAATCTGTTCAACTGTGTATAGCTTCAATAAATTAGCACAAACTAATATGATTTGAGCGAGATGTAGTTGGTTATCATGTCAGTTTAATACTATAACACACCAAAGGTCTCCGGTTCAAAGTTCAAAATGGAACGACACCAATTATTTTCACTTTCCTTCAAGGATTGATGCAGTTTTTCTTTCACAAAAAATAACTTAGTCGGCAACGCCATGAACTGCATGCATGAACAAGAACCAACAGAGCTCGATCCGGCGGCCGGCCGGTAGATTGGCTGGCCGGGCCAATGAACGAAGAAAGGTTGCTACGAACAGCAGTGACGTCGAGAGATGAGTAGGCACGTAGCAAGTAGGAACACTTGGGGTACGTACCTGGAAGGTCCCATGGCTCGCACTTGTTGAGGTCGACGTCCACGATGTCGACGCCACCATATGCGCGCCGGCCGGTGAGCTTGTGGAGGAGGTAGTCGAGGACCAGCTCCTCGTCCCGTGGGTGGAACCGGAACCCCGGCGGCATCCTCGCCTCCATCATGCCAATAGAGCTCATCTTCTCGATCGCGGCACTGCTACCTAGCTAGCCTCTGTGTGTGAGAGAGATAGGGAGGGGAGAGAGAGAGAGAGAGAGAGTTAGTTTTGAGACGGGACGATGAAGGGAAGGTACGTACATGTATTAATAGTGCACGCAAGTCAACTAGCGAACAACGCACTCCGCTACTATACTTCTGCATTGATGCTTACGGTTGGTTTGAAACCGTAAGTCTTCACTTTTGAACGACTATTCATTTTTGGGACATCCCCCCTATCCTTTCATGTATATAGAAGGCTATATTCGGAAGGAAAAAAAAAACGGTTGCCCCGCTTTATAAATAATGCCGTACGATCAAATAATATAAAGTGATGAAAAAATTCTATTGCAAAATAGATCAAAGAAAAGCAATTAGAGAACAAAGAACGCAACTTCAAATAATGCAAAATATATGCACTACTAGACCCCTTCAACTCGCCATCAAGCATGACCAGAGGAGTAGCTGAACCCCAGCACGAATCACCCATGGCCAAGAATGAATTCGTGTCTCCTTGAGAAACCACATGACATTGTTTCACCGCCCTGACCAAACTATCGTTGAAGAGGGCCCTCTACCCTCCTGTTCGGGTCCGAGGAGAACTGATCTTGCCTGCCATCAACGAGAACCGAGAACTTGAACGATGCGGTCACGTGTAAAAGGCGGGAGGCAAATGAGACCGCCCCACACCAAAACAGAAGGAGCTTCGAGCTACGCCTCAAAAGGGTGATGACATAATGCGTTTGCCGGCGCCAAGACCAACAGGATAGACCAGCATTTTCAACCGGAGCTCTGGCACGAGGGAGGGGGGCGCAATGCGCTCTCGAAAGAGACGTGACACCCACAGTCCCACATGTACCGCCGCTAAAGTGTCGAGTTTCGCTCGATGGGTATATTGCCTACGCCATGTTGAGGTACCTAGGCCACCAAACCCATCCTCGGGGAAGGCTAAGCTGCTACCAGACCTAGGCCACCAGATCAAGATTTGGGCCTCGCCACTACTAACTGCAGTGACCTCGCCGGGATCACCTGCCGCCACACCCCTCTCCATACACACAACCAAGAGGGGCAGCTATTAGAGCCGCACACTGTTCACTAGAGAGCCAACCATGTGGCCTGCCATCCAGATCGTCGCCCTGGAATTCAAGACCAATCCCCTCCGCCGCCATGGCACACAGTCGCCGCCAACCGGAGGAGGGAAGAAGGCATCGCCTCGCCCTCAAAGCGAGCCCTCAACACACAAGGCATTGGCCCACTCAGTGCCAGAGAAGCGGACCACCGTTGCGCCAGGTCTAGCCCCACGAGACTCGACGCTCCAAACCCCGGTGCGGCCCCGGCTGCACTAGCCACCAGGGACGCCCCCTCCCCCCCCTCCCTGTCGTTCCTCTATCGCCAGGGACCACTAAGGCCGGCAACCAGAACACGGAGACATGCACCCCACTCGACGCCAACAAAGACCCGGCGCACAGACTTTGCCAACGAAAGCGGAGAGGTGGGGAAGGGTAGGTTCGAGCTAAGGTTGGCGCCCGTGTCGTCCGAGGAGGCGTTTTCTTGTCTAGAAGGCTATACTAGATGTGTAAAAGTGTATACTACTCGTACATTTTTTGTATTCGTCAAACTTATATGCACATGCGATTGCCGGGACGCATACACTACCGTTGGGTTTGTTCGTGGATATACATCCTCAATTGGATCTTTCTCTAGCCAGCTCGGAAGCATGGGCTAGCTCATCATCTCAGCACTTGAGTTGATTTGAAGCCTCCTCTCCTTTTGGGATCAACGGCCCCTGACCTGACCAAGTATAGGCGGCCGCAATTATTTGGGGCGCGTCACGATAGCGCAAAAGATAGCTATGCCAAAAGTGACATGACATGGATCGTATTCGGTCTAGGCTGTACATCACGCACATAACTAATTCTGAATTAGTTCGAGGCGGCTGCGAGCGAATTAATCACTGGCCACTAGCTTTACCACTCAGGAGCCACCACTGCTTGCAACAATTAATATTTATTTTCCATCTTTGTCCAATTATTTGGGGGCGTCACGGTCACGGTCGACAATGCAAAAGATAGCGAAAGTGACATGACATCGATTGTGTTCGAGGCTGTAAATCACATATACTACTGAACTTGAACTAGCTAGGTTGAGACCGCTGCTAGAGATCGTCCTGAAAAATAATTGGTGACACGCAAGGGTCTGGGCACATGTTGATTTTTGTATGTGCGACTGCGTTGCGATCCGTAAAATGGATTGATCCCCTGCATGCGTTTAGGACTTAATACTCTTTGAATTTGTGCATGAGACAGTTTTTGACAGAGACTCATTGGTCCATCCACCCCACGCTCGTGCCTTTTCTTTTGTTTTCCAAATTTGAATCTATTCTATTTTTTGAACCAAAACTCAATTTATATTCACTAGTAGAAAACGAGACATTAGTCCCGGTTCGTAATGGCCTTTAGTCCCGATTGTGCAACCGGGACTAAACAATCGGGACTAAAGGCCCCCCTTTTTAGTCCCGGTTGTGTTACGAACCGGGACTAAAGGGATTCCACGTGGCCGCTGCGTAGCGCTCAGGCAGGAGGACCTTTAGTCCCGGTTGGTAACACCAACCGGGACTAAAAGGTAGCCACGCGTCAGCCCCTGCCAAGCGCTGGGGTTTAGGTTTTTTTATTTTTAAAGGAGGGGTTTTGGAGGGTTTAGGGGTTTTGGAGGGAGGGGTTTTGGAATGTTTGGGGGTTTTATTTTATGTTTTCCATTCAACTCGACGCTACTACATATATATATATATATATAGCAATGAAAGAACCATTACACAACATCGTGATGAATATAGAGAAGTGACCTCTTTCTCCGTGCTTGTTAGTCGAACAACAAGTTTTCGTATATATATTCGACGCTACTACAATAGTACACGTTCATGCATATATACAATATAATATCCCTTACTATCCCTAATATCTAATTACCAAAATTAGCGTCCAATTTCCGATGGTATTCTCCCTTTGTATGTATGACCTCTTCAAGTAAGAATCCCGCCAATTCCTCTTGAATTGCTCGGAAGCGATCCTTTGGTACGAGTTCGTCCCACATTCGTTCGATCTAATTTAAAGAAGGGGGTCAATATATATGAATGAAACTCAAAACAATTGATGGTAATAAAATAAAATTGTGAATATTGTTTACGTACTTCAAGTTGTTCTAACATTCTGCCCGTCTCACAGGTCGTCTGGCGAATGAACTCGCAAACGTGGTATCCACATAAATTATTCCCAGATCCCTGCATCGAGCACTTTACAAGAATAGATTTCAATCAAAAGAATAATCAAGCATGATAATGGTATTGAAACTAGAATCAAAGAGATGCGCGGACCTAGCTAATACTACTTACATTGAGTGGTCGAAATTGAAGCTCCTCTCTCCATTCACCCCTAGCCTTCTTGGTGAACTCTTTCCAAACCCTATCCGGCAAAAAAATTGAATAAAGGAGTTATTAATTACTTGATATCAGGAAATGAACGAAAGTTGCCAATATAGTGCGATATGATTGAAATTAGCTCTGGAGCATTTTTTCAGGTCCGCCCACATTCAGGGTCTTTACGTAACGAGTCCATGACAAGTACTCTTCCTGCGTCAAACTGAATGACTAGCAGAATAAAGTGGAAACTGCGCACACATATATAACTCATCAATTACACTTAACATCGAGTAAGCGAAACAGAATGTGTACAAGACAGTATAACACTCACTTGAAGTTGTAAGGAAATAGTATTTCCCTTTTGGTTTGTTGTTCAATTAACGCCCTGAGCAAGATCTTCTCTGTATTCTTGGCGGTTCTTTTTACCGTAACTTCATGAATAGTATTTGGGTTAATGAACCCAATGTCATAGATTTGTCTTCTTTTGCATTCGAGGATCTTCTTTCTTCATAATATAATGAGGATAATTATACATGCAATGAACGAGCTGAGCTAGAGACTTAATTACAGAAATGATACTTACAAACAATAGCAACTGACGATAGATTTGTTGATGGCGTCTTGATTGTATAACTCAAATAATTCTTCGAATTCAATGTAAATCTCCTCCTCTCCATTGAAGTAATGCTCATCTTTAATTCCCACAATGATATAGTTGGTCCCGTCCTTTGAGGCTTCCATGTACCACTCATGCAATTTTCGCATTTGTGTTGGTAGATGCTTTAGCTCCTCAAGTCTGACGAGAGGCTTCTCGTGCTCGTATCTATAGGCTAACTCAGCCATGGGGATCTGTACATCCTCGCCTAACCAAGAGTGAAACCAAGATCAGTGGCCGCTACCCCCGGATCATTAGCGATATCGGTAAACACCTTGAGCGGGGGGCACGATTGGTTTTTCTGTGTGCCGAGATGGGGAATTGTTTCCCCCCTTGCACTACTGCTACTTCCCGACCGCTGTTGTTCTCTATGTGACTTGATAATACAGCGGTCATAGTCTGATATCAGCGGAGGCGGCGGTGGTTTTGTAAGGTTTTCCAGACAGCGCTTCGCTTTTCTCGGATCTATTTGCTCCTTTCACTCGGGCCGTTTTGGCGCAAGCTGGCGTTTCACATTAGCAGCCACGACCTTATTGGTTTCCTCATCAGACAGTTTGTATGGTAACTTGGCAGGAGCCTTCTTGACCCTTGTATCTGCTCTGGATTTCTTCCCAGTTGTACTACTAGCCGCCGGAGCGGCGGCTCTCTTTCGCCCGTGCTGAGGCGGCGGAGGAGGCGGAGTCTGCTGACGTCAAGGCGGAGTCTGCTGAGGGGCCTCCTCCTGTGGAGTCTGCTAACGTCGAGGCGGAGACAGCTGAGGGGCCTCCTCCGGCGGAGTCTGCTGACGTCGAGGCGGAGACAGCTGAGGCGGCGGAGTGTGCTGACGCGGCGGAGATAGAGCTGGACTGTGAGGAGTCTGCTGAGGGGCCTTTTTCGGTGGAGTGTGCTGACGCGGCGTCCAATGTGGAAGCACGATGTGTTCCTTTCTCCATAGAATGGTAGTCCTTAGGGCATCTCCCAGTGCAGTCTCCCCTTCACCTGTAGGCCAGTCAAGCTCCAGCTGCTCAAATCCGTTGAGAACTTCAACCACCCCGACAACAACATAGCCATCTGGAATCGGTCTGCAATGGTAAGTTCCATAAGGTACACAAGGTAAGGCATAGCCTATCGCCACCTTCAGGGATATGTTCATGCATTTCGCACGTAGATCATAATGTTCCCTCTGCGTGATTTCATCCACGGGGTAGCGAGGAGCCGTGATATCATTTGTGGGCCGATCGAGCTCCATGGAAGCCACACTGCTTTTCTGCTGAGATGGTGGGGTAGCTCCGTGGGCAGTATCGAATGTAGGATCTTCTTGCCGCTGAGATGTGTCGGTAGCTCGCTGGCTGGTAAGTGCCTCTATTTGCTTCTGCTGCAACGCTACTATTTCTTCGACCTTCTGCAGCCGGTCTGCATCCTGTTTCTTCTTTCTCCCTCGGCTTCTGTAAGTGTTACTACTGTCGGGAAACCCAAGCTTCCACGGAACGGAGCCTGATGTGCCTCGTGTTCGTCCAGGGTGTTCAGGATTCCCGAGGGCGCGTGTCAGCACGTCCTTCTCTCTGTCGGGATGGAACTTCCCTTCCTGCACGTCCTTTATTGCATCTTGAATGGCTTTGACGGGTGTTGCAAGTTGAGATTTTGTATAAACACACTTCCCTGTTTCTGGGTTCAACGTTCCCCCATGCCCGTAGAACCAAGTCTTTGCCCGTTCGTTCCACTCCAATGTCTCTGGATGGATCTGTTTATCAAGAAGGTCGTTCTCACCTTTCTCCCACTTAGGCCTGGCAAACTTGTAGCCACCTGACCCAATAACATGGTGATATTCCTTCTTTGCAGCATTTTGCTTGTTTATTTTTGACCTTTTCTTACCTACCTCCGATGTCTTGTACGCCACAAATGCGGGCCAGTGATCTTTTAACTTTGCATTTGCTCCAGTGAATGTTGGAGTCTTCTCTTTCAGGATATAGTCTTGGTGCAATCTTTTCTTCCAGTTGCTGAATTGTTAGGCCATCTTCTTAAGAGCCCACGCCTTGACTTTTTGCTCTATGACATTGTTATTTGGATCCACCTCTGGCGGTAGGGTGAAATTTGTCATGAGCGTATTCCAAAGCGTGTCTTTGGATCTATCGCCAACAAAAGAAACTCCATCATCCACCTTTGGCTTATTCCATTCTTGAGTGCTGATCGGGATGTTGTCCCTAACAACAACTCCGCACTGACTTATAAATACGTCTGCGGCCCGCTTGGGAGCAATCGGTTTGCCATCTGCAGCGATTTGTTCGATCGTGAACCTTTCATTCTCGCCCAACCTTTTCTTCGGGCCTCGTCTATTTATAGAAGTTTGGCTCGATTCGGAGGGCTAAAAGAAGAAATAAGCGTTAATATATGCACATACAAATCAATTAATGCAACTAGTCAGCAGAGGCTTAATTAATATATATACCTCATCGGACTTTGCAACAGTTAAGGCTCCAACATTGGATCTGTCATCTTCTCCCTCCATTCGATCATCGGAGCCGTCATCTTCTCTTCCCTCACCATCAGAGTCATTGAGAAACTGTGAGGTGATATCATCATCTCCCTCGCGGATCATTTCCCCCCAACATCTCTTCTTGTTCTAAGTCTCTGTCGTGTTCCATAGTTTCTGCGGATATTACAACATGGCAATATACAACCATGAGAGATACGCACGGGCAAGTTTGCTGGTATAAATAATATTGAACCTTGGAATTGACCACGTTCGGACACGTTGTGATTAGATGGACACCACGGCCACCGTCAGGAGGTTAGCAAGAAGAAGAATCGATGACACAAGTAGTGGGCGTGTGCTACTTTTTTTCTCTCGGTGCAACACACGGGCAAGTTTGCTAGTATAAATAATATTGAACCTTTTCCCAAATACACATTAGGTTCTTAATACATCCGAACGATTTCTTAATTCCTTCGATCACCCTCACTCTCGAGTCCTCCTTTCTTTTTTAAACGTGGATGGAAGAAAGAGAACAACGATGCATGTTTAACAAAAAAATGCTGACATCAGCAAAGATTCCACCGAAGTTATCGGGGTTATGTTTTAACGACCCCCCCCCTCATGTCGAAGTTACGACGATATTTGTACCTATGTTATTGGTGCGTAGATTTATACACAAGATGAATACAAGATGAATACACAGGATGAATACAAGACTTATACACAAGATGAATACAAGATGAATAAACAAGATGAATACGTCGGCGTCGGCGAGCAGGGGGCGGGGGATAGGAGGAGGAGGGGATCGGCGCTCACAGCGAGGAGGCGAGGAGCGGGGGCGTCGGGGCAGGGCGACGGCGAGGGCGACGGCGACGGCGAGGGCAGGAAGAAGGGGCACGGCGAGGGCGACGGCGAGGGCGACGACGAGGGCTGGAAGAAGGGGTAGGGCGACGACGGCGGTGAGGGCGCGCGTCGGGGCAGGGCGTCGCGGCAGCCTGGCGGCGGCGTGTGGTGGTTCGGCGTCGGGGGCGTCGTCGTGCGAAAAGAAGATTGGGGAGGAAGAAGGCTGAGGCGCGGGGTTAATATACCCCAGGCTTTAGTCCCGGTTGGTGGCTCCAACCGGGACTAAAGGCCTACCTTTAGTCCCGGTTGGAGCCACCAACCGGGACTAAAGCTAATTTTCGGCGGCCAAAAGGGCGCGAAGCTTAGGCCTTTAGTCCCGGTTGGTGGCTCGGACCGGGACTAAAGGTAGGCCTTTAGTCCCGGTTGGGGCCACCAACCGGGACTAAATCTATTTTTCCTATTTTTGGTTTTAGACCATTTTAGGATATTTTAGTTTTAGTTTTCTTTTAAACAGATTCAAAAACAAATGTTTCTTTTGCAATTCTTTTTGCTATTAAAGTTTTTAACAAATGTTATCAAATGTTTGTTACTAATGTTTTAAATAGAATTATATGTCATATATTTTAGTTTAATTCTTTTTGTTACTAAAACATTATATGTCATCTATTTAAACAAATGTTATCAAATGTTTGTTACTAATGTTTTAAACAGAATTATATGTCATCTATTAAAGAATTTGTTAAAACATTACTAAAATATAATTCTTTTTGACATTTAATTCTTTTTGCTATTAAAGTTTTTAACAAATGACATCTATGTCATACAACGTTTCTCTCTTATCATACACCGTTTCTCTCTTATCATCTCCGATGCTTCTGCGGTATTCATCTATATATGTCAAGACGTTTAAGCCATGTCTATATTAACCTGATGTAAGATAGATGTTCATGAGATATGCCAAAACAATAGACTATTTTTATAGGATTCTCTGATTTCTCAGCCCTCAACATATCATCAACTTCCCCCTTTTGACCCTTTCATGAATTTGCGATAAGAGAGCATGCTTTTCAGGTGGCCTACCAATGGATCCACATATCTGTCTATTATGCATATTTATACAAGGAAAGAAACATACATTTAGCAAAAATTAAAACAGATGCCAATCTTGCCAGTTAATACATCGCCTTCATGTAACTGCACTGATTCTAGATCAAAGCCATCATCAGAATAGTTGTGGAGCATAACTATGCCCATCATCAGAATAGTCCGGAAACTCACTAGAGAGAAAGTCTTCACTTTTTCTTCGCATGTGTCCCTTCCTTATTGCATCGTAACCATGGCTAATCTTCATCATTTAACAGGATGCTTGGGTCAGTCTTCACTGTGAAGGGAGGAATTTCATCAAACTTTTCATAATCTTCTGACTTGTCTGTCTTGTCCTCCACTCCCAGGATGTTTATTTTCTCTGAAAGAACTATGTGGCGCTTTGGCTCATCATATGATGTATCCGCTTCCTTATCTTTTCTTTTTCTCGGTTTGGTAGACATATCATACACATAGAAAACCTGTGCCACATCATTGGCTAGGACGAATGGTTCGTCTGTGTACCCAAGATTGTTGAGATCCACTGTTGTCATTCCGTACTGCGGGTCTACCATTACCCCGCCTCCTGTTAGATTGACCCATTTGCACCGGAACAAAGGGACCTTCAAATCACGTCCATAGTCAAGTTCCCATATCTCCTCTATGTAACCATAATATGTGTCCTTTTCCCTATTGGTGTTTGCTGCATCAAAGTGGACACCACTGTTTTGGTTGGTGCTCTTCTTATCTTGGGCGATCGTGTAAAATGTATTCCCATTTATCTCGTACCCTTGGAAAGTCAATACAGTCGAAGATGGTGTCCTGGCCAACGAGTACAACTCATATGCAACAATGTTGTCATTCATGAGATGTGTTTGCAACCAACCGCCAAAAGTCGCCATGTGTGTACGTTTAATCCAGGGGTCAGACTGCTCCGGGTTCTTGGAGCGTACAATATCCATGTGTTTCTCGTTATAAGGGGCCACCAAGGTAGAACTTTGTAGAACTGTGTAGTGTGCTTGCGCCCAAGAATGCCCGTCCCTACATATTATTGATTTCGGTCCTAGCGTGCCTTTTCCACTCAGTCTCCCCTCATGCCACGATTGAGGAACACCAATCGACTTAAGGTCAGGAATAAAATCAACACAAAACTCAATAACCTCCTTTGTTTCATGGCCCTTGGAGATGCTTCCTTCTGGCCTAGCACGGTTATGAACATATTTGTTTAAGACTCCCATGAACCTCTCAAAGGGGAACATATTGTGTAGAAATACATGACCCAGAATGGCAATCTCGTCGACTAGGTGAACTAGGACGTGCGTCATAATATTGAAGAAGGATGGTGGAAAGACCAACTCGAAACTGACAAGACATTGGACCAAATCATTCTGTAACCTTGGTAGGATTTCCGGATCGATTACCTTATGAGAAATTGCATTGAGGAATGCACATAACTTCACAATGGCTAATCAAACATTTTCTGGTAGAAGCCCCCTCAATGCAACCGGAAGCAATTGCGTCATAATCATGTGGCAGTCATGAGACTTTAGGTTCTGGAATTTTTTCTCTGCCATATTTATTATTCCCTTTATATTCAACGAGAAGCCAGACGGGACCTTGATACTGAGCAAACATTCAAAAAAGATTTCCTTCTCTACTTTGGTAAGAGCGTAGTTGGCAGGACCTTGATACTGCTTTGGATGCATGCTGTCTTTTTCGTTCGTACGTTGCTGGTCCTCCCGTGCCTCTGGTGTATCTTTTGTCTTCCCATACACGCCCAGGAAGCCTAGCAGGTTCACGCAAAGATTCTTCGTCATGTGCATCACGTCGATTGCAGAGCGGACCTCTAGGACTTTCCAATAGGGTAGCTCCCAAAATATAGATTTCTTCTTCCACATGGGTGCGTGTCCGTCAGCGTCATTCGGAACAGATTGTCCGCCAGGACCCTTTCCAAAGATTGCTTTTAAATCCTTGACCATATCAAATATATCATCACCAGTACGGGGGACAGGCTTCTTCCGGTGATTTGCCTCACCTTTGAAATTCTTGCCTTTCTTTCTTAAGGCATGCTTGGTCGGAAGAAATCGACGATGTCCCAGGTACACAACCTTCTTACATTTATCCAAATATATACTTTCAGTCTCATCTAAACAGTGTGTGCATGCATTGTATCCCTTGTTTGTCTGTCCTGAAAGGTTACTAAGAGCAGGCCAATCATTGATGATTACAAACAACAACGCTCGTAGGTCAAATTCCTCCTGTTTGTGCTCATCCCACACACGTACACCTTTTAAATCCCACAACTGTAAAAGTTCTTCAACTAATGGCCTTAGGCACATGCTTATGCTTCCGTACGTCACTGCTTGATTTATTACCCAATGTTAATCACTGCCATGCTTATGCTTTCATTCTACATGGCTTTGTCTTAGATCATGCCACACAATGGCAATGCTTGTGCTTCAATGTCGATGACTATGCACTGCTTTATCTCATACCATGCCAATGTGCAATGCCCATGATTGGCCGCTTTGCTTGATTGAGTCTACAATGGTACTCACCAAAGTCTGCTTAAATGACAATGTGATCAAGACCAAGTGGGACGTCATGTGGTGTGGCTGCCATCCAACGGCTGGCTTCCAGGGCGTGCTCCCGATCAACCAGCGGGCACTTAAGCTTGTGGTGTCAGTGAGGATGGATACAACGATCCCCTCTACGTAGGCATGGCCTCCTCAAACTTGTCCATACAGGCGCCATGCCGGTTCTATGTTTAGATGGACATTGACGACATGTCCATGCTTGTCGTTCGACGTATTTCCAGATGCCCCTCAGGGACTCGATTTGCACCCCCTTCCCATTCATGTTGATGGCCGCCTGCCTGTTGTGTGTGAAGTGGGTGCAGCTGGCCTGGTTCTGTGGCCTTGTTGTACTGTTATAGAACTAGAGCGACTTATACTAGAAGCACAAAGTGTCTAAGGAAGGCGTCATCATCTTGAAGCTAACGACCTAGGCTTGAAGGTCATGTTCTACGACACCGACACTTTCACTGCTAAGTCGTATGCCTGCTCTAAGCAGGTGGCCTAAATTGCTTCTGGACTATTTTAGTAGTAGTAGAGTGGTGTTAGTAGTGTTTGCTGGTAAGTTGTATATTTTGATCGGGGACAACACCCCTATGCATGAGCATCCATGTTGGGGTCAATGTAAGCCGAATAAGTATGCCCCTCGTTAGTTCTTTAAATCATGACGTGGCCTTCTAATCGTGCGTGTTTCAAACTTGTTAGTGTGTTGTTTAGGGTGATCTTTGTAAAATGCTATGTAGGGGTGATAAGGCTACCACATTTGAAGGAGGTGAGCAGAACAATACTTTGCACACAACCAAACAACCGTAGTTTGCATCTGCACACCCTGGAATCATATGTGCAAGTAACCAAACAACATGCAGAAAAATCACCACCAATGCGAAGCAGGCTACCAAACATGTTGCACAAAATGGCCCAAACTATCTTTCGGCCTACCCATACTCCAGGGTCCAGGAGACACTAAATCAACACGACTAACCAAACATGCCCCAATTGAATACCGTCGGAAGGAAAAAAAATGGCGACACCCGAAGGAGACCAACAGATGTTTCACAAACACCACACAATCGCAACACAAAAGTGTTTGAGGCTGTAAATTGCATACTTAACGTGAATTAGTTTGAAAGGCTACTGGCCACATGGTGTCTAACTATAAGTGCACTTCATGTATGTCTTCATCGTTCGAGATTTTGATTGGAGTTTGAGCTTTTGATTGGACTGACTGGTGCGTGCAATCTTATGTGGCATCGGAAGTAACAGATCTCAACTTTATCAGCCTGCTAATACACTACACAAAACAAAAGTAGCGCCTTTGAAATGAAATCTTAATGAAGTAGTCTATTAGTGGTGTGAATCAACTTATAAAAATAGTAGCAGCCTTCATCGACGTCTCAGACCTAAATGTGAGGAGGATGTTAAATATGCTGGTCGTCCCCTCCGTCAGTTCAGATAATATATTTCAACTGATGCAATTGAAAAAGCAAGAGCACGCCATCTATTTTTCGAGCCGGGTAACCCCTTTCCATTAATTTGCATAACAAAAATACAAAGTCCACAAACCAGAAATATAGGGAAAGGGAAAGAGGGAGTGGCGAGCTCGCGCATACGCCAGGAAACTCATCGCCTACGCCCGCAATCAAGACATAGGCCATGGGGCAAAAACCTGGCACCACCATCACTCAGCAACTACAACTTAGACCAGTCCAAGAGTAAGCAAAACACACCAATATTATAGACAACAAACATACTATCCATCAGCGCTAACTAAACATTATCAGGAAACCTAAACTTGCATGAATCAAAGATGAGACGACCCTCTTCAGACACAACCTCTCATGCCATCGTCACCTCCTGGCATAGGTGACCCGCACAAAAGCATCATTTGCGTCGTGCTGTTCTTCAACATCTCTAGCCCTTTTTCACAGTATCAACCATCTACGGTTTCTGCAAATCTGCCCATTATAGCAGAAAAGAACATGGTCTCGGTCCATTTATGTTCAAAAGTTGCACGATTACATGCAAGCCAACAAGAGTGCATCATCTACTCTCTTTGGTTGGGTTTATAAGTGGTGCACAAGTTTTTACATGTTCAATTTGACTAGCAAAACATTCATAATATGTCAGAAAAATATATATTTAGAAACTTCATTCGGTGATGAATCTAACAATACATTTTATGTGGCATATAACACATGTTTTACTATACAAATTGATGGCCTAAAAATCCATGTCCGGCTTATAAACCTACCGTAAATTACTACTCCTTCAGTTTCAAAATAAATGTCGCTGATTTAGTACAGAATACTTCGATACATATTTCTATGAAGATAAATAAAAAAAAAGTAGTACTTACTAGATAAGGTAAACTACCTTTCGTGTAGCTACCAAGCAAAGCACGTAGTTTGCCTTATCTGTGCCAATATGCGAGTGAAAGAGAGACAAAATGATTCCAAAAAATAAATCAATAAAGAGACCATTAAATTAATTAATCAGTGGCCACTAGCTCTCACCACTCTCCAGAAGTTCCAACAGTGAACATTTCTTTTTCACCTTCGTTTTCCAGCTTTAACTGAGACATGCATGCACAGTGGATGCATGCTTTCAAGCCTTATCCACCATGAACATATATAAGACCATGACAAGAACAAGCGGCGTACGTGTCGACGGCGACCAACCGAAACTGACCGCCGGCGATTCCACGGCCGCCTGAGCGACGTCTACATCGCCGGGCGGGGCCCGCTTCACGTGCCCGCCCACGTGCCGCAGCCCACGTGTCGGCGCCGTCCACCGTCCGATGAGCGGTCAGCGGCCGAGAGATCTCCAGCGGGTCGACGTCCTGGGCCAGTGCCCGGTTCTTCTATCGATCCGAAACGACTCGTAGCGCCAGATTATTGGCTCCCATTATTGACTGCACTCGGAC
Organism: Elymus sibiricus; assembly: GCA_039707655.1. NCBI lineage: Eukaryota > Viridiplantae > Streptophyta > Magnoliopsida > Poales > Poaceae > Elymus > Elymus sibiricus. The sequence goes on from CM077675.1 coordinate 286,235,741, forward strand.
ATGAGGTATGAGATGATACGAATGTGATGCGTGCGTTGTCGTGATAGATAGATACCGCTCATCTATCGATCGATACAAGTGGAGACGCATCGTCGTGGTCTCGAGCTCTCTCAAACGGAGCAATATGCCTTTTCTAGCTAGCTAGGGTCACACATCGATCTGTGCACATGATCCTTCTTGGTATAGCTGGACGTGAGTATGGACATGCAAAAATGGCACTACGTTCATCAAGCAGATCCCCAGATCAGGGCATACATACATAGTAGTAGTACTGTATCCATGCATGCAAATTTAAGAAGTGGAAACAACTGTTGTGCTTGGCCTTGGCCGGGTTCTGATGATTAATTGCAAGTGCACTTGTTGCCGTCGATGTCACAACAATTCCACTGGGTTGGTGAGCAGCACACAAATTAGTTTCATATGCATGCATGATTCTCTCGGGGAGGAGGGATATGGATTGGTGTATCGCTGTCTGCGTAAGGCTGCGTAAGGCTACCTAATTTTTTTAGTTTCTTTTTTCTTCTTAGCCGATATGGGAAGGTTAACCGGTCATGTCATCGACTTCTTCTTTCTCCATCACTGGAAAAAGAGAGGAAAGGAACAATCTTGATGGGATAGCATGGATGAGCAGATAGGGTAGATAGATGGTGACATGCCAAATATCTCCTTCATACTTGCTACATTGGCATATGTCGACACTGGATTAACAAAAAAAAATGTATTGCTAACTTATACGTAGTACATATGACTGGTTAGCAATACTATTTATTGAATCGCATGCACCGATTGGTTAAGCCAAAAAAGGTCAAACTGTTAGGAAAGCGTGGGACTACATTTCAACATTTACTTACTTTAAGGCTCAATTATGCATTACTCCTTGAAAGGATGCTGGAGTACTCGCCTCCAGGGCATTACTCCTTGAAAGCATGTTGGAGTACTCGCCCCCTAGGGCATCGTCCTCAGACGCCCTTTGTGTGATACGATCCTCCCGCGCAGCACGCCACTAAGTGTCGGGTGCCCTCCCGTCGTCCGATCGCGCAATCCAGTGCCTCGCCGCCCAAACGTTTGGGTTAGCGTATGATTTGTGCCGTCTTGTGCCCTTGTGTGTGGGAGTGTGAGGGTGTGACTAAGGGGTCACACGATGGTTTGCATGTTCGACATTGTCGGGCTACGGCGGTGCCTGATCCCAGTGTTGGACGTTGGCTTTACGGCGCCGCCTGATCGGCCGTTCCCGTCCATTCAGCTGTTGGATGTGTCTGGGATTAATCAGATAGTTGAGGTTGTCGCCTGGCCGACCTTCCTTCTGCCCGCCCATCTATGGTGCGGTTCCGAGGCTACCTGGATGTTGGGGTTGTCTATTCTCAAGGGTGCCTGGCCGGTCTTGTTCTGTCAATCCGGTTGTTTGGCGTTGCCGAGGCAACCTTCTTTTATTATGACCACGGGCCGCTTTCGTAACAATGCCTAATGGGCCCTGTTGTGCCCAACCGGTTGTTGGGCGTTACCGAGGCTACATGCATCGGCGGCCATCCTCCTGCTTGCACGTACGTTATGTGTTGCCGACCCTACCTGGACACTGGAGCTCGTCTGTTCAGCGGTGCCAGATCGGGCTTGTTATGCCCACCCAGTTGATGGACGTTGTCATCGTACGGTTTCAATCTTAGGGTGGATATTGTACCTGCTAGCTGGCTACGCGTTTTTGTCTAGGCCCGCATGGCGATGTGTTGGGTGCACAGTTCAAATGGGGGTGCTTGGTCTCGTTTAACTCGCTTGGTAAAAGTATGGCTTATGCTCTTGCACCGTACGCGGTGGGTGTTGGGAAACATAGTAGAAAAAAAAACCGTCCTACGATCAAGATCCCGGATCACTATGAAGATGCATGAAGAGGTTTAGATTGGATCGTCGCCAACAAGGAGTTGCGGCGGAAGAAGAGTTGGTGTAGACCATTGATGAATTCCCTCAAACCGTTCATGAATGATCCCTCGAAGGCTCGAACCAAAGACCGAATGCACGACCTCTCTAAGGATTGCACGCGTACAAACTTCACGATCCATCAGCGCTTTGCCGTCCAGAGCTAGAGGATGGAGAAGAGAACCTCAAGGGGCTTCTCTATTATGTGGATTAGAGAAAACTAGAACGCTCTAGTCTAGATCAAATCTAAATTAGAACTAGAACAATAGAGAGAACTACATGAGAAACTTATGCCTCTAGAGGGCCAAAACCTATAGTATATATAGGTGTAAGGGAAAGGGGGGGTGGCTGGGTTGGGGACCTTGCACCAGCCAAGGAGGAGGTGGAGTCCACCTCCACTTCTAATTTGGGCCCCTAGAGGGGCGCCATCCACTAATGGGCCTTAGGGCCCATTATCTTTTCCCCTATAGGCCTTTTATTATTTTCTTTACCACAATGACTTGAAATAAATTTTCGGGGCCTCCCAATGATATTTGAGCCCTTTATAATTTTATTGAAGTCCTCGAAAACAATTGCCACCTATATATTATTATCCGGTACTCTCCGGAACACTTCTGGTAACCCCGAAACGCTTTCGGTTTCTCTCGAACAATTTATTTTATTCCTGAATCTTTTCCAGGTATATTTTCTCATAATTCTAACTCCTATAGAACTCAAAAATCATAATCCCTTAAGCATGTGACCCTGCAGGTTCAATAAAATATAGACATGAACTAAAACACCTTGCGTTCAATGATCAATAGCGGAACTATGGACATCCATATTGATCCCTATACTTACACAAATGATATTCAAGTGAACCGTTGGTTATCATGTGTTTTTCCTTTTTCTACGCGATATGTTACAAAACTCGAGGTGAGATATATTGGTATCCCCGTGAGATCAACTCATGCACACTATACCGCTCTTCTTTGTTATCAGTTTTGTTCTCTTTTATCGTTCTCGCATCCCGGCATCCCCGTGATTATTTCATGCTTTGTCTATCCAGACGATGATGAATGTCGTCACACCAAGATAGCCCTAGGAATATCTCTCCATCGCTGGAGGAGCAAATCTCAATCTCGAGCTATCTAGTCCCTCGTCATACGTTTCCGATGAACCCGTCAGTTATCGATATGATCACAATGTTATGGATGGCATTGGAACAAACCCAAAGTGCAACGTCCGGTATGGAGTGAATCGGTACTCTCATAGTCTAGGGAATCATGCATACGTTAACTCCTGGGATCATACATACGTTAACGCATGTGTTATGAACTAAAGACTTCCGACGATATAATCTCTTAAGTGTAACAAACAACTTGATTCAATTCAAGATGAGTGTTCTACAAACATCGTGCTCTCAAATTTTACTTGCATATTGCCATGATTAGGATTACAAAATCATCAAATCAACAATTGAGCTAGTCCTAGAGGCAAGTCTAGGAATTTGGTTTTACCGTTTATGCTTCTACATGTGCTGATGGGTATTCCTCTGAGCCGCATATTCAAGAATCACACCAGTTATAACATATAATACAAACATTAATTATAAACTTGGAATAAATAATATATATATATATTATTTCCTATAGGGAATATTCCCAACAGTGGGTAGGCATGTGATTGGATGGTTAACATTCCACTTAGATGCATCTTGGTTCGCACGCGTTGGGTTGGCATGTGATGAGACGAGTAATGTTTCCCTCATTGTGAGCGACGCTCGATGGATGAAAACATGTCCTATGTTTGCTCGTTTAGTTCGGGTGTGCGTGGGTTGGGACGGTAACTTTCCTCGTTTTCCTGCATTGAGTTCTGATATTGTTTTCCGTTTTGCCTAGCTGTTCGCTCGCGTTGCGTGATCATCTGGGTTCCCGTGGCAGTGTGTTAGTTCAATGGATTGGATGGTGAGACCATTGACTAAGGTTTTTTCGTTTAACTCGTTGGGTAGAAGTGTGTCGTCTGCTCGGTATTTTGGTACCACTATGTTGTGCGAGTGGTCGGTATTATCATTTTGTGTGAGAGTTTTATTTATGGATAGTTCATCCAACATAGTTGCAGTGCGCGGGGAGTGGCTGCGGCGAGAAGCCTTTGATGCTCTTGCGGTACATGGAGAGGGGTTGTGGAAAGCGATGGTCGACCTTCATGCTATTTATTTCTGTGTCGGTTGCTGCTTTATCTGTGCCGGCTGCAACCCTCTTGTGACGTCCGCAATCCTCTATGTATTGAACGCAAACTCATTTTGCTTCAGGTGCAGGTATCTGATATCTGGCGGTCAAGATTTTTCCGGGTGGATGGATTCAATTGGCTGGGAGGAGGAAGGTGGAAGGAGTTGAAGCATGGAAATCGAGAAAGGGTGGCGGTTGGGGGAGAAAACCCTAAAGTGGAGGGGAAGGTTGTCCATCCTAGGCAAGGAAGAGGGGGCTATAAATAAAAGGGATATGAGAGGTTAGGATGGACTAAGTGGGCTTGTTAGATGACTAGGATGTGCACTAGGATGGAAAAGGCCCAAAGATAGTGGGATGGTGGACATGAGGCATACTGCTCTTATATAGAGTGAGCCAGAAGGGTACCATGACGGGCTTATATTAATGATGGAAGTAAAAGCCTATGAACGGTTGACTGTTCTCTAGCCATAACTAAGTTGTAATGGCCACAGTTAAATAGATATATTTACAGTGTGTAACGGCTACACTTAGTGCATAGTGGACTTCGTGGGTGACGCCCTCGATAGTCGACTGGTTGTTGGCCTGCCAGAAAACAACTAGAGATCCTTGCCCGACTGGAGAAAAGGATGTCCGACTCAAGGCCTAGCACCAACTGGGAAGAGCCCCCTTTCTAGGCCATCCCATGGACTGTAATCTTCATGGGCATGGGCCTTATGTCGTCATGGGGCTTCCCTCATTCATGGCTTTTTGATATGCTATTAATTTGTATGTTGGCCAGGGGTCTCAAGGAGAGCCCAACGAGAAGCGAGTATGCATGTGCTTGATCATTTGCTAACTAGTGGGCCTCTCAGAAGATTTGCATGTGAGGAGCGGTTTATCGGGGGAGAGTAGTTGATTGGGGAGGATCCCGACCAACTCTATAGATTCCTTGTGGCTCCTAGTGTCTTGATGCTCGGAAGGCCCTTAGCATAGTTTTCTTTGTTTGAAGTTTTAGAGCACAAAGGTAGGCCCATCTCCGTAGGCCCGGAGGACCTCGTTTCCTATTTCACTGACACTCGGGATCCTTTACTCAAAGAGCATCACCAAACGTAAGTCACCATGTACTACCACTCCACTTTCTATAAAGAAGTCACTATTGCAAGGCAAGTCATCACGACTCAACAGTCATACACTCACAACACTGACATGGACATGACCACGCAACTGGACATGCCCATGTATACGAGGAGCAAATCAGGCACATGCGACATCATAAAAAGGTCATCGATGCCACCAAGAGCCCACTCAAGGGGTGAAGGGACCATCCAACATCTCCAAGTCTTTGAACTAGAGACATAAAGCCAAAGGTGTCGTCGAGGGCCCACATGGGGCCAGTCGGCAACCCCGCCCCTTCTTCACTGAATTAACCAAACAATGATGCAAGACACGAAGACGAGGATCTACGTAGGGGGGGCTGCTAGGGAGGCCAAGTCAAAGGCGCGATCAGTTGTTGTCTGTCACCATGTGTCATGCTCGTGTCATCTAACTGCTATTGTATGCCTCATGTCCACTTCCATCGTGCACAAGGTCGAGCATCTAGGCAATAGTATGTGTAGGGAGGCCTCGTTAGCGTCGAAGGACACGTCGTCCACCTCCATATGCCACACGTCATTCCACCATTTTCGCACACCTCATACCCGTCGCCAATGTGCCACGATTGACAGCCACCTTGAACAACCAGGAAGATGGTGGTTTCCATCCGCCATCGTCGAGGAAGACGACAAGCGCAACAACGCCTCGTGTCATCGCCCCTTGATCTAGTGCAATAGCCGACGCCATCCGAGGCCGGAGCTGGCAGGTTCACCATAGCTGCTACCGCCCACCTCGAACGCCGCCTCCTCCAGTCACCCCGGCTAGCCACCCCTGAAGCCAAGATGTGTGTCCAGGGACGTGGCGCCAACATCTCGCGAGGAGAGAAGCCCTGCCTCCACCGTCCGTGGAGCAGGCATTTCCTGGCGGTTTCTTCCGGTGGTGGTAAGGGGAGTGATGAAGGGAGAGGAGGTCGAGGATGGTGATGTCGCGTCCTTGGGAGTGACACGGACACCAATAACAACTTGATTATAACTATGGCTACACGCTATTTTTTTTACCCCCTCCTTGCCAAAATATAGTGCATCGGTTTTTAGGGGGAAATATAGTGCATCGATTTTTAGGGAAAAATATAGTGCATCTTAACGACAACTTGCATGCTAAGGATGACTTAAGAGGTTTTCAGGCTCTATGCGTTGGCTTCTTGTGCCCCGTCCTAGTGTGCATTGTAAGATGAAACAATAAAGTAAAATGCTAAGATGCGCTTATGTTGGCAAGGATGGAATACTTATAATCACATGAAAAATAAATAGTAGTGTGGGTAGTGTTTGAGCATTATATACACTATCACTTTAATAGTCAGTGTACTATGTAATACTGTTAATGCATCCAAGTCATGCACAAGATACCAATTATAGCTCTGTTATAAAACTTTCAAAGTTTTGTAGACACAAACCGACCTTAGCTCAGTTGGTAGAGCGGAGGACTGTAGTATTGCAGATCAATCCTTAGGTCGCTGCTTCGAATCCGGCAGGTCGGAAATAGTTTTTTATATTTATTTGTCCTCACTCCTGTCGCTGTTATTTTCCTCCTCTCCTTTTTCTTTTTTTCTTTTTGTTTTTGCGATGTGATATACTTTCGAAATATGTTCCCAAAAATCACCATACCGCAAACAAAACTGGAGAGAGAGATGAACGGCGATATGTAAAAAGTTGCCGCCGCACTTGACCCTATCCAATTCTGCTATAATGGGTAAAATTATCTCCCTTGCCTTTTCTTCCACGAATTTCAAATCTTGGAGGCTAAATTTGGCAAAGAGCAAAAGTATGAAAACTATGAAGATATATGAACACCCTTTTTCATAAATTTTACATCTATGTGCACAGTATGTTGCATCTTAGGATACGCGAGATATGACATACCCACCCTACATTTGGTACATACTGCTTCATAAGCACAACTCGGGTAAACTGACAAACAATCTGAGATGCTCAAAAGTACTCTATGTACGTAACAATATTGTGGAAAGAATCATTACTTATTACTGCCATCAAGCCATGTATCGAAGTCATGGACAAAAACGTCTTATGTTACCAGAAATCCTCTGGAAACGTGGCAACAAACCTCAGCCTCAAGAGTTAATGATGTTTGTGCAACCACATCAAACATGAAGCCACAAATTCTCGGGGCTCAGCTCCCAAATTAAGGAGGAAAAAAACGCCGTGGAGTTGCCAACTTCTCTTATTAATTTACAAAACTGGTAACTTCTTATGCGCTGGTGATCAAGCAACTGAAACTAAATTTGGACCTAGTGTCTTCTCTTGGGCCACCTCCAAAGAATTCTTGGGAACACGGTAACACAGCACCTTTCATTTACAAAAGCAGCCTCCTGATGTCACTGAAGTTCAATGCCAGCTCCGTGAAAAACTTGCCTGTTCCACAATGTGACATACAAGAGTGTAAATGACACGAGAGCAGACAGGTGAAATTACAGGGCTAAGATGATCAATACCTCCTACTTGCCCGTCAAATATACGATGATCAGCAGACAGTGTCAGCATCATTTTTGTTACTACAGCAGCCTTCTCTGTTCCTGGACAATGCAACATAAGCTTAAATATGGATGCAACTATTTTGAGCAGGGCGTCCCGTGTTCAAGAAAATATACCATCATTGTCCATCACAGGCTCCACAACCTTGTTACCACGACCAACAGCGAGAATGCCAGCCTGGCAGAAAGATATGAAAAACGATTTATCAGTACAAACTCAAAGGACCCCCTTATGACAGGACAAGGGACGAGGAGGACCTGTGGAGGATTAATGATTGCACAGAAGTGGTCCACCGGATACATTCCAAGATTTGAGATACTGCATAACCATGCATAGGTAAAGATGTCAAATGTGAAATGTCATACAGTTCGACAGCATTAACTGTAAATTGCAGTGTCAAACATGTTCAGGTCACTTGCCTGAAAGTACCCCCCTGGAACTCATTAGGAGCAAGCTTCCCAGCACGTGCCTTTTCGGCTAGCTGTTTGACCTACAATAATTAATAAGGGGGAAACCATAAATATTCCATATCCACTGAAACACTGAAATTAGTCTACAAGTATGTAAGAATTTTGTATTTTTCGTGCTTCCATATGCAAGCTAGATTCCGGTTCACAATAAGAACTGCATGCAAACAACTTTGACAGTATCTCGTCACTCTGACGCAAAAACATGCTGCTGAAGAATTCTGCTTAAACTTTAGAAGCTTGTCATACCTCTGAAGATATTGCTGATATAGTCTTTTGATCCGCGTTTCTTATTATAGGAGTCATCAGGCCCTAGATCAGCAAGGACTATCATTAAAGAAGTCCAACATATGATAATAAACACTTTTGTTTACGATGCTCTCATACCTTCTCTGTAGCAACAGCAATAGATATATCCACTGAATCACACTTCTGGGCTTCTTCCTTCGAATTGTCCCAGTAAGCTGGCAATTGATGATAAAACATAAGATTTACATAATAGAGGCTAACAAAGTACTAGACATACCCAGAATATGTGACTGAGCATTTAAATAATCAGTCAAAGCACGAACTTCAAGAAACACAAACTCTGATGCAATATCATCGTTGAAACTGACCTAAGTTAAAATGATTTTTTTTTCATGTACCATCTGATCAATATGGAAATGAATCGTGTTCGTGTTCAAGGAGTTTCATCATAGGATTCTACCACTGTCCCTAGGGACACTACTATCAGCTTTGCAAGATTGGCCATATAATTTATAATATTCCTCATCAGTCACTCAAGTACACTGACACTGTTTTTTGAGTAACAAAATGTCTACATTAAGAAGGTTTGCACCTGATATATATCTAATTTACAACAAAATCCGGTTATCTTTCATCTACTACCCCTATAAAAGGAAGAGAGGGCAAATCCAACTTAAAATCTGGACCATCTGATTACACAATCAAAGGCCTAAAAACGCCGTTAACGAAATTGTCTTCGTTAATCGTTAACGAAACGTTACTAAACGCAGTTCCCAGGTTCCAGACTCGCATCCGCCACCCACGTTCCCCACGTAGCGACTCCCCCCGCCCCCACGTTCGACTCGCGCCCCCCGCCGCCGCCCACTGCCCGGAAGCCCGCGTCTTGACTTGAGAGGAGGGGTTCCTCCGGTTCCTCCGTGGGACGCGCCATGGAGCTCCTCCTCCTCGACCACGCCGTTGCAGCAGAAGAAGGCCGACCTCCGTGACCGCCGCAGCCATGGAGTTGGTCAAGGTACGCATCATCACCTCTCGATCTGCTTTGATCTGCTCGCTGCTCTCTCCTCTGACCCCCATCTCGTCTCTGCTCTCTAGGTCGCAGCGACCGAGGTGCAGCGCCATCTCCAAATCCCGGCGATTCTCCTCTTGCTGTTGATCCAAATCAGAGAGTTGGTCAAGGTATTCATTCGTCTTCCTCTTGGATTTGGTGCAGCAAATCAGCACCTTTTGCCGATTCTCCTATTGGATTTGATTCGATTTGATTTGATCCAACTACTTCCCTGATGCGTTCCCTTCCCCACGCAGCTGCAGCACACCAATTCGATAGATGCAGGGAGGGGGCTGCTTCCTCCCGTACGTGGTGACCTTCTCCTATTGTTTGGGCTTAATTTGCTCAATTGCCTGTTGTTCAAGCTTGTTTCAATCTGGAATGGATGATGATTGTGGCGGCTCAAATTAACACAGCCAGTTATGTTTTCTATGTTCTGTACAGAGTACAATAATTTTCAGTATTGATATTGGTACTACCTCTGTACACTTTTATAAGATGTTCATGTTAACTGCAGTTTCCAGTTTTGGTCACTGAATTAAAGTTAAAGCATGAATGGGGCCATGCAAGATAGCAGTACTGGATGTTTCCATTTCATTTCTTCTGTCATCCCTAAATATAGATTATTGTGCTTGAATTGTAGAAACTAAATGGTCGTAGTCACCAGTTTATCTGGTAAAGGTATCATCACTTAGTATAACTAGCCTACCCAACTGCGGGAGATATTTCTATTTGAACTGACCGTCTATTTTACATGACAAGCACATGCTACTCTGCATCTTTCTGTTTCTTTTGCTGCTGCACTGCCGTTACTGGACCAGCTATTCTTTATGTGCACTATCTACTTCACTGTACCATTCGCAGTGCTTCACACCTGAAGTTGCATTATTGCAGCTTTGAGCTGCTTGGGTGACCAAACTGCTTTCGTAATAGAAATGACCTCAATATACAGTTCCTATTTTACTTTATCTTCTCACCCTTTTTTTACTGTCCTATAAAGCAGTGTGTAAGTTCAAACTTCATCATATGCTTTGTTGTGCAAAGAGCAGACCGCAGAGAAGAAAAAAACGTCAAAATCTTTTGAAAGAAACTTCATATATTATATCAGACCCTACAAATTAATTAACAGCTTGATCTAGCCATTTGGGTTGTTACTGTTATTTGTGCCCTCGCAATACAGCAGTTTCAGGTAATTTATTGCTGAATTTTATTTTTTGAGATACTATTTCCTCTTAATTATATTTTTCAATTTCGTTATATGATCAACTAAGACTTTGATATCTTTGCCCTTTGCAGCCTATTTGGTAGAGCTTATGACCACACTGAAAAACTTTTTCAGTCACTTCTCTTGTTAGGTGTTACATCTGTAAAGTAGAGAAATTTATGAATGATAATAGTTCTTCCGAAACCATTTAAGCTTATTTATAGGTAAATACATGGAGAATACAAATTCAGAACTTATATGCTCTGCTACTATTGATTTCTTGGAAACAGATCATCACCTTGGATGCTTTGCTCACTTTAAGATCTATCTGATTCTTCCATCCAATGTCTCTTGCTCTCTTTCAAATAACATCTGGGTTTTGACGATTATGCAGTTTGTGCTTGCATTCTTTGAAATTCTGGGTTAATTTATTTTTCTAGGGTTGGTTAATCATTTAGTTCTGAACTTGCCTTTTTAAGATACGGTTACCTTTTAATAAATTATCATTTGTTACTGCGGAACTGGGCATCTGGATATGAAACACGAAAGATGATTAATATGATTATTTTGTAGTACTTATGAGTATGATACCCATTCCTACAACAACAAACAACAACAACAACAAACAAAGCCTTTAGTCCCAAACAAGTTGGGGTAGGCTAGAGGTGAAACCCATAAGATCTCGCGACCAACTCATGGTTCTGGCACATGGATAGCAAGCTTCCACGCACCCCTGTCCATGGCTAGTTCTTTGGTGATGCTCCAATCCTTCAGGTCTCTCTTTACGGACTCTTCCCATGTCAAGTTCGGTCTACCCCGGCCTCTTTTGACAATATCAGCACGCTTTAGCCGTCCACTATGTACTGGGGCTTCTGGAGGCCTGCGTTGAATATGTCCAAACCATCTCAGACGATGTTGGACAAGCTTCTCTTCAATTGGCGCTACCCCAACTCTATCTCGTATACCATCATTCCGGATTCGGTCCTTCCTTGTGTGGCCACACATCCATCTCAACATGCGCATCTCCGCCACACCTAACTGTTGCACATGTCGCCTTTTAGTCGGCCAACACTCAGCGCCATACAACATTGCGGGTCAAACCGCCGTCCTATAGAACTTGCCTTTTAGCTTTTGTGGCACCCTCTTGTCACAGAGAATGCTAGAAGCTTGGCGCCACTTCATCCATCCGGCTTTAATTCGATGGTTCACATCTTCATCGATATCCCCATCCTTCTGCAACATTGACCCCAAATATCGAAAGGTGTCCTTCTGCGGCACCACCTGTCCATCAAGGCTAACATCCTCCTCCTCCTCGTGCCTAGTAGTACCGAAAGCGCACCTCATGTACTCGGTTTTAGTCCTACTAAGTCTAAAACCTTTCGATTCCAAAGTTTGCCTCCATAACTCCAACTTCCTTATGACCCCCGTCCGACTCTCATCGACTAGCACCACATCGTCCGCAAAGAGCATACACCATGGGATATCTCCTTGTATATCCCTTGTGACCTCATCCATCACCAAGGCAAAAAGATAAGGGCTCAAAGCTGACCCTTGATGCAGTCCTATCTTAATCGGGAAGTCATCAGTGTCGCCATCACTTGTTCGAACACTTGTCACAACATTATCGTACATGTCCTTGATGAGGGTAATGTACTTTGCTGGGACTTTGTGTTTCTCCAAGGCCCACCACATAACATTTCGCGGTATCTTATCATAGGCCTTCTCCAAGTCAATGAACACCATATGCAGGTCCTTCTTTTGCTCCCTATATCTCTCCATAAGTTGTCGTACCAAGAAAATGGCTTCCATGGTCGACCTCCCAGGCATGAAACCAAACTGATTTTTGGTCACGCTTGTCATTCTTAAGCGGTGCTCAATGACTCTCTCCCATAGCTTCATTGTATGGCTCATCAGTTTAATTCCACGGTAATTAGTACAACTCTGAACATCCCCCTTGTTCTTGAAGATTGGTACTAATATACTCCGTCTCCATTCTTCTGGCATCTTCTTTGCCCGAAAAATGAGGTTGAAAAGTTTGGTTAGCCATACTATCGCTATGTCCCCGAGGCCTCTCCACACCTCAATGGGGATACAATCAGGGCCCATCGCCTTGCCTCCTTTCATCCTCTTCAAAGCCTCCTTGACCTCCGACTCCTGGATTCGCCGCACAAAAAGCCTGCTAGTATCAGCAAAGGAGTCGTCCAGATCAATGGTAGAGCTCTCGCTCTCCCCATTGAACAGCTTGTCAAAGTACTCCCGCCATCTATGCTTAATCTCCTCGTTCTTCACCAGGAGTTGATCTGCTCCGTCCTTGATGCACTTGATTTGGTCAACATCCCTCGTCTTCCTCTCTCGGATCTTGGCCATCTTATAGATGTCCCTTTCGCCTTCCTTCGTGTCTAACCGTTGGTAGAGGTCCTCATACGCCCGGCCCCTTGCTTCACTCACAGCTCGCTTTGCGGCCTTCTTTGCCATCTTGTACTTCTCTATGTTGTCTGCACTCCTATCCAGATATAGGCGTCTGAAACACTCTTTCTTCTCCTTAATTGCCTTCTGGACATCATCGTTCCACCACCAGGTATCTTTAGCTTCTCTTCTACTTCCCTTGGACACTCCAAACTCCTCTGAGGCCACCTTACGAATGCAAGTCGCCATCTTCATCCACATGTTGTCTACATCACCTCCTTCCTCCCAAGGGCCCTCCTTAATGACCCTCTCCTTGAACGCCTGAGCTACCTCCCCCTTGAGCTTCCACCACTTCGTTCTAGCGACTTTGGCACGCTTGTCCCGCTGGACACGAATCCGAAAACGGAGGTCAGCAACCACAAGCTTATGCTGAGGGACAACACTCTCTCCAGGTATCACCTTACAGTCTAGGCATGCACGCCAGTCTTCTCTTCTCGAGAGGATGAAATCAATCTGGCTAGAGTGTTACCCATTCCTACAAGAAATTAAAAATAAATTCATACAATACATTCTACTACTTCGTTATTATCGGTCATTTCACTCTTGTGATGCAGGATGTTCTAGAGTTGATGAATCAGATTTTCTTTTTCTTTGCTGATCCTTTATTATGAGCAACTATCTGTTTTCAGGTGATCACTCTTGTGGAATGATTGGACTGCCCAACACAAGGAGGTAATGAGCATTCTATGCCAGATTTGTGTGCTCTGCTCCAGCCTTTAACAAGTCATTCTGTTTTTGTGTCGCAGAGTGCAAGTGGTCAGCAAGCTGTTGCTGAAAATATCGATTATTTCAGGTGGGCCAACTGCCTCCTTTTCATTTGAGTTGGGCTGTATTCACTCCCAATTTAACTAGAATGTAAAGAAAACATAGTTGATTTCCATTGTTTATATTTAATGTCCAGCTTAGAGTTAGGAAAACTTGTACATGATAGTCGGTTCAAAAGGGTTATGTTTTGCCGTTGCCGATTCAGTTTACTTCATGGTTCTCCATAGTTACGACCTATCAAACCCTATTGCATTACAGTAGCCTGACGATGGATTAGGTCATCAGATTGACATCTTCAGCCATAGTAACAACAGTATTCTTGATTGCTCTTCTATTTTAGGGTGGGGGTGGGGGCGGCAGCACGACGATAGTGCAAGTTCTCCGTGGAAAATCTCTCTCAGCGTCGCGGCTAGAGGGATCGCCCGGGAGGCGACACAACAACGATGGGCCGCGGTTATGCCAAGGGCGGTGCGGCGAGGCTGCACGGGAGCGCCGGCGGCCGCGGGCGGCGGAAGTAGGTGGCTAAGCCGGCGAGCGGGGCGGTTCAAGGTTGAATAAGAAACCGGCGGGAGGTTGAAGAAAATGATTGACCGTTGATTTTGCATCGGACGGCTGAAAAAATCAACTGACTGACCCCAATTTTTTTTCAGGCGACTCGCATATAGCCATGCCCTTTTTTATCGCTGGCGCATGTGCTTCCGGATGCTTTGGTTTTAATGAAGGAAGATTATCCCAGCAAAAAAGAAGAAGAAGATTGTATTCTGATTTATACCATTCAGCTTTGTTGAGACGGACATTTGCATGTTTTTTTTTTTTTTGAGGATTCTGGTACAGCTCGAGGTTCCCAACAACAATACAACATGTTGGTCTTAACCAAAGATCATGGGCATGTAGAAGCTTTATAAAATTCAAAGGTTTCTCACCTGAATAACTCTCTAGGGAATAACAATAAATCATGGCACAAATTCTGCAATGCTGCAACTAAACTAACACGTGCACCATTCAATTGACAAGATTGGATCATTCCAAGGACTAGCTACTAGCTTCAACATGAAAAACTGCTACCTTTGGCATTTGGATTAAGGGTGTATAATTGATACACACATTTCTTTTTTGTAATTGGATATTGGAGCTATGCATCACACACCTCGTGAGGATCTAGCTTTCAAGAGTGTAGAACAAATGAGTGATGTCGAAGGGGTTGTTCACGGAATGCAACAATTTGAATTTTACCGTTTATAATTCAATACGTGCGTTGCACGTGCACATTTACTAGTAAAATAAAGAGTAACTTAATTTTATATTGGTACAAATTGTTGCAGCACATCTTAGAAAAGAAATGTTGCAGCATTACCATTTGCTTCAGGGACGTTCCTTAAGGCAAGTGCCACAGCTTTTATGACAATATCATTTACTGAAACTTTAACACCATGTTGCTCTGCAATATTAGAATGCACAAGGGAAAAGGGGTTACTCTGGTTACCAAATTAATAAAATATCAAAAAAGAAGATGAATACACACCTTTGAGTTCATTCCTGAATGCGAGCAAGGGATCCAGTATAACATCTGGCAACGATATCACACATCCAATCATGTCAACAAAGCCATTAAGATTACAAAAGGTACATAGAATGAATACAAACCTTTGGATAGGTACAAATGTGGAGTAGTCTGTTTGGATTCAAGTAACCTTTTTGCAATCACCTACATAAATAACTTTTGTCACTTTTGAAATAACAATGCATGTATTTTGACATTGGAAGAGAAAACCTGACCAAGTTAATCTGCAAGAAAGGCCTTATTGGTTTTTTATTTTCGAAGATGTATTCCCTCCGATCCATATTGATTGTCGCCGGTTTGGTACAAAGTTGTACCAAACCAGCGACAATTCATATGGATCGGAGGGAGTAATGTTATCAGTAGCAAGATAGCAATTAAAGAGAAGGATCATTTTTGTATTGGCACTCATTTACACCTCTAATTTCCATCCCGGCATAAAAACTTCCTTCTCTCTGCACCCCATTGTTTTGTGTCACTCCCCTCAGGTGAAAGCTATTTTGGTTGTCAGGAAAAATGCCTCAGGGAAGTTGCAGGCACCAATTCCAACTAAGAGGTACCTTCATTTTCACTCTTCAGAGTGGAATCACAGTCTCTTCATTTTGGAGAAGGGATGGGGCCAATTCCAACTAAGAGGTACCTTCATTTTCACTCTTCAGAGTAACACCACTAGAAGCTCATGCCCCCCAAAAAAAGAGTTGCATATTCTGTTGTTTCAATACTTTCACAGGGAAGTTTTTTATTTAATGAGAAGCTGAAACACTTTGCATCAGCTTGAGGCTTCTTGAGAGGAAGCAAAAACTATCGACAAACAGGGCCTAGATGTGGGAGTTGAGAAGCCAACTTCGATGTTAACCAATATGTGGTTGCGCCTAACAAGATACAAAAATCAAAAGACCTGTCAAATTTTGGCATTACAATTTAAATTTTATTCTGAAATAAAGTTAATTTTCAGATAGACTGGTGATCCTTCTTTTACAGTTTGTGATGTGTACCGAATACCAATCTGAATTAGGTCTTCCATAAAGTGTTTTCTGATGCAACAAAAATAAATAGGTAGCCAGACACAGTACCTTGCGTATCTGAGTATTGGTTATATCTTCAAATGTGTCGGTCTTTTGTGAAGTTGTCTGAGAGTGACCTTGGGAATCACGAGCTGGTTGGGACGAAGGTGCAGCTGGAGCTGTCTTTTCTTTGGCTGAACTTAAAGCAGTGCCTGACTTCAATGCAGCCAAAACATCACCTTTCAGAAGGGTGCCACGGGGACCTGATGCCTTCAGTAAAGAGGCATTAAGACCATGTTCTTTGATCAGCATCTTAGCTGCAGGGCTGATGCGGCTCGTTACTGGGCTTTGTTCAGCTGCATCAACTTCAACAGTTTGTGCTGCACTTCCACTTGACTCATCCTCCTTATGGTCACCTCCAAAGGAGGTATCAGCAGGTATCTTTCCAATATCATCGGATTCTTCAACCTTCAAATGGACATGGCAAAAAGTAAGTACTGCTGACTTGAAAATTCAGTGGCCAATGAAGTAAAACGAAATATCAACTAAGCATGGAGCTATACCGTGACATAAATGGGTTGTCCAACCTGAACGTCCTTTGAACCTTCAGGTACTAAAATCTTGGCCAGATAGCTGCAGAATTAAAGGGGTGAACCAAAATGAAGATGTGTACAGATTACACAGATATGCATGGGACAGAAGAATAAACATAAAAGGCGGGCACGCACAAGTTATACACAGAGAAAGGAGTTCAGAGCAAAAACACAACACTGTGTACCAGTTCAGTACAACAGAGCAATATGGTGTGATAACAGAGGAATTTTTTAAAACAAAAATCGTAAAATGTAACAACTAAGGTCAACGGATAGCGTACACATAGTTGTCACATAACGTCTATCCCGATAGTGATGAAATTGGTTGAAGATTAAACGGTTTCACGGGGATTACTGGAACCTTTCTATGCACATTTCATAGAGAACTTAATTACACTTGTGTCAACTAAGGATTTAATGTGAACTAGCAAAAGCAATAGGGAAGAGAAAGGGTTGTCGATGTAGTTTGGATAAGTCAGCCAGCGAACCATATTTTTCTAAAAAGGATGGGTAGAAATGTAACAAGACCTGGCAAAATATTTAGATTACTTGCAGCTAGAAAGAATGTGGGAGCCATAAATTTGGATGGTTGGTAGTCAAAAAAAATAAAATTGGATGGCAACCTGTCCCAAGAGCATTCTGACAAGTTCTATCACTGCACAGGAATTCTAATGAAAACTATGAAACTTGTTCAAGGTGCAAAAACCAGATTACGGTAAACTATGTAAACTTTGCTGAAAATCATTTACTTTAAGGAAACACTTGATATATCCTATTATTTGTAATTAGAAAAGAATGACATGAGAAGAGTCAACAATCTCTCTTCAAATGCAACGGAAAGTGGAATAAGAGGACATTACCCCTCTTCAAGAGTTTCAAATTCAAGCGTGGCTTTGTCAGTTTCTATCTCACAGATCACATCACCAACCTCTATCTGCAAACGACATTTAACTTTAGAAGGTACAATACCTAGAGTTACTGAGAGATAGAAATGTAAAGAACCCTATACTAGGATATTCAAGGCATATCATGGAAGATTCCTATAGCAAAAGCCTCACCTTATCGCCTTCCTGTTTTCTCCATTTTGTGATGTTACCTTGATTCTAATGAAAATCATGTTAGAATGTCAAATATGTATAATTGGGGGAAAACGCAATCATCAGGAATTAGTATGACCATTTTTAAGCTCTTACCATTGTAGGGGACAGCGCTGGCATCCCAATCACCATGTGTGGCGGAAGCCCTGTCGAAGTTATAAGAGCAAAATAATGATACAATGGACATTATCGCTATACATGTTTAAGTACATCTTCACTTGAAAATTAAGTTGCGAATGTAATAAAAGAGAGAGAGTGTGATGGCATAAGTACATAGAGTAACAAAAGGATGTGCTCAGGATTCAATAGTAATTGTTATCGAGATACTACATAGAATTCAGAGTCCTCAGGCTACTAACTTATTTTGGCTACGCGTGAACTTATGTCGCTGTTTACCAATTATATTGAAAAACGATCAGGAAGCACTAATAGTCTAAATCGCAAGAAAACTGGCATTTCCATGAGGTTCAAGTTCATAATCAGGCATTTCAAGGTTCAGTTGACGCAAATGCAGGCAGAGATGAATTGCACAGGATCCATAAGCTATTAAACATTTGCACGGATTGTTTATACAATAAAAATGGATGCAGAAGTTTATTCTAGTGTATATAATATTTATAAAAACATCTCCACCGAAAGCGCACGTGCATAACTGCATATGTTTCTCGGAAGAAAAAAACATGCATTCCCCAGAGACCATGTGAAAGTTAGAACTCTCTACCTGCCGACGAGAACCATCGGGCCTGCATACCAACCTGCAGCGGAAATACCACATAAGTAAACAATTGCGCGAGAAAATGGATTAAACTTTTGACTAACCCTGTAATGTCCCCCAGTGGATGATGGGAACAGCGTCGCCGGATTTGCTCGGACCATCGTGGAGCGCCGAACCCAGTCGATCGGTCCAGATCGGGGCTCGAGTCCGCTCCCCTGGTTTGCCACGGCCACCGGGCCATGTTGTCGCGGGGCTCCAGGGGAGGGCAGCGCAGGGGAGACGCGTGGGTGGACGGCTGCGCGGGAAAGTGCGGCAGGGAGGCAGCGGCGCGTCCGGAGGAGCATGACGGCGGCGGACTGGACACCGGTCAGGTAGGGCGGAGAGGAGACGACGCGGGCGGAGAGGCACTTTCGGCGGCGCCGGATTTAGGAATTCGATGATGCCCCGTCGAGATTGACTCTTGGAGAGGAATGAGGTCTGGCCGGTACAACTGACCGAGGGAGGGCTATTCAGGGCCGGGCCGGGCCGAGCAAAGAGCCACTTTACCTCTGATCGATTCTTTAGATCACTTTATTTATGTATAACTTGATGGTTATAGTTGTTCTTTACAAAAAATTGCATCAAAGGTGGTGGCCAATAGATTGAAGCTTATTTTACCTGAAATTATTTTCGATGAACAATCAGCCTTTGTACCATGAAGGTTAACAACTGACAACATCATAGGTGCTTATGAGTATCTACATTTTATGAAGATGAGTGCCTCAAGAGCAAATAGTTATTGTGCATTGAAATTGGGTATGATGAAAGTTTATGACAGACTCGAATGACTCTATCTCCAGGCTATCATGGGTAAATAAGATTTTACACCACAATGGATTGAGATGATTATGAACATGATCAAGTCTGACACTTTTTTTGTTCTCTTCAATGGAGAGAGGTTGGAGCAATTTAAACCAACCAGGGGTATCAAGCAGGGAGATCATATTTCACCTTACCTTTTCTTAATTACAACATAGGGTCTTTCGTGCCTATTAAAACACAGTTCTCAATCATCAGCGCTTAGTGGGATCAAGGTGGCACCTACGGCTTTGATGGACTGAACCTCCATGGGGGGGAGAGGATCTTGATCTCTCTCGCGAGGTCGAGGGGCTGATTGAGGAAACAAGATGGATCGCAATCTTTAGGGTTCACACCTAGAGACCCTTCAACCACATAGCGCTGTTTAAATCGCTGCGCAATGGTTGGGTTCTGGCCCGGGGGTGATCTTCAAGACGCAGAATGACAATCTTTTCTTGGCACAATTCATGTGCCTGGGGGACTGGAATCGGTTGATGAACAATGCTCGTGGCTGTTCCGGAATTCAGCAGTGGTTCTGGAGGAATATGATGGTATAACAAATGTCCGTGAGTACAAGCTCGATAGAATCCCAGTGTGGGTAAGGATCGTTGGACTGCCATATGGGCTTATGAAAAAGAAAGAAATTGCCGAGAAGATAGCGGCGAAAGCGGGGATTCTTCCGTTCAATGTGATCGTGAATGAAGGCAGAATTTACCGTAGAAAGTACCTCCGAGCTGGGGTGTTTGTGAAGCTAGATACCCCGCCGATGCGGTTTGTTCCGCTAACTTTGAAGGAGAGCAAGAAGTACCCGGTGGAGTACGAAAAACTTCCTAAGTTTTGTGATTTTTGTGGTCTCATAGGACATACAGTTTTGGAGTGCGGGGATGGTATACACAAGGAGGAGGAATGTGAATGGGGTGAATGGCTTTTGGTGAACTTCGATGCACAATCAAACCGTGGAAGTGTTAATGGTGTTGATCGCAGAGGAGGAAGAGCGTGTAGAGGAGGAGGCACTGATGGGGGGAGAGGCAAGAAGGGAGATCTGAATTTGGAAGAAGGTAATGACATGATAGTGGATCCGAGGTTTGGTAGCAATTCAGGTGCAATGGTGCCAATGGCACGTAAACGTCAAATCGGCCAGGATGGTACTATTTTTGAGAGGCCTACAGGCCCGGTGAATCCTCCACCTGGGTTTGTCAATGACAAGGTAAACCTTATTGAGAGTAAAGCCTCTAACATTTTGATAAGAGCTTGCTGAACACAACGCAGAAAATACATGATCCAAAGAGGCAGACGGCTGACCCCAGTAAAGCAGTGGACGGAGCAACACAACAATCGGCGACCTCCCTCGAGGAGGATCGTCAAGCACAATGAAAACCCTAAGCTGGAACTGCCGCGGTATGGCCAGTGCCGCGTCATAAAGTGCTCTTCTGGATATCCAGAAGCAGTGGGGGTCGGATGTCGTCTTCTTGTTTGAGATGATGGATCGAGTGGAGGTAGTGGAAAGGGTGGGTGCCAACGGTGGATTGCTCCTGTTTTGGTGTAATCCCGTAGGGATCCACATAAACGATAAGACAAAAAAATCATTGATGCAATGGTGGGAGAGCCATCAGAAGAGCAATGGAGACTCACAGGATTTTACGGTGAGCCTAAGTGGGAAGATAAACACTTGTCATGGGGCTACTTACGTGGTTTGCATCAACAGAACCAAGTTCCATGGGTTGTTGTGGGAGATTTCAATGAGATTTTATACTCGCCTGAGAAGGAGGGGGTGCACCGAGGCCTGTTAGTATGATGCAAAACTTTAGGGATGCACTGGTTGATTGTGAACTCTAGGGCATGGGTTTTGTGGGCGAGCAGTTCACGTGGAGAAGACGCAGATTGCGAGAACATTTAGACAGAGCAGTGTGCAATGGAGCTTTTCTTGGTTTGTTCCCTGCTGCTGTAGTTACAAATGCGCCCCATACAAAATCATATCATCGGTCGGTGGTGCTTGACTTGGAAGGTGCAACGGGTATGGACCAGCAAGCTCGTTTGAGACCAAAACAATTAGAAGCTCGCTGTCTACAGGAGGAGGAGATGATGCAAAGGGTCACAGACGCGTGGGAGATGACATGCATGCCGGATTGTCTCGCGCGTCCCACGACGGTGGTCCACCAGGACCTGCATAGATGGGATAGAGAAGTCCTGAAAGCAGCTCATCGTCGCTTGAAGGAACTAACGGAGGAGCTAGAATCGTTGCGATCGGGACCGCTCACTGATGAGTCAGCGGATAGGCAGCGCTGTTTACTAATTGAGATCGAGGAGACCATGGAGAAAGAGGAGATTTATTGGGTCCAACGTAATAGGGCTAATTGGTTGAAGTTTGGAGATAGGAATACAAATTTCTTTATTAACTTTGCCTCTGCTCGTAGGAAAAGAAACTATATTCGGCAGTTAATGGATGACAATGGTAGATAGCTAGAGGATAATGAGGTGATGAAAAACCTTATAGATAGTTATTTCAGAATATTTTTACTTCCGAGGTTGATGTACTGAACATGGATGTGATTAATAAAGTGACACCGTGTGTTACACCCTATATGAATGAAGCTCTACTGGCACCATATAAGGAGGAAGAAGTGAAACGTGCCCTGTTCAGCATTGGCGATTTGAAAGTGCCGTGGCCAGATGGCCTACACGCAATATTTTATAAAAAAAATTGGCACCTATTGGGAGATGATTTAGTAAAGGAAGTGCTAGAGGCGGTGAATAGTGGAATTATACCTGAAGGCTGGAATACCACAACTATTGTGCTAATTCCAAAGGTTGACGTTCCAGAGAAGGTTTCCCAATTCAGGCCTATAAGTCTATGCAACATTGTTTATAAGGTGATAGCAAAAATGCTGGCAGCAAGACTAAAGGTATTCCTCCCTGACATCATTAGTGAGACACAAAGTGCCTTTGTACCTGGTCGGATCATTACAGATAATGTGATCATTGCATATGAATGTCTCCATACTATGAAAAAGAAGAAGAAGGGGAAGGTTGGGAATTGTGCAGTAAAACTTGATATGCATAAGGCCTACGACAGGGTCGAATGGGTATTCCTAAAGGCTATACTTGGCAGACTGGGTTTTGATGAAAGATGGGTTGATCTTATTATGGCATGTGTGACATCAGTGGAGTATAAAGTGAGATTTAACTCAAATGAGACTGCACCATTTTCTCCCACGACGGGTTTGAGACAAGGGGATCCCATGTCTCACTACCTTTTTCTCTTATGTGCAGAAGGGCTTTCAAATTTAATTGCCTTCGAGGAAGCAGCGGGTAACCTCAAGGGTGTCCAGGTGTGTCGTGACTCATGACTCCCCTACCATATGTCACTTATTTTTTGCTGACGACTCCTTGATCCTCATGAGAGCAGATGATGATAATGCGAGCACATTAAAAAGGATTTTGGATGAGTATTGTTCGGCTTCAGGACAGTTGGTGAGTGCAGTAAAATCATCGATATATTTCAGCCCCAATACAGATGTTGAACGAAAAGTGGAGGTGTGCCAGATATTGGACATTATGGCAGAATCCCTCTCTGGTAAGTACTTGGGTCTCCCTTCCATGATTGGGGTAGACCGTGTTGATTGTTTCAAGCATATTATTGAGAGGATCCAGAAGATGATAAAATGGGTGGAATAAAAGAACGCTATCTTATGGTGGTAAGGAAGCATTGATCAAAGCGGTGGCCCAGGCCATCCCTACGTATGCGATGAGTGTGTTCAAATTCCTGAAGAAAATATGTAAGGGGATCATTGATGCCATTTCACATTACTGGTGGGGTGACGGTGAAAACCAACGAAAGATGCATTGGTTCGCTTGGTGGAAGATGTGCATTCCGAAGGAAAGAGGTGGTATGGGTTTCTGTGATATACACAGTTTTAATTTGGCGCTTGTGTCCAAGCAGTGTTGGAGACTCATTGAGCATCATGACTCGCTATGTGTGAGGGTTTTGCATGCAAAATATTACCCAAATGGTGAATTACTAAACTTCAGTTTGAAGAAAGGTTCTTCCTATGTGTGGCAGAGTATTTGCGCGGGAGCCCAGACCTTCAAGAAAAGAAGCATTTGGAGGGTGGGTAATGGCCTTAAAATAAATATATGGGAGGACCGCTGGGTGCCGAACAACTCCTCCAGGAAAATTGTCAATTCACGCGGGAATAGAGTGCTTACCCGGAATGAACTCATTGATCCAGTATCTGGAGAGTGGGATGAGAATCTTATCAGAGAATTTTTTTGGCCCATTGATGTTGATCGCATATTGCAAATTCCATTTCATCAGGATGATACTGAGGACTATGTGGCATGGCACCTGACGAAGATGGGAATATTCAGTGTACAATCTGCCTATTATAAAAAGTGGGAAGATTCGTGTGGCGGTACTGAACCGAGCTCTCTCTCGAGTGGTTCAGCACCCCACCTGATATGGAAGAAATTGTGGAGTCTTAAGGTGCCAAACAAAGTGAAAATATTCATTTGGCGATCATTACATGATGCTATTCCTTGCTTTCATGTGCTTGCTAATCGATCCGGTGATCAAAGCTTATGGGTTTATACAAGTTTATGGAGAAGCTTCGATTTACAAGAGAGTGAGTGGGAGCTCTATATGAAAGCACAAATGCCCCCTTGGTGGTTTTGATAATTCATGACAACATACATTGTCTCTTGGACTAATAGTTTTACCTAGCTTATTTCAAATGAAGTTCACAGAGAGGATTGGCTAATGTGAGGAGAATTCCCAAGAAGAAGAAGGGAAGGAATAGGATTGGCCATGATTCAAGCTTGACGACTCTACATTTCATATTTTGTGAGAAATAACTTTTGAGTCCATGGGAAAGCCAATACTATTAAAAGGGGATGAGGAATTATGCTGATCTGGTTAATCAAGTGCTTATAGATTAGCCACCAAAAATACTCATCCATTCTCCCACAAAATACTCTGTCCAAAACCTAAAGTTCAAAATCGGTGCCACCAAGTTTTCCCACTCGGCCATACCGATTTTTCCTTGAGACAGAACCTAGCCAAAACCTTAGCAACTCGGTACAACCAATACTGGTTTTGATACGACCGAGAATCAGTGACCAACTCTCTGGTTACCTAATTCCTAAACTCGGAATTCCCGAGTTTGGTGAATCGGTGCCACCGAGATGAGGAACTGCCCTGGTCAGACCAAAATCGGTAGGACCGAGTTGTGTATATCGGTTTCGCCCAAAAGGCCAAAGTTGTCACATTTTGCACTAATCAGTACAACCGAGTTTTCACTTCGGTTTCACCGAGTTGGGCAATAATGTTGTAACGGTTGGATTTTTGGAGATGCCTATATATACCCCTCCACCACCTCTCACTCGCAAGAGAAGCACTCAGAACAGATCTACACTTGCCCCATTCATTTTTCAGAGAGAGAGAGACACCTACTCATGTGTTGAGATCAAGATCATCCACTCCAACCATATGGATCTTGATTTCTAGCCTCCCCAAGTTGCTTTCCATCCAATCAATCTCTTCTACCCATGCCAAACCTGTGAGAGAGTGATTGAGTGTTGAGGAGACTATCTTTTGAAGCACAAGAGCAAGGAGTTCATCATACTACCACATCTATTACCTTTTGGAGGGTGGTGCCTCCTAGATTGGTTAGGTGTGGTTTGGCAGCCTCCTTATTCGTGTTGTGGAGTTGAACCAAGAAGTTTGTACGGGCAAGGAGATCGCCTACTTCGTGAAGATCTACCCATAGTGAGGCTAGTCCTTTGTGGACGGAAGCCGTGATGGAATAGACGAGGTTGCTACTTTGTGGACCCTAATGGGTGGAGCCCTCCGTGGACTCTCGCGACCGCTACCCTTCGTGGGTTGAAGTCTCCATCAGCGTGGATGTACGATAGCACCACCTATCGGAACCACGGGAAAAATCTTCGTGTCATCTATTGCGTTTGATCTTCCTATCTCTACTCTCCTTCATATGCTTGTCTTTACTTTCCGCTGCCATACTTGTTGACTAGCATGTGTAGGGTGCATTAGACGTGTTAGACTTGCTAAATTCTGCCAACCAATTAATTTGGGAAAAGGTTAGGTTTTAATTTTGTCAAGTAGTCTATTCACACACACCCTCTAGACGCCTCTTCTAGTGATCCCACACTATAGCATTTCTAATATTATATGTGGCTGACATATTGTTGATTAGAAATAGTATAGAACTTCTGGAAAGCGTGAAGGGATACTTGAACGGGAGTTTTTCAATGAAACATCTTGGAGAAGCTGCTTACATATTAGGCATCAAGATCTATAGAGATAGATCGAGACATATGATAGGACTTTCATAGAGCACATACCTTGACAAGATTTTGAAGAAGTTCAAAATGGACTAGTCCAAGAAGGGGTTCTTGCCTGTGTTGCAAGGTGTGAAGTTGAATAAGACTCAAAGCCCGCCCACGGCAGAAGAAAGAGAAAGGGTGAAGGTCTTCCCCTATGCCTCGGCCATATGCTCTATTATGTATGTCATGTTGTGTACCAGACCCGATGTATGCCTTGCCATAAGTCTTGTGGGGAGGTACCAAAGTGATCCAGGAGTTGATCATTGAACAGCGGTCAAAAATATCCTTAAGTACTTGAAGAGGACTAAGGAAATGTTTCTCGTTTATGGAGGTGATAAAAATCTTGTCGTAAAGGGTTACGTCGATGCTAGCTTTGACACTGATCCGAATGACTCTAAGTCTCAAATCAGATACATATTTATTCTAAATGGTGGAGCTGTCAGTTGGTGTAGTTCCAAGCAGAGCGTCATGGCGGGATCTACATGTGAAGCGGAATATATAGCTGCTTTAGAAGCAGCACAGGAAGGCATCTGGATGAAGCAGATCATGACCGATTTAGGAGTTGTGCCTAGTGCATCGGATCCGATGACTATCCTTTGTGACAACACTAGAGCTATTGCCATTGCCAAAGTTCCCAGGTTCACAGGAAGACCAAGCATATATAGTGTCGTTTCAACTCCATCCGAGATTTGAGCAAAGAAGGAGATATAGAGATTTGCAAAGTACATACGGATCTTACAAACCCGTTGACTAAACCTCTCTCAAGAGCAAAACATGATCATCACCGGAACTCTATGGGTGTTAGATTCATTACTATGTAAGCTAGATTATTGACTCTACTGCAAGTGGGAGACTGTTAGAAATATGCCCTGGAGACAATAATAAATTGGTTATTATCATATTTCCTTGTTCATGATAAGTGTTTATTATTCATGCTAGAATTGTATTGCCGGAAACTTAAATACATGCATGGATACATAAACAACATTGTGTCCCTAGTGAGCCTCTACTAGACTAGCTCATTGATCAAAGATGGTTAAGGTTTCCTAACCATAGACATGAGTTGTCATTTGATAACAGGATCACATCATTGGGATAATGATGTGATGGACCAGAGATAACCGTAAGCTTAGCATTTGATCGTATCACTTAAGTTTATTGCTACAACTTTCTTCATGTAAAGTATCTATTCCTCATACTACCACATGTATTACCTTTTGGAGGGTGGTGCATCTTAGATTGGTTAGGTGTCACTTGGGAGCCTCCTTCTTCGTGTTGTGGAGTTGAACCAATATGTTTGTACGCGCAAGGAGATCGCCTACTTCGTGAAGATCTACCCATAGTGAGGCTAGTCCTTTGTGGACGGAAGCCGTGATGGAATAGATGAGGTTGCTAATTTGTGGACCCTAACTGGTGGAGCCCTCCGTGGACTCTCGCGACTGCTACCCTCCGTGGGTTGAAGTCTTCATCAGCGTGGACGTACGATAGCACCACCTATCGGAACCACGGGAAAAATCTTCGTATCATCTATCG
This sequence comes from Elymus sibiricus, assembly GCA_039707655.1. Lineage (NCBI taxonomy): Eukaryota > Viridiplantae > Streptophyta > Magnoliopsida > Poales > Poaceae > Elymus > Elymus sibiricus. The sequence goes on from CM077675.1 coordinate 286,263,348, forward strand.
TGTTTGATCTTCCTATCTCCACTCTCTTACATATGCTTGTCTTTACTTTCCGCTGTCATACTTGTTGACTAGCATGTGTAGGGTGCATTAGACGTGTTAGAATTGCTAAAATCTGCCAACCAATTAATTTGGGAAAAGGTTAGGTTTTAATTTGTGTCAAGTAGTCTATTCACCCCCCTCTAGACGCCTCTTCTAGTGATCCCACAATTGGTATCAGAGCTTTGGTCTCCATAGCTTCGGTTTCATCACCATTGGAGGAAGATGGATGTGTCTAGTTTGGGGAGTCTTAGTTGTAGAGTGCCCATTCTCAATTGGGGGTACTATAGTCGATGGAAATATGATATGCTTGAGTTATTCAATGAATTCCATTTGATCAAGTATGTTAAGAACCCCTATGTACCTCCCATTGATCCTTTACATCCCACACACGAAGAGGAAATTGATATGCTTCGTAATCTTAGAACTATTAATCTTATCATTAGAGGATTGCCTAGAATTGTGTTTGATCAAATGAAGAATTTTGAATGTGCTTATACTTTTTGGAATGATTTGGATAAACGATATCCAAATTATTCATTGAGTAATCTTGATGAAATTCTTCATAAATCTATTGCTTTTCACAAAATGATGCCTAGTGATCCTAAGTTTGATGATTATCTATTTGAGCTTAGAGACCTCACGCGTGCTAAAGGAGATGTCATAACTATCAACAACATCATTGTTGAAGCCATTCGCGTTCATAATCTTGAACATTGTCATGATCACAACTCTAACGAATCTCTTGTTTCTTATGACGAGGATTTCCCACTTGATGATGCCAATGTAAAACATGGCTACTATGATGAAGATGAGTTGTTCGACGTCGAGTATGAGAAGACTATGAAGAATCTAAGTCTCATGGCAAACTTCAAGGATTACATATCCGGAGGAAAAGAGTGGATTCTCGACAGTGGATGCACCGATCACATGACCGGGGATAGAGACATGTTTTAAGAGATCACACCAAACCATGGACCGCAAAGGTATGTGACTTTTGGAGACAACTCCAAGGGTAAGGTACTCGGTCTTGGTAAGGTGGCCATATCTCATGATAGGTCCATTCAAAATGTCATGCTTGTTGAATCCCTTGGCTACAATCTTCTTTCCGTATCTAGACTTGCTGATTTCGGTTTTAGTGTGCTATTTACCAAGGTAGATTGCCAAGTGTTTCGTCAACATAATCATAGCATGGTCTTTACCAGTTTCTGTAGAGGTGATCTATACATTGTTGATTTCACTAAGAGATCCAAACCTCGCACTTGTCTTATTGCAAAATCTTCTAAAGGTTGGCTTTGGCATAGAAGACCAGGACATGTTGGTATGCGTAATCTAGACAAGCTCATCAAAGGTGATCATATACTTGGTGTTAAAGATGTTATCTTTGACAAAGATAGACTTTGTAGTGCTTGTCAAGCTGGAAAGCAAGTAGGTGGAAGTCATCCCGTAAAGAATGTTATGACTACTAGGAGACCACTCGAGTTGCTTCATATGGATCTCTTTGGTCCCAATGCTTACAAGAGCCTCGGTGGAAATTCCTTTGGTCTAGTTATAGTTGATGATTTTTCCAGATTTATGTGGGTATTCTTTCTTGATGATAAGTCTAGGGAACAAAAGATCTTCAAGAACTTCGCTCGCAAAGCGCAAAATCAGTTTGAAGTAAAGATCAAGAAAGTTCGGAGCGACAACGGATCAGAGTTCAAGAACACGAATGTGGATTCCTTTATTGATGAAGAAGGGATTTCACATGAGTTCTTGGCTACGTACACGCCTCAACAAAATGGAGTTGTTGAGAGGAAGAACCGGACTCTTATAGAGATGGCTAGAACGATGCTCGACGAATACAAGACGCCAAGACACTTTTGGGCGGAAGCCGTGGAAACAGCTTGTCATGCTACGAACCGGCTCTACCTTCACAAGCTTCTCGGTAAAACGGCATACGAGCTACTCACCGGTAACAAGCCCCAAGTTGGATACTTTCGGGTATTCGGCTCCAAGTGTTACATTCTTGATAAGCATCGTCGTTCTAAATTTGCTCCTAAATCTCATGAAGGTTTCCTACTCGGTTACAGATCAAACTCTCACACTTACCGTGTCTACAACAACTTCACTCGAAAAGTTGAAGAGACGGTAGATGTGAAGTTTGATGAATCTAATGGTTCGCAAGTCGAACAATTGGCAAATGATGTAGGAGATAAGGAACATTCGGAAGCCATCCAAGACTTGTCCATTGGCAAGATTCGTCCCATGGAGGTGAAGGAAAGTACTTCATCGACCCAAGTGGAAGCCCCTACTTCGCATCAAGGCAAACCTCAACACGACATGGAGGCATCCACAAGCGGTACACGGCAAGATAAAGAGGAGGAAGAAGTACATCATGATGATCCACCACAACCACCTTCACCACCACCTCAAGGTAACGACACCTTCAACGACAATGAAGAAGATGATGATGAGGAGGAAGCTCCACCGTCCAACAAGCAAAAGCTACCTCGAGTTCAAGCAAGTGTGAACAAAAATCATCAAAAATCATCTCTTAGAGCAAATCTTCGGTGACATACAAACCAGGAGAATAACTCGCTCTAAAACTCGATTGGCTAATTTTTGTGAGCACTACTCATTTATCTCTAGTATTGAGCCCTTAAAGGTGGAAGAAGCTCTTCAGGACCCGGATTGGGTGAATGCTATGCACGAGGAGCTACACAACTTCGAGAGGAACGAAGTGTGGACACTAGTGGAGAAGCCCAAGGACGAGCAAAACATCATTGGAACCAAGTGGGTGTTTCGGAACAAACCAAATGAAGACGGTCAAGTCGTACGCAACAAGGCACGTCTCGTGGCTCAAGGCTACACCCAAGTCGAAAGTATGGACTACGGTGAGACCTATGCCCCCGTTGCTAGACTTGAAGCTATATGTATACTTCTTGCTTATGCTAATCACCATGATATCACTCTTTATCAAATGGATATTAAAAGTGTATTTTTAAATGGTGAGATTGAGGAAGAGGTCTATGTTAAGCAACCCCTTGGTTTTGTAAACGCTAAGAAACCTAACCATGTTTACAAGCTTCGTAAATCTCTCTATGGTATTAAGCAAGCTCCACGAGCTTGGTACAAATGCTTAACGAAGTTTCTTATCGAAAAAGGTTTTGAAATTGGTAAAATTGACGCAACCTTATTCACTAAGAGAGTTAATGGTGAATTATTTGTGTGCCAAATTTATGTGGATGATATTATCTTTGGATCTACTAACCCACAATTTAGTGAGAAATTTGGAAGGTTGATGTTCGAGAAGTATGAGATGTCCATGATGTGTGAGCTGAAATTTTTCCTTGGTTTGCAAATCAAGCAAACAAGAGAAGGAACTTTCATCTCTCAAACCAAGTATACCAAGGACTTGATTAAGAAGTTCAACATGCAAGAGTGTAAAGGTATGAAAACTCCTATGCCTACTAGTGGACATGTTGACCTCACCAAGGAGGACAAACCGGTTGATCAAAAGGGTTATCGATCAATGATCGGTTCATTGCTATATCTATGTGCCTCCCGTCCCAATATTATGCTTAGTGTGTGCATGTGTGCTAGATATCAAGCCGCTCCTAAAGAGTGTCATCTTAAGGCCGTGAAAAGAATTGTGAGATACTTGATACATACACCAAACTTTGGCATTTGGTATCCCAAGGGATCTTCTTTTAACCTTGTTGGCTATTCCGACTCGGACTATGCCGGAGATAAGGTTGATAGAAAATCCACCTCGGGTACATGTCAATTTCTTGGTAGATCTCTTGTGTCTTGGTCATCCAAGAAACAAAACTTGATGTCTCTATCTACTGCCGAAGCGGAATACATTGCCGCCGGATCATGTTGTGCGCAATTGCTATGGATGACTCAAACTCTTAAGGATTATGGAATCCATGTGAGACATGTTCCATTGTTGTGTGACAATGAGAGTGCTATTAAGATTGCTCATAATCTCGTGCAACATTCTCAAACTAAACATATTCAAGTACGTCATCATTTCATTCGTGATCATGTTGCCAAAGGGGACATTAATCTCAAACATGTTCGCACCAACAAGCAATTGGCCAATATCTTTACTAAGCCACTTGATGAGAAAGTGTTTTGTCACTCGAGGAGTGAGTTGAACATCATTGATGCTTCAAACCTGAGCTAGACTCACTCGGATGCATGCAATGGCATGACCTTACATGACTATTCCATGTTACACTTGATATGACAATATCTTATAACTTGGAAATATATGCTCCCTTGTATCGCATCTAACCTTGCTGTAGGTACTTGGAAGAACTACACTCCACAAGATTGCCATCAACTCCCATCACAAGCAATCTTGTCATGGCCAAGTATCCACAACTCTTCTTTGATGATGGAAGGAAGAAGACAATCCAAACCATATCCTTGACAACCACTTGATACACAAATTTCATTCTTGTCATTTGGATATATCTTGTTCTTCCTTGCATGACTAACCCATGTAGGTGAAAAGAGAACCAAAACGATCAAGGATAGCTCTCAAGTCAAGATGATCTTCATCAACACAACAAGTTCTCCTACATGCTAAGTCATCAACATCACTCAAAGGTACGTGATCATATCCTTGAAGAAGCTTTACTCCAAGTCATGAGATAAAGCAACTCAAGTGATATGAAAACATTAAAATGCTTAATCGAAAAATGGTAAGCCCATTTTGAGCTTAACGTAGAGTATGACCTAGGATCAAGTATTCTTTCTTGGCTCCTTAAGTCAATATACTCTAATATATGTGACCTAGTCACCGACCATCATCTAGATGAAGTATCTTCTTTGGTTCATCTTATAGTTGCATGCTTTATTGGAACCACTCAATTTCCATCTAGTTGAAAATTCCTTGCAAAACTTTCAGAAAAAATTCCTTGCAAATCACTTTGAAAATTCAATGCAAATCATTTTATTCTATTGAGACTTTCGGAAAAATTGCTTTTGACAAACTTTGCTAATTTTCTATTTTGCATTTCGGACCCTCCGATCCAGATAACTCGGTGTTGCCGATCATGCAGATTGGTTGCACAACCACATATCGGTTCCACCGACTCATTTTGCCTCGGAGCCACCGATTTTGCTATCTTCTGTGATCTTCTTCAAAATCAGCAAAATCTCAATTTCTTCAAGGATCCCTATGTCAAAGGGGTATAAAACTTAAAAAAGACTTTTCAGATAATAAAAGGGGAGAAAAAGTACTCAAGCATCCCGTAGTCTAAATTGTTCTCAATGACCCTTACTCTCAAGGATCCCTACTTTCTATGACCCTTACTCTCAAGGATCCCTTACCCTCTAACCCTTTTTGGAAATTAATGCCAAAGGGGGAGAATATCAAAGCTTATGCTTGTATATAGGGGGAGAATATCAAGGGAAAGAATATAAATAGGGGGAGAATATATATAGGGGAGAATATCTAAGCTTATGCTTATCCAAAGGGGGAGAGAACAGACCAAATTTATGTTAGACTTGTCTCACCCTACCTACTCCCAGTATCTACATGCTAAAATTCAGGGGGAGAGGAAGTACCACAAATCCATACTTAGGGGAGAAAGTTCTACATATTCTATTGGGGAGACATATCAATCATCAAATGCTACTTTTCATATGTCTTCCACATCTTGGTATTCTTGAGTTCTATTGCATTTGGATTTGTAGAATACTCTTGTGTTTCATAACATTGTTTTCTCAAGTGTGTTTCTACCACTAGAATGCTCAAGAACTTCAAGGTAAGTATATGCATCATATCTTTGGTCAAGATGATCTCTTGCTTCTTGCACATAATTTTTGCAAGAGTGAAGTCTTGAACATGGATACACCTCATTCACATATATTTGATGCATATAACCAAGATACACATGACTCTTCATATCCCTTCTACTATGTGTGTGTCCATGCATTCTAAAGCAACTATCCCTTAAAAGGATTGCACACATTTAGGGGGAGCTTATCTTAGTCATGTGTCTCTCAAAGTCTTCATTATATTCTTGCATATCTTAATTTGAAGCTTTGATTGTATGTTGTCATCAATTACCAAAAAGGGGGAGATTGAAAGCACAAATGCTCCCTTGGTGGTTTTGATAATTCATGACAACATACATTGTCTCTTGGACTAATAGTTTTACCTAGCTTATTTCAGATGAAGTCCACAGAGAGGATTGGCTAAGGATTGTGAGGAGAATTCCCAAGAAGAATAAGGGAAGGAATAGGATTGGCCATGATTCAAGCTTGAAGACTCTACATTTCATATTTTGTGAGAAATCACTTTTGAGTCCATAGGAAAGCCAATATTATTAAAAGGGGATGAGGAATTATGATGATCTGGTTGCTCAAGTGCTTAGAGATTAGCCACCAAAAATACTCATCCATTCTCCCACAAAATACTCTGTCCAAAACCTAAAGTTCAAAATTAGTGCCACCAAGTTTTCCCACTCGGCCATACCGATTTTTCCTTGAGACAAAACCTAGCCAAAACCCTAGCAACTCGGTACAACCAATACTTGTTTCGGTACAACCGAGAATCAGTGACCAACTCTCTGGTTAGCTAATTCCTAAACTAGGAATTTCCGAGTTTGGTGAATCGGTGTCATCGAGATGAGGAACTGCCCTGGTCAGACCAAAATCGATAGGACCGAGTTGTGTATATCAGTTTCACCGAAAATGGCCAAAGTTGCCACATTTTGCACTAGTTGGTACAACCGACTTTTCACTTCGGTTTCAACGAGTTGGGCAATAATGTTGTAACGGTTAGATTTTTGGAGATGCCTATATATACCCCTCCACCACCTCTCACTCGCAAGAGAAGCACTAAGAACAGATCTACACTTCCCCCATTCATTTTTCCAAGAGAGAGCCACCTACTCATGTGTTGAGATCAAGATCATCCACTCCAACCATATGGATCTTGATTTCTAGCCTCCCCAAGTTGCTTTCCATCCAATCAATCTCTTCTACCCATGCCAAACCTGTGAGAGAGTGATTGAGTGTTGATGAGACTATCTTTTGAAGCACAAGAGCAAGGAGTTCAGCATACTACCACATCTATTACCTTTTGGAGGGTGGTGCCTCCTAGATTGGTTAGGTGTCACTTGGGAGCATCCTTACTCGTGTTGTGGAGTTGAACCAAGAAGTTTGTACGGGCAAGGAGATCGCCTACTTCGTGAAGATCTACCTATAGTGAGGCTAGTCCTTTGTGGACGGAAGTCGTGATGGAATAGATGAGGTTGCTACTTTGTGGACCCTAACGGGTGGAGCCCTCCGTGGACTCTCGCGACCGCTACCCTCCGTGGGTTGAAGTCTCCATCAGCGTGGACATACGATAGCACCACCTATCGGAACCATGGGAAAAATCTTCATGTCATCTATTGCATTTGATCTTCCTATCTCTACTCTCTTACATATGCTTGTCTTTACTTTCCGTTGCCATACTTGTTGACTAGCATGTGTAGGGTGCATTAGAAGTGTTAGAATTGCTAAAATATGCCAACAAAATAATTTGGGAAAAGGTTAGGTTTTAATTTTTGTCAAGTAGTCTATTCACCTCCCTCTAGACGCCTCTTATAGTGATCCCACACTATAGCATTTCTAATATTATATGTGGCTGACATATTGTTGATTAGAAATAGTATAAAACTTCTGGAAAGCGTGAAGGGATACTTGAACGGGAGTTTTTCAATGAAACATCTTGGAGAAGCTGCTTACATATTAGGCATCAAGATCTATAGAGATAGATCGAGACATATGATAGGACTTTCATAGAGCACATACCTTGACAACATTTTGAAGAAGTTCAAAATGGACTAGTCCAAGAAGGGGTTCTTGCATGTGTTGCAAGGTGTGAAGTTGAATAAGACTCAAAGCCCGCCCACAGAAGAAGAAAGAGAAAGTATGAAGGTCTTCCCCTATGCCTCGGCCATAGGCTCTATTATGTATGTCATGCTGTGTACCAGACTCGATGTGTGCCTTGCCATAAGTCTCGTGGGGAGGTACCAAAGTGATCCTGGAGTTGATCATTGGACAGCGGTAAAAAATATCCTTAAGTACTTGAAGAGGACTAAGGAAATGTTTCTCGTTTATGGAGGTGATAACGATTTTGTCGCAAAGGGTTACTTCGATGCTAGCTTTGACACTGATCCGAATGACTCTAAGTCTCAAATCGGATACATATTTATTCTAAATGGTGGAGCTGTCAGTTGGTGTAGTTCCAAGCAGAGCATCATGGCGGGATCTACATGTGAAGCGGAATATATAGCTGCTTCAGAAGCAGGACAGGAAGGCATCTGTATGAAGCAGATCATGACCGATTTAGGAGTTGTGCCTAGTGCATCGGATCCGATGACTATCCTTTGTGACAACACTAGAGCTATTGCCATTGCCAAGGATCCCAGGTTTCACAAGATGACCAAGCATATATAGTGTCGTTTCAACTCCATCCAAGATTTGAGCAAAGAAGGAGATATAGAGATTTGCAAAGTACATACGGATCTTACAAACCCGTTGACTAAACCTCTCTCAAGAGCAAAACATGATCATCACCGGAACTCTATGGGTGTTAGATTCATTACTATGTAAGCTAGATTATTGACTCTAGTGCAAGTGGGAGACTGTTAGAAATATGCCCTGGAGACAATAATAAATTGGTTATTATCATATTTCCTTGTTCATGATAAGTGTTTATTATTCATGCTAGAATTGTATTGCCGGAAACTTAAATACATGTGTGGATACATAAACAACATTGTGTCCCTAGTGAGCCTCTACTAAACTAGCTCATTGATCAAAGATGGTTAAGGTTTCCTAACCATATACATGAGTTGTCATTTGATAACAGGATCACATCATTGGGAGAATGATGTGATGGGCCAGAGCCAACCGTAAGCTTAGCATTTGATCGTGTCACTTAAGTTTATTGCTACAACTTTCTTCATGTAAAGTATCTATTCCTCAGACCATGAGATCGTGTAACTCCCGGATACCTGAGGAATACCTTGTGTGCTATCAAACATCACTTCATAACTTGGTGATCATAAAGGTGTTCTGTAGGTATCTCCGATGGTGTCTCTTGGGTTGGCATGGATCGAGACTGTGATTTGTCACTCCGTATGACGGAGAGATATCTCCGAGCCCTCTCGGTAATACAACATCGTAAAGATCTTGTAAGTAATGTGGCTAACGAGTAAAGAGACTTGCTAGTAACGAGATTGAACTAGGTATGAAGATACCGACGATCGAATCACAGGCAAGTAACATACGCTGGACAAAAGGAATTGCATACGAGATTTACCGAATCCTCTACATTATGCTTTAACCGAGGAAATATCTTCGTACAACATGTAGGAACCAATATGGGCATCCAAGTTCTGCTATTGGTTATTTACTGGAGAAGTGTCTTGGTCATGTCTACATGATTCTCGAACCCGTAGGGTCCGCACGCTTAACGTTCTTGTTGGGGAATGTTGCATGGGAAACAAAAAAATTCCTACGCACACACAAGATCTATCCATGGATATGCATAGCTACGAGAGGGGGAATGTATCTACATACCCTTGTAGATTCCTAAGAGGAAGCATATGTAACGCGGTTGATGTAGTCGTACGTCTTCACGATCCAATCGCGATCCGTCCCGATCTAGCGCCGAACGGACTGCACCTCCGCGTTCAGCACACGTGCGGCTCGATGACGTCTCCACCTCCTCGATCAAGCGAGCGAGGGCGGAGTAGTAGATGGGTTCTCAACTAGCACGATGGCGTGGTGGAGATGGTGGTGGAGCAATCCCGGCAGGGCTACGCCGAGCGCTACCGAAACCGCGAACGGAGGAGAAAACGATCTACGGAGAGAGAGGGGCGCCAAGGGCCTGGTGTGTCCTCTTGGGGCGCCCCTCCCCTCTATATATAGGTGGAGGGGCGTGGAGATCAGCCCTCCAAGCCCTAGGGCGCAGACAAGGGGGAGGAGTTGGACTCCTAGTCCAATTCCCTCCCTTTCCATACACAGGTGGACTTTCCACCTCTCCCAGGCCACATGGGCCTTGAGGGACTTGTGCGCCTGGCCCAATAAGGCCAGGGAGCCTCCCCTCAGCCCATGCAAACCCTTGGGACGTGGTGGAACCCTTGGTAGACTTCCGGACTCCTTCGGAAGTTTTTGGAACCTTCTAGAAGCTTCCCGGTACAATACCGGAAAAACCGGAAACTTTTCTGGTAGCCAAAATATGACTTCCCATATGTACTTACCTCCGAACCATTCCGGAGCTCCTCGTGACTTCCAGGATCTCATCCGGGACTCCGAACAACATTCGGTCACCAACATACATAACCCAATAATACTATATCGTCACCGAACGTTAAGTGTGCGGACCCTACGGGTTCAAGAATCATGTGGACATGACCGAGACACCTCTCCGGTCAATAACCAATAGCGGGACCTGGATGCCCATATTGGTTCCCACATATTCCAAAGAAGATCTTTATCGGTTGAACCACGATGCCAAGGATTCAATCAATCCCGTATACAGTTCCCTTTGTCCATCGGTATGTTACTTGCCCGAGATTCGATCGTAGGTATCTCCATACCTAGTTCAATCTCGTCACCGACAAGTCTCTTTACTCGTTCCGTAATACAAGATCCCATGACTAACTCCTTAGTCACATTGCTTGCAAGCTTCTTGTGATGTTGTATTACCGAGTGGGCCCAGAGATACCTCTCCGTCATACGGAGTGACAAATCCCAGTCTCGATCCACGCCAACCCAACAGACACCCTCGGAGATACCTGTAGAGCACCTTTATAGTCACCCAATTACGTTGTGACATTTGATACACACAAGGCATTCCTCCGGTGTCAGGGAGTTGCATGATCTCAAGGTCATAGGAACAGATACTTGACATGGATAAAGCAGTAGCAATAAATTAACACGATCAAATGCTATGCTTACGGTTGGGTCTTGTCCATCACATCATTCTCCTAATGATGTGATCGCATTATCAAATGACAACTCATGTCTATGGTCAATAAACTTTGACCATCTTTGATCAACGAGCTAGTCTAGTAGAGGCTCACTAGGGACATAGTGTTGTCTATGTATCCACACATGTATCTGAGTTTCCGATCAATACAATTATAGCATGGATAATAAACGATTATCATGAACAAGGAAATATGATAATTACCAATTTATTATTGCCTCTACGGCATATTTCCAATAGTCTCCCACTTGCACTAGAGTCAATAATCTAGTTCACATCACCATGTGATTAACACCCAATGAGTTCTGGGGTTTGATCATGTTTTGCTTGTGAGAGAGGTTTTAGTCAACGGGTCTGCAACATTCAGATCTGTGTATACTTTGCAAATCTCTATGTCATATTGTAGATGTTGCTACTACGCCCCACTTGGAGCTATTAAAATGCCTGCTCCACTATACGTATCCGGTTTGCTACTCAGAGTCATCCGGATCGGTGTCAAAGCTTGCATCGACGTAACCCTTTACGATGAACTCTTTATCACCTCCATAATCAAGAAATATTTCCTTAGTCTTCCAGTTAGTAAGGATAATTTTGACCGTTGTCCAGTGATCCACTCCTAGATCACTCTTGTATCCCCTTGCCAGACACGCGGTAAGGCACACATCAGGTGCGGTACACAACATGGCATACCGTATAGAGCCTATGGCTAAGGCATAGGGGATGACCTTCGTCCTTTCTCTTTTTTTGCCGTGGTTGAGCTTTGAGTCTTACTCAACTTCACACCTTACAAATCAGGCAAGAACTCCTTCTTTGACCGGTCCATTTTGAACTCTTTCAAAATCTTGTCAAGGTATGTACTCATTGAAAGTATTATCAGGCGTCTTGATCTATCTCTATAGATCTTGATGCCCAATATTTAAATAGCTTTATCCAGGTCTTCCTTTGAAAAACTCCTTTCAAACAACCCTTTATGCCTTCCAGAAATTCTACATTATTTTCGATCAACAATATGTCATCCACATATACTTATCAGAAATTCTCTAGTGCTCCCACTCACTTTCTTGTAAATACAAGTTTTTTATAAACTTTGTATAAACCCAAAAGCTTTGATTACCTCATCAAAGCGTATATTCCAACTCCGAGATGCTTGCTCCAGTCCATAGAAGGATCACTGAAGCTTGCATACCTTTTAGCATCCTTAGGACCAACAAAACCTTCTGGTTGTATCACATACAACCTTTCCTCACGGAAACCGTTAAGGAAACTCTGTTTTGACATTCATCTACCAGATTTCATAATCGAAAAATGCAGCAGCTGCTAACATAATTCCAATAGACTTTAGCATTGCTACGGGTGAGAAAGTCTCATCGTAGTCAACTCCTTGAATTTGTCGGAAACCTCTTTGCGACAAGTCGAGCTTTATAAATGGTGATATTTACCATCAGCGTCTGTCTTCTTCTTAAAGATCCATTTGTACTTAACGACCTGCCGTTGAAAGGATCGATATGGTTGACTAGAGGGGGGGTGAATAGGCAACTACCAATTTTTAACTTTTCTTTAGCAGATTAGGCTTAGCAACAAATAGGTTGGCTAGATGTGCAGCTAGGTGAGCAACCTATATGATGCTAAACACAAGTAACAACTCAAGCAAGCAAGATAAACAATGTAAGTAGCTTGCATGAAGTAAAGGTGAGAAATAACCACAAGAGGAACCGATGGAGACGAGGATGTGTTACTCAAGTTCCTTCCCAGTAAAGGGAAGTACGTCTACGTTGGAGCGGTGTGGAGGCACAATGCTCCCCAAGAAGCCACTAGGGCCACCGTATTCTCCTCACGCCCTCACACAATGCGAGGTGCCGTGATTCCACTAGTGGTGCACTTGGAGGTGGCAGCCGGACCTTTACAAACAAGGTTGGGGCAATCTCCACAACTGAATTGGAGGCTCCCAACGACACCACGAAGCTTCACCACAATGGACTATGGCTTCGAGGTGACCTCTTCCGTCTAGGGTGCTCAAACACCCAAGAGTAACAAGATCCGCAAGGGATTAGTGGGGGGGAATCAAATTTCTCTTGGTGGAAGTGTAGATCGGGGCCCTCTCGACCAAACCCTAGAGTATCAACAAGTTTTGTTGGCTAGGGAGAGAGATCGGGCAAAAATGAGCTTTGGGCAACAATGGAGCTTTGGGAAGGATAAGAGGTTGGGCTTCTTGGGGAAGAAGACCCCTTATATAGTGGGTGGGGGAATCTGCCCGTTACCTCTGTACCAGCCACGGGCAAGCGGTAGTACCGCTGGTTGGGGCGGTACTACCGCCCATCTGCGAACAAGAGCACCAGTAGAAGGGGCGGCGGTAGTACCGCTTGGTACTACCGCCCCTACTACCGCTGCGGCTGGGTGCTGGCGCGGGGCACCAGACACTCCCAGATATGTGTCTAATGCCTCGCGAGAGGTGCCCAGCCCTCCCCTCTTTCCCTCAGCGGTACTACCGCTGGCTGGGGCGGAAGTACCGGCTGCGCGCGGTACTACTGCTTCCCAGAATGGTACTACCGCTGAGAGAAAGAAACAGAGAGCAGGGCAAGGACAGAGACTCCATGTTGCCGGGAAACAAATGGGGGGTGTGAGTGTGTACGTGATGATTCTTGCCAACCTTTCCCACTGCGGACCCCCTCTTGATAGTACGGATTTTCCTACGACTTAAGTCCACCGACACTAAATCATCGAAAAGACACCGTCTTGTTTTTAGCTTCCTGAGGGGTAAGATAATCGTCTCGTGCCACCTGATATTCTCTGAAAGCTTAATGCACACGATTAGTCCGCAAATGTGTTGTCATCAATCACCAAAACCATTAGGGCATAAATATGCCCTTACAATCTCCCCCTTTTTGGTGGATTGATGACAACACATGATTTGCACAGAGAATAATATATAAGAGCAGAAGCAAACCCCAAGGTCTTAGAAAATATAGACGGGCTCCCCCTAGATGTGTGCACTATTCTTAGATATGCTTTTGGAATGCAAAGTGCACAAACATAGGATCAACACTCCCCCTATATTTTATAGACAGACGACTACTTGCAATAAGAGATATACGAGAGAGATATGATTGCAAGACAAAGATATGTGAGTAAGGTAAAAGGCAAAGATAGGGAAGACTCACATAATATTTAAGACATAACGAGATAATAGCAGGTAGCATATGTCTTACACCATACGACGAAGTGACTGAAGTCTCACAACCATAAGCAAAGCAAAGCAACTAGAAATAGTTCACGAGCAATGACATAAAAGAAGGCAACTCAGAAAGCAAACGCATGCTCGTGACTTGGCAAATCCCTACACTCTCTCCCCCTTTGGCAGCGAGACACCAAAAGGGCAGGGAGGACTAAGACACACAGGTGGCAGAACACAAGGACCCATCATCAGTACTCTCCAGACTCTGGAGTGTGGGAAACGGTGCCGGGCGGAGCTGGAGCAGAAGAGCCAGGCAGATCATCCTCAGAGTCCCCCTTGCATTTCCGTGAGATCTAGACCTCCTCATCAGTAATATACTCCTCAGAACCACTGCGAATCTCCAACCCAACGTGTCTGCCAAGAGCCTTGTGACGCCGTCTAGCTTCCTTCTCAGCAACATGAGCCTTGTACTGACCCTTAGCCTGTAAACAGAACAACTTCTTCATCTTCTCCTTGAGCTTCTTAGCCCAAGATGGTTCATCCAGAGAAGGTGCAGAACGAGGAGCCGCACCTCCCTGGACCACAAAGTCCTCATCATCCTCGTCATCCTCATCTTCATCCTCAACATCATCATCAGCCAAAACAGCCTCGGGAGCAACATAGTTTGCCCATTTGTCCTTCTGACGGAGCTGCACAACCTTATGAGAAACCACCTCACCATGCTCAAAGATGATGCCTGGATGGGTCTTAGCCCACGTGCTCTCAAGAAGAAGCATCGAGTATGGGCCATAAATAGGAACCTTACGATCAAAGACAGCAGAGTGGAGTTCAGACCACATGATGTGAGAAGTATCCAGAGCAGGCACCTCAGCAGCGTCCTTCATATGCTGACAAAAGAGCAACAGATCCACCAGGTAGGAGTGCACCATGTCCAAGTTGCCAACACGAGGAAACAAGGTGTTTCGGAATATGCGGTGCATAATATCAAGGAACGCTGCAGAACATAAGTAGCTTTGCCAGTAGTGGAGTATACCTTCTCAGTGGAGTAGGGACAAAGATTGCGCTTGTGAGTTGCTGTAGATTCCTTGTGTGGGCGGAAACCGACAGGGTCATCGAGCCCCCTGTCCTCAACGTGAAGAAGGTCCATGAACTCCTTCCATGTAGCAGACAACTTCCTCCCATTAGTTATCCAAGTCAAAGTCCTGTCATCATCAGTCCCAAAGTGAACGGTAGCATAAAACACGGCAATCATCTCAGCATCAAAGTCCTTGTTGAATTCCATGAGATGGGTGATCTGAAGCTTCTGACAGAGCTCAATAGCCTGGCCAAAGTATTTGGCATTCTTTTCCAAGCACTCCATATCAATCGACTTGACATTTGGCACAAAGATGTTTTCCTTCCCCGGAAGCACGTCATTGTAAATACACAACTGCTGCTTGGTCCAGAAGGGACGATTGCGAACAACATTCTCTTGAGGAGTGACATATGGATCGCGACGGCGAATGGCCCAGTAATCTTTGATAGGGATCTTGTCCAGGGATGGCTGCGGCCTCTTGGAGGCAGTCTTCTTGGTCTGCTGCCTGGGAGGGTTGGCTAAGCTGTCTTCTTCTGATGTGCGCGGTCGCTTGGATCCGGTCTCATGGCTCGGGTTCCTCCTACTACCACCTAGAAACCAAACGAGAACACCAAACAAGAGAAGAAGAGTGTAAACCAGTTTGCATAAGCCAGAAAAAAAATAAAGCAATTTTGAAGATTTTAACAGAAAAACATGGGCAGTTGGCATCACCAGCGGTAGTACCGCTATCACCAGCGGTAGTACCGCTTGGTACTACCACTTAGTACTACCGCTACAAGGGGCGGTAGTACCGCGCGGGCGAAAACTGCAGGCGAACCTACAGCCGCCGGTGAGATCCGGTACTACCGGGGATGTCAAATGCACATATTTGACTGCTAAACATTGAGAAATACTTCCTAGCAATCTTTTATAAGAGAATCACGCCCGGATTTGACCAAAAATAGATGGAAACACCACGCATTGTCCAAGACCTAGATTCAAAAAGAGGAGAACCTAGGGAGAGAAAAACGGGACAATACCGGCGTCCATGGCGAGAGGGAGGGTTGGAGATCGACTCCTCCGGACGGTTTTGCGAAAACTTGGCCGGAATCGGAGGACTGGCGACGGCCTCTGCGGCCTTGGAGGCGCCCTAGAGAGAGAGAGCCACGAGAGAGAGGGGTGAATGGGTATGGGGAAGTTGCCACTTCCCCTGCCCCGCACCATATCCCTTCGTGGAACCTCACGGGCGGTAGTACCACTGGCCCCAGCGGTAGTACCACTTAGTACTACCGCCCAAGACAGCGGTAGTACCACTCAGGGTGACATTAGGACAGAGAAATACCAGCGAACCAAAGACATCAAATCTTTGAGGAACAAATAGAAAAACATTTTGATAACGACGATCTTAATCAAAATAAGCAGGTTGGAGAGATCTTGAAACCACAAAAACGTGCTTCTCAAAAAGCAAATGCCTCGCTAGGAGGGGCGGTGGCCGAGGCCACCTATGTTTGAGTCAATTGGTATGGCACCGTGAAGATTTGAACCTTGGGCCCATGACCAAAACTCATCTTTGAAGCACAAAAACCATCAAGAATGGAGAATGTGAAAGACTTTGATTAGTTTATGCATAATAGGAGGAGGGATAGTTCATTGAGAGAACTAGACTCCCCCTAAGTCCATGCCTATATCTAAACAAGACATAATGATGAGTGTGGTGGGGTGTGCACTAAGTCAAGCCACATTGCTCGAATCAATGATATTTAGCTCATGCCTTAACTCGCGAAATCTTGCTTCATCCAATGGCTTCGTGAAAATATCTGCAAGCTGTTCCTTGGTATAGAGATGAATAAGATCGATTTCTCCACGCTTGATGTGATCCCGGATGAAGTGATGACGAATCTCAATATGCTTCGTCTTGCAGTGTTGAACCGGGTTGTTGGAGATCTTGATCGTGCTTTCATTGTCGCAGTAAATAGGCACTTTGTCACAGTTGACACCATAATCCTTTAAGGTTTGCCTCATCCAAAGAATCTGAGCACAGCAGCTTGCGGCGGCCACATACTCAGCCTCGGTGGATGAGAGAGAAACACAGTTATGTTTCTTTGAAGACCAACTTACCAAAGAGTGACCAAGAAATTGGCAGCCTCCGGAAGTGGACTTCCTTTCCACACGGTCTCCCGCCCAATCCGAGTCAGTATATCCAATGATATCAAATGAAGCACCTTTGGGGTACCATAAGCCAAAGTTTGGGGTATGAGCCAAATATCGAAAGATTCGCTTGACAGCCACATAGTGACTCTCCTTAGGTGCAGCTTGAAATCTTGCACAAATTCCCACACTCAACATAATATCCGGTCTAGATGCACAAAGGTAAAGCAGAGATCCAATCATGGAGCGATATACCTTTTGATCCATAGCTTTACCATTGGGATCACTGTCAAGTTGGCATTTGAGCGGCATTGGAGTATTGGACTTGGGAGGATTGAGCTCATCCAACTTGAACCTCTTGAGCATGTCTTGAGTGTATTTTGCTTGGTTGATGAAGGTTCCTTGGCTTCGTTGCTTGACTTCGAATCCAAGGAAGAACTTCAACTCTCCCAACATAGACATCTCAAACTCTTTGGTCATTAGTGCAGCGAACCCATCATTAAAAGCTTTGTTAGAAGAACCAAAGATAATATCATCTACATATAGTTGGCATACGAACAAGTTCCCGTTGACCCTCTTAGTAAAAAGAGTGGGATCGATTTTCTCAATTTCAAACCCATGATCTTGCAACATCTTGGTAAGGTGCTCATAACACGCACGTGGGGCTTGTTTAAGGCCATAGAGTGCCTTATCGAGAACATATACATGATTGGGGAACTTGGGATCTTCAAACCCCGGGGGTTGCTTGACATATACCAACTCCTTAAGTGGACCATTAAGAAAAGCACTCTTCACATCCATTTGATATATTTTGAAATCATGATGAGAGGCATAAGCAAGCAACATGCGAATAGATTCAAGGCGAGCAACAGGGGCAAAGGTTTCACCGTAGTCGATGCCCTCGACTTGGGAGTAGCCTTGAGCCACCAGTCTTGCCTTGTTGCGAATAATAATACCATGTGCATCTTGCTTGTTCTTAAAGATCCATTTGGTTCCAATGACATTGTGCTTCTCCTTTGGTCTTGGCACCAATCGCCACACTTTGTTGTGCTCGAAGTTGTTGATTTCTTCATGCATGGCTTCAAGCCATTCCTCGTCTTCGAGCGCATCTTGTACCTTGAGGGGTTCAAATCAAGAAACAAACGCATGATGTGCACAAAAGTTTGTTAATTGACGATGTGTAGTTACCCCTCTCTTCAAACTGCCATAAACATTCTTTAATAGGTGTTGCTTGACTCTTAGTTTGGAAACGATCTTGGCAGTCGTCTTTCAAGAATTTCCTCCATGGAAAGTTGAGGCTTGGTAACTTGATGAACTTCGGTACTAGCACCGACTTGCTCTTAATCTTGAGCATGGTCTTGATCTTTAGCTTGGCCTTCATCTTGAGCTTGATCTTGGTCTTGAGCTTCATCTTGAGAATGAGCTTGCACGGGGGTGTGAGCAAGATCTTGAGCATTATGTGATGTAGAATCATCACCATTTAGTTGATCTTGCCCTTGATCTTGATCACGGGGTTGAGGGCCTTCACTTTGTTCTTCGGAAGCGTGTGGGTCGTGCGTCGGTGATGGTTCCACTTGAGTGGAACATTGTCCTTCTCCTTCAACCACAAGGGGTTCCTCAACGGGTAGGAAGTATCCCACACCCATTCTTCTTATGGCTTGGGGAGGAATTTCATCACCTACATCACAAAGACCACTTTGCTCCACTTGGGAGCCATTATTTTCATCAAACTCTACGTTACTCGTCTCCTCAATGAGTCCCGTGGACTTGTTGAGGACACGGTAAGCATGAGAGTTTGCAGCATAACCAACAAATATGCCCTCATGAGCTCTAGATTCAAATTTTGACAAACGTACACCTTTCTTGAGAATGAAACACATACAACCGAACACCCGGAAGTACTTGAGGTTAGGCTTGTTCTAGGTAAGAATCTCATAAGGAGTCTTGTTCAAGCCTTTCTGGAGATAGAGCCGATTTGATGCATGACACGCGGTGTTGATGGCTTCGGCCCAAAAGTTGTATGGAGATTTAAACTCTGCCATCATGGTTCTGGCCGCATCCATCAATGTCCGGTTCTTCCTCTCCGCAACACCATTTTGTTGAGGGGTGTAAGGTGTGGAATATTGGTGCTTTATCCCCTCATCACTGAGAAACTCATCCAAGGTGTAGTTCTTGAACTCAGTGCCATTGTCACTTCTAATCATCAAGATCTTTGCTTCATGTTGACATTGGACTTCATTTGCAAAGTTGATGACGGTCTGTTGGGTCTCACTCTTCCTCTTGAAGAAATATACCCATGTGTATCTTGAGTAATCATCCACAATCACCAAGCAATACTTTCTTCCTCCAAGACTGTCAAAAGATGGAGGACCGAAGAGATCCATGTGAAGGAGCTCTAGGGTCCTCTTTGAGTAGATTGTAGTAGTAGGACGATGAGCCTTTTCATGTAGCTTTCCTTCAATACAAGCACTGCAAGCACGATCTTTAGCAAAACTCACATTTGTTAGTCCAAGAATGTAATCCCCTTTGAGGAGACTTTGCAAAGATCTCATATTGACATGGGCTAGTCGGCGATGCCAAAGCCATCACACATCAACTTTAGCCATTAGACATGTCGCGGTCTTAGTGGGTCGCTCCGAGAAGTTAATCACATAGAGACCGTTTTCAACATGCCCAACAAAGGCTACTTTAAGAGTCTTGCTCCACAAAAGGGTCACGGTATCAATGCCAAAGAAGGTACTAAAACCCATAAGTGCAAGTTGACGAACGGAAAGTAAATTGTATGCAAGGGTCTCAACAAGCATGACTTTCTCAATGGTTAAGGTTGGAGAGATAACCACCTTGCCAAGACCCAATACCTTTGAAATTGTGTCATCGCCAAAAGAGACTTGAGTGGCCACGGATGTATCGGGTTGAACGTCCACCACCAAGTCCTTGCTTCTGGTCATATGATTTGTTGCTCCACTATCGAGCAACCATGAGACTCCCCCGGAAGCAAACTCCTGCAATAGATCAATGCTTGGATTTAGGTACCCATTCTTTAATGGGTCCTTTCATGTTAGTGACAAGGGTCTTAGGAATCCAAATAGACCACTCAATGTACTCATAAGAAGAACCAACATATTTGGCATAAACATGCCCATCACTAGCACGACACAAAACATAAGAGGGGTTAAAGTCGCCGGCTTTGTTGAGGGGAGTGGTCTTGTCCTTTTTAGCACTACCACTCACAACCTTGTCCTTCTTCTTCTCATGAGTCATGTCCCCCGCTTTGACAAATGTTTCCTTGAGTGAAGGAACCTGCATGGCCTTTACCTTCTTCTTCCTTTTGGACTTGGGTGCAAACCCAACTCCTTCCTTTGCAACCACTTCCTTTTGATTGCTCAAAAGGTCATTGAGATTCTTCTCACCTTGGATACATGTCACAAGGCCTTTCTCAAGGTGCTCTTTCAGCTTAGCATTTTCCTCCACAAGATGTGCATGCTCACAACACGGGTTAGTAGCAGAGGCATTATCAATTAAAACAAAAGGAGGACACGTGGCAATTTCCTTAGTGAGTTTTACTTGGAGTTGATCATGTGACTCCTTAAGAGAAGCATGAACGCTCTTCAATGCCTTGTGAGCATTGTCGAGTGAGTCAAACTCATCCTTGAGTCGAGAATGGCCAACCCCAAGTGCAACCTTTTCAGATTTGAGCACACGGTTAAGAACGATAGCATGGTCATAATCTTTACGTAATTTAGCAAGGTCATCATTTTGTGACTCCTTAAGAGTCAATTGAAGACCTCACTCTTCCTCTAGAGCAATAGAAAGATCTGCTATCTCGTCGGCATAATCACGACTATGCCCTCTCAACTCCTCAAGATATTCTTCTTGAGACTCAATCGTGTCATTGGCCTCACGAAGTTGTTCCAAGAGTGCAACGAAGTGCTTCTTGGATTCTCCCTTGAGTTTGCACAAGAACTTGTCAAACTCATTCTCGCCCTCTTTCGCCTCCTCATTTTCATCCACACAATCTAACAAAGACAGAGTGGAAGAAATAGGAGTCTTAATGTTTGAGGTTTTGGCGTTGGAGGTTACCTTGGTGATACCTTTGGCCATGAGACACCTAGCAATGTGGTTCTCGTTGGGAGCGTCGAAGAGTGACACCTTTGTTGGGGTAATCGATGCAATAGCCACAGATGCCATTGCCATTCCTTCACCACTTGTGTCTTCGTCATCCACATCATCATCGGAGACATACTCTTCTTGAGCCACCAACACTTTGTGAGGAGCCTTCTTGGTGAAGTTGGACTTGTTGGGAAAAGACTTGGCCTTATCTTTGCGGATGAGCTTGCCACCATTGTCTTCCCTCTTCTCATAAGGACAATCCACCACGAAGTGACTCACATTACCACAGTTGTAGCAGGTCCTCACACGTTGCTTGCCCTTTGACCCGCTTGAGTTGTTCTTGGAGAAATTGGGCCTTGCGTTTCTCTTATTGCCCCAGAATTGCCTAGACGCTAGAGCCATATGCTCATGGTAAGCATATTTGGTGTCCTCGGGGCAACCCTCCTCTTCTTCTTCTTCTTCTTCCTCTTGAATGACCTTGGCCTCCAAAGCAAGGTTGGGAGATGATTTCTTTGACCGTTGCACACGAACAAGAGCATTGTCTGCGGTCGTGTTCAAGATGTTCATTGCAATAAATTCATCCAACACATCGCTAGAGGACAAGTTGTGAAAATCCGGTCTTTGGCGGATGACGGCAGACATGGCCTTGTTGAAGGGCATGATGGCCTTTAGAAACTTACGCTTAACCCAGGTGTCATCCACATCCTTGCTGCCATGATCTCGGAGGGCAACGGCAAGAGTAGTTACCCTCCTATAGAGCTCACGTGGTTCCTCATCTTCTATCATTACAAACTCATATGACTGATCAAGCACAACCTCATAGTTCGACCGTTGAATGCTTGAGCTGCCCTTGTACATGGAGACAATGTGTTCCCAACACTCTTTAGCAACAGTGAAGGGTCGCAGGTGATCTAGGTCTTCGGTAGGAACTGCAGCTTGGAGTATGAACAAAGCGGAGGAATTTAGCTGTTTATCAGTCTCTTCTCTTGGGGTGAGGTTGCGTGGATCACGAGGATAGTGTCCTTCTTCAATGACTCTCATGAGTTGAATGAGCTGTGATCCAAATGAGACTTGATACGAAAAACCCAATTAGCAAAATCATTCTTAACAAGTTTAGGAGGAGGACCGAGATTAACTATATGAGGTGGGTGCACCGGTCCTCCATAGACCAAGGGAGGGGGAACTGAGGCAAAGGTCCCCGACCCATTAATTCCTTGAGAACGAGTGTCCTTATCAGCACTAGCCCCCTCCTTGCTGGAGTTGACATCCGATGTCGAGTTAGTGGGATTAGCCACTTGCACCGCATCGGTGGAAAGTTTAAGAGTATCAAGGAATTCTTTAAACATGGATTTGACCTCGGTCGTCATGGAGGATTTAAGCGAGGACATGGCCTCATTTAAATCCTCATGAGAGACCGTGTTCACACCCATGGCCTCGGGGAGTTCAACCGGACGGTCCCCGTCATCAACCATACTCTTTGGGTGGTGACACCCTTAATAAAGAGACGAGGCTCTGATACCAATTGAAAGGATCGATATGGTTGACTAGAGGGGGGGGGGGTGAATAGGCAACTAACAGTTTTTAACTTTTCTTTAGCAGATTAGGCTTAGCAACAAATAGGTTGGCTAGATGTGCAGCTAGGTGAGCAACCTATGTGATGCTAAACACAAGTAACAACTCAAGCAAGCAAGATAAACAATGTAAGTAGCTTGCGTGAAGTAAAGGTGAGAAATAAACACAAGAGGAACCAATGGAGACGAGGATGTGTTACCGAAGTTCCTTCTCGGTAAAGGGAAGTACGTCTCCGTTGGAGCGGTGTGAAGGCACAATGCTCCCCAAGAAGCCACTAGGGCCACCGTATTCTCCTCACGCCCTCACACAATGCGAGGTGCCGTGATTCCACTAGTGGTGCACTTGGAGGCGGCAGCCGGACCTTTACAAACAAGGTTGGGGCAATCTCCACAACTGAATTGGAGGCTCCCAACGACACCACGAAGCTTCACCACAATGGACTATGGCTTCGAGGTGACCTCTTCCGTCTAGGGTGCTCAAACACCCAAGAGAAACAAGATCCGCAAGGGATTAGTGGGGGGAATCAAATTTCTCTTGGTGGAAGTGTAGATCTGGGCCCTCTCAACCAAACCCTAGAGTATCAACAAGTTTTGTTGGCTAGGGAGAGAGATCGGGCAAAAATGAGCTTTGGGCAACAATGGAGCTTTGGGAAGGATAAGAGGTTGG
The DNA here is from genome assembly GCA_039707655.1 of Elymus sibiricus. NCBI lineage: Eukaryota > Viridiplantae > Streptophyta > Magnoliopsida > Poales > Poaceae > Elymus > Elymus sibiricus. The sequence goes on from CM077675.1 coordinate 286,287,099, forward strand.
GTTTCTTGGGGAAGAAGACCCCTTATATAGTGGGTGGGGGAATCTGCCCATTACCTCTGTACCAGCCACGGGCAAGCGGTAGTACCGCTGGTTGGGGCGGTACTACCGCCCATCTGTGAACAAGAGCACCAGTAGAAGGGGCGGCGGTAGTACCGCTTGGTACTACCGCCCCTACTACCGCTGCAGCTGGGTGCTGGCGCGGGGCACCAGACACTCCCAGATATGTGTCTGATTCCTCGCGAGAGGTGCCCAGCCCTCCCCTCTTTCCCTCAGCGGTACTACCGCCGGCTGGGGCGGAAGTACCGGCTGCGCGCGGTACTACCGCTTCCCAGAACGGTACTACCGCTGAGAGAAAGAAAGAGAGAGCAGGGCAAGGACAGAGACTCCATGTTGCCGGGAAACGAATGGGGGTGCGCGTGTGTACGTGATGATTCCTCCCAACCTTTCCCACTGCGGACCCCCTCTTGATATTATGGATTTTCCTACGACTTAAGTCCACCGACACTAAATCGTCGAAAAGACACCGTCTTGTTTTTAGCTTCCCGAGGGGTAAGATAATCGTCTCGTGCCACCTGATATTCTCTGAAAGCTTAATGCACATGATTAGCCCGCAAATGTATTGTCATCAATCACCAAAACCAATAAATATGCCCTTACAGCCGTTCATCGGGCAAGTCTACCAAAGTCCATACTTGGTTTTCATACATGGATCCTATCTTGGATTTCATGGCTCCTAGACATTTGTTGGAATCCGGGCCCACCATTGCTTATTCATAGCTCGTAGGTTCACTGTTGTCTGACAACATGACCTCCAAGACAGGATCACCGTATCGCTCGGGGCAGTACGTGCGCTTGTCGACCTACGAGGTTCGGTAGTAACTTGATCCGAAGTTTCATGATCATAATCATTAGCTTCCTCTTCAATTGGTTTACACATCATAGGAACACCTTTCTGTGCTGCGCTACTTTTCCAATTCAAGTGAAGGTTCGACAACCTTATCAAGTTCTACCTTCCTCCCACTCACTTCTTTCGATAGAACATCCTTCTCTGGAGAGGATCCATTCTTGGCAACAAAGACCTTGCCTTCGGATGTGTGATAGAAGGTATACCCAATTGTTGCTTTAGGGTATCTTATGTAGATACACTTTTCCGCTTTGGGTTCGAGCTTATCAGACATAAGTGTCGCATTCCCAAACTCTAAGAAACGACAGCTTAGGTTTCTGCCAAACCATAATTCATACGGTGTCATCTCAACGGATTTAGATGGTGCCCTATTAAAGTGAATGTAGTTGTCTCTAATGCATAACCTGATATGCTCTGGAGTCTGATCTTTCGATGAGAGTGGGATAACTACGATTTTTGTGGGACTCGACCCTCACGATCTGGCTACCAACCATACAGGGAGAACCGTACACGACTGATATCCACGGCAATTGCTGAACCAACTCCACGGTGTTATCGACCGAGCCAACGGCGCGATCGACCTATCCACGAAGGATTTTTCCTACAAGCAAATCGAAGAACATGCAAGAAAATAATAGCCAAGCAATCTGAAATTGTGAATATGCTAGATGAATAAATCTCACAATATGGGGTTTCGATAGGATGTCTTGACGGTCGCACTAGTCGCTACGAGCGAAGACAAATAAAAGTAGCAATAGCTAAACTTCTCTAAACAAAATCCGAGTGTAACCCTATAATCCCTAGCTATTTATTAGACACGGCTGCGATCTTTGACTGTTGGTGCGGCGGTTATCCTAAGCCTGTAAGGAGACGTACACGGCAGGTTGGCCTAACTGATTTGGTGACCCAACTTTGTACGACGCACCAAAAGACCCGGAGACCCATGTACGTGCAAAGTCCAAAGCCCCTGGTCGTGCACTTGGACGTTCTGGGCCATGTTGCATGCATCATAGATGGATTGGCGCAAGGTGCATGCAGCGAGTAGTATTTCTTCTTGTGAATTGAACGTACATGCATCTCCATTTTGCCCTCTTCTTGTGAATTGAACGTACATGCATCTCCATCTTGCCCTTTCTTGTTGACTCTTTGACCTCTTCCATTCCTGAGTATAAATAAAATGAATAATGAGCATAGTATCATATTCTTGTCAATAAAATCACGCGTATAAATAAACGAAAATACCTGATTTTTAATTTGTCGTGTAATATATGTAGATGTTTTTACGATAGTTATGTGCGCATCATCCTCCCTTTCTTGAAAACAAAGCCGTCCTCGGCTTTCATTTATCTGGAACACATCATAGAGCAAAGCAAAAATCGATGCAATGTATATAGGCCGTTCGAAAGGTGTCAACTCATGAGGATGTGATAAATTTATAAAAGCTTTCTCATGTCGGTGCATAACATTATAAATATCATGATCAGTTTTATTCCACACAGAATCTGTATATGAATTATTTTGATGCAGACTAAGAATCTGGGCACAAGGTGTATCCAAATCAGAAGTTGGGACACTCAACGAAAAAATTTCAGAATTAATAGCAAGCATACTATGCGTAGTATGATCCGTTGTCTTAGCTTTCACATCACTTATTATTTCATCAGGGGTCATAGGAAGCAAGTTAATGGTTTTTCCTTCAAACATGAGAGTATACGAATTGGTTCTACCATGATGGGTAACACTATTATCATATTGCCAAGGTCGACCTAATAATAAAGAACAAGCTTGCATAGGAACGACATCACAGTCAACATGATCATGGTAAGAACCAAGTGTAAAATTGACTATCACACGACGTGTTACCTTCAACTTACCACAGTCGTTGAACCATTGGATGTAATATGGATGGGGGTGTCTAGTAGTGGTGAGGCAAAGTTTCTCGACCATCTCCATACTCGCCAAATTATTGCAGCTCCCCCCATCAATGATCACACGAATGGAATGCCCCTTGACAACAAACTTAGTTTGAAAAAGATTATGGCGTTGAGGCATCTCAGCATGCCCCACCTGGGCACTTAGTACTCGCATGGTTACAAGACTTGGGTATTGATCTGCCATGTCAGCATGACAATGTACCTCCTCCATGTCATGCGCCTTAGTGACACCTGCATTATTAATGGCAAGCATAGCACGTGTATCTTCATCCAAATCACTACCTGAGGAGTACTCACCATCTTCCCGCACAATGAATGTACGTTTATTTGGGCAGTCCTTCATCAAGTGCCCTCCACCTTTGCATATATGACACTTCATGTCCCTTGTGCGTCCAGACGAAGTGGTGGGTGCTAGGGAAATTGCTTTCGAAGCCTCTGAGGATTGTGGAGCTGATTTTGAACTTGTTGGATGTGCACCACTGTGCAAAATAGGTGGTGTTGCCTCAATAGTGAACGGGACGGTCGGAGAAGGTGTCCATGATGAGCGTCGACCTGCAGAAAAGTTACCTCGTCCCTTGTTTTGTCGTCCTTGTACTTCCCTTTCAGCTTTACAAGCAAAATGAAATAAACGAGTAATAGAATTGTACTCCTTATTGTCCAATATATCCTGAATATCACGATTCAAACCACCTAAAAATCTAGCCATCATAGCATCGTCGGTTTCAACTAATCCACATCGCATTAAGCCAGTTTGCAATTCTTGATAATAATCCTCTACAGAACTACTACCTTGTTTTAAACGCTGCAATTCATTCATTTTGTCACGAGCATAATATGAAGGAACATAACATTGTCGCATAGCTCGTTTTAAAGCATCCCAAGTAGTAGGTATATTGTTCACATTAACACGGCAATATTCACTCCACCAAGTAGAAGCAAAGTGTGTAAATTCACTAGTGGCTGCCCTAACTCTTTGGTTCTCGGGAATATCATGACATGCAATTTTTTGTTCAACTGAAATTTCCCAATCAAGATAAACATCTGGATCATATTTACCATTGAAAGCAGGCATAGTAAATTTAATTTTAGCACTAGAGTGTCCGTGATCTCTAACATCATACCTGTGTGGATCTCGTGCCATACCTTGACGGTTGAAATGTAGTTGTCGATGAGCACGGTCATTATGGCGGTTGACCATTTGGTCGTCTTCGGTGTCACCATAATAATCCCCGTAGTTGTCCCCATGTTCCTCGTTGGCGCGTGGATGGGGTTGTTGGTGTTGGTTTATGGTAGCAACATCAGTGACCGTAGCTGGGTGTTCAGGTTGACCCACGGGCACACGTCGAGCACGCGAATTAGCGGCGACACCCGTGGAGTTGTGAGGAGCAGCGTTGTTGTTGATGAGGGGTGCACTCTACAACCCGTCCAGACGTGACAATATGTCCTGTAGATGTGTGTTGGCAACACCTTGTGCATCATCTATGGCCTTGAGCCTCTCTTGTGCCACAATTTGAGCACCCTCAAGTTGAGCAAGGTGCTCGCTGGTAACCTTCACATCCGCGGTGAGGCCCTCAAGTGTGGGCTGATTCTGTGCCATTGTTAGCAAAAGAGAAACCCACAGAGTATAATCCCTATCAACTAGTAGGACGTGGTGTAGAAAATTCGCTCACACTCAAGCTTAGTATCAAATTCTTATTTGTTCTTACCAATGCAACAGGTGGTGATCGGCGCGTTGGCGTTGGCTTCAAACTACCGTTGAAGATTGGATGGAGCGATAACCAGGAATCAGTAGAGCCGGGACCTGTACTTATTGGTAGGAAAAGGTGTAGCTTGGCAAAGGCTTCTCAACTCACAATATTAGTGGCACAATTTAGCAAAAAGCAATGCAAGTTGCATAATTGGTCAAACTCCTAACTAGTGTTGGCAGTTGACTAGTAAGAGATAAAACAATCTAAGCCCAGATACTGAATCAAATAAGTGGAAACCGATGAAAATATGATAGCTCTAAGTAGCTAGATATAAGTGAGGTATAAACGACAGTGTCGAGTAGCCAGAAGCAGAAAATGTTCAGCAACTACCACGTATCTAATCAAAGTAAAGGTTCTGGACAGATATTCCAAAAGATGGTAACCGATTGTAACTCCTTTTTTTTCTCTCTCTCTTTTTTTTGCTTTTTCTTTTTTTTTGCTTTTTTTTGCTCTTTTTTTTTGCTCTTTTTTTTTCAAGCCGGTTGCTAGCAAAAGACACGTACACAAGATGGACTAGCCAGACTTGAAACAAGTGCTTCTATCATTGGAAAGGCAAAGCAGATAAAACAAGGCACAACCTGTGATGATGCTGCGTGCATGCAAGATGGTGTGAAGCAAAAAAAATATTGTATCAAGAAGGCGCTTCAAGGCAGAACAGGAACAATGGTGTAAAGACAGATGTGACGTGTGGTACAGGTGTACTGAATGCAGACGAAAAGCGGCGAACGACGCGGGATTATAAAAAATCGGCAGATGGCATGCATGATGTGCGGCAGGTAGATGGATTGATCTGATGGAACTAGCGAACAACAAAACTCGGCAGGAGTTAGTAGGCGGACAAAAATAAGATCGATCTAGTAGACAATTTTCTCCCAAACTAATCTAAACCAACACTAATACTAGGATGTATGCAACCAAGAATTCAACTACACAAATACTAGATGCAAATTGCTAAAGGCTAAAAAGATAGGTGCAGCGGATGAACTAATCTTATTTTTTTTGAATTTTTGTGGTTTATAGGACTGGAAAAATACTCTAATCTAAGAAAACTGTAAATCTCTCACCGATAAACCTGAAAACTGATACCACTTGATATGCTCTGGAGTCCGATCTTTCGATGAGAGTGGGATAACTACGATTTTTGTGGGACTCGACCCTCACGATCCGGCTACCAACCATACAGGGAGAACCGTACACGACTGATATCCACGGCAATCGCTGAACCAACTCCATGGTGTTATCGACCGAGCCAACGGCATGATCGACCTATCCACGAAGGATTTTTCCTGCAAGCAAATCGAAGAACATGCAAGAAAATAATAGCCAAGCAATCTGAAATTGTGAATATGCTAGATGAATAAATCTCACAATATGGGGTTCCGATAGGATGTCTTGACGGTCGCACTAGTCACTACGAGTGAAGACAAATAAAAGTAGCAATAGCTAAACTTCTCTAAACAAAACCCGAGTGTAACCCTAATAATCCCTAGCTATTTATTAGACACGGCTGCGATCTTTGACTGTTGGTGCGGCGGTTATCCTAAGCCTGTAAGGAGACATACACGGCACGTTGGCCTAATGCGGCGGTTATCCTAAGCCTGTAAGGAGACATACACGGCACGTTGGCCTAACTGATTTGGTGACCCAACTTTGTACGACGCACCAAAAGACCCGGAGACCCATGTACGTGCAAAGTCCAAAGCCCCTGGTCATGCACTTGGATGTTCTGGGCCATGTTGCATGCATCATAGATGGATTGGCGCAAGGTGCATGCAACGAGTAGTGTCTCTTCTTGTGAATTGAACGTACATTTTTATGCATAGTAATACGTGTCTCATTAATACCATAAAGATTCAGTTACACGCCACGTAAAGATCGACATTACAGGACTGAAAAGATAGGATAATCCTATGCAAGAAACCAGCGTCTGTCCCTCTCCACTAAGGAAAACTAGACATATCACCTCTTCACCCGAGCTCGACGCGGCTCCATCGGTGATCAGCAGCTTTACGGACCTCCAAAGTAGTTTGCCTTAAGCAAAACCATTACCAGTGAAAGAATCAGACCGGGGCAACGTGTCCCCGGACACGCCATCGAACTCCAGAACTGACACCCCCGCACGACTACGACGTCAGAGGAGGAAACCAGAACTGTCAGCCTCCAACCACAAACCCAGCACAAGATGCACCATCTTCCAGCTGTCACTTGCGTAGACAACCGTCTGCGCGTACTCCTTGACGACAAAACCTTCCTGCTCCACCATGACGTCGGAGATAACGCCGCAGCAATAGGGACAGAGCAGAAGGAGAGACACACCTGATGGAGCCGCTGCCGCCGTCTCGCCGACACCATCCATAAACCCTAACGCTGCCGATCTGAAGAATCGACAAACACACGATGCCAACAACTCCGAGACGCTGTCATGAAGGACACCGCCGGTGTGGGAGTGGAGTTGTGGCAGATTTATTCGTTCGGACACCACTCCCACCACCCCAACGGCGCACCACGACCTACAAATCCAAACCCTAACTACAGAGCGAAGGAACGGGGTCCCCCTCCCTCCTGCCGCTGGAGCAGCAGTCGGAGGGAGAGGGGGCCAGCGCCCACGCCGGTGGAGATCGGTGGAAGAAAATCGCCTCCCTAGGCCTGGTTCGTGGTGGCAGCTAGGGTAAGGATACGTACATGACACGTTGACCTAACTGATTTGGTGACCCAACTTTGTACGACGCACCAAAAGACCCGGAGACCCATGTACGTGCAAAGTCCAAAGCCCCTGGTCATGCACTTGGATGTTCTGGGCCATGTTGCATGCATCATAGATGGATTGGCGCAAGGTGCATGCAGCGAGTAGTATTTCTTCTTGTGAATTGAACGTACATGCATCTCCATTTTGCCCTCTTCTTGTGAATTGAACGTACATGCATCTCCATCTTGCCCTTTCTTGTTGACTCTTTGACCTCTTCCATTCCTGAGTATAAATAAAATGAATAATGAGCATAGCATCATATTCTTGTCAATAAATTCACGCGTATAAATAAACGAAAATATCCGATTTTTAATTTGTCGTGTAATATATGTAGATGTTTTTACGATAGTTATGTGCGCATCATAACCCCAAAATGATAATGGCAAATCGGTAAGAGACATCATAGTACGCACCATATCCAATAGAGCACGACTACGACGTTCGAACACACCATCACACTATGGTGTTCCAGGCGGCGTGAGTTGTGAAACAATTTCCACATTGTCTTAAGTTACACACCAAACTCGTAACTCAGATATTCACCTCCACGATCATATCGTAGACATTTTATCTTCTTGTCACGATGATCTTCAACTTCACTCTGAAATCGCTTGAACTTTTCAAACGTTTCAGACTTGTGTTTCATTAAGTAAATATACCCATATCTACTCAAATCATCAGTGAAGGTAAGAAAATAACGATATCCACCGCACGCTTCAACAATCATTTGGAGCGCATACATCAACATGTATTATTTCCAATAAGTCACTTGCCCGCTCCATCGTATCGGAAAACAGGGTCTTAGTCATCTTTCCTATGAGGCATGGTCCGCATGTCTTAACCGATTCGAAATCGAGTGAGTCCAAAGATCCATCAACATGGAGTTTCTGCATGCGCTTTACATCAATATGACCTTAGCGGCAGTGCCACAAGTATGTGATACTATCATTATTAACTCTGCATCTTTTGACATCAATATTATGAACATGTGTATCACTACGATCGAGATTTAATAAACCATTCACATTGGGTGAATGACCATTGAAGGTATTATTCATGTAAATAAAATAACCATTATTCTCTATCTTAAATGAATAACCGTATTGCAATAAACACAATGTAATCATGTTCATGCTCAACACCAACACCAAATAACATTTATTTAGGTTAAACACTAATCTCGAAGGTAGAGGGAGCGTGCGATGGTGATCACATCAACCTTGGAAACACTTCCAACACACATCGTCACCTCGCCCTTAGCTAGTCTCCATTTATTCCGTAGCTTTTATTTCGAGTTACAAATATTAGCAACTGAACCGGTATCTAATACCCAGGTGCTACTAGGAGTACTAGTAAGGTACACATCAATAACACGTATATCAAATTTACTTTTGTTGACGTTTTCATCCTTCTTATCTACCAAGTATTTGGGGGTAGTTCCGCTATCAGTGACTGTTCCCCTTACAATAGAAGCACTTAGTCTCGGGTTTGGGTTCAACCTTGGGTTTCTTCACTGGAGCGGCAACTGTTTTGCCATTCTTTAAGTTTCCCTTCTTGCCCTTGCCCTTCTTGAAACTAGTTGTCTTACCATCAACTCTTGATGCTCCTTCTTGATTTCTACCTTCGCGTCGTAAAACATCGCGAATAGCTCAGGGATCATCTTCTCTATCCCTTGCATGTTATAGTTTATCACGAAGCTCTAGTAGCTTGGTGGCAGTGACTTCGAGAACTCTGTCAATCACTATCTTATCTGGAAGATGAACTCCCACTTGATTCAAGCGATTGTAGCACCCAAACATTCTGAGCACATGCTCACTCACTGAGCTATTCTCCTCCATCTTGTAAGCAAAGAACATGTTAGAGGTCTCATACCTCTCAACACGGGCATGAGCCTGGAATGCCGATTTCAGCTCTTGGAACATCTCATATGATCCATGGCGTTCAAAACGTCTTTGGAGCCCCAGTTCTAAGCCGTAAAGCATGGCGCACTAAACTATCAAGTAGTCATCAGAACGTGTCTGCCAGACGTTCACGACATCCACAAACGACGCTTGAGGGGGTGGCGCACCAAGCCGTGCATCGACGACATAAGCCTTATGTGCAGCAATGAGGACAATCCTCGGATCACGGACCCAGTCCGCATAATTGCTACCATCAACTCTCAACTTAGTTTTCTTTATGAACGTATCAAAATACTGGGGAGCTACAACGCGAGCTATTGATCTACAACATAATTTGCAAAGACATTTTGACTATGTTCATGATAATGAGTTCAACTAATCATATTACTAAAGAACTCCCACTCAAATCAACATCCCTCAGGTTGTCTAAGTGTGACATGATCCAAATCCACCAACCCAAGTCCGATCATCACGTGAGATGAGGTGGCTTCATTGTTGAACATCTTCATGTTGATCCTACCTACTATATGACTCATGTTCGACCTTTCGGTCTCCTGTGTTCCGAGGCCATGTCTGTACATGCTAGGCTCGTCAAGGTTAACCCAAGTATTCCGCGTGTGTAAATCTGGCTTACACCCGTTGTATGCAAACGTAGAGTCTATCACACCCAATCATCACGAGGTGCTTCGAAACGACGATCCTTCACAATGGTGCATACTCGGGGATGATGACCCACAAGTATAGGGGGTCAATCGTAATCCTTTCGATAAGTAAGAGTGTCGAACCCAACGAGGAGCAGAAGGAAATGACAAGCGGTTTTCAGCAAGGTAGTTTCTGCAAGCACTGAAATTGTAGGTAACAGATAGTTTGATAGCAAGATAATTGGTAACGAGCAAGTAACGGTAACGGTAAATAAGGTGCAGCAAGGTAGCCCAATCCTTTTGTGGCAAAGGACATGCCAGAACAAACTCTTATAATAAGCAAAGTGTTCTTGAGGGTACACAGGAATTTCATCTAGTCACTTTTATCATGTTGGTTTGATTTGCGTTCGCTACTTTGATAATTTATTATGTGGGTGGACCGGTGCTTGGGTGTTGTTCTTACTTGAACAAACCTTCCACTTATGATTAACCCCCTCGCAAGCATCCGCAACTACGAGAAAAGTATTAAGATAAAATCTAACCATAGCATTAAACGTTTGGATCCAAATCAGCCCCTTACGGAGTAGCGCATAAACTAGGGTTTAAGCTTCTGTCACTCTAGCAACCCATCATCTAATAACTACTCCACAATGCATTCCCTTAGGCCCAAGGATGGTAAAGTGTCATGTAGTCGACGTTAACATGACACCACTAAGGGAATCACAACATACATATCATCAAAATATCGAACACATATCAAATTCACATGATTACTTGCAACATGACTTCTCCCGTGACCTCAAGAACAAAGGTAACTACCCACAAATAATATTCGTGCTCAATATCATAGGGGTATTGAATAGCATAATGGATCTGAACATATAATCTTCCACCAAATAAACCATATAGTAATCAACTACAAGATGTAATCAACACTACTAGTCACCCACAGGTACCAATCTGAGGTTCCGGTACAAAGATTGAACACAAGAGATGTACTAGGGTTTGAGAGGAGATGGTGCTGTTGAAGACGTTGATAAAGATTGGCCTCCTAAATATGAGAGGGGTGTTGGTGATGACGATGGCTTCGATTTCCCCCTCCGGGAGGGAAGTTTCCCCGATGGAATCGCTCCTCCGGAGGGCAAAAGTGCTCCTGCCCAAGTTCCGCCTCGATATGGCGGCGTTCCATCCCGAAAGTCCTCTCTGTATTTTTTCTAGGTCAAAAGACCTTAAGTACCAGAAGATGGGCACTAGAGGTGGGCTGGGCTGAGCACAACCCACCAGGGCACGCCTGGGGGGCCTGGCGCGCCCTAGTGTCTTGTGTTCACCAGGTGGCCCCCCTCTGGTAGTTATTTGCTCCAGTATTTTTAATATATTCCAAAATAATTCTCCGTGAAGTTTCAGCTTATTTGGAGATGTGCAAAATAGGTATCTCTGATATGCTTTTCAGGTCCAGAATTCTAGTTGCCGGCATTCTCCCTCTTTGTGTAAACCTTGCATATTATGAGAGAAAAGGCATTAGAATTACTACATAAAGCATTATTATGCATTAAAACATTATAAATAACGGTAGGAAATCATGATGTAAAATGGACGTATCAGGGGAAAACATAATTTATCTTGAAATTTTAGTGAGGGGTCATCTTATAATGCTACCGTCGTCCTAAGCAAAATAAGATGCATAAAGGATAAACATCACATGCAAATCATATAAGTGACATGATATGGCCATTATTGTCTTGTGCTTTTTATCTCCATCTCCAAAGCACCAGCATGATCTCCATCGTCACCGGCATGACACCATGATCTCCATCATGATGATCTCCATCATCGTGTCGTCACGTGGTTGTCGCACCAACTATTGCTAACTCATAGCGATAAAGTAAAGCAAAAAAGGCGAAAAAAATTAAAGACAACCCTATGGCTCCTATCGGTTGCCGTACTCATCGACATGCAAGTCGTGATAATCTATACAAAACATGATCATCTCATACATCACATATATCACATCATGTCTTTGGCCATATCACATCACAACATGCCCTGCAAAAACAAGTTAGACGTCCTCTACTTTGTTGTTGCAAGTTTTACGTGGCTACTATGGGCAACTAGTAAGAACTGTTCTTACCTATGCAAAGCCACAACAGTGATAATCAAGTTGCCTTTTAACCTTCTACAAGGACCGCCTCTGTCGAATCCGATTCAACTAAAGTGGGAGAGACAGACACCCGCCAACCACCTTTATGCAACTAGGTTACATGTCAGTCGGTGGAACCGGTCTCTCGTACGTGGACGAGTAAGGTTGGTCCGGGCCGCTTCATCCCACAATACCGCCGAATCAAGATAAGACTAAGGAGGTAAGCAATCTGAACATCAACGCCCACAAAACTCTTTTATGTTCTACTCGTGCATATCATCTGCGCATAGACCAAGCTCATGATGCCACTGTTGGGGAATGTTGCATGGGAAACAAAAAATTTCCAACGCACACACAAGATCTATCCATGGAGATGCATAGCTACGAGAGGGGGAGTGTATCTACTTACCCTTGTAGATCGCTAAGTGGAACCGTATATAACGCGGTTGATGTAGTTGTACGTCTTCACGATCCAATCGCGATCCGTCCCAATCTAGCGCCGAATGGACTGCACCTCCGCGTTCAGCACACGTGCGGCTCGATGACGTCTCCGCCTCCTCGATCGAGTGAGTGAGGGCGGAGTAGTAGATGGTTTCTCAACAAGCATGATGGCGTGGTGGAGCAATCCCGGCAGGGCTACACCGAGCGCTACCGAAACCGCGAACGGAGGAGAAAGCGTTCTAGGGAGAGATAGGGGCACCAAGGGCTTGGTGTGTCCTCTTGGGGTGCCCCCTCCCCTCTATATATAGGTGGAGGGGCGTGGAGATCAGCCCCTCCAAGCCCTAGGGCGCACCCAAGGGGGAGGAGTTGGACTCCTAGTCCAATTCCCTCCCTTTCCATACACAGGTGGACTTTCCACCTCTCCCAAGCCACATGGGCCTTGAGGGACTTGTGCGCCTGGCCCAATAAGGCCAGGGCGCCTCCCCTCAGCCCATGAAACCCTTGGGACGTGGTGGAACCCTTGGTGGACTTCCGGACTCCTCCAGAAGTTTCCAGAACCTTCTAGAAGCTTCCCGGTACAATACCGGAAAAACCCAAAACTTTTCTGGTAGCCAAAATATGACTTCCCATATGTAAATATTTACCTCCGGACCATTCCGGAGGTCCTCGTGACTTCCAGGATCTCATCCGGGACTCCGAACAACATTCGGTCACCAACATACATAACCCAATAATACTATATCGTCACCGACCGTTAAGCGTGCGGACCCTACTGGTTCGAGAATCATGTGGACATGACCGAGACACCTCTCCGGTCAATAACCAATAGCGGGACCTGGATGCCCATATTGGTTCCCACATATTCCAACGAAGATCTTTATCGGTCTAACCACGATGCCAAGGATTCAATCAATCCCGTATGCAGTTCCCTTTGTCCATCGGTATGTTACTTGCCCGAGATTCAATCGTCGGTATCTCCATACCTAGTTCAATCTCGTCACCGGCAAGTCTCTTTACTCGTTCTGTAATACAAGATCCTGTGTCAAACTCCTTAGTCACATTGCTTGCAAGCTTCTTGTGATGTTGTATTACCGAGTGGGCCCAGAGATACCTCTCTATCATACGGAGTGACAAATCCCAGTCTTGATCCACGCCAACCCAAAGGACACCCTCGGAGATACCTGTAGAGCACCTTTATAGTCACGCAGTTACGTTGTGACGTTTGATACACACAAGGCATTCTTCCGGTGTCAGGGAGTTGGATGATCTCATGGTCGTAGGAACAGATACTTGACATGGATAAAGCAGTAGCAATAAACTAACACGATCAAATGCTATGCTTATGACTGGGTCTTGTCCATCACATCATTCTCCTAATGATGTGATCCCGTTATCAAATGAGAACTCATGTCTATGGTCAGGAAACCCTGAACATCTTTGATCAACAAGCTAGTCTAGTAGAGGCCCACTAGAGACATAGTGTTGTCTATGTATCCACACATGTATCTGAGTTTCCGATCAATACAATTATAGCATGGATAATAAACGATTATCATGAACAAGGTAATATGATAATAACCAATTTATAATTGCCTCTAGGGCATATTTCCAATAGTTCGATGGCGCTAGAGTAGTATTGGGATATGTACGTTGGTGACATAATGTTGTTCGAAGTCCCGGATGAGATCATGGACGTCACGAGAAGCTCCGGAATGGTCTGGAGGTAAAGATTTATATATGGGAAGTCATATTTGGTCCACCGAAAAAGTTTTGGGTTTTAGAGGTAATTTACCGAGAGTGCTGGAAGGGTTCCTCCGGCGGGTCCACCCGCCCCGAGGGCCACATGGACTGAGAGGGGAGGCGCACCAGCCCCTGGTGGGCTGGGCGCCCCTCCCCCAAGGCCCAAGGCGCTTATTGTGTAACATCCCAAGAGCAACATTCCTATTATTGTATCAATGCCATGTGTGAACCTTGTCTGACTTGCCATCTTTAGTTTGTTTTCAAATGCATAATGTTTGCCTCATTTCATCATTGCATCATGGCATCATTTGTGTTCATCATTTTGTTTGTGTGGTGATGTGGTAGGTTTTGCCATTACCTTGTGCTTGATCCCAATTTGCAAAACCCTTATTTCCATCTCAAAACCCCTGCTTCCCTATTTCTCTCTGATTTTTGTAATTTATGCCTCCTTGCCTTGTTTTAATGTCCACTATTTTTCTTAATTCCCTAAACCATGCCTAGTAACTCTCCTCCAAATTTAAGCTCATTTCAAGTTGTTGTGGTTGGATTAAAAAATGCCTCAAGTTTGAATTAAATTCAAACTTGATTTATTTTTCTATCTCTAAAAATGTCCAAACCAATTTTGTTAAATAGAGCATAAATCCAGGGTCTCAAATGTATTTTTGTTCCAGCCCAAAACCCTCTCTATTTTTTCCTGTGTTTTTCTTCCTTTTTTCATTTATTTAAAGGGAAAAGAAAAGCCAGAGGGAGAGAGAGAGAGGCCAAGCAGCAGCCCATCTATGCAGCCCAGCAGCGCAGCCACGCGCCTCGCCAGTCTTTTCTCACGCGCTCACTCGCTCACCCCACAGCCCATACATGCCACGTGTACGAGCCGGTCCCGCTCGTCAGCCTCATGCCCAAACGCACCCGCACTCACATTTTCGTCCTCTAGCTCGCGCACGCACATGGCACACCCGAGCACGCCCAAGCTCCACCTTGGCGTCCGGGCTGCCTATAAAGCCATTCGCCATGTCCCCTGGAGCCCCAGGGTTCTTTTAGTCCTCCCTCCATCGCCGCCAGGTTACTAGCTGCACCATCCACCCAACTGAACCCATCCCAAGCGCATCAGAGAGGAAGATCATGGCACTGCCATGAGCATCGCCGTCCCCGTCCTCGCCGTTCGTGTCCATCGTCTTCCCCGTCATTGACTACGAGGATCTAGGAGCCCCTGCATCACCACCTTATTCCTCTTCATCGACTCCGGCAGCAGTAGCCGTTTGGCCGTCTTCATGCTCGACTCCGACCACCTCCCGGCAAGCCAAGGCCACCATCATGTTCAGGGTGAGCATCTGCTTTGTTCCCCTCCATCAATTTCATTGTTTTGCCTTGCTTCATCGTTTGCCATGAGAGACGAAGCGCGCCGCCGTCGGACCTCGTCGCAAGCGAGGACTCCTATCCCGTTTTGCCCCGTGCGTGTGTCTAGAGAGTTCGCCTTCATGCGTAGGGGCCATTTCCATTGCTATTCGCCGTGTTATCCCTTTGTAGCCTCGCATTCGAGCTCGCCGTCACTGCCTCTGCACCACGTCACCGACGTCGTCTCCGTCATCGTTCAGTGTCGTGCAATGCATGCGCGCGTGTGGTTTTCATTTGTGGTCAGATTCGTGCCTTCCGTCGCTCGTTTGGGTCACCGGAGGAGCTCCAACAGCGACCCTTCCGTCTCTGTCTCGCCAGCGTTGAGCCTCTGCTTGCTCCGCTTCGGTGTGCAGGTGTGTCACCGACGCATGGGCCCTTAGGCCTTCGAGGGTTAAGTTAAACCCACAACGGCCCCATTCCTGTCGAATCGACCGAGCCTAATGCAGTGGTTCGATCGAACCCACTCACCCGCGTCACCCCGGGTTCGATCCCCGCGGTGCGATTTAACCCCCCCCCCCCCATTTTTGGATTAAAATGGATCGCTGATAGGTAGGCCCCACCTGTCAGCGTCCCTGGGGTCAAAACCATCTATGTGTGAACCTAGACCCACTAGTCAGTCTCAGTGACTAGCTGATCCGAGGAGCACTTGGTATTTTCTAGTTTTTTTTTGAAAATCATTTATCTGTTTTTCTGATTTTTAGTAAATATGCAAATATTGCATAATTTGTTGTGGGTTTTCCATAATTTTAACATATGCATATTATATATGATTTTGGGGTAGAAAAATCCAAGGAATCCATCTGTGGCATTTGTTTTGCATTTTGAGCAAGTTCCGGTGCATGTAATTTTTGTACTATTAGGCATTTACTGAATTTTGTGTGATTTAATCCATGCACCATGTGAATTAACTTTGAACAAGAGGTATGCCCATTTTCATACAAACTTGATCCTTATATATTTTGTATTGCCATGAAAACCATGTTAATCTACTGTTATCACCTTGCAAACATGCCTAGACAAAACCGTTGTTTTGGAGTTAGTTAAATTTCACTAAGTCTGAAAACTGGATTGATACTTAGCCTTTTGTCTTGGTGATTGCCATGGATTCATAGCTCCTTTGCAAATGCTCATGTGGGATGATTTTGATACATGTTATTATCTATCCTGATGTGCCATTTGATGCCATGTTAGACCTTTGCTTCATATTTAGTTCTTGCTGTCAACATGCCTACTTGTTAAAAACTGTTGCATGACTACCCTATTTTTCTCTAAGTCTGAGAATCAACAAGTTTCATCATAGCCTTTTGTGTGGATGATTGCCATGAATCTGTGGGTCTTTTGTTGATGCTCCCGTTGGATGATTTGTAATCCATTATATCAAATACCAACCTATTAAATTCCATACCATGATAAGTAGTGTAGAATATATACAACTTGCTGTGAACTTTGCCTTTATGTTAACATTGCTCTATGAAACCTTGTTATTTTCACCAAGTCATAATCTGTTAGTTCATATAGCCATCTTGTGAGCTCATTTCCAATCGATCCATGCATCTAAACAACTTGACCCTTTGGGATGAATTATTGTGCATGATGCATGCTACAGCTGCATGTCTTTGTTGAGCATTTTAGAAGACTGTAGCTTGTTGTTTTGATGGTTGCAAAGTGTCTTGTTACTGTTTGTGGCAGATTGCATTGCAATATTGATCTATTGATTGTGTGAGTTCTATGCATTGGATTTTCATGATCTTTATACGCTTTTCCTCGAGAATTCCATATCCTATCCAGTGGCATGCTTGGAATGCCAAGATTTTGCCACTATCCTTCTTTTTGTCCAGATCTATCTCCGTTTGCTTTCGTATCTTGTCGTGAGTGCTCTGATAGATCCATAACTTCGATTGCGATATTCTTTATATGCATTTGTACTATTTTCATGAGTAGAATGCATTTTTTCCTTGTTCATGCATGTCATAATAATACATATTGCTGTTCTATCCAGAATGCTAAAATCAACTAAATTGCATATGAAGTGTTGCTTGATCCATGCTTCCCATGGATCAAGACTTCATTTAATGTGACTAGAATAGGATTGCCATGTTAAATATATTAAATTGTCATGCATCGTTCTTGTTTGAGCATTTTGCCATGGTTCTATGTTTATTGTATGTTATTCTTTCTTGTGGGTAGTTCCGGGTGATGAGTCTGAGTTCGAGGAACCCGTCGAGAACATTTTCGAGGAGCAAGATTGTTATCCCACTAAAGAACCTCAAGGCAAGATGATCATTACCCTGGATACAACTATTATCTTTACTTTGATAGTTCTCGTTGCTATCGCTATGTCTCGTTACCTACCACTTGTTTCTCAAGCCTCCCAACATGCCATGCTAAGCCTCTAACCCTCCACATCCTAGCAAACCGTTGTTTGGCTAAGATAGCTTTTGCTCAGCCCATCTTATACCATTGCTAGTTGCAGGTGTAGGTGGATCCATGTGATAACATGAATATCTTGGGATATCACATATCATTCTTGTTATTTAATTTAATGCATCTATATATTGGTAAAGGGTGGAAGGCTTGGCCTTTTGCTTGGTGTTTTGTTCTACTCTTGCCGCCTTAGTTTCCAAGTACTGATGTTATGTTCCATATGGAACGCTCCTAACATGCTTAGGGTTGTTATGGGGACCCCCTTGATTTTCGTTTTGAGATAGAACTCTTCCCGCAAGGCCCAACATTGGTACTATTTGATAATAACTAATAAAACTTGCATAGGGAATGATCACCCGTTGGCTAACTAATCAACAACCTGGGCCAGTGCTCCTCATGAGTGTTGGTCCAAACAAGAACCACTTGCGGGGCCACCCCGGGGAAACTTGGGTGTTTAATTTGGCCACCGTACATACTGCTCATCTAGTAGTGCCCTGAGAACGAGATACGTCGGCTCCTATTGGGATCTGACCTGCTGGGCGGTCTTGCTGGATTTGTTTTAGCTTTGATGAACGTCTTGTGCACCGGGATTCCGAGGATACTACGGGCTATCCCGCAGTTGAGGATTTCCACCGCAGCTTGTGGCTAGTTTGTGATGGATGAGTTGGAGCACCCCTGCAGGGTTAGATCTTTCTGAAAGTCGTGCCCGCTGTTATGTGGCAACTTGGAAATTTTATAATACCCGGTAATAGAAAACTTAAAGTAAATCCAACTAAAATACACCAACCTTGTGCGTAACCGTGATCGTCTTTTTTTTGAGGGAGTTCGGGAAGGGAACACGGTGGGGTTATGCTTGATCGTAAGTAGGTGTTCAGGGTCACTTCTTGATCATGCTTAGAAAACGACCGTCATGCGTAGAACACTCTTCTTATTATAGTACTCGTAAGTTAGCCAATTAAATTACTTAGTGTTGCTGCAACCTCACCACTTAACCTTATCCCACCTATAAGTTTGGATAGTTTTGGTACCCCGGGTAATATGATTGATGAGTCCCCGTGGCTCACAGATTACTACAACACCACACGTACAAGTACAAATGCTCTTGTCGATGATGATGCCACATCACTCCAGTGGGAGTATGATGAAGAACGTGGGCAGATCTACGTGACTGACCCCGACGAGTAGAGAGGGAGGCCTTGGTCGGCAGTCTGGGATTTGCTTGATGATATCATGTTTTTCGTTTGATTTCATTCGTAGTTGGACCCTGTTCTTCTGTATGATGATTGTATGGATGTTTTGTATTTGAATATTAAATGTTGTAGCATGTGGCGAGTGTAAGCCAACTCCATTTACTCATCTCTTGTTTACAAGTATTGTGATGATATTATTCTTACAAAGCGACTCGAAATGCGCTTCAATCCTTGTCGTGGCCCTCGTGCCTTCGGTAGGATTGTACCGCATTTTGGGCGTGACATATTGTTGGTGGGAACCCTAGAAGGGGGGCGCCACCCTTTCCCTGGGTGGCAAGCCAGCCCCCTCGGCCGCTGCCCCTCCTTGGAGGAGTGGTTTGAGAGCCGACGCCCCTCCCCCTTGCCCCGAGAAATAGAGGGGTGGGAGGGCTGCCTTGTACCTCTTTCCATGCCTCGGTGGCAGCCCTCCCTCTCCCATTTCTTCCTCCGTCCGTGTTTTCCAGCAACGCTCGGTGAAGCCCTGCCGACACAACAACACCACCATCTCCACCACGTTGTTGTGTTGCCGGCGATCCCATCCACTACTCAACACTCGCTTGCTGGATTAAGGAGGCGGAGACGTCATCGAGCCACATGTGTGTTGATAGCGGAGGTGCCGTTCGTTTGGCGCTGATCGTGATTGGATCGTGACGAGTATGACTACATCAACAACGTAATATACGCTTCCGCTTAACGGTCTACGAGGGTACGTAGACACACTCTACCCTCTCGTTGCTATGCATGTCCTAGATTAGATCTTGGGTGTTTCGTAGGATTTTTTTTATTTTAATGCTACGTTCCCAACATTTAGTTTAGGTGATGGTGGCTCATCATCTCCTTTCTTCTCGGGTACTTCATATTGCTCACTAGACACCAAATCTTGGACCGGTGCTTCATTCAAGTGATGGTCTATTTCTTCTTTAGCCGGGTCTTCTAGATCTTTCTCATAATCAGTTAAACTCCATTCCAAATCATCGTCTGGGGTTCCAAAATATATAGTGCCAATTGTGCCATAGTCTTCTCTTCATTTTTATCATGCTCTCGTGTTTGGGGCGATTTTTAAACCTGGATAAATGAAATTATCTTACCTCATCCTCAAATTTGAGAGAGACAACTTCCCTCTTACAATTGATACTTGCACCTACAGTATTAAGAAAAGGTCTTCGAAAAATTATGGGACAAAAATCATATTCAGGGATTTGCATAACAACAAAGTCTACTCGATAAGTGAAAGTTCGCAAAATGACATAGACATCAGGTACCATCCCATAAGGCCTCATAAGGGCACCATCTTCTAGTTTTATTTCAAAGTTAGTTGGATGCAAGTCACAAGCATAAATTTTGCCGTGAAGCTTAGTGTAAAGAGTGTAAGGTATCACATTAATAGAAGATCCTATATCACAAAGACCGAAATAAGAAGTACTACCAAAAGAACAGGGTACCACAGGTTTACCAGTGTTAGCAGCGTTAATGCATCCTTTCACAAAATAAGTTACCTCTTCTTCCATTGTTTCAATGGGTTTTTCCTTCTACCACCTTTTTGGAGGTTTTACCTTAGTGTTTCATTTACCTTCACTCTCATCTTCGGAATGTTCTTTGCTTAGATATTCAAGCTGCGCCTTCCTAATTGGGTATGGCAACACTGGTATAGGTTCATAATCATCTTCCATGGGAGATATTAATGTTTCCACCTCTAAGGTCTCCGCTATGACCTCTTCCTCGGGGTCCTCATCAGTATAATTCTCCCATTTCCTCCTTGGAAACTCCATGTGTTCTGCATAGTCTTGAACAAATCGCAGAACAACATCAGGGTCAAGGTATAATTCATTACTGATTTGATCAACTTCCCCTGAGTTCAAATAAGCTTTTATGCAATCAAATCTATTTCTATTTTACCCACTTCTCCTTCTAATAATTCATGTGCTTTAGGGACTCTTCTAGCAATAAAGGAACCTACAGAGGCTAAATTTTGTTCTTCTTTTGAATCATATTGCAATCCTCCAAAAAAAAGTTTAATACTAACCATTCTGGAAGTTTATGATGAGGGCAATCATTTAGTAAAGTTTTATACCTTTGATATGCATTTACCAGGCTTTCTCCAGGTCTCCGTCGAAAGTTTAGAATCCTCCTACTTGCTTCATAAGATTTCATTTCTGGATAAAAATCTGATAAGAAAGTTTTGCCTAGCTTATCCCACGTATCAAAGGTACCTGCAGGGTGAGACACTAACCAAACTTTTGCCTTATTAGCCAATGTATGAGAAAATAATTTTAGCTTCATATCACCTGGGCTAAAAGCGTTTAATTTAAATGTCCCACATACATCTTGAAAAATTCAAATGTTGATCAGGATGCTCACCTTCCCCACCTTTAAACTACTTACCATGTAATAATTCTAGGACACTTGGGTTGACCTCATAGGTGACACCGGTAGGATTAGGACCCAACGGTGTGAACATTTCTCGCATAGGTGGTCCCATAAGACGCATGGTTGACAGTTGATAGTTGTGTCCAAACTCAGTAATGGTTACTCCGGATATGAAAACAACTCAGTACACAAAATTCAAACCAAACTCAAGACTAAGACTGCAATAGCACTAGAAAAAGCTTGATGTCCTTCAAGTGCACATGGTTTAGTTGTAGCTTTTTTGAAGTAAGAGTACCGATCCCACGGGGAGGATAGGAATCAATCTTTTGTCTTTTGAAGGGTGAAAATATTTTGCCTGTAAATTGTAAGTGATCCAGAACAACAATATGATAATAGAGATAAAGTTGCTAGTTTAAAAGGTGAATAATTCAACTGAAGTAAATGACTAGAATTGGATGAGAGACTTAAGGCAAGTGAGATTAAAGTGTTCCAGGGTCCAGAATCCCCTCTAGTGTGCATCTATAGCGGTGCCTAAACGTAATGCTACTTTGGATTCCTAAGCCACTTTACATATTTCTATTTGTGGGTGGAGCCAGTACAGATACATGCATACACGCGAAAATTTCGTATCACATACGCCACCACCGTTCTTCCCCACTCCGGTTATCAAATGGCGATTAAGAGGAAAGCTGTCTCCGTGGACGCATCCAAAGTGGTCTCCGTTTTACCCCCTGTTGCAACGATCCACTATGAAGGGAGATGGGGCCTGTCACGCCATCCAACTTCGCAACCACGCGTTTCTTCAACAGTAATAACCTTCCGTCCAAAATTGGCATACATTGGATGGTCGACTTCACCCAATGTCAAGAAGATTATTAACATAAACATGTAAAGAGGATGTCAAATCCTAATATAAAATGATCTATTACACACTAGGGTTCATCCATATCCCCGAGAACTAAGGGGACTACTCACTCAGGAAGGCAACAAGCATCATACCACGAGCGATGGAGAACATGAATGAATCACACATGTAATACAAAAGTTATTCCTCTTGGGTTCTTGAGATTACAATAAGGAAAAGGTAGATGGTGATGATGATGATGACAGTGGGAATGATGTTGGAGCCCTCTTGATGGAGATGGTGGAGGCGGCGCCTCCCTTTGCCAGTTCCTACCTCCGGATCACTCCGGCGGCTAGGTGATGGTGTCCTGGAGTAGGGGGTCCCAGCCGAGCTGGTCTAGTCCATGGGCCGGACTGGAGGCCCGTCAAGGAAGAAGGACTTCGGAGGCTCTAGAACATGGCATGAGCACATCAGACTCTACGGAAGACTTGGCATGTACTCCAAGAAGGGGATTCGTTCGGCATGTAATCTGTAGATGGTAACTGACATTCATGTAACCCTAAATACCCCCGAGGCCTATATAAATCGGAGGGTTTAGCCCATCGAGGATACCCATACACATTCATTATCACCCCTAGGGTTTAGACCACAAACATACGATCTCGAGGTAGATCAACTCTGTACTCGCTACACCAATAATATAACAAGAGCAGGACATAGGGTTTTACCTCCATAGAGAGGGCCTGAACCTGGGTAAATACCATGTGTTCCTTGTCTCCTGTTACCCATCGATCCGATCTCACAGCTAGGGTCCCCCTACCCGAGGTCTGCCGGTTTTGACACCGACATTGGTGCTTTCATTGAGAGCTCATTCTGTGATCACTAGGATTGATGGCTTGCTTGCAATTTGATAGCAGCATCGGTTGTGGCGACATCTTTGTCCCTGGCCAACTCTTTGCTTTCAGCAGTGTGGTACTACACGGCGACCCCACCGGCCGCCTGGGCCGCATCGTGACCTTCGCTCCAAACTAGGTCATCATGTTTGGAAGCCTGGAGTACATCACCAACGCCCGAGACAATCTAGTTTTGTCAGAGCAGATCGCGATCCAATCTGAAGATCCCTTGTGCGCAAACGCTCCGGAATAGGTCCCCAATCTGATCTTCGAATCCGACCCTCCAACGGAGCTGACCCCAGAGATAGATCTGGGGGCGGTCACGTCCAACCTAATTCATGTTTCCAGATGATAGCCTGAAGCCGAACTCCCCTTCGGATCTAATGACAGTACCAGAGGAAGCCTCTCCGGTCATCAAACTGGAGCCAACCCGGAAAGGTACAGAGAACGGACATGCGTCAAGCGGACCGAACAACCCTTTTCATATCAATTCGGTTTACCGACAGGCCCTCGACGCGGAGGAGTTCTCGCAGATAAACGAGGTACTGGACCGAATCCAGAACCTGGCGATCTCATCCGCAGTCTACGATCGATCGGATGTAAAGCCGACGATCGGGAAATCTTCATCCCACCCACCACCCACCTAGTCGCCACGGTCGAGGATTTGACCGATGCGCTCGACCATGGATCCAGTGAGGCCATCGACATGGACGAAGATGATTGCGACAATTCTGGATCAAACTCACCCACATCCATTCCTCGAACAGGGAAGTGGACCGCAACGTCCACATACGATGTCTAAATGTTCAATACTCCAAAGGAAAACCCCGAGGAGAAGCCTAAGGGAAGTTCCAAGCGCCGCCGTCCCAAGCGAAAACTAAAGGGCAATAGCGGAAGCAAAGATAAAGCCGACGCTACAGATAACAATGCTACCTCTGATGCGGGCAAGAACAGACAGGCCAAGCTCGCACAGAAAAACGGGCCTATGGGTACACCTGCTGAGGAGAAGCTTGAGGAGAAAGAAGACTGCGACAGCGGGACTGACGAAGACTACCTCCCAGAATCTGAGGACAATGATAATGGACCCTATGACTTCAAGGTGCCTCAAAGCCCATCCAAACATATACGTTTCCAACGTCGACTAGCCACAACCGTGCGGAGCATGAAGGGGAAACAACAGGAGTTGTACACTCATGAGAATGCGCTCAATGAAATGGGAGCAAGTACTTGCGGCCAAGGCAGACCTCGAAGCACGGTGCACGTCAGCCAAGTCATTCCCACGACGGCGGCTGCTGCCCGAGTTTGACGACGAGGTGGTAGATGCCGATCCTTTCGCATACGGGCACAAAGAATAAACCGACCGCCCCCCAGTGGGTAATATCAGCCAACACGGGAATATAAAGAACCTCTGGCGATACCCCTCACGGCAAGAGCTCGGTGGACTATCCCGAGCCCTATGACCTACAAACTAAGATAAGCAGGGATAAATCGCCTCCCCGATCCATCTATGGGATATGGGACCATGTGCCCGCCTGCTTGGAGGGGTACAACGCCTGGATAGACAGGCAAGGGCGAGCTCGGGAGCTAAGAAGAGAACGGGTGATCGCCACCACCCGACAGGATGCATTTTAATATCGAGCTCCTGCACACCCAACCTGTTTTTACAAACGAGGTCATGGAACATCAGTTCCCAGAAGGGTTTAAACCCATCAACATTGATCAATACAACGGCATGACTGATCCAGCCGTCTGTATAGAAGATTTCCTTCTACACATCCATATGGCCCGAGGAGATGATCTTCACACCATAATGTATTTACTGCTCAAGCTCAAAGGGCCGGCATGGCACTCGCTCCATAGCCTCCCCAGAAATTCTAACGGAAGATGGGAAGAGCTGGAGGAAGCCTTTAGGGCAAACTTTCAAGGTACTTATGTTCGTCCCCCGGATGCCGATGACCTTAGACACATCATCCAAAACGAAGGCTAGTCAGCTCAGAAATTCTGGAACCGGTTCTTGACCAAGAAGAACCAGATAGTTGACTACCCGGACGTCGAGGCCATTGCGGTATTTAAGCATAGCATCCGGGACGAATGGTTCGCCCCACAGCTCGGACAGGATTAGACGAGGACCATGGTGGCCCTCACTTCATTAATGACCCGCTTTTGCGCGGGCGAGGACAGTTGGCTGGCCCGTAGCTCTCAGAGGAACGACCACGGCACCTCGGACATACAAGACGGGAACAGCAAGCCCAGGCGCAACAAACACAAGCACTGAAACAGGAACAGCGGCAGCAATGCCGAGGACCCAATAGTCAATGTGGGGTTCAATAGCTCACGGGGTGGACTGCTACTTGTAAACAGTGTTGGGAATTTCCCTAAAGAGGAGAGGAGATGCAGCACAATAGAGATAAGTATTTCCTTCAGTGAGAAACTGAGAACCAAGGTTACCGAACCAGTAGGAGAACCACACAAACTCCTGTCGTGTGCACCTAAACACAAAAGAGTAATCACTTGCACCCAACGCGAGCAAGAGGGTTGTCAAGCCCCTTGAACTTGTTACTTGCAAGCGATAAGTAGTGATAGATAGATAATAAAAATATAAAATAAAATAACAGTAAATAAATGGCAGCAATATGTTTTGGAGTTTTTCTAATATATTTTGCGAAGACCCAGGGGCCATAGTTTTCGCTAGAAGCTTCTCTCTCTCAGAAAGCATACGGTGGGTAGACAAATTACTGTTGGGCAATTGATAGAAAAGTGCATAGTTATGAAATATTTATTCACGACAATGATCATGTATATAGGCATAACGTCCATAATCAAGTAGACCGACTCCTGTCTGCATCTACTACTATTACTCCACCCATCGACCGCTATCCAGCATGGATCTAGAGTATTAAGTAAAAATAGAGTAATGCTTGGAGCAAGATGACATGATGTAGACAAAGTAAATCCAATAAATATGAATAAACCCCATCGTTTTCCCCTTAATGGCAGTAATACAATATATGTCTTGACCCCTTCTGTCACGAGGATAGAGCATCGCAAGATTAAACCCATCACAACGCACCACTCCCGCTGAAGATAAGTCAATCTAGTTGGCCAAACCAAGCCGATAGATCGGAGAGAAATATGACGCTATAACAATCATGCATATAAGAATTCAGTAAAGACTCAATATATTTTCATGAATAATCTGAACATAAACCTACAATTCATTGGATCCCAACAAACACACCACAAAGAAGATTCCATCGAATAGATCACCGCGGGAATCGCGGTGAACTTTGTAATTAAGATCATAGAGAGAGAGAGCCATCTAGGTACTAGCTATAGACCCGTAGGTGTGTGGTGAACTACTCACACATCATCATGGGAGCATCAAGGTTGATATAGAGGCCCTCCATGATCGATCCCCCCTCCGGCAGGGCATCGGAACAGGGCTCCAGATGGGCACACGGCGGAAGAGAGACTTGTGGCGGCGAAAAAAGCATTTTGGCTGGCTCTCGGGTGTATTCCCGATTTTAGAGAATATATAAAGGCGGAGTTAGGTCAAAAGGCTGCAGGAGGTGGTCCCAAGCCATCAGGGCGCGGCCACCCCTTGGGCGCGCACTGTTGGCTTGGCGCCACCTCGTTGACGTGGCTTGAGACTGCGTCGGTATTTCCCCAAAGAGGAAGGGATGATGCAGCACAGCGACGGTAAGTATTTCCCTTAGTTATGAAACCAAGGTATCGAACTAGTAGGAGGATCACCACCACCTAATAAGCAACACTTGCACACAAAGAACAAATACTTGCAACCCCACGCGAAAGAGATGTTTTCAATCTCTCTATGGTAAAAAGATAGATTAGGATATGATAGATTGGAGAGATAGATCTCTCAAGAACACAAAATAAAAAGAGTAAATAAAAAGTGCAGCAATATATTTTTGGTTTTTTTGGAATAATAGATCTGAAAACAAAAGCGACAAAAAGATAGATCGGAAAGCAATATGTTGGAAAAGTAGACCCGGGGGCCGTAGGTTTCACTAGAGGCTTCTCTCATGAGTATAGCACACGGTGGGTGAACAAATTACTGTTGGGTAATTGATAGAAGATCAAATAATCATGACGATATCCAAGGCGATGATCATTATATAGGCATCATGTCCTAGATAAGTAGACCGACTCCTGCCTGCATCTACCACTATTACTCCACACATCGACCGCTATCCAGCATGCATCTAGTGTATTAAGTTCATGGAAAAACGGAGTAATGCAATAAGAACGATGACATGATGTAGACAAGATCTATTCATGTAGGAATAGACCCCATATTGTTATCCTTAATGGCAACGATACATGCGTGCCTTGCTGCCCCTTCTGTCACTGGGAAAGGACACCGCAAGATCGAACCCATCACAAAGCACCTCTTCCCATGGCAAGAAAAACCGATCTAGTTGGCCTAACTAAACCAAAGATTCGAAGAATAAATACGAGGCTATAAGTAATCATGCATATAAGAGATCGAAGAAGACTCAAATAATATTCATGGATAGAAACTGATCATGAACTCAAAATTCATCGGATCCCAACAAACACACCGCAAAAGTTTACATCAAATAGATCTCCAAGAGACCATTGTATTGAGAATCAAAAGAGAGAGAGAGAGAGAGCAAGCCATATAGCTACTGCCTGCGGACCCATAGGTCTATGGTGGACTACTCATGCATCATCGGAGAGGCACCAATGAGGATGATGAACCCCTCCGTGATGGTGTTAGATTGGATCTCGAGGCTCTGGAACTTGCGGCGGCTGGATGTATTTTTCGTCGACTCTCCTAGGGTTTTTGGAATATTTGGGAATATATAGGCATGAGAGGCGGTGGAGACGGGCCCCGTGGAGGGCACAACCCAAACCCGAGACTAAGTGCTTCTATTATGAGGAGAATGGTCACTGAAGTGGAACAACCCTAGATACTTGGTAGATAAGAAGGCTATCAACGTCAACGGAAGTATATTTGATATACGTATTATTGATGTGTACCTTACTATTACTCCTAGTAGCATCTGGGTATTAGATACCGGTTCAGTTGCTAAATGTTGGTAACTCAAAATAAAAGGTACGGAATAAACGGAGACTAGCTAAGGGCGAGGTGACGATGTGTGTTGGAAGTGTTTCCAAGGTTGATGTGATCACCATCGCACACTCTCTCTACCTTCGGGATTAGTGATGAACCTAAATAAATGTTATTTGGTGTTTGCGTTGAGCATGAACGTGATTAGATCGTGTTTATTTTAATACGGTTATTCATTTAAGCTAGAGAATAATGGTTATTCTGTTTACATGAATAATACCT
This sequence comes from Elymus sibiricus, assembly GCA_039707655.1. NCBI lineage: Eukaryota > Viridiplantae > Streptophyta > Magnoliopsida > Poales > Poaceae > Elymus > Elymus sibiricus. The sequence goes on from CM077675.1 coordinate 286,315,778, forward strand.
TCAATGGTCATGCACCAAATGTGAATGGTTTATTGAATCTCGATCATAGTAATACACAGGTTCATGATATTGATGCCAAAAGATGCAAAGTTAATAATGATAGTACCACATACTTGTGGCACTACCGCCAAGGTCATATTGGTGTAAAGCGCATGAAGAAACTCCATTGTGATGGATCTTTTGACTCACTCGATTTCGAATCGGTTGAGACATGCGGACCATGCCTCATGGGCAAGATGACTAAGACCCCGTATGATGGAGCGGGCAAGTGACTTATTGGAAATAATACATGTTGATGTATGCGGTCCAATGAGTGTTGTAGCGTGCGGTGGATATCATTATTTTCTTACCTTCACTGATGATTTGAGTAGATATAGGTATATTTACTTAATGAAACACAAGTCTGAAACGTTTGAAAAGTTCAAGCAATTTCAGAGTGAAGTTTAAGATCATCGTGACAAGAAGATAAAGTGTCTACGATATGATCATGGAGGTAAATATCTGAGTTACGAGTTTGGTATACAAATTAAGACAATGTGGAAAGTTGTTTCACAACTCACGCCACCCGGAACACCATAGTGTGATGGTGTGTACGAACGTCATAGTCGTGCTCTATTTGGATATGGTGCGTACTATGATGTCTCTTACCGTTCTGCCACTATCGTTTTGGGGTTATGCATTAGAGACAATTACATTCACTTTAAATAGGGCACCATCTAAATCCGTAGAGATGACACTGTATGAATTATGGTTTGGCAGAAACCTAGGATGTCATTTCTTAGAGTTTGGGAATGCGACGCTTATGTCTGATTAGCTCGAACCCAAAGCGGAAAAAGTGCATCTTCATAGGATACCCTAAGGACACAGTTGGGTATACCTTCTATCTCAGATCCGAGGGCAAAGTGTTTGTTGCTAAAAATGGGTCCTTTCTCGAGAAAGAGTTTCTCTCGAAAGAATTGAGTGGGAGGAAAGTAGAACTTGATGAGGTTGCTAAACCGTCACTTCAGTTGGATAGTAGCACGACGCAGAAAGATGTTTCTGCGATGTCTACACCAAGTGAAGAGGAAGCAAATGATGATGATCATGAAGCTTCTGATCAAGTTACTACCAAACCTCATAGGTCGACAAGGACTCGTACCGCCCCTGAGTGGTACGTCAATCCTGTCTTGGAGGTCATGTTGTTAGACAACAGTGAACCTACGAGCTATGAAGAAGCGATGGTGGGCCCGGATTCCAACAAATGGCTAGGAGTCATGAAATCCGAGAAAGGATCCATGTATGAAAACCAATTATGGACTTTGGTAGACTTGCCCATTGAACGGCAGGCCGTTGAGTACAAATGGACCTTTAAGAAGAAGACAGACGTTGATGGTAAATGTCACCATTTATAAAGCTCGACTTGTCGCAAAGAAGTTTCCGACAAGTTCAAGGAGTTGACTACGATGAGACTTTCTCACCCGTAGCGATGCTAAAGTCTGTTAGAATTATGTTAGCAGTTGCTGCATTTTTCTATTATGAAATCTGGCAGATGGATGTCAAAACATCGTTTCCTTAACGGTTTCCGTGAGGAAAGGTTGTATGTGATACAACCAGAAGGTTTTGTCAGTCCTAAGGATGCTAAAAGGTATGCAAGCTCCAACGATCCTTCTATGGGCTGGAGCAAGCATCTCGGAGTTGGAATATATGCTTTGATGAGGTGATCAAAGTTTTTGGGTTTATACAAAGTTTATGAGAAACTTGTGTTTACAAGAAAGTGAGTGGGAGCACTATAGAATTTCTGATAAGTATATGTGGTTGACATATTGTTGATCGAAAATAATGTAGAATTTCTGGAAAGCACAAAGGGTTGTTTGAAAGGAGTTTTTCAAAGGAAGACCTGGATAAAGCTACTTGAATATTGAGCATCAAGATCTATGGAGATAGATCAAGACGCCTGATAAGATTTTTCAATGAGTTCATACCTTGACAAGATTTTGAAAGAGTTCAAAATGGATCAGTCCAAGAAGGAGTTCTAGCCTGATTTGTAAGGTGTGAAGTTGAGTGAGACTCAAAGCTCGACCACGGCAGAAGAAAGAGAATAGACGAAGGTCGTCCCCTATGCCTTAGCCATAGGCTCTATATAGTATGCCATGCTGTGTACCGCACCTGGTGTGTGCCTTGCCATGAGTCTGTCAAGGGGTACAAGAGTGATCCAGGAGTGGATCGCTGGACAGCGGTCAAAATTGTCCTTGGTAACTAGAGGACTAAGGAAATATTTCTCGATTATGGAGGTGATAAAGAGTTCGTCGTAAGGAGTTACGTCGGTGCAAGCTTTAACACCGATCCGGATGACTACGAGTAGCAACCCGGATATGTATAGTGGAGCAGATATTTGGAATAGCTCCAAGTGGACGTGATAGCAGCATCTATAGTATGACATAGAGATTTGCAAATTACACATGGATCTGAATGTTGCAGACCCGTTGACTAAAACTTCTCTCACAAGCAAAACATGATCAAACCCCAGAACTTATTGGGTGTAAATCACATGGTGATGTGAACTAGATTATTGACTCTAGTGCAAGTGGGAGACTGTTGGAAATATGCCCTAGAGGCAATAATAAATTATTTATTATCATATTTCCTTGTTCATGATAATCGTTTATTATCCATGCTATAATTGTATTGATTGGAAACTCAGATACATGTGTGGATACATAGACAACAAAGTGTCCCTAGTAAGCCTCTACTAAACTAGCTCGTTGATCAAAGATGGTTAAGGTTTCCTAGCCATAGACATGTGTTGTCATTTGATAAAGGGATCACATCATTAGGAGAATGATGTGATGGACAAGACCCAAACTGTGAACGTAGCATATTTTTCGTGTCAGTTTATTGCTATAGTTTTCTGCATGTCAAGTATCTGTTCCTATGACCATGAGATCATGCAACTCACTGACACCAGAGGAATACCTTGTGAGTATCAAACGTCACAACGTAACTGGGTGACTATAAAGATGCTCTACAGGTATCTCCGAGGGTGTCTATTGAGCTGGCATGGATCAAGACTGGGATTTGTTACTCCGTGTGACGGAGAGGTATCTCAGGGCCCACTTGGTAATACAACATCACAATAAGCCTTGCAAGCAAAGTGACTGAAGAGTTAGCCATAGGATCTTGTATTACGGAACGAGTAAAGAGACTTGCCGGTAACGAGATTGAACTAGGTATAGAGATACCGACGATCGAATCTTGGGCAAGTAACATACCGAAGAACAAAGGGAACATTATACGGGATTAACTGAATCCTTGACATAGAGGTTCAACCGATAAAGATCTTCATAGAATATGTAGGAACCAATATGGGCATCCAGGTCCCGCTATTGGTTATTGACCGTAGAGGTGTGTCGGTCATGTCTACATAGTTCTCGAACCCGCAGGGTCTACACACTTAACGTTCGGTGACGTTTCGGTAGTATTGAGATATATGTGTTGGTGACCGAAGGTTGTTCGGAGTCCCGGATGAGATCCCGGACGTCACGAGGAGCTCCAGAATGGTCCGGAGGTAAAGATTTATATATAGGAAAGTGGTGTTTGGGTTCCGGAAAAGTTTCGGGTATTTCCGGTAGTGTACCGGGAGTGACGAATGGGTTCCGGGGGTCCACCTGGTGGGGCCCACCCACCCCGGGGGCCACATGGGCCCAAGAGGTGGCGCACCAGCCCCTAATGGGCTGGGGAACTGACCCCATAAGGGCCCATATGCCCAAGAGGGAAAAAAGGTGGAGATAGGAAGGAATAGGACTCCTTCCTAATATGAATCCACTTCCTAGTAGGAAGTGGATTGGACTCCTCCTTGCCTGGTTCGGCCGACCCCTAGGGGAAACCCTAGGGAGGCTGCCTCCTCCACCCTCCCTCCTATATATACTAGAAGAATAGAGCCCCAAAACACACGGCCACATGCTAATTCTCTATTCTCTAGTTCCTCCACCAAATAGATTCCGGTAGTGCTTAGGCGAAGCCCTGCCGGGATAACTCCATCACCACCACCACGCCATCGTGCTGCTAGAGATCTCATCCACCTCTCTGCCCCCTCTTGCTGGATCAAGAAGGCGGAGATCGTCATCGAGCTGTACGTGTGCTGAACGCGGAGGTGCCGTCCGTTCGGCGCTAGATCGGGACGGATCGTGATTGGATCACGGGACGACTTGCGATTTGGATCGCGAAGACGTTCGACTACATCAACCGCGTTTCTTAACGCTTACCGCTTAGCGATCTACAAGGGTACGTAGATCCCCTCTCCCTCTCATAGATGCTCATCACCATGGATAGATCTTGCGTGTGCGTAGGAAATTTTTTGTTTCCCGTGCAACGTTCCCCAACAGGAACAAGCAAAAATTATAGATACGTTGGAGACGTATCAGCATCCCCAAGCTTAATTCCTACTCGTCCTTGAGTAGGTAAATGATAAAAACAGAATTTTTGATGTGGAATGCTGCCTAACATGTTCATCTCATATTCTTTTCTTTGTAGCATGGACATTTGGACTTTAGATGATTCAAAGGAATAGTCTAGTTTTAACATAATGACTTCAATACTCAAGCATGCCAATAAGCAACCATGCCTTTCAAAATATCAACACCAAAGAAAGTTATCCCTAGCCCATCATGCTCAAGCATTGATCCATTCATGAAACACACTCAAATATTTGCTATACCCAATGCTCAAGTACGATCATAGTGCCCCCTAGTTGGTGCTTTATAAGAGAAGATGGAGACTCAAAGTAAAAAATAAAAATTGCATAAAGTAAATAGATAGGCCCTTCGCAGAGGGAAGTAGGGATTTGTAGAGGTGCCAGAGCTCAAAGTTTAAATTGAGAGAGAAAAATATTTTGAGTGGCATGCCTTTCCTGTCAACGAAAACGACAAAGTAGTTCACAATACTTTCCATGCTAGATATATCATAGGTGGTTCCCAAATAGAAAATAAAGTTTATTCCTTTTTCCACCATTCTTTCACATTCCATGGATGGCCGTATCGACGGTTGCCTTCCATACCAACACTTTCCAAGGAATTTATTATTTGACAACATAAAGTAAAACAAATCTTTTTCATTTCGGGAATGGGCATCCCTATTACCGCCGCACTCTCGTGCAATGACAAGTGAATAAAAACTCATCCTGAGAATAACACATCTAGCATGGAAAAATATTGGACACCCCCTACCGTTTCATGAGCTGTACGAGCACACAAAAAGGAAAATTATTTTGAAAATTAGAGATGGCACATACAAATTTGCTTAGAACGTCATGGAAATACCGCTTATAGGTAGGTATGGTGGACTCATAAGGCAAAACTGGGTTTAAGGATTTTGGATGCACAAGTAGTATTTCTACTTAGTACAAGTGGAGGCTAGCAAATAGATTGAGAAGCAACCAACCAAGAAACAAAAATTCACATAAGCGAGCATTGGGCATAACTAACACCGAATAATGCAACATAAGTAGGATGTAATTTCATTGCATAACTATTGACTTTCGTGCTTGCATAGGGGATCACAAACCTTAACACCAATATTCCTACTAAAGCATAATTACTCACTAACATGACTCACATATTACTATCATCATGTCTCAAAACTATTACAAGGAATCAAGTTTAATTTGTCCAATGATCTTCATGAAAGTTTTTATTATATCCTCCTTGGATATCTATCACTTTGGGACTAGTTTCATATATTGCCATTGCTTTTGACAAGCTCAAACAAATTTAAGTGAAGCACATGAGCATAAAGATTTCATCTCTCAAAATAGTCTAAGTGAAGCATGAGAGGATTTGTTCACAATTTACTAACTCTCAAATTAATCTAAGTGAAGCATGAGAGTCTTTCTTCAAAAATTTCCAAGCACACGTGCTAAAAAGATATAAGTGAAGCACTAGAGCAATTCTATAGCTCAAAAAGTTTAAGTGAAGTGTATAGAGCAATTCTAACAAATCATAGCATAATTTTGGCTCTCTCAAATAGGTGTATCCAGCAAGGATACAAGTGACAAACTAACAAGCAAAGCTAACAAAGACTCAAATGATACAAGATGCTCCAAGCAAAACTCATGATATGTGACGAATAAAAATATAGCTCCAAGTAAAATACCAATGGTCGTTAGAGGAAAGAGGGGATGCCACTCGGGGCATCCCCAAGCTTAGTTGCATGTTTCTCTTTGGATATATCTTGGGGGTGCCGTAGAATCCCCAAGCTTAGTCTCTTTTCACTCCTTATTCCTTCATCCATCGTGATCTCACTCAAAACTTGAAAACTTCAATCACACAAAACTCAACAAAATCTTCGTGAGATCCATTAGTATAATAAAGCAAATCACTACTTTAGGTGCTGTTGCAAACCCATTCATATTTTATTATTGCATTATACCTACTATATTTTAACTTTACGATGGCTCATACCCTTCAATATAACCCATAGATTCATCAAAACAAGCACACAATGCAACAAAAACAGAATCTATCTTAAACAGAACAGTCTGTAGTAATCTGTACTCTAACCATACTTTTGTAACTCTAAAAATTCTGAAAAATTAGGACAACGTAAATAATTTGTATAGAAACACTGTGTTAAAATATCAGCTCAATATCATGTTCCTCTAAAAAAATGAAAATCCGAACACTGGACGCAAAGTTTCTGTTTCAGATTCAGCATTGTTTCTACTCATCTTATGAATCATCCTAAAGGCTCCACTTGGCACAAACACTAAATAAAACATAAAAACACAATCATAAGAGAGGCATAATTGTGTCAACACTCAAAAACAGAAAGGGAAAAGCAAAAATAAATTTATTCATTGGGTTGCCTCCCAACAAGCGCTCTCGTTTTACGTCCCTAGCTAGGCATAACACATAGATTCAAGTATTGTCATCTTTGGTTTTCGTAGAGGTGTTTTTGTCAAGAGGTTTTGCAAATAAAACTTGGAACACATCATCCATAGTAACCTTAGCATTATCAAGTTGTCCCTGTACGTACCCCCTTTGATTCCCGGCTACAATCCAAGAATATTGTTAGTTTACATCATTGAAAACTTGTTGGACCATGTCTAAAACGGGGACTTCCTTTTTGAGATTCTCATCGAAAATTTGATTATTTCCAAGCAAATATCTCATCATGTAATCACTATTGTAAAGGATCTCTCCTATTACCGGTTTTTCACGGCTCATAACATAGAAATAAAAAATCTCCCTAGCTTCCCGTACTATGTGATCAAATTCATTCATAAGAACAAGGGTAGCTAACTTCTTAGCCTTCGGATTCTTAATGATGGGTAGCTCATAAAACAATCTTTGCAAGGTAGGATGGGTACGGATAAACCTATTTTCAAGTTTCAGAACTAGCGCTGAAATAGCTTCCGCATAAGTTTTAGTTCTGTTCAATATAGGAGTATCATCAAGAGGCAAATTTCCAACGCAATTGAAAAATTCTTGGATAGTTTCTTTTCCTATAACGTTCCCTTGCCCCAAAAGAAAAGTTTTAGCATCCAGATTACCAGAACGTCCAATATTAGGAGTTCTGCCATCATCTGTTTCTGCCATACCAAAATCACTCGTGATGACAAGCAAACAAGAGATCTAACGAGAAAAAGGCAAACGAAAAAGAGGGCGAATAAAACGGCAAATTGGTGAAGTGGGGGAGAGGAAAACGAGAGGCAAATGGCAAATAATGTAATTGCAAGGAGATGAGATTTGTGATTAGGAACCTGGTAGATGATGATGGTGTCTCCTCGGCGCTAGAGATTGGCACGTAGAAGAGACCACTTCCTCCCCGGCAACGGCGCCAAAAATTCCTTTGATGTGGCTTGAGACTGCGTTGGTATTTCCCCAAAGAGGAAGTGATGATTCAGCACTGCGACGGTAAGTATTTCCCTTAGTTATGAAACCAAGGTATCGAACCAGTTGGAGGATCACCACCACCTAATAAGCAGCACCTGCACACAAAGAACAAATACCTATAACCCGACGCGAAAGAGAGGTTGTCAATCTCTCTACGGTAAAAAGATAGATTAGGATATGATAGATTGGAGAGATAGATCTCTCAAGAACACAAAATAAAAAGAGTAAATAAAAAGTGCAGCAATATATTTTTGTTTTTTTGGAATAATAGATCTGAAAACAAAAGCGGCAAAAAGATAGATCGGAAAGCAATATGTTGAAAAAGTAGACCCGGGGGCGTAGGTTTCACTAGTGGCTTCTCTCATGAGTATAGCACACGGTGGGTGAACAAATTACTGTTGGACAATTGATAGAAGATCAAATAATCATGACGATATCCAAGGTGATGATCATTATATAGGCATCATGTCCGAGATACGTAGACCGACTCCTGCCTGCATCTACCACTATTACTCCACACATCGACCGCTATCCAGCATGCATCTAGTGTATTAAGTTCATGGAAAAACGGAGTAATGCAATAATAACGATGACATGATGTAGACAAGATCTATTCATGTAGGAATAGACCCCATCTTGTTATCCTTAATGGCAACGATACATACGTGCCTTGCTGCCCCTTCTGTCATTGGGAAAGGACACCGCAAGATCGAACCCATCACAAAGCACCTCTTCCCATGGCAAGAAAAATCGATCTAGTTGGCCTAACTAAACCAAAGATTTGAAGAAGAAATACAAGGCTATAAGTAATCATGCATATAAGAGATCAAAGAAGACTCAAATAATATTCATGGATAGAAACTGATCATGAACTCAAAATTCATCGGATCCCAACAAACACACCGCAAAAGTTTACATCAAATAGATCTCCAAGAGACCATTGTATTGAGAATCAAAAGAGAGAGAGAGGAAGCCATCTAGCTACTGCCTACGGACCCGTAGGTCTATGGTGGACTACTCACGCATCATCGGAGAGGCACCAATGAGGATGATGAACCGCTCCGTGATGGTGTTAGATTGGATCTCGAGGCTCTGGAACTTGCGGCGGCTGGATGTGTTTTTCGTCGACTCTCCTAGGGTTTTTGGAATATTTGGGAATATATAGGCATCATATGCGGTGGAGAGGGGACCCGTGGAGGGCACAACCCATCAGGGCGCGTCGGGGGCCTCTGGCGCGCCCTGGTGGGTTGTGGTCTCCACAGCCCACCTTTCTGGCACTTCTTTGTCCCACTGGGTGTCTTCTGGTCCAAAAAAATTCTCCAAAAAGTTTTGTCGCGATTGGACTCCGTTTGGTATTGATATTCTGCGAAGTAAGAAACAAGCAAAAACAACAACTCGCACTTTGGTACTATGTCAATAGGTTAGTCCCAAAAAATGCTATAAAGTTGCTATAAAGTGATTGTAAAACATCCAAGAATGATAATATAACAGCATGGAACAAGCAAAAATTATAGATACGTTGGAGACGTACCACTCGTGTGGCCTCCGGTCTCCCTCCAAAACTTCCAAGTCTTATATTTGTCTAGAAAAAATCATCAAAAAGTTTCGTGGCATTTGGACTTCGTTTGGTACAACATTCCTAAAGGCCAAAAACAAGCAGAAAATAGCAACTCGCTCTGGGCACTAGGTTAATAGGTCAGTTCACAAAAATGATATAAAACAACATATGAATGCATATAAAGTATCCAAGAATGATAATATAGTAGCATGGAATAATCAAAAATTGTAGATACGTTGGGGACGTATCATGGACCTAAAAAGAGACCCTTTAAAGGGAACAAAAACGGCCCAAGCATTGTGGATAAAATACTGGACAAGCCCTGCCAGATCCATGGCACCCCAGAGAAACCTACCAACCACACCAACAAAAACTGTTGGGTGTTCAAGCAGGCCGGAAAAGCGCTAGCCGAGGAGTCAAGCAAGGGCCAATCCCGGAGCGACGACGACGAGGATGAACCTCGACGGCCAAACAGTGGTGGCCAAAAACAATTTCCCTCCAAGGTAATAGACGTGAACATGATCCATGTCACACACATTCCTAAGAAGCAACGGAAACGGGCACTTCGGGGCGTCTACGCCTTAGAGCCTGTAGCCCCGAGGCGCACCCCTTGGATGGCCTGCCCGATCACTTTCGATAAGAAAGACCATCCGACCAGTATCCAACATGGCGGGTCATCCGCCCTGGTTCTCGATCCCCATTGTCGATGGGTTTCACCTCACGCGCGTCCTCACGGACGGCGGAAGCAGTTTGAACCTGATTTATGCGGATATGGTTCGGAAAATGGGTATTTATTCGTCAAGAATCAAACCCAGTAAAACCACGTTCAAGGGAGTAATACCCGGCGTAGAGGCCCAATGCACGGGCAACATAACACTACAAGTTGTTTTCGGCTCTCCTAAAAACTTCAATGGTGAGGACTTAATCTTTGATGTAGTTCCTTTCTGCAGCAGCTACCACACGTTGCTCGGTTGTACTACATACGAAAGCTTTAATGTGGTGTCGGACTACGCTTACCTCAAGCGCAAGATGTCGGGGGCCAATGGGGTCATTTCCATTAACGGCAACACGAAATGCTCCCTCCATACAAACGAGCAAACCCGACGCGTAAGAGAGGTTGTCAATCTCTCGACGGTAAAAATATAGATTAGGTGAAGTAGATTGGATAAATAGATCTCGCAAGAACAAAATAAAAGAGGCAAATAAAAAGTCCAGCAAAGTATTTTTGGGTTTCTGGAATAATAGATCTGAAAACAAAAGCGGCAAAAGATAGATCGGAAAGCAATATGTTGGAAAAGTAGACCCACGGGGCGTAGGTTTCACTAGTGGCTTCTCTCATGAGTATAGCACACAGTGGGTGAACAAATTACTGTTGGTCAACTGATAGAAGATCAAATAATCATGACGATATCCAAGGCGATGATCATTATATAGGCATCACGTCCAATATTAGTAGACCGAAACGATTCTGCATCTAATACTATTACTCCACACATCGACCACTATCCAACATGCATCTAGTGTATTAAGTTCATGGAAAAATGGAGTAATGCAATAAGAACGTTGGCATGATGTAGACAAGATCTATTAATGTAGGAATAGACCCCATCTTGTTATCCTTAATAGCAACAATACATGCGTGCCTCGCTGCCCCTTCTATCACTGGGAGAGGAAACCGCAAGATCGAACCCATCACAAAGCACCTCTTCCCATGGCAAGAAAAATCGATCGAGTTGGACTAACTAAACCAAAGATTCGAAGAAGAAATACGAGGCTATAAGTAATCATGCATATAAGAGATCAAAGAAGACTCAAATAATATTCATGGATAGAAACTGATCATGAACTCAAAATTCATCGGATCCCAACAAACACACCGCAAAAAGTCATTACATCAAATAGATCTCCAAGAGACCATTGTATTGAGAAACAAGAGAGAGAGAGAGAGAAAGCCATCTAGCTACTGCCTACGGACCCGTAGGTCTATGGTGGACTACTCACGCATCATCGGAGAGGCACCAATGAAGATGATAAACCCCTCCGTGATGGTGTTAGATTGGATCTCGCGGTTCTGGAACTTGCGATGCCTGGAAGTATTTTTTGTCGACTCCTCTAGGGTGTCTAGAATATTTGTGTATTTATAGATCTCAAAGGCGGTGGAGGGGACTCTCGAGACGGCCACAGCCCCCTGGTGTCTTGTGGGACGCTAGGGCCCCCCTCCTGGGTACTTCTTTGGCCCACTGGCTTCCTTCTGGTCCAAAAAAAATCTCCAAAAAGTTTCGTCGCGATTGGACTCCGTTTGGTACAGATATTCTGCGAAGTAAAAAACAAGCAGAAAACAACAACTGGCACTTGGCATTCTGTCAATAGGTTAGTCCCAAAAAATGATATAAAGTTTCTATAAAATGATTGTAAAACATCCAAGAATGATAATATAACAACATGGAACAAGCAAAAATTATCGATACGTTGAGGACGTGTCAGCATCCCCAAGCTTAATTCCTACCCGTCCTCGAGTAGGTAAATGATAAAAACAGAATTTTTGTTGTGGAATGCTGCCTAACATGTTCATCACATATTCTTTTCTTTTGTAGCATGGACATTTGGACTTTTAGATGGTTCAAAGCAATAGTCTAGTTTTGACATAAAGATTTTAATACTCAAGCATGCCAACAAGCAACCATGTCTTTCAAAATATCAACACTAAAGAAAGTTATCCCTAGCCCATCATGCTCAATCATTGATCCATTCATGAAACACACTCAAATATTAACTACACCCAATGCACAAGTATGATCATAGTGCCCCCTAGTTTGTGCTTTATAAGAGAAGATGGAGACTCAAATAAAAGTGAAAATTTCATAAAGTAAATAGATAGGCCCTTCACAGAGGGAAGTAGGGATTTGTAGAGGTGCCAGAGCTCAAAGCTTAAATTGAGAGATAAAAAATATTTTGGGTGGCATGCCTTTCCTGTCAACGAAAACGACAAAGTAGTTCTCAATACTTTCCATGCTAGATACATCATAGGCGGTTCCCAAACAATAAAATAAAGTTTATTCCTTTTTCCACCATTCTTTCACAATCCTTGGCTAGCCGTATCCATGGTTGCCTTCCATACTAACAATTTCCAAGGAATTTATTATTTGACAACATAAAGTAAATTTCTTTTCATTTCGGGACTGGGCATCCCTATTATTGCCGTACTCTCGTGCAATGACAAGTGAATAAACACTCATCTTGAGAATAACACATCTAGCATGGAAAAATATTGGACACCCCTACCATTTCATGAGCCGTACAAGCACACAAAAAGGAAATTCATTTTGAAAATTAGAGATGGTACATACAAATTTACTTAGAACGGCATGGAAATACTGCATATAGGTAGGTATGGTGGAATCATAAGGCAAAACTGGGTTTAAGGATTTTGGATGCACAAGTAGTATTTCTACTTAGTACAAGTGGAGGCTAGCAAATAGATTGAGAAGCAACCAACCACGAAACAGAAATTCACATAAACGGGCATTGAGCATAACTAACACCGAATAATGCACCATAAGTAGGATGTAATTTCATTGCATAACTATTGACTTTCGTGCTTGCATAGGGAATCACAAACCTTAACACCAATATTCGTACTAAAGCATAATTACTCACCAACATGACTCACATATTACTATCATCATGTCTCAAAACTATTACAAGGAATCAAGTTTAATTTGTCCAATGATCTTCATGAAAGTTTTTATATCTATCACTTTGCGACTAGTTTCATATATTGCCATTGCTTTTGACAAGCTCAAATAAATTTAAGTGAAGAACATGATCATGAAAATTTCATCTCTCAAATAGTATAAGTGAAGCATGAAAGAATTTCTTCAAAGTTTACTAACTCTCAAATTTCTCTAAGTGAAGCATGAGAGTGTTTCTTCAAAATCTAAAGCACACCGTGCTCAAAAAGATATAAATGAAGTACTAGAGCAATTCCATAGCTCAAATTTTTGAAGTGAAGCATATAGAGCAATTCTAACAAATCGTAGCATAATTTTGGCTCTCTCAAATAGGTGTGTCCAGCAAGGATACTAGTGAAAAACTAAAAAGCAAATCAAGCAAAGACTCAAATCATACAAGACGCTCCAAGCAAAACTCATGATATGTGACGAATAAAAATATAGCTCCAAGTAAAATACCGATGGTCGTTAGAAGTAAGAGGGGATGCCACTCGGGGCATCCCCAAGCTTATTTACTTGTTTATCTTTGGATAATATCTTGGGGGTGCTGTAGCATCCCCAAGCTTAGGCTCTTTTCACTCCTTATTCCTTCATCCATCGTGATCTAACCCAAAACTTGAAAACTTCAATCACACAAAACTCAACAAAACTTTCGTGAGATCCGTTAGTATAATAAAGCAAATCACCACTCTAACTACTATTGCAAACTCATTCATATTTTATTATTGCATTATATATACTGTATTCTAACTTTACCATGGCTTATACCCCTCAATACAAGCCATAGATTCATCAAAACAAGCACACAATGCAACGAAAACAGAATCTGTCTAAAACAGAATAGTCTGTAGTAATCCGTACTCTAACCATACTTATGTAACTCTAAAAATTCTGAAAAATTAGGACAACATAAATAATCTGTATAGAAATACTGTGTTAAAGTTCAGCTCATTATATCTCTCCAGTAAAAAATAAAAATTCCTGCACTGGAGTCAAAGTTTCTGTTTCAGATTCAGCATTGTTTCTACTCATCTTATGAATCATCCTAAAGGCTTTACTTGGCACAAACACTAATTAAAACATAAAAAACACAATCATAACAGTAGCATAATTGTGTAAACACTCAAGAACAGAGAGAAAAATATGAAAATAAATTTATTCATTGGGTTGCCTCCCAACAAGCGCTATCGTTTTACGCCCCTAGCTAGGCATAAAGCATAGATTCAAGTATTGTCATCTTTAGTTTTTGCTACTTTTTTGAGGGCTTTCTCAAACCCTGGGGGCTCTTTGCGCTTCCCCAAATTTTCAAGAGAAGAGACCATCTTGAGATCTAAAATATCCAAACGCTTATTGCAAAGAGTAATCAAAGTATTCATGCGATTGAGGTTTCCACTAATATGTTTAAGAGGTTAATTATATTTTTGCAACTCGACCAAATGTTTATGTAAATAACCCAATTTGTCTATAATTTGGACCCCTTCTTGTGTAAAAGAAAAACCCCTTTTTTGGTGGAGGAACCCCCAATATCCCTTCCAAACTTTCGTAAGCGGTATTGGCATCAGGCTCAATAAAGTTCCCTTTAGCGGCAAAATCCAAGAGTTGTCTATGATGCAAGGCTAATCCTATGTAAAAATTTCGAAGCAAAATCTTTGCATCTCCCTTTAGATTGCAAATGCGATAGGATTCCATTAGTCTATACCAGGCATCTTTCAGATTTTCCCCTTGTTTTTGTTTGAAGTATAGAACTTCAAAATCTGGTGACAAAGGGGAAGTAGTGACGCCAGTCATAGCAACAAGGTAGGCAAACAAGAGATCTGACGAGAAAAAGGCAAACGGAAAAAGAGGGCGAATAAAACGACAAATTTGCGAAGTGGGGGAGAGGAAAACGAGAGGCAAATGGCAAATAAGGTAATTGCAAGGAGATGAGATTTGTGATTAGGAACCTCATAGATGTTGATGATGTCTCCCCGGCGCCAGAGATTGGCACGCTAAAGAGAGACTGCTTTCGCACCTCCTCCACGGCAACGGCGCTAGAAATTCCTTTGACATGGCTTGAGACTACGTCGGTATTTCCCCAAAGAGGAAGGGATGATGCAGCACAGCGACGGTAAGTATTTCCCTCAGTTATGAAACCAAGGTTATCGAACCTAGGAGGAGGACCACACAATGCTATGTAAATAGTACCTGCACACAAAGAACAAATACTTGCAACCCGACGCATAAGAGAGGTTGTCAATCTCTCAACGGTAAAAAGATAGATTAGGTGAAGTAGATTGGATAAATAGATCTGGCAAGAACAAAATAAAAGAGGCGAATAAAAAGTGTAGCAAAGTATTTTTGGGTTTTTGGAATAATAGATCTGAAAACAAAAGCGGCAAAAGATAGATCGGAAAGCAATATGTTGGAAAAGTAGATCCGGGGGCCGTAGGTTTCACTAGTAGCTTCTCTCTTGAGTATAGCACACGGTGGGTGAACAAATTAATGTTGGGCAATTGATAGAAGATCAAATAATCATGACGATATCCAAGGCGATGATCATTATATAGGCATCACGTCCAAGATTAGTAGACTGAAACGATTCTGCATCTACTACTATTACTCCACACATCGACCGCTATCCAGCATGCATCTAGTGTATTAAGTTCATGGAAAAACGGAGTAATGCAATAAGAACGATGACATGATGTAGACAAGATCTATTCATGTAGGAATAAACCCCATCTTGTTATCTTTAATAGCAACAATACATGCGTGCCTCGCTGCCCCTTCTGTCACTAGGAGAGGACACCACAAGATCGAACCCATCACAAAGCACCTCTTCCCATGGCAAGAAAAATCGATCTAGTTGGCCTAACTAAACCAAAGATTCGAAGAAGAAATACGAGGCTATAAGTAATCATGCATATAAGAGATCAATGAAGACTCAAATAATATTCATGGACTTAAAATTTATCGGATCCCAACAAACACACCGCAAAAAGTAATTACATCAAATAGATCTCCAAGAGACCATTGTATTGATAATTAAAAGAGAGAGAGTTAAAGCCATCTAGCTACTGCCTACGGACCCGTAGGTCTATGGTGGACTACTCACGCATCATCGGAGAGGCACCAATGAGGATGATGAACCCCTCTGTGATGGTGTTAGATTGGATCTCGCGGTTCTGGAACTTGCGGTGGCTGGAAGTATTTTTTGTCGACTCCTCTAGAGAGTCTGGAATATTTGGGTATTTATAGATCTCAGAGGCGGTGGAGGGGACTCCCGGGACGGCCACAACCCACCAAGGTGCGCCCGGGGCCTCTGGCGTGCCCTGGTGTCTTGTGGGCCGCTAGGGCCCCCTCCTGGGTACTTCTTTGGCCCACTGGCTTCCTTCTGGTCCAAAAAAAATCTCCAGAAAGTTTCGTCGCGGTTGGACTCCGTTTGGTACTGATATTCTGCGAAGTAAAAAACAAGCAGAAAACAGTAACTGGAACTTGGCACTATGTCAATAGGTTAGTCCCAAAAAATGATATAAAGTTGTTATAAAATGATTGTAAAACATCCAAGAATGACAATATAACAGCATGGAACAAGCAAAAATTATAGATACGTTGGAGACGTATGAGCATCCCCAAGCTTAATTCCTACTCGTCCTCGAGTAGGTAAATGATAAAAACATAATTTTTGTTGTGGAATGCTGCCTAACATGTTCATCACATATTCTTTTCTGTTGTAGCATGGAAATTTGGACTTTTAGACGGTTCAAAGCAATAGTCTAGTTTTGACATAAAGACTTTAATACTCAAGCATGCCAACAAGCAACCATGTCTTTCAAAATATCAACACTAAAGAAAGTTATCCCTAGCCCATCATGCTCAATCATTGATCCATTCATGAAACACACTCAAATATTAACTACACCCAATGCACAAGTATGATCATAGT
Organism: Elymus sibiricus; assembly: GCA_039707655.1. Taxonomy (NCBI): domain Eukaryota; kingdom Viridiplantae; phylum Streptophyta; class Magnoliopsida; order Poales; family Poaceae; genus Elymus; species Elymus sibiricus. The sequence goes on from CM077675.1 coordinate 286,332,860, forward strand.
GCCCCTTAGTTGGTGCTTTATAAGAGAAGATGGAGACTCAAATAAAAGTGAAAATTCATAAAGTAAATAGATAGGCCCTTCGCAAAGGGAAGTAGGGATTTGTAGAGGTGCCAGAGCTCAAAGCTTAAATTGAGAGAGAAAAAATTATTTTGGGTGGCATGCCTTTCCTGTCAACGAAAACGACAAAGTAGTTCTCAATACTTTCCTTGCTAGATACAACATAGGCGGTTCCCAAACAATAAAATAAATTTTATTCCTTTTTCCACCATTCTTTCACAATCTATGGCTAGCCGTATCCACGGTTGCCTTCCATACCAACACTTTCCAATGAATTTATTATTTGACAACATGAAGTAAATTTCTTTTCATTTTGGGACTGGGCATCCCTATTACCACCGTACTCTCGTGCAATGACAAGTGAATAAACACTCATCTTGAGAATAACACATCTAGCATGGAAAAATATTGGACACCCTCTACCATTTCATGAGCGGTACAAGCACAGACAAAGGAAATTCATTTTGAAAATTAGAGATGGCACATACAAATTTGCTTAGAACTGCATGGAAATACCGCATATAGGTAGGTATGGTGGACTCATAAGGCAAAACTGGGTTTAAGGATTTTGGATGCACAAGTAGTATTTCTACTTAGTACAAGTGGAGGCTAGCAAATATATTGAGAAGCAACCAACCAAGAAACGAAAATTCACATAAACGGGCATTGAGCATAACTAACACCGAATAATGCACCATAAGTAGGATGTAATTTCATTGCATAACTATTGACTTTCGTGCTTGCATAGGGAATCACAAACCTTAACACCAATATTCTTAGTAAAGCTTAATTACTCACCAACATGACTCACATATTACAATCATCATGTCTCAAAACTATTACAAGGAATCAAGTTTAATTTGTCCAATGATCTTCATGAAAGTTTTTATATCTATCACTTTGGGACTAGTTTCATATATTGCCATTGCTTTTGACAAGCTCAAATAAATTTAAGTGAAGAACATGAGCATACAAATTTCATCTCTCAAAATAATATAAGTGAAGCATGAGAGAATTTCTTCAAAATTTACTAACTCTCAAATTTGTCTAAGTGAAGCATGAGAGTGTTTCTTCAAAATCTAAAGCACACCGTCATCAAAAAGATATAAGTGAAGCACTAGAGCAATTCCATAGCTCAAAAAATTTAAGTGAAGCATATAAAGCAATTCTAAAGCACACCGTGCTCAAAAAGATATAAGTGAAGTATTTTGCGTCGACTCCTCTAGGGTTTTTGGAATATTTGGGTATTTATAGAGCTCAGAGGCGGTGGAGGGGACTCCCGAGACGGCCACAACCCACAAGGGCGCGCCCGGGGCCTCTGGCGCGCCCTGGTGTGTTGTGGGCCGCCAGGGCCCCTCCTGTTTACTTCTTTGGCCCACTGGCTTCCTTCTGGTCCAATAAAATCTCCAAAAAGTTTCGTCGCGGTTGGACTCCGTTTGGTACTGATATTCTGCGAAGTAAAAAAACAAGCAAAAAACAGCACTAGCATTTGGCACTATGTCAATAGGTTAGTCCCACAAAATGATATAAAGTTACTATAAAATGATTATAAAACATCCAAGAATGATAATATAATAACATGGAACAAGCAAAATTATAGATACTTTGGAGACGTATCAAGCGCCTTAGTGGAGAAAGCCGAAAATCAACTGTCATGATAAGCGTAAATAGGTCAAGCGATCCAACAAGAGTGTTAAACTATCTGTCGTTAGTGGTTGAGCCGTGCTAAATGAAGAGTGCTTATTACAAGAACCGAGGTGTTAAGGTAGGTGGACCTCGACTGGTCCGATCACCACTACACCAGGGGCTAGTTAAACTACCCCACAATTAGAGCTCCTACGACTAAGTGCAAGTGATAAAGCCGCTATAGTTGGATTGCCTCGTTTAACTAAACACGCAACCTGCCTGCGGGTCCTGAGACGTCGGCTAAGGGTTTACGCGTGTCAGCAAACACCCCGCATAGCATTGACAAGGGGGCAGAAGCCAATGGCTGGAAACTTTAAAATATGAACACGGACACATCGGAGGAGTATATAAACATATCGTATATAGCCAAACTAATTAAACATATTTTTCAATTATCTTTACACAATACTCTCCGGTATACTGAGGGACCATTCAGAAGCGCAGCTCGACTTAGAGCACTGTGCCTTGGTCTGCTTGGCACCTTCAAGGACCTCGGCCAGGAACTGCCCGGGCTTCCGGTTCTGTCCTTTCGGGGGCCCGGGACACAATAACCAGCGGTTGGATCTTCAGTAAGTGCGCCATCACTGATGCGTACGGGAGCTGGGCGCCCTCCAGATAGGTCGAACTCTTCCAGTTGTCCACCTGGGGACTGGCTTCGTGTAGCCTGTTCACCAGGCCAAAGAAGTTGCTGGGCATCGGCCTGGCCGACCAGAGGTTGACGCATAGGTCTTCCATCACCGGTCACGCCGCACGAAACAACTTTGACAACTGTTTCATTTGATTGTTGTGCTGTGGCGGGTGCTCGGGCGACTGGAACTGATGCCAGATGATCTTCTCGGATGTTTCGTCAGGGCGGTCAGCATAGTGAGCGTAGCCATCCGGGGTGCCCTTCGGCAGGTCGTTGAAGGCCTCCGAGGAAAGCTAGATTTGTGTAAGATGGGCAAACCGACTATCACAAAAAACAGAGCAAAGCATATAGGGCTTACCGGCGGCGACCTGGCACACTTGATTGAGCACTTCACGATCTGCCCAGGCCTGGGTCTTGGCTTCTTTGCAGTCCGAGCCCGCCTTGGCGAGCTCGGTGGCAAGCCTCTTCTTATCCTCCTGAAGGGGTGTCACGCTCGGCGTAAATCCCCTTCAGGTCCACCTCAACCTCCAGGACCCGAGTTGCATGCTTCTCGCCGGCCTCCTTTGCCGTAGCCAGCTCCTTGCTGGCCCGCTCCGCCGCAGCCATGTGTTGCTCGGCCTCCTGCCGAGTTGTTTGTAGCTCGCCCCGGAGCTTTTGAAGCACCATGGAGGAAGCTACAAATTCATTGCAAACATAATTTAGAGCCTAGTGCCAAACCATTAGTTCAGATGCAGGTGCAGAAGTACCAATCGTATTTTAGGATTTACCTTGAGCTTCCTCCATCTACTGCCTCATCAGCTCCATGCCCTTCTCGGACGTATGATCTTGTGGTTCATCTCTTCCAACTCCTTGGAGTTGGATGCTGAAACTAAGGCTGATTCCTACAAACAAACAAAATGCAGATATTAAAAAACTCCTCGGATGACATCGATCCCTTGCTTAGATACTTTTATCCAAACAGGGTCCCGGGGCTACTGCAATCGCTTTTTATACAGTTTTTATGACCCCCGAGTAAGTTATTAGGATATCACTCAGGGCTCGGGGGCTACTAAGGTTAGACCCTTACGGTCCTCAGACCAATTATGTTTTATTATTATTTCTGCTAAGAGTCACTGCTTGCATCTAGTTCTCGGTGGGGTTATGTATATACTGTATTTACAAGGGAGAACGGGAACAAAATTTACCTCCAAACCTTGGAAGAGGCCTTGGAAGACCTCCCTCATACCGGCTTCTGCGGACCGGTAGTTTTGCAGTGCCGCACCCATGAGTGTCTGGTGCTCGGCACGGATAGAAGAGCCCGTCATGGCTGCTTCCATCTCTTGTGTCCACCCCTTGGGCGCCTGCCCTCCGATAGGCAGGGGTGAACGGATCACCTTAGCTCCCTCCCTTAGCGGAGAGGTTACCACTGGGGTAGATGTCCGAAGTGTCTCGGTGGCCACATGCCCTGAAGGCACTGGTTGCCCCAGCTTTGTTTCTTCCGTAGAGGAACGAACCTTCGCCAATAGTTCCTCGACGGTCGAGGACTCCACCTCGGCCATGTGCACACTGGCGCTATCCCCCGTGGTCATCATGGGTGGGGCTTGCGAAGTCGCCTCCCCCAGCCCGTCCTGGGCAGGAGGGGAGGGAAGATACCCCTCGGACGAGCTGCCTGGAGGAAGCCCGCTCGATCCCTTATCGCTAGGGACCGCTCCTTCGGACCTGTAAAAGGCGAAAAGATGAATTGAAATACACAGGGAAAGAGGGGACGCAGTGTAGAAATGAAATAGGCATAAAGGACGTACCTCCTTGGTGGCGGCTTGTTCCTACCAGCCTCGGATTGCTCGCTCTCCGAAGAGGAGAGGGGAATGTGGGTCTTAGCAAGTGCCTTGCGGGGTTCGACGTTGGAGGCCTTTACAAGGCGTCTTTGACCAGCACGGGTCTCGACCCCCCCCCTCGACGTCCTCGGACACCGACCTCTTCCATGGAGGAGATGAGTTGTCCTCGCTCTGCTCCTCCTCTTGGACGTTTCCTCCTTCCGAGGAGACGACCTTGATGTCCTTGGATTTGGAATCTGAGGGATCTTCAATCCGAAGACTTCTCGTCTTCTTCCTCTTCCTCCCCACCTCTCTTTTAGCCTTGGCTAGGCCCTTTGAAGGCGCTTCGGCCAGGAGAGCTTGGAGCTTGGGAGAGATGTCCCCTTCAGGCAGGGGGCGGGGCAGTTGATACTTGCTGCCCTGGCCGCCCATTTTTGGATACAAATGAAGATATTTGAGCAATAAACTACAACTCTGAATTGATAGGATCTGCGGCGTGGATGATTACCTCCTTCGGTGTGTGCGACTTCGAGTAGCCACTGTCTGGCCAGTTTACGGGGAAGTTGTTTAGCTTCGGCTTGAAAAGGGCCATCGACATGCTGTCCATGTTGGTGCGAAAAAAGTGATGGATTGTCCAAGGGACCTCTGGCTTGTAGAGCCACATCGGGCTAGCCCAAAGTTGGAGTGGCAGGATGCGGATACATCTCCAACGTATCTATAATTTTTGATTGTTCCATGCTGATATATTATCATTCTAGGATACTTTTGGGTCTTTATTTACCAATTTATAATATTTTTGAGCACTAACCTATTGACCCAGTGCCAGTTGCTGTTTTCTGCATGTTTTTCACTTCTTAGGTTTACAGTACCAAATGAAGTTCAATTACCACGAAACTTTTTGATGATTTTTTCTAGACCAAAAGAAGACCTGGGAGATTCGGAAGAAGGTCGGGGGCCGCACCAGGGCCGCACAAGTCAACAGGGCGCGCCCTGATGGCTTGTGCCTCCCTGGCGGCCCTCTCGACCTCGTTCTCTGGCCTATAAATTCTCATATATTGCAAAAACCCTGGAGGCAGTCTTGAAACCCTTTTTACGCTACCAAAAGTCTCTGTTCCGCCGTGAAGCCATCTGGAGCTTCGTTCTGGCAACCTGCCGGAGGGGGGATCGATCACGGAGGGCCTCTTCATCAACCTTCTGCCCTCATGATGATGTGTGAGTAGTTCACCACAGACCTACGGGTCCATAGCTAGTACATAGATGGCAATCTCTATCTCTTGATCTTCAATACAATGATCATCGCATCTTCGCTTTGATCTATCCGATGTAATCCTATTGTGCGGTGTGTTTGTTGGGATCCGATGAATTGTGGGTTTATGTTCAGATTATTCATGAAAAGTATTTGAGTCACCTCTGAATATTAAGATTCTTATTTGCATGATCATTATAGCTTCGTAATGCTCTCCGATTTATTGATGTGCTTTGGCCAAGTAGATTGATCTATCTTCAGTGGGAGTGGTACGTTGTGGTAGGTTCAACCTGACGAGTTTCTATATCCCAGTGACAAAGTAGGGGACAAGATGCGTATTTGTGCTGTTACTACTAAGGATAACACGATGGGGTTTATTCATATTGCTTGAGTTTACTTTGTCTACATCATGTCATCGTTCTCCATGCATTACTTTGTTTGTCATGAACTTAATACGTAGAGAGGCAAGCATAGAAGCGCTCTTGAAGTGGAGTAATAGTAATAGGTGCAGGCAGGAGTCGGCCTATTTGTTTATGGACGTGATGCCTATATATACATGATCATTGCCATGAAGGTTGCATAACTATCCGCTTTTCTATCAATTGCCCAACAGTAATTTGTTACCCACCGTATGCTGCCTACATGAGAGATGCCGCTAGGGAAAACTATGGCCCCGAGTCTATTCACTTATGAATTTACAAACGCTACAATTACCTTGCTGCCTTTATTTAATTTTTATGTTATTTTGCAATTTACAATTATCTAAAATTATCTACACAACTCATTTACTTGCAAATAACGAGATCAAGGGGATTGAACACCCTCTTGCCCGCGTTGGGTGCAAGTTGTTTGTTCTTTTGTGTGCAGACGCTGAAGACGATTGAGGATTGATATTCCTATTGGTTCGATAAACCTTGGTTTCACAACTGAGGGAAATACTTACCCACTTTGTGCTGCAATAACCCGTTCCTCTTCACGGAAAACCCAACACAGATCACAAGTATCAGATGCCGCGATGCAACATCACGTCAATCACATCGACCAACTTGCTGTTGTCCTTGAGGGTGTGGATATTCTTCTAAAGAAGGGTGACTTCCTTTGGGCTACCCCCACTCCAGGTTCTTCGGCTGCTAGGAGTTCAACTTCTTCGGAGGCAAACCCATAAAGGGTGGGAGCGTGGCCTGGTTCTCGGCCCGAGGCTCGGTGATGTAGAACCAGTCCCGCTGCCACATCTTCATCGTCTCGACAAAGGTACCCTCCAGCCACTCCGGTTTTTGGGATTTGCTGATCATGGCACCGTCGCACCCGGCGAAGTCGCTGCCTCCACTCTTCGGCCTTACACACAAGGTTTTTAGCCACAAGCCAAAGTGTGGCAGCACCCTCACGAAGGCCTCACACACCGTGATGAAGGCGGTGAGGTGGAGGATAGAATTAGGGGCAAGATTGTAGAATTCAGGACCATAGAAGAAAAGAACCCCCCACAAGAAGGGGTGCACAGGGAATCCCAGACCTCTGACGAGGTGGGAGATGAAGATGGCGCGCTCCCCGGCTTGGGGAGTGGGGATGCACTGGTTGGGATCCGGGGCCCTATAGGCCACACCGTCGGGGATATACCCTACCGTCCAGAGCTCGCTGATGGTGGCGTTGTCGACCATTGAGGGAATCCACTTCCCTTTCAGATCTGTCTCAGCCATTGGGGCGGAAAGCTTTGAGCTTGGTGGAAGGGTTGAGGGTGCTGAGAGCAGTGGATGTTTCAATGCTGGTGGAGGAGGAAAGAGTGGGGAAATAAATTAACCAGCCCATGTTATTTATAGACTGGTAAAAAGGTGAAGCACCCCCTTAATTGCGCCGAGAAAATCACCATGTTTTGGCTAATCGCGTCGTTGTGGACGTGTGTGGTAAAACAATTGATTGATGATATCCCCTAAAACGCAGAGCACGATCTCTGTTTTGATACGACATGCCAAGAGTCGCCTCGAACCGCGGTTCGAGTAAGTAGTGACCGATATGCATGATGTCATAAATATGACATTTCGGAAAAAGTTGTCAGTACTTTGCTGCTAGACACACCTATACTTCTAGTCCTCGGGGCTTAACTATAAACTTCATACAAGGGAAGATCTTGCACGGTTGCTTGGGGCTGGACTGTTGAACTTGCCTGCCAAGCCGAAGACTATCAATCTGAAGACGTTTATCCGAAGTTAGTTATCATCTCTGGCTTTGAAGACAAGTTTGGTGGCTACTGATGGTGTCCTGGACTAGGGGGTCCCAGCTGAACTTGTCTAGTCCATGGGCTGGACTGGAGGCTCGTGAAGGAGGAAGGACTTCGGAGGCCCTAGGACGTGGCGTGAGCACATCGGACTCTACCGAAGACTTGGCGTGTATTCCAAGAAGGGATGATCCGTTCGGCATGTAATATGTAGATGGTGACCGACATTCATGTAACCCTAGATACCCCCGGTGCCTATATAAACCGAAGGGTTTAGCCCATAGAGGATACCCATATGCATTCATCATCACCCCTAGGGTTTAGACCACAAACATACGATCTCGAGGTAGATCAACTCTGTACTCGCTACACCGATAATACAACAAGAACAAGATGTAGGGTTTTACCTCCATAGAGAGGTCATGAACCTGGATAAATACCATGTGTTCCTTGTCTCTTGTTACACATCGATCCGATCTCACAGCTCGGGGCCCCCTACCTGAGGTCTGCCGATTTTGACACCGACACTAGGGTTCCTGCTTGTGGACGAGTTTGTGTCTGGGTCTCTGATCCATGACCTGTCTTCACGAGGTGAATATAATTGATGAGGCGGCGGCGACAACACTCCATACGACCGCTCATACGGGCGGGCATGGTCGTATGGAATGCTGTCTTTTGCTTTGGACATCCTGCGGCGACCATTCCTCTCCCATTTTGCTTCTTTCTTTTATGGTAGATGACTATCACTTTAATTGTGTGATTCCACTACCATTTTCTAAGATTTCTTACATAAACTAATATTTAATCCAAAAAGCAATATATGAGGAAAACGAAAAAAAGAAGTGCGCAAACGCGATAAATTCCCACAAAGCCTATGGGGTAGGCACAAAAAATACTAGCAAAATAATCACATAATTTGGACTCATCAGGTCGCCTGAGCGGCGCCTCTGCCGTGACCTTGAGATGTGCTAGCCTTTGGCATCTTCTGGCTCAGGGGAAGAATCTAGTGGCCCGAAGACTATGTATGTCGCAATGGCGGAGGCAAAGGTTACTGGTTAGAGCGAAGGCGCGAGGAAGAAGAAGGAGGCAAAATGGAGAATTTTCCCCCTCCCTTTTCCCATTTTATGGTAACCCTGGTAAAACCCGAAGAGTCCTACGCAATAGCGTGACATGCTTCCCACTATCTGTGCGGATTCCACTTCACGAGGCGTGGGCATGGGAATTGAGGAGCCCTTGGCATAACAGTAGAGGGCCGATGGTCCCCTGACCTACCTTGACAAGACAAGACGATGCACATGTGCAACCTCTCTGAGCCCATGTTTCATAATTGCGGTTCCCAGGCTAAGCTGAGAGGTTGTGTGCAGACCCGAACAGTCTCGGGAGCACCGCGTGACAAGCTGTTCACTACTTGCGCTTCATAAGCTGCGGTCTCCAAGCAATACACGAAGGGAAAATACTACAAAGGAAGGAGCCCGTTGGAGATCTCGTAGAGCCACTCCTAGGACCTCCGCCACGCTCGGGGGCTACTAACAGTGTCATACACCGGGGGTAGCTCACCGAGGGGAGCTCGGTAGAAGGCCTGTTGGAGGGCCCACGCGGCCCAGCGATAGAGGAGAGTCCAAAGAAGAAGATAAACGTCATGTGACCAACTTGACCTCGACGGCAACCCTAGATTGGTTTCCTCTCTGTGTAAAACCCTAGCCTCCTCGAGTATATAAGGGGAGTCTAGGGAACTCTCAATCCCATCTACTTTGTAGAAACAACTCTTCGTAGTCATCTCATACACACCATTGTAAACCCCTCGCACAAGGCATCCCTCCACCATGAATAACAAACACGAGAAGGATGTAGGGACTCTCCGGAGGCCTGAACCTGGGTAAAACCCATGTGTGATCTCCACTCTGAGACTTCCAGCTACGTCAGGATCCCTGCTGAGGGATCCGACTGTTTTCTGTACCCTTATATACTTGAGGAACTTAGGGTTTTACAGAGAGGGAAAACCAATCTAGGATTGCCGCCACACCAACTTGGAGGCCACAACCAAGCTCACCGATGGTCGGATCTCTCGATAGGGTTGTCGTCACGCCAACTGACGGTGCAGAAAACTGTCAGATCTCTCGATAGGGTGCCTGATGCGATCGGAAGTACCGGAACGCACCGGAGCCCCTCACAATTTGATATCTTCAACCGTCTAATTGCATGTAGCAACGTTCCAGATCTACCTACTCGTTGTTATCAGCGTGCCACCAGTGAGCCCCGCTCGGCTCATCTCAATTGGGTTGTTGCTCCATAGGGTGACCTGGGGATCCTCTGATAAATTGGGCCAACTGACAGTGATAGCCACAGATAGACCCAAAAAGAGGATATCCGATGGAAATCTTCAAGGATTGCCACACAAGCAAAATGAAGAGCATCACTACACATGTCAAAACCGTTGTAAGTCCTTGTTTCTCATGCCTTTGAACTCTGTGATGCACTGTAGTTGTTACTATGATGTTTGCATTGAACTGCATAATTTACAGTGAATGTCGGTTACTCTTTTTAATTTTAGAAGGTTTAAAAGAGGTGAATGATTTTCTTTCGGTCTTGATAAACAATCTAGTTGAATGGTAGACGTGCCCATGAATAAATTTCCTATTTATTTGATCTTAATTGGCCCATGATATGTAAGATGTCATACTATTCTCACCATATTTTGAATCGTGTGTTTTTATCCCTGGTTTTCAATATAGTGTGAAAAAATAGGCAATACATTAGCCATGCTACATGTCATTATGTTCGAAACAAGATTTTATTATGTACTTAATGTTAAAATACATGTTAATATGTTACAGGGCTCTCTGAAATAAGTTAGGTATACATGTCAAAACTATTATGTCTGTTTTTCCTCATTAGTAACTTATTTTATCGTACTACTAATCTATCAATTTAATATTCGACAAACTATGAAACAAATGATGGAACAAGCACAACCACCTGGCGGCGAGGAGGCAACCATAACCACAATGTCAACTCTTATTGTAGTGCATTCATATCTCAACACTAATAGCGTCCAAAGCTACTTCATGCATAATATTTGGTTGGTTGTTAAGATAACCTCATCAAAGCCGCCTCATGTACAAGATCTTCATGTCGACGAAATGATACTTATGCGCTCCAGATGCAAGTCCAATGCCTAATTGAGAATGTTTGTGTAACAATAAGAGTGATTGGCAGATGACGTCAAGAAATGCGCGATTTTGAAACCATACTACCAGACACTGCCTTCATTGTTCATCAGCGTATCAGAAAAGAAGGCAAAGATGACGGTGCTCCACCAAATTCTACAACATGAGACCGTACCACTCAAGTCAAATGATTTGTGCTTGTAAGTGCATCTAGTGCCCCCTTTGTCGTTTTGGAGTATTGACGGTAAAAGTGGTTAAGAGACTACTATGTTTGTGAGTATACACGGATGCAAGTCATTGAAGATTTGGTTTGATCTTTGAAAATGACCGCTAAAATGTAAGGAAACATTGAAGAATCTGGTGCGCCCTTTTATGACGAATTAGCCGAAGAACTGGATCACGAAGACTTAGTCTTTTTGTAGTTATTTTTGTTCTTTTTGATTGATAGGATAAAATGTACAGTTAAGAGGGTTCAGGTGATACAAAGAGAGTATTTTTGAAGTGATGCTCAAGCCAAACCTATTTCTTCAAGTGGAGACTTTCGAAATCTCTTGTGGCGCAGCTTGTTTTCTGCAATGTCAGAGATGATATTCTTTGGGACGTTGTAGTTAACGTAGTAGGCCCTGCATGGGCTACCACTTTGAAGCTAAATCTGGCAGATCACTCAGTAGGTTATCCTAAGCTAGATGTCTTGGAGCGATGATGATAGGGACACAGAGTTACCTAGATTCGGGCTCTCCGGGGAGATAAAACCATGTGTTGCTTGTGCTTTATTGTGTTGGAGTGTATCGACAATACAAAGTACCGAGAGATTGTAACTTGTCTATGACTGTAAGATGTCTACCTACAAGCCCGATACCGGCTTATATAAGAGACCGGAGTCCTAGGATTACAAGAGTCCTAGTCTGTTATGTAGGGGGTAGAGTCCTCCACGATTTCAACTTCTTGTCTTGCATGCCAAGTCTTCTGGAGTCTTCATACGATCCACCATGGACCGCCTAAAGTGGCCCAGAACGGAACCGACCTAGGGGTAAGAAAACCGGCCCATGATACGTCCACGACGTATCTATAATTTTTTATTATTTCATGCTATTATATTATCAATCTTGCATACTTTATATGCAATTATATGCTATTTTATATCATTTTTGGGACTAACTTGTTAACTCAGTGCCCATTGCTAGTTCCTGTTTTTGCCTGTTTTTGGACTTTTCAGAAAATCAATATCAAACAAAGTCCAAATTCGATAAAAAAATTTACGGGAGTTATTTTTGGACCAGAAGATGCCCAGGAAGCTTCGGGGGGAGGCGAGAAGACCCACGAGGTGGCCACGAGCCACTAGGGAGCGGTCAGGGGGGTAGGCCGCGCCCCCATGGCTTGTGGGCCCCTCGTGGCACCTCCTGACCTAATTCCACTTCTTCATATTCCCAATTACCCCAAAACATCAGAGAGCCACCCAAAACAATTTTTTCGGCGCCGCAAGTCTCTGTTCTTCCGCGATCCCATCTGGAGGCCTTTTCTGGTACTCTGCCGGAGGGGGAATCCATCACGGAGGCCGTCTTCATCAACCTTGTTGCCTCCATGATGATGTGTGAGTAGTTCACCACAGACCTACAGGTTCATAGCTAGTAGCTAGATGGCTCCTTCTCTCTCTTTGATCTTCAATACAAAGTTCTTTGCGATTCTCGCGCTGATCTATCCGATGTAATCTTCTTTTGCGGTGTGTTTGTTGGGATCCGATGAATTGTGGGTTTATGATCAGATTATTCATGAAAAGTAATTGAGTCCTCTCTGAATTCTATTATGCATGATTGTTATAGCTTTGCAAGTCTCTCTGATCTATCGGTTTGGTTTGGCCAACTAGATTGATTTTTCTTCAGCTGGAGGAGGGCATTGTAGTGGGTTCAGTCTTGCGGTGCTCTATATCCCAGTGACAGAAGGGGACAAGACACGTATTATATTGTTGCCACTAAGGATAAAACGACAGGTTTGAACATATTGCTTGTACTTACTTTGTCTACATCATGTTATCTTGCTTAATGCATTACTCTGTTTGTCATGGACTTAATACCATAGATGCATGCTGAATAGCGGTCGATTGGTGGAGTAATAGTAGTAGATGCAGAATCGTTTCGGTCTACTTGTCACGGACGTGATGCCTATATTCATGATCATTGTCATGAATACATAATCATAACTATACGCTTTTCTATCAATTGCCCAACAGTAATTTGTCTACCCACCGTATGCTACGTTCGAGAGAGAAGCCTCTAGTGAACACTATGGCCCCCGGGTCTACTTAATTATATTTTCTAAAAACATAAAAATACCTTGCTGCAATTTATTACCTTTATTTTACTTTTATCTTTATCAATCTACCACTATCAGAAGTAATCCTTGCAAGTAACGAGTTCAAGGGGCTTGGCAACCCTGCCCGCGTTGGGTCCAAGTGTTTGGTTTTGTTGTGCAGGTGCTGTTAGAAAGACAAGTTGTCGTGGTTCTCCTACTGGTTCGATAACCTTGGTTCTCACTGACGGAAATACTTATCGCTACTATATTGCTCCACCCTTCCTCTTCGGAGAAAAAACCCAACGCAGCTCACAAGTAGCAGCCCACCAGGCTGGAAAACAATGTGGTGAGAGGTTCCCTAGCCTAGACACTATCACAACGAGCGGATGAGTGGACACGTCAGTGCCGAACAAGCATCTAGCCAGGGGAACCCAACAGCCGTCTGGCCAGAAAGCTCGATCAAGCGACAATGCACCCTCACACACCCATCCACACATGCAAGGAGCCGACAACATCCAACATCCGAGCAGGCAACATCCAACATCCAACACGCGAAAAAAGGCTAACATCGACCTACACATGTAAGCAGACAAAACAATAACAACCGCTGTAACAACCCCGACAACGCCCACTATCCGACCATACACAAATAAGGCCGACCAGACAAGCCCCTCACAACCCCACGCGCACACCCACCCGCAGGACGAATGATATGAGTCTGCCAGCATCCACCGTCTGAGCATACGCAACAAGCCCATCCAGACAAGCTCCTCACATCCCCACACGGCAAGGCCGGCATGCAACATCCAACCCAGGCGCATTGGCGTATCCGACTTACGCGAACCAAACAGCCCGACAGGAAACAAACGACGCTGACATGCCGATCCGGGCTCACCTGACGACCAATGCACGAGATCACACACATGCGCAACAAAAAACACCACGGAAAGGTGGCCCGAGCGCGCCCGTGGCCCACACGTCATGGATCCCCGAGGATCCCGGCTCGATGAGGGGCCCCGGGCCCGATCGGAAGGAGGGGAAGGCGTTAGGCAGGCATCAGCTCGAGACAAGCGTGGATCAGACGGTGCAGGGGGCACTCGCGAGCAAGGATGCCCCCGTGGATACTCCAACATCCTTTATAGGAGGACTCCGAGTCATAGGCTTGGCTCACCCTGTGGGTATTGCGCCGGATACATCCTCCTTGGCTATAATTGGGTGCTTATGTCATCACCTGCCGACGGTGCAGGTGTCCGGATCAGCTAGTTGTGGGCATGGCGGTACGGTGAAGACTTGTGGTGTATTGTTTGGGCCGTTGGCCATACCCAGATTGATGAAAAAAGGTTTCCACTTGCTTTATATTATAAAGCAACCGCCATGCCCAGATTTACACCTACACATTTGCACCGGAGGTGTGGTATCGTCGCATCGTCTATAAATGTCAGATTTTGGTGGTACTTTTTCTTTTGCCAGTTTGATCTGTGACTGGCGCCATTCGTGCGTCGACAGATGTACTTGGTTCCTGGTCGGCTCTTTTGTTTGTATCTCCTTCATGCTAGATTATGAGTCAATAAAAAGGGCCCTTTATCTAAGACAACTGATTTTCTATTGTTATTTTTGTAAAAACACCGAAATAGAACAATTACAGAAAGCACAGCACAATCAGATATGGTCTATTTCAAAAGCTATGGTCATGCGAGTGAAAAGTGGGTAATCTAAAGCTTTAACTGTTGGATCTGATCACCGGTGCTGAAGTAGCATATAAACGTATATCCATACTCTTCAGGTAACTGAAGAAGGATGGTGGTGCATGACTCCAGCTGTTCTGAATCATATATCTTGTATAACTCAGGTATCTTTGAAAGGTTTAGTAGTGTCCCTGCTTCATTTCCGGGGTTCGAAGTCATCGTCAACATCATATGCGGGGTTGCACAAGCATCTAAATAGCCTGCCAATTCCCTGTACATCAAATTTTTGAAGTTATCTCACCAAACATATTTGAATGTTTAACATATACATATGTTTGTATGATTGTTGAAAAATTGCCTGAGTAAGCGCAGGAGTCCGATAAGTCACTGTCCGCGATGCCTCCTCGTCTGAACTTTCATCTGAGCTGCTGTCATCGTCAAGAATTGTTGGCCTTGATGGCCCTGGTAATGCTTCCTTTTCCCTCTATTTGCATTCCAGTTAATCAAAGATGGAATTTATGAAATATACTCAATTCAGGTTTGTTCATTCACACATGTAGCACATGAATTGTCCGAAAGAAAACATGAAACAATGTACCTGAAATATTTTTCCGAGATTTCTCAAGGCCATTGCACGGGCCTTGAGATCCTCTTTCTTGACATTATTTTCATGCAGCACCTGAGAAGAAGTCAAAAACTTGTCAAAATCATATTGATGTACTAATAACAAATAAATATGGGAGGCCACAGTTCCAGGATGGTACTATTCATCTACCACCGACAACGTAATGCTAAATTTTCAAGATATTTCTTTTTTGTTTTCATCAAGTTTGGATTGCTTACCACAAGTGCCACGTGGTAACTTTTCAAGATCTTTCAGTAAAGAAGACACACATACCATTTCACAGACATGTAGGAGCGTGACTTCAGTATCCACAACGTTGAGTTTCCAAATTGAACTCATCATCAGGTCCTTGTTCATTCTCATCTGCATGTCGACGTCTTTCTCGGTGGCAGCGCCGCCGTCCTTGGCACTCTGCCGGCATGCCTCCTCTTGCAGCTGCAGCAGCTGCAGAGCTCCTGCATTGTTCTTTTAGCCCCTTAATCAGTCGGCAACTTCAACCATCACAACCATGGCAACAATTGCGAATGTTTTCACCTTTCGCTGCTGTGATCTGTGACCTCCAGAGGTGGCCCTTGTTCCTCACCCACTCGGTCAGGAATGGGACTCCCAGGTACAATGCCTTCTTTCCAAGCTCCTTGGCGGCTTGTCGGGAGTAAACGTATCCTATGGTGCGACGAATGTCTAGTGCATATGCTGCGAGCAGCAGGCATTTCACAAAGATTCAGATGAAAACCATGGAGAGAACAACAGAACTGTAGTTTGTTGGGATCATCATACTGACAAGTGCTAGAAAGCCTTTTCGCCTCAGACTCGGCACGATGAGTGAATCCTTCCGTGTCGCCGCTGACATACTGCGAGAGGAACTTGTTGAGGAACCTAGCTAGCTTCTCTTCTCGTTCCCTTTGTACACCCTTCATCACAGCAGTGTTTTTCAGAGTGGGATAATTAATGTTTTGGGCAAAACAATGGGCGTCTAGCACAGATATGTACTATGTGCCTACCTTGAGCCTGTCCTGGAGCTTCTCGGTGTTGTTGTTGTCGCCACTGGCCATCTCTGAGGAAGCCATTGTTGCCATTGCAAGATGTCCAATGTAGTCCTCGAACAGCTCGCTCCCGAACAGGAGGGTGAAGACCAGAGCACCATCTAGAATGTTGTCCCTGAAAAACAGAGAAATATTTGTCAGAGTGAAGCTTGAATTGCTTCTTCCGAGCTGAGTTTCATCTGGGATCAACTGGGGCACCTGGATATGCTCGTCTTGCCATAGCCATCGTAGGCCTTTCTCTGCAAAGGGTCACTCAGGACCTGGTAGGCCTCTCCAAGAGCCTGCATATATAGCACCATAACAACAAGAAGCTCAACACCCACCCACTAAAAAAGGAATCAAGCCAGCCGATCCTGCTACAACATCGACTTGAGTCGAGCCAGACGTGGCAAGAACCTGAAACTTGTCGGACGCCTGCGGATCGTCGGGGTTCTTGTCAGGGTGCACCTTCCTCGCCTGAAGACAGGACATGAAACGAAACCTCCAAATCAGCAAGCCAGCGGAAAGCGACAATGTGCTATGCAGACAGGAAAAACGGGGACCTTGATGTAGTAGGCCTTGCGGATCTCGTCGTCCGAGGCGGCGGGGCTGACGCCGAGCGCGTCGTAGTACTCGGTCTCCTTCGCCATGGCGGCCGCCGCTCCCTGTCAAAGAAGAACACTCCCGGAACGGAACAGGAGACCGCCAGAGCAGAGCATGGAAGGGAGCACGACGAACCACGGAGTGGTGGTCTGGTGGAGGAAGAATGAGTAAAGGGAAGCCGCATCATCACCATTCATTGCGCAACGAGGTGGGGAGCCACCCCCCACTGGCCACGGGGCCATCTTTCATCTTTCCAGTGACGCACAGCGCGGCGCGGCCGGGGGAGCATTAAACAAGTCGCCGGGCGGCCTAGGGGTGGTGGAATGGAACGTGGCATTGCATTTTTCTTTCT
This sequence comes from Elymus sibiricus, assembly GCA_039707655.1. NCBI lineage: Eukaryota > Viridiplantae > Streptophyta > Magnoliopsida > Poales > Poaceae > Elymus > Elymus sibiricus. The sequence continues at coordinate 286,350,222 of CM077675.1, forward strand.
CCAAACGTCCCTTCTTTCTCCGGGGAGCAACGGATCAAGAGTTCACTTTCCTCCTATTTTAGAGCATCTATAGCAGATTCACTAAAATCCTAAACTATAAAACCAATTTGCGGTACCCCGAAACTAGTTTTACGGGTTACAAATTGATACGCAAAATGGTACTTGATAATTCGAAAAACTATTTCACGCGAGATTTTGTTCGAGATCACGCTTCATCACAAACACAGTTTAATAAATGAAGACGAGTTCATCAAACAGAGTTCATACTAATAACATACCGAAATGATTACATACTAAATGGAACCTGGTTCGTCCGAGTTCTCGCTGTCATGCTCACTCGCCGTAGTCGAGGTAATGTTTGATGGCGGACTTGCGCAGCGCCACCGCGTCTCGTGCTCCTTCTTGGCGGCTTCGAGGCGGTCCGTAGCCCTTTCTTCGTCGTTCGCCAGCGTGCGATCAGAGACAATGATCTCTTCGGCGGCGGCATGACACCTAGATGTGGGGTGAGATGTGCTCGTCGAGCACATCAAAGCCGGCCAACGTGTTTCCCCCGCCGCTACCGGAGAGTCGGGCGCAGTGCCGCCCATGCCTTGACCTCCACCCTTGATGTGCCTCGTGCTCCTCGTCGTTGGAGTTGGAGAGCGTCAAAACGACGCGGCTAGAGCTTTCGGCCTCTGCGCCATGGCGGGCGCGCTTGCTCGACAACGCATGGGCGTGCCCGTCACAACTTCCACCCGCACCGACGTATCTGCCACGACCATGACTGGATCAGCCGGCCATGGATCTACCGGAGACAGAGAAAACATAGAGGAGAGGCGCGAGAAATCGTTGTTAAGGTTTGTGATGTCCCATTCATGAAAATGTCGGTCATGGCATGGCCAGGAAGTTGGAACGTAACTTATCCTTGATTGATATCCCTTGTGTTGTCCAAATCGGGGGGGGGGGGGGGGGCGTGATGGTTAACTCCTCCCAACCTCCCCCCTCGGGGCATGCGAGATTACGTTGCTTCGTGGGCTAAGAAAACTTTCTCAATAAATACTTGAGTTCTTTATGACTAATGTGAGTTTGTAGACTATAAGCACTTCCATCTTTTCATATTTTGCTAACCTCTTCGATACCGTGCATTGCCCGTTCTCACTTCAAGACTTAGTGCAACCTTCGCGGGTGCATTCAAACCCCGTGATATGATACGCTCTATCACACATAAGCTTCATTATACCCTTCCCCAAAACAGCCACCATACCTACGTATTATGGCAATTTCATAGTTATTCCGAGATATATATGCAACTTTTATTGTTACTATTCATTACATTACTTGAGCATTCATTGTCATTTTGCTTTGCATGATCATATAGAGCTGACATGATATTTGTGGCAAAGCCACCATTCATCATTGTTATAAATGTTACGCTAGATTATTACACATCCTGACACACCGTTAGAGGCATTCGTATGTAGTCATCATATTTTTGATATATTGAGTTACAAGTAAATAAAAGTGTGATGCATTATTACGGTGTGCCCCTACCTGTGAGGATAAAAAAGGCCTAAAAGAGCCCTACAAAAAGAAAAAAGAAAAATAGAAAAAAGGACAAAAAATGAGAGGAAAAGAGAGAGAGAGAGGGCACACCACTATCCTTTGTCCATACTTGTGCTTCAAAGTAGCACTATGTTCTTCATATAGAGAGTTTTCATATACTTCATGATTATTCTACCAGGATTTTTGCATTATATAACTTTGCTTGTATATTTCGACGACGAGCTTTCTGATACGTCTCCGTAGTATCTACTTTTCCTCACACTTTTGCCCTTGTTTTGGACTCTAATTTGCATGATTCGAATGAAACTAACCCGGACTGACGCTGTTTTTAGCAGAACTACCATGGTGTTGTTTTTGTGCAGAAATAAAAGTTCTCGGAACTAGACGAAACTTTTTGGAGATTTATTTTATAAAAAATAAAAAATACTGGAGCCAAGAACCACCGGAGGGGGAGCCTTGTCTGGGCACGATACACCAGGGTGCGCCACCCCCTCCAGGCGCGCCCTGGTGGGTTGTGCCCACCTCGGGGCCCCACTGACCCTAAATCCTATTTTCGGAGAAAAAAATCAGAGAGAAAGTTTCATCGCGTTTCACGATACGGAGCCGCCGCCACCTCATGTTCTTCATCGGGAGGCCAGATCTGGAGCCCGTTTGGGGCTCCGGAGAGGGGAATCTTCGGTCTTCGTCATCATCAACCCTTCTCCATCGCCAATTCCATGATGCTCCCCACCGGGAGTGAGTAATTCCTTCGTAGGCTTGTTGGTCGGTGAGGAGTTGGATGAGATTCATCATGTAATCGAGTTAGTTTTGTTAGGGCCTGATCCCTAGTATCCACTATGTTCTGAGATTGATGTTGCTATGACTTTGCCATGCTTAATGCTTGTCACTAGGGCCCGAGTGCCATGATTTCAGATCTGAACCGTTTATGTTATCACCATTATATCTATGTTCTTGATCTGATCTTGCTAGTCATACGCACCTATTACGTGTTATGATCCATAAACCCCGGAGTTACAATAGTCGGGATACTTTCCGATGATGTCCGTAGTTTGAGGAGCTCATGTATTCACCGTGTGTTAATGCTTTGTTCCGGTTCTCTATTAAAAGGAGGCCTTAATATCCCTTAGTTTCCTTATGGACCCTGCTGCCATGGGATGGTAGGACAAAAGATGCCATGCAAGTTCTTTTCCATAAGCACGTATGACCATTTACGGAATACATGCCTACATTACATTTATGAACTGGAGCTAGTTCTGTGTCGCCCTAGGTTATGACTGTTATATGATGAATATCATCCAACGAGTTCACCGATCCAGTGCCTACGAGTTTTCCACATATTGTTCTTGCTGAGTTACTATTGCTACTGCTACTGTCACACTTGCTACAAAACTATTGCTATCACTGCTACCGTTATTTTTACTGTTGCTACTGCTATCAAAACTATCATACTACTATGCTACTGATCACTCTGCTGCAGATATTTAATCTTCAGGTGTGGTTGAATTGACAACTCAGCTGCTAATACTTGCAAATATTCATTGGCTCCCCTTGTGTCGAATCTATAAATTTGGGTTGAATACTCTACCCACGAAAACTGTTGCGATCCCCTATACTTGTGGGTTATCAAGACCTTTTTATGGCGCCGTTGTCGGGGAGCATAGCTATATTTGTTGAGTCACTTGGGATTTATATCAATTGATCACTATGAAGAATACGAAGGATCCAAAAACCAAGATTTTTTCCTCTAAGACGAGGGAAGGTAAGGAACTGCCATCTAGCTCTACACTTGATCCACCTTCGGTTATGAGTAAGTTTGCGACACCACCACATGCTATTAATCCTGATATGTCGCAAGTTATTGATGATGCTACTTATGCTATGAATGATGTTTATGATGATGATGCTAGTACCATGCTTGATGATAATGTGCCACTAGGTGAATTTCTTGATGAACAAATTGCTAGAGCTAAAGAGAATGAAATTATTGAAACTGGTGAGATTGCTGAAACTGATGAAGCCTTTGAAACCGATGACTCTGAAACACCTATTAGACCTAGCTCTCCTAGATTTGAAATGTCTAAGATACCTGAAGGTTATGTTATGGATGAGGAGACAACTAGATAAATCCTTTCTTGTAAGGATAGAAACGATCTTAAGAAATTACTACGCAAGTATAAGGAAAAGACTTTGAATGCTAGAATGAAATGTGATCCTAAGTTTGCTACTTCACCTATCTATGTTACCGATAAGGATTATGAATTCTCTGTCGACCCAGAGTTAATTACTTTGGTTGAATCTGATCCTTTCCATGGCTATGAAACTGAAACTGTACTGACACATCTCACTAAGCCGAATGATATAGCCACCCTCTTTGCTCATGATGAGAAGATTCGCTACTACTATATTCTTAAGTTATTTTCGTTCTCATTAAAGGGTGATGCTAAGACATGGTACAATACTCTTGCTCCTGGTTGTGTGCGTAGTCCCCGGGATATGATTTACTACTTCTCTGAAAAATATTTTCCTGCTCATAAGAAATAAGCTGCCTTACCAGAAATATTTAACTTTGTGCAAATTGAAGAAGAGAGTCTCCCACAAGCTTGGGGGAGGCTTCTCCAATTGCTTAATGCTTTGCCTGCTCACCCTCTCAAGAAAAATGAAAGACTTGGTATCTTCTATAATGGACTAACCGATGCTTCTAGGGACTTCCTAGATAGTTGTGTTGGTTGTGTTTTCAGGGAACGGACTGTTGAACAAGCTGAGGAACTATTGAATAATATATTGAAGAATTATGATGATTGGACTCTTCCTGAACCACCACTTAAACCCACTCCGAAGAAGAGGGGTATCTTATTTCTCAGTCCTGAAGATATGCAAGAGGCAAAGAAATGTATGAAGGAAAACGGTATTAAAGCTGAGGATGTTAAGAATTTACCACCTATTGAAGAAATACATGGCCTTGACACACCGCCACCTCCACAGGTGCTAGAGGTAAATTCTTTAATAAAGTTTGATGAAAGTGATATCCCTTATAATAAACATCCTAGTCAATGCTTATATGAGTTTGATAACTACATTATGAAACAAGATCACTTCAATGCACATGTTCTGAAACAATTGAAATATAATTCTGATATGATTGCTCACTTGAGTGACTTGCTATTTAGAATCAGTAACGATGTTAGGGGTGTAGGAAAACATGCTTGTATGGTTCAAACTCAGTTAGAACAAGTTGCTAAATCTCAAAAAGAATTGCTTGATGAAATGAATAATAATATGAATGACTTTGCTGCTAGAGTAGTAACTAGAGGAGGTAGAATGACCCAAGAACCTTTTTATCCCGAAGGTCATCCTAAAAGAATTGAACAAGACTCTCAGAGAATTAATACTGATGCACCTAGTCCTTCTAAAAAGAAAAAGAAAAATGATAGGTCTTTGCATACCTCTAGTGAACCTGAGATACAAAAACTCCCTAAAGATAATGATGTCTCTATTTTTGATGCTGAAACCCAATCTGGTAATGAACATTCACCTAGTGATAATGAAAATGATAATGACGATGTTCATGAAGATACTCAACCAAACAATGATAAAGAACTAGATAATGATGTTGAAATAGAACCTCCTGTTGGTCTTGATAACCCACAACCTAAAAATAAACGATATGATAAGAAAGACTTTGTAGCTAGAAAACATGGTAAAGAAAGAGAACCATGGGTTCAGAAACCCATGCCCTTTCCACCTAAACCATCTAAGAAAAAGGATGATGAAGAATTTGAATGCTTTGCTGAAATGATTAGACCAGTCTTTTTGCGTACCCGTTTAACTGATATCTTAAAGATGGCCCCTTATGCAAAATACATGAAAGACATCATCCTTAATAAAATAAAGATACCTGAAGTTGAAATCTCCACCATGCTTGATAATTATTCTTTTAAGGATGTAGTACCTAAAAAACTTGGAGATCCTGGAATACCAACTATACCTTGCTCCATTAAAAGAAATTACGTTAAAACTGCTCTGTGTGATTTGGGAGCTGGTGTTAGTGTTACGCCTTTCTCCTTATATAAAAGACTTGATTTGAATAAACTCACACCTACTAAGATATCATTGCAAATGGCTGACAAATCAACTGCCATACCTATCGGTATTTGTGAGGATGTGCCCGTTGTTATTGCAAATGTTACTACCTTAACGGACTTTGTTATTCTTAAGATGCCCGAGGACGACAACATGTTGATTATCCTTGGTAGACCATTTTTGAATACTGCAGGGGTTGTTATTGATTGCAATAAAAGCAAAGTCAATTTTCATATTAATGGTAATGAGCACACGGTGCACTTTCCGAAGAAACAATTCCAAGTGAATGTTATAAATGTTATTGAGGAATCTCCGACAATCACTATTGGAAGTTTTCAACTACCTCTACTTACTGCCAAAAAGAAATGTGATATACTTATTGTTGGGGATATGCACATCCCCATTGAGGTAACTTAGTGTTTTACGAAAGTTCTTCGGTTTCATGCTAATCGGAAGTGGTTGTTAATAAGACTTGATCAACCTTATTAATGGATCACTTTTGAGAGGTATGAATTTGATGAATCTAGTAAGCACAATCTTTTGTTCCCACCTTTTATTTTCTGTTTTACTTAGTCAAATAAAATAAAATGCCATGTTTATCCTGTTTTCTGTTTTCTCCGTGCAATAAAAAATGACCCAAAAATAAAAGTTCTCAGAATGTCTTGAAAATTTGATACGATTTTTTTTCTGAATATTTCTGAATTTCTGGTACAAATAACATCAGAGGAGTGTGCACCCGGTGCCCACAAGACACCAGGGCGCCAGCAACCCCAGGCGCGCCCTGGTGGGTTATGGCCCCCCACGTGGGCCCCCTCACTTATCCCTTTAGCCCATGTGATCCCCTACCTCCAGAAAAAATTCACCATAGCTCTCATTCCCGTGTTCTTGCTCTCAAACCTACGGATTTTGATCTCTTTGCTCGAAGCTCCGTTTCCAAAACTGTTTGGAGGGATTGCTACTTGGTATGTGACTCCTCCATTGCTCCAATTAGTTTTTGATTTAGTGGGTTATTTTTAGAGTAATTAGCTACTCTTGGTGCTGATGTAGATGAGCTTGCATGTTGAATTCTTAGAGTTCTAAGTAGTTTGAATGCTTAATATGGCCTCTATGCATCCTTGGGAGTAGCTGCTATCAATCTTACAAAGTTTTGTTGACAAAAAATTTCTGGACTAAAATTTTCAGAATTTTTTTTATAGGAATAAGATGGATTTCTTTAGGAAGTTTTCCTCCAAGAAAAATGCCAAAGGAGTCATTGGGGAATCATCGGACAATGACCTCCACATCCCTAGAACGGTGGAGGTGCGGCCGTGCGAATGGCCGCATGATGCCTTCATGGAGGAGGCCGGGTTCCATCAAGAGTTTGCTCAATTCGTTGCAAATGCTGGGCTGACCGAGTTCCTCGCAGCTAAGTGTGACCAACAACACATCCTTACAAATTCCTTTGTGCAAAGTTTTCATTTTCTGAGAAAGAATAATCCTCCTGAGGTGCAGTTTAAGCTATACGTTGAAACTAACAAAATACCGCTCACTGACTTTTGCGACATATGCTTGATCCCTTCTGATGGGGAATTAAGAGAGCCTAGACCAGGGGAGTTTGAGGACTTTCTCCTCACTTCAGCAGTGGGTGAAGATAGAGGCGTGTCAAAAGCCACTGCAACCTGTTTGCAGTTTCCTTCTGTGCACTACTTTGCTTTATTCATCGCGAAGTGTTTAACCGCTAGGGAGAAGGTTGTCACACTCAGTGCTCCCGACTTCGCCATCTTACGCTGTGCACTGCACAATGATCACACCTTTAGTATGGGGGCTATTATTGCACGTCGCTTACACCTTAACAGGACTAAGGGAAAGATACATGGTGGTATTTATGCTACTCGCTTAGCGAGACACTTTAATGTTCAGATTCGCCCACATGATTATCCCTTGTCCCAAGTTTATCTTGATCACAAGGCGTTGCAGGATCACCAATTTATTGAGGCAACTAATTCTTTTCATAACATTCGTTACAACTTAGTATTCAGCGTCGAAACCCGTGATGTTATCCTGTTGCCTGCACCTGCTCTCTTTGATTCGATTGCCAGGAACAGATACATGATCATGCCAGATGACATTACAGCCTACCGGAACAACCTAGCAGCGGCTGAGGAGGAGCCCCAGGAGTGGGACACTCAGGTGCCGCCTCCACCTTACTTCGACTTAGGACTGGATGGTTACTACGGATGGTGATTACCAAGCTAGGCCAAAAGCCTAAGCTTGGGGAGTACGTCTATCCACCGACATTATATTCATGTTCAGGCATTTCATTCCAATTGTCGGTGTTCATACTTTCTCATTGTACTATCCATGCTAGATTTATTTTCTCGCTTTCTTCTTGCGTGTTTGAATTGTTTTGAGAAAATCCAAAAATATTTCCTACTTCTTTTCAGTTTTTCTTACTAGCTTAAATTAATTGTAGTATCAAAAGAAAACCCAAAAAGATTTCTCGTTTCTTCTTTTACTTGTTGGGAGCTCTCCCATGTAAATATTTTTTCTCGTTTTTGTTTTTCCCTCTTTAATTTGCTTTCTTTAAGAAAAAACAAAACTCCAAAAATATTTCAGTGTGTTTCTCTGAAATTCTTTTCCTTTTATTTGAGTCGTACCAAGGAGAAGACCACGATGAAAATGTTGAGTGGCTCTCATATGCGCTATTGTTATCTAACAAAGAGCCCATGTTACTTTGCCTTCTCCCCTCGAATAAAATGTTTGCAGATTCCATCTTAGTCCACGGCACTCTTGCACTATTATTATTTTCATACCATTCGGTCGTGCAAGTGAAAGGCAATAAAACTATCATACTACTGTGCTACTGATCACTCCGCTGCAGATATTTAATCTCTAGGTGTGGTTGAATTGACAACTCAGTTGCTAATACTTGCAAATATTCTTTGGCTCCCCTTGTGTCGAATCTATAAATTTAGGTTGAATACTCTATCCTCAAAAAATGTTGCGATCCCCTATACTTGTGGGTTATCACTTTCTCAAATGCTCGAGGTTTTCATGAGAAAGCAAGTTGGATGCACGTCCACTTAGTTGCATTAGGAGAGATTTCATACACTTATTGCTCTAGTGCATCCGTTGCATGACAATCCCTACTCCTCACATTAACATCAATCTTAAGGCCTCTCCATTGCCTAACCATCAACCGCGTTGATGCGAGACTCTCTAGTATTTTCTTCTTCTTACAAACCCCAATCATCATTCTCTTTGACATCCAAAGTGTTAAATCCATGGCTCATGCACATTTATTGAGTGAAGTATGAAAAGTTGAAGCGAGAAAAAATATGATACAAATGCATGGTTTGGCACCGGGGTGTTAATGATTTATACTTTATGCTAGGAGACCGGGCTATGCCATGCTTACATAATTAAATGAGTAGGAATACGTTCATTAGCATTCTTTATTTTGAAAGTCAGTGATTACTTTCTAGCACCCCTGCATATTATCGTTTTGATATCTATTAAGTAATTGCTTCCCAACATTCATACCGAGTGATTACATGATTAAGACATGTTAGGTAGCATTTTATATCAAAAATTATGTTTTTATCATTTACCTACTCGAGGACGAGCAAGAATTAAGGTTGGGGATGCTGATACTTCTCCAACGTATCTATAATTTTTCTATTGTTTCATACTATTATATTATCAATCTTGTATGCTTTATACGCCATTTCATATTGTTTTTGGGGACTAGCCTATTAACTCAATGCCCAGTGCCAACTCCTATTTTCTGCATGCTTTTGGTTTTCTAGTAAATTCATATCACATGAAGTCCAAACGCAACGTATCTTTTTGACATTTTTTCTGGACAAAAAGACGCCATGAAAGCTTCGGGAGAGGACCAACCGCTGCATAAGGGAACCACAAGGCAGGGGCGCGCCCTAGGGGTAGGGCACACCCAGATGCCTTGTGGGTCCCCTCTGCCTACGATTGACCTAACTTCTATGCTATTAATTCACATCTTTCCAGAAACCCTCAGAGGATCACCTAAAACAATCTGATCGCCACCACAAAGCCTCTGTTCTTTTGTGATCTCATCTATGGGACTTTTCCGGTAATCTACTGGAGGGGAATCCATCATGGAGGCCGTCTTCATCAACGTTGCTGCCTCCATGATGATGTGTGAGTATTTCCCACTAGACCTACGGGTCCATAGCAGTAGCTAGATGACTCTCTCTCTATCCCCCCTCTCTCTTTTATGATCTTCAATACAATGATCTCTTCGGAGACCTATTCGATGTAACTTTTGCGGTGTCTTTGTTGGGATCCATTGAATTGTAGGTTTATGATCAGATTAAAAGTATTTGAGTCTTTTCTGAGATTTACATATGTGCGATTTTATAGCTATGTGTCTTTTCTGATCTATGAGTTTTCTTTGGCCAAGATTAATGAGTAGATCTTCAAAGGGAGTGATGCATAGTAGTAGGTTCAATCTTGCGGTGTCCTTACTCCGTGATAGGAGGGGTTGCAAGTCATGTATTTGCATTGTTTCTACTAAGGGTAAACTATGGGTTTATGTCATCATATGCTTCAAGCATTACTCTATTTGTTATGATCTTCAGGTACTGTTTACCATTGTTTGTCTGGTGTCTCCTACCGGTTCGATAAATCTTGATTCTTAACTAAGTGAAACACTATCTGCTACTATACTACATCACCCTTCCTCTTTAGAGAAATCCCAACGTCTATCACAAGTAGCACCCACCTATGTTTTCTTCTCCTAACCAGATACTTTGTGATTAGCATTGGATGACTCCCTCCAGCATCATGTTTGCGGACCACGTGAGGACCTAAAAACAGACATATACCAGAGAAATTTGCACGTCAGCTTTGGAGATGCCTAATGTCCTTAGCCGATTGAGGGTTTGGCCACTAAGAACCGTGGCGGCCTTATCGCGAAACTATGCAGATGGGCAATCGTCCGCCTTCTAAAGCGGCGACGGCTCCGCTCGGTCACGACGGACATGTGGGGGTGGCTACTAACCGACGAATCATCCTGCAAACGACCTCTAGCGGTCATTATGTATGGTGGCGGGCCGACAACAAACTGAATCGGTCGACGAAGGATGTGGCACCGGATCCCGACTCAACAACTCATCTGGGCTTCGGCGGCACGACAGAGCAGCGCGAAGGTGCGTTGGAGTCGGAACAAAGGCGCGGGAGGGATGCAGACCGGCGGAGGAGTGGACGGCGGGCCAAATCATGGCGAGGGTAGGCGGGGCAAGCCCGACGCGGGAACGAAAGGAGGCGGTTGGGGTGTTGCGCGTGGCCAAAATTTTGGGGGTAGGGGCATCCCTGCCACATTATATTCAGCTGGAGGTGCGCTCTTTTGGGGCCAAAAACAGTTTTTGTCAAGTGAGTTTCTGGTCAACTGTTGAAGTTTTTCTTATACCCTTCAAACGGGCAAAAAACAGCTGCAGCCTCTAATCTGAGCAATTGGACAAAATGTCATGTTTTTCCTCGGACCTTGCTTCAACACCACACCTTTATTTTTGTTGGATTAAAAATAGGGATAATTAATCTGATGCCCCTAGTTGGTGTTGGAAATATGCCCTAGAGGCAATAATAAAGTGGTTATTATCATACTTCCTTGTTCATGATAATCGTTTATTATCCATGCTAGAATTGTATTGACCGGAAACTTAAATACATGTGTGGATATATAAACAACACCGTGTCCCTAGTGAGCCTCTAGTAGACTAGCCCGTTGATCAAAGATGGTTAAGGTTTCCTAACCATAGACATGATTTGTCATTTGATAACGGGATCACATCATTAAGAGAATGATGTTATGGACAAGACCCAACCGTAAGCATAGCATTTGATCGTATCACTTAGTTTGTTGCTACTGCTTTCTTCATGTCAAGTATCTGTTCCTAAGACCATGAGATCATGCAACTCCCTGACACCGTAGGAATGCCTTGTGTGTATCAAATGTCACTTTGTAACTGGGTGATCATAAAGGTGCTATACAGGTATCTCCGAGGGTGTCTCTTGGGTTGGCATGGATCGAGACTGGGATTTGTCACTCCGTATAACGGAGAGGTATCTCTGGGCCCTCTCAGCAAAACAACATCACAAGCAGCTTGCAAGCAATGTGACTAAGGAGTTAGTCACGAGATCTTCTATTATGGAATGAGTAAAGAGACTTGCCGGTAATGAGGTTGAACTAGGTAAGGAGATACCGACGTGTAACAGCCCGGGACCGACGCTCCAGAAGATTCCCCTTTTTATCCCGTTGTCATTGTGTGATTCGTTTGATTATCGCATTCATCATCGCATCATTCGCATATCATCGTCACTCGTTTTCGAAAACTTGCATCCGTTCGTAGCTGCCGGTTCTCTCCGTTCGCGTCGTCGTCCATTTCGAGACCAACCACACACGCACGCGCCCGCGGCATCGTTAAAAAAATGTTTTTAAAGCGCGCGGAAAATATTTTTGGATTGGTCGAAAGTTGGCATGCGGTCTTGTTATATTGTAGGTAGACCGCCTGCCAAATTTCGTCGCAATCAGAGGTCGTTTGATACCCGAACGGTCGACCGTAACGGCACCGTCGTCGGTTTATTGTCGGATGTTTTACGGTGTTTAAAAACCTCTGTCACGGGCCGCAAACCTTCCCTCTCTTCCCCACCTAGCCCAACTACACAGCCCAAGCCCATCCTAGCCCCTACCCGCGACCAGAGCCGTCCGATTTCGATCGGAGGGTCGAAAACCGGACTAAAATCCCCCTAACCTAATCCCAGCCTATTTAAGCACCTCCCCATGCCATTTTTGGACAACCCTAGCCTTCCCCTACCTCCAGCATCGTTTTCCGCGCCGGTCCCGTCCCCCGCAGCCACTTGTCGCGCCGCCAGCCGCCTGACCACCACCGCGCCGCCGTTTTCAGCCAACCGCCGCCTGCCACGTCGCCCCCAGCTCCCCCAGCCGCTGCAAGGCCCACCAGGCCCGAGCCAGGCCCGCCCGGGCCCGAACCGCGCTGCCTTGTGCCTCCGCGCCCGACGTCCCTCCGCCTTGTGATCTCCTCCTCGCTGCTCGCCGCCGGCGCCCTAGCGCCGCCCATCGCCGGACACCGGAGCCGCGCCTCCATCGCTAAGCCATCCCTGGTGCTGCGCGAGAGCTCCCCGCGGTCGAAGCTCCTCCATTCCACCCCCGCATAGTGCCAGCCTCGGCCTCTACCGCCGTCGGACCTCGAGCTCGTGGCCGCCGCCTGGATCTGGCGTTGCACCGCCGTTCCCGCCCAGATCCGCTTCCAGCGCCTCCTCTCCGACCAGATCCACGCCTCTGCCGCCCCTGGACCTCGCCGGAGGACCCCGCAAGCCGCCCGCCGTCGTCGCGTGGACCTGCGCCGCCGCCTGCTGCTCCTCAGATGAGCGGGAGGAGCCGCCGCATCGAGCAACCGCGCGCTCGCGTTGACCCGCAGATGGGCCGCGTCAGGCCAGGCCGGCTCTGTCCCGCCGGCCCAACCGAGCCGCCAAGCCCAGCTGCGACACCAACGGCCCATGCCCAGGGTGAGCGTCCCCGTATAACCCTCGCACGTGCGGTGTTTTGCTATTGTGCGCTCAGCTGCTGTAGATTCGGCCCAGTTAATGGTTTTTTCCCGCAGAACGGTTTTCCAATTAATTCTAGGCATTATCATCACAGAAAAATGCATCATTTTAACATGCTGATAATTAAATAACCGTGCATCGCATATAATAACTTTATATATGTAAAACGTCTAGAATTTCATGTAGATTCGCAATATCCCATTTTCGCATATGATAAAAGATGTTCAACATGTCATTCTCCGTTAATTTGCATAATTGTCATGATTTGCATTGCGCATAAATATTTAAGCGTGAATCCGGATTTAATCAAACCATATATAAATGTGTAGATTAATTGTACCGCTTTTTCATGCATGCTAAAAAATGTTTGATGTGGTGTTTGCATTTAAGTTGCATACATAACTTGCTAGAACGGGTTATGCCATAAGCATGCGTAATTGTTGCATCATTTTTTTAAAATGCAAAACCCCACATATTATATATGTTTTCGGGGTAGAAAAATCCATAGAATTTATCAGCGCAATTAGTTTTGTCATTTGAGCATTTTTGTGTGCATGTCATTTTAGCTATGATGCCCTTTTGTTTAATTTGTGTGAATTAATCCATGCATATTTTGAAATAGTTGCAAACATGAGATATGCCCTTGAACATGTGTGCTAGGCCCTGGTCATTTTGGTTGCTATAGAAATGCATGTTTAGGGGTTATTTTATTGTTGCCAACATGCCATAAAAATGTGCTGTTTTGAGGGTCCAAAATATTTCTAAGTCTGAAATCTGTGTTATTTTGTTGCTGTCTTGTCATGTAGTTTGCTATTGATCTATAGCTCTTTTGGTGTTGCCACAATGGGATGTATTGTTAAGCATGTTATGCTCTATCATATTGTGCCAATAGTTTGCATGAATAGGGTAAGCATCATAATTAATTCTGTTGTTCAATATGTCAATCTGGTAAAAACTGCTGCACATGTCTACTCTAATTTTCACTAAGTCTGAGAATCTGTTTTCTTCATAATGCCATATTGTGTTGAGTCTAGCCATGATTCTATGCATAATTAGACCTTGCCACCATGGTATGAATTGTAGTGCATCATGTCTACTACCATGCTGTTAAGTTTCATGCCAATATATGACCTGCAGCATATAGTTTTACTGCTGTCAATATGCCTCCATGAAAAACTGCTATGCTAAAAAACTCTGATTTTCACCAAGTCCTAATCTGCTATATTTTGTTGCCATGTTGTGAGCTTCATACCGTGTGATCCATGACTCTTTTGAGTAAGATATGTGAAGATGAAATGAAGTGTGTGTTATATGCTACTGCCCCATGCTTAGTTTGTGCATTTTAGAATCTTGTAACTTGTTGTTTTCATGTGTGCAAAATGCTATCTTGCTGGTTTGGGCAGATTTCAACTAAAACTTGTGTTGGTTGTATTTGCTGAACCGTAGCTCCGTTTTGAACATGTTGCATATGAAACTTGCTTAGAATCTCATGTGGTTTCATAATAACTTGCTGCATTCATGATTTGAAGTGTTTGTGGTTGTCATTTTATGCATTTTGCATTCATGTCATGTTCATCTTGTGAAGGTCATATCTTTTAGACCGTAGCTCCGTTTGAGATGTTCCATATATGTAAATCGACTAGAATGATGTGTAGAGTTGCATGGGATACTTTATTTTCCTGTTTAATAAATATAAAACATGATTAGTTCAGATCTGGACCAATTTCGAAATTAACATATGGGGTCATTTCGGAAATACTATATGTTGTTTCCGGCCTCATTTAAACTTGCCTAGATGTGTAGTTTACTTATGCTTCACCTTTTGCCATGTTTAAAAATATTTAATATTGTCGTGTACCTAAACTAGAGTGAAGTAAATATTCGAATGTGGAGTTTCGTCAATATGCAACTCGTTGCATATTGAGCTTCACTTAATGTGTAGAAGTTGATTGTTGTGCTTGCCATATCATGCATAACATGCATCATATTTGAAGTGCATCATGTCATGCATATGTTGTGGTGTTGATCATGTGTTGATTGTTGTTTTCGGATTGCTTCTTCTCGATAGAGTTCCGAAACCGCTTCGGAGTGTGAGGATTCGTTGACTACGTTGGCTCGTCTTCTTCATGGATTCGTTCTTCTTCCAAGCGGGATCTCAGGCAAGATGATCATTTCCCTGGATACCATTACTATCATTGCCATGCTAGATGTCTCGTTTCTATCGTTGTCTCGCTACCTACCACTTGTATGTCAAGCCTCCCAAATTGCCATGAAAAACCTCTAACCCCTCCACATCCCAGCAAACATTGTTTGGCTATGTTACCGCTTGCTTAGCCCTTCTTATAGCGTTGCTAGTTGCAGGTGCAAGCTCTTTCCATGTGCAACATGGATATTTTGTTATATCACAATATTATTGCTATTTAATTTAATGCACATATATACTTGGTAAAGGGTGGAAGGCTTGGCCTTCTGCTCGGTGTTTTTGTTCCACTCTTGCCGCCCTAGTTACTTGTGTACCGGTGTTATGTTCCATAATTGAGCGCTCCTAACATGCTCGGGGTTGTTATGGGGACCCCCTTGATTTTCGTTTTAGGATAAAACTTGTCTGACAAGGCCCAACATTGGTACTATTTGCTTAATAACAACTAAAATTTGCAAAGGGCATGATCACCCCGTGGATAATCAATCAACCCCCCGGGCCAGTGCTCCTCATGAGTGTTGGTCCAAACCGAGCGATGTCCGGCGCCCCCTGGTCACCCGGGGTTTCAGCCAACCCGACGTCTAGCTCATCTGGTAGTGCCCTGAGAAAGAGATACGCGCGGCTCCTATTGGGATCTGGCCTGCCGGGCGGTCTTGCTGGACTTGTTTACCTTTCTCGAACGTCTTGCGCGAGGAATTCCGAAAATACTTCGGGCTATCTCGAGGTTGCGGTTTTCCAGTGGAATTGCCTAGGAAGATCACGAGGTTCGTGGTCGAGGTTATTCCCGCGGCGTGTGGTTAATTTGTGATGGATGAGTTGGAGCACCCCTGTAGGGTTAAATCTTTCGAAAAGCCGTGCCCGCCGTTATGTGGCAACTTGGAAACTTTGTTTAACACCCGGTCATAGCAAACTTGAAGTAAACTCAAATAAAATACACCAACCGTGTGCGTAACCGTGACTGTCTCTTCTCGTGAGTCCTTATCCGAGAGAGAACACGGTGGGGTTATGTTTGACGTATGTAGATGTTCAGGATCTCTTAGAGATCATTACTAGTTCACGTCCGTTTATTCGACAATCATCCCTCTTTATTCTTGTACTCGTAAGTTAGCCACTCAAATAAATGCTTAGTGCTTGCTGCAGCCTCACCACTTAACCATACCTCACCCATTAAGCTTTAATAGTCTTGATACCCTTGGAAATGAGATTGCTGAGTCCCCGTGGCTCACAGATTACTACAACAACAGTTGCAGGTACAGGTAATGCGATGATTTGACGTGAGCGTGATGCTTGTTTGATTTAGAGTTCTTCTTCTTCTTCTTCTTCATAGATTATAGGATGGGTTCCAGGCGGCAGCCTGGGATAGCAAGGATGGATGTCATTTTATCGTTTGATTTCGTCCGTAGTCGGACCCTGATCTTCTGTATGTTGTTTGGATATGTTGTTGTATTGATGTGATATTGACGTAGCTTGTGGCGAGTGTAAGCCACTTCCATATACTCATCTCTTCTTACATGTACTTGTAATGATATCCATTCTTGCGAAACGACGAGATGCGCTTCTATCCCTGTCGAGGCCCTCATGCCAAAATAAGGATAGGATCGCATCTTGGGCATGACACGACGATCGAATCTCGAGCAAGTAACATGCCGATAGATAAAGGGAACTGCATACGGGATTGATTGAATCATTGGCATCATGGTTCGACCAACGAAGATCTTCGTGGAATATGTAGGAACCAATATGGGCATCCAGGTCCCGCTATTGGTTATTTACTGAAGAGGTGTCTCGGTCATGTCTGCATGATTCTCGAACCCGTAGGGTCCGCACCCTTAACGTTCAATGACGATATAGTATTATTGGGTTATGTATGTTGGTGACCGAATGTTGTTTGGAGTCCCGGATGAGATCATGGACATGACGAGGTGCTCCGGAATGGTCCGGAGGTAAAGATTTATATATGGAAAGTTGTTTTCAGGGTTCCGGAAAAAGTTTCAGGTTTTTCGGTATCGTACCGGGAAGCTTCTAGAAGGTTCCGGAAACTTTTGTAGGAGTGCGTAAGTCCACCAAGGGTTCTACCACGTTCCAAGGGCCAACAAGGGCTGAGGCGAGGCGCCCTAGTCTTATTGGACCAGGTGCACAAGTCCCTCAAGGCCCATGTGGCTTGGGAGAGGTGGAAAGTCCACATTTGTGTGGAAGGGAAGGAGGAGGACAAGGATTCCACCTCCTTGACGTGGCTTGAGACTGCGTCGGTATTTCCCCAAATAGGAAGGGATGATGCAGCACATCGACGGTAAGTATTTCCCTAAGTTATGAAACCAAGGTATCGAACCAGTAGGAGGATCTCCACCACTACGTAAACAGCACCTGCACACAAAGAACAAATACTTGCAACCCGACGCGAAAGAGAGGTTGTCAATCTCTCTGCGGTAAAAATATAGATTAGAATATGGTAGATTGGAGAGATAGATCTCTCAAGAACACAAAATCAAAAGAGAAAATAAAAAGTGCAGCAAGGTATTTTTTGGTTTTTGGAATAATAGATCTGAAAACAAAAGTGGCAAAAAGATAGATCGGAAAGCAATATGTTGGAGAAGTAGACCCGGGGGCCATAGGTTTCACTAGTGGCTTCTCTCATGAGTATAGCACACGGTGGGTGAACAAATTACTATGGGGCAATTGATAAAAGATCAAATAATCATGACGATATCCAAGGCAATGATAATTATATAGGCATCACGTCCAAGATTAGTAGACCGAAACGATTCTGCATCTACTACTATTACTCCACACATCGACCGCTATCCAGCATGCATCTAGTGTATTAAGTTCATGGAAAAATAGAGTAATGCAATAAGAACGGTGATATGATGTAGACAAGATCTATTCATGTAGTAATAGACCCCATCTTGTTATCCTTAATAGCAACAATGCATGCGTGCCTCGCTGCCCCTTCTGTCACTGGGAGAGGACACGGCAAGATCGAACCCATCACAAAGCACCTCTTCCCATGGCAAGAAAAAACGATCTAGTTGGCCAAACTAAACCAAAGATTCGAAGAAGAAATACGACGCTATAAGTAATCATGCATATAAGAGATCAAAGAAAACTTAAATAATATTCATGGATAGAAACTGATCATAAACTCAAAATTCATCGGATCCCAACTAACACACCACAAAAGTTTACATCAAATAGATCTCCAAGAGACCATTGTATTGAGAACCAAAAGAGAGAGAGAGGAAGCAATCTAGCTACTGCCTACGGACACGTAGGTCTAGGGTGGACTACTCACGCATCATCGGAGAGGCACCAATGAGGATGATGAACCCCTCCGTGATGGTGTTAGATTGGATCTCGCGGTTCTGGAACATGCGGCGACTGGATGTGTTTTTCGTCCACTCCTCTAGGGTTTGTGGAATATTTGGGAATTTATAGGCATGAGAGGCGGTGGAGAGGAGTCCCGAGGAGGGTACAACCCATCAGGGCGCACCCAGGGCCTCTGGCATGCCCTGGTGGGTCGTGGTCTCCTCGACCCTCCCCTCTGGCACTTCTTTGGCCCATTGGATATCTTCTGGCCCAAAAAAATCTCCAAAAAGTTTCGTCACGATTGGACTCCGTTTGGTACTGATATTCTGCGAAGTAAAAAACAAGCAAAAACGGCAACTGGCACTTTGGCACTATATCAATAGGTTAGTCCCAAAAAATGATATAAAGTTTCTATAAAATGATTGTAAAACATCCAAGAATGATAATATAACAGCATGGAACAAGCAAAAATTATAGATACATTGGAGACGTATCACTCCTCCCCCTTGGTTGCGCCCCTAGGGCTTGGAGGGGGTATCCTCCGCGCCCCTTCACCTATATATAGAGGGGAGGGGCGCCCGAAAAGGACACACCAAGCCCTTGGCGCCCCTCTCTCTCCCATTGCTCCGTTGCTCCTCCGTTCGCAGTTCTAGTAGCACTTGGTGAAGCCCTGGCGGCACTGCTCCAACACCATCTCCACCATGTCGTCATGCTGGTCGAGATCCCATCTACTACACCGTCCTTGCTCGCTGGATCAAGGAGGCGGAGACTTCATCGAGCCACACGTGTGCTGAACACGGAGGTGCCATCCCTTTAGCGCTGGATCGCGATTGGATCGTGAAGAGTATGACTACATCAACCGTGTTATATACACTTCCACTTAGCGATCTACAAGGGTATGTAGATACACTCCCCCTCTAATAGCTACGCATCGCCATGGATAGATCTTGCATGTCCGTAGGAATTTTTTTGTTTCCCATGCAACGTTCCCCAACAGTGGCATCATGAGCTAGGTGTATGCGTAGATGATATGCACGAGTAGAACACAAAGTGTTTGTGGGCATTGATGTTCAGATTGCTTACCTCCTTAGTTTTATTTTGATTCGGCGGTATTGTGTGATGAAGCGGCTCGGACCAACCTTACTTGTCCTCGCATAAGAGAACAGTTCCACCGACTGGCATGCAACTTGTTTGCATAAAGGTGGTTGGCGTGTGTCTGTCTCTCCCAGTTTAGTTGAATCAGATTCGACAGAGGCGGTCCTTGTAGAAGTTTAAAAGGCAACTTGATTATCACTTTTGTGGCTTTGTGTAGGTAAGAACGGTTCTTGCTAGTTGCCCATCGCAGCCACGTAAAACTTGCAACAACAAAGTAGAAGACGTCTAACTTGTTTTTGCAGGGCATGTTGTGATGTGATATGGCCAAGACGTGATTTGATATATGTGATGTATGAGATGATCATGTTTTGTATAGTTATCACGACTTGCATGTCGATGAGTACGGCAATCGACAGGAGCCATAGGGTTGTCTTTAATTTATTTCACGTCATTGCTTTACTTTATCGCTACGAGTTAGCAATAGTAGTAGAAGAAATAGTTGGCGGGACAACCACATGACGACACGATGATGGAGATCATGCTGTCATTTTGGTGACGATGGAGATCATGCCAGTGCTTTGAACATGGAGATCAAAAGCACAAGACGATGATGTAACAGCCCGAGACCGACGCTCCAGAAGATTCTCGTTTTATTGCATTATCATCGCGCGATTTTTTTGTTTATTGCATTCATCATCGCATCATTCGCATCATCTGCATAGCATCGGCAACTCCGTTGGCATCATTTTTCAAAAATCGCATCCATTCGTAGTCGCTGGTTCTCTCCGTTCTTGTCGCTGACCGTTTTGAGACCAACCACTCACACACGCGCCCGCGGCATCGTTTAAAAATGTTTTTAAAAGCGCGCGACAAATATTCTCGGATTGGGTCGAAAGTTGGCATGCGGTCTTGTTATATTGTAGGTAGACAGCCTGCCAAATTTCGCCGCAATCGGGGGTCGTTTGGTACCCCAACGTGCAACTATAGCGGCACTAGTAGCCGGTTTATAACGGGGACGTTTCGGTACTTCAAATCATGCCACGGGCCACCAACCTCCCTCTCTTCTCAACCCACACCCCCTCTCCACAGCCCACTAGCCCACCTAACACCTACCCCTCCGACCGGACCGTCCGATCGCGATCAGAGGGTCGAGAAACCACCCCTAGACCCAAACCCTAGACAAAACTGCTATATATGGACACCCCCACGTCCAAAAATAGCCTTCTCCTACCTCCCACCTCGAAATCCACGCCCCCACCTTGCAGCCGCCACCGCCCACCTCAAAATTAGCACCGGCCAGCCCTTCAGCGCCACTTGGTGCCGCCCCACGGGCCAGCCGCCACGCCCCGGCCAACCAGGCCTCGCCACGTCGTCTCCCAGCCGTCTCCACCACGCCCGTGCTCCCCCACGCTCGCCGCGGCCCGCCCAGGCCCGTGCGGAGCCCGCCCAGGCCCGCGCGGGGCCCGCCCGAGCCCATCCAGGGCCCGGGTCAGCCCGCGCAAGCGCCGCCCTGCGCCCCGCACGCCTCCGGCATGTGCCGCCGCTCTGCCCTGCCGCCGGTGCGCTCCGTCGCGGCCGCACCTCGCACCGCGCCCCGCCGCCGCGCCCCCACACCTCCCCATCTCCGCCCAGCCACCGCAGCTTGCCTTCGCCGGACGCGCCGCCGCAAGCTCCGCCGCCCGAGCCATGGCGCCCCGAGCTCCGCTCGTCGGCGCTCGCCTCGCCGCCGGGCGTCTTGCCCCGCCGCGGCCGGATCCGGTTTTGCCGCCCCCGGATCTGCCTCCTCCGGCTGGCTCCGCTCGCCGGAGCGCCGCCGGCCTTCTCCTGCCCGCCGTCGGGACGACCCCGTCCCGGAATCTGCCGGGCCCGCGATCCAAACGGGCGGCTAGATACCCTGTCCCGGATCCGTGCTGTCTTGGGTCCTCCTCGTCCCGTTTCGCGCAGGGTAAAATAAAATGACTAAGTCCCTGTTTTTTTATCAGCATATAGGGTTTTGTGAGAGCCATAACTTTTTGCATATTCATCCGATGGAAATGATCTTTATATGTATTTTGATCTACTCATTGTGCTCTAGACAGTAGTGGCATTTGCATGCATTTTAGGAATCATTTGCATGCTCAAAACTCTGTTGCAAAAGTGCATCTCATCGTAATGTGCGAATCTGTTATTTTTTATTCAAACTTGCGTGGATGGTTGCATCAAATTCGTAGGTCTTTTGCATGTGGTGTCTGCATGAGTTTTGCTCTAGGATATGTCTACTTTCATGCCATGCCTCTGGTTGCTAGGTAGGAATTCATCAACATGTCAATTTCTTGCTCTAAAGTAGTCATCGCGTTAAAACTGAAATCTGTTAATGTAGAGTTCCGTTTTGTGGGCATCATATTAAGCAAACCATTCATCCTATGTAATTGTGCCAATGGAATGATTTGAAGTGTGTCATCTATACTTGCTGTTAGACTTCTTGCCATGCCTATAAATGATTGCTATGCTACTATTATTGCCATGTCAACATGCCTAGTCAATACTGCAGTTTTGGAAGATAGTTAAATTTCACCAAGTCTAAAACTGTTATTTTGTTGCCATGTTGCCATGTGAATTGCTAGTGTTCTAGGACTGTTTTGATGTTGCCATAATGGAATGATTTGTAGTGCATCATGTCCTCTACCATGCTATTAAGTTTTATGCCAATATATGACCTGTAGCATATAGTTTTACTGCTGCCAATATGCCTTCGTGATAAAATCTGCTATGCTAAAAACTGTCATTTTCACTAAGTCCTAAACTATTATATTGTATTGCCATGTTGTGAGCTTCCTACCATGTGATCCATGACTCTTTTGAGTATGAAATGTGAAGATGAAATGAAGTGTGTGTTATATGCTACTTCCCCATGCTTAGTTTGTGCATTTTAGAATCTTGTAGCTTGTTGTTTTCATGTGTGCAATATGCTATGTTGCTGTTTTGGGCAGATTTTAAATAAAACTTGCGTTGGTTGTTGTGGTTGAATCGTTGCTCCATTTCAAACATGCCATATATGAAACTTGACTAGAATCCCATGTAGTTTCATAATATCTTGCTGCATCCATGATTTAACTTGCTTGTGGTGGTTGTTTGCATGCATTTTGCATTCATGGCATATGCATCTTGTGTTGGTCATATCTTTTAGGCCGTAGCTCTGTTTTATATGATCTATATATGTAAATCGACTAGAATGACGAGTAGAATCTCATTGTGCATTTTATTTCCCTGTTTAATAAATATAAAAACATGTTTAGTTCAGATCTGGACCAATTTCGAAATTAAGATGTGGGGTCGTTTCGGAAATACTATATGTTGTTTCCGGCCTCATTTAAGATGCATAGATAGTGTAGTTTATTTATGCTTCACCTCTTGCCATGTTAAACAACATTTAAAATTCCCATGTTAATCAACGGGAGTGAACTAAATGATTCAAACGTGGAGTTTCGTCAATATGCAAATCGTTGCATATTGAACTTCACTTAATGTGTAGGAGTTGATTGTTGTGTTTTCCCATGTCATGCATAACATGCATCATCCTTGTTGTGCATCATGTTATGCATATGTTGTGGTGTTTATCATGTATTGATTGTTGTTTCTGGATTGCTTCTTCTCGATAGAGTTCCGAAAGCGTTCGGAGTGTGAGGATTCGTTCGACTACGTTGGCTCGTCTTCTTCATGGATTGGTTCTTCTTCCAAGCGGGATCTCAGGCAAGATGACCATTTCCTTGGATACCATTACTATCATTGCCATGCTAGATGTGTCATTTCTATCGATGTCTCGCTACCTACCACTTGTATGTTAAGCCTCCCAAAATGCCATGAAAAGACTCTAACACCTCCCCATCCCAGCAAACCATTGTTTGGCTATGTTACCGCTTGCTCAGCCCTTCTTATAGCATTGCTAGTTGCAGGTGCAATGTTTCCATGTGCCAACATGGATGTTTTTGAGCTATCACAATATTATTGCTATTTAATCTAATGCACATATATACTTGGTAAAAGGTGGAAGGCTTGGCCTTATGCTCAGTGTTTTGTTCCACTTTTGACGCCCTAGTTACTTGTGTATCGGTGTTATGTTCCATATTTTGCGCTCCTAACATGCTCGGGGTTGTTATGGGGACCCCCTTGACCATTCGTTTTAGATTAAAACTTGTCTGGCAAGACCCAACTTTGGTTCTACATTTGCTAAACAACTTAATAAAATGCATAGGGACCCGCCGGCACCCGCGGATAATTAATCAACAACCCGGGCCAGTGCTCCTCATGAGTGTTGGTCCAACCCAGAGCCACTTGCGGGGCCACCTCGGTGCAACTCGAGGGATGTCTATCAGGCCACTGTACGTAGTGCTCATCCGGTCGTGTCCCGAGGACGAGATACGCGGCTCCTATCGGGTTCGTCGACACGTCGGGCGATCTTGCTGGACTTGTTTTACCTTTCTCGAATGTCTTGCGCGAGGAATTCTGAGGATACTTTGGGATATCTCGAGGTTGAGGTTTTCCAACGGAATTTCCTAGGAGATCACGGGATTCGTGGTCGAGGTTATTCCCGCGGCGTGTGGTTAGTTTGTGATGGATGAGTTGGAGCACCCCTGCAGGTTTAAATCTTTCGAAAAGCCGTGCCCGCGGTTATGTGGCAACTTGGAAACTTTGTTTAACATCCGGTCATAGCAAACTAGAAGTAAACTCTAATAAAATACACCAACCGTGTGCGTAACTGTGACTGTCTCTTCTCAGAATTTCTGAACCGAGAGAGAACATGGTGGGGTTATGTTTGACTCGTAAGTAGGTGTTCAGGATCTCTTAGAGATCATTACTAGTTCATGTCCGTTTATGCGATGATCATCCCCTTTTATTCTTGTACTCGTAAGTTAGCCACTCAAATAAATGCTTAGTGCTTGCTGCAGCCTTACCACTTACCATACCTCACCCATTAAGCTTTAATAGTCTTGATACCCTTGGAAATGAGATTGCTGAGTCCATGTGGCTCACAGATTACTACAACAACAGTTACAGGTACAGGTAATGCGATGATTTGACGTGAGCGCGATGCTTGTTTGATTTGGAGTTCTTCTTCGTCTTCCTCGATCATAGGATGGGTTCCAGGCCGGCAGCCTAGGATAGCAAGTATGGATGTCATTTTATCGTTTGTTTTCGTCCATAGTCGGACCCTGCTCTTCTGTATGATGTTTTGGATATGTTGTTGTATTGATGTGATATTGATGTAGCTTGTGGCGAGTGTAAGCCAATTCCATATACTCATCTCTTCTTTACATGTACTTGTAATGATATCCATTCTTGCGAAACGACGAGATGCGCTTCTATCCCTGTCGAGGCTCTCATGCCAAAATAAGGATAGGATCGCATCTTGGACGTTACAAGTTGGTATCAGAGCCTGTACCGACCTAGGAGCCCCCTTGATTGATCGAAGTTTGGCCGAGTCGAGTCTAGTAAAAAAACTATTTTGAGTCTAGTTATATATCGGAGAGTAGGATTCTTTTTCTCCTCTTCTATGCTCTGGTGAGGAATCCTGACGTAGGAATTTTAATTCTATCCCTCTTCTCACTCAAAAAAAAATTTAGGATCACGCGGGTATTTTGGAACCTCTATGATGTCGATGTGACCGGAATTCTGTCTTGGTGCCTCCCGTATGTATGGATTGGACCCGGGGAGTTGAGCTCCAGGGGATCTTGACACATCGCTATCATTCAGTTTCCTTAGTATCTCAGGACGCGGACGTTCGAAGTTGCTTCAATACTATTCGTGGTGCGAAGAGTGTGGCGGCACCCAGTACTGGGGAGCAGGATCACATGTACTGCCATATTTAGTATCGTTGTGATTACGAGGGTCTGAGGTAGATGAGTTTTTGAGACCTCTAGTTGTGTGTTGACGGATGAGATACACTGGAGAGTAGTGTTATTGCTAGGAGTTGAGTGATGGATAAAAACTTCGTGTATCCGTGGACCCGATTGCATAACCAAAGATTTCGGAAGTTCTTAGGTGGGTATTCAAGTAGTTTCCTATGATTATCCTACCAGCAGATACAAATGGGTTATGTATTTGTTTCCGGCTTGTTTCGTAAGCCTCATCTTTTGTTTTGTTGGAGTATGGTAATTCGAGTTGCTTCGATGTCAAGTGGTGAATTCATATCTTTTCTAAGCAGTGTTCTCATATTTCTGTGGGAGTGCCAATCCTTTTGATCAATCAGATTGTCATGACAATTTCTTTCCACCCGGTGTGCTTCTCTTCAAGATATTTCAACCCTCTACAATATTTGCAAGATCAATCCTCATATTTCTTTCCGGAGTTCGTCTCATCGGTCTCAAGTTGTCTTTGTTTTTCCCACCCTCCCGCCCTTTTTCTTCAATGATTAAATCGTCATCCAAGTGCCTTTCTTTGCATTGATGTTTCCGCTATCTTTTCTTCCGTTTTATATCCGGTTATCCATTGTGAAGATCCTCCAGTGCTAAGTTCATCATTGTTCGTTCTTATTTTCTTCTTCGGTGGAGTCAATGCAAGCTCGTGTTGTTCATCGTATCTTTTTCATTCGTTAAATGCTATCCATGTGGAAGTTCTTGTCCAAGCCTCTCACTTTTATTCATCTCTCTCTATTCTATCCGGAGTGTTGAGATATCTCAAAAGCTCATGTTTTCGTTCAATCTGTTCAAAGTATTTCAAGGTTCTCACCTCATCAAGTTTTCATTTGTACCGGTGCAAGCTCTCTTTCTAAACATTCAATTCAACGATGTTCTCTTTGAGTGGGTCCATAACCCACAGGTTTTCCCCAGGATCTTACCTGGCTCTTCTAATCCTTCCGGAGATGTCCTCAAGTTCTTTTCAAGTGTGACGTAAGATTGAATTTCATCAGTCATATTCCATTTCCAAGATCACTTCAAATTATTTCATTGTTGGCTCAACCTTTCCTTATTCTTTGTTCCGGAGTGTCTCAATAATTCTTGGTGTTGTTTCTTGCCATCATTCTCCGCGTTAAAGACCGAAGGAGTGTTTCTCTTAAATCCTTGTCCAGTCTCTTGAAGATTCATCATCTCAGCTTGTTGCTATCCTCTCAAATTCTTTTCGATCATGAGTAATTCCTTTCATATCTATCCGGAGCATTTCAGAGTTGTTTTCATTTGTTTTGATCCTCCGAAGGCCATCATTTCAGAAGATTTCTTCGTTCTCAGCTTTCAGCTTTCATTCTCAAATTCTTCTCAATTGTTGTCTCTTCGTTCATATCTCAATTATTCCGGTGCCTTGTTGAAGTTTTCTATTCGGCGGGTCATGCTCTCTTCGTTATCATGTATCTCCATTCATTCGTGGTATCCTCATTCATTTGTGAATTCTTATCGGTGGTTCGTTCAAGAGTTCTTCAAGCTTGTGATATCTCTCTTTGATCTTTTCAAGAAGAATAAGTGGTATGCTAAATCTGTTGCTTGTCATCAATTTAATTTGTTGAAGGATAAGCTTAACATAATCCTTATTCTTGTTTCATCAAGTGATTTCAATCCGTGTTCCGGAGGTTGTTCATGATATGAAATTCCTTATCCAAAGTGCTCATCATTTCTTTTTCGGAGTTCCAAGTTTTTCTCAAGTATCTCGTCGCGGAGTTCCATCTAAATCATAGCAAGGCCTCAATTTTGTTCTTTTTTGCAACCTTCAATTCTTTTCTATCATCCTTTCATTCCGGTGTTCTCCAAGAGGTTCTTCATGGTGGTTCGTCAAGGATTTGTTTATTCTCAAGTGTTCTTCAAGATTCTTGTGGTAGTACCTCAAGTATTCCTTATCTTGCATTTCAAAGTGCAATTCATTCTACCTTATCTTTTGACATGGTGTTATAGCATTCTTGATTCACAAGGAGTCTCGAAGAGAAGTTGACAAGAATGAGATATGTAAACCCATCATTCTTTCTTGGAGCTATCTTGGATTGGATTTCACCAAAAGCATGTCCTAAGAATTATTGCTATCATGGTGCTTATCAATCATCCAAGTCCTCAAGGTATCTTCTTGGTGAAAGAAGTTTTGCATATCTTGTTGCTCCCAAGCTATCAATTGTTTTCCATTTGTGGCCGGTTGTCACCTTTTAATGTTGGGATGTTTTCCATAAGCCCACAACAAGTTTGTTCTTTTCGTTGTTGATTTTCCAACAACTCCGTTCAATCATTCTTTCTAAGGATGTTTCTCAAATTCAGTTGTGGTAGAAGTTGTCATTTTCTTCTCCGTTCTCTTCTCTCCAAGATCTAGTTGCTATTCTTTTGATCCGGAGGCATTGTGATGTTTCTCTCTTCAAGCCATCATCTCGTTTTATCAACATCATGTTCTTTTCCTTGCTTGTCCATTCAACCGGAGTGTGTGCCCCTATTCAAGTTCTTTCCATCATATCAAGTTTTGCTTCTCTTTCTACAGAAAAGCTGCCCAAATTTCTTTTGGTATTCTTGCTTGTTCCTCATGTCATTCTTCATTTCTTTCCAACCTTCATGTTTCATTGGTTTCACTCGTTTGTCAAAGAAGCAACTAAGTTTTACCTCTTCTATTTCTCTTCCCCTTCTCATCCTAAGATCTCGGGTCGAGATATCTTGTAAGTGGAGGAGAGTTGTAACAGCCCGAGACCGATGCTCCAGAAGATTCTCGTTTTATTACATCATCATCGCATGATTCTTTTGTTTGTCGCATTCATCATCGCATCACTCGCATCATCTGCATAGCATCGGCAACTCCGTTGCCATCATTTTTCAAAAACCGCATCCGTTCGTAGTCGCCGGTTCTCTCCGTTCTTGTCACTGACCGTTTTGAGACCAACCACTCACACACGCGCCCGCGGCATCGTTTAAAAATGTTTTTAAAAGCGCGCGAAAAATATTCTCGGATTGGGTCAAAAGTTGGCATGTGGTCTTGTTATATTGTAGGTAGACCGCCTGCCAAATTTCACCGCAATTGGGGTCGTTTGGTACCCCAACGTGCAACTATAGCGGCACCAGGAGCCGGTTTATAACGGGGACATTTCAGTATTTCAAATCATACCACGGGCCACCAACCTCCCACTCTTCTCAGCCCACAACCCCTCTCCACAGCCCACTAGCCCACCTAACACCTACCCCTCCGACCGGACCGTCTGATCGCGATCGGAGGGTCGAGAAACCACCCCTAGACCCAAACCCTAGACAAAACTGCTATATATGGATACCCCCACGTCCAAAAATAGCCTTCTCCTACCTCCCACCTCGAAATCCGTGCCCCCACCTTGCAGCAGCCGCCCACCTCAAAATTTGCACCGGCCAGCCCTCCAGCGCCACTTGGCACCGCCCCACGGGCCAGCCGCCGCGCCCCGGCCAACCAGGCCTCGCCACGTCGCCTCCCAGCCGCCTCCACCGCGCCCCTGCTCCCCCATGGCCCGCCTAGGCCCGCGCGGGGCCCGCCCGAGCCCATCCAGGGCCCGGGTCAGCCCGCGCAAGCGCCGCCCTGCACCCCGCACGCTTCCGGCTTGTGCCGCCGCTCTGCCCCACCGCCGGTGCGCTCCGCCGCCGCCGCACCTCGCCCCGCGCCCCGCCGCCGCATGCCCTCTCGCGCCGCCGCGCCCCTGCAGCTCCCCGTGTCCCAGCCGCCGCAGCTCGCCGCCACAGCTTGCCGTCGCCGGACGCGCCGTCGCAAGCTCTGCCGCCCGAGCCATGGCGCCCTGAGCTCCGCTCGCCGGCGCTCGCCTCGCCACTGGGTTTCTTGCCCCGCCACGGACCGATCCGGTGCTGCCACCCCCGGATCTGCCTCCTCCGGCCGCTGGAGCTCACCGGAGCGTCGCCGGCCTTCTCCTGCCCGCCGCCAGGACGGCCCTGTCACGGAATCTGCCGGGCCCGCGATCCAAATGGGCGGCTGGATCCCCCCGTCCCGGATCCGTGCTGTCTTGTGTCCTCCCCGTCCCGTTTCGCGCAGGGTAAAATAAAACGACCAAGTCCCTGTTTTTTTATCAGCATATAGGGTTTTGTGAGAGCCATAACTTTTTGCATATTCATCCGATGGAAATGATCTTTATACGTATTTTGATCTACTCATTGTGCTCTACACAGTAGTGGCATTTGCATGCATTTTAGGAATCAATTGCATGCTCAAAACTCTGTTGCAAAAGTGCATCACATCGTAAGGTGTGAATCTGTTATTTTTTATTCAAACTTGTGTGGATGGTTGCATCAAATCCGTAGGTCGTTTGCATGTGGTGTCTTCATGAGTTTTGCTCTAGGATATGTCTACTTTCATGCCATGCCTCTGGTTGCTAGGTAGGAATTCATCAACATGTCAATTTCTTGCTCTAAAGTAGTCATCGCGTTAAAACTGAAATCTGTTAACGAAGAGTTCCGTTTTGTGGGCATCATATTAAGCAAACCATGCATCCTATGTAATTGTGCCAATGGAATGATTTGAAGTGCGTCATGTATACTTGCTGTTAGAGTTCTTTCCATGCCTATAAATGATTGCTATGCTACTGTTATTGCCATGTCAACATGCCTAGGCAATACTGCAATTTTGGAAGATAGTTAAATTTCACGAAGTCTGAAACTGTTATTTTGTAGCCATGTTGCCATGTGAATTGCTAATGTTCTAGGACTCTTTTGATGTTGCCATAATGGAATGATTTGTAGTGCATCATGTCCTCTACCATGTTGTTAAGTTTCATGCCAATATATGACCTGTAGCATATAGTTTTACTGCTGCCAATATGCCTCTGTGATAAAATTTGCTATGCTAAAAACTGTGATTTTCACAAAGTCCTAAACTGTTTTATTTTATTGCCATGTTGCGAGCTTCCTACCATGTGATCCATGACTCTTTTGAGTATGAAATGTGAAGATGAAATGAAGTGTGTGTTATATGCTACTGCCCCATGCTTAGTTTGTGCATTTTAGAATCTTGTAGCTTGTTGTTTTCATGTGTGCAATATGCTATGTTGCTGTTTTGGGCAGATTTTAAATAAAACTTGTGTTGGTTGTTGTGGTTGAACCGTAGCTCCGTTTAAAACATGCCATATATGAAACTTGACTAGAATCCCATGTAGTTTCATAATATCTTGCTGCATCCATGATTTAACATGCTTGTGGTGGTTCTTTGCATGCATTTTGCATTCATGACATATGCATCTTGTGTTGGTCATATCTTTTAGGCCGTAGCTCCGTTTAAATGATCTATATATGTAAATCGACTAGAATGACGAGTAGAATCTCATTGTGAATTTTATTTCCCTGTTTAATAAATATAAAAACATGTTGTTATACTATATGTTGGTCAGATCTGGACCAATTTCAAAATTAAGATGTGGGATCGTTTCGGAAATACTATATGTTGTTTCCGGCCTCATTTAAGATGCATAGATAGTGTAGTTTATTTATGCTTCACATCTTGCCATGTTAAACAACATTTAAAATTCCCATGTTAATCAACGGGAGTGAACTAAATGATTCAAACGTGGAGTTTCGTCAATATGCAAATCGTTGCATATTGAACTTAACTTAATGTGTAGGAGTTGATTGTTGTGTTTTCCCATGTCATGCATAACATGCATCATCCTTGTTATGCATCATGTCATGCATATGTTGTGGTGTTTATCATGTATTGATTGTTGTCTCCAGATTGCTTCTTCTCGATAGAGCTTTGAAAGCGTTCGGAGTGTGAGGATTCGTTCGACTACGTTGGCTCGTCTTCTTCATGGATTGGTTCTTCTTCCAAGCGGGATCTCAGGCAAGATGACCATTTCCTTGGATACCATTACTATCATTGCCATGCTAGATGTCTCGTTTCTATCTTTGTCTTGCTACCTACAACTTGTATGTTAAGCCTCCCAAAATGCCATGAAAAGACTCTAACCCCTCCACATCCCAGCAAACCATTGTATGGCTATGTTACCGCTTGCTCAACCCTTCTTATAGCATTGCTAGTTGCAGGTGCAATGTTTCCATGTGCCAACATGGATGTTTTTGAGCTATCACAATATTATTGCTATTTAATTTAATGCACATATATACTTGGTAAAAGGTGGAAGGCTTGGCCTTATGCTCGGTGTTTTGTTCCACTTTTGCCGCCCTAGTTACTTGTGTACCGGTGTTATGTTCCATATTTTGCGCTCCTAACATGCTCGGGGTTTTTATGGGGACCCCCTTGACCATTCGTTATAGATTAGAACTTGTATGGCAAGACCCAACTTTGGTACTACATTTGCTAAACAACTTAATAAAAATGCATAGGGACCCGCCGGCACCCGCGGATAATTAATCAACAACCCGGGCCAGTGCTCCTCATGAGTGTTGGTCCAACCCAGAGCCACTTGCGGGGCCACCTCGGGGCAACTCGAGGGATGTCTATCAGGCCACTGTACGTAGTGATCATCCGGTCGTGTCCTGAGAACGAGATACGTGGCTCCTATCGGGTTCGTCGACACGTCGGGCGGTCTTGCTGGACTTGTTTTACCTTTCTCGAATGTCTTGCGTGAGGAATTCCGAGGATACTTTGGGCTATCTCGGGGTTGAGGTTTTCCAACGGAATTTCCTAGGAGACCACAGGATTCGTGGTCGAGGTTATTCCCGCGGCGTGTGGTTAGTTTGTGATGGATGAGTTGGAGCACCCCTGCAAGGTTAAATCTTTCGGAAAGCCGTGCCCGCGGTTATGTGGCAACTTGGAAACTTTGTTTAACACCCGGTCATAGCAAACTAGAAGTAAACTCTAATAAAATACACTAACCGTGTGCGTAACCGTGACTGTCCCTTCTCGGAATTTCTAAACCGAGAGAGAACACGGTGGGGTTATGTTTGACTCGTAAGTAGGTGTTCAGAATCTCTTAGAGATCATTACTAGTTCACGTCCGTTTATGCGACGATCATCCCCCTTTATTCTTGTACTCGTAAGTTAGCCACTCAAATAAATGCTTAATGCTTGCTGCAGCCTCACCACTTAACCATACCTCACCCATTAAGCTTTAATAGTCTTGATACCCTTGGAAATGATATTGCTGGGTCCCTGTGGCTCACAGATTACTACAACAATAGTTGCAGGTACATGTTATGCGATGATTTGACGTGAGCATGATGCTTGTTTGATTTGGAGTTCTTCTTCGTCTTCATCGATTATAGGATGGGTTCCAGGCTGGCAGCCTGGGATAGCAAGGATGGATCTCATTTTATCGTTTGTTTTCGTCCGTAGTCGGACCCTGCTCTTCTGTATGATGTTTTGGATATGTTGTTGTATTGATGTGATATTGATGTAGCTTGTGGCGAGTGTAAGCCAATTCCATATACTCATCTCTTCTTTACATGTACTTGTAATGATATCCATTCTTGCGAAATGACGAGATGCGCTTCTATCCCTGTCGAGGCCCTCGTGCCAAAATAAAGATAGGATCGCATCTTGGACGTTACAGATGATGGCCATATCATGTCACTTATTTGATTTGCATGTGATGTTTATCCTTTTATGCATCTTATTTTGCTTAGGATGACGGTAGCATTATAAGATGATCCCTCACTTAATTTGAAGATAAAATTGTGTTCTCCCCAAGTATGCACCGTTGTGAAAGTTCATCATTTCGAAGCACCTCGTGATGATCTGGTGTGATAGACTCTTCGTTCACATACAACGGGTGTGAGCCAGTTTTGCACATGCAGAATCCTTGGGTTAAACTTGACGATCCTAGTCAGTGACTCGAAACACAGGAGACCGAAAGATCGAACATGAGTCATATAGTAGATATGATCAACATGGAGATGTTCACTATTGAAACCATCTCATCTCATGTGATGATCGGACTTGGGTTGGTGGATTTGGATCATGTGACACTTAGTCAACCTGAGGGATGTTGATTTGAGTGGGAGTTCATTAGTAATTTGATTAACTGGACTAATTATCATGAACATAGTCAAAATGTCTTTGCAAATTATGTTGTAGATCAATAGCTCGCATTGTGGCTCCCCTGTATTTTGATACGTTCCTAGAGAAAAGTAAGTTGAAAGATGATGGTAGCAATTATGCGGACTGGGTCCGTGATATGAGGATTGTCCTCATTGCTGCACAAAAGGCTTATGTCCTTGATGCACCGCTCGGTGCGCCACCCCCATAAGTCTCGTCTGTGGATGTTGTGAACATTTTACACGCATGTTCTGATGACTAATTATTAGTTCAGTGCGTCATGCTTTACGGCTTAGAATTGAGGCCCCAAAGACGTTTTGAACGTCCCAGAGCATATGAGATGTTCCAAGAGATGAAATTGGAATTTCAGGCTCATGCTCATGTTGAGAGGTATGAGACCTCTGACAAATTCTTTGCCTACAAGATGGAGGAGAATAGCTCAGTCAGTGAGCATGTGCTCAGAATGTCTGGGTGCTACAATCGCTTGAATCAAGTGGGAGTTGATCTTCCAGATAAGATAGTGATTGATAGAGTTCTCCAGTCACTGTCACCAAGCTACTAGAGCTTTGTGATGAACTATAACATGCAAGGGATGTAGATGATGATCCCTGAGCTATTCGCGATGCTTAAGGCCGCAAAGGTAGAAATCAAGAAGGAGCATCAAGTGTTGATGGTTAACAAGACCACCAGTTTCAAGAAGGGCAAGGGCAAGAAGGGAAACTTCAAGAATGGCAAGCCAGTTGCCGCTCCAGTGAAGAAACCCAAGGTTGGACCCAAACCCGAGACTAAGTGCTTCTATTGTGAGGAGAACGGTCACTAGTAGCGGAACTACCCCAAATACTTGGTAGATAAGAAGGTTGGCAACGTCAACAAAAGTATATTTGATATACATGTCATTGATGTGTACCTTACTAGTACTCGTAGTAGCACCTGGGTATTAGATACCGATTCACTTGCTAATATTGGTAACTCGAAATAAAAGCTGCGGAATAAACGGAGACTAGCTAAGGGCGAGGTGATGATGCGTGTTGGAAGTGTTTCCAAGGTTGATGTGATCACCATCGCACGCTCCCTCTACCTTAGGGATTAGTGTTGAACCTAAATAAATGTTATTTGGTGTTTGCGTTGAGCATGAACATGATTAGATCGTGTTTATTGCAATATGGTTATTCATTTTAGTCAGAGAATAATGGTTGTTCTGTTTACATGAATAATACCTTCGATGGTCATGCACCCAATGTGAATGGTTTATTGAATCTCGATCACAGTGATACACATGTTCATAATATTGATGCCAAAAGATGTAAAGTTAATAATGATAGTACCACATACTTGTGGCACTGCCGCTAAGGTCATATTGGTGTAAAGCGCATGAAGAAACTCCATGCTGATGGATCTTTGGACTCACTCGATTTCGAATCGCTTGAGACATGCGGACCATGCCTCATGGGCAAGATGACCAAGACCCTGTTTTTCTGTACGATGGAGCGGGCAAGTGACTCGTTGGAAATGATACATACTGATGTATGCGGTCCAATGAGTATTGAAGCGCGTGGTGGATATTGTTATTTTCTTACCTTCACGGATGACTTGAGTTGATATTGGGATGTTTACTTAATTAAACACAAGTCTGAAACTTTTTGAATAGTTCAAGCAAATTTCAGAGTGAAGTTGAAGATCATCGTGACCAGAGGATAAAATGTCTACGATGTGATCGTGAAGGTGAATATTCGAGTTATGAGTTTGGTATGCATTTAAGACAATGTGTCAATGTTTCACAGCTCATGCCACCTGGAACACCACAGTGTAATGGTGTGTCCGAACGTCGTAATCGTACTCTATTGGATATGGTGCGATCTATGATGTCTCTTACTAAATTGCCACTATAGTTTTGGGGTTATGCATTAGAGACAAGTACATTCACTTTAAATAGGGCACCATATAAGTCCGTTGAGACGACACCATATGAATTATGGTTTGGCAAGAAACCTAAGCTGTCGTTTTCTTAAAGTTTGGGGATGCGACACTTATGTCAAAAGGCTTCACCCTGATAAGCTCGAACCCAAAGCGGAGAAGTGCATCTTCATAGGATACCCTAAAGCAACAATTGGGTATACCTCCTATCATAGATCCAAAGGCAAGTCTTGTTGTTAAGAATGGATCCTTTCTAGAGAAAGAGTTTCTCTTGAAACAAGTGAGTGGGAGGAAGGTAGAACTTGATGAGGTTACCGAACCTTCACTTAAATTGGAAAGTAACATGATACGTCTCCAACGTATCTTTAAATTTTGATTGTTCCATGCTGATATATTATCATTCTAGGATACTTTTTGGGTCATTATTTACCAATTTATAATATTTTTAGCAATAATCTATTGACCCAGTGCCCAGTACCAGTTGTTGTTTTTTGCGTGTTTTTGCCTTTGGAGGTTTACTGTACCCAACGAAGTCCAATTGCCACGAAACTTTTTGATGTTTTTTTCTAGACTATATGAAGACCTAGAAGCTCCAGAAGGAAGCCGGGAGGCGCACGAGGGCCCCACCACACATCAGGGCGCGCCCTATTATGTGGTGGGCCCCTCGGGCACCTCCCGGCGTCCCTCTTCGGCCTATAAATTCTCTAATATTCTGAAAACTCTGAAGGCAATCATGAAACCCTTTTCCGCCGCCGCAAGTCTCTATTCCGTTGCGAGGCCATCTGGAGCTCTGTTCCGGCACCCTGTCGGAGGGGGGTGGTCGATCACGGAGGGCCTCTTCATCAACCTTGCTGCCCTGATGATGATGTGTGAGTAGTTCACCACAGACCTACGGGTCCATAGCTAGTACCTAGATGGAAATCTCTCTCTATTATGATCTTCAATACAATGGTCATCGCATCTTCGCTTTGATCTATCTGATGTAATCCTATTATGCGGTGTGTTTGGGGATCCAGTGAATTGTGGGTTTATGTTCAGATTATTCATGAAAAGTATTTGAAATGCCTCTGAATTATATTATCTCTTAAGTGCATGATCATTATAGCTTCGTAATGCTCTCTGATCTATTGATATGCTTTGTCCAAGTAGATTGATATTTCATCGGTGGGAGCAGTGCGTTGTGGTAGGTTCAACCTGGCGAATTTCTATATCCCAGTGACAAAGTAGGGGACAAGATGCGTCTTTGTGTTGTTGCTACTAAGGATAAAACGATGGGGTTCATTCATATTGTTTGAGTTTACTTTGTCTACATCATGTCATCGTTCTCCAAGCATTACTCTGTTTTACTTAATACTCTAGATGCATGCTGGATAACAGTCGATGAGTGGAGTAATAGTAATAGGTGCAGGCAGGAGTCGGCCTATTTTCTTATGGACGTGATGCATATATACACATGATCATTGCCGTGAATATCGCATAACTATCCACTTTTCTGTCAATTGCCCAATAGTAATTTGTTTACCCACCGTATGATGCCTACATGAGAGATGTCGCTAGGGAACACTATGGCCCCTGAGTCTATTCACTTATATATTCGCAAATGCTATTATTACCTTGCTGCCTTTATTTACTTTTTATTTATTTTGCAATTCATATTTATCAACAATTATCTACACAACTCATTTGCTTGCAAATAACGAGATCAAGGGGATTGGCAACCCTCTTGCCCGCGTTGGGTGCAAGTCGTTTGTTCATTTGTGTGCAGCCGCTGAAGACGGTTGAGGATTGATATTCCTATTGGTTCAATAAACCTTGGTTTTATAACTGAGGGAAATACTTATCCGCTTTGTGCTGCAATTACACGTTCCTCTTCACGGAAAACCCAACACAGATCACAAGTATCCGGAAGGATTTCTGGCGCCATCGCCGGGGAACATCGTCATCAACTACCAAGTAACTTCACACAAATTTTCATTCACTTGTTCTTCTTTTTATTTTCTATTATATTTAGCTTGTCTTATAAAAATCAAAAATACAAAAATATTTACCTTTGCTTGTTACTAGTTTACTTCGTCAGTTGCTAGTTGCTCGTCGTCATGGCTAGTTCTTCTTCCGCTCGCTTTACTCCCATTGATGATGTAGTGAATTTCAAACAAAGGTGAGGAGAAAACTTAAAAGATGCATGGTATAGGATTTGCTTTGCTCAAAATAAAGCAACTAAAAAGTTATCCACCACTACCTTGCTTCATAATTTTTATGTTGGTGTGACCACTTGGTATAGGTTCGTACTTGACACCATCACTGGTGGTAATTTCTTAATGTGTCACACCTTGCATGCCTACACCGCAATTCAAAATCTTGTAGGGTCACCACCTATTGTTGTTAATGAAACAAACTTGACCTTGGAGCATGTTATGCTAAGGCTTGATGCTATTGAAAAGAATATGATTACAAACAAACCCATTGAGGAATTGGATAAAAAACTCCATAATCATATCACTCAACTTGGGTCACGGGTAGGAATGACTTTGAAAACCTTAAAGGAAAAAGACACCACTATTGACTAGAGGATAGAACAAGGTTTGAATAGAATTGATAAAATGGAGGAGGTCATTAACAAGGTAGGCTCCACCCTCACACCTTCCAAAGCTAATGCTAGTACCTCTCATAACACAAATTGCAAGTTCATATACGTTCCCAAGCTTCCTACCCAAAGAAACGAGGATCTTAAGATGATTAGTGATCATCCTAACTTTATAAATTTGATAAAATATCCTATTGCCAAGCCTCCTATTTTTCCCACTATCCATGGTTGTGTTATTGAGGAGCTTGATGACAATACTTGAAACTATGCATTATGCCTAGCTAGGGGCATAAAACAATAGCGCTCTTTGGGAGGCAGCCCAATAGTTATCTTTAATTTTTTGCTTAGAACTTTCTGTTTATTTTTGATAGAATGATTATTGCCTCTGTAATGATTATGTTTTTGTGTTTAAATTAGTGTTTGTGCCAAGTAAAGCCTTTGGGATGACTCACAAGATGAGTAGAATCAATGCTGAAACAAAACAGAAACTTTTGACTCCAGTTGTTTCTGGAGCGTGATAATGATCTGAAATTTTTATACCGTGTTGTTATAAAAAATTCGAGGTTGTCTATTTTTTCAGAATTTTTAGAGTAAAATAATTATAGGGTCTCTTCAGATTGCTACAGACTGTTCTGTTTTAGACAGATTCTGTTTTTGCTTGAATAGTTGCTTATTTTGATTAAACTATGGATTGTATCGGGGGGGTATAAGCCATGGAGAAGTTATAATACAGTACCTATTATGCATTTATGAAATGTGAATCAATTTACAACAGTACTTAAATTGTGCAATATGTGTTAAGTTTTGTGTGATTGAAGTTTTCAAGTTTTGGGTGTTATCTTGATGGACAAAGGAACAAGGAGTAGCAAGAGCCTAAGCTTGGGGATGCCCAAGGCACCTCAAGGAAATATTTTAAAGGAGACTCAAGCATCTAAGCTTGGGGATGCCCCAGAAGGCATCCCCTCTTTCATCTCAAATCCATCGGTATGTCACTTGAAGCTATATTTTTATTCGTCACATGTTATGAGTTTTGCTTGGAGCGTCATTTGCTTTTGTTTGCTTTTATTTTCAGTTTGTCACAATCATTGTTTGCTGGACACACCTATTTAAGAGAGACACACCTTCATCATAATTTGTTAGAATACTCTATGTGCTTCACTTATATCTTTTGAGCTTAGCAATTGCTCTAGTACTTCACTTATATCTTTTTGAGCACAGTGCCGTGTAGATTTTAAAAAAATGATTTCACTAACGTATCTATAATTTTTTATTGTTCCATGCTGATATATTATAATTCTAGGATACTTTTGGGTCATTATTTACCAATTTATAATATTTTTGAGCACTAAACTATTGATCCAGTGCCCAGTGCCAGTTGTTGTTTTCTGCGTGTTTTTGCCTTTGCAGGTTTACTGTACCAAACGAAGTCCAATTGCCATAAAACTTTTTGATGATTTTTTCTTGACTATATGAAGACCTAGAAGCTTTGGAAGGAAGCCGGGAGGCGCACGAGGGCCCCACCACACATCAGGGCGCGCCCTGATATGTGGTGGCCCCCTCGGGCACCTCCCGACGTCCCTCTTCGGCCTATAAATTCTCTAATATTCTGAAAACCCTGAAGTCAGTCCCGAAACCCTTTTTCCGCCACCGCAAGTCTCTGTTCCGTCACGAGGCCATTTTGAGCTCCGTTCCAGCATCCTGCCGGAGGGGGGATCGATCACGGAGGGCCTCTTCATCAACCTTGTTGCCCCCATGATGATGTGTGAGTAGTTCACCATAGACCTACGGGTCCATAGCTAGTACCTAGATGGAAATCTCTCTGATACGTCTCTGTCGTATCTATAATTTTTGATTGTTTCATGCATATTATAAAACTTTCACATACTTTTGGCAACAATTTATATGATTTATTGGACTAACCTATTGATCTAGTGCCAGTTCCTGTTTGTTGCGTGTTTTTTGTTTCGCAGAGTTACCATATCAAACGAAGTCCAAACGCGATAAAAATTTACGGAGATTTTTTTGGAATATTTTTGAATTTTGAGAAGTGGAATCAACGCAATCGGAGGCCCACGGGCCCCACGATACACCAGGGCGCGCCACTAGGGCCCAGGCGCGCCTTGGTGGGTGCTGCCCACCTCGTACATCGGTTGGAGCTCTCCTTCGGGCGCAAGGAAGCTAATTTTTGGATAAAAATCCCCTCAAAATTTCAGCCTGATCGAAGTTATGGATCTTCGGGAATATAAGAAACGGTTTTCGGCCAGAAAACAGGAACGCGAAACAGAAGAGAACAGAGAGGGAGATCCAATCTAGGAGGGGCTCCTGCCCCTCCGCCGCCATGGCGGCCATGGACCAGAGGGGGAACTCTCCTCCCATCTAGGGGGGAGGCCAAGGAAGAAGAAGGAGGGGGCTCTCTCCCCCTCTCTCCCGGTGGCGCCGGAACGCCGTCGGGGCAACCATTGTGACGGCGATCTACTCCAACAACTTCGCCGCCGTCAACACCAACTCTCTCCCCCTCTATGCAGCGGTGTAACTCCCCTTATCCCCGCTGTAATCTCTACTTAAACATGGTTCTCAACTCCATATACTATTTCCCAATGATATATGGCTATCCTATGATGTTTGAGTAGATCCGCTTTGTCCTATGGGCTAATTGATGATCG
The DNA here is from genome assembly GCA_039707655.1 of Elymus sibiricus. Classification (NCBI taxonomy): domain Eukaryota; kingdom Viridiplantae; phylum Streptophyta; class Magnoliopsida; order Poales; family Poaceae; genus Elymus; species Elymus sibiricus. Next base: position 286,391,083 of record CM077675.1, read on the forward strand.
TGGTTGGTATGATTGTATATTTTATTATGGTGCTGTCCTATGGTGCCCTCCATCTCGTGCAAACGTGAGGGATCCTCGCTGTAGGGTGTTGCAATGTGTTCATGATTTGCCCATGGTGGGTTGCTTGAGTGACAGAAGCATAAACCCGAGTAGGTGGGTTGTTGCATATGGGAGTAAAGAGGACTTGATACTTAATGCTATGGTTGGGTTTTACCTTAATGATCTTTAGTAGTTGCGGATGCTTGCTAGAGTTCTAATCATAAGTGCATATGATCCAAGTAGAGAAAGTATGTTAGCTCATGCCTCTCCCTCATGTAAAATTGTAAGAATGATTATCGGTCTAGTTATCAATTGCCTAGGGGCAAATAACCTTCTTGTTTGACAAAAGCTCTCTACTAAACGACTAACTTTTATTATCTTGCTTTTTACTCGTAGTTTTATTCCCGCTAAGTACTTCTAGTTTTATTCGTGCAAACTATCCTATCACCTACAAAGTAGTTTCATACTTGTTCTAGGTAAATCAAACGTTAAAGTGTGCGTAGAGTTGTATCGGTGGTCGATAGAACTTGAGGGAATATTTGTTCTACCTTTAGCTCCTCATTGGGTTCGACACTCTTACTTATTGAAAAAGGCTACAAACGATCCCCTACACTTGTGGGTTATCACTCTCTCTCTTATGATCTTCAATACAATGGTCATCGCATCTTCGCTTTGATCTATCCGATGTAATCCTATTGTGAGGTGTGTTTGTTGGGATCCGATGAATTGTGGGTTTATGTTCAGATTATTCATGAAAAGTATTTGAGATGCCTCTGAATTATATTATCTCTTAAGTGCATGATCATTATAGCTTCGTAATGCTCTCCGATTTATTGATATGCTTTGGCCAAGTAGATTGATAATTCATCGGTGGGAGTGGTGCGTTGTGGTAGGTTCAATGTGGCGAATTTCTATATCCCAGTGACAAAGTAGGGGACAAGATGCGTCTTTGTGTTGTTGCTACTAAGGATAAAATGATGGGGTTCATTCATATTGTTTGAGTTTACTTTGTCTACATCATGCCATCGTTCTCCAAGAATTCCTCTGTTTTACTTAATACTCTAGATGCATGATGGATAGCGGTCGATGAGTGGAGTAATAGTAATAGGTGCAGGCAGGAGTCGGCCTATTTGCTTATGGACGTGATGCCTATATATACATGATCATTGTCGTGAATATCGCATAACTATCCGCTTTTTTGTCAATTGCCCAACAGTAATTTGTTTACCCATTGTATGCTGCCTACATGAGAGATGTAAGGAACACTATGGCCCCCGGGTCTATTCACTGATATATTCACAAACGCTATTATTACCTTGCTTCCTTTATTTACTTTTTATTTATTTTGCAATTTATATTTATCAACAATTATCTACAAAACTCATTTGCTTGCAAATAACGAGATCAAGGGGATTGACAACCCTCTTGCCCGCGTTGGGTGCAAGTCGTTTGTTCATTTCTGTGTAGCCGCTGAAGACGGTTGAGGATTGATATTCCTATTGGTTCGATAAACCTTGGTTTCATAACTGAGGGAAATACTTCTCCGCTTTGTGCTGCAATTACACGTTCCTCTTCATGGAAAACCCAACGCATATCACAAGTATCATAGCACAATGCAGAAAGGTGTTCCTATGATGTGTACAACAATTGAAGTGGAAGCTAATGATGATGATCATGAAACTTTGGATCAAGTTACTACCGAGTCTCGTAGGTCGATAAGGACACATGCTGCCCAGAGTGGTGCGGTAATCCTATCCTGGAATCCATGTTGTTAGACAACGATGAGCCTACGAACTATGAGGAAGCGATGGTGGGCCCAGATTCCAACAAATGGCTAAGACCATGAGATCCGAGATAGGATCCATGTATGAAAACCAAGTATGGACTTTGGTAGACTTGCTCGTTGACCAGTAGGTCATTAAGTACAAATGGATCTTTAAGAAGAAGACAGACGCTAATGGTAGTGTCACCATTTATAAAGCTCGACTTGTCGCAAAGAGGTTTCCGACAAGTTCAAGGAGTTGACTACTATGAGACTTTCTCACCTGTAGCGATGCTAAAGTCTGTTGGGATTATGTTAGCAGTTGCTGCATTTTTCGATTATGAAATTTGGTAGATGGATGTCAAAACAACATGTCCTTAACGGTTTCCTTAAGGAAAGGTTGTTTGTGATACAACCAGAAGGATTTGTCGATCCTAAGGATGCTAAAAGGTATGCAAGCTCCAGCGATCCTTCTATGGACTGGTGCAAGCATCTCGGAGTTGGAATATACGCTTTGATAAGTATATGTGGATGACATATTGGTGATTGGAAATGATGCAGAATTTCTAGAAAGCATAAAGGGTTGTTTGAAAGGAGTTTTTCAAAAGAACACCTGGGTAAAGTTGGTTACATATTGGGCATCAAGATCTATGGAGATAGATCAAGACGTCTGATAAGACTTTCAATGAGTACATACCTTGACAAGATTTAGAAGGAGTTCAAAATGGATCAGTCAAAGAAGGAGTTCTTGCCTGTATTGTAAGGTGTGAAGTTGAGTAAGACTCAAAGCTTGACCATGGCAGAAGAAAGAGAAAGGACGAAGGTCGTCCCCTATGCCCTAGCTGTAGGCTCTATAGTGTATGCCATGCTGTGTACCGCACATGGTGTGTGCCTTGCCATGAGTCTGGCAAGGGGTACAAGAGTGATTCAGGAGTGGATCACTGGACAACGGTCAAAATTATCCTTAGTAACTAGAGGATTAAGGAAATGTTTCTCGATTATGGAGGTGATAAAGAGTTTATCGTAAAGGGTTACGTCGATGTAAGCTTTGACACCGATCTAGATGACTCTGAGTAGCAAACTGGATACGTATAATGGCGCAGTCATTTGGAATAGCTCCAAGTGGAGCATGATAGCAGCATCTACAGTATGACATATAGATTTGCAAAGTAGACACGGATCTGAATGTTACAGACCCGTTGACTAAAACCTCTCTCACAAGCAAAACATGATCAAACCCCAGAACGCATTGCGTGTGAATCACATGGCGATGTGAGCTAGATTATTGACTCAAGTGCAAGTGGGAAACTATTGGAAATATGCCCTGGAGGCTATAATAAAGTGGTTATTATCATATTTCCTTGTTCATGATAATCATTTATTATCCATGCTAGAATTGTATTGACCGGAAACTTAAATACATGTGTGGATATTTAAACAACATTGTGTCCCTAGTGAGCCTCTACTAGACTAGCTCGTTGATAAAAGATGGTTAAGGTTTCCTAACAATAGACATGCGTTGTCATTTGATAACGGGATCACATCATTAGGAGAATGATTTGATGGACAAGACTCAACCTTAAGCATAGCATTTGATCGTATCACTTAGTTTGTTGCTACTGCTTTCTTCATGTCAAGTATTTGTTCCTAAGACCATGAGATCATGCAACTCCCTGACACCGGAGGAATGCCTTGTGTGTATCTGACGTGGCTTGAGACTGCGTCGGTGTAAGGGCATTATCTTGCCTTAGTGTTTTGGTGATGATGACAATTCACTATGATTCTAACCAGGTGTCAAGTTATTCAGTTACTTCATGAGAGACACAAGATGGTTAGATATTCCCTCCAAACGGAAAAGGTCAAAGACGGTGTTCTCTACATGTTTATTCTCTTTGGTCATAGGGATCCCGTACTATTAAGAGGGAATCCACATTGGAAAGTCTTTGGTGAATCAGTTCTTTCGCACATCCATCTTCACCCAACTCTCTCCTCCGCATCATAGAGAGAGAGGCCTTCTTTCCTTAGTTGCTTGCCAGGTGCACCGCTGTCTCGACCTAATGCAATGCTCGCTCTAAGCTTTTCGGTTTGACCACCACTTCAGGGGTGATACCCTGGAGGTGCTGCCACTGTGTTATCCCCAACGGTTGTACCGCTGCCCCCTGGCGGTTGTACCGCCAAATGTTGGGTAACCCAGGGTGGCAGCTCTGGGCGGTTGAACCGGCCCAGCACCGGGCTACAACCGGACTTGGTTCTGTTTAGCTCCGGTTGTTGGGCGGAGCTGGACCGGTTGTACCGCTATATTCATATAGCCCGGTACAACCGGGGTCCCGAGCGGTTGTACCGCTTAGGACTTTGCCTGGTCCGGGGCTTTGGCCGGGCTGCTGCATCCGGGCCACCTTTCTGTTGTGGTCCGGTGGTAGGGCGGTGGTTGGCCAATTGTACCGGTCTTACCGGTTATACCGGTTGTACCGCCCGCCACTCCGGTTGTACCGCTCCATGCGATTCTGGCAGTAACGGTTGGAAAAGGGGGGGCCTATATAAGGAGGTGCTTCTTCCACCTCTCCCTTATCTCTTACCTCTCTCTCTCCACCATTGATGCCCCTTGAGCTTTTCTTGCCCGATCTCTCTCTAGCCACCCAAACTTGTTGTCTTGCTAGGGATTGAAGGAGGAGATCTAGATCTACACTTCCACAAAAGGAAAATTGATTCCCCCATACTTTCTTGTGTGGATTTTGTTACTCTTGTGTGTTTGAGCACCCTAGATGGATGAGGTCACCCCTAGACGGATGAGGTCACCCCGAAAATTGATTCCCCCATACTTTCTTGTGTGTTTGAGCACCCTAGACGGATGGGGGCCTATATTATAGGTTGCTCACCTAGTTGCATATCTAGCTAACCTATTTGGTGCTAAGCCTAATTTGTTAAATAAAAGTTAGAAAGTGGTAGTTGTCTATTCACCCCCCTCTAGTCAACCATATCGATCCTTTCAATTGGTATCAGAGCTACGTCTCTTTATTAAGGGTTTCACCACCCGAAGAGTATGGTTAACGACGGGGACCGGCTGGTTGAACTCCCCGAGGCCATGGGTGTGAACACGGTCTCTCGTGAGGATTTAAATGAGGCCATCTCCTCACTTAAATCCTCCATGACGACCGAGGTCAAATCCATGTTTAAAGAATTCCTTGATACTCTTAAACTTTCCACCGATGCGGTGCAAGTGGTTAATCCCACTAACTCATCATCGGATGTCAACTCCGGTAAGGAGGGGGCTAGTGCTGATAAGGACACTTGTTCTCAAGGAATTAATGGGTTGGGGACCTTTGCCTCAGTTCCCCCTCCCTTGGTCTATGGAGGACCGGTGCACCCACCTCATATAGTTAATCTCGGTCGTCCTCCTAAACTTGTTAAGAATGATTTTGCTAATTGTGTTTTTCGTATCAAGTCTTGTTTGGATCACAGCTCAATTCAACTCATGAGAGTCTTTGAAGAAGGATACTATCCTCGTGATCCACGCAACCTCACTCCAAGAGAAGAGGCTGACAAACAGCTAAATTCCTCCGCCTTGTTCATACTCCAAGCTGCAGTTCCTACCGAAGACCTACCTCACCTGCGACCCTTCACTGTTGCCAAAGAGTGTTGGGAACACATTGTCTCCATGTACAAGGGCAGCTCAAGCATTCAACGGTCAAACTATGAGGTCGTGCTTGATCAGTCAGATGAGTTTGTAATGATAGAAGATGAGGAACCGCGTGAGCTCTATAGGAGGGTAACTACTCTTACCGTTGCCCTCCGAGTTCACGGCAGCAAGGATGTGGATGACACGTGGATCAAGCGCAAGTTTTTGAAGGCCATCATGCCCTTCAACAAGGCCATGTCTGCCGTCATCCGCCAAAGGCCGGACTTTCACAACTTGTCCTCTAGCGATGTGTTGGATGAATTTATTGCAATGAACATCTTGAACACAACCGCAGATAATGCTCTTTCTCGAGTGCAACCGTCAAAGAAATCATCTCCCAACCTTGCTTTGAAGGCCAAGGTTAGTCAAGAGGAAGAAGAAGAAGAAGAAGAAGAAGAAGAAGAAGAGGGTTGCCCCGAGGACACCAAATATGCTTACCATGAGCATATGGCTCTAGCGTCTAGGCAATTCTGGGGCAATAAGAGAAACGCAAGGCCAAATTTCTCCAAGAACAACTCAAGCGGGTCAAAGGGCAAACAACGTGTGAGGACCTACTACAACTGTGGTAATGTGAGTCACTTCGTGGTGGATTGTCCTTATGAGAAGAGGGAAGACAATGGTGGCAAGCTCATCCGCAAAGATAAGGCCAAGTCTTTTCCCAACAAGTCCAACTTCACCAAGAAGGCTCCTCACAAAGTGTTGGTGGCTCAAGAAGAGTATGCCTCTGATGATGATGTGGATGACGAAGACACAAGTGGTGAAGGAATGGCAATGGCATCTGTGGCTATTGCCTCGGTTACCCCAACAAAGGTGTCACTCTTCGACGCTCCCAACGAGAACCACATTGCTAGGTGCCTCATGGCCAAAGGTATCAACAAGGTAACCTCCAACGCCAAAACCTCAAACATTAAAACTGCTATTTCTTCCACTCAGTCTTTGTTAGATTGTGTGGATGAAAATGAGGAGGCGAAAGAGAGCGAGAATGAGTTTGACAAGTTCATGTGCAAACTCAAGGGAGAATCCAAGAGGCACTTCGTTGCTCTCTTGGAACAACTTGGTGAGGCCAATGACACGATTGAGTCTCAAGAAGAATATCTTGAGGAGATGAGAGGGCATAGTCATGATTATGCCGACGAGATAGCAGATCTTTCTATTGCTCTAGAGGAAGAGCGAGGTCTTCATTTGACTCTTAAGGAGTCACAAAATGACGACCTTGCTAAATTACGTAAAGATTATGATCATGCTATCGTTCTTAACCGTGTTCTTAAATCTAAAAAAGTTTCACTTGGGGTTGACCATGCTCGACTCAAGGATGAGTTTGACTCTCTTGACAATGCTCACAAGGCATTGAAGAGCGTTCATGCTTCTCTTAAAGAGTCGCATGATCAACTCCAAGTAAAACTCGCTAAGGAAATTGCCACGTGTCCTCCTTTTGTTTTAATTGATAATGCATCTGCTACTAACCCGTGTTGTGAGCATGCACATCTTGTGGAAGAAAATGCTAAGCTGAAGGAGCAGCTTGAGAAAGGCCTTGTGACATGTATCCAAGGTGAGAAGAATCTCAATGACCTTTTGAGCAATCAAAAGGAAGTGGTTGCAAAGGAAGGAGTTGGGTTTGCACCCAAGTCCAAAAAGAAGAAGAAGATGAAGACCACGCAGGTTCCTCCGCTCAAGGAAACATTTGTCAAAGCGGGGAACATCACTCATGAGAAGAAGAAGGATAAGGTTGTGAGTGATAGTGCCAAGAAGGGCAAGATCACTCCCTCCAACAGGGCCGGCGATTTTAACCCCTCTTATGTTTTGTGTCGTGCTAGTGATGGGCATGTTTATGCCAAATATGTTGGTTCTTCTTATGAGTACATTGAGTGGTCTATTTGGGTTCCTAAGACCCTTGTCACTAACATGAAAGGACCCATTCAAGAATGGGTACCTAAATCCAAGCATTGTTCTATTGTAGGACTTTGCTTCCGGGGGAGTCTCATGGTTGCTCGATAGCGGAGCAACAAATCATATGACCGGAAGCAAGGACTTGGTGGTGGATGTTCGACCCGATGCATCCGTGGCCACTCAAGTCTCATTTGGCGATGATGCAATCTCAAAGGTATTGGGTCTTGGCAAGGTGGTTATCTCTCCGACCTTAACCATTGAGAGAGTCATGCTTGTTGAGACTAGCCCATGTCAATATGAGATCTTTGCAAAGTCTCCTCAAAGGGGATCACATTCTTGGACTAACAAATGTGAGTTTTGCCAAAGATCGTGCTTGCAATGCTTGTATCGAAGGAAAGCTACATGAAAAAGCTCATCGTCCAACTACTACAATCTACTCAAAGAGGACCTTAGAGCTCCTTCACATGGATCTCTTCGGGCCTCCATCTTTTGACAGCCTTGGAGGAAGAAGGTATTGCTTGGTGATTGTGGATGATTACTCGAGATACACATGGGTATATTTCTTCAAGAGGAAGAGTGAGGCCCAACAGACCGTCATCAACTTTGCAAATGAAGTCCAACGTCAACATGAAGCAAAGATTTTGATGATTAGAAGTGACAACGGCACTGAGTTCAAGAACTACACCCTAGATGAGTTTCTCAGTGATGAGGGGATAAAGCACCAATATTCCACACCTTACACCCCTCAACAAAACGGTGCTGCGGAGAGGAAGAACCGGACGTTGATGGATGCGGCAAGAACCATGATGGCAGAGTTTAAATCTCCGTACAACTCTTGGGCCGAAGCCATCAACACCGCGTGTCATGCATCAAATCGGCTCTATCTCCGCAAAGGCTTGAACAAGACTCCTTATGAGATTCTTACCGGGAACAAGCCCAACCTCAAATACTTCCGGGTGTTCGGTTGTAAGTGTTTCATTCTCAAGAAAGGTGTTCGTTTGTCTAAATTTGAATCTAGAGCCCATGAGGGCATATTTGTTGGTTATGCTGCAAACTCTAATGCATACCGTGTCCTCAACAAGTCCACCGGACTCATTGAGGAGACGAGTAACGTAGAGTTTGATGAAAATAATGGCTCCCAAGTGGAGCAAAGTGGTCTTTGTGATGTAGGTGATGAAATTCCTCCCCAAGCCATAAGAAGAATGGGCGTGGGATACTTCCTACCTGTTGAGGAACCCCTTGTGGCTGAAGGAGAAGGACAATATTCCACTCAAGTGGAACCATCACCGACGCACGACCCACACGCTTCCGAAGAACAAAGTGAAGACCCTCAACCCCGTGATCAAGATCAGGGGCAAGATCAACTTTCAAGTGATGTGTCTATGTCTCATGATGCTCAAGATCTTGTTCACACCCCCGTGCAAGCTCAAGATCAAGATGAAGCTCAGGACCAAGATCAACTTCAAGATCAAGGTCAAGCTAAAGATCAAGATCATGCTCAAGATCATGAGCAAGCCGGTGCTAGTACCGATGCTCGTCAAGTTACCAAACCTCAACTTTCCATGGAGGAAATTCTTGAAAGACGAGCTGCCAAGATTGCTTCCAAGCTTAAGACCAAGTAACACCTCCTAGGGAACGTCTACGGAAGCTTGAAAAGAGTGGTAACTACTCGTCGTCAATTAACAAACTTTTGTGCACATCATGCGTTTGTTTCTTGCTTTGAACCCCTCAAGGTACAAGATGCGCTCGAAGACGAGGATTGGCTTAAAGCCATGCATGATGAAATCAACAACTTCGAGCGTAACAAAGTGTGGCGATTGGTGCCAAGACCAAAAGAGAATCACAATGTCATTGGAACCAAATGGATCTTTAAGAACAAGCAAGATGCACATGGCATTATTATTCGCAACAAGTCAAGACTAGTGGCTCAAGGCAACTCCCAAGTCGAGGGTATCGACTACGGTGAAACCTTTGCCCCTGTTGCTCGCCTTGAATCTATTCGCATGCTGCTTGCTTATGCCTCTCATCATGACTTCATATTATATCAAATGGATGTAAAGAGTGCTTTTCTTAATGGTCCTTTTAAGGAGTTGGTGTATGTCAAGCAACCCCCGGGGTTTGAGGATCCCAAGTTCCCCAATCATGTGTACGTTCTCGATAAGGCACTCTATGGCCTTAAACAAGCCCCACGTGCGTGGTATGAGCACCTTACCGAGATGTTGCAAGATCGTGGGTTTGAAATTGGGAAAATTGACCCCACTCTTTTTACTAAGAGGGTTAACGGGAACTTGTTTGTATGCCAACTATATGTAGATGATATTATCTTTGGTTCTTCTAACAAAGCTTTTAATGATGAGTTCGCCGCACTAATGACCAAAGAGTTTGAGATGTCTATGATGGGAGAGTTGAAGTTCTTCCTTGGATTCGAAGTCAAGCAACGAAGCCAAGGAACCTTCATCAACCAAGCCAAATACACTCAAGACATGCTCAAGAGGTTCAAGATGGATGAGCTCAATCCTCCCAAGGCCAACACTCCAATGCCACTCAAATGCCAACTTGACAGTGATCCCAATGGTAAAGTTGTGGATCAGAAGGTCTATCGTTCCATGATTGGATCTCTGCTTTACCTTTGTGCATCTAGGCCGGATATCATATTGAGTGTGGGAATTTGTGCACGATTTCAATCCGCGCCTAAGGAGAGTCACTATGTGGCTGTCAAGCAAATCTTTCGATATTTGGCTCATACCCCAAACTTTGGCTTATGGTACCCCAAAGGTGCTTCATTTTATCTCATTGGATATACTGACTCGGATTGGGCGGGAGACCATGTGGAAAGGAAGTCCACTTCCAGAGGTTGCCAATTTCTTGGCCGCTCTCTGGTAAGTTGGTCTTCCAAGAAACAAAACAATGTTTCTCTCTCGTCCACCGAGGCCGAGTATGTAGCCGCCGCAAGCTGTTGTGCTCAGATTCTTTGGATGAGGCAAACCTTAAAGGATTATGGGGTCAACTGTGACAAAGTGCCTCTTTACTGCGACAATGAAAGCACGATCAAGATCTCCAACAACCCGGTTCAACACTGCAAGACTAAGCATATTGAGATTCGTCATCACTTCATCCGGGATCACATCAAGCGTGGAGACATTGATCTGATTCATCTCTATACTAAGGAACGGCTTGCAGAAATTTTCACGAAGCCAGTGGATGAAGCAAGACTTTGCGAGTTAAGGCATGAGCTAAATATCATTGATTCGAGCAACGTGGCTTGACCTAGTGCACACCCCACCACACGCATCATCATGTCTTGTTTAGGTGTAGGCATGGACATAGGGGGAGTCTAGTTCTCTCAATGAACTATCCCTCCTCCTATTATGCATAAATTGATCAAGTCTTTCACATTAGTCATTTTTAATGACACTTGTGCCTCAAAGACGAGTTTTGGTCATGGGCCCAAGATTCAAATCTTTGCGGTGCCATACCAATTGACTCAAACATAGGTGGCCTCGGCCACCGCCCCTTTTTCTCTTCTTTGTGTCTTAAGTTTGTGTTTTTGATGTTTTTGAGTCCTAGGTGTGGGCATTCTTCATGGTATTCTATTTGCGTTTTGATTTCTTCCAACCATGGAGTTTTTCCCCACCATACTCCCTTGCTTTTGTTTTCTATCCCAAGCTTTTCTCATCCCGGAACCCATCTTTTCCAATTGTACGCTTTGATCTCCTGGTGGTGGTGTCTGTGGCCAGGCGATACAACCGGTGTGAAAAGCGGTTCAACCGCTAATCCACCAGTTGTCCCATCCCAGCGGTACAACCGGGGGTGCCTGCGGTTCTACCGCTAATCCCCAGGCCATGTACCTGGACCGGTACAACCGCTCCTCGGAGCAGTACAACCGGTCGCGCAAACCGGTACTTAGTTCGGGAGGGCCGGGCCGAAGGGGTATTCAGTTTTCCCCTTCGTGCCCGACTCCTCCCTGGTGCCCTAGTCGCCGGCCACCGCCACCACCGTGCCAGAGTGCCTCCGGCGCCCCGGATCCATGGCCTCCTCCCGGATCTGCTCCATGGAGGCCCTTCCTTTCCCCGATCTTCTCCCATGGATGCCGGTAATGCCTAGTTCCTCCCCGTTCTTGGATTTCCTTTGAATCCACCATTGTTAGGGCATTGCTCGGCTCCCGTGTTTTCTAGTCAAAACTATTGACGGGATAAGATCGTATATTATAGTTTCAATTAGCTGTGATGCTTAGAGACCTCAAAGAGGGGTGCATTTCTCAGAATCCGGATCCACCGGTTTCCCAGCAGCGGTACAACCACTCTAATTAGTGGTACAACCGCTGTTGCGGTACAACCGTGAGGGTAACCGGTTCAACCGGACTCCCTGATTCCTGCCCCCCTTTTTCTTGTTTCTTATCTTCGCACCTAATTTATTCCTACTTTTGCGTACAATCCTCTCACCTTTTCTGGGTTTCCCTTCTGTGTTTCTCGTGTGCGTGTCTGCAGGTGGTTCCAGCTCTCGTTCTGCTCCTCGGAAGAAGACCAAGAAACGTGCCCGCAGGTGCAGGATTGTCGAAGAGTCTGATAATGAGGAAGTTGTGATCCCCACCAATCCCACTCGCCGTGAGAAGTCCTTGGCCTCCAAGCAGAAAACTGCTAAGCCCGTGCATTCCTGGAAGCAAGTTGATTGGGAGCGGGTCCATCTTCAAAATCCGTATGAGGTTCCCGTTGCTCCCAGGTGGACCACCCCTCAGTTCAGGAATGAGTTGCAATTGTGGATCATGCATGAGCTCTATGACCATCACAAGAACAAGTATGCCAAGCAATGGACAATTGACATCGAGCACTGGAGGAACAACATGGATTACTTTGGCGAGGCTTTGGCATTATGCGAAGAATTTGACCTGATCAAGCTCATGACTTTCAACTGTGCCTTTGATGTGCAGCTTATTCACCAGTTCTATGCCACGGTCCACTTTGGCAATGATGCAGATCGTCATCTTTCCTTCATGTGTCGTGATGAATTCTTCCATGTTCCGTGGCGCGCCTTCTGCAATGCCCTTGGTTATGATGATACTGGGATCACTGGGAATGGCGGCATTCGTCCTCATGATCGGGCTATATCTATGGATAAGGACAGGTTAGCCCCCTTATACATTCCCGGACGGGGGATTATGGGAGCCTCTAAGAACCTGCAGCAGGTCTATGATATTATACACCGTGTGTTCCGGAATGTTCTATTGCCCAAGGTTGGAAATCAAGATGAGATTCAGGGGTACTTTGTTGATCTGCTCGTTGCCATGAAGACTAAAGCTGGCTCTAGAGCTACATTTGATGTTTCCAAATGGATGTGGGAGGAGATGTACTCCACGGTCATCTACCGGAAGGTTCCCACCTATGCTACTTATATTATGAGTTTCCTCAACTCTGTGTGGGCTGTTCGTCGGCCTGGCGAGCCTCTCACTTCTCCAGACAACCTCATTGTGCATGAGGTCAAGCAACTCCGGAAGAAGAAACATCTTGCACCTCGCTTCCCTGATGTCAACCCTGAGGATGTCTTTGCTACTTCCAGTGAAAGTGATTTTGAGCTCCCTGCAGGAGCCAAGCCATCTTGGGTCTCCAAGCTCTCTAACAAGATTAAGAAGAGCTTCTGCCTCCAGACTCATGTTCAGCACAAGCTCTATGAAGCCCATGTCAACGATAAGCATGCCCGACGCAGACAGATTCAGATTATGCGGGCTCTCCATCTTGAGGCCGCTAGTGGTTCTGAGAAGACCATCACTCCTGAGGAATAGTGGATCTATGCACACAGCACTTGGACTGATGATGAGATACCGAACCAGCCTGCTGCCTCATCCTCTGCTGCTGCTGCTACTGATGCTGCTGATGATGCTAATGATGATGATGATGATGATGACGACGGGGATGGATCTGAAGATGATGATTTCGAGGAGTATGATACCAACGAGGAGATCTACTGAGTTCCAGGGCGTTAGCATTACTCTTTTCCTTTTTGGTGTCTTGATGCCAAAGGGGGAGAAAGTACATTATGACAGGATTTGCTTCTTGCCTCTTCCAGTTGAACTCTTATTTGCTTTTATGGAGACTATTTGTGTTTAAGTAGAGTCTAAGAGTAATCGTACCCTTTCTCAAATTGCTCTCTAATGATTCATCCTATATTTTCCCACTGGTTGGTCTATAAAATCAAGGGGGAGCTTCAATTCTTGCACAGGTCTCATCTGTTGCACACATTGAGGGGGTGCTCCACTTTGATTTTATAGATCATCAATGCAAATCGTGTTGTTGTCATCATCCACCAAAAAGGGGGAGATTGTAAGGGCATTCTCTTGCCTTAGTGTTTTGGTGATGATGACAACTCACTATGATTCTAACCGGGTGTTAAGTTATTCAGGTACTTCATGAGAGACACAAGACGGTTAGATATTCCCTCCAAATGGAAAAGGTCGAAGAAGGTGTTCTCTACGTGTTTATTCTCTTTGGTCGTAGGGATCCCGTACTATTAAGAGGGAATCCACATTGGAAAGTCTTTGGTGAATCAGTTCTTTCGCACATCCATCTTCACCCAACTCTCTCCTCCGCATCATAGAGAGAGAGGCCCCTCTTTCCTTAGTTGCTTGCCAGGTGCACCGCTGTCTCGACCTAATGCAATGCTCGCTCTAAGCTTTTCGGTGTGACCACCACTTCAGGGGTGATACCCTGGAGGTGCTGCCACTGTGTTATCCCCAACGGTTGTACCGCTGCCCCCTGGCGGTTGTACCGCCAAATGTTGGGTAACCCAGGGTGGCAGCTCTGGGCGGTTGAACCGGCCAAGCACCGGGCTACAACCGGACTTGGTTCTGTTTAGCTCGGTTGTTGGGCGGACCTGGACCGGTTGTACCGCTATATTCATATAGCCCGGTACAACCGGGGTCCCGAGCAGTTGTACCGCTTAGGACTTTGCCTGGTCCAGGGCTCTGGCCGGGCTGCTGCATTCGGGCCACCTTTCTATTGTGGTCCGGTGGTAGGGAGGTGGTTGGCCGGTTGTACCGGTCTTACCGGTTATACCGCCCGCCACTCCGGTTGTACCGCTCCATGCGATTCTGGCAGTAACGGTTGGAAAAGGGGTGGCCTATATAAGGAGGTGATTCATCCACCTCTCCCTTATCTCTTACCTCTCTCCCTCCACCATTGATGCCCCTTGAGCTTTTCTTGCCCGATATCTCTCTCTAGCCACCCAAACTTGTTGTCTTGCTAGGGATTGAAGGAGGAGATCTAGATCTACACTTCCACCAAAGGAAAATTGATTCCCCCATACTTTCTTGTGTGGATTTTGTTACTCTTGGGTGTTTGAGCACCCTAGACGGAAGAGGTCACCCCGAAGCCATATTCCATTGTGGTGAAGCTTTGTGGTTTCGTTGGGAGCCTCCAATTAAGTTATGGAGAGAGCCCCAACCTTGTTTGTAAAGGTCCGATTGCCACCTTCAAGGGAACCACTAGTGGAATCACGGCATCTCGCATTGTGTGAGGGCGTGAGGAGAATACGGTGGCCCTAGTGGTTTCTTGGGGAGCATTGTGCCTCCACACCGCTCCAATGGAGACGTACTTCCCCTTACTGGGAAGGAACTTCGGTAACACATCCTCATCTCCATTGGTTCCACTTGTGGTTACTTCTTACCCTTACTTTGTGCAAGCTATTTGTATTGTTTATCTCCTTGCTTGTATGGTTATTGTTGTTAGCATCATATAGGTTGCTCACCTAGTTGCATATCTAGCTAACCTATTTGGTGCTAAGCCTAATTTGTTAAAGAAAAGTTAAAAAGTGGTAGTTGTCTATTCACCCCCCCCCTCTAGTCAACCATATCGATCCTTTCAGTCGGTATTTCCCCAAAGAGGAAGGGATGATGCAGCACAACGACGGTAAGTATTCCCCTCAGTTATGAAACCAAGGTATCGAACCCGTAGGAGGATCACCACCACTACGTAAACAACACATGCACACAAAGAACAAATACTTGCAACCCGACGCAAAAGAGAGGTTGTCAATCTCTCTACGGTAAAAAGATAAATTAGGATATGATAGATTGGAGAGATAGATCTCTCAAGAACACAAAATCAAAAGGGCAAATAAAAAGTGCAGCATGGTATTTTTGGGTTTTTGGAATAATAGATCTGATAACAAACGCGGCAAAATGATAGATCAGAAAGTAATATGTTGGAAAAGTAGACCCGGGGGGCGTAGGTTTCACTAGTGGCTTCTCTCATGAGTATAGCACACGACGGGTGAACAAATTACTATTGGGAAATTGATAGAAGATCAAATCAGCATGACGATATCCAAGGTGATGATCATTATATAGGCATCACGTCCAACATTAGTAGACCGAAACGATTCTGCATATACTACTATTACTCCACACATCGACCGCAATCCAGCATGCATCTAGTGTATTAAGTTCACGGAAAAACGGAGTAATGCAATAAGAACGGTGACATGATGTAGACAAGATCTATTCATGTAGGAATAGACCCCATCTTGTTATCCTTAATTGCAACGATACATGCGTGCCTCGCTTCCCCTTCTGTCACTGGAGAGGACACCGCAAGATCGAACCCATCACAAAGCACCTCTTCCCATGGCAAGAAAAATCGATCTAGTTGGCCTAACTAAACCAAAGATTCGAAGAAGAAATACGAGGCTATAAGTAACCATGCATATAAGAGATCAAAGAAGACTCAAATAATATTCATGGATAGAAACTAATCATGAACTCAAAATTCATCGGATCCCAACAAACACACCGCAAAAGTTTACATCAAATAGATCTCCAAGAGACCATTGTATTGAGAATCAAAAGAGAGAGAGAGGAAGCCATCTAGCTACTGCCTATGGACTCATAGGTCTATGGTGGACTAATCACGCATCATCGGAGAGGCGCCAATGAGGATGATGAACCCCTCCGTGATGGTGTTAGATTGGATCTCGAGGTTCTGGAAATTGTGGCGGCTGGATGTGTTTTTCGTCGACTCCTCTAGGGTTTCTGGAATATTTGGGAATTTATAGGCGTCAGAGGTGGTGGAGAGGGGCCCCGAGGAGGGCACAACCCATTGATGACCCACAAGTATAGGGGATCAATCGTAGTCCTTTCGATAAGTAAGAGTGTCAAACCCAACGAGGAGCAGAAGGAAATGACAAGCGGTTTTCAGCAAGGTAATTTCTGCAAGCACTGAAATTGTAGGTAACAGATAGTTTGATAGCAAGATAATTGATAACGAGCAAGTAGTGGTAATAGTAAATAAAGTGCAGCAAGGTAGCCCAATCTATTTGTGGCAAAGGACAGGCCAGAACAGTCTCTAGTAATAGGCAAAGTGTTCTTGAGGGTACACGGGAATTTCATCTGGTCACTTTTATCATGTTGGTTTGATTTGTGTTTGCTACTTTGATAATTTGATATGTGGGTGGACCGGTGCTTGGGTGCTGTTCTTACTTGAACAACCTCCCAATTAAGATTAACCCCCTCGCAAGCATCCGCAACTACGAGAAAAGTATTAAGATAAAATCAAACCATAGCATTAAACGTTTTGATCCAAATCAGCCCCTTACGAAGTAGCACATAAACTAGGGTTTAAGCTTCTGTCACTCTAGCAACCCATCATCTAATAACTACTCCACAATGCATTCCCTTAGGCCCAAGGATGGTGAAGTGTCATGTAGTCGACGTTCACATGACACCATTAAGGGAATCACAACATACATATCATCACAATATCGAACACATATCAAATTCACATGATTACTTGCAACATGACTTCTCCCGTGACCTCAAGAACAAAGGTAACTACTCACAAATAATATTTATGCTGAAGATCGGAGGGGTATTGAATAGCATAATGGATCTGAACATATAATCTTCCACCAAATAAACCATATAGTAATCAACTACAAGATGTAATCAACACTACTAGTCACCCACAGGTACCAATCTGAGGTTCCGGTACAAAGATTAAACACAAGAGATGAACTAGGGTTTGAGAGGAGATGGTGTTGTTGAAGATGTTGATGAAGATTGGCCTCCCAAAGATGAGAGGGGTGTTGGTGATGACGATGGCTTCGATTTCCCCCTAGAGAAGTTCCCCCGGCGGAATCGCTCCGCCGGAGGGCAAAAGTGCTCCTGCCCAAGTTCCGCCTCGAGACGGCGACGTTCCGTCCCGAAAGTTCTCTCTTTATTTTTTCTAGGTCAAAAGACCTTATATACCAGAAGATGGGCGCCGGAGGTGGGCCGAGGAGGGCACAACCCACTAGGGCGCGCCTGGGGGGCCTGGCGCGCCCTGGTGTCTTGTGCCCACCAGGGTGGCCCCCTCCGGTAGTTATTTGCTCCAGTATTTTTCATATATTCCAAAAATATTCTCCGTAAAGTTTCAGCTTCTTTGGAGATGTGCAGAATAGGTAACTCTGATGTGCTTTTTCAGGTCCAGAATTCCAGCTGCCGGTATTCTCCCTCCTTGTGTAAACCTTGCATATTATGAGAGAAAATGCATTAGAATCACTCCTGAAAGCATTATTATTCAATAAAACATAATAAATAAAAGTAAGAAATCATGATGCAAAATGGACATATCAACTCCCCCAAGCTTGGACCTCGCTTGTCCTCAAGCAAAAAGTCGGTATTGAAAAGCATGTCCACATGGTTTGAGAGAGAGGTGTCGATAAAAACAAAATACGGACATTGTAGCATCATCCTTATTATCATAACAGCAACAAACTCTATCATAAATCTTATTCATATAACTTCTCATGAACAAGTAACAATTCATCACAACATAGAAGTATAAAGCATAAACCTTATTGGAAACCAACAAACTATGTTCTCAGTCAACTTTGCAACTATAATTCATCATATTTTCAGGAAGGGTCTCATGTGGGAGCCTTTTGGCAAGTCCACATACTCAACCATCATTTAGTCTTCTATGATTGCTAACACTCAAAGCATACCCATGAGCAAAAAGTTTCAACCGGACACATAGAAAGATAGGGGCTTATAGTTTCGCCTCCCAACACACTCACCTCAAGGGTGATGTCAAAAATAATAACTCATGCTCACTCACATCCAACTGGATATATGTGCCTAGATCTTTCCTCACCACATTATGCTTGCAAAAGAAAAAGTAAAAAGGAATAGGGAAGAATATTTTGACTCTTGCATAAAAGTAAATACATAAAAGTAAAAGATAGTCCCTTCGTAGAGGGAAGCAGAGGTTGTCATGCGCTTTTTGGTTGGTATGCCCAATCCCTTAATGTAAAAGAACTTCACGCTATATTGCCCCCTATGATAGCAACCTTTATTATGCAGTCCGTCGCTTTTATTACTTTGCCATCATAAGTTCGTATAGCGCTTAATTTTCTCTTACACTAATTGATCAAAACACGTTTAGAAGCAATTTTTATTGCCTTATTGCACCAATGACAACTTACTTGAAGGATCTTACTCGATCCGTAGGTAGGTATGGTGGACTCTCAAAACATGAATTTGGGTTTTGGGTTTTTGGATGCACAAGTAGTATCTCTACTTAGTGCGGAATTTTTGGCTAGCAAAGATATTGAGCAAGCACCACATGTTGAAGGATCTATGACAATATAACTTCTATGTGAATATGAACAAACATAAATCATTACGTTGTCTTCCTTGTCCAACGTCAACAATTTTGACATGTAATATTTAATGGTGGCTCACAATCGTAAAAGATGTCCAAGATAGTGTATTTGCATGTGAATCTTCTCTTCCCTTATTAATTATTTCATGAATTGAATCATTGACCAATGCTATGTTTGTCAATCTCCAACAAATTTTACCACTTATACTTTTCCTTATGTGATGTCATTACTTACCATAAGATTAGCATATGATTCTTTTCATTTATTTCTCTTTCCTTTTATTTTGATTGCAACAAGGAAGTAAAGAAACAAAAGCTCAAACCAAACTTTATTATATAACTCTCACTCGATTACATAGATAGATAGATCACGAAACTAACACACGAAAATAGATCATGCTAAACTTTTATTCAAATAAATCAAAAGGAAACTAAAGATCAAACTGAAATAGGTAAAGGTGAATAAAAGTGATGGTGATACGATACCGGGGCACCTCCCCTAAGCTTT
Source organism: Elymus sibiricus (assembly GCA_039707655.1). Taxonomy (NCBI): domain Eukaryota; kingdom Viridiplantae; phylum Streptophyta; class Magnoliopsida; order Poales; family Poaceae; genus Elymus; species Elymus sibiricus. Next base: position 286,410,585 of record CM077675.1, read on the forward strand.
GCTCAAGCCAAGGGGATTGCCCATACCCGTGTGCTCAAGTCTCCTTTGGTGGTGGTGATGAAGTAGGTGGTGGTGATGAAGTGGTAGGCTTGTCCTCCAGCTTCCAGGATAAGGGCTCGCCATCAAAAGTTGATGCAAGAGTCACCTGAGTCCTGCAACTGGCAGCTAAACTCATACCTTTAAATCTTGCTTCATATTCAAAAACCTGGTTATGAAGATCATAAAGTTGACTTTGCAGAAAATTGATTTGCTTGTTGAGGGTGGAGATGGTGTCCTTCACAGACCGGCCATCCACCATCTGATCATAGGTGAATTCCATGATCATGGAGTGATTGGCACCAAGTCCACGCTTCACCATCCATTGGCACTTGAAGATGTCTTGTTCCACCACCTCGAGCCTAGCCTCCGCGCTTCCGGTCCTCTTAGGTCCCTGAACATCGCGGATGTGGAGTACCCCCTCACGCATCTCAATGGCTTGAGAGTGCTTCATCACCTCTGGCAAGTACGGGTTGATGACCTTCTCGAAGAACTTGTCCTTGGAGGAGCTTGGTGGAGCCATGGAGATCTAGATCTGACAAGAAGACAGCACGAAACAAGAACAGAGGATTTTTTTGCGATGCGGTGGTCAAAACAGTCGGGGGTATATATAGAGAATTTTTATTCTTGAGGAGCAAGCATATGGAAGGAAAACGGAGTCGGGAAGGTGTCCGAGGTGGGCACAACCCACCAGGGCATGACTGGCAGGGCTGGCGCGCCCTGGTGTATCATGCGCACCTCGGTTGCCTTCCTGTTTATTTCTTATTTTCCTAATTTTTCTAATATTCCAAAACCGACAGAAAATATTTTTGCGGATTTTTCGGAGTCCGTTTACTTACCGTATCACGTACCTCCTATTTTTCAGAATTCTGGAAGGTTTCTTTTATGTGTTCCTCCGGTGTCATGGTTTGGATAACATTGCTTTCAACATTAATAGGCGTACCTGATATATAATGTTTAATTCTTTGTCCATTGACCACCTTCGGGTTAGTACCTTCGGCATTATTAATCTTGATAACTCCAGAACGATAAACCTCTTCGACAATATATGGTCCTTCCCATTTGGAGAGAAGCTTACCTGCAAAAAATCTTAAACGAGAGTTGAACAAAAGAACATGGTCTCCTATTTTGAATTCCCGCTTTTGGATTCTTTCGTCATGCCATCTTTTTTACTTTTTCTTTGAATAGTTTGGCATTTTCATAGGCTTGGGTTTTCCATTCATCTAGTGAGCTAATATCAAATAGCCTCTTCTCACCGGCAAGTTTGAAATCATAATTGAGTTCTTTAATTGCCCAAAATGCTTTATGTTCTAACTCTAGAGGCAAATGACAAGCTTTTCCATATACCATTTTGTATGGAGACATACCCATAGGATTTTTATAAGCTGTTCTATAGGCCCAAAGTGCATCATCTAGTTTCTTAGACCAATTCTTTCGAGACCTATTAACAGTTTTTTGTAATATTAATTTTATTTCTCTATTGCTAAGTTCATCTTGACCGCTAGATTGAGGACGATAGGGTGATGCAATTCTATGGTTAACATCATATTTAACAAGCAACTTACGGAAAGTACCATGGATAAAGTGTGAACCACCATCAGTCATTAAATATCTAGGGACTCCAAACCTCGGGAAGATAACTTCTTTAAGCATTTTAATAGAGGTATTGTGATCAGCACTACTAGTTGGAATAGCTTGTACCCACTTAGTGACATAATCAACAGCGACCAAAATATGAGTGTACCCGTTAGAGGAAGGAAAAGGTCCCATATAATCAAAACCCCAAACATCAAATGGTTCAACAACAAGTGATAATTCATAGGCATTTCCTAACGCTTACCGATATTACCAATTCTCTAACATTCATCACAAGACAAGACAAACTTATGGGCATCCTTAAAGAGAGTAGGCCAATAAAAACCAGATTGCAATACCTTGTGAGGAGTTCTATCTCCCGCATGATGTCCTCCATAAGCTTCAGAATGACATTTCCGTAGGATTTGTTCCCGTTCATGCTCAGGTACACAACGTCTAATAATACCATCTACTCCTTCTTTATAGAGATGTGGGTCATCCCAAAAGTAATGTCTTAAATCATAGAACAATTTTTCTTTTGTTGGTATGTGAAACTAGGTGGTATATATTTAGCGACAATGTAGTTAGCATAATCAGCATACCAAGGAGTGTTTTGAGAAACATTTATTGCAGCTAACTATTCATCAGGGAAACTATCATCAATAGGTAGTGGGTCATCAAGAATATTTTCTAACCTAGACAGGTTATCAGCTACGGGGTTCTCAGCTCCATTCCTATCAACAATATGTAAGTCAAATTATTGAAGCAAGAGAACCCACCTAATAAGTCTAGGTTTAGCATCTTTCTTTTCCATAAGATATTTTATAGCAGCATGATCAGTGTGAACGATAACCTTGGAATCAACAATATAAGATCTAAATTTATCACAAGCAAACACAACTGCTAAAAATTCTTTTTCAGTAGTAGCATAATTGCGCTGGGCATTGTGTAGAGTTTTGATAGCATAATGGATAACATTCAATTTCTTATCAACTCTTTGTCCTAGAATAGCGCCAACAACATAATCACTAGCATCACACATAATTTCAAAAGGTAAGTTCCAATCAGGTGGTTGAACGATAGGTGCAGAGGTTAAGGCTTTCTTGAGTGTTTCAAAGGCTTCCACACAATCATCATTAAAAACAAAAGGGATATACTTTTGAAAAAGATTAGTAAGAGGCCTAGAAATTTTAGAGAAGTCTTTAATAAACCTCCTATAGAAACCAGCATGACCAAGGAAACTTCGAATACCTATAATATCTTTAGGACATGGCATTTTCTCACTTGCATCAACTTTAGCTTTATCCACCTCTATACCTCGTTCGGATATTTTATGCCCCAAGACAATACCTTCATTAACCATAAAGTGGCACTTCTCCCAATTCAAGACAAGATTAGTTTGTTTACATCTCTGCAAAACTCGATCAAGGTTGCTTAAGCAATCATCAAAAGAAGTCCCGTAAATGGAAAAATCATCCATGAAAACCTCCACAATCTTTTCACAAAAGTCGGAGAATATAGCAGTCATACATCTTTTAAAGGTAGCACGTGCATTGCATAAACCAAAAGGCATACGTCTCTAAGCACAGGTTCCAAAAGGGCAAGTAAAGGTGGTTTTCTCTTGATCGGATTGTGATACATGTTTGTGAGAGAAACCAGAATATCCATCAAGAAAACAAAAGTGTGTGTGCTTAGATAATCTTTCTAGCATTTGGTCAATGAAAGGAAGAGGGTATTGATCTTTTCTAGTAGCTTTGTTTAATTTTCTAAAATCAATTACCATTCTATAGCCAGTGACAATTCTTTGTGGAATGAATTCATTTTTATCATTAGGAACAATGGTAATACCTCCTTTCTTAGGGACACGATGAACGGGGCTTACCCATCTACTATCAGCTCTGGGATAGATTATACCTGCTTCCAGTAGCTTTAATATTTTAGTTCTTACCACTTCTTTCATCTTAGGATTCAATCGCCGCTGGTGATCAACAACGGGTTTAGCATCGGGTTCCATATAAATCTTGTGCTGACATAGAGTGGGACTAATGCCCTTAAGATCATCAAGAGTATATCCAATAGCAGCACAGTGCTTCCTCAGAATTTTTAATAATCTTTCTTCTTCATGTTCTGAAAGGTTAGAACTAATAATAACAGGATATATCTTTTTCTCATCAAGATAAGCATACTTCAAAGTATCAGGCAATTGCTTTAATTCAAACACAGGATCGCCTTTAGGTGGAGGAGGACCTCCAAGAGTTTCAATAGGCAAATTGTGTTTCAGGAGAGGTTGTTGTTCAAAGAAAAAAAATTCTATCTCATTTCTTTCACGCAAGTGCATATCATTTTCATGGTCAAGCAAATATTGTTCTAATGGATCAGTAGGAGGCACGACAATAGAAGCAAGACCAATTATTTCATCCTTACTAGATAATTCTCTATCACGAGGTTGTCTACTAAACTTGGAAAAAATAAACTCATGAGAAACATCACCAAAACTAACACCGACAGTTTGTTTTTCACAATCTATCTTAGCATTGATGGTGTTCAAGAAAGGTCTACCAAAGATAATGGGACAAAAGTCATCTTGTGGGGAACCAAGAACTAGAAAATCAGTAGGATATGTTACTTTCCCACACAAGACTTCAACATCTCTAACAATCCCAAGTGGTGTGATGGTGTCTCTATTAGCAAGTTTAATAGTAACATCAATGTCTTCTATTTCATCAGGTGCTATTTCATTCATAATTTCTTGGTATGAGGTAAAAGGGATAGCACTCACACTAGCACCCAAATCACATAGACCATGATAGCAATGATCTCCTATTTTGACTGAGACAACAGGCATGCCCACTATGGGTCTATGTTTATCTTTTTCATCAGGTTTGGCAATTCTAGCAGCTTCATCACAGAAGTAGATAACATGCCCATCAATATTTTCTACCAAGAGATCTTTAACCATAGCAACACTAGGTTCTACTTTAATTTTCTCAGGGGGCTTAGGTGCTCTAATATTACTCTTGTGAACCACAGTTGATACCTTAGCATGTTCCTTTATCCTAATAGGGAAAGGTGGTTTTTCAATATAAGCGGTAGGCACAAGTGGATCAACATTGTAAATGATGGTTTCATCTTTAGCTATGACCGGTTCTTTGATTTCTTCTTTAATAGGGGGATGATATTTAAACCACTTCTCCTTAGGGAGATCAACATGAGTAGCAAATGCTTCACAGAAAGAGGTTACTATCTCAGAGTCAAGTCCATATTTAGTGCTAAACTTGTGAAAAGCATCGGTATTCATAAAAGATTTAACACAATCAAACTTAAGCTTTATACCTGACTCCTTACCTTTGTCGAGTTCCGAATATTCAGAGTTGCATTTAATTCTTTCTAAGAGATCCCACTTGAATTCAATAGTCTTCTTCATAAAAGAACAAGTACAAGAAGTATCGAGCATGGATTGATCATTATGAGAAAGCCGAGCATAAAAATTCTGAATAATAACTTCTCTCAGGATATCATGATTGGGGCATGAATATAACATTGACTTAAGCCTCCCCCAAGTTATAGCGATACTTTCTCCTTCACGAGGCCAAAAATTATATATATAATTCTGATCACGATGAACTAGATGCATAGGATAAAACTTTTGATGGAATTCCAATTGCAATCGATTCCAGTTCCATGATCTAGTATCATCACATAGCCTATACCATGTCAATGATTTTCCTTCAAAGATAAAGGGAAAACCTTCTTCTTAGCTTCATCTCCGGGTAAACCTGCAAGCTTAAATAATCCACAAATTTCGTTCACATATAATAGGTGCATATCAGGGTGTTCAGTTCCATCTCCTGCATAAGGTTTAGCAAGCAGTTGTTCTACCATACCCAAAGGAATTTCATAACCAATATTTTAAGTAGGTGCAGTAGGTTGAGGGGAAACTAATTGTGGTTCCGGTCGAGGTGAAGATACCCCGAAAAAACTCCTCAAAGGATTGTTTTCCATAGTAGCAACTAACAATAAATTTCAGCATGTAGTATAAGTTTTTCCTTACCAATTTCCATTTACCAAGAGCGCTTCACTCCCCGGCAACGATGCCAGAAAAGAGTCTTGATGACCCACAAGTATAGAGGATCAATCATAGTCCTTTCGATAAGTAAGAGTGTCGAACCCAACGAGGAGCAGAAGGAAATGACAAGCGGTTTTCAGCAACGTAATTTCTGCAAGCACTGAAATTGTAGGTAACATATAGTTTGATAGCAAGATAATTGATAGCGAGCAAGTAGCGGTAACAGTAAATAAAGTGCAGCAAGGTTGCCCAATCCTTTTGTGGCAAACGATAGGCCAGAACAGTCTCTAGTAATAGGCAAAGTGTTCTTGAGGGTACACGGGAATTTCATCTGGTCACTTTTATCATGTTGGTTTGATTTGTGTTTGCTACTTTGAGAATTTGATATGTGGGTGGACCGGTGCTTGGGTGTTGTTCTTAGTTGAACAACCTCCCACTTATGATTAACCCCCTCGCAAGCATCCGCAACGATGAGAAAAGTATTAAGATAAAATCAAACCATAGCATTAAACGTTTGGATCCAAATCAGCCCCTTACGAAGTAGCGCATAAACTAGGGTTTAAGCTTCTGTCACTCTAGCAATATCATCTAATAACTACTCCACAATGCATTCCCTTAGGCCCAAGGATGGTGAAGTGTCATGTAGTCGACGTTCACATGACACCACTAAGGGAATCACAACATACATATCATCATAATATCGAACACATATCAAATTCACATGATTACATGCAACATGACTTCTCCCGTGACCTCAAGAACAAAGGTAACTACTCACAAATAATATTTATGCTCAAGATTAGAGGGGTATTGAATAGCATAATGGATCTGAACATATAATCTTCCACCAAATAAACCATATAGTAATCAACTACAAGATGTAATCAACACTACTAGTCACCCACAGGTACCAATCTGAGGTTCCGGTACAAAGATTGAACACAAAAGATGAACTTGGGTTTGAGAGGAGATGGTGATGTTGAAGATGTTGATGAAGATTGGCCTCCCAAAGATGAGAGGGGTGTTGGTGATGACGATGGCTTCGATTTCCCCCTCCGGGAGGGAAGTTCCCCCGGCGGAATCGCTCCGCCGGAGGGCAAAAGTGCTCCTGCCCAAGTTCCGCCTCGAGATTGCGGCATTCCGTGCCGAAAGTCATCTCTTTATTTTTTTTCTAGGTCAAAAGACCTTATATACCAGAAGATGGGCACCGGAGGTGGGCCGAGGAGGCCACAGCCCACGAGGGCGCGCCTGGGGCCTGGCGCGCCCTGGTGTCTTGTGCCCACCAGGGTGGGCCCCTGCGGTAGTTATTTGCTTCAGTATTTTTCATATATTCCAAAAATATTCTCCGTAAAGTTTTAGCTTCTTTGGAGATGTGCAGAATAGGTAACTCTGATGTACTTTTTCAGGTCCAGAATTCCAGCTGCCGGTATTCTCCCTCCTTGTGTAAACCTTGCATATTATGAGAGAAAAGGCATTAGAATCACTCCCTAAAGCATTATTATTCAACAAAACAAAATAAATAACAGTAGGAAATCATGATGCAAAATGGACGTATCACCCATCAGGGCGCGCCCGGGGCCTCTGGCGCGCCCTGGTAGGTTGTGGTCTCCTCGACCCTCCCCTGTGGCACTTCTTTGGCCCACTGGATCTCTTCTGGCACAAGAAAAATCTCAAAAAAGTTTCGTCGCGATTGGACTCCATTTGGTACTGATATTCTGCAAAGTAAAAAACAAGCAAAAACAGCAACTGGCACTTTGGCACTATGTCAATAGGTTAGTCCCAAAAAATGATATAAAGTTGCTATAAAATGATTGTAAAACATCCAAGAATGATAATATAACACCATGGAACAAGCAAAAATTATAGATACATTGGAGACGTATCAGCATCCCCAAGCTTAATTCCTACTCGTCCTCGAGCAGGTAAATGATAAAAACAGAATTTTTTATGTGGAATGCTGCCTAACATGTTCATCTCATATTCTTTTCTTTTGTAGCATGTACATTTGGAATTTTAGAGGGTTCAAAGCAATAGTCTAGTTTTAACATAATGACTTCAATACTCAAGCATGCCAACAAGCAACCATGTCTTTCAAAATATCAACACTAAAGAAAGTTATCCCTAGCCCATCATGCTCAATCATTGATCCATTCATGAAACACACTCAAATATTAGGTACACCAAATGCTCAAGTACGATCATAGTGCCCCCTAGTTGGTGCTTTGTAAGAGAAGATGGAGACTCAAAATAAAAAATAAAAATTGCATAAAGTAAATAGATAGGCCCTTCGCAGAGGGAAGTAGGGATTTGTAGAGGTGCCAGAGCTCAAAATTTAAATTGAGAGAGAAAAATATTTTGAGTGACATGCCTTTCTTGTCAACGAAAACGACAAAATAGTTCACAATACTTTCCATGCTAGATATATCATAGGCGGTTCCCAAACAAAAAATAAAGTTTATTCCTTTTTCCACCATTCTTTCACAATCCATGGCTGGCCATATCCACGGTTGCCTTCCATACAAATACTTTCCAAGGAATTTATTATTTCACAACATAAAGTAATTTTTTTCTATTTTCATTTCGGGACTGGGCATCCCTATTACCGCCGTACTCTCATGCAATGACAAGTGAATAAACACTCATCTTGAGAATAACACATCTAGCATGGAAAAATATTGGACACCCCCTACCGTTTCATGAGCGGTACAAGGACACAAAAAGGAAATTTATTTTGAAAAGTAGAGATGGCACATACAAATTTGCTTAGAACGGCATGGAAATACCGCATATAGGTAGGTATGGTGGACTCATAAGGCAAAACTGGGTTTAAGGATTTTGAATGCACAAGTAGTATTTCTACTTAGTACAAGTGGAGGCTAGCAAATAGATTGAGAAGCAACCAAACAAGAAACGATAATTCACATAAGCGAGCATTGAGCATAACTAACACCGAATAATGCACCATAAGTAGGATGTAATTTCATTGCATAACTATTGACTTTCGTACTTGCATAGGGAATCACAAACATTAACACCAATATTCCTACTAAAGCATAATTACTCACTAACATGACTCACATATTACTATCATCATGTCTCAAAACTATTACAAGGAATCAAGTTTAATTTGTCCAATGATCTTCATGAAAGTTTTTATTATATCCTCCTTGGATATCTATCACTTTGGAACTAGTTTCATATATTGCCATTGCATTTGGCAAGCTCAAATAAATTTAAGTGAAGCACATGAGCATAGAGATTTCATCTCTCAGAATAGTATAAGTGAAGCATGAGAGGATTTCTTCAAAAATTACTAACTCTCAAATTAATCTAAGTGAAGCATGAGAATATTTCTTCAAAAGTTTCTAACTCTCAAATTAATCTAAGTGAAGCATGAGAGTATTTCTTCAAAAGTTTCCAAGCACACCGTGCTCAAAAGGATATAAGGGAAGCACTAGAGCAATTCTATAGCTCAAAAAGTTTGAGTGAAGCATATAGAGCAATTCTAACAAATCATAGCATAATTTTGGCTCTCTCAAATAGGTGTGTCCAGCAAGGATACAAGTGACAAACTAAAAAGCAAAGCAAGCAAAGACTCAAATGATACAAGACGCTCCAAGAAAAACTTATGATATGTGACGAATAAAAATATAGCTCCAAGTAAAATAACGATGGTCGTTAGAAGAAAGAGGGGATGCCACTCGGGGCATCCCCAAGCTTAGTTGCTTGTTTCTTTTTGGATATATCCCGGGGGTGCTGTAGCATCCCCAAGATTAGGCTCTTTTCACTCCTTATTCCTTCATCCATCGTGATCTCACCCAAAACTTGAAAACTTCAATCACACAAAACTCAACAAAATCTTCGTGAGATCCGTTAGTATAATAAAGCAAATCACTACTTTAGGTGTTGTTCCAAACTCATTCAAATTTTATTATTGCATTATACCTACTGTATTTTAACTTTACCATGGCTCATACCCTTCAATATACCCCATAAATTCATCAAAACAAGCACACAATGCAACGAAAACAGAATCTGTCTTAAACAGAATAGTCTGTAGTAATATGTACTCTAACCATAATTCTGTAACTCTAAAAATTCTGAAAATTTAGGACAACGTAAAAGAATTTGTATAGCAATACTGTGTTAAAATTTCAGCTCAATATCACGTCCAGTAAAAAATGAAAATTCGAACACTGAAGGCAAAGTTTCTGTTTCAGATTCAGCATTGTTTCTACTCATCTTATGAATCATCCTACAGGCTTTAGTTGGCACAAACACTAAATAAAACATAAAAACACAATCATAACAGAGGCATAATTGTGTCAAAACTCAAAAACTTAAAGAAAAAGAAGAAAATAAATTTATTCATTGGGTTGCCTCCCAACAAGCGCTATCGTTTTACGCCCCTAGCTAGGCATAACGCATAGATTCAAGTATTGTCATCTTTGGTTTTGCTAGAGGTGTTTTTATCAAGAGGTTTTGCAAATAAAACTTGAAACACATCATCCGTAGAAACCTTAGCACTATCAAGTTGTCCATCTACGTACCCTCTTTGATTCCCGGCCACAATCCAAGTATGTTGTTGATTTACATCATTGAAAACTTGTTGGATCATATCTAAAATGGGGACTTCCTTTTTGAGATTCTCATCAAAAAAATTATAATTTCCAAGCAAATGTCTCAACATGTAATCACTATTGTAAATGATCTCTCCTATTGCCATTTTTCATGGCTCATACCATAGAAATCAAAGATCTCCCTAGCTTCCCGTACTATGTGATCAAATTCATTCATGAGAACAAGGGTGGCTAATATCTTAGCTTTGGGATCCTTTATGATGGGTAGATCATAAAACAATCTTTGCAAGGTAGGATGGGTACGAATAAACTTATTTTCAAGTTTCAGAACTAGTGCTGAAATATCTTCCGCATAAGTTTTAGTTCTTTTCAGTATAGGAGTATCATTGAGAGTCAAATTCCCAACGCAATTGAAAAATTCTTGGATAATTTCTTTTCCTATAACGTTCCCTTGCCCCAAGACAAAAGTGTTAGCATCCAGATTACCAGAACGTCCAATATTAGGAGTTCTGCCATCATCTGTTTCTGCCATGCCAAAATCACTCATGACGACAAGCAAACAAGAGATCTGACAAGAAAGAGGCAAACGAAAGAGAGGGCGAATAGAACGACAAATTGGCGAAGTGGGGGAGAGGAAAACGAGAGGTAAATGGCAAATAATGTAATTGCAAGAAGATGAGATTTGTGATTAGGAACCTGGTAGATGATGATGGTGTCTCCTCGGCGCCAGAGATTGGCATGTAGAAGAGACCGCTTCCTCCCCGGCAATGGCGTCATAAATTCCTTTAACGTGGCTTGAGACTGCGTCAGTATTTCCCCAAAGAGGAAGGGATGATGCAGCACAGCGACGGTAAGTATTTCCCTCAGCTATGAAACCAAGGTATCGAACCAGTAGGAGGATCACCACCACTACGTAAACAACACCTGCACACAAAGAACAAATACTTGCAACCCGACGCGAAAGAGAGATTGTCAATCTCTCTACGGTAAAAAGATAGATTAGGTAGTGATAGATTGGAGAGATAGATCTCTCAAGAACACAAAATAAAAAGAGTAAATAAAAAGTGCAGCAAGGTATTTTTGGGTTTTTGGAAAAATAGTTCTGAAAACAAAAGTGGAAAAAGATAGATCGGAAAGCAATATGTTGGAAAAGTAGACCCAGGGGCCAAAGGTTTCACTAGTGGCTTCTCTCATGAGTATAGCACACGGTGGGTGAACAAATTACTGTTGGGAAATTGATAGAAGATCAAATAATCATGACGATATCCAATGTGATGATCATTATATAGGCATCACGCCCAAGATTAGTAGACCAAAATGATTCTGCATCTACTACTATTACTCCACACATCGACCGCTATCCAGCATGCATCTAGTGTATTAAGTTCATGGAAAAATGGAGTAATGCAATAAGAACGGTGACATGATGTAGACAAGATCTATTCATGTAGGAATAGACCCCATCTTGTTATCCTTAATAGCAACGATACATGCATGCCTCGATGCCCCTTCTAACACTGGGAGAGGACACCGCAAGATCGAACCCATCACAAAGCACCTCTTCCCATGGCAAGAAAAATCGATCTAGTTGGCCTAACTAAACCAAATATTCGAAGAAGAAATACGAGGCTATAAGTAATCATGCATATAAGAGATCAAAGAAGACTCAAATAATATTCATGGATAGAAATTGATCATGAACTCAAAATTCATCGGATCCCAACAAACACACCGCAAAAGTTTACATCAAATAGATCTCCAAGAGACCATTGTATTGAGAATCAAAAGAGAGAGAGGAAACCATCTAGCTAATGCCTACGGACCCGTAGGTCTATGGTGGACTACTCACGCATCATCGGAGAGGCGCTAATGAGGATGATGAACCCCTCCGTGATAGTGTTAGATTGGATCTCGAGGTTCTAGAACTTGCGGTGGGTGGATGTGTTTTTATCGATTCCTCTAGAGTTTCTAGAATATTTGGGAATTTATAGGCATCAGAGGCGGTGGAGAGGGGGCCCGGGGAGGGCACAACCCATCAGGGCGCGCCTGGGGCCTCTGGTGCGCCCTGGTGGGTTGTGGTCTCCTCGATCTTCCATCTGGCACTTCTTTGGCCCACAGGATGTCTTCTGGCCCAAAAAAAATCTCCAAAAAGTTTCGTCACGATTGGACTCCGTTTGGTACTGATATTCTGCGAAGTAAAAAACATGCAAAAAACAGCAACTGGCACTTTGGCACTATGTCAATAGGTTAGTCCCAAAAATGATATAAAGTTGTTATAAAATGATTGTAAAACATCCAAGAATGATAATATAATAGCATGGAACAAGCAAAAATTATAGATACGTTGGAGACGTATCAGTATCAAACGTCACTTCGTAACTAGGTGATCATAAAGGTGCTCTACAGGTATCTCCGAGGGTGTCTGTTGTGTTGCATGGATCGAGGCTGGGATTTGTCACTCCGTATGACGGAGAGGTATCTCTGGGACCTCGCGGAAATACAACTTCACAAGAAGCTTGCAAGCAATGTGACTAAGGAGTTAGTCACGGGATCTTGTATTATGAAACGAGTAAAGAGACTTGCTGGTTACGAGATTGAACTAGGTATGGAGATACCGACGATCGATCTCGGGCAAGTAACATGCCGATAGATAAAGGGAACTGCATACAGGATTGATTGAATCCTTGGCATCATGGTTCGACCGATGAAGATCTTCATAAAATATGTAGGAAACAATATGGGCATCCAGATCCCGCTATTGATTATTGACCAGAGAGGTGTCTCGGTCATGTCTACATGATTCTCGAACCCGTAGGGTCCGCACACTTAACGTTCGATGACGATATAGTATTATTTGGTTATGTATGTTGGTGATCGAATGTTGTTCGGAGTACGAAATGTGATCACGGACATGACGAGGAGCTCCGGAATGGTCCGGAGGTAAAGATTTATATATGGAAAGTTGTTTTCAGAGTTCCAGAAAAAGTTTCAGTTTTTTCGGTATTGTACCGGGAAGCATAAAGAAGGTTCCGGAAACTTCCGGAGGAGTCCGGAAGTCCACCAATGGTTCCACCTCGTCCCAAGGGCACTGAGGGGAGGTGCCCTGGCCTTATTGGACCAGGCACACAAGTCCCTCAAGGCCCATGTGGCTTGGGAGAGGTGGAAAGTCCACCTTTGTATGGAAGGGAAGGTGGAGGACTAGGATTCCACCTCCCCCCCCCCCCCCCTTGGCTGCACCCCTAGAGCTTGGAGGGTGATACGTCCATTTTGCATCATGATTTCCTACTGTTATTTACTTTGTTTTGTTGAATAATAATGCTTTGGGGAGTGATTCTAATGCATTTTCTCACATAATATGCAAGGTTTACACAAAGAGGGAGAATACCGGCAGCTGGAATTCTGGACCCAAGAAAAGCACGTCAGAGATACCTATTCTGCACAACTCCAATGAAGCTGAAACTTTACGGAGATTATTTTTGGAATTCATAATAAATACTGGAGCCAGAAACCACCGGAGAGGGGGGCCCAAGGTGCACAGCACCCACCAGGGCGCGTCAGCCCCCTCCCGGCGCGCCCTGGTGGGTGGTGCTCACCCAGGGCCACTTTCGGAGCCCATCTTCTGGTATAAATTCCCAAAAAACCTAAAAAAAATTAGGAGGAGGACTTTCGGGATGAAGCGCCGCCGCCTCGAGGCGGAACTTGGGCAGGAGCACTTTTGCCCTCCGGCAGAGCGATTCCGCCGGGGGAACTTCCCTCCCGGAGGGGGAAATCGAAGCTATCGTCATCACCAACACCCCTCTCATCTTTGGGAGGCCAATCTTCATCAACATCTTCAATAGCACCATCTCCTCTCAAACCCTAGTTCATTTCTTGTGTTCAATCTTTGTACCGGAACCTCAGATTGGTACATGTGGATGACTAGTATTGTTATTTACCTTATGTAGTTGATTACTATATGGTTTATTTGGTGGAAAATTATATGTTCAGATCCATTATGCTATTCATTACTCCTCTGATCTTGAGCATGATTATTATTTGTGAGTAGTTACCTTTGTTCTTGAGGTCACGGGAGAAGTCATGTTGCGAGTAATCATCTGAATTTGATATGTGTTCGATATTTTGATGATATGTATGTTGTGATTTCCTTAGTGGTGTCATGTGATCGTCGACTACATGACGCTTCACCATTCATGGGCCTAAGGGAACACATTGTGGAGTAGTTATTAGATGATGGGTTGCTAGAGTGACAGAAGCTTAAACCCTAGTTTATGCGCTACTTCGTAAGGGGCTGATTTGGATCCACATGTTTAAGGCTATGGTTAGACTTTGTCTTAATACTTTTCTTGTAGTTGTGGATGCTTGCGAGGGGGTTAATCATAAGTAGGTTGTTAGTTCAAGTAAGAATAGCACCTTAGCACCGGTCCACCCACATATCTAATTATCAAAGTAGCGAACACAAATCAAACCAACATGATAAAAGTGACTAGACGAGATTCCCGTGTACCCTCAAGAACACTTTGCCTATTACTAGTGATTGTTCTGGCCTGTCCTTTGCCTCAAAAGGATTGGGCTACCTTGCTGCACCTTGTTTACCGTTACCGTTACTTGCTCGTTACAAATTACCTTGCTATCAAACTATCTGTTACCTACAATTTTAGTGCTTGCAGCGAATACCTTGCTGAAAACCGCTTGTCATTTCCTTCTGCTCCTCGTTGGGTTCGACACTCTTACTTATCGAAAGGACTACGATTGATCCCCTATACTTGTGGGTCATCAAGACTCTTTTCTGGCACCGTTGCCGGGGAGTGAAGCGCTCTTGGTAAGTGGAAATCGGTAAGGAAAAATTTATACCATGTGCTGAAATTTATTGCTACTTGCTACTATGGAGAACAATCCTTTGAGGGGTTTGTTCGGGGTATCTTCACCTCGACCGGTGTCGGTGTCAAAACCGGCGGATCTCGGGTAGGGGGTCTCGAGCTATGAGACTAGGATCGATGGGTAACAGGGGACGAAGGAGACGATGTTTTACCCAGGTTCGGGCCCTCCTGTGGAGGTAAAACCCTACGTCTTGCATGGTTGTATTGATGTGTGTGAAGATTACAGAGTCGATCTACCTCGAGATCAAGTAGCCAAAACCCTAGATGAGCTTGTCTACCCTCTACAATCTAAACCCTCTGGTTTATATATAAACACCGGGGGTACCTCAGATTTACACATGATAAGTCTCCAGCCGGAAGTAAAGACGTCGATCCTCTCATCTTTGACTTGGAGTGCACGCCGCGTCTTCGGAGGTTTTCTTCTAGAATACGGGGTCGCCGCACATCCGGCCATTCCTGTGACAATCAGAGAGCGGCCCGCCAAGCCGGCCTGTGAGAGATAGGCCGGCGGCCCGAGGACCCCTTAGTCCAGGACTCCCTCAGTAGCCCCCGAACTAGCCTCCAACGCCAGGGGTCATGACACCAGTAGATTCGCGTGATCAGAGTCTTCGTCTTGCGGGGCCAGTTCTATTTCCCCCTTTATGATCGGCTGGCTCCAGCCCGGCCGCCGATGATACGTAGTTATCCGAACATGTAGTTATCCGGACGCCATAAGTTGTTTAACCTCGAAGGCCAAACGTCAAAGTGTGAACAGTATTTCCTGACAACCTTTCTGATGAAGGGTCGTGGCCCGTCACGGCCGCTGAGCCAGTTACCAAAGCTCGATTCGCGGTTCGAGGCCGTTTCTCCATTGGCACGTCTTATCAACGTGTAGATCGTGTCCCATTTATTACGGGATATGTTCAATGTCCTGGGTTATCCCACTCACGCATAATGGCACGATTATTTCGGGAAGCGCCGAGGCCTGCGGCGCAGTAAGAGGGAGGCTCTTGGTATTATGGCACCCCATAAAAGGGAGAAAACCCCCAAGACCTATTCACGTTCCAAATCCGTGCCCTCCACCTCCTCAACCTTTCCAAGCTCCGAGAGTCCAGATCCAGCTCTTCCTCAATCTCCTCTCCGAGCTCGGCCATGGATGGTTCCGGCTCCATGGGCAAGTGGGATGTTTCCTCCGTCACCGATAATGGCATCCAAGAGCTCAAGCGTGCCGGCTACCTCTCTGCCGATATCACCCACCGCGCCCCAGAGGCGAACCAGGTGGTGCCCACACCGAAGCCGGGCGAGAGGGTGGTGTTCGTCCCCCATTTCATCCGGGGACTGGGCTTTCCGCTCCACCCCTTCGTCAGGGGCCTCATGTTATTTTATGGGCTGGATTTCCATGACCTCCCCCCGAACTCCTTCATGCACATCTCGGCGTTCATCACCGTTTGTGAAGCTTTCCTGCGGGTACAGCCGCACTTCGGCATGTGGCTCAAAGTTTTCAACGTCAAGCCGAAGACAGTTGCGGGCGCGCATGCAGATTGTGGAGGCGCGGTGATCAATAAGCTCCCCCGTGTCAAGTGGCCGAATGGCACCATCATCGACACGGTCAAGATCTGGTAGAAGGAATGGTTCTACATCACCGAACCAAGGAGCGCGGACTGGGCGGCACCTGCCGAGTTCAGATCCGGACCCCCCGCGAGGCTAACCTCGTGGCTCAAGAAAGGCCTTGACTGGGGGTCGGCCGCAGAGGTAAGATCGCTGCAGAAGCGCATCTCCTTGATGATCGAGGCCAAGATCGAGCTGGTAAACGTGGTCCAAGTCATGCTCCGCCGCCGTATCCTCCCCTGCCAGCATCGGTCCTCCCCAATGTGGGTCACCAGCTCGGGGACCCGGCCACCGTGCGTCACCTCTTCCGCACTACCCACGAGAAATTGTGGAAGGCGTTGTTCAAGCCCCAGAAGAGCTGGCCGGCCAAGGAGGAGGACACCGGTCTTGACGCCGAAACTCCTGCCACCAAGGTATGACGAAACTTCTAATTCTCCGGTTATGTTTCTTGACAAAAACCTGAACCCCTTCTCCCTCATCTTCACAGAAATGGTTGAACAAGGCCGTGCAAATCGACTGTCTGGCCCCGCAACCCGAAGACCCTCGATCGGATCCGTTGGCGGAGATGCTCGTCGTGGCGCCGTATTTGGCGCCAGAGAAGGAGAAGAAGAAAGGAGAGAAGAAGGAGGCCTGAGAGGGTCTTCGTCAAAGGGGTCTTTCGGACTCTAAGTCCGAGGAGACCCATGCTTCTTCTACTCATGAGGAAGAGCACGAGGACGAGGGGGAGTGCGGCTCCCCCCTCACAAGGAAAAGGGCGGCGTCAGCGGACGCCGTGGAGGATCTACCTCCTCCGGCCCCGAAGAGGACATGCCGGACAAAGGCAGTCCTGGCCGATGATAACTCGGACTCCGATAAGGAGTCTGAGTCTTTTGAGAGGGTTCCCCGAAGGAACCCAAGGGCTAAGCCCCCAGCCCAGAGGTATGAATCTGAAGACCCTCTGGATTACTTATATAGAGCTTTTGATGCCTAACGGACGAGCGTCTTTCAATTTGCAGCCCCCCACGTGATCTCCCCACCGATCAAGTTTCAGACGGGGAGTCTCCGCCAGCCGAACTGGCGGAAAGTGGGGCTGCGTCACACCCTATGCCTCCTGAGGTCTCGAAAGAGGCCGCGGAGGTGTTGTCGCACCGGACTCCTTCTGAGCCGAACACCGGCGGCGGGGGTGACGACGTTATGGCTGAGATTAATACCTCGGCCGCCGAAGACCAGGAGAAGGAAACTCCCCTGGCAACTGAAGAGGGGGAACGACGTTCGGCCCAGCCCCCTCCGAGGACATCTCTAGAGCGCTCTATGCCTCCGGAGGTGCCAGCCCAATCCCCGACCGGAGGGAGGGTTGGCGGGTCAACACCGGTGCCGCTCATGACTGGGTGGCCGGCCATGATGGAGGAAGCTTTAGCCGGCTCCTCCATTGCCGAAGATCACCGCGCCCTTATGGGTGCGGTTTTGCAAGGCATCCAGTCTGTTGATAGCGGACTGAAAGAGGCCTTCAATGGTCTTTTGACGGGCTTCAAGGTGAGCCACGTAATACTCTTATTTCCGGAAAAAGTTTAATTTTCCTAGTTTATGCAGTCCTTATAAGTGTAGTAGCCCTCGAGCCCTGGGTGAGTTTGAAAAACCCACCCGGGGGTCAAATGCCAGAATATTAGAAATGATGCTCAAGGCACCCTTTGACCTTTACTACTCTGAGAGCTCGGAGGAGTACTTAGCAGAGGGTCTTAATCCGATAGACCGACAGTTTTAATGCACATAAGTTGTTTTTGTAGGCCTCGTCATCGGCGGCGGCCTCCAACGCAGTGGAGCTTGCTGAGCTAAACCGGAAGATCAAGAGCTCCGATGAGGAGCTCGATCACCTGAACAAGAGGTTTGACGAGACTCAAGGTGAGTTCGAATTGTACCATTCGGTCTACCGTCTATCCTCATTGATTGAGGTGCTCGGATTGTTATTCCTAACTGTTATTTTGCTCATTGTTACCACAGCCATGGCCACGGAGGTCGAGAACCTCAAGGCCGAGTTGGCGAAGGCGAGGCAGGAGGCCGCAGATGAGAAGGCGGCGGCCGAACGAGCGGCGGCCGACCTGTCCGCATTGAAGGCCACGAGCGACAAGCACGAGGCCCGGGTGGTAGAGGTGCAGCTGGAGCTCAAGGATGCCAGCACGATGTGCGAGGCCCTTGAGCAAAAGAACGATGACCAGGCCACCGGACTATCCTCGCTGAAGTCCGAACTCAAATCGGAGCGAGTTGATAGGCGGTTCTTTGAAGAAGAACTCCGCCAAGTCAAGGCGATCACAGATGGTAAGCCGTACTTACTACAATGTGCCTTTGGTGGTAACAAGTTTGCATTGCTCACCCGGGTGTGGCGTTCCTCAGGCGCTTTTACGGACCTCCCGGGGAGTGCAGCGGACGCGAACAGATACTTCGCCTCTCTGGATGGGGATGTCGAGCGTCGGCTGTTCTGGGTGCAATTTCAAGCCCCCGAGCATCCTCGCCTCCTGAGCAAGCAGATGAAACAATTTATGGAGCTGCACAGGATGGCGGAGCCAGCCATGACGGATCTCTGCATCCAGCTGTGGCCTGCAGAGCCGTTGCCGAGTAGTTACTTCGGCTTGGTGCAGAAACTGTGCGACCCTGCGACTCGGACTGACGCTATAAAGCGTTCGACATGCATCGAGGGAGCTCGGATGGCCTTTGCAAGGACAATGGTACACTGGCCGAAGATCAAGCCGACCGAGATGGCCACCGCGTCTCCGCCCCCTAGAAAGGAGCATAGGCGCCCCGAGAAATACTTTGCCACCGTGATGGATGGTGCTCGGGCGATAGAAGCTCAATGCCCTAAGGACATAATGTATGAATGAACGTTTTGTCATGTATCCGATGACTGTTCTGCTTTATAATGCGATTGCATGGTTCATCATGTCTTTAAGTTTGTATTATTTGTACTCCTGTGTGGCCATTTTATCTGAAAGTTGCGAGTCGTCGGCTTCAGCCCCCATGTAGATACTACACGAGGTGTTTCTACCTCCGCACTGTGACCCTTAGCCGATGTATCGATGCCCGAAGGTGGTAGTGCGAGGGGAACAAGGCAATCGGACTATGTTGCTTTAATGCTTTCACTTAGCCGTAGGAGCTTGACTGCGGGAGCTGATGACCAGCCCCCAGTGTTGTGTGATATTCGGATAAACCGAGGTTGAGACCAGCATCACATGGTTTGTAATAGTACAAACCCTTCGTATAACACGGAATAACCTCTATCGATTTTTAGTTTGACACTTATGCTCGGATTGCAGACCAGTTCTCGCTTATTATGACAGTAAGTTTTTGGCTTTCTCCACCGAGGTACTTGACCAGGCGAGCTGGAAGCACAATCGCAGTGGTTCTCCCTTTACCCTTATAGCCGAACGGGCAGAACGTAAGAGGGCAAACACAGGAGCCGGGCAACCCAACCATTGACCCAAGACATAATTCGGAACCAATTCATATAATGCGACATCTGAGGCGCCGAACACATAAACAATAGTGCTGGGGTTATGCTTAGGGCGATTTTTATAGTCAAGCCCCTGGTCTATTAGCCGGTCGCATCGTAACATGTACCGAACAGCTTTGCTATCGGCGTCGGTGAGCAGAGAGTAGAGTATGTGACATAAAACACAGCGAGGAGGCCGTAAAGGATGGTCTTTGTTTCTGATAAATTCTTACAACTCAAACTGCCGAAGCAACTATTATAGGTATGTTGAAATGAGAAAAATAAAGCTTACAAAGGAGAGTTTTTACCCGGGGTCTTCGATAGGTTGCTTGACGTCCTCAATTTGCCCTGTCGCATATCTGCTCCTTTGCTCCTGAGGGGGTTGCATTCCCTTAAAGGTGATTGATATCAGCGAACGGACCTTGGGAAGAAGATCTTGATAAGTCGCCGAAGTGTGGATGAGCTTGACGCGTGAAAGGTCCTAGATGGTACCTATGGTTTGTCCGAAGACATGTGCTGGTAGCAGTTCGGTCCAGCCGAACACTTTGCCTTTCATAGTGGGTCCCCACAGCAGCCATGGTATTTTGAGCGTGAAGTTATGCCTTCTTGGCACATTTTTTACGGGAACTAGGGTTGTGCTGTGGGGTGCGTATCCCTATTTTGGTTGGGTGGAAGCTGATTCCGGGAGTTCGGTTTGAGACCGAACTCGCTTGCTATCATGTCATGCCTTTATGGCTGTTTTGGGTGCCGGCCTACCATCGTCGTACTGGAATTCAGCTGCCAGGGCCACTGTGTGCTCCTCAGTTCGGAGAGAGCGCTCTGTGTTGCCGTTGACAGTAATGATCCCCCTAGACCCGGGCATCTTGAGCTTCAGGTACGCATAGTGGGAGACGGCGTTAAAGCGAGCGAATGTCGTGCGGCCGAGCAGGGCGTGATAACCGCTGCGAAACGGGACAATGTCGAAGATCAAGTCTTCGCTGCAGAAGTTATCGGGCGAGCCGAACACTACTTCCAGATTCACGGTACCCGAGCAGCGGGCTTCGACACCTGGGATCACTCCTTTAAAGGTAGTGTTGCTGGGTTTGATCCTTGATGGATCTATACCCATCTTTTTCACCGTGTCTGAGTAAATCAGATTAAGGCTACTTCCTCCGTCCATGAGGACTCTAGTGAGGTGATACCCATCAATAATGGGGTCTAGGACGAGGGTTGCTGAACCTTCGTGACGGATACTGGTCAGATGATCCCGCCGATCAAAGGTGATCGGGCAAGCCGACCATGGGTTATACTTCGGGGCTACGGGCTCTACGGCGTAGACCTCCCGAAGGGCGTGCTTCCTCTCCTTTTTTGGTATGTGAGTGGCATATATCATGTTCATAGTTTTTACATCTGGAGGGAACTGCTTTTGACCTCCATTGCTAGGACCGCGGGGCTCGTCATCGTCCTCGCTGCGTGGGCTCTTGCCTTGCTCATCGGTTGCGAGTTTGCCAGCCTATTTGAATACCCAACAATTATGGTTGGTGTGGTTAGCGGGCTTGTCGTGGGTGCCGTGGATATGGCATGGCCTATCCATGATTTTGTCTAGCGTGGTAGGTCCGTCCCTATTGCCTTTAGAAGGTTTCTTCCGCTATCCGGATTTTGGGTTGCGGAAACCGGCATTGACGGTTGTGTCCTCTGCATCGCCGTTGTTGTGCCGGCGTTTGTTTTTGTTGCGCCATGGTTTCCCGTTTGCATCCCGGGCTTCGGAGGTGCCGGGGTCTTCAGGGTTATGGCGGGGTCTTCAGGGTTATGCCGGGGTCTTCAGGGTGCTAGCTAGTTATCCTCACCCGCGCAATAGCGGGTCATAAGTGAGGTGAGGGCGGACATTGTCCCCGGCTTGTCCTGGCCGAGCTGACGAGCTAGCCACTCATCCCGGATGTTATGTCTGAAGGAGGCTATTGCCTCGGCATCCGGGCAGTCAACGATTTGGTTTTTCTTGGTCAAAAACCGATTCCAGAATTGCTGAGTTGATTCTCCTGCTTTCTGGACAACATTGCTCAAGTCAGAGGAGTTCGGTGGCCGGACATAAGTGCCCTGGAAATTAGATCGAAAGGCATCCTCTAGCTCTTCCCAGCTCCCGATAGAATTCTCGGGGAGACTGTTTAACCAGTGCCGGGCTGGCCCCTTAAGTTTTAGGGGCAAATACTTGATGGCGTGGAGATCATCTCCTCGTGCCATATGAATGTGGAGGAGGAAGTCCTCAATCCACACGGTTGGGTCTGTTGTCCCGTCGTATTGTTCAATGTTAAAGGGTTTAAACCCTTCAGGGAACTGATGCTGCATCACCTCATCTGTGAAACACAGTGGGTGGGCAGCGCCTCTGACCCGAGCTATGTCATGCCGATGATCGGCGGTAGGTCGGGCCCAGTGTTGTTCCCGACCTCTATCGTTGCGATCGAGCCAAGACCGGTGCACGTCCCGTCTAGCGGGGGGAGTACCCTCTAGATCCGTAGATGGATCTTGTGCGGCCTGCTCTATAATCCAGGCCATGTCGTAAGTCATACCTATCTTCAGGCCCTGGTGGCTCCTTTCCTCTCCTGCGGGGTATCGTCGGTCTGTGCTCGGCATCACCAGCCGTCCTATTCCGTCCTCGGGGAGGGCAGTCCGGCTGGTCGTACGGAGTACGCCTGGGAGGCAATATTTCAAGGGCCTCATCATCGAACTGCGGCAGTAGTCGCTGATACGTCCATTTTGCATCATGCTTTTATATCGGTATTTATTACATTTTGGGCTGTTATTACACATTATGGTACAATATTTATATCTTTTCTCTCTTATTTTACAAGATTTACATGAAGAGGGAGAATGCCGGCAGCTGGAATTCTGGACTGGAAAAGGAGCAAATCTGAGATACCTATTCTGCACAACTCCAAAAGTCCTGAAAATCTACGGAGAATTGTTTTGGAATATATAAAAAATATTGGGCGAAAGAAATACCTCAGGGGACCCACCAGGCAGTCACAAGCCAGGGGGCGCGCCCCACCCCCCTGGGCGCGCCCCTGTGGCTTGTGGCCCACCTGGCAGGCCTCCGGAGCCCATCTTCTACTATATGGAGGGTTTTGACTTGGAAAAAATCATAACAGATCTTTCGGGACGAAGCGCCGCAGTCTCGAGGCGGAACTTGGGCAGAACCAATCTAGGGCTCCGGCAGAGCTGTTCTGCCGGGGAAACTTCCCTCCCGGAGGGGGAAATCGAAGCCATCGTCATCACCAACGATCCTCTCATCGAGAGGGGGTCAATCTCTATCAACATATTCACCAGCACCATCTCCTCTCAAACCCTAGTTCATCTCTTGTATCTGATCTTTGTCTCAAAACCTCGGATTGGTACCTGTGGGTTGCTAGTAGTGTTGATTACTCCTTGTAGTTGATGCTAGTTGGTTTACTTGGTGGAAGATCATATGTTCATATCCTTAATGACAATTAATACTCCTCTAATAATGAACATGAATATGCTTTGTGAGTAGTTACGTTTGTTCCTGAGGACATGGGATAAGTCTTGTTATAAGTAATCATGTGAATTTGGTATTCGTTCGATATTTTGATGAGATGTATGTTGCCTCTCCTCTAGTGGTGTTATGTGAACGTCGACTACATGACACTTCACCATTATTTGGGCCTAGAGGAAGGCATTGGGAAGTAATAAGTAGATGATGGGTTGCTAGAGTGATAGAAGCTTAAACCCTAGTTTATGCGTTGCTTCGTAAGGGGCTGATTTGGATCCACATGTTTCATGCTATGGTTAGATTTATCTTAATTCTTCTTTCGTAGTTGCGGATGCTTGCGAGAGGGGTTAATCATAAGTGGGAGGCTTGTCCAAGTAAGGGCAACACCCAAGCACCGGTCCACCCACATATCAAATTATCAAAGTAACGAACGCGAATCATATGAGCATGATGAAAACTAGCTTGACAGAAATTCCCATGTGTCCTCGGGAGCGCTTTGCTTTACATAAGAGTTTGTCCAGGCTTGTCCTTTGCTACAAAAAGGATTGGGCCACCTTGCTGCACCTTTATTACAATTGTTACTTGCTATCCGTTACGAATTACCTTATCACAAAACTATCTGTTACCGACAATTTCAGTGCTTGCAGAGAATACCTTACTGAGAACCGCTTGTCATTTCCTTCTGCTCCTCGTTGGGTTCGACACTCCTACTTATAGAAAGGACTACGATAGATCCCCTATACTTGTGGGTCATCAGCCGCCGGCGAGGGTAGCTCTTGGGTTGGTCCGGTAGTTCGATATCATACCCTTCTTCGGCAGCCAAGACCTTCGTCCATCTATCGTTGATGGTATCTTGTTCGGCTTTGAGCTGCTGTTGTTTTGCCTTCAGGCTTCGGGCGGTGGCTAGAAGCTGCGGCCTAAACCGTTCCTGATCCGCAGGGTTTTCGGGGATGGTGAAGTCTTGGGCTTCCAGGATGTCTTCCTCCTCGACAGGGGAAAGGTAGTTGTCATCCTCGGAATCATTAGGATCGTCGGTGTCGCGCCGATCTTCGGGCCTTTCCTGGTCCTCTAGTGGCTGTTCGGGGGCTTCAGGTTCACCAAGGTCTTCCGGGGTGTCGTTTTCCCCTGTGCCTGCAATGGCCGCAGTTCCGTTGTTTGCCTTAGATCGTTTGCACTGTTTCCGGCGCCTTGACGGTGCCTCACCGGATTTATCGACGTTCTTCTTAGGGGTGTGATCGCCCTTATCGTCGGGGGTGTCTACCATGTAGACATCGTAGGTGGAGGTGGCAGTCCATCGCCCAGTGTTGAAAGGGGCGGGGGCGCCGTCCTCTTCATCCATGTCTTCTACCTCCTCGGAGGCGTAGTCCAGCATATCGGTTAAGTCTTCGATAGTGGCTACCAAGTGGGTGGTGGGTGGGTTGAAAAATTCCCAATGACCCGCCTCCAGACCGATCTGAGCCAGGGTCGAGGTCGGGTCGTCTGTGGTTTTTATTGATAGGATCCGATCCTGCGCCTCGTTGATCGTCGAGAGTTTGATCGGATCGATCTGCCTAGGAGTTTCAGAATTGACCTCCAACGTGTCCGTACGAAGAGTGTGTTCGGCAAGGGCCGACCCCCGATCCTCAGGTACTATAACCGGATCCGGACTAAGAGCCAGATCATCGGCAGGGATAGACCCGAGGGCGGAGTCAAGAAGGAGATCCGAAGTTAAGACTTCGGAGACTTCGGGCTCATCAGACGAGATTGCAAGCCCAGCGAATGAAAGATCTCCCCGGGAGTCTACGGAGAACTCTAGGTTTCCGAATCTGATCTCCTGATCGGGGGCGAGACTCCCGATCTAGCCAGGGTGGCCGGTCGGCTCGGCGTGCAGCACGATGCTGCCGACAGCGAAAATCCGTCCGGGGGCGAAGGAGCCCCCGGCACGGACTTCATCGCTAACGATTAAGCGAGCCATCAATTCTTGTTGCGATCCCACAGCAGAACTCTCAATGAAAGCACCAATGTCGGTGTCAAAACCGGCGGATCTCGGGTAGGGGGTCCCGAGCTATGAGACTAGGATCGATGGGTAACAAGGGACGAAGGAGACGATGTTTTACCCAGGTTCAGGCCCTCTTGTGGAGGTAAAACCCTACGTCCTGCTTGGTTGTATTGATGTGTGTGAAGATTACAGAGTCGATCTACCTCAAGATCAAGTAGCCAAAACCCTAGATGAGCTTGTCTCCCCTCTACAATCTAAACCCTCCGGTTTATATAGACACCAGGGGTACCTAGGGTTTACACATGATAAGTCTCCAGCCGGAAGTAAAGACGCCGATCCTCTCATCTTTGACTTGGAGTGCACGCCGCGTCTTCGGAGGTTTCCTTCTAGAATACGGGGTCGCCGCACATCCGGCCATTCCTGTGACAATCAGAGAGCGGCCCACCAAGCCGGCCGGTGAGAGATAGGCCGGCGGCCCGAGGACCCCTTAGTCCAGGACTCCCTCAACCGGAACCACAATTAGTTACCCCTCAACCTACAGCACCTACTGAAAATGTTACTTATGAAATTCCTTCGGGTATGCTAGAATACTTGCTTGCTAAACCTTATGCAGGAGATGGAACTGAACATCCTGATATGCATCTCTTATATGTGAACGAAATATGTGGATTATTTAAGCTTGCAGGTTTACCCGGAGATGAAGTTAAGAAGAATGTTTTCCCTTTATCTTTGGAGGGAAAAGAATTGACATGGTATAGGCTATGTGATAATCTTGGATCTTGGAACTGGAATCGCTTGCAATTGGAATTCCATCAAAAGTTTTATCCTATGCATCTAGTTCATCTTGATCGGAATTATATATATAATTTTTGGCCTCGTGAAGGAGAAAGTATCGCTCTAGCTTGGGGGAGGCTTAAGTCAATGTTATATTCATGCCCCAATCATGACATTCCGAGGGAAGTAATCATTCAGAATTTTTATGCTCGGCTTTCTCATAATGATCAATCCATGCTCGATACTTCTTGTGCTGGTTCTTATATGAAGAAGACTATTGATTTCAAGTGGGATCTCTTGGAAAGACTTAAATGCAACTCTGAAGATTGGGAACTCGACGAAAGTAATGAGTCAGGTATAAAGCTTGAATTTGATTGTGTTAAATCTTTTATGAATACCGATACTTTTCATAAGTTTAGCACTAAATATGGACTTGACTCTGAGATAATAGCCTCTTTCTGCGAAGCATTTGCTACTCACGTTGATCTCCCTAAGGAGAAGTGGTTTAAATATCATCCCCCTATTAAAGAAGAAACTAAAGAACCGGTCATAGCTAAAGAAGAAACCATCTTTTACAATGTTGACCCAGTTGTGCCTACTGCTTATATTGAAAAACCACCTTTCCCTGTTAGGATAAAGGAACATTCTAAGGTATCAACCGTGGTTCGTAAGAGTAATATAAGAGCACCAAAACCCCCTGAGAAAATTAAAGTAGAACCTAATGTTGCTATGGTTAAAGATCTCTTGGAAGAAAATATTGATGGGCATGTCATCTACCTTTGTGATGAAGCTGCTAGGATCGCTAAGCCTGATTAGAAAGATAAACATAGACCTATAGAAGGCTTGCCCGTTGTCTCAGTTAAAAAAGGAGATCATTGCTACCATGGTTTATGTGATTTAGGTGCTAGTGTGAGTGCTATCCCTTTTACCTTATACCAAGAAATTATGAATGAAATAGCACCTGCTGAAATGGAAGATATTGATGTTACTATTAAACTTGCTAATAGAGATACTATCACACCACTTGGGATTGTTAGAGATGTTGAAGTCTTGTGTGGGAAAGTAAAATACCCTACTCATTTTCTAGTTCTTGGTTCCCCACAAGATTACTTTTGTCCCATTATCTTTGGTAGACCTTTCCTGAACACCGTCAATGCTATGATAGATTGTGAAAAACAACCTGTCGGTGTCAGTTTTGGTAATGTGTCTCACGAGTTTAATTTTTCCAAGTTTAGTAGACAACCTCATGATAAAGCGTTACCTAATGAAGAGGAAATAATTGGTCTTGCTTCTATTGCTGTGCCTCCTACTGATCCACTGGAACAATATTTGCTCGACCATGAAAATGATATGCACATGCGTGAAAGAAATGAAATAGATCAAATTTTCTTTGAACAGCAACCTCTCTTGAAACACAATTTGCATATTGAAACTCTTGGAGGACCTCCTCCACCTAAAGGTGATCCTGTGTTTGAATTGAAACAATTGCCTGACACTTTGAAGTATGCTTATCTTGATGAGAAAAAGATATATCCTGTTATTATTAGTGCTAACCTTTCAGAACATGAAGAAGAAAGATTATTGAAAGTTCTAAGGAAGCACCGAGCTGCTATTGGATACACTCTTGATGATCTTAAGGGCATTAGTCCCACTCTATGTCAGCACAAGATCAATATGGAACCTGATGCTAAACCCGTTGTTGATCACCAACGGCGATTGAACCCTAAGATGAAAGAAGTGGTAAGAACTGAAATATTAAAGCTTCTGGAAGTAGGTATAATCTATCCCATAGCTGATAGTAGATGGGTAAGTCCCGTTCATTGTGTCCCTAAGAAAGGAGGTATTACCGTTGTTCCTAATGATAAGAATGAACTCATTCCACAAAGAGTTGTCACAGGCTATAGAATGGTAATTGATTTTAGAAAATTAAATAAAGCTACTAGAAAGGATCATTACCCTTTGCCTTTCATTGATCAAATTCTAGAGAGATTATCTAAGCACACACACTTTTGTTTCCTAAGTGGATATTCTGGTTTCTCTCAAATACCTGTGTCACAATCCGATCAAGAGAAAACCACCTTTACTTGCCCTTTTGGAACTTATGCTTATAGACGTATGCCTTTGGGCCTATGCAATGCACCTGCTACCTTTCAAAGATGTATGACTGCTATATTCTCTGATTTTTGTGAAAAGATTGTAGAGGTTTTCATGGATGATTTTTCCGTTTACGGAACTTCTTTTGATGATTGCTTAAGCAACCTTGATCGAGTTTTGCAGAGATGTGAACAAACTAACCTTGTCTTGAATTGGGAGAAGTGCCACTTTATGGTTAATGAAGGTATTGTCTTGGGGCATAAAATATCCGAACGAGGTATTGAGGTGGATAAAGCTAAAGTTGATGCAATTGAGAAAATGCCATGTCCTAAAGATATTAAAGGTATTCGAAGTTTCCTTGGTCATGCTGGTTTTTATAGGAGGTTCATTAAAGATTTCTCTAAAATTTCTAGGCCTCTTACTAATCTTTTGCAAAAGGATGTTCCTTTTGTTTTTGATGATGATTGTGTGGAAGCCTTTGAAACACTCAAGAAAGCCTTAACCTCTACACCTATCGTTCAACCACCTGATTGGAACTTGCCTTTTGAAATTATGTGTGATGCTAGTGATTATGCTGTTGGTGCTGTCCTAGGACAAAGAGTTGATAAGAAATTGAATGTTATCCATTATGCTAGTAAAACTCTAGACAGTGCCCAACGAAACTATGCTACTACTGAAAAAGATTTTTTAGCAGTTGTGTTTGCTTGTGATAAATTTAGATCCTATATTGTTGACTCCAAAGTTATTGTTCACACCGATCATGCTGCTATAAAATACCTTATGGAAAAGAAAGATGCCAAACCTAGACTCATTAGGTGGGTTCTCTTGCTTCAAGAATTTGACTTACATATCGTTGATAGGAAAGGAGCTGAGAACCCCGTAGCTGATAACTTGTCTAGGTTAGAAAATATCCTTGATGACCCACTACCTATTGATGATAGTTTCCCTGACGAACAACTAGCTGCAATAAGTGTCTCACACAACACCCCTTGGTATGCTGATTATGCTAATTACATTGTTGCTAAATATATACCACCTAGTTTCACATACCAACAAAAGAGAAAATTCTTCTATGACTAGAGACATTACTTTTGGGATGACCCACATCTTAGAAGGAAGGAGTAGATGGTACTATTAGGCGTTGTGTACCTGAGCATAAACAGGAATAGATCCTACAGAAATGTCATTCCGAAGCTTATGGAGGACATCATGCGGGAGATAGAACTGCTCATAAGGAATTACAATCTAGTTTTTATTGGCCTACTCTCTTCAAAGATGCTCGTAAGTTTGTCTTTTCTTGTGATGAATGTCAAAGAATTGGTAATATCGGTAAGCGTCAAGAAATACCTATGAACTATTCACTTGTTGTTGAACCATTTGATACGTCCATTTTGCATCATGCTTTTATATCGATATTTATTACATTTTGGTCTGTTATTACACATTATGGTACAATACTTATATCTTTTCTCTCTTATTTTACAAGATTTACATGAAGAGGGAGAATGCCGGCAGCTGGAATTCTGGACTGGAAAAGGAGCAAATCTGAGATACCTATTCTGCACAACTCCAAAAGTCCTGAAAATCTACGGAGAATTGTTTTGGAATATATAAAAAATATTGGACGAAAGAAATACCTCAGGGGGCCCACCAGGCAGTCACAAGCCAGGGGGGCGCGCCCTACCCCCCTGGGCGCGCCCCTGTGGCTTGTGGCCCACCTGGCAGGCCTCCGGAGCCCATCTTCTACTATATGGAGGGTTTTGACCTGGAAAAAATCATAACAAAGCTTTCGGGACGAAGCGCCGCCGTCTCGAGGCGGAACTTGGGCAGAACCAATCTAGGGCTCCGGCGGAGCTGTTCTGCCGGGGAAACTTCCCTCCCGGAGGGGGAAATCGAAGCCATCGTCATCACCAACGATCCTCTCATCGAGAGGGGGTCAATCTCTATCAACATCTTCACCAGCACCATCTCCTCTCAAACCCTAGTTCATCTCTTGTATCTGATCTTTGTCTCAAAACCTCGGATTGGTACCTGTGGGTTGCTAGTAGTGTTGATTACTCCTTGTAGTTGATGCTAGTTGGTTTACTTGGTGGAAGATCATATGTTCAGATCCTTAATGACAATTAATACTCCTCTGATAATGAACATGAATATGCTTTGTGAGTAGTTACGTTTGTTCCTGAGGACATGGGATAAGTCTTGTTATAAGTAATCATGTGAATTTGGTATTCGTTCGATATTTTGATGAGATGTATGTTGTCTCTCCTCTAGTGGTGTTATGTGAACGTCGACTACATGACACTTCACCATTATTTGGGCCTAGAGGAAGGCATTGGGAAGTAATAAGTAGATGATGGGTTGCTAGAGTGACAGAAGCTTAAACCCTAGTTTATGCGTTGCTTCGTAAGGGGCTGATTTGGATCCACATGTTTCATGCTATGGTTAGATTTATCTTAATTCTTCTTTCGTAGTTGCGGATGCTTGCGAGAGGGGTTAATCATAAGTGGGAGGCTTGTCCAAGTAAGGGAAACACCCAAGCACCGGTCCACCCACATATCAAATTATCAAAGTAACGAACGCGAATCATATGAGCATGATGAAAACTAGCTTGACGGAAATTCCCATGTGTCCTCGGGAGCGCTTTGCTTTATATAAGAGTTTGTCCAGGCTTGTCCTTTGCTACAAAAAGGATTGGTACACCTTGCTGCACCTTTATTACAATTGTTACTTGCTATCCGTTACGAATTATCTTATCACAAAACTATCTGTTACCGACAATTTCAGTGCTTGCAGAGAATACCTTACTGAGAACCGCTTGTCATTTCCTTCTGCTCCTCGTTGGGTTCGACACTCCTACTTATCGAAACGACTACGATAGATCCCCTATACTTGTGGGTCATCAAGACTCTTTTCTGGCGCCGTTGCCGGGGAGTGAAGCGCCTTTGGTGAGTGGAACTTGGTAAGGAAAATTTTATATACTGTGCTGAAATTTACTGTCACTTGTTACTATGGAAAGTAATCCTTTGAGGGGCTTGTCCGGGGTATCTTCACCTCGACCGGAAGCACAAAGAGATGCTCCTCAACCTGCTGCACCTACTGGAAATATTTATTATGAAATTCCTTCGGGTATGATAGAGAAACTGCTAGCTAATCCTTATGCAGAAGATGGAACACTACACCCTGATTTGCATCTAATCTATGTGGATGAAGTTTGTGGATTATTTAAGCTTGCAGGTTTGCCCGAGGATGATGTCAAGAAGAAGGTCTTTCCTTTATCTTTGAAGGAGAAGGCATTGACATGGTATAGGCTATGTGATGATATTGGATTATGGAACTACAACCGATTGAAATTGGAATTTCATCAGAAGTTTTATCCTACGCATCTGGTTCATCGTGATCGGAATTATATTTATAATTTTTGGCCTCGTGAAGGAGAAAGTATCGCTCAAGCTGGGGGGAGGCTTAAGTCAATGTTATATTCATGCCCCAATCATGAGCTTCCGAGAGAAATTATCATTCAGAATTTTTATGCTCGGCTTTCTAATAATGATCGGTCCATGCTCGATACTTCTTGCTCTGGTTCTTTTATGAAGAAAGATATTGAATTCAAATGGGATTTATTGGAAAGAATTAAACGCAACTCTGAAGATTGGGAGCTTGACGAGGGTAAGGAGTCAGGTATAGACCTTATGTTTGATTGTGTTAAATCCTTTGCAGACACCGATGCTTTTCGTGATTTTAGCACTAAATATGGACTTGACTCTGAGATAGTAGCTTCTTTCTGTGAATCTTTTGCTACTCATGTTGATCTCCCTAAGGAGAAGTGGTTTAAATATCATCCTCCCATTGAACTGAAAGTAGTTGAACCTATTAAAGTTGAAGAAGAGACTATTATTTATGATGCTAATCCTGTTATTCCTACTGCTTATATTGAGAAACCACCCTTCCCTGTTAGAATAAAGGAACATGCTAAAGCTTCAACTGTGGTTCATAAGAGTTGTACTAGAACACCTACGCCTCCTGAGCAAATTAAAGTTGAACCTAGTATTGCTATGATTAAAGATCTCTTGGTTGATAATATTGATGGGCATGTTATTCATTTCTGTGATGAAGCTGTTAGAATTGCTAGACCGGATACTAAAGGTAAACATAGACCTATTGTTGGAGTGCCGGTTGTTTCTGTTAAAATAGGAGATCATTGTTATCATGGCTTGTGTGATATGGGTGCTAGCGTGAGTGCAATTCCCTTTTCCTTATACAAAGAAATTATGCGTGATATTGCACCAGTTGAACTAGAGGAAATTGATGTTACTATTAAGCTTGCTAATAGAGATACTATTGCACCAATTGGGATTGTTAGAGATGTTGAAGTTTTGTGTGGGAAGATAAAGTATCCTACTGATTTTCTTGTTCTTGGTTCCCCACAAGATGATTTTTGTCCCATTATATTTGGTAGACCCTTCTTGAATACTGTTAATGCTAGGATTGATTGTGAGAAAGAAACAATTACTGTAAGTTTTGGGGATGTGTCTCATGAGTTCAATTTCTCTAAATTTCGTAGACAACCCCATGACAAAGAATTGCCTAGTAAAGATGAAATTATCGGTCTTGCTTCTATTGCTGTGCCCCCTACTGATCCCTTAGAACAATATTTGCTAGACCATGAAAATGATATGCATATGAATGAGAGGAATGAAATAGATAAGATTTTCTTTGATCAGCAGCCTATTTTGAAACACAACCTGCCTGTCGAAATACTTGGAGATCCTCCTCCTTCCAAGGGTGATCCCGTGTTTGAGCTTAAACAATTACCTAATACTCTGAAATATGCTTATCTTGTTGAAAAGGAGATATATCCTGTTATTATTAGTGCTAACCTTTCAGAGCATGAAGAAAAGAGATTATTGAAAACTCTGAGGAAGCACCGTGCTACTATTGGATATACTCTGGATGATCTTAAGGGCATTAGTCCCACTCTATGTCAGCATAAAATTAATATGGAGCCTGATGCTAAACCAGTTGTTGATCACCAACGACGGTTGAATCCTAAGATGAAAGAAGTGGTAAGAAATGAAATACTAAAGCTTCTGGAGGCAGGTATAATTTATCTTGTTTGCTGATAGTAGATGGGTTAGTCTCGTTCATTGTGTCCCTAAGAAGGGAGGTATTACCGTTGTTCCTAATGATAAAAATGAATTGATCCCGCAAAGAATTGTCACAGGATATAGAATGGTAATTGATTTTAGGAAATTAAATAAAGCTACTAGGAAAGATCATTACCCTCTACCTTTTATTGATCAAATGCTAGAAAGACTATCCAAACATACTCATTTTTGCTTTCTAGATGGTTATTCTGGTTTCTCTCAAATACCTGTGTCAAAAGAGGAACAAGAAAAGACCACTTTTACTTGCCCTTTCGGTACCTTTGCTTATAGACGTATGCCTTTTGGTTTATGCAATGCACCTGCTACCTTTCAAAGATGTATGATGGCTATATTCTCTGACTTTTGTGAAAAGATTCTTGAGGTTTTCATGGATGATTTTTCCGTTTACGGAACTTCTTTTGATGATTGCTTGAGCAACCTTGATTGAGTTTTGCAGAGATGCGAAGAAACTAATCTTGTCTTGAATTGGGAAAAGTGCCACTTTATGGTTAATGAAGGTATTGTCTTGGGGCACAAAATCTCCGAAAGAGGCATTGAGGTGGATAAAGCTAAAGTTCATGCTATTGGAAAAATGCTGTGTCCCACGGACATAAGAGGTATAAGAAGTTTCCTTGGTCATGCTGGTTTTTATAGTGGGTTTATTAAAGACTTCTCTAAGATTTCTAGGCCTCTCACCAATCTTTTGCAAAAAGATGTTCCATTCGTTTTTGATGAAGATTGTGTAGAAGCGTTTGAAATTCTTAAGAAAGCCTTGATTACCGCACCTGTTGTTCAACCACCTGATTGGAACCTACCCTTTGAAATTATGTGTGATGCTAGTGATTATGCTGTTGGTGCTGTTCTAGGACAAAGAGTTGATAAGAAATTAAATGTTATTCATTATGCTAGTAAAACTCTAGACAGTGCTCAAAGAAATTATGCTACCACTGAAAAGGAATTTTTAGCAGTTGTGTTTGCTTGTGATAAGTTCAGACCTTATATTGTTGACTCCAAGGTAACTGTTCACACTGATCATGCTGCTATTAAATATCTTATGGAAAAGAAAGATGCTAAGCCTAGACTTATTAGATGGGTTCTTCTGCTACAAGAATTTGATTTGCATATTATTGATAGAAAGGGTGCCGATAACCCCGTAGCAGATAACTTGTCTAGGTTAGAAAATGTTCTTGATGACCCACTACCTATTGATGATAGCTTTCCTGATGAACAATTAGCTGTCATAAATGCTTCGCGCAATGCTCCATGGTATGCTGATTATGCTAATTACATTGTTGCTAAATTTATACCACCTAGCTTCACATACCAGCAAAAGAAAAAGTTCTTCTATGATTTAAGACATTACTTTTGGGATGATCCACACCTTTAGAAGGAAGGAGTAGATGGTATTATTAGACGTTGTGTACCTGAGCATGAACAGGAACAGATCCTACGCAAGTGTCATTCCGAGGCCTACGGAGGACACCACGCTGGAGATAGGACTGCACATAAGGTACTAAAATCTGGTTTTTATTGGCCTACTCTCTTCAAGGATGCTCGTAAGTTTGTCTTGTCTTGTGATGAATGTCAAAGAATTGGTAATATTAGTAGACACCAGGAAATGCCTATGAATTAC
Source organism: Elymus sibiricus (assembly GCA_039707655.1). Classification (NCBI taxonomy): domain Eukaryota; kingdom Viridiplantae; phylum Streptophyta; class Magnoliopsida; order Poales; family Poaceae; genus Elymus; species Elymus sibiricus. Next base: position 286,445,873 of record CM077675.1, read on the forward strand.
TCTCTTGTTATTGAACCATTTGATGTTTGGGGTTTTGATTATATGGGACCTTTTCCACAATCTAATGGGTATACTCATATTCTAGTTGCTATTGATTATGTTACTAAGTGGGTAGAAGCTATCCCAACTAGTAGCGCTGATCATAACACTTCTATTAAAATGCTTAAAGAAGTTATTTTCCCCAGATTTGGAGTCCCTAGATATTTAATGACTGATGGTGGTTCACACTTTATTCATGGTGCTTTCCGTAAATTGCTTGCTAAATATGATGTTAATCATAGAATTGCATCTCCTTATCATCCTCAGTCTAGTGGGCAAGTAGAGTTGAGCAATAGAGAAATTAAATTGATCTTGCAGAAGACCGTTAATAGATCTAGAAAGAATTGGTCTAAGAAACTTGATGATGCATTATGGGCTTATAGAACCGCTTATAAAAACCCTATGGGTATGTCTTCATATAAAATGGTTTATGGTAAAGCATGTCACTTACCTCTCGAACTAGAACATAAAGCTTATTGGGCAATTAAAGAGCTCAACTATGATTTCAAACTTGCTGGTGAGAAGAGGTTATTTGACATTAGCTCACTTGATGAATGGAGAACCCAGGCCTATGAGAATGCTAAGTTGTTTAAAGAAAAGGTTAAGAGATGGCATGATAGATGGATACAAAAGCGTGAATTAAATGTAGGTGATCATGTCTTGCTATACAATTCTCATTTAAGATTTTTTGCAGGTAAACATCTCTCTAAATGGGAAGGGCCTTACATTATCGAGGAAGTATATCGTTCCGGTGCCATCAAAATCAACAACGCCGAAGGCACTAATCTGAAGGTGGTAAACGGTCAAAGAATTAATCATTATATTTCAGGTACTCCCATAAATGTTGAAACCAATATTATCAATACCATGACCCCGGAGGAGTACATTAGGGAGACCTACCAGAACGTTTCAGACTCCGAAAAGGAATAGGTATGTGGTACGGTAAGTAAACCGACTCCAAAACTTTCTCAATGGCAATTTTTATCCGTTTTGGAATATTTAAAAAATTAGGAAAATTTAAAGTAGTCCGAATAGTGCACGAGGAGGCGACAAGCCAGGAGGGCGCGCCCTACCCCCCTGGGCGCCCCTGTGGCTTGTGGCCACCTCGTGTACCCTCCGGACTCCGTTTTCTTGTGGAGTACTACTTCTGGTCGGTAAAAATTCATTATATAATCTCCTGAAGGTTTTGATCTTCGTATCACGACAATACCTCCTGTTTTCGTTTTGAGATGTTTCTGCAGCAGATTTAGAGCAAGATGTCTTCGCAAGAGTCGGTCGGGGAGAGCCGTGTCTCTCACCTGACACCGGGGCCTGTAGTATACAGCGGAACCAATCACTTTGGGCAGGCCACGGAGGAAGACATAGAGGCAGACTTGAAAAGAATAGATGCCATGGAGGAAGACCAAGAAGTTGCTTCTCGTCCACAACCTGGAGCTATGGTGGAGGAACTTCAGAGCTCAGCGATTCCGAATTCGGTTATCCCTCCCAATGCTAAATTTCTTACTTATGAAAATATGAAAAAGAGTGTTGCTTCTTCCCCCGCAGCAATGAAACATCCATGGGTTATGGGAGCTCTAACCGTCACTGGAAAACTTCGCAAGGAACTAATGGATCTCAGACAGCAAAATAATAAGCTTGAGGAGGAGAACCACATTCTGAGGGGCATCATCGCCAAGAATATAACATCACCACCTCCGAAGCAAGACAACTAAACACATGGGCACTCCCCTTGGCTTGTGCCAAGCTTGGGGGAGGTGCCCCGGTATCGTATCACCATCACATCTTTTACCTTTATCGTTTTTCTTAGTTTGATCCTTTTGGTTACATCTTGATCTAGTAGAATAAAGTTTTTTTTGTGATCTAGTTAGGAGTTTTGCTTTATGTTCCCCCTATGTAAGCAAGTCCGTGAGTTATATAATAAAGAGTAGTTTTGAGTTGAGAGCTTTGCTTGCTTGATAGGATCATGAGTAAAAGAAATAAAAAAAGTATAGAATAAAAAAAGTAAAGAGTATACATGATGATCTTATGGGGAGTGATGACTTCACCTATAAGAAGTATGTCGATTGAAATTTGTTGTGAGTTGACAAACATAGCGATTGGTCATTGTGGCAATTAAAAGGAAGTAATAAGAAAGAGAGGTTCACATATAAATATATTATCTTGAACATCTTTTATGATTGTGAGCACTCATTAAAATATTTTATGTTAAGAAGTTGATGTTGGACAAGGAAGACAACATAATGAGTTATGTTTGCTTATTTCTGAATAGAAGTTATATGGTTATGGATCCTCCAACATGTGTCGCTTGCTTCCACCCCATATCAGCCAAAACTTCCGCACCAAGTAGAGATACTACTTGTGCATCCAAACACCCTTAACCCAGTTTTTCCATGAGAGTCCACCATACCTACCTATGGATTGATTAAGATCCTTCAAGTAAGTTGTCATCGGTGCAAGCAATAAAAATTGCTCTCTAAATATGTGTGATCTATTAGTATGAGGAAAATAAACTTTATACGAACTTGTGATATGGAAGAAATAAAAGCGACAGACTGCATAATAAAGTTCTCTATCACAAGGGGCAATATAAAGTGACATTCTTTTGCATTAAGGGATTGTGCATCCAACTATAAAAGCGCATGGCAACCTCTGCTTCCCTCTGCGAAGGGCCTATCTGTTATTTTTTACTTTCTAGTACTTACCTTTATGCAAGAGTCACGGTGATCTTCACCACTTCCTTTATTTTGCCTTTATCTCTTGGCAAGCGTCATGTGTTGGGGAATGATCTAGACACATATATCCACTCGGATGTAGGTGAGCATGAGTTATTATTGTTGACATTACCCTTGAGGTAAATAGTTGGGAGGCAATACTAAAAGCCCCTATCTTTCTCTGTGTCCGATTGAAGCTTTGAGTTCATAAGTACCGCGTGAGTGTTAGCAATTGTGAAAGACTAAAAGATGATTGAGTATGTGGATTTGCTTTACAAGCTCTTATATTGACTCTTCACTATGTTATGATAAATTGGAATTGCTTTAATGACTAAGATCATAGTTTGTTGGTTCTCAATAGAGTTCTTGATTCATACTTTACCTTGTGAATGAATTGTTACTCTAGCATAAGAAATTGTATGTCAATATATGTTGTTGTTCTAAAGATGATCATGATGCCCTCATGTTCGTATTTTATTTTATCGACACCTCCCTCTCTAAACATGTGGGCATATTTATTGATTTCGGCTTTCGCTTGAGGACAAGCGAGGTCTAAGCTTGGGGGAGTTGATACGTCCATTTTGCATCATGCTTTTATATCGATATTTATTACATTTTGGGCTGTTATTACACATTATGGTACAATACTTATATCTTTTCTCTCTTATTTTACAAGATTTACATGAAGAGGGAGAATGCCGGCAGCTGGAATTCTGGACTGGAAAAGGAGCAAATCTGAGATACCTATTCTGCACAACTCCAAAAGTCCTGAAAATCTACGGAGAATTGTTTTGGAATATATAAAAAATATTGGGCGAAAGAAATACCTCAGGGGGCCCACCAGGCAGTCACAAGCCAGGGGGGCGCGCCCTACCCCCCTGGGCGCGCCCCTGTGGCTTGTGGACCACCTGGCAGGCCTCCGGAGCCCATCTTCTGCTATATGGAGGGTTTTGACCTGGAAAAAATCATAACAGAGCTTTCGGGACGAAGCGCCGCCGTCTCGAGGCGGAACTTGGGCAGAACCAATCTAGGGCTCCGGCGGAGCTGTTCTGCCGGGGAAACTTCCCTCCCGGAGGGGGAAATCGAAGCCATCGTCATCACCAACGATCCTCTCATCGAGAGGGGGTCAATCTCTATCAACATCTTCACCAGCACCATCTCCTCTCAAACCCTAGTTCATCTCTTGTATCTGATCTTTGTCTCAAAACCTCGGATTGGTACCTGTGGGTTGCTAGTAGTGTTGATTACTCCTTGTAGTTGATGCTAGTTGGTTTACTTGGTGGAAGATCATATGTTCAGATCCTTAATGACAATTAATACTCCTCTGATAATGAACATGAATATGCTTTGTGAGTAGTTACGTTTGTTCCTGAGGACATGGGATAAGTCTTGTTATAAGTAATCATGTGAATTTGGTATTCGTTCGATATTTTGATGAGATGTATGTTGTCTCTCCTCTAGTGGTGTTATGTGAACGTCGACTACATGACACTTCACCATTATTTGGGCCTAGAGGAAGGCATTGGGAAGTAATAAGTAGATGATGGGTTGCTAGAGTGACAGAAGCTTAAACCCTAGTTTATGCGTTGCTTCGTAAGGGGCTGATTTGGATCCACATGTTTCATGCTATGGTTAGATTTATCTTAATTCTTCTTTCGTAGTTGCGGATGCTTGCGAGAGGGGTTAATCATAAGTGGGAGGCTTGTCCAAGTAAGGGAAACACCCAAGCACCGGTCCACCCACATATCAAATTATCAAAGTAACGAACGCGAATCATATGAGCATGATGAAAACTAGCTTGACGGAAATTCCCATGTGTCCTCGGGAGCGCTTTGCTTTATATAAGAGTTTGTCCAGGCTTGTCCTTTGCTACAAAAAGGATTGGTACACCTTGCTGCACCTTTATTACAATTGTTACTTGCTCTCCGTTACGAATTACCTTATCACAAAACTATCTGTTACCGACAATTTCAGTGCTTGCAGAGAATACCTTACTGAGAACCGCTTGTCATTTCCTTCTGCTCCTCGTTGGATTCGACACTCCTACTTATCGAAAGGACTACGATAGATCACCTATACTTGTGGGTCATCAGCCGCCGGCGAGGGTAGCTCTTGGGTTGGTCCGGTAGTTCGATATCATACCCTTCTTCGGCAGCCAAGACCCTCGTCCATCTATCGTTGATGGTATCTTGTTCGGCTTTGAGCTGCTGTTGTTTTGCCTTCAGGCTTCGGGCGGTGGCTAGAAGCTGCGGCCTAAACCGTTCCTGATCCGTAGGGTTTTCGGGGACGGTGAAGTCTTCGGCTTCCAGGATGTCTCGCTCCTCGACAGGGGAAAGGTAGTTGACATCCTCGGAATCATTAGGATCGTCGGTGTCGCGCCGATCTTCGTGCCTTTCCTGGTCCTCTAGTGGCTGTTCGGGGGCTTCAGGTTCACCAAGGTCTTCCGGGGTGTCGTTTTCCCCTGTGCCTGCAATGGCCGCAGTTCCCTTGTTTGCCTTAGATCGTTTGCGCTGTTTCCGGCGCCTTGACGGTGCCTCACCGGATTTATCGACGTTCTTCTTAGGGGTGTGATCGCCCTTATCGTCGGGGGTGTCTACCATGTAGACATTGTAGGTGGAGGTGGCAGTCCATCGCCCAGTGTTGAAAGGGGCGGGGGCGCCGTCCTCTTCATCCATGTCTTCTACCTCCTCGGAGGCGTAGTCCAGCATATCGGTTAAGTCTTCGATAGTGGCTACCAAGTGGGTGGTGGGTGGGTTGAAAAATTCCCAATGACCCGCCTCCAGACCGATCTGAGCCAGGGTCGAGGTCGGGTCGTCTGTGATTTTTATTGATAGGATCCGATCCTGCGCCTCGTTGATCGTCGAGAGTTTGATCGGATCGATCTGCCTAGGAGTTTCAGAATTGACCTCCAACGTGTCCGTACGAAGAGTGTGTTCGGAAAGGGCCGACCCCCGATCCTCAGGTACTATAACCGGATCCGGACTAAGAGCCAGATCATCGGCAGGGATAGACCCGAGGGCGGAGTCAAGAAGGAGATCCGAAGTTAAGACTTCGGAGACTTCGGGCTCATCAGACGAGATTGCAAGCCCAGCGAATGAAAGATCTCCCCGGGAGTCTACGGAGAACTCTAGGTTTCCGAATCTGATCTCCTGATCGGGGGCGAGACTCCCGATCTAGCCAGGGTGGCCGGTCGGCTCGGCGTGCAGCACGATGCTGCCGACAGCGAAAATCCGTCCAGGGGCGAAGGAGCCCCCGGCACGGACTTCATCGCTAACGATTAAGCGAGCCATCAATTCTTGTTGCGATCCCACAGCAGAACTCTCAATGAAAGCACCAATGTCGGTGTCAAAACCGGCGGATCTCGGGTAGGGGGTCCCGAGCTATGAGACTAGGATCGATGGGTAACAAGGGACGAAGGAGACGATGTTTTACCCAGGTTCAGGCCCTCTTGTGGAGGTAAAACCCTACGTCCTGCTTGGTTGTATTGATGTGTGTGAAGATTACAGAGTCGATCTACCTCGAGATCAAGTAGCCAAAACCCTAGATGAGCTTGTATCCCCTCTACAATCTAAACCCTCCGGTTTATATAGACACCAGGGGTACCTAGGGTTTACACATGATAAGTCTCCAGCCGGAAGTAAAGACGCCGATCCTCTCATCTTTGACTTGGAGTGCACGCCGCGTCTTCGGAGGTTTCCTTCTAGAATACGGGGTCGCCGCACATCCGGCCATTCCTGTGACAATCAGAGAGCGGCCCACCAAGCCGGCCGGTGAGAGATAGGCCGGCGGCCCGAGGACCCCTTAGTCCAGGACTCCCTCAACCGGAACCACAATTAGTTACCCCTCAACCTACAGCACCTACTGAAAATGTTACTTATGAAATTCCTTCGGGTATGCTAGAATACTTGCTTGCTAAACCTTATGCAGGAGATGGAACTGAACATCCTGATATGCATCTCTTATATGTGAACGAAATATGTGGATTATTTAAGCTTGCAGGTTTACCCGGAGATGAAGTTAAGAAGAATGTTTTCCCTTTATCTTTGGAGGGAAAAGCATTGACATGGTATAGGCTATGTGATGATCTTGGATCTTGGAACTGGAATCGCTTGCAATTGGAATTCCATCAAAAGTTTTATCCTATGCATCTAGTTCATCTTGATCGGAATTATATATATAATTTTTGGCCTCGTGAAGGAGAAAGTATCGCTCTAGATTGGGGGAGGCTTAAGTCAATGTTATATTCATGCCCCAATCATGACATTCCGAGGGAAGTAATCATTCAGAATTTTTATGCTCGGCTTTCTCATAATGATCAATCCATGCTCGATACTTCTTGTGCTGGTTCTTATATGAAGAAGACTATTGATTTCAAGTGGGATCTCTTGGAAAGACTTAAATGCAACTCTGAAGATTGGGAACTCGACGAAAGTAATGAGTCAGGTATAAAGCTTGAATTTGATTGTGTTAAATCTTTTATGAATACCGATACTTTTCATAAGTTTAGCACTAAATATGGACTTGACTCTGAGATAATAGCCTCTTTCTGCGAAGCATTTGCTACTCACGTTGATCTCCCTAAGGAGAAGTGGTTTAAATATCATCCCCCTATTAAAGAAGAAACTAAAGAACCGGTCATAGCTAAAGAAGAAACCATCTTTTACAATGTTGACCCAGTTGTGCCTACTGCTTATATTGAAAAACCACCTTTCCCTGTTAGGATAAAGGAACATTCTAAGGTATCAACCGTGGTTCGTAAGAGTAATATAAGAGCACCAAAACCCCCTGAGAAAATTAAAGTAGAACCTAATGTTGCTATGGTTAAAGATCTCTTGGAAGAAAATATTGATGGGCATGTCATCTACCTTTGTGATGAAGCTGCTAGGATCGCTAAGCCTGATTAGAAAGATAAACATAGACCTATAGAAGGCTTGCCCGTTGTCTCAGTTAAAAAAGGAGATCATTGCTACCATGGTTTATGTGATTTAGGTGCTAGTGTGAGTGCTATCCCTTTTACCTTATACCAAGAAATTATGAATGAAATAGCACCTGCTGAAATGGAAGATATTGATGTTACTATTAAACTTGCTAATAGAGATACTATCACACCACTTGGGATTGTTAGAGATGTTGAAGTCTTGTGTGGGAAAGTAAAATACCCTACTGATTTTCTAGTTCTTGGTTCCCCACAAGATTACTTTTGTCCCATTATCTTTGGTAGACCTTTCCTGAACACCGTCAATGCTATGATAGATTGTGAAAAACAACCTGTCGGTGTCAGTTTTGGTAATGTGTCTCACGAGTTTAATTTTTCCAAGTTTAGTAGACAACCTCATGATAAAGCGTTACCTAATGAAGAGGAAATAATTGGTCTTGCTTCTATTGCTGTGCCTCCTACTGATCCACTAGAACAATATTTGCTCGACCATGAAAATGATATGCACATGCGTGAAAGAAATGAAATAGATCAAATTTTCTTTGAACAGCAACCTCTCTTGAAACACAATTTGCATATTGAAACTCTTTGAGGACCTCCTCCACCTAAAGGTGATCCTGTGTTTGAATTGAAACAATTGCCTGACACTTTGAAGTATGCTTATCTTGATGAGAAAAAGATATATCCTGTTATTATTAGTGCTAACCTTTCAGAACATGAAGAAGAAAGATTATTGAAAGTTCTAAGGAAGCACCGAGCTGCTATTGGATACACTCTTGATGATCTTAAGGGCATTAGTCCCACTCTATGTCAGCACAAGATCAATATGGAACCTGATGCTAAACCCGTTGTTGATCACCAACGGCGATTGAACCCTAAGATGAAAGAAGTGGTAAGAACTGAAATATTAAAGCTTCTGGAAGTAGGTATAATATATCCCATAGCTGATAGTAGATGGGTAAGTCCCGTTCATTGTGTCCCTAAGAAAGGAGGTATTACCGTTGTTCCTAATGATAAGAATGAACTCATTCCACAAAGAGTTGTCACAGGCTATAGAATGGTAATTGATTTTAGAAAATTAAATAAAGCTACTAGAAAGGATCATTACCCTTTGCCTTTCATTGATCAAATTCTAGAGAGATTATCTAAGCACACACACTTTTGTTTCCTAGATGGATATTCTGGTTTCTCTCAAATACCTGTGTCACAATCCGATCAAGAGAAAACCACTTTTACTTGCCCTTTTGGAACTTATGCTTATAGAAGTATGCCTTTGGGCCAATGCAATGCACCTGCTACCTTTCAAAGATGTATGACTGCTATATTCTCTGATTTTTGTGAAAAGATTGTAGAGGTTTTCATGGATGATTTTTCCGTTTACGGAACTTCTTTTGATGATTGCTTAAGCAACCTTGATCGAGTTTTGCAGAGATGTGAACAAACTAACCTTGTCTTGAATTGGGAGAAGTGCCACTTTATGGTTAATGAAGGTATTGTCTTGGGGCATAAAATATCCGAACGAGGTATTGAGGTGGATAAAGCTAAAGTTGATGCAATTGAGAAAATGCCATGTCCTAAAGATATTAAAGGTATTCGAAGTTTCCTTGGTCATGCTGGTTTTTATAGGAGGTTCATTAAAGATTTCTCTAAAATTTCTAGGCCTCTTACTAATCTTTTGCAAAAGGATGTTCCTTTTGTTTTTGATGATGATTGTGTGGAAGCCTTTGAAACACTCAAGAAAGCCTTAACCTCTACACCTATCGTTCAACCACCTGATTGGAACTTGCCTTTTGAAATTATGTGTGATGCTAGTGATTATGCTGTTGGTGCTGTCCTAGGACAAAGAGTTGATAAGAAATTGAATGTTATCCATTATGCTAGTAAAACTCTAGACAGTGCCCAACGAAACTATGCTACTACTGAAAAAGAATTTTTAGCAGTTGTGTTTGCTTGTGATAAATTTAGATCCTATATTGTTGACTCCAAAGTTATTGTTCACACCGATCATGCTGCTATAAAATACCTTATGGAAAAGAAAGATGCCAAACCTAGACTCATTAGGTGGGTTCTCTTGCTTCAAGAATTTGACTTACATATCGTTGATAGGAAAGGAGCTGAGAACCCCGTAGCTGATAACTTGTCTAGGTTAGAAAATATCCTTGATGACCCACTACCTATTGATGATAGTTTCCCTGACGAACAGCTAGCTGCAATAAGTGTCTCACACAACACCCCTTGGTATGCTGATTATGCTAATTACATTGTTGCTAAATATATACCACCTAGTTTCACATACCAACAAAAGAGAAAATTCTTCTATGACTTGAGACATTACTTTTGGGATGACCCACATCTTAGAAGGAAGGAGTAGATGGTACTATTAGGCGTTGTGTACCTGAGCATAAACAGGAATAGATCCTACAGAAATGTCATTCCGAAGCTTATGGAGGACATCATGCGGGAGATAGAACTGCTCATAAGGAATTACAATCTGGTTTTTATTGGCCTACTCTCTTCAAAGATGCTCGTAAGTTTGTCTTGTCTTGTGATGAATGTCAAAGAATTGGTAATATCGGTAAGCGTCAAGAAATACCTATGAATTATTCACTTGTTGTTGAACCATTTGATACGTCCATTTTGCATCATGCTTTTATATCGATATTTATTACATTTTGGTCTGTTATTACACATTATGGTACAATACTTATATCTTTTCTCTCTTATTTTACAAGATTTACATGAAGAGGGAGAATGCCGGCAGCTGGAATTCTGGACTGGAAAAGGAGCAAATCTGAGATACCTATTCTGCACAACTCCAAAAGTCCTGAAAATCTACGGCGAATTGTTTTGGAATATATAAAAAATATTGGGCGAAAGAAATACCTCAGGGGGCCCACCAGGCAGTCACAAGCCAGGGGGGCGCGCCCTACCCCCCTGGGCGCGCCCCTATGGCTTGTGGCCCACCTGGCAGGCCTCCGGAGCCCATCTTCTGCTATATGGAGGGTTTTGACCTGGAAAAAATCATAACAAAGCTTTCGGGACGAAGCGCCGCCGTCTCGAGGCGGAACTTGGGCAGAACCAATCTAGGGCTCCGGCGGAGCTGTTCTGCCGGGGAAACTTCCCTCCCGGAGGGGGAAATCGAAGCCATCGTCATCACCAACGATCCTTTCATCGAGAGGGGGTCAATCTCTATCAACATCTTCACCAGCACCATCTCCTCTCAAACCCTAGTTCATCTCTTGTATCTGATCTTTGTCTCAAAACCTCGGATTGGTACCTGTGGGTTGCTAGTAGTGTTGATTACTCCTTGTAGTTGATGCTAGTTGGTTTACTTGGTGGAAGATCATATGTTCAGATCCTTAATGACAATTAATACTCCTCTGATAATGAACATGAATATGCTTTGTGAGTAGTTACGTTTGTTCCTGAGGACATGGGATAAGTCTTGTTATAAGTAATCATGTGAATTTGGTATTCGTTCGATATTTTGATGAGATGTATGTTGTCTCTCCTCTAGTGGTGTTATGTGAACGTCGACTACATGACACTTCACCATTATTTGGGCCTAGAGGAAGGCATTGGGAAGTAATAAGTAGATGATGGGTTGCTAGAGTGACAGAAGCTTAAACCCTAGTTTATGCGTTGCTTCGTAAGGGGCTGATTTGGATCCACATGTTTCATGCTATGGTTAGATTTATCTTAATTCTTCTTTCATAGTTGCGGATGCTTGCGAGAGGGGTTAATCATAAGTGGGAGGCTTGTCCAAGTAAGGGCAACACCCAAGCACCGGTCCACCCACATAGCTGATAACTTGTCTAGGTTAGAAAATATCCTTGATGACCCACTACCTATTGATGATAGTTTCCCTGACGAACAGCTAGCTGCAATAAGTGTCTCACACAACACCCCTTGGTATGCTGATTATGCTAATTACATTGTTGCTAAATATATACCACCTAGTTTCACATACCAACAAAAGAGAAAATTCTTCTATGACTTGAGACATTACTTTTGGGATGACCCACATCTTAGAAGGAAGGAGTAGATGGTATTATTAGGCATTGTGTACCTGAGCATAAACAGGAATAGATCCTACAGAAATGTCATTCCGAAGCTTATGGAGGACATCATGCGGGAGATAGAACTGCTCATAAGGAATTACAATCTGGTTTTTATTGGCCTACTCTCTTCAAAGTTGCTCGTAAGTTTGTCTTGTCTTGTGATGAATGTCAAAGAATTGGTAATATCGGTAAGCGTCAAGAAATACCTATGAATTATTCACTTGTTGTTGAACCATTTGACGTATGGGGTTTTCATTACATGGGGCCTTTTCCTTCCTCTAACGGGTACACTCATATTTTAGTTGCGGTTGATTATGTTACTAAGTGGGTAGAAGCTATTCCAACTAGTAGTGTTGATCACCACACTTCCATTAAAATGCTTAAAGAGGTTATCTTCCCGAGGTTTGGGGTCCCTATATATTTAATGACCGATGGTGGTTCACACTTTATTCATGGTGCTTTCCGTAAGATGCTCGCTAAATATGATGTTAACCATAGAATTGCATCACCCTATCATCCTGAGTCTAGTGGTCAAGTAGAACTTAGCAATAGAGAAATAAAATTAATATTACAAAAAACTGTCAGTAGGTCTCGTAAGAATTGGTCTAAGAAATTAGATGATGCACTTTGGGCCTATAGAACAGCTTATAAAAATCCTATGGGTATGTCTCCATATAAAATGGTGTATGGAAAAGCTTGTCATTTACCTCTAGAACTAGAACACAAAGCATTTTGGGCAATTAAGGAACTCAATTATGATTTCAAACTTGCCGATGAGAAGAGGCTATTTGATATTAGCTCACTAGATGAATGGAGAACCCAAGTGCATGAGAATGCCAAGCTATTCAAAGAAAAAGTAAAAAGACGGCATGACAAAAGAATTCAAAAGTGGGAATTCAAAATAGGAGATTATGTTCTTTTATTCAACTCTCGTTTAAGATTCTTTGCAGGAAAACTTCTCTCCAAATGGGAGGGACCATATATTATTGAAGAGGTTTATCGTTCTGGAGCTATCAAGATTAATAACGCCGAAGGTACTAACCCGAAGGTGGTCAATGGCCAAAGAATTAAGCATTATATCTCAGGTACGCCTATTAACGTTGAAAGCAATGTTATCCAAACCATGACACCGGAGGAGCACATAAAAGAAACCTTCCAGAACACTCCAGAACACTTAAAAATAGGAGGTATGTGATACGGTAAGTAAACGGACTCCAAAAAATCCGCAAAAATATTTTCTGTCAGTTTTGGAATATTTTAGAATTTTAGGAATAAAAAGATAAACCGGAAGGTGATCGAGGCGGGCACGATACACCAGGGCGCGCTAGGCACCCCTGGGCGCGCCCTGGTGGGTGCTGCCCGCCTCGGATGCCTTCCGGACTCCGTTTTCCTTCCAAATACTTGTTTCCCAAGAATAAAAAATCTCTATATATACCCCCGACTGTTTTGACGACCGCATCGCAGAAAAATCCTCTGTTCTTGTTTCTTGATGTATTCCTATCAGATCTGTCAAGTCAGGCATCATGTCTTCCCCCTCTCCTAACAATGTGGAAGAAGATGCCTGGCTAATGAAGATAGAGTTGAAGAGGGAGGAGCCGGAAGAAGCCTGCCAGGAGGCGAAGGACAATGAAGCTAAGGTGATTATCTCCCTGAAGGAGATCAATCTATGCCACCAAAGGAGGAAGAGGAAGAAGATATCCTTCAACCTTATTATAGTCATCTCACCCCTACTGAAATCGAAGCTTTTAGAGCCTTCGAAGCGGTTCGTGTTCAGAATAAATATCTCATCCGTGAAAACATCTTGTTGCAAGAACACATCGACAACCTTAGGAGAGTTATCCGCAAATTGGAGCATCTTCTGAAGCTCAAGTGCGACATCACATCACCACCACCAAAGGAGATTTGAGTACATGGGTATGGGCACTCCCCTTGGCTTCAACCAAGCTTGGGGGAGGTGCCCCGGTATCGTATCACCACCACTTTTATTCACCTTTACCTATTCTAGTTTTATCTTTAGTTTCCCTTTACCTTAGTCGAATAAAGCTTAGCGAGATCTATTTTCGTGTGTTAGTTTCTTGGCCTACCTATCTATGTAATCGTGTGAAAGTCATATAATAAAGTTTAGTTTGAGTTTTTGCTTTTCTGCTTTCTTGTTGCAATCAAATAAGGAAAGACAAATAAATGAAAAGAATCATATGCTAATCTTATGGTGAGTAATGACATCACATAAGGAAAAGTATAAGTAGTAAAATTTATTGGAGATTGACAAACATAGCATTGGTCAATGATGCAATTCATGAAAGAATTAATTAGGGAAGAGAAGATTCACACGCAAATACACTATCTTGGACATCTTTTATGATTATGAGCCCCCATCAAATATTATATGTCAAAATTGTTGACGTTGGACACGGAAGACAACGTAATGATTTATGTTTGTTCATATCCACATAGAAGTTATATTGTCATAGATCCTTTAACATGTGGTGCTTGCTCAATATCTTTGCTAGCCGAAAATTCCGCACTAAGTAGAGATACTACTTGTGCATCCAAAAACCCAAACCCAAACTCTTTCCTTGAGTGTCCACCATACCTACCTATGGGTCGAGAAAGATCCTTCAAGTAAGTTGTCATCGGTGCAATAAGGCAATAAAAATTGCTTCTAAAAGTGTTTTGATCAATTAGTGTAAGAGAAAATTGAGCGTTATACGAACTTATGATGGCAAAGTAATAAAAGCGACGGACTACATAATAAAGGTTGCTATCATAGGGGGCAATATAGCGTGACGTTCTTTTACATTAAGGGATTGGGCATACAAACAAATAAGCGCATGACAACCTCTGCTTCCCTCTGCGAAGGGCCTATCTTTTACTTTTATGCACTTACTTTTATGAAAGAGTCAAAGTATTCTTCCCTATCCCTTTTTACTTTTTCTTTTGCAAGCATCATGTGGTGAGGAAAGATCTAGGCACATATATCCAGTTGGATATGGGTGGGCATGAGTTATTATTGTTGACATCACCCTTGAGGTGAAAACGTTGGGAGGCAAAACTATAAGCCCCTATCTTCCTATGTGTCCGGTTGAAACTTTTTGTTCATGGTATGCCATGAGCGTTAGCAATCATAGAAGACTAAATGATGGTTGAGTATGTGGACTTGCCAAAAGGCTCCGACATGAGACCCTTCCTGAAAATATGATGAATTGTAGTTGCAAAGTTGACTGAAAACATAGTTTGTTGGTTCCCAATAAGGTTTATGCTTCATACTTCTATGTTGTGATGAATTGTTACTTGTTCATGAGAAGTTTTATGATAAAAATATATTGAAATAAGTTCTTATGTTAGAGTTTGTCGCTGTTATGTTAATAAGTATGATGCTTCTATGTCCGTATTTTGTTTTTATCGACACCTCTCTCTCAAACCATTTGGACATGCTTTTCAATATCGGCTTTTGCTTGAGGACAAGCGAGGTCTAAGCTTGGGGGAGTTGATACGTCCATTTTGTATCATGATTTCTTACTATTATTTACTTTGTTTTGTTGAATAATAATGCTTTGGGGAGTGATTCTAATGCCTTTTCTCTCATAATATGCAAGGTTTACACAAAGAGGGAGAATACCGGCAGCTGGAATTCTGGACCCAAGAAAAGCACGTTAGAGATACCTATTTTGCACAACTCCAATGAAGCTGAAACTTTACGGAGATTATTTTTGGATGGATCCAGAAACCACCGGAGAGGGGGCCCAGGGTGCACAGCACCCACCAGGGCGCGCCAGCCCCCTCCCGGTGCGCCTTGGTGGGTGGTGCTCACCCAGGCCCACTTCCGGAGCCCATCTTCTGGTATAAATTCCCAAAAAACCTAAAAAAATTAGGAGGAGAACTTTCAGGACGAAGCGCCGCCGCCTCGAGGCGGAACTTGGGCAGGAGCACTTTTGCCCTCCGGCGGAGCGATTCCGCCGGGGGAACTTCCCTCCCGGAGGGGGAAATCGAAGCTATCGTCATCACCAACACCCCTCTCGTCTTTGGGAGGCCAATCTTCATCAACATCTTCAGCAGCACCATCTCCTCTCAAACCCTAGTTCATCTCTTGTGTTCAATCTTTGTACCGGAACCTCAGATTGGTACCTGTGGGTGACTAGTAGTGTTGATTACCTTGTGTAGTTGATTACTATATGGTTTATTTGGTGGAAAATTATATGTTCAGATCCATTATGCTATTCATTACTCCTCTTATCTTGAGAATGGTTATTATTTGTGAGTAGTTACCTTTGTTCTTGAGGTCACGGGAGAAGTCATGTTGCGAGTAATCATGTGAATTTGATATGTGTTCGATATTTTGATGATATGAATGTTGTGATTTCCTTAGTGGTGTCATGTGAACGTCGACTACATGACACTTCACCATTCATGGGCCTAAGGGAACGCATTGTGGAGTAGTTATTAGATGATGGGTTGCTAGAGTGACAGAAGCTTAAACCCTAGTTTATGCGCTACTTCGTAAGGGGCTGATTTGGATCCACATGTTTAAGGCTATGGTTAGACTTTGTCTTAATACTTTTCTCGTAGTTGCGGATGCTTGCGAGGGGGTTAATCATAAGTAGGTTGTTAGTTCAAGTAAGAACAGCACCATAGCACCGGTCCACCCACATATCTAATTATCAAAGTAGCGAACACAAATCAAACCAACATGATAAAAGTGACTAGATGAGATTCCTGTGTACCCTCAAGAACACTTTGCCTATTACTAGTGATTGTTCTGGCCTGTCCTTTGCCTCAAAAGGAATGGGCTACCTTGCTGCACCTTGTTTACCGTTACCGTTACTTGCTCGTTACGAATTACCTTGCTATCAAACTATCTGTTGCCTACAATTTCAGTGCTTGCAGAGAATACCTTGCTGAAAACCGCTTGTCATTTCCTTCTGCTCCTCGTTGGGTTCGACACTCTTACTTATCGAAAGGACTATGATTGATCCCCTATACTTGTGGGTCATCAGAGGGGCTATCCTCCATGCCTCCACCTATATATAGAGGGGAGGGGGCGCCCAAGAGGACACACCAAGCCCTTGGCACCCCTCTCTCTCCCGTTGCTCCGTTGCTCCTCCGTTCGAGTTCTAGTAGCGCTTGGCGAAGCCTTACTGGCACTGCTCCACCACCATCTCCACCATGCCATCGTGGTGGTCGAGAGCCCATCTACTACTCCGCCCTCGCTCGGTGGATCAAGGAGGCGGAGACGTCATCGAGCCACACGTGTGCTGAACGCGGAGGTGTCGTTCGTTTGGCACTGGATCGCGATTGGATCGTGAAGAGTACGACTACATCAACCGCGTTATATACGCTTCCGCTTAGCGATCTACAAGGGTATGTAGATACACTCCCCCTCTCGTAGCTACGCATCTCCATGGATAGATCTTGCATGTGCGTAGGAATTTTTTTGTTTCCCATGCAACGTTCCCCAACAGTTGGGTCCCACTCGGCGGTCTTACCCCTAGTTTCCAAAAACCTCTGATTCTGCCCAAGCCACTTTGCTCTTCTTATGCTTTTTGCCCTTTGGCCGTTTGACCGCCACTTTGAAAAGTTCATAACAAATTCATACTAGCTCAGAAAAATACAAATAAGATACTAAAATGTTCATGAAAACAACACCCATATGTACATGTCATTTGCATTCACGACAAAGGTGTCGGAAAGTCTCCATCTTAGTTCGAGTTCATATGATCTTATCATGAACAAAAAAACTGACAATTTTGAAAAACAAATCTTAAAAAAATTGGTGGCTCACACTTACCAATTGTTAGAGTACTTGCCATGTTTCATTGGGGAATGACATTCGTGGAAGTCTTGGCAAAGAACACAATATCGGTGCTCCAAAACAAAAGCATTTTAGAGTGTTGATTTTGTTTTTTTGCTACGACTTCCATGAATGTCATTCCTTGATGAAACATGGCAAGTTCTCAAAACACTGGTCAATGTTTGCCACCATTTTTTTAGAATTTTTATAATTTGTTTTTAACTTTTTTTTGGATTTACTGTTCATGCTGAGATCATACGAGTTCAAACTGAGATTGGGAATTTCCAAAACTTTTGCCATGAATGCAAATGACATGCACATATATGTGGTGTTTTTATGGACATTTTGGTATCTTTTTTGCATTTTTGTGAGTTAGTATGATTTTTTTATGAAGTTTTTAAAATGATGATCAAACGGTCAAAGGACAAAAGCATAAGATGAGTGAAGTGGCTTGGGCAGACCCGATGGTTTTTGGGACTAGGGTTAAACTGCCGAGTGGAACCTAACTAGGACATAAGAGCATCTACAACCGGACCCCTCATACCTGTATCAAACGCCCGGACAGGCCGCCCGGTCACTGACCGATCATGAAATTTCGACCCAGACGGGCCTCTCAAACCGGCCTCAAACGCCCAGGCTGACCGGCACCCCTCATATTTAGCCTAAATATGAGGCGGATATGGAGGCGCCCAGGCACGCCCGCCACGTTACACCCGACAGCCCGACCCCACCGCAAATTGCACCAAATCCAACCCCAATGTTGTCGGATCCATTTGCTCTCTCCACTCTTCTTCCTCCTTCGTGTCGTCCGCCTCGTAGCTCCGCCGCCGCGCGCGCTCCACGCCGTCCGTCCGTCTCGCAGCTCCGCCGTCGCACGCACTCCACAACTCTCTCGTCCAAGCCGTGGGGGACATTGTCACCGGTCCAGACGCCACCGCGGTACGTTCGGCAACTCTTTGGCTCAGCCTTGTGCTTGATGTGTTCGACACAATGTCTAACCAGATTATTTGTGATTTTATTAAGTAAAACGATGGATTCCGATTCTTCGTCCGATGAGGAGTATTGACCGATGGAGCTTGATCAATGATTCAAGATGAGTTCTTTGACTCCTCGGATTCGGACGAAGAAGTGGACATGATCATGCCAATGACCATGCAAGAGGAAATGGACCGGCAAGTGGAGCATATTCTCAATTTCAAGGGCTCAATCAAAAGGGAGAAGAGTGATCAACTGGGATAGGGTATCCATAGCAAAGCTGCTGCTGAAGGACTACTTTGCTCTGAACCCAACTTTCCTGGATGATCATGGTTTCGTCACCGTTTTTGCATGCGCAAACCATTGTTTTTCACATTGTGGAGGGAGTGGAGGCACACGATGACTACTTCAAGCTCGCAAGGGATTGCTGCAGTCAACTCTCTTTTAGTGCCAAGCAGAAGGGCACGGCTGCAATGAGAATGCTTGCACTTGGTACTGCTGATGATGATGTTGGTGAGATGGTCAGGATGGGGGAGAGCACATGCCTAAAGACTATTGTCAAGTTTGCTAGTGCTGTGGTGCAGGTGTTTGGAACAGAGTATCTGAGAGAACCAAATGCGCAGGACATGGAGAAGTTGTTGGCTGTTGGAGAGGCCAGAGGGTTTCTAGGAATGCTCGGATCAATTGATTGCATGCATTGGCAGTGGAAGAACGGCCCCAAAGGTTTGCGAGGAATGTATCAAGGCCACACCAAAGAGGCCACCATCATACTAGAAGCGGTGGCATCACATGGCTTATAGATTTGGCATGCTTTCTTTGGAATGTGAAAGCACATATGCTCCCTTGGAGGTTTTGATAATTCATGACAACATACATTGTCTCTTGGACTAATAGTTTTACCTAGCTTATTTCAGATGAAGTCCACAAAGAGAATTGGCTGGAATGTGAGGAGAATCCCCAAGGAAAGACGAAGAAGGAAAGGAATAGGATTGGCAAGGCATCAAGCTTCAAGACTCTACCTTTTACATTTTGTGAGAAATCACATTTGAGCCCAAAGAAATCCAATACTATTAAAAATGGATCAGGTATCCATGATGATCTGGTTGCTCAAGTGCTTAGAGTTAGACACCAAAAATAGTCATAAATTCTCCCACAAAAATACTCTATCTAAACCCTACCACTCAACTTCGGTGCCACCAACTTTTCCATATCGGCCCTACCGAGTTTCATCGTAGACAGACCGTAAGCCAAACCCTAATGTCTCGGTGACACCAAGTCCCATTTTGGTGCAACCGAAACCAGTGAACAACTCTCGGGTATCTTATTTCTAAAAATCGTAATTTCCGACTTTTGCAAATCGGTTCCACCGAGTTTGGGTAACTGCCTAGGTCAGCCAAACCAGACCCACCGAGATTTATATATCGGTCTCACCGAAACGCCAAAAGTTGCCACATTTTGCACTAGTCGGTGCAACCGAGTTTTTGCTCCGGTTTCACCGAGTTGGGCAATAATGTTGTAACGGTTGGATTTTTTGAGATGCCTATATATACCCCTGCACCTACCTCTCACTCGCAGAGGAAGCACTCAGAACAAACCAACACTTGTCCCATCCATTTCTGAGAGAGAACCACCTACTCATGTGTTGAGATCAAGATCTTCCACTCCAACCACATGAATCTTGATTTCTAGCCTCCCCAAGCTGCTTTCCACCCAATCAACCTCTTCTACCAAGCCAAATCTGTGAGAGAGTGATTGTGTGTTGAGGAGCCTATCTTTTGAAGCACAAGAGCAAGGAGTTCATCATTCTTACCGCATCTATTACCTTTTGGAGAGTGGTGTCTCCTAGATTGGTTAGGTGTCATTTGGGAGCCTCCGTCTTCGTCTGTGAATTGAACCAAGAAGTTTGTAAGGGTAAGGAGATCGCCTACTTCGTGAAGATCTACCCCGAGTGAGGCTAGTCCTTCGTGGACGTAAGCCGTGATGGAATAGATGAGGTTGCTACTTCGTGGAACGTTATGGGTGGAGCCCTTCGTGGACTCTCGCGACCGCTACCCTCCATGGGTTGAAGTCTCCATCAACGTGGATGTACGATAGCACCACCTATCGGAACCACGGGAAAAATCTTCGTGTCTCCAATTGCGTTTGATCTTCCTTTCTCTACTCTTTCTTACATGTGCTTGTCTTTACTTTCCGCTACTATACTCCTTGACTTGCATGTGTAGGGTGTACTAGACTCGATAGATTTGCTAAAATCTACCAACCATTAAAATGTGGAAAAGGTTAGGTTTTCAATTTCCCAAGTAGTCTATTCACCCCCCCTCTAGACGTCCTTTCTCGAGCCCACAAAATGTTGGGTTCTCACAACGACATCAACGTGCTTCAACGATCTCCGGTGTTCATGAGGCTTTGCAATGGAGAATCACCACCGTGCAACTACACCGTCAACGGCCGAGGCTACAACATGGGATACTATCTTGCCGATGGCATCTACCCCCAGTGGACGGCGTTTGTGAAGTCCATATCCAAACCGTGTGGCAACAAACAGAAGCACTTTGCAACAATGCAGGAAGTGGCTAGGAAGGGTGTGGAGAGGACATTTGGTGTGCTTCAAGATCGTTGGGGAATTGTTCGTGGGGATGCAATGATGTGGGAATCAGAAACTTTGTGGGAGCTCATGACATGTTGTGTTATTTTTCCCAATATGATTGTCGAGGATGAGGGTAATGGTTGATACGTCTCCAACGTATCTATAATTTTTTTCCATGCTATAATATTATCATTCTAGGATGCTTTTTGGGTGATTATTTACCAATTCATATTATTTTTTAGCACTAACCTATTAACCCAGTGCCCAGTGCCAGTTACTGTTTTTTGCATGTTTTTGTTTTCAGGTTTACAGTACCAAATGAAGTCCAATTGCCCTGAAACTTTTTTTATGATTTTTTCTGGACCAAAAGAAGATCTCGAAGCTTCGGGAGGAGACAAGAGGCCGCACGAGGGAAGGAGCACACAACAGGGCGCGCCCAAGGGGTGGTCGTGCCCCGATGTGTGTTGCCTCCCTCGAGTGGCCCCCGACGCCCCTCTCTGGCCTATAAATTCTTATTATTTCCAAAAACCCTAGAGAGCCACCCGAAACACTTTTTCCGCCACCACAAGTCTCTGTTCCATCATGTGCCCATCTGGAGCCCTGTTCCGGTGCCCTGTCGGAAGGGGGATCGATCACGGAGGGCCTCTACATCAACCTTGCTACTCCCATGGTGATGTGTGAGTAGTTCCCTACAGACCTACCAGTCCGTACTTAGTTCCTAGATGGCTATCTCTCTCTCTCTCTCTCTCTCTCTCTTGATCTTCAATACAAAGTTCACCGCATTTTTGTGGGGATCTATTCAATGTAATCACTTTGTGCGGTGCGTTTGTTGGGATCTGATGAATTGTGGGTTTAGGTTCATATTATTCATCAAAAAGATTTGAGTCTTCTCTGATTTCAATTATGATTCTTATTTGCATGATTATTATAGCTTTGTAAATCTCTCCGATCTATTGAAATAGTTTGGCCAACTAGATCGATATTTCTTCAGTGAGAGGGGTGCGTTGTAGTGGGTTCAACCTGATGGGTTTCTATATCCCAGTGACAAAGTATGCCTACTAATGAGAGAAGCCACTAGAGAACACTACGCCCCCCGGGTCTATTCACTTATAAATTTACAGAAGTCTTCAATACCTTGCTGCCATTTATTTGTTTTTATTTTATTTTGCTATTTATAATATTCAACTACCATCTACATACTTCACTATCTTGCAAATAATGAGTCCAAGGGGATTGGCAACCCTCTTGCCCTCGTTGGGTGCAAGTGTTTGCTTCTTTGTGTGCAGTCGCTAAAGACGGGGGTTGCGTGCTACTCCTATTGGTTCGATAAACCTTGGTTCTCTATTGAGGTAAATACTTATCTATACTATGCTGCATCACCCGTTCCTCTTCATGGAAAACCCAACATAGACCACAAGTATCAGGAAGGATTTCTGGCGCCGTTTTCGGGGAGTATCACCAACCTACTATCAAGTAACTTCGCACAAATTATCAATCACTTGTTCTAATTTTTATTTGCTGCTATATTTATTTGTTTCATCAAAAACAAAAATACAAAAATATTTATCTTTGCTAGTTGCTAGCTTACTTCTTTGCTTGCTAGTTTACTTGTCATGCTTGTTACTTTGCTTGTTCGTTCATCATGTCTCAAGATACTACTAAGTTGTGTGACTTCTCAAATACTAATAACAATGATTTTATTAGTACTCCAATACCACCCGCCACTAGTGCTGAGTTTTATGATATTAATGCTACATTGTTGAATCTTTTCATGAAAGAACAATTTTCGGGAAGTCCTAATGAGGATCCCGCTACTCATCTTAATACTTTCGTTGAATTATGTGATATGCAACAGAAAAAGGATATGGATAATGATGTGGTCAAATTAAAATTATTTCCTCTTTCACTACGATATAAGCTAAGGCTTGGTTTTCATCTTTACCACATAATAGTATTGGAACATGGGACAAGTGTAAAGATGCTTTTATTGCCAAGTATTTTCCTCCTGCTAAGATCATCTCCCTTAGAAATAAAATTATGAATTTTAAACAACATGATAAAGAACATTTTTCACAATCTTGGGAGAGGATGAAATTGATGATTAGAAATTGCCCTACTCATGGTTTAAACTTGTGGATGGTTATCCAAAATTTATATGCTGGACTAAACTTTGTGTCTACAAATCTTCTAGATTCTGCTACGGGTGGTACCTTCATGGACGTGACCTTAGGAGAGGCCACCAAACTTCTGGACAACATCATGACAAACTACTCTCAATGGCATACCGAAAGAGCTCCAACTGGTAAGAAGGTAAATTCTGTAGAAGAAATCACTAATTTGAGTGAAAAAGCGGATGCTCTTATGAAAATGGTTAGTAGCAAAAATGCTCATGTTGATCCCAATGATGTGCCTTTTTCTACCTTGATTGAGGAAAATGATGACACTATTAATGTAAACTTTGTCTCGCGAAACAATATCAACAACAATGCTTATACAGGAAATTTCAATGCTAGACCGTATCCAGGTAATTCCTCTAATAGTTATGGAAACTCTTATGGAAATTGTTATGGAAATGCTTCTACAAATAATAATAGGATATCCTATGATCTTGAGAACACCATTAAAGAATTTATTAGTTCTTAAAAGATTTTTAATAATATGGTAGAAGAAAAGTTGCATAAAGTTGATGAATTGGCTAAAAACAAGGATATGATTGCTCTTGATGTGGAAACTCTTAAGAATAAAAATATGCCACCCAATCATGATTTTAATGAGACTATTAAATCCATCCAAATATCTATTAATGAAAGTAACGAGTGGATCGCTAAGTTGAAAGCTAAGCGGAAATTCTTAGAAAAAGCTCTTCCACCCGGTTTTTACCGGAATGATGATGAAGATCTCAAAATGATTGGTACTTCTCCTATTGAATCCTTATTTACTAATCTGAAAGTAAATGATAAAGGGACTAAATATGAGTCAACTTTAGCTAGAAGGCATCATGTTTGCTTGGAGGGTGATGATTCTAATGATAAAATTGAAAAAAGTGGGTTTGGAGAGGTTAAAACTTTAACTAGTGATGTGCCCACTATCTTGGATTACAAGGACTTTAATTATGAAAGTTTCTCTTTATTAGAATGCATTTCCTTGTTGCAATCCATTATTTTCTCACCCAATGCTTATGAACAAAATAAAGCTTTTACTCAACATATAGTAGAAGCAATGATAAAAGCTTATGATGAGAAACTTGAACTTGAAGTTTTTATTCCGAGAAAATTGCATGATGAATGGGAACCTACTATTAATATAAACTGAAAGAATATGAATGTAATGCCTTGTGTGACCTTGGTGCTAGTGTTTCAACAATGCCTAAATTTCTTTGTGATGTGCTTGGTCTCACCAATATTCAAGATTGTTCCCTTAACTTGCATCTTGCGGATTCTACCATCAAGAAACCATTGGGTAGAATAAATGACGTGCTTATTATTGCAAATAGAAATTATGTGCCTATAGATTTCATTGTGCTTGATATTGAATGTAATCCTACTTGTCCAATAATACTTGGAAGACCTTTCTTGCGAACTATATGTGCAATTATTGATATGAAAGAGGGAAACATAAGGTTCCAATTTTCATTAAAAAAGGGATGGAACATTTTCCTAGGAAGATAATTAAACAACCTTATGGATCTATCATTAGGGCTACTTATGGGTGGAGTGTCAAAGATGACAACACCTGAAACTATGCATTATGCCTAGCTAGGGGCGTAAAACAATAGCGCTAGTTGGGAGGAAACCCAATAGTTATCTTTAATTTTACTTTTTTACATTCTGTTTGTTTTTTATAACATTATTATTGCCTCTTTAATTATTGTATTTTTATGTTTAAATTAGTGTTTGTGCCAAGTAAAGCCTTTGAGATGACTCACAAGATAAGTAGAATTGATACGGTGCAAAAACACAAACTTTAGCGTCCAGTGCAGAATTTCTATGATTTTACTGGAACGTCTTTTTGATCTGAATTTTCTACACAGTATTTATATACAAATTATTCAGGTTATCCTAATTTTTCAGAGTTTTTAGATTTAAATAAGTATAGGTTCTGTACAGATCTTTACAGACTGTTCTGTTTTAGATAGATTCTGTTTTTTGCTTGCATAGTTTGCTTGTTTTGATGATGCTATGGATTGTATAGGAGGCTATAAGCCATGGAGAAATTAGAATACAGTACATTATGCAATACTAAAATAAGAATCAATTTATAACAGTACTTAAAGTATTTGATATGTTTTCTATACTAACGGATCTCACGAAGATTTTGTTGAGTTTTGTGTGCTGAAGTTTTCATGTTTTGGGTGCTATCACGCTGGATGAAGGAATAAGGAGCTGCAAGAGCCTAAGCTTCTGGATTCCCAAGGCACCCCAAGGTAATATTTAAGGAAGACTCAAGCGTCTAACCTTGGGGATGCCCCGGAAGGCATCCCCTCTTTCGTCTCAATCCATCGGTATGTCACTTGGAACTATATTTTTATTCATCACATAATATGAGTTTTGCTTGGAGCGTCGTTTGCTTTAGTTCTCTGTTTGTTTTTGCTTTTCCACAATCATTGTTTTCTTAACACACCCACTTGAGAGAGACACAAGATCACCATAATTTATTAGAATACTCTTTGTGCTTCACTTATATCTTTTGAGCTTAGCAGTTACTCTAATACTTCACTTATATCTTTTAGAGCACGGTGGCATATAAATTTTAAAGAAATAATTGCACTCTCGTTCTTCACTTATATTTGTTTGAGAGTTAATAAATAGTGACGGTAATTTGCATGAGTTATAAGACTAGTCCAAAAATAATAGGTATCCAATGAGTGTATAATCAAAACCACATGTAGCACATAAAAGAGAAATTGTGGGTTAATGATATTGATGTGGTAATATGAAAGGGCATGAGTGCATAATCATTGGTTAGTAAAAGTGTCGTGAATTAGAGGGTGTTAACTTGCTATTCATCTAAATATTTTTTATAGCATGGTGATGATGTGTGAGCATACTTATTCCTCGTTGAAATCCTAGTGCTGTTTAAGTCGGAGGCGCGCGATGGTTAACTCCTCCCAACCTCCTCCCTAGGGGCATGCGAGTAGTACTTTGCTTTGAGAAAGCTAATAAAATCCTGCAATAAGTATGTGAGTTCTTTATGACTAATGTGAATCCATAGATGTACGCACTCTCACCTTCTCATATTTGCTAACCTCTTCGGTCCCGTGCATTGTCCATTCTCACCTCGAGGATCGGTGCAACCTTTGCCGGTGCATCCAAACCCCGTGACATGATACGCTCTATTGCACATAAGCCTTATTCTATCTTCCTCAAAACAACCACCATACTTACCTATTATGGTATTTCCATAGCCATTACGAGATATATTGCCATGCAACTTCCACCGTTACTTCATATGACTAGTACACTCATTGTCATATTACTTTGCATGATTGTAAGATAGCTAGCATGATATTTCTATGGCTTGTTCGTTTTTTGATATCCTTTGCTACGTGATGTGGCTTGAGACCGCGTCGGTATTTCCCCAAATAGGAAGGGATGATGCAGCACAGCTACGGTAAGTATTTCCCTTAGTTATGAAACCAAGGTTATCGAACCAGTAGGAGAACCACGCAACACTATGTAAACGGTACCTGCACACAAAGAACAAATACTTGCAACCCGACGCGTAAGAGAGGTTGTCAATCTCTCCACGGTAAAAAGATAGATTAGATTGTAATAGATTGGATAGATAGATTGCACAAGAACACAAAATAAAATAGGCAAATAAAAAGTGCAGCAAGGTATTTTTGGGTTTTTGGAATAATAGATCTGAAAACAAAAATGGCAAAAGATAGATCGGAAAGCAATATGATGGAAAAGTAGACCCGGGGGCCGTAGGTTTCACTAGTGGCTTCTCTCATGAGTATAGCACACAGTGGGTGAACAAATTACTGTTGGGCAATCGATAGAAGATCAAATAATCATGACGATATCCAAGGCGATGATCATTATATAGGCATCACGTCCAAGATTAGTAGACCGAAACGATTCTGCATCTACTACTATTACTCCACACATCGACCGCTATCCAGCATGCATCTAGTGTATTAAGTTCATGAAAAAATGGAGTAATGCAATAAGAACGGTGACATGATGTAGACAAGATCTATTCATGTAGGAATAGACCCCATCTTGTTATCCTTAATAGCAACGATACATGCGTGCGTCGCTGCCCCTTCTGTCACTGGGAGAGGACACCACAAGATCGAACCCATCACAAAGCACCTCTTCCCACGGCAAGAAAAATCGATCTAGTTGGCCTAACTAAACCAAAGATTCGAAGAAGAAATACGAGGCTATAAGTAATCATGCATATAAGAGATCAATGAAGACTCAAATAATATTCATGGATAGAAACTGATCATGAACTCAAAATTCATCGGATCCCAACAAACACACCGCAAAAAGTCATTACATCAAATAGATCTCCAAGAGACCATTGTATTGAGAATCAAAAGAGAGAGAGAGAAAGCCATCTAGCTACTGCCTATGGACCCGTAGGTCTATGGTGGACTGCTCACGCATCATCGGAGAGGCACCAATGAGGATGATGAACCCCTCCGTGATGGTGTTAGATTGGATCTCGCGGTTCTGGAACTTGCGGTGGCTGGAAGTGTTTTTCGTTGACTCCTCTAGGGTTTCTGGAATATTTGCATATTTATAGAGCTCAAAGGCGGTGGAGAGGACTCCCGAGGCGACCACAACCCACCAGGGCGCGCCAGGGGCCTCTGGTGCGTCCTGGTGTCTTGTGGGCAGCCTGGGCCCACTCCCGGGTGCTTCTTTGGCCCACTGCCTTTCTTCTGGTCCAAAAAAAAACTCCAAAAAGTTTCATCACGATTGGACTCCGTTTTGTACTGATATTCTGTGAAGTAAAAAACAAGCAAAAAACAGCAACTGGCACTTGGCACTATGTCAATAGGTTAGTCCCAAAAAAATGATATAAAGTTGCTATAAAATGATTGTAAAACATCCAAGAATGACAATATAACAACATGGAACAATCAAAAATTATAGATACATTGGAGACGTATCAGCATCCCCAAGCTTAATTCCTACTCGTCCTCGAGTAGGTAAATGATAAAAACAGACTTTTTGATGTGGAATGCTGCCTAACATGTTCATCACATATTCTTTTCTTTTGTAGCATGGACATTTGGACTTTTAGATGGTTCAAAGCAATAGTCTAGTTTGACATAAATACTTTAATACTCAAGCATGCCAACAAGCAACCATGTCTTTCAAAATATCAACACTAAAGAAAGTTATCCCTAGCCCATCATGCTCAATCATTGATCCATTCATGAAACACACTCAAATATTAACTACACCCAATGCACAAGTATGATCATAGTGCCCCCTAGTTGGTGCTTTATAAGAGAAGATGGAGACTCAAATTAAAAATAAAAATTGCATAAAATAAATAGATAGGCCCTTCGCAGAGGGAAGTAGGGATTTGTAGAGGTGCCAGAGCTCAAAGCTTAAATTGAGAGAGAAAAATATTTTGGGTGGCATGCCTTTCCTGTCAACGAAAACGGCCGAGTAGTTCTCAATACTTTCCATGCTAGATACATCATAGGCGGTTCCCAAACATAAAATAAAGTGTATTCCCTTTTCCACCATTCTTTCACAATCCATGGCTAGCCGTATCCACGGTTGCCTTCCATACCAACACTTTCCAAGGAATTTATTATTTGACAACAAAAAGTAAATTTCTTTTTCATTTCGGGACTGGGCATCCCTATTACCGCCGTACTCTCGTGCAATGATAAGTGAATAAACACTCATCTTGAGAATAACACATCTAGCATGGGAAAATATTGGACACCCCCTGCCGTTTCATGAGCGGTACGAGCACACAAAAAGGAAATTCATTTTCAAAATTAGAGATGGCACATACAAATTTGCTTAGAACGGCATGGAAATACCACATATAGGTAGGTATGGTGGAATCATAAGGCAAAACTGGGTTTAAGGATTTTGGATACACAAGTAGTATTTCTACTTAGTACAAGTGGAGGCTAGCAAATAGATTGAGAAGCAACCAACCAAGACACGAAAATTCACATAAATAGGCATTAAGCATAACTAACACCGAATAATGCACCATAAGTAGGATGTAATTTCATTGCATAACTATTGAATTTCGTGCTTGCATAGGGAATCACAAACCTTAACACCAATATTCTTACTAAAGCATAATTACTCACCAACATGACTCACATATCACTATCATCATGTCTCAAAACTATTACAAGGAATCAAGTTTTATTTGTCCAATGATCTTCATGAAAGTTTTTATTATATCCCTCTTGAATATCTACCACTTTGGGACTAGTTTCATATATTGCCATTGCTTTTGACAAGCTCAAATAAATTTAAGTGAAGAACATGAGCATAAAAATTTCATCTCTCAAAATAGTATAAGTGAAGCATGAGAGAATTTCTTCAAAGTTTACTAACTCTCAAATTAATCTAAGTGAAGCATGAGAGTATTTCTTCAAAAATTTAAAGCACACCGTGCTCAAAAAGATATAAGTGAAGCACCAGAGCAATTCCATAGCTCAAAAAATTGAAGTGAAGCATATAGAGCAATTCTAACAAATCATAACATAATTTTTGCTCTCTCAAATAGGTGTGTCCAGCAAGGATACTTGTGACAAACTTAAAAGCAAATCAAGCAAAGACTCAAATAATACAAGACGCTCCAAGCAAAACTCATGATATGTGACGAATAAAAATACAGCTCCAAGTAAAATACCGATGGTCGTTAGAAGAAAGAGGGGATGCCACTCGGGGCATCCCCAAGCTTAGTTGCTTGTATCTCCTTGGATATTATCATGGGGGTGCTATAGCATCCCCAAGCTTAGGCTCTTTTAACTCCTTATTCCTTCATCCATCGTGATCTCACTCAAAACTTGAAAACTTCAATCACACAAAACTCAACAAAACCTTTGTGAGATCCGTTAGTATAATAAAGCAAATCACCACTGTAAGTACTGTTGCAAACCCATTCATATTTTATTATTGAATTATACATACTGTATTTTAACTTTACCATGGCTTATACCCCTCAATACAAACCATAGATTCATCAAAACAAGCACACAATGCAACGAAAACAGAATATGTCAAAAACAGAACAGTCTGTAATAATCTGTACTCTAACCATACTTCTGTAACTCTAAAAATTCTGAAAAATTAGGACAACGTAAAGAATTTGTATATCATAACTGTGTTAAAATTTCAGCTAATTATCACCCTCTAGTAAAAAATGAAAATTTCTGCACTTGAGTCAAAGTTTCTGTTTCAGATTCAGCATTGTTTCTACTCATCTTATGAGCAATCCTAAAGGCTTTACTTGGCACAAATACTAATTAAAACATAAAAACACAATCATAACAGTAGAATAATTGTGTCACCACTCAAGAACAGAAAAAAAAAGGTTAAAATAAATTTATTCATTGGGTTGCCTCCCAACAAGCGCTATCGTTTTACACCCCTAGCTAGGCATAATGCATAGATTCAAGTGTTGTTATCTTTAGGTTTTGCTCCATAGGATGCTCTCATGATTGATTCATATGGTGGCTTAATTCTTGTTCTAGGTAAGTGTTCCATACCCTTTCTTAATGGAAATTGAAATTTAATCTTGCCTTCTTTCATATCAATCACGGCACATATAGTGCGTAAAAACGGTCTACCAAGTATAATGGGACAAGACGGATTGCAATCAATATCAAGAACAATAAAATCTATGGGCACATAGTTCCTATTTGCAAGGATAAGAACATCATTAATTCTTCCCAAAGGCTTTTTAATAGTGGAATCCGCCAAGTGCAAATTAAGAGAGCATTCCTAAATATTGGTAAGACCAAGCACATCACATAGATATTTTGGAATTGGGGAAACACTAGCACCCAAATCACATAAAGCAAATCACTCATAATTTTTAATCTTGACCTTAATGGTAGGTGCCCACTCATCATGTAATTTTCTAGGAATTGAAATCTCTAACTCTAACTTTTCTTCAAAAGATTTCATCATGGCATCAACAATATGTTTAGTAAAAGCTTTATTTTGTTCATAAGCATGGGGTCAATTTAACATGGATTGCAGCAAAGAAATACATTCAATCAAAGAGAAACTATAATAATTAAAATCTTTGCAATCCAAAATAGTGGGCACATCACTAGTTAACGTTTTGACCTCTTCAAACCCACTTTCATCAAAAATTTCATCAAGATTCTCACCCTCCAAATCATTGGGGTGCCTTCTAGATAAAGTTGACTCTACTTCAGTCCCTTTATCATAAATTTTAATATTACTAAACAAGCAATCAATAGAATAAACACCAATCACTTTAAGATCTTCATCATTTTTCTGAAAGCAATCACTAGAAAACACTTTTTCTAAAAATTCTCTTTTAGCTCTAAGCATAGCGGTTCTTTTCTTACTTTCGTCCATAGAAATATATAAAGCTTTATTTGATTCATCAATCTTAGGTGCAAAATCTTTCAACTTGAGATTTTCTACATCATGTGAAATTCTATCAATGCTTCTAAACATATCATCAATCTTATTCAACTTTTCTTCTATCGTAGTATTGAAAACCTTTTGAGCATTGATAAATTCTTTAATATTACTCTCAAGATCAGTGGGTTTCCTATTATTATTGTAAGAAGAATTACCATAGGAATTACCATAATTATTAGAGGAATTTCCAGGAAAAGGCCTAGGATTAAAATTACCTCTATAAGCATTGTTATTAAAATTGTTTCACGAGATGAAATTCACATCTACGGAATCACTATTTTGCTCAATCAAAGTAGATAAAGGCACATCATTAAGATAAATAGGAGCATTTTTACTAGCAACCAACTTCATAAGAGCATCAACTTTTTCACTCAAAGTACTAATTTCTTCAACCGAATTGACTTTTTTACTAGTAGGTGCTCTTTCAGTATGCCATTGTGAATAATTTGCCATAATATTATCTAGCAATTTAGTAGCTTCACCCAAAGTAATTTCCATAAAAGTACCCCCCGCGGCGGATTCTAAAAGATTTCTAGAGACAAAATTCAATCCCGCATAAAAAAATTGTATGATCATCCAAAGATTTAAACAATGAGTAGGACAATTTCTTAGCATCAATTTCATTCTTTCCCAAGATTGTGCAACATGTTCATGCTCAAGTTGCTTAAAATTCATGATTTGAGTTCTAAGGGAAATAATTTTCGCGGGCGGAAAATACTTAGTAATAAAAGCATCCTTGCACTTATTCCAAGAATCGATACTATTGCGAGGCAAAGAAGAAAACCAAATTTTTGCATGATCCAGCAAGGAGAAAGAAAATAATTTCAAATTCACTATATCATTGTCCACATCTTTTTTCTTTTGCATACCACACAATTCTATGAATGTGTTTAGATGGGACGTGGCATCCTCATTAGGAATACCGGAAAATTGATCTTTCATGACAAGATTCAACAAAGCGGCATTAATATCACAAGACTCTGCACTAGTGGTGGGAGGAGCAATCGGAGTACTAATAAAATCATTATTATTGGTATTGGAAAAATCATACAATTTGGTATTTTCTTGAGTCATCGTGACTACGCAAACAAGATTGCAAGAAACAAGAGATCTGACGAAAAAAGGCAAACGAAAAAGAGGGCGAATAAAATGGCAAATTTGTGAAGTGGGGAAGAGGAAAACGAGAGGCAAATGGCAAATAATGTAATTGCAAGGAGATGAGATTTGTGATTAGGAACCTGATAGATGTTGATGATGTCTCCCCAGCAACGGCGCCAGAAATTCCTCTAACGTGGCTTGAGACTGCGTTGATATTTCCCCAAAGAGGAAGGGATGATGCAGCACAGCTACGGTAAGTATTTCCCTCAGTTATGAAACCAAGGTTATCGAACCAGTAGGAGAACCACGCAACACTATGTAAACGGTACCTGCACACAAAGAACAAATACTTGCAACCCCACACGTAAGAGAGGTTGTCAATCTCTCCACGGTAAAAATATAGATTAGATTGTAATAGATTGTATAGATAGATCGCACAAGAACACAAAATAAAAGAGGCAAGTAAAAAGTGCAGCAAGGTATTTTTGGGTTTTTGGAATAATAGATCTGAAAACAAAAACGGCAAAAGATAGATCGGAAAGCAATATGTTGGAAAAGTAGACCCGGGGGCCGTAGGTTTCACTAGTGGCTTCTCTCATGAGTATAGCACACAGTGGGTGAACAAATTACTGTTGGGCAATTGATAGAAGATCAAATAATCAGGACGACATCCAAGGCAATGATCATTATATAGGCGTCACGTCCAAGATTAGTAGACCAAAACGATTCTGCATCTACTACTATTACTCCACACATCGACCGCTATCCAGCATGCATCTAGTGTATTAAGTTCATAGAAAAATGATTGTAAAACATCCAAGAATGATAATATAACAACATGGAACAATCAAAAATTATAGATACGTTGGAGACGTATCACTACGCTAGATCATTGCACATCTCGGTACGCTGCTAGAGGCATTCATATAGAGTCATACTATAATTTTTCGTGTTGAGTTGTAAGTAAATAAAAGTGTGATGATCATCATTATTAGGGCACTGTCTCAGTGAGGAAAGGATGATAGAGACAATGATTCCCCCACAAGTCGGGATGAGACTCCGGACGAAAAATAAAAGAAAGAAGGAAAAAAAGAAAAAAAAGAAAGAGAGAAAGAAAAAAAAGGAGTAAAAAAGAGGAAAAGAAAAAAAGAAAAGGAAAGAAAAAAGGAAATAAAATGAGAGAAAAAGAGAGAAGGGACAGTGCTACTATTTGTTTTTCCACACTCGTGCCTCAAAGTGGCACCATGTTCTTCATATAGAGAGTCTCTTGTTTTGTCACTTTCATATGCTAGTGGTATTTTTTTCATTATAGAACTTGGCTTGTATATTCCGATGACGGGTTGCCTCAAATGCCTGAGGTCTTCACGAGCAAGCAAGTTGGATGCACTCCCACTTAGCTTCATTTGAGCTTTCATACACTTATAGCTCTAGTGCATCCGTTGCATGACAATCCCTACTCCTCGCATTGATATATATTGATGGGCATCTCCATAGCCCGTTGATACGCCTAGTTGATGTGAGACTTTCTTCTCCACTTTTACCCCTTTGAAACCTACCACCATATTCTATTCCACCTTTATGCTATATCCACGGTTCACGCTCATATATTGCGTGTGTAATAAAAAGCTGAAGCGCGTAAGAAGTATGATCCAATTGCCTGACTTGACAGCGTGGTGCTTGACATTTGTATTTATGTGGGGAAGATGGAGCCATGCTATTCTAATATGATAAAAATGAATAGGGGGTGAACATTCTTTAAGGATCGTATATTTTGAAACTTGGTGATTATGTTGCTTATGTTTATAAGTATTACTATGATGATGTTTATTAATTCATCGTTTCTCAACGATCATACTTGAAATAGATTACATGTTGGGTAGCATGTCACATCAAAAGTTCTGTTTTTATCATTTACCTACTTGAGGACGAGCAGGAATTAAGCTTGGGGATGCTTGATACGTCTCCAACGTATCTATAATTTTTTATTGTTCCATGCTATAATATTATCATTCTAGGATGATTTTTGGGTGATTATTTGCCAATTCATATTATTTTTTAGCACTAACCAATTAAACGGGTGCCCAGTGCCAGTTGTTGTTTTCTGCATGTTTTTGACTTTTCAGGTTTACAGTACCAAACGAAGTCCAATTGCCCCGAAACTTTTGTATAATTTTTTCTGGACCAAAAGAAGACCTGAAAGCTTTGGGAGGAGACCGGAGGCCACACGAGGGAAGGATCACACAACAGGGCACGCCCAGGGGGTGGTCGCGCCCTGATGTGTGTTGCCTCCCTCGGGTGGTCCCCCGGCGCCCCTCTCTGGCCTATAAATTCTTATTATTCCCAAAACCCTAGAGAGCCTCCCGAAACACTTTTCCCGCTGTGTGCCCATCCGGAGCCCTGTTCAGGTGCCGTGTCGGAGGGGAGATCGATCATGGAGGGCCTCTACATCAACCTTGTTGCTCCCATGGTGATGTGTGAGTATTTCCCTATAGACCTACGGGTCCGTAGTTGGTACCTAGATGGCTATCTCTCTCTCTCTCTTGATCTTCAATACAAAGTTTACCGCATCTTTGCGGCGATCTATTCGATGTAATCACTTTGTGCGGTGCGTTTGTTGGGATCCGATGAATTGTGGGTTTATGTTCAGATTATTCATGAAAAAGATTTGAGTCTTCTCTGATTTCTAATATGATTCTTCTTTGCATGATTATTATAGCTTCGTAAACCTCTCCGATCTACTGAAATAGTTTGGCCAACTAGATTGATATTTCTTTAGTGAGAGGGGTGCGTTGTAGTGGGTTCAACCTGATGGGTTTCTATATCCCAGTGACAAAGTAGGGGACAAGATGCGTCTATGTGTTGCTGCCACTAAGGATAAAACGATGGGGTTAATTCATATTGATTGAATTCTCTTTGTCTACATCATGTCATTGTTCTCCAAGCATTACTCTGTTTTGCTTAATACTCTAGATGCATGCTGGATAGCGGTCGATGGGTGGAGTAATAGTAATAGGTGCAGGCAGGAGTCGGCCTATTTGCTTATGGACGTGATGCCTATATACATATGATCATTGACATGAATAAATATTGCATAACTATGCGCTTTTCTATCAATTGCCTAACAGTAATTTGTTTACCCACCATATGCCTACTAAATGAGAGAAGCCACTAGAGAACACTACGGCCCCCGGGTCTATTCACTTATAAATTTACAAAAGTCTTCAATACCTTGCTGCCAATCATTAGTTTTTATTTTATTTTGCAATTTATAATAAGAAACTATCATCTACATACTTCACTAGCTTGCAAATAACGAGTCCAAGGGGATTGACAACCCTCTTGCCCACGTTGGGTGCAAGTGTTTGCTTTTTTGTGTGCAGTCGCTGAAGATGGTGGTTGCGTGCTACTCCTATTGGTTCAATAAACCTTGGTTCTCTACTGAGGGAAATACTTATCTATATTGTGCTGCATCACCCGTTCCTCTCACGGAAAACCCAACGCATATCACAGGTATCAATGGTGTAGCCCAAACCAATGATTTTGAAGCACCTGGAGAGCAAGTTGAAATCCCGGAAGATCATGATGCTGCTCAGCTTATGAACTTTCTGCACACGCATCAGAATCTTCGAGATCATCAGGTGCACCCGCAACTACTCAATGATCTTGTGGAGCATATGTGGACCCACAATGGAAACCAAAGAGCTGATGATTGATTGTGCACTTAAAATAAATTTTATGTAAACACTATTTATGTTTAGTACCAACATTTGTTATTTACATGCGACAATGGTTTGTATGATCGACATGTATGATTTTGCATGTATTTGAGAGTCCGGATTTGAGGTATGTGGATGCATAAAGCGAAATATGAGGAGTAGCAAAATATGAGGGGTCGTCCAGATGCGTCCGCGGGCGTGCCCGGACGCGTCCACGGACGTATAGGGGCCGGATTTTCCCAGTCCGGCTGTAGATGCTCTAATATGCCACATTTTCATGGGACATTGCTTCAATGTCACACCTTTCTTTTTACTGGATTAAATAGCACACCTTTGATTGGTAGCTAGTAGATAGAATACCACAAATTAACCCTTTTTCCTACTTTTTTTTGAAATGGAGGCAAAAGATTTGCCTCATTGATTAATTAAGTAGAAGAGAATTGCTCAGTTAATTAATGGAAAACCAGGCGAAAACCGATACAATAAACCACACGCGGACTACTCACAAAGCATCCAACTCATTAAGCACGAGATCAGCCCGACAACCATATTCAAGACGCAACAACCACCAACCCCCACATTTCTACAACGCAAAGAAACCTTCAACGAGAGCACCTCGGTCAAAGACCATACACACCACCAAATCCACGAAGACAAGTCAGTCCCTAAGGATGACCCAAGAAACTGGTGACCACCCATTAAGCAGCTGTAGACGCCTTTTCTGTGGCGTCACTATTCTTGCTTTTGCTTCTAAGAGCCTTTTCCACAATCATCCTGCCAGATCCAGGGCAAGCCGCCTCCAAACGTTTGAGCAAGCTATGAACCCCTAATTCGAAGAGAATTGCATCAACCCTGTCACGCACTGTCTCCACCCGCCCAACATCGGAACCTCCACAGGCCCCTAAGGCGAGCGGCTGGCTCGAGTCCAAAGGAGCAGGCGCCAGTATACTGACCGCAACAACATCCTCCACCACAGCAACCACCAGCATAACGAACTCGGGGGCCTCCAATTGCTCACATGACGGAGGCGAAAATTGCCCCTCACACAAGGTCGTCAGCAAGTCCACCTTCAGTTGCTCCACAGACAGAGGAGGGGTCGGCTCCCTACATTGCTCTAGAAGCTCGGGCATGATCTGTAGCATCGGAGCAACAACCGCATCGATGCACGAACGCTCAGAGGCGGACAACGGCGAGCTGACCCTAGCACGAGGAGAAAAACATCCATAAAGCCCGGCTCAACACTCATCCTCAAGGTTGACATCATGCACATTCAAGGTGTTTGACACAACAGTGGTCTGCAACACAGACGATACCAGAGAGAGCCCACTCAGAACAGCCTCAGCTCGCTCCAGAAAATTCCCCATCTGAAGCATCCAACCCTGCATGGAGCCAACAATGTCGCATAGAGGCTGGACCGACTCCTCGAGCCGGGAGGAAGTCCAGGCTTGGAGATCAGAGAGCAGCAAATCAACCGCAAAAGCAGACTCGAGCACCACATTCGCTGGAGCTGTCGGGGGATCGCCGATGTCAACCGCTCCTGGAAACGCAACAACTGAAGCCCAAGAACGAGTCATCGACTGAGGAGGACAAACACCAGGAGCCACGGATCGAGGAGGACATGCCGCATGCGACGACATTGGTTGGCATCCATCCCCCGCATGATGACCTGATTGGAAGCATCGAATGCAGCGGACCAGATCCCTGCACTTAGCCGCCCGATGGACTTTACCGAAGCGGTGAAAACACCTATACCTGAGCCACATGGAAGGAGGGGCGCGCTCATGATGCTTGAGGGCAGTGGATGGCATAGCCTAGCGCGCGCGGCGTGATTGGACAAGCTTCCAGCCTGACGCCTAATCTGTCACAAGCCCTGGTACGATTGACGTTGAAGACAACAACAACGTTAGAGGAGCCAACACCCCATCCATATGGGCAGGGGCACACAGCTGCCCGTTGGAGGGGCGCAACAAAGCTTCCGTTGCCAAATCCGACTGAACAGGGCCCGAGCCCGACGTTGGGGGCGGCAACAGCAAGCCGGAGGCGGAGGCGCCGGCGGCCGGTGATGCCGGAGTGGCCACCGTCGCCACGGGCTTGCGGAGGTGGCCTTGGATGACCGGGGCGAGGATAGCCACGACAAGCTGAGTGGCCTGAGCTGGGTCCAGCGAGGTCGGAGCAGCCGCTGGTGGTGTCGGAGTGGCCGCCGCCGTCGTGGGCTGGGCAGGGGCTGCCGCGGAAAGCTGAGTGGCGGGAGCTGCGGCAGCAGGCAGCGAAGTCGGAGCGGCCGCCGGTGGTGCCTACCGGCGGCCGAGGTCTCGTCCACGCCCATATGAAATCTTTTCTAGGATGAAATTGCCCTCCCATCGTTTCACATGGGTACTGCTCGATCAAAACGATCAAGAGCACAGTAGGCGAAGAGACGAACTAGTGCCTCATGTGTACCGCCCAGTTTAAAAAGGTGTGGTATTAGAGCAATGTGTCAGGAAAGACATGGCATTTAATCAAAGGCCAGCGCTCTGCGCCAGCGCACCGGCCGAATTTTCGGCCGGTCGGGTAGCGGCCGTTCGATCTGGGCTCCAACAGCCGTCAGATCTGGCATCTCATCCCTCTTTGACTTTGTCTTCAACCTCTGTCCCCACGAGCCTCCGCCCCACACGCCTCCGACCTCCTGCCCCACGAGCACCCGCGTCCTCTCCCCGTCCTCGCCGCTCGTCGCAACACCCCATGCCCTCTCCCCCCGTCACTCGCCGCTCGTCGCCGCTCGTCGCCGCTCGTGCGTGCAAAGACTTGTCCCCCCAGTTGAAGCTTTTTTAAACTCCGGTTGAAGTTTTTTTCACTTCGGTTGAAACTTTTTTCCATGGTTTGAATCTTTTTTTCACATCGATTGAAGCTTTTCTTATGGTTTGGAGCTCCCTCGTTTGTCGGTCGAAGCTTTTCCACACACCGGTTGAAGCTTGTTCTGTTATTGAAGCTTTTTTCCACATCCATTGAAGTTTTTTTTCATGGGGTTGAAGCTTTCTTCCATGCCGGTTGCAGCTCGGACGTCCATGCTTGCAACCTCGCCGTCGAAGAGTGCAGTTCCTGTGGCCCCTGTTGTCCGTAGTCAGCCCTAGCATCAGCATTCACTGTTTGAAGCTTTTTTCAACGCTGGTTGAAGCTTTGTGCGACACCGGATGTAACCTTTTTTGTTTTGCAGTGGTTGGTTGCAGCATTTGTCATCGCTGATTAAAGCTTTTTTTCACATCGGTTGTAGCTTTCCAGACCGCCCGTTGCAATATCAGGGGGTGTCTCCCTTGGTGCCCCCAGCTCGCCGTCCGCATCGAGCTTGTAAGCCATGGCTGCCCTGCATGTGTGCTCGTAGGTGATGCCCCCTGTCATGGTAGAGCTGGTGCTCGGCCCTGTCGCATGCGCGGCCATGGCTTACACGAGCTCGTCGACCGAACCGCCCCCGTCCGCCGCACTCGTCGACCTATGCTAGGAGCACCGCCGCCCCGTCCTTGCCGGACTTGCAGGCCATGGCGTCGCCCGCGCTCGTCACCCCAACCACCCACGCTCGTCACGCTGGCCGCCGCGCTCGCCGCCCCCGGCCGCCCGCGCTCGCTAGCCATCCGTGTGCAGGAGTGTGGTCGCGTGGAAGAAGCTGCTGCGGGGGCCACGCACCAGCGCCTTGGGCGACGAAGGGGCCGGCCGAAATTTCGGCTGGCGTGTAGATGGCAAACGTTTTCCTTAATCAAATGGAAAACGCTTGTATACGGCAGGCCGGCGGAACACTCGGCCGGTCGCATACGCGCGCTCCATCTTACGCATAGCGATTCGCGCAACACCTCAACCACACGCGCGGTACCACGCAGCTGGGTGGCCCCACGATCAAACACACATAGCCTTATCTCTTTTAGTCGTTGCTCCTTTTCCTTCTTCTCCATGGGACGAAAGCGCAGGATTGCCGGCCGGCGACGCAGGTACTCCGCGTGTTGTATACTTGATTCCCTCCTCCTTTTTCTTCCTTCTCCCTCTCTTCCTTTCCTCCTTGTTCTCCCTCCCTCTTGCTGCAACCGGCGGCATGCCAAATGCCGGGGGGACCGAGGTGCCCCGTCCTACAACCATGGCTCCGGGGGAACCGAGGTGCCCCGTTCTACAACCATGGCTCCGGGGGGAGCTGCAACCGCGGCACAGGGCAGAGTTGCAAACGACGATGCCCCATGCTACAACCGCGGATGTAAAAAGCTACCTCCAGTAGATAAAAAAGCTTCAATCAGACAATGGAACACAAGAAAAGTTACAACCGTTTGATAAAAAGCTTCAACCCATAGATAAAAAAGCTTCAACCAGAGATTCACAAATCTCAGCCGGGAGGATTTTTTCGCAACCAAAATCTTGGAACATAGAAAATGTTGCAACCGTTTGATAAAAAGCTTCAACCCATAGATGAAAAAGCTTTAACCAGAGATTGACAAATCATTAGCCGGGAGGATTTTTTTTGTAACCAAATGTTGGAACATAGAAAATGTTGCAACTGTTTGATAAAGAGCTTCAACCCTCAGATTAAAAAGCTTCAACCATAGATTGAGAAATCTTCAGCCGGGGAAAAAATTTCGCAAGCAAAATGTTGGAACCCGCGGTCTCCATTTGTGCTGGAACCGGCGGCGTCATTTTGCTATAATTGGTGACTCAATTAGTTGCGATCCTGCACGGCGAGCTTAACCAGCAACGATGACGGCGAGGCGTTTTTGCTGCAACTGTACCTATTTGTTGCTATTACCGGCGACTTTTTTTGCTACATTTTTCTTCACGAAACTACTGACAGATGCTTCAATAGGAGGCGACGAGCACGACGATGACGAACGCGGCGACGAGCACGGCGACGACGAGCGCGGAGGCTATCTAGCTTGGAGCAGCGGGGGCGGCGCGGTGCTCCAACAGGAGGCGACCGCAACCAGCCGAGGGCGAGCGCAGAACGGTAGAAGACATGAGCAGCCGATGAGCACGGGGACGGCGACAGCTGCACGCCTGTGACGACGACGACCTGATGTAGTGTGCCCCCGCGACCAGCCGAGGTCGCCCGTGGGCGGCCGGCAAGCACAGCCGACCGGGGCGCTGCTCTCTCTCTTCTTCTTTTTCCGTCGTGGAGAAATCCCCATAGTCTGAGGTAGACGAAAGAATAGTCAAATCTACCGGTTGACAAAAGGTTGATCCTGTGGCTGGGACTCGACCGGCCCAGTGTTTCGGCCGGTCCGCCGGCGCCTAACACTGGCCTAATCAAATTGCTCCTCTAATCTCCATCGACGACGCATGGCTTAGCCAACGAAAGTCGGAAAACCCTCCATTCCCGCGCCTTCTTCCCCAAACCCTAACCCTTCCAACCCCGCCGCGCGATGCCCTCGTCCTCTGCTCGCCGCCGCCGCGGCCGTCGGGGCACCCGCCGTCGGCACCGCAGTTCGACAAGGACCTGGGCAGAGCTGCCGCTGGACACGATCTCGGCCATCCTCCACAAGCTCGACCACATCGAGATCCTGATGGGGGCCGGCCAGGTGTGCCGCTCCTGGCGCCGCGCCGCGCGCGACGAGCCCGAGCTGTGGCGCCGCATCGACATGCGCTTCCACGCCGATCTCTTCAACCAGCTCAACCTCCACGGGATGGCGCAGGCCGCCGTCCGCCGCAGCAAGGGGCAGTGCGAGGCCTTCTGGGGCGAGTACGCGGGCGACGACGACTTCCTCCTCTACCTTGGCGACCAGTGAGATTTCGATCCCCCACGATCCTCAATTTTAGGTTTTCTTTTCGGTTACATATGATGAATCGTGGGTTCCCTTTGGTGCTTGCGTAACAGTTTAGTAGAAATTCGAATTTGTTGCTTCTAAATTGTGTTTCCGAGGGAGGGCTGTATAATGTACAGTAGCAAACACCATAGTCTTTAGGCCTCCTTTGGTTTGCAGGAATTCTATAGGATAGGATTTTTAAAGGAAAAATTCCTTTGAAGCCCTTTGGTTTTTATGAATGAATTTCTATTCCTATGTAGGATAGGAACCAATGATTCACATTTTAAATCAAAGGAAAAAAAAAACATTAGCCTAGACTCAATGGAAAAATTCCTATCCTATGCATCAAATGACATCTCTTTTCCCATACGAATTCAGATACACGTCATCTCACTTCCTATGATCTTCCTATTCCTATGATATTCCTATCCTATGAACCAAAGGAGGCCTTAGGTTTTGTAGCACATCTGAGCAAGGATAACTTCGTTAGTATTTACATGGTGAACATACAGGTGCACACGCACACAGGACACTCTCATCGGATCCTCCTAAAAAGGGTGCATAATTATAGTTTGATTTTTTTTTCCGAAACGGAGGCAAAGATTGCCTCATCTATTAAATAAGTAGAAGAGAATTGCCCAGTAATTACGGAAAACCGGACAAAAACCGAAACAGCAAGGGCCAAGCCCACTCCCATAGACTGAAACACTCAGGGCAAAGCCCACCCTTATCGACGACATGTCGACCTGTGGCCAGACAACGCAGCTCCGACTCTGACGGAGAACTCGAAAGAACAAAACCAGGCAAGGCTGGCGCCACGGAAGATCACCGAACGGGCCATCTGCAGCCAGTCATCGTACACCACAGGGCCCCGCCGCCGCAGCTTCGACTCCACAACAACAAACAATCCGAGGCAATACCGTGGACACGCCGGAGAAGAGCCGACTACCGCAACCATTGACGCGTCGCCGACATCGCTCCCACCATCATCGTTGCCACAGAAGTCTGGACGCCATAGTGATTCTCTCGGGGCCGCCGCCCCGACATCCACCGCTCCGTCGCGCCCAGCGCAATCAACTGGCACCGCCTTCCGGGGCCGGCGCCCCGACATACCACCGGTCCCCTCGAGCAGCAACGCCGCACAACCCAGCTGCCCGCAGCCCACGCTGCTCAGGGCAACCACTCGCAGACCACGAACGTCGCACCACA
Organism: Elymus sibiricus; assembly: GCA_039707655.1. Taxonomy (NCBI): domain Eukaryota; kingdom Viridiplantae; phylum Streptophyta; class Magnoliopsida; order Poales; family Poaceae; genus Elymus; species Elymus sibiricus. The sequence continues at coordinate 286,489,368 of CM077675.1, forward strand.
TTCGGGGCCGCCACCCCGACGTAAAGTCAAACCGCCCCCGCCGAGGCGCATCGACCAAGCCGACACCCCTACCGCCCAAGCGGGACAAGGATGCCACCCAATCAATGTCGAGATAGAGCCCCACCTCATAGAGCTGCCACTCACATTGTTCCCGAGATCGCCATCTCGACGCACAAACAGAAACCATCCGGAGCCGCCGCCCCGACGCCCACTGTCCCCGACGACGAAGAGATCCGTGCAAACTGCAGTATGCTGACTCTCCAAGGCGATGCCTCAAAGAAGGAAACGACGTAGCCGCCGTCATCGCCCACTTCGACCATCCGAAGCTAGAGATTTCTCCCGAAGAGTCGTGTAATGGAGCTCCACGGCAATGCCTTCAAGAAGGGGAACGACGCCATTGCGCCGCCGTTGCCGGCACCGACCCAAGGTCAGGGCTGGACTTTCGCCCGAAGCTCCACCACACCTCTGAATCCGAGCAGATTCGAAGCACTGCACAGCACGCAATCCCCATGGTCGACGTCCACCGTCTCCACCTCGTGGTGCGGCGCCCCTGGCCTGCCCGCGAGCAAGCCCGCTCGGCACAACCCGACGCCACCGCAGCATCCTTGCGCGCCCACGCGCCACCGCGCCCACTCCCAGCAGCAGATCCGCGCTGCCCGAAGGCCTCCTCGCGCCCGCGCCGCGCCCAGTGCCACCCCACAGCCTCGCCGACCGCCCGAAGCAGCCACCCCGCGCCGCCGCGTGACCTCCCCGTGTCAGATCCACGCGGCCAGCAGCTGGCATCCACACAGCCACACACCGCACGTCTCTTGCGCACCAGCACACCCGGTAGCTCCTGGATCTGCCCGGCAGCAACACCCCTGGGACACACGCGCGCCAGTGCACAGGTCATGGTGCCAGATCCGCACATCGGAAGGCCGCCGCGCTCACCCCAGCCAGATCTGCGCCTCCGCGCACTAGCGCGCCCAGCCACCACTCTTCGCCACGACCACGCGGCCCTCTGCACCTCCGCGAGCCACGGCCGCCACCCCACTTCTCCGCTGACACCACCGCCGCACGCAGCCATTGGAGTTAGCCGGAACCTCAAGATCCGCTCGAACCACGCCACCAAATGGCCCCACCGCCGCCGACGCCGCCCGGGCTTTGCCCGGCGACGCCCTTCGGCGGCGGTGAGGGGAGGGGAGGGGAGGAGAAGGAGGGACCCTAGGCGGCCGGAGTTTGGGCGCCCCGGTGCGGCCCGTGGAGCCGCACGGGAGCGAGGGGGCCTATGCGAAAAGTGTTTGTGGTAAATTATAGTTCTGATTTGATGTCTTGGCATCTTATCATTTGATTGTACTGTACATTTGCTGTGAATTATACAAAAATTTGGAAGATTGTTGATTGCTCCTGATTTAATGATTTCATCTGACCTACCAATACAAACAAAGTGCACAAGGGTGATTATTGCAGCTATGCATTGGTTAATTTGTTCTTTTCTTTTGTCTGAAACTGTTTACAATTTGTCATCCTTTACTCACAAGGGAAAATAGGGTAGCTAATGGGCAACTATGGAGCATTAAGAACTTGCATGTGATTCTATTATGGAATGTCACTTAGCAAATAGTTGCTTGTGAACTCGTGGGTATGTCACTGAATATATCAAGTCACTGGATGTCCTTCATATTGCCTTAGGTCGTACTCTGCGTAATTTCCCTTGAACCATGATTTAGACGTATGCTTGGGTGATTGATGATCCTACTTATCTATAAGTAGTAGTAAGCCGCACCTTGCAAATATGCTTGGGTCACTGGATGTCCTTCATATTCCTTTTGCTGCCACCCCTCGTCCAGAAAGAAATGGACCCTGCTTTCCCAACAAAAACTTGTCAGTCAGCAGCCAAGTCCCTGACATATTAGTTGCCCAAGACATAGGTGATTGTGCCGTTGTTTTCGTTTCAAATAAACACCATGCGAAATAGCTTTTTAGGAAAATAATAGAACTGAAGATAATTTGAATTATTTCAGTTGAACTCATATGCAACGACTGTAGGATGTATTACGATTATAGCTCACCCAGCTGGTTATCATCGCTGAAATGTTTCTCATGTCAAATCTAACAATTAATAGTTATTAAGTGAATTCTCGCAATACTGCTCTAAATTCTGGACAGGTGATGCTATGCAGTCATCGTCTAAACTGCCCCAATGATTTACCTACATCAGTCTATAGAAGCAATAATGGATTCTGGTTGTTCTATGTTGTGTGCTAATGCTGTTTCTTCTTCTTCTTCTTTTGCCTGGCCTATTATTGGTTACTGAAACCCAAGTGCTATATTTGCAGGGCACCATCTCTCAAAAGTCTTCGACTCATTTCTTGTTATGATGTTTCTAATGAAGGTTTCACAATTGCGATAGAGAAGTTCCCTTTGCTTGAGGAGCTTGAGCTTTCATTATGTTCAAATGTGTGTGAGGGTGGTGTGTTTGGGGTTGTTGGCAAAGCATGCCCGCAGCTGAAGCGCTTCAGACTGAGCAAGCATTTATTCTTCGATTTCGAAGCTCGTGGCTACAATAAGGACGATGAAGCCCTGGGGGTTGCAACTATGTGCGAGCTACGCTCTTTGCAGCTCTTTGGCAATAACCTCACCAACGAAGGACTGACAGCCATCCTGGATAACTGCCAGCACCTGGAGTCCCTTGACATTCGTCATTGCTTCAACGTCAACATGGACGATACCCTGCGAGCAAAGTATGCCAGGATAAATACAGTCAGGCTTCCACATGACTCAACTGCTGGCTACGATTTTCAGGTTCAGGAACCTACGTGGTCACGTTACCGCAGTGACTCCCAAAGTGAAGATGACACTGATGCTGATGATATGGAGTATGGTTTTGACTATTATGATCTGGACTCTGAGGACTATGATGACTACTGTGATCCTTCCCGCTACCTTGATGGCGTCTACGAGGATGACCTTGATGAAGAAGATAGGATGGTTCTCAGGGCTATGCGTGCACTAATGAAATGAGTCTCATCTCGATGTTATGATGGAAGTGCTTGGACAATAGTGTTCCCTAGTCATTCGCCGCTCCTGCTCATGTGCCCCCTTTTGCTAGAAGATCAGTACAAGTAATGTTTCGTGTTGGTCACACAATCTTGCAAACATGCGTGGTTCACAAGTAGTACAATCTTAGTACTAGTACCTTGCAGTTTCGCTGGAGTCTGCTATTAACTGTACGGCTAAACACTATGTTAAGTGGTAGTCATTAGCCTATTGATTTGGTTGAGTACTTGTGTATGTGATGCATACCGATCGTCATGTGTTCTTTAAACACAATGGCATTTACATCCTTGTTTTCAAAATGGCCTTGCTTGGGCCAGCCTAGCAAAGCCTTGTCCTAGTTCTGTCCTCACTCGATATGTCCTTAACTTTTACTATGTATCTTTTTTCATTTGCTATACTTCATTCTCAGTGTTACTGTATTTGCCCATGCTAAATACTCTCTCCGGTTAACATATTGGCCTGCATTGATCCTCTTGTGTGGTTCTGCCCCTCGAAGGGAAGATGTGATGCAATCCTGCCAAGATGGGTGATGTCTACATGAGAGGGCAATTTTGTTGGATTCCCCAGATTAATATCTTCCCCGTCAATGGATGCTCGGTATTCCAGCCCTTGTTAAAGTTGTCGAGCATGGTTTGGCGAGATGTAGGGCAAACACTGCCCTGGCATTGCTTCGGATATGCACGAACAGAAACAGATTTTGCAGGACAGTTCTTAGGAGGGTGCGTGCTGTACTGCTGTATGTGTATCACAGATTCACAGTCCACCGCGAGCAAGAGAAAAAAGCTAGCTACCTCCAACCACAATTTTGAGACAGGAGGCACGCTTTGAGATTAGTAAAGCCAACAGCCAAGTTATACATGATGGATCCTCTGGATCGGGTAGGCTAGATTAGACCGGTGGCTTTACCTTCTCCCTGGTGCGATGAGGTGCCGCCGGTGGCCATGGTTGAGGGGCAACGGCGGTGAGTGGCAGAGAGACGGCGAGGTGGTGGTGCTTCCCGAGAGCACCGCGCTAACCCTAGATCGGAAGGGAGTGTCGGTGGGGGTTTGTGGCGGCGGTGAACTTCGTCAGTCGTGCCCCGGCCCCCCACCTCTGTTTATATAGCGCGGGTCACAGGGGCCCACCAACCATAATGGGTTGGGCGCCCCCGATCAGGACGCGTGGATCAGGGGTCCGGTGGGCCGTTGGGCCCACACGGGAGAGATCAACCTAACATTCTCCCCCTTGATCTCAACTTTTCCTTTTAACCTTATACTTTCTAGTTTATTTGTTTCATCACATATTGGTACATAGAGCATGTTTCATCGTCACAGCTTAATTGCCGACAGAATCATACAGCTACAACATACGTTTTGTTCAGAAACAAATTCTGTTCCTTTTGGGCCTCTCATGATGCAGGAATCATAGGCTTTCCCTTAAACCCATGCCGGCTAAGTGTTCCTTGAACACATTGGGTGGTAAGCCTTTCGTAAGCGGATCCGCAAGCATATCCTTTGTCTTTATATGCTCGAGACTTATAGTGTGATCCTGGATTTTATCTTTCACAACATAATACTTTATCTCTATTGTTTTGGCAGCATTACTCGACTTGTTGTTGTGAGCGTAGAATACTGCGGGCTGGTTGTCACAGTACATCTTCAGTGGTTTGTGAATACAATCTACCACTTTCAAGTCGGGTACAAATTTCTTTAGCCATATCGCCTGCCCCGTGGCATCGAAGCATGCTATGAATTCTGCATACATCGTGGATGATGCAACTACTGACTGTTTGGAGCTTCTCCACGAAATAACCCCTCCAGCGAGAGTGAAGACGTATCCTGACGTGGATTTTCTATCATCTCTGTCCCCCGTAAAATCTGCGTCTGAATACCCTTTTATCTCTAGGGAATCAGATCTCCTGTATGTTAGCATGTAGTGCTTCGTCCCTTGCGCATAACGCAATGCCTTCTTTGCCATCTTCCAGTGCTGCATGCCTGGATTCTCTTGATATCTACCGAGTACCCCGGTAACAAATGCTAAGTCAGGGCGAGTGCACACTTGTGCATACTGTAAGCTTCCAACAGCCGAAGCATATGGTACTGGTTTCATGAGATCGATCTCGTACTGGTTCTTGGGACATTGGAATTTCCCAAAACTGTCGCCCTTGACTATAGGAGCAGGTGTGGCTTTACTCGCATGCATATTATACTTTTGGAGAACCTTTTCTAAATACGCCTTCTGCGATAGTCCTAAGACTCCATTGTTCCTATCTCGGTGAATTTCTATGCCCAAAACATAGGATGCTTCACCAAGATCTGTGATATCAAAATTTGAGGATAAGAACTTCTTTGTTTCTAGTAGTAGACTAACATCACTGCTAGCAAGCAAGATATCATCCACATACAAGATTAGGAAAATATATTTCCCATTTTTAAACCTTGCATAAATGCAGTTATCCTCAATATTTTCTTTAAATCCAAAACTTTTAATCGTTTGATTAAACTTTAGATACCACTGTCTAGAGGCTTGCCTTAATCCATAAATGGATTTCTTCAGGCGGCATCCCATATTTTCCTCGCCTTCCATGATAAAACCCTTGGGTTGTTTCATGTAGACCTTTTCTTTTAAATCACCATTCAGAAATGTCGTCTTCACATCCATTTGATGTAACTCTAAATCAAAATGTGCAACTAATGCCATTATGATTCTGAAGGAATCCTTACATGAGACTGGGGAAAAAGTCTCATTGTAATCTATCCCTTCTCTTTGTGTAAATCCTTTTGCCACAAGTCGGGCTTTATACTTTTCTACATTCCCATTAGGGTCATACTTAGTTTTGTAGACCCATTTGCAGCCTACTGTTTTGGCTCCTTTAGGAATTTCCACTAAGTCCCAAACATCTTTGGAACTCATCGATTTCATCTCATCTTCCATTGCCTCTAGCCATTTTGATGAGTGAGGGCCTTTAATGGCTTCTTCATATGTAGTGGGGTCACCTTCCATATGAACCATTTCTGTGTTATAAACTTTATAATCAGTAGAAATAGCTGATCTTCTTGTTCTATTAGACCTTCTAAGAGCCTCAGTTTCTGGCACATTCCGTGCCTCAACTTCCGGCACATTTTCTACTATTGGCTGCTGCACCTCCCTTTCATGCTCAACAACGGGTTCAGTCGGCTCCTGACGGACAGGTTCCGGGTCTACCCCCATAGTTGTCATGGGTGAAGTTGCAACTGGTAGTGAGAAAAATGGCTCCTGAATCATCGGATTAGGTGCATACACCCTCTTCTCCTCAAGATCAATTTTCCGAGCTACCAAGCTCCCTCTCATCATTTCGTCCTCTAAGAAGACTGCATGTCTTGTTTCTACAAACTTTGTATATCTGTCTGGACAATAGAAACGAAAACCCTTTGATCTATCTGGATAGCCAATGAAGTGGCAACTCACTGTTTTGGGATCCAACTTTGCAATGTTTGGATTAAACATTTTGGCCTCAGCAGGGCACCCCCACACCCTGAAGTGGTGTAGAGAGGGCACTCGTCCTGTCCACAGCTCGTACGGTGTTTTGGGCACCGACTTGCTTGGCACTCTATTGAGAATGTGAATGGCGGTTTTAAGCGCCTCCATCCATAATCCCAATGGCAAAGTGGAGTAACTCATCATGCTGCGCACCATATCCATCAGAGTACGGTAACGCCTTTCAGCTACCCCATTTTGCTGAGGCTCGCCCGGCATTGAATACTGGGCTACTATGCCAGTCTCCTGTAAAAACTTTGCAAAAGGTCCAGGGACTTGGCCATATGGAGTATGCCGACCGTAGTACTCCCCCGCACGGTCAGATCTTACTATCTTTATTCTTTTATCATGCTGATTTTCAACTTCAGCTTTGAATATTTTAAACTTATCCAACGCTTCGGATCTTTCTTTGATTGGATAAATATATCCATAACGAGAGTAGTCATCTGTGAATGTTATGAACGAGTCATATCCATCCACACTTTTCATCGGAAATGGTCCACAAATGTCAGTGTGGATGATTTCTAGTGTGCCTATGCTATGGATTGCACCCTTTTTGATTTGTTTTACATACTTTCCTTTGATGTAATCTATGCATTGTTCTAAGTCTGAGAACTCTAACGGAGGAAGAATTTCACTTTGACTAATCTTTCTATTCTCCCCCTGGAAATATGGCCCAAGCGACACTGCCATAATTTCGACAAGTCGTGAGTTCTCTTTCTTTTCTTTTGTTATTTGTTCGACGCGGAAGTATGTTCATTCACATTGGACACAAAATGCACTTTTTCACGGAGTGATAATAAATAAAGCTCATCGTGTAGGAAAGCAACACCCACATAAGCATTATTAAACCATATGGCACACTTGCCATGTCCAAAATAACATTCATAATTGTCTTTGTCCAAACAAGAACACTAATCAAGTTTCTATGACACGAAGGGACATATAAGACATCTCTAAGTAGAAGCTTGAACCCATCAGCTAACTCCAAGGAGATGGCACCGACAACTTCAACTTCTGCTTGAATTCCATTAGCGACTTCAATGCGTCTTTCGTTTCTTTGCATAGTCCGCGTCGAATGGAATCCCTGTAAAGAATTCGCAACATGAACAGTTGCACCTGAGTCAATCCACCAAGTAGATTTCGAAAACTGTACATACAAGGATTCATTTACAAATGAAACGATGTCGTTACCTCTCTTTGCCATGATTGACTTTAACCAGACAGGGCAATCCTTTTTGTAGTGCCCAGTCTGCTTGCAGTGGAGGCAAGTGTCTTTGTCCACTGGAAAGGACTTCTGCTGATGCTGATGCTGCATGTGAGATTTGCCATGCGCCTTTGAAGGAGAACCTTTGCTACTTTGATTGTAATTATTTTTCTTGTTATCCTTCACATAGTTGAGTGAACCACCATGTGAGGCTTTGAGTCTGTCCTCTTCTTGGACATACATTGCTATTGTCTTTTCAATGTCCCATGTTTCAGGTGACATATTGTAGTTTACAACAAAGGTTTCAAACTCCTTTGGCAGTGAAGCCATGACCAGGTGGACCAGGAGCGCTGGTTTGATCTCCAGATCTCATCCATGGGCTTGAGCTTTGCTGCCATATTGCTCATCCTGAGGATGTGCTCTCTTATTCCATGACCACCGCCAGTGTAGTTCTCTGTTACCAGTTGCTTTATCAACTGGGTGGCATATGTCTTTGAAGAACCAGTGAACTGGTTCTTTATCTTTGTTAGCAACTCCCCTACGGAAGTGCACTCTACAATTGAGCCCACAATGGCGTTCTCAATTGTATTCTTTATAAATGCCATACGCTTTTTGTTGGCGTTGATCCACTTTTGATTGTTGAGGGTATAAGACATCTCCAATGGAGCATCATCCCCTCTCTTTTTATCCCACGCAGCATCATCATCAGTGGCCTCTCTGACTGGCTCTATAGGTCTAACCGGCTGTGGTTCATCCACAACCCAGTCGACCTCAGCACAGACAAATGCCAGGTCTACTTTCTTCCTCCACTCAGTGTAGTTGTCACCTCTGAGTGTCGGAACATCTTTTAGGCAACTCATCAAGTGGTAGCCTCCTTCTCCCGCACCTGAGGAGCTCCTGCCGGTGACCATGGCGTCGGCGGCGGCGTGAGCGAGTGAGAGAGCGGGGTGACGGTGCTTCCCGAGAGCACCGCGCTAACCCTAGATCGGAAGGGAGTGTCGGTGGGGGTTTGTGGCGGCGGTGAACTTCGTCAGTCGTGCCCCGACCCCCCACCTCTGTTTATATAGCGCGGGTCACAGGGGCCCACCAACCATAATGGGTTGGGCGCCCCCGATCAGGGTGCGTGGATCAGGGATCCGGTGGGCCGTTGGGCCCACACGGGAGAGATCAACCTAACAATACAAAGTCAGATTACACAACTGCTGAGGGTATCAGCTTAGCCATAACCTACAGAACCCAAGAGTACGAGACAGGGACAACGCCACCAAGGCCAACGTCACATACAGAGAGAAAAGTTAGGCATGGCTACAGCCAGGTGGCGCCACCACTGCATACACACGCCTTAGGTCATTTCTTTTGTGGCTTATTTAAGACTGAAAATAGGTTTCTCTTATCCAACTTATTCTGCAATTTTTATTTTACTCCCTCCGTTCCTAAATATAAGTCTTTTTAGAGGTTTCACTAGGGGACTACATACGGATGTATATAGACATACTTTAGAGTATAGATTCATCCATTTTGCTTCGTATGTAGCCCCCTAGTGAAATCTCTAAAAAGACTTATATTTAGAAACGGAGGGTGTAGAAGCTTACTAACTAAGGGTTAATCAGTAGTGTTCTAAAATAAAATTTTAGATGAGCCTTCTAGAATAAACTAGGTAGGGGACCTTTTATTTTCACAACCTCAAATAAGCCGAAAAACCGACTCTGCTGACCATTCATTCCATTAAGAATGGCAAACCAATCCTGAAAAGAAGCAAGGTTTCAAATACTCACCCCGCCCATAATATAGGAGTGTCTTCTAATCTAAACAGAGCTTGAAAAACGTTTTTATATTGTGAGACGAAGGGGGCATGGCCGAAGATCTCTCTAATAACACACAACATGAGCCAAGCGAAGGCACGAGGGGAAAATACATAAGGGTATCTTCAACATCGACCCTTTTTTCGAACACAACACAAGCGCAGACGCTCGTACGTACACGCATACAATCATTTCGATGAACGCACGCACACCATATCCCTACGAGTAACTTCAAGAGGCTAAGCCGACAAGTTATCTTGGTACTGACTAAGTTACCACAAACACCTTCGTATTCGACGGGAACGTCTTCTCTCACTGAATGCACATCAAGATCACCTCCGTCAAGATCATCTCTGAGCTAGTTGGTCAGAAAAAGTGGGATGAAGATACCACTGTCCTCGTAACCGTCCAATCACATGTTGGCTCGCTCCAACACCGACTCCTAAACAGACATGGTATTTGTCTGCGGACTGGTTCATATCAGTCCACACACAGTATGCGAGAGCCGGCCATCCAACTTTGTCCCTAAAACTTCCGCCTCTTATTCCTTTTAAGCCTGCAAGCTCAAAATAATAGCACATCAAATCGTCGATGATTGAAAATATTAAAATCTGATAGTATTTTTAATTTAGATGTTACAATCCAACTAAGTTTTCAAATAAATTAGCTCAAATTTGAATTTAACTTGCACATATGTTCTAGTTGTTTCCTTTAACTGCTCATAGATGCTCAATCAAATCTTCCTTGATCTGCTCATGAGTTGCTTGACGTCGAATTTGTTGATGCATTTGAACAAACTCATCAAATGTGGTCGGATTCTGATGTGGAATTTGGATAGGATCACCCATGTTCTCAAATACCAGACCTTCGATGACATCTTCACCCTCATCGTCTACTATCACACGACATTCGCGCAAGGTCTTCGTATCCCATTGGTTAGCAGGTCCATAAACAACTATGAAACAAGTCTGGAGCACTCCAAATGTCCTATTCACATTCTTCCTACCTCCTTCTTGTTTTTGGGTAAAGTGAGATCTTTTCTGACCAACTAGCTCAGAGATTGTCTTGCCGAAGCTAACCCACAGAGGAATAGATATCGTCAACCAAATAGTAGCACATTGTCTTTCAGTCAACCTAGCAAGCAATGGAGACCGTTGCAGCACATTAATGCCATTATGAGACCCGGACATGCCAAAGAAAGCGTGCCAAATGCAAAGGTCATGTGAACTGCTTCAAGAATGATGGTAGCCTACTTAACATGGCCCTGATATTGCCCTTGTGGAGCTTTTAGGCCGTTCTTACCTTTTCAGTGCATGCAATTAAGAGATCCGAGCAAACTTGGCCACCCTGTTACTTCGGACATTGCCAAGAGCTTCTCAGTGTCTATGATAGTGGGGTCTCTCAAGTACCGAGGTCCAAACAGCTCAACCACCGCAATAGCAAATCTGACCATGGGGTCTCTGCATGTACTCTCAGACATCCAGAGGTACTCGTCTCATGGATCTGCGGTCGTGCCATATGCAATGCAGCCATGCACTCCTAGTAACCAGAAAATCCAGTCCTTCCTACATCATCTTTCTTCTTGATGAAATAGTCATCATAGGACCTCAGGCCATCATAGAGGCGATCGAAGAAATTTTTCCGCATCTGAAGGTGTCGGAGAAAAATGCCCCCGAATAGGGCATCAGGGATAAGTACTCATCCATCAGTGTCAAATGCCCCTCGTTCCTTGTTCTGGTTCAACACTCAATGACCCTTAAACGGTCCCTTGAAATCGAGAACATGCTCTTCCGCGTGCTCCGGGTCTGCAAAGACTGCCTGCATCATCGTTGTTTCATCCGCATAATCCTCCTCGTCAGACGACTCAACGTAGTGCTCGTATATGTACTCCATGTCAAAATCCATTGCTTCAAAGGACGGGCATTTCGCCAAACACTTTCCGGGGATGGTGACCTGCATAGGGAGCGGATGGTACCTGCAACAAACAAATGAGAGGGGTGGACCGGCGGTGGAGGACAAATGATGTGGCGATAGGGTTAGCGGTGGAGGCCGTGGAGGTCAGGGAAGGGCTTTACAGGTGATCGGGGAGGTAGAGGGGCGATGTCGAGGAGGGAAGAAGAGAATGCACACGAAGAGGGAAGGATGGAGATGCGAGAGTCTGCGTGGAGTTTTGGGTGGGTCAGGGGTGTCGGAGTCCTACGTGTCGGCGGTCCAGACTCCTGCAAAAACCCCATGTTTGCTTCCGGTTTGCGGGAAAACGGACAAGCGAATTGGTCCGCGGACCAATACGGAAGGACGTTGAATGGCAAAGTGCGTCTGGACAACGCGGTCCGAACGTTCGTGGGCGATTTGAGGATCCGCTTTGGAGATGTCTAAGTGTTACCTTTTGCTCTCCACAAAGGGCACATCGCCCATCCAGCCACATTTTAGTACTGATTTTCGGTGTTTGGATCATGACATTGTTTAAAAGTCAAACAAAATACTGTGTAAGTAAATTTGTTATTATGTCATGAATGCCAACACATCAGGAACAAAAAGTTCAGTAGTTTACAACAACTGAAAACTTTCATTGTGAAGGGACACTTTATTTGTGACACAACTATGATACGATATACCGCGGTGGAGAGTGGAGTACATGAGAGCACATTTTCTAATTGTTTGTCGTAATTATTTTTTTCTTCTTCAAAAAGGAGGTAGGAATCCTCCGTCTCTGCATCATTGTCATTGTTTTAGTAGATGTTTTCATCCTCTTGGCAACCAAATTTTATGTCAGAGTGATTGATGCTGTCTTTGTTACGTGTGTGCGTGCACCGTTTTTCCTCCCTATTGTTCTACACGCGAAAAAATTGACGCCATGTAGTTGATCTTGACTCTTTTCCTTTTGATTTCGTGCGATAAATGGAGCTAGAGACTTCTTCAAATTATGGTGATGTAGAGGCTCTTTGGTTAAAGGGAGTTTCACATGAGTTTTGGAACATTTTTTCGCATCCGAAAACTTTATGGAAAATGTCGGATGTATATCACTCCTCTATCCCCCTATATATAATTTGTTGGAAGGACTGGGAAATGGAAACCATATGGTTTTTCGATGGACCACTTTACACGCATTTGATTTGAGAAGGGAAAACTACATTGAGTTCAAGTTTCTTTTCTTTTCATGGGGACGCCGAGTTGATGGAAATGCTGTCTAAATGACACAAGATTCACCTAATCCCTCTTAGAATGAATAGTATGCTCTCTGTCATGCAACTAAGAGCAACTCCAAGGGGAGGAGCCATTTCGTCCGCCCATGTCCGTTTGGGTCCGCGCAGCCAAAAACGATGGCCCAACGCTGAGACCCATTTCTATTTCGCGTCCGCATCGTGTCCGCGCGGACCCATTTCCGGCCCAAAATTGCGCCTGAAATGCGTCCACACGGACACGAACCGGACGCGCCCCGCGTCCTCTCCGCGTCCCCCTCGGGTCCACATGTTGGCCGCACAACTGCCACCCGCGGTCGTATTAAACGCGGCCACCAACCTCGGGCCCACCTGGCAGCGGCAGCAAGCCGTCGGTCGTCGTCCTTTTTAATCCGAAGCGTGCGGCGGGGCCGGCCTCATCCCCTTCCCGTCCACATCTGGCCACTCTTGCTCCCCCGGCGGCGATCACGAAACCCTAGCCAGCCAGCGCTACCGGCCGCCATGGGCTTCTTCAGCAAGGGCAAGGGCAAGCTCACCCCCGGCGCAAGCTCGTCCCGGACGCCGGTGCCACCTCGCCGCGTCCCTCCACCGCGGGAGCGCCTGTACATCCCAGTCCACCAAGCTCGGTGGCACTGGCAGTACAGGCAAGCTCTCCCCTACCCAGATGTCAACCTCCCCCATGGTTGGCATCTGGACCCCGACCGCATCCCCATCCCAGCAGTGCCGCGGTCTGCGCGCGCGCACGCGGAGGAGGTCTGCCGGCGGCGCGAGCTCCTCACTCCGGAGCAGCGGCGCGATCCGACGTACGCGGCCGACTCCCCTAACTGGGAGGTTTGGTTCGCCGTCGAACACGAGCAGGAGCGCCTCCACGGCGTCCTGTTCGATCCGGCCATCCCTCCACCGCCCCCTGAAGTGAAGCCAGAGGAGTAGGAGGAGGAGGCCGCCTACCAGGCCGCCCTCGAGGAGGCAACGGCCTACGCCATCGAGGAGAGCAGGCGCGAAGAGGAGGCGCGTTGGGTAGGCCTCGAAGAAGCCCTCGCGCTGTCCGCAGCGGGCGACTGCGTCCTGCCTCCTCCTCCTGCTCCTCCAGCTCCGCCGGCCGCTCCGGTGATCCCCGAGCCCAAGGTTGAGGCCGAGGAGCGCCAACCTGAGCGCTACCAGTGGACCGGCCAGCTCCGGGAGTGGGTGTCCGCGCCTCCCATCTGGCTTAAGTGCACAGAGGAGCAGGAGCAGAAATACCTCCTGCACCACAGGTCGCTGGCGCTGGCGAGGGAGGCCCGCGAGGCCGAGGAGCAGATGAAGCTGGAGCGTAGGTGGGCGGAGGAGGAGGAGGCGGAGCGTCGGGAGCGGAAGGCGGAGGAGCGAGCCCGTCAGCCTGCGCCGCCGGCAGCGCCGGCGCAGGACGCTGCTTAGGCGTGGAAGGCCGCGTTCCCTTGGGCTGGGCCGGCGCCGGAGCTCATCGACCTCACCGCCCCCGACGACGATGAGGACGACGATGCGTAGGGCCGGCGCCAGATGCAGACGGCAGGCGGCCGCGTTTTTTTTAATTATGTTTAATTAAGTTTTATGTGGACTTGGGCCGGCTTTGACCGGTGTTTAATGTTTAATTATGTTTAACATCGTTGTTTGGCCATTTATTATTATTTTTAAATCCGTGTTGACCATTTGCGTCCAAGCCTGCGTTGAGCGGACTAGCCGACCCATTTGCAAAACCGGACACCAGCGTCCGCTCGGCCGACCCAAACGAACGAAAATCGGACAAACCGCGCGTCCGTTTGGGTCTCCCATTGGAGTTGCTCTAAACAACTTTGTTATGCCAACACGTTTTTGAATTGTACGTATAGCTTGTATTATACTCCGTACTAAATTTCCGATTTGACGATGTGGGGCGCGAGGCTTGTCTTGCGCCAGCCTCCGGTGTGAATGAAGAAGGAGGTGTGGCCCGTTGGATTCCGTCCATACTTGGGCTCTCGGCTGAAAGGAACCCCGCGGTTGCTACCAACCAAGCGAGCCAATTGAATCTCCTCCGGACAATCGCACAGTTGGCGCTTTTGATGGGAATCTTTTGCGTGCGAGTCCAAGTATCTCAGCGCCCAATCATCCATCCTCGCTTCCGTGCCAAGAACTGCGATGAACAGTTGATTGGTACTATACTACCAATTGCGTAGTGACATCGCTTAGCTAACCGTCCGGAATCTGTTCATTGCGACGACTTTACCGTTCCTTCATTTTGGTTTTGTTGTCTAATCTGCACGGGGAGAAGCAACCGTCATCACCTACGCCCGCTCCTAATGCGCAGTTTCGGAACACCAAGTGTTCTTGCTTGCTGGCATGTGTACGTGTCGCCCTCCACGTATGCGGGTGCGGGGAGGGGAGGCCGACGACGCCGTGGGTCGGCTCCGTCTTCCTCGGCGCACGGAGCAGAACGTCGTCCACCTTTTCGCCCTCGCCGCCGTCACTCTCTTGACTGACCGGGTCCCGCGTCGCCATTATAAGCCGTACGGTCCATATGTACAGGCAGGTCCTGCCCGCCCACAACGCAACGGCAACAGACAACATACATACGCCCCGCCCCGCCCCGCTGCTTCTGCCTTCTCCAACTCCAAGTTTTCCAATATTCAGGTAGCTACAACTACAAGCTAGGATGGGCAGCCACGCGGGTGGCATGGAGACGGCGGAGGAGAGGACGCGGGTGTGCGACCTCCCGGAGGCGTGCGTGGCGCACGTGATCGCGCTCACCTCCCCGCGGGACGCCTGCCGCTGCGCCGCCGTGTCGCCCTGCTTCCGCGACGCCGCCGAGTCCGACGTCGTCTGGGCGCGCTTCCTCCCGCCGGACTACCTCCAGCTGCACCAGGCGCCCGCGCGGCGCTTCCCGCTCTCGCGCTCCGCCTCCACGGCGGGGGCGGCGGGAGCGGCGTCGTCGACCAAGAAGGAGGCCTACCTCGGGCTCACCGACGCGGCCGTGCTGGTGGACGGCGGCGGCATGGCGGTGTGGCTGGCCAAGGGGAGCGGCGCCAAGTGCGTGGCGCTCTCGGCGAGGAGGCTCAGCCTGCCGTGGGACGACGGCGAGTTCAGCTGGACGTGGACGCCCCACCCGCTCTCCAGGTACGGCCACCCATTTTTTGTCCTTGTTGATTTCTCCTTCCTCCTCACTCCAGATCAACCAACTCCATTGCCATCTTTAGCTTTAATTAATCACCAACACAGATCGATAGAAATTCGACCTGCTTTTGTAGACATGATGACGATTTGAATGAATGAATGAATGGAACGGACTATAGAAAGGCAATTGGACTTGTTTTTTCTTTCTTTTCGTGGCGTCGGAAGGCGATTGGGGAGTTGGTTGTGACAAGTGCTTCCATTACCGAGCTCCCTCCAGTAGTGGGGCGTGCCTGCGTATTGAACAATTCTTTCATCTTTTTCTTTCTTTCTTTCTTTCAAGGCGCGAGTGAGTGCACGGCACTTCTTTTTGTTTGTGAGACGGCAGACAAGCAAAAGATGATGGAGATGCGCGCTTTTCTTCTAGAACACACACACACACACACCAATTAGTCCAGCAGTGAGACTTGTTCCGGAATTGCACATCCACGAACTGTTGTATCTACTCCCTTTTCTGAAAGGTTTGCATCCGCTTCCCATGCATAGTGGTGTAGGCTCGATGCCTCGATCTTCTTACATGCTCCATAAACAATCTCCTGCCGGATCGTGCAAGCACTTTTCCGACGGAGTCGTAGAAAACCGGCAGAATTCACCGGCGCCAGGCAGGAGGATTAAGCAAGTGCATGCGCGTGCATGTGGCTGCGAGCCAAGTCAACCCCACCGGGTTCGGTCAGCTGAAAGCCACGCGACTCCCCCAACAATAACTAGTAGAATGCCCGTGAGTTGTCACGGCCTTTTAATTTTTGTTCTGATTACATACATATACCTATATTGTTGTGTATAACTCGATGAATTTTTAGCTCTTTCCAGCAACATCGCATCGATATTCTGTCGAAGGATTCTTTTTGAACGTCAATATAATACATCTCCATCTCTCTCATACTATATATATATATATATATATATATATATATATATATATATATATATATATATATATATATATATATATATATATATATATATATATATATATATAAAGTCTATCGTCATCCTGGGTGAAGAATAAGTAATTCTTCACCCTAGTGTAAACTCGCAAAAAACACCTTTCGCCTCTTTTTTCCGAAATAACTATTTTCAACCTATGTGCACATCAGTTGCCACAAGAATAAACATTATTGAGGCAATCAGAGGAACATATAGGGACAAATCCTAGAAAAAATCAAATAAACGAAAGAAGATTGTGTTTTAGTTATGGAGCATAGGCATGCTCATCAACGAGGGGGCCAACGCCGCCTCACTCCGCGTGGCAACTGTCGGCCAGGCAACCATTGGCTAGCAAATCATGGAGCCCGTGTGGGTTAACTCCCTCACTTCGTTATTCACATTCTCCTTTTACTCACCCCTCTGCATCAAGCGCCGGCGACAAGAGTGGTAGCACAACATGTATTGGATTCTTGCCTTATCGGACGCACAATGAGATGGTCACGGCCGAATTTGATCGCCCTTGACGCCCAAGATTAGCAGGTTTTCATCATCTTCCTCACTGAGGTGCCATCTGAATCAATGGCATTTATGTTGGGACATTTATTTATCATCATAAATAAATATATAGTATTTATCACATTTGTTCTTTGTATCAACCCACACGTAAGGATGAAATCTTTCTCTCTCTCTCTCTCTCTCTCTCTCTCTCCCTCCATCTCTCTGCCCCTCTCTCTATCTCACTCCCCCCCTCTCTATTCGCCCCCTCCCTCCCTGCCTCCCTCTCTTATCAAATGTTTTCTTTGTTTTCTTCCAAATCATGCATAGTAATAATTAAATTATATTTATAATAGTCCACCATAAAGTAACATATAATTGACAAGATTGTTCATCATCAAATGTCCTTTTAGTTTTCTTCCAAATCATACATAGTGACAATTAAATTATTTTTATTATAGTCCACCATAAAATACCATATAACTGACATGATTTCTTAAACATGTGTATGTGGTTGCCGCAACTCATATTTTGTTTGACGGATTGTGGAGTACAAACTGCTACTACGCACCGTTATCCATCTATTTGAATTGGTGTCATTTGCAAGAATCAATCCCAAACAAGATATTATATAACAATACATTTCAAGAGAGCACACATATATTATATTATGTTTTTGGAACAGGAGACCACAAGGTCAAAAGCTTATATATGTGTGACTAATGAATGAGATGCAAATGGGATATGCGCCGACTGAAATGAATCCCCACCATGATCACATGACATTCGGTTGTTCATGTTCTTAACCAACATATACAAGAAGATAATTTACAAATTAATGCTTTACTGAAATATATCTTCACACATGGAATTTGGACAAACAATCATATGAGCTCTATTTGACGTCACCAAAACTCAATCCAGTTGAATTAAATGTTTGGTCACATCAATTACATGACACTTTATTGCCTTCTATTGGTCAATCTCATCAAAAAAGTTTGGACAAAAAGGCAAATACGTAGTGTGCAAAAAGAATAGATAGTAATACGAATATGCATGGTATTATGATGCGAAGAAGATCAAACAAAATAATACAGAGAGAACACAAGGGCTCACCTATGCGATATGAAACTTCCGTTCCCTCGCAGCCTAGATTCCACGGGCTGCAAATAATAACTAAATGTAACGCAAGGAGATATAAGACAATGGTGGGTGAGATTTAAATAATATAAGCTGTGAATCGCAAAGATGCATATTGTAGAGCTACTCATCATCAGGCATTGAGGCGGGCCTAACAACACAAGATCCACGGAGGCTCGGGAAGGGAGAGGAGGGGAACGACCAGTGCGAGATCCATGACGATTGGGGAGGGAGAGAAGGAAAACCGTGGAAGTGACTGAGACCTCGACGGCGGAGATGGCCGACCTTGGCAGCGGTGTCCCGACGGTGACCACGAGGTCCGCAGCGAAGGCGGCAGCGTCTCCTCCAGGACCTCGGCGCCGCCTCCTTGACGATGGCCGCTAGGGCCTGGTTTTTGTCGACGTACCGAATAGATCGGCGGCGGCAAACGGATCCGTGGTGGCGGCTGGGGCGTGGTTCCAGTCGTCATAGCGAGTGGTCCTCGATCCCAGGGTCGTCCGAGAGGGCCTCGCTCGTCCGGTTCGTCCGGATTTATTCGTGCGAGGGGGCCTCGGTCGTCGTCCGATTTTTTTTTTCGTGTTAGGGGGCATTGGTTGTCGTCGTCCGTTTTTTTCGTTAGGTGCGACCGGATCGTTGTGAGGGGATCGTTAGGAAGAGGGACAAAAAAACAAAAGAGGATGGGACGGGAGACGAAAAAAATCGTGAACGCCGGCTACCAACTCCTCATTTAGGAGTAGAGATTTGGTTTTTAATAGGAAGGAGAAAATCCTGCAGGAAGAGGATTTGTTTGTCATGACTTAGATGTTAATATCCTTAATATCCGTTATTTGTTTCCTGAAAATTTGTTATTTGTTTCCTAAAATAAATTGCACTAATGAGAGGGATCGGTTGATTTGGATAAGTTAGGAAAGTTAGATTAAAATCTATTATTTGTTTCCTAAAAATCTGTTATCTGTTTCCTAAAACAAATTGCATTAATAAGAGAAATCGTTTGATTTGGATAATTTAAGAAAGTTAGATTCGTGATTTGTTATATGTTAGGAAAGTCCTGGTTTGTAATAAAGAGTGGAGAGAAAAATAAACCGATGGACCAGGGGAGGTGGTGAAAGAAGAGACGAAATTAAACCGGTTGAAAATAAACCTGGAAGCTATTCTACCAAATGAGCAATTAGGAGTAAAGATTCGGCATCCCTCATCAGTTGATCACTCGTCTGACTTGCCTGCAGCCTCAACAAAAAAGGAAAAGAAATTGCCCACGTTGCCGTCCACGAAATCGGCTTCATCGATGAATGGATGGATCAATGCCAGCTTTTGTTTGCATCTATGTAACTGTATCCGGGTGCATCATGCGGCTCACTAAACAATGGGTATCCTGGCCCGGCTGTGCATCATATATGATCGATGCAGATGCCCGCAAGTTTGCCCTTCTATTATGGTATTATAAATTAAAGACTACTACTAGTATCTCTGTGCTGATACTGGGTATTACTGTTAGCTAGTAGCTGTCTTGCTTGCTTGCTTTTTGAGAGAATAAGCTACCTTGCTTATACTAAACAAATGGTTTCTCCGGATCAGATTACTAATTTAATTGGTTTGCTCCCTGCACGCCAAATATATCAGGTTCGCCGACGTGGCCCAGCTGGTGGACTGCACGTGCCTCGACATCTACGGCCGGCTCCCCACCGCCGCGCTGACGCCGGCCACCACCTACGCAGCGTACCTGGTCTTCGCCACCGAAGACGGCCACCTTGGCCTGAGCTTCCCGGACCAGGAGACAACCGTGAGAGTGGGCGGCAGCGCTCCGTTGCGCCATGCCGTGTGCCTTCGCCCCGACCCCGCCGACGCACGCAGGTTCAGAGACGGCAAAGGTACGGACGACGTCCACATGAGGGGCCCTGCGCTGCGCGGCGACGGGTGGTGGGAGGTGGAGATGGGGCGGATGCGCACCGGCGACGAGGCAGTGGTGGGGGAGGAGGTGGCGGTGAGCTTCGAGATACTGGGGTGGTACCCCAAGCGCGGGCTCGTCGTGGAAGGCGTCGAGTTCAGGCCCATGTGATCGATCCTAGCTAGAGACCTCAAGTTATATGCTCGTACGCTGAATATCGGTTCATCTCGTCGATGAGCGAGCGCACATGCGTGCAGCTTGTGAATAGTAAATTGGACAACTTTTGTTTTCCCGAGCATGTATCTAGTGATACCGGGGACGTAATCGGTGTAGGTGGTATTTGGTTCAGCTGTGGATTCTGAAACCCTCAAAAAGAAAAGGTTGTGGATTCTGAAAACCCTTATGCGAGCAGTGAGTTCTGAAAAATCAATAGTGAGGTAAGAATTGTGGAAAAGCTAAAACCCATTTAGTTGAAACGACTGTGAAACTGTTACTTGATAAGAATTGCCACAGACTGTTTATATGTTAATTGATGACAACATTGAACACAAATTAACAAATTTTAGCAAAAAAAATGTTGAAGTTCTTCTACATAGTCAATACGATTCCAATTTTCTAGAATTATGAATATTTGAAGTAATCTGTACCTAATATTAAAGAGAGGATTGCTTTTCTATTTTTTTGGTCTATAATCAACTGTTTTGTACGTCGCCCCCTTGCCCCCTTTTCTCGTACGTCGTTTTGTTTCTTCTCCTTCCTACGCGCCCCGTCCGCTAGAACGTCGTCTCGTTTTTTTCTTTCCGTACGCGCCCCGCCTACAAAAAATAAAGTGCATCGGTCGGACTCGAACACAGCTCACGGAAAAAGAGTTAGCCCGCACTAACCAGTCCACCTACCTAATGTATTGTTTGAGAAAGAAGAGGAAGATATCCTTTTATATTGGTTAAACTAATTTTATTAAAAAAACTTACAATGAAGGAAATAAGTAAAATGAGGAGTAAGTTTCGTTGTTATGAGCTTGAAATCTCTACCTAATATTGAAGGGACAATTGCTTCTCCACTTTTTTTGGTCCAATCAACTGTTTTGTACGTCGCCCCCTTTTTCCGTACGTCGTTCTGCTTCCCGTGCGTTGCAACGGGAGAAAAAAAATACCACATGCCCGTAGCCCGGGGTGGTTACGGTGTTTACAGGGGCGATGTAGAGTAATAAGGCGATACGTAGCCCAAGGAGGAGACGGCGGCGACACCAAAGCCAGTAGCGACCGGAGCCGGAAATACGCGGTGTAGACGAATCAGAGGTTGACGATTCGGGGTGGGGGTGGGCCCTGGTGCAGAAGAAGAGTGGTAACTGGTTTTAGAGGGGCGGTAGGGGGTGGTTACAGAGTGGCGAAGGTGGCCGCTTGAGGAGGGTGGGGCGGTGGGGAGGGTGTAGCAACGCCGCCGTGGCGGCCGACGCTGTAGGGTAGTAGGAAGAGGAAGATGAAGGGGAGAAGAAGAAAAGATATGGCTAGCCATTGGATTTTAATCCGACCAGAGGAAAAGTCGAGCGACACCAAAAATAAATTCTAGCTCCTGACTTATGGCCGGCCCCTGTAAAATCATACCATCAATCAACAGGTTCAGCTAGCCCCAATATGTTTGACAAAAGAAAAGCTAGCCCAAATATATGTACTAAGAAAGCAGTATCATGTAAGGCGTAAATTCTTGGAGCAACTTTACTTTTATCAAAAATATTCTTCTTTTTTTGTCTGGAGTGGGAGGTAAACCAGTAACCATATCAATTTTTGAAAGTCGATTTCACACCCGTGCAAAAAGCATGGAAATTCTTCAGTTGTACGCATTTACCCCCATAGCTTCAGGCATATTCCCTTCCTTGTACATTTGTTCTGTCGTCTACACTTCCAGGCCGTCCAGGTATTAATTTGCTTCCCATGCTAAACCCTGTCCCGGCTATAATCAACTCTGACACGTTTTCCTGGCTATATTATTATGAGCAGCACTGCAGGCAAACCTCCTCCTTAGATTATGCAGCATATATGGATGCATGTCTCCGTTTAATAGCCCACCAGTCGATTAGCCTCTCTCATTGCTTCCTTATTAACCCTCTCTTTGCTTCCTTATTAGCATCTCACGTCCCTTTGAAATCCTCTCTTTCCTTTCTTATTTCTGTCCTCTCTTTCCTTGTTCCCGAAGCGGCTTCTTAACACCCAGCAAAGGCAAAGGCGTATATAAATTACACGGATTGGATCTAAGGAGGCGATGTGGGACTATTTAACAACACAATAGGATCGACACTTTTGCAGGCAACACGATGTAGCTCAGTTTGCCGTGGCATCCTGTACCGAGCCTAAGGTTGCGAGTTCAATTCTCGATACCATCACTTCTTTTTGCCTCGGCCTGGCTCGTCAGGATAGGTGGGCTCGATTTGTTGGGCCACCGGCCGCAGCACAGAAAATTTTGGCCTGGCTCGCCTGCACGATTGTTTTCTTTTGGATCAGAGTTCACGTGGCTCACGTGAGGCTGACGAAGAAGTCCTATCCCGAGCACACGCAAGGGAATCGATCGTGAAAGGACAGCCGTACGTAACCAGGACGGACGGACGGAACGCTGTACGCCAAAACTAATAACGGAACAAAAAAAATCTAATCACGGGACGAAACCAAAAAATCTAATTGCTTTATTAAACCGGAGACACCCGCAATTTTTTCTCAAAAAAATTGAGTCTATATGTATTATATGTGTGGTCTTTTTTTGCGGGAAATTATATTTTCTTTTATCGATAATATGCAAAAAAAAAACTAGAAATTATATGAAAAGTGAATAGCTAGTGTATATATTTGCTCGAGAAGTGGTCTGAGAATTAAAATAATTATGATATAATTCTTTAGTCAGTACGATATGAGAAAATCAAGTACACAAATCACACAACGTTGGTTCTCATCATGTCTTACAAATCCTCACCCTCATTATTAATTCATGCATGTTCCACGAATCCCTCTCCCTCTCCCTCTCTCATTAATTAATGGACATTCTAATCTAATTGGCCACAAAGCGACGTGGCTATGTGCATCAGCCGATTTAATCGCACCATTTTCTCCCACTAATCCCTCCATCATGAATGACGTGGTTGTCGTGCATCAGCCGATTTAATCGCACCATTTTCTCCCGCTAATCCCTCCATCATGAATAGCGTGGTTGTCATGCATTAGATCTCTCTCTCTCCATTAATTCCGGATGCATCGGCCCACTCATTACCCTCTCCTTATTAATCTTGAGGCGCTTATTGATTTCAACTCGTAGTCATATAAAAACTGGTGGGAATATGCACAAAGAAGCGAGGTGGTACTATATAATACATATGAAACTTCTATGGGTTACACAATCATGACTTAGGTCAGCTGGTTCTACAGAAGAACTCCTGATGACAGGTAGCAAGTTCGATCCCTGGTATTGGCACCTATTTTTTGCCGGATTCGTTGTTGGGCCACACAACGCGGCTGCTTACGGATGGCCAGAGGCCCAAGAGGGCCCATGTGCGTGAGACGCAGAGAAAAGAAGGCCGAACTGTTTTTTACTGCTAGAACTCTGGGCAACGACGTACGAAAACCTTGTAACGACGGACGGACGAAAATTTCGTAATGACGGACCAAAATTAAGGAGGAAGAAGCGATCCGTGCTTTATTATTAATAAATAAATAAATATATATATTATATTATATTATATTATTATTATATTATTATATATATATATAGGGTGGGTCTATTCTACAACTGATTGTAGAATAATATTCTACAATAGGCAAGCCCCTATATAAGGTAGTTTTGAATCGGAGACCGACCCGACCAGGCAACACCTGCCCGGATCCCGAAAACAGATCCCCCGATCCCGCCGCCACCTCCCCACCCCCGATCCCGCCACGCGCACCTCTCCCTCCCGGCGAACCATCCCACCCCCGCCGCACGCACCTCTCCTCCCCGGTGAGCCATCCCACCCCCGCCGCGCACCTCTCCCTCCCGGCGAACCATCCCACCCCCGTCGCGCACCTCTCCCTCCCGGCGAACCATCCCACCCCCGCCGCGCGCACCTCTCCTCCCCGGTGAGCCATCCCACCCCCGCCGCGCACCTCTCCCTCCCCGGCGAGCCATCCCACCCCCGCCGCGCACCTCTCCCTCCCCCGGCGAGCCATCCCACCCCGCCGCGTGCACCTCCCTCCCCGGTTAACCACCTTCTTCCCCCGGTGAGGCTGCCCCTGGTTCCCCTCCGGCGGCGAGGACAGAGCAGCGAGCGGCGCGAGATCGACGAGATCTCGACCGGCGGCGATGCCCCAGTTAACCACCTTTTACGGGTGCGGGGTTATTACGGGTTCCAACGTCGAGTACAAGCACGAGCTCCTTCTCCAGCGAGAGGTGCCAGGTAAAAATGTACTTCTCTTCATCGTGGCATTCTGTGGCATTCTTTTTACTCCGGCGGGCGGCGAGGAGATTGAATGAAATTTTGACCTGCTGAGTGGAGAATTACGGGAAGTACAAAGGTAGCATTAATGGGAAGTACATACAATATTTAGGTAGAAGTACAGAGCAGTACAGCATGCGAGCGAGGAAGTACCTGCTGAGAATTATTCCTGCTAGGGAGGCAGTACCATAGTTACACTGAGAGAAGTACCGAGTAGTTTGAACTAGCAGTACAGGGTGTCCTTTATGCTAATTTGGTACTCATCTTTTGCAGCTGCTACTTGGAGCTGTGGAATTAGCAAGCTTAGGGAAGTGCAAAAAGGTTCTCTGTAGTGAAGAGTAGCAGTACAGAATATCTTGAAGCAGCAGTGCAGAGCAACACAGAAAATCACTACAGGTGAAAACTATAAATATCGATTTCGAGAAACTTCCTTGTGTCAATTTAGATGAGCTCTGACAATTAGTTTGTCGTTTTGTCGTTTAGTGCGAGACATCATGCCACCCCGTGCAGCAAAAGTGCCTACTTGGTCAAGAAAAATTGCCAATGAAATGAAGAATACGAGAACGTCTCCAAGATTTAAGCAAAGTTTGACTCATTTGCCAAATCGAGCAGCTGACTCAACTGCAATTGCACATGTTGTTACACATGAAAACGTCGATCCCTATGCTGGAACTGAGGTGAGGTCCTCAATCAAAAGAAAAATGTTTACAACTCATTGCTATATATCGTTACTAATTGCGGTTCTGTTATAATAACTGTACTACAATACTACACTTAATACATTTGGATTTTGGATTCTGAATACCTATTACATTTTTTAAAGTAGTACAACAATATCTGTGAGAAGAATTACAAATTTACAAATCTTGTTTTGTGTCACTATATTCATGCTCATAGTTATCAAAAAAAGAAGTATATGTTTTGATTTCAAAGAAGTACATCTAAGGTACAGAAGCAGTACAGCCATGAGAAAATCTGACAATTCCTCATCAATTTTCTGACCACTTTCAGGCTGATGATTATGGTTTGCCATTGGATGCTACTCCACTTGTCACGAATGCAGTGCCTCTGCGGTGCATAATGGAAGATCCGCCAAATTTTTATGTCACTGGATATTCACCTGATCCTAGCAGCATGGAGCCGTCGCCGCAACCTCCGAGCAGTTTCGTTTTCTCTGGATCATCAATATTGCCGAAAGCTGGCCATACAAGTAAATGTGTTGGGCCACAAGTGCCACCACGTATTGAGCGTATTGTGCGTGAGGTTTCAGGCATGCAGAGTAGCCGAACAAAAATTCCTGAGATTGGGGCTTTACATCCACCATATGTGGATGTGGATTCTGCGCATGCTGATACAAGTACGCTCAACATGCATAAAGTACCTGCGGCTTGCCACACAGCTGGAAACACCACAAATCGCCGCCCTAAAATTGTTCCTGGAGTAGCAGGTTTGCATCCTCCGAGTCGTAAGCAGCCAGGTGTGGGTGATCATACGCTGCCTCCACGTCCACCTTCATCGACTTCAAAGCAACAACCAGTGCGCAACAATACGTCAAAGAAATTGCCGGTGCACCCGAAACGTGACCCGCTGCTGCACAAATCAGTGGTTACGCCTCCTTGTCCGATACAACCTGACGACTGCATAACTCCAGAGGAGAATCGAAAGTATATCCATGTGAGTATAATAAACAGATGTTATTACTACATTTTCATAGTCAAACTACCTCTTGTTTACAAAGCAGTACAAATGTAGTTGGACAGCAGTACCTTTTTACTTGTATATGTAGTAACTCATATAAAATGAAAAGCAGTACTATGAACAAGTAATAAATGATTGCATCTGTACAGTTTTTCTTTGTCTAATAAGGATCATTAAAACCACACATAGTGCGGGAAAAAACCCAAATGGCTGTTCCAACTATCTGCTCAGTGCTGTATTGGCACACGGTCGGCACGTTTGTCACGCCGGCACTGTGCAGTTGATTCGAACAGAAAAACATTTTTTGTGCTGGTTTTCTTCACATGAAGGTGTCGTAAAGCAGTACAAGAATATTGTTACATGGCAGTACAACAAAGTCCTTTCATAGCAGTACAAGTATGTGTGTTTGTTTTGTATGGAACTCACTTCTTAGGCATCTTTATGTACATTTTGGATTTATTTTGCAGAAATCTGACCTCCCAGATTACCTTATACCAAAGATGGGGATGGTGTTCAAGGACTTCGATGCAGGCAAAGTGTTCTACAATAGATACGCCAGGCACGCTGGCTTTGGAACAAGAATTGGACAGAAGAGTGGTTTCAATAGATACCTGTACTGCACACGTGAAGGGAAGCACGCGAGCTCTGTTTGTGAATCTGAGCGTCAGCGGGACAAGACGACAAAGCGATGTGGATGCAAGGCGAAGCTGCGATTAAAGGGGAATGAGCACGATGATACAGTAGTCATTGTCGACATCAATTTTGAGCACAACCACCAACTAATACAGAGCCCTACCATGCTTGTGTTTCTTCATTCCCACAAGTCATTTGACCCCACTATATTGGATTATGTTAAGTTCCTCCAGTTCCAGAATGTTCAGCACCATACCATTATGTCTATCCTATATGGATCCCTCGGTGGCGGTCAGTTCTTGGCGTTGCACGGCCGCGATTTAATCAACAGGTAACAACAAAAATGATATACACTATCTTTTCAGCTTGTGATTTCATGACCATTAAAAAAGCTTCGGAAAGAACATGCTACTGAACAGTGTACAACCTTTTGTGTTATTGAAATATGCAGGAAGCTTCTTAACTCTAAGGAAGATAGCATCGATGACGTCAAGAAGCTGTTGGGATTCTTTGCTGAGATGAAAGCAGTAAATAATGAATTCTTCTTCGACTTCCAGATTGATGAGTTTGGTCGCATAAAGAACATCTTCTGGGCTAATGCAAGCTGCAGGGGCGCGTACCAAGATTTTGGTGATGCGATGACATTTGACACCACTTATAAGACAAATCAGTACCTTATGCCTTTGGGAGTATTTGTAGGAGTAAACAATCATCTCCAGTCATCAATATTCGCGTGTGCCCTTGTAAGGGATGAATGTGAAGAATCTTTTGCTTGGCTATTCAAAACCTTCTTGGCATGCAACAATGGGAAGCAACCTACAATAATTTTAACAGGTATAACACATTCCAATTTATATAGATCGTGGACATATAGACTGACATTGTAGTTAGTTTACCTAGAAGCAGTTTTTTTTATATGAAATAACTATGCAAGTAATTCAGAAGTTTTTAATTTGAAAATACCAAAAGTTCAGGGACATTATGCAAAAATAAGTTCTAATTTTACTATACAAGCAATACAAACATTATATTATCAGAAGTTCTAAATTTATAACCCTAACCATGCCCCTTCCATTTTCTAATCAGACCAGTGCCCTTCGATGACCCCTGCGATAAAACAAGTTTTCACCAGGTCCCTACACAAGTTTTGCCGATGGCATATAACAAACAAGTACGCCTCGCATATTTCATACTTGAACAAGTTGCACAACACTTTGAAGGCTGAGTTTGAGGCAATCATAAATTGGCCCCTGATGCCAACTGAATTTGAGGCAGCTTGGCACCAGCTAGTTGATAAATACAAGCTTCATGATGATCACATGATTCTGCACATGTGGGAAGACAGGAAGGAATGGATATCGGCTTACTTCAAAGAGGTTTTCTCTGCAAGGATGACTTCGACTCAACGAAGCGAAAGTATGAACTACATACTCAAGAAAGGATTTGTCAAACAGGACCAAAACCTGCACCGATTTGCTGAGCAAGTAAACAACTGCATATTTTCAAGGAGGCAAGTTGAAAATGCACAGACATTGGCATCAATGGTAAGCTATCAATTCAAATTTCTTTTGTCTTTGTAAAAAGAAGTGGTAGATTACAGTTTTCGGGGAAGTACAGAAATAATACAGGGGAGAAGTACAGTTGTTACAGTTTACAGAAGTACAACAACTTCTTGCACTTGATATTTCCATACAACCATACTGACACACTTGCTTAAACATTTTGCAGACAGAACCAAACACAAGAACTCATTACGGTTTTGAGAAGCAGTTCAATGAGCACTATACAAAAGCCGTATTCACCGAGTTCAGGAGGAAACTTAAAAATAGCACACTCTTCCGCATAAAAACAAGCCAGGATCCTACAGTTGACGAACATAATTATCTTGTGACCTACCATGAGCCAACGGATACGTTCTCATGGTCAAACCATGAGTTCAAAGTTGTTGCGAACACTGAGACCGAGGAATACAGCTGCGAGTGCATGCTGTTTTTATACCTCTCTGATAAAATGTAGATCCCAACAGACGCTACTTCTGTGCCAAGCATGCCATCAGGGCGAGTAGCAATATCCAATACGGTAGCTTTGCAATAGTTATTCTCAAACATAACTTCTCCACTGAAAATTATTATGTACCGCATAATAATCAGAAGGACACAGGTGAAATAACAAAATTATAAAAGCATGAAAAAAGATAGAACAAAGGAAATAAGAATACAAAACATACGCAATCTTGTCCTTTTCTTCAATAGAAGTAACTGCATTGTAAAACCTTTCAACAGAATCTGGAATGTTAACCTCATCTTGTATCAAATCATCAAAATAATCAGCACCTGCAGAAAAAGAAGTACATTAAAAGAAGTACAGAATATATAGGTAGAGGAAGTACATAAACAACTTTAGGAGAAGTACAGAACCTCATGACATAATGAAAAGTGTAGCTACTGTAGATACACAAGAAGTACAGATATAAAGCAGTGCAGAACTAAAACAGTACAGAAACAACTGCAAATGCAGTTCTGAAATCAAGATGTGCTAGTCAGTTGAGCTACTGTAGCTAACAAGAAGTACAACACTAAAAGCAGTACACATATACCTTCAACAAGGGGAAAGGCAGTACAACATACATACACAGTGTAAAGCACAAAGGCATCAGGACACAAAAGCACAGCATCGATTACACCGATATAAACATATTACAAGTATCACAAATGTTTCCCGAAACACATATTGTACATTTTTTTTCACAAAAGAAACCCACTTCCCATAAACATACATCACACACTCAAAGATCATCGCAATAGCAAAAGGTTTAAAGCTTAGAGATGGGTGTGGACATTATTTGTTCTTGCCTATGTCTTTGCCTGCAGAAGATGGCGCAGATTTAGCTACAAGATCTGGCACAGCAACAGATGGGATCTCGTGTGCATCCGATACAGGAACAGCTTCGCGCTCAGTGCCAGCATCAACAGCAGAGGATGTCTTCTCAAGAGCAGCTGTGACTGTAGTAGAATCACTATGACCGGCGGCAACTTCAACTGGATCTTCATGAGCAGCTTCAGCAACACCAGCTTCTGGTTTCTTCGCAACTCCAACATCACCAGTAAGTTGTACATCTGTCTCTTCATGATGATCTTCTGGCGTCGAAACACTGGACGCCACATGATGCTCAGGGGCACAAAATTGAGATAATGTTGGCCCATCAGTACTCACCTAACAAAAACACACAGAATTAAGAAATCATAGCAAAGCAGAAACATACTTGTACAGAAGATATCTCACCTTATCTACATGAGGAACAGTAGAATCATTGTGTTCCCCTTCCCCACCAGCACATGTATGCACTCCGGCAGCAGCAGCACCAGCATCTCCGCCGGAAGTAGGACCATCTCCCTTAGCAATCTCCGTGAGATACTTTTGTGCGTGCTCTTCGAAAGGCTTGCAGCGACCATCTTGCATGGTCTTGTACATTACAAAACCATCCTGGATCTGGGATAAAGATTTCTGCAAATGATCAAGATTGACAGCCTCAGCATCCAACACAATCTTGTGAGCATCTTCATTAAATGCAAGCTCAGGGGGCAAAACTCCAGCAGTGCTGCTCAGACGGGTGCTGGTGGTAGGCAGCTGAAGTGACAACTGAACTGCCTTTGCTATTGCAGCATCAAGCTCTTGGAAAGTGGAATCAAACAAAGTACCCACTCCTTCAGATGAAACACCTGCAGCACTACTGCTTCCTGCAAACTTACGCCTACTAGCGTGAACAATTCCTGAGGACGGTTCAAACTTTCTCTTCTTGGGATACACACAATATTTGGTACCAGTCACTTCAGCGCTTTCATCAAAATAGATAATGTCATTGCGCCCCTTCCACTGCAAAAAGAGAGTACAAAAATGTTATACAACAAAATAATACACTAATAGACAAAAGTTAAATAATATAAAAAGTATAATAACCTAACAAATATAAAAAAGAAGTACAAAGCAGTACTAAATGAACAAGAAGTGCTGAGATGAACACTAAAGCAGTACAAACAATATATGCAAAGCAGTACAAACAGATGCAAACATAATAACTTTGTGTGAGTGTGCTGAGATGAACACTAAAGCAGTACAAACAATATATGCAAAGCAGTACAAACAGATGCATACATAATAACTTTGTGTGAGTGGGATGTGGTGACAGTATTTATATATTCTATTTTTGTTAACCAAATATGGGGGGGAGACCCCCCCCAACCCCCCCCCCCCCCTAACCTCTTACCCCAACACCTACCTCCAAACTTCACATAAGATTAATTACTAATTAATAAAATAGGACAGCACCAAAAAGTATAATACTTACAACTAAAAGAATTGCACTACAAAGGATGGTACTAAAGAACTCACCGGCAACTTGCCAAAGATCCAAGATCTAGGGTCCGGGCCACCTTTCTTCAAGATATCCAAATTGGCAAGTTTCATAAGCTTCCTAGGATCCATGTAGATGGCACGGGGGTGCCTCTTATCTTTATGGTCAATGGAGCGGTGGTCCAGACAGTCCAAATAAGCTAGAATAGGCGCAATAAAACAACCAGGAAGAGCTCTCCAGTCTGCACCTGCTTTCTGCCAGGCTTCAATAGCAAGTCTCAGCTCGTCAACAATCAGCTGACAAATCTGCATGTTTTTCAACTTGACAATGTCAAAGTCTTCAACCATTGTCGCCTCCTTCTTCACACGCAGAGAATACCCTGGGCAGAAAAACTTGTTGTACAAAATCAGACCAAACACCTTCAGAGCAAGGCCATCCCTAAGAGGATCATCGACAAGCTGCGAGAGAATATTCCGAAGCTCATCAGTTTTTATATCTTTATTCCTTGGAATCCTAAGCTCATCCTTTAACTTCACCAAAGCAGCACCATAATCCTCTGAAGGCCTTGGAGGAGAGTCGTCACCATTAGGCAGTGCAAAAATCTTCTCAATGACATCTGCATTGATCTCCCGAACTTTGTTTCCACCAAGATCAAGGATCATGGTCCTAGGATCAATATTATACATCAGAAAACAAGCAAGACGGCGATTAATGTTGGATTTGATCTTGAAGTCTTTGATATGACCAAGCTCAGCAGTATGAAGAACATTCAAGTGACGTTCCTTCAACAACGCAACACAAAGAGCGACCTCCTTCAAAGAGCACCTAATCGTGGTGTTGAAGCGCTTTTTCGCCACCTTTTCAACTTTGTTGCTAGGCTCACCTTCCTCGCCTCTCTTCCTCTTGAAAGGCCTCTTCACAAACTCATACTGAAAAACATTAAAAAATAACAAAAATTAATAAAGATGAAAAATAACTATACACAAAAAATGAAATTACAAAATAAAACTAGACTGAGAAATTTCAATGGAGAGTATAAGAAGTACAGTAACTACACAATTGGCAGTTCAATCATAACATCAAAGGGAAGTATAGAATATATTATGCAAGAAACACTTGACAAGAAATAATGAAATAAAAATTCACCTTCCCGATATCATCTCCAGAATCAGAAACCTCTTCAGAAACATAAGGTTCGTCATCGTCGCCTTCTTCATCACCATCATCACCCTCATCGGACTCAAAATCATCATCCTTTGCAAAACGCACAGATTTGCGAGTAGCACGAGGTAACTTCTTTGTGCTACCTCTAGTTTGCTGGCCCTTGGACAAAACCTTCTCCTTACGCTTAAGAACATCATTCTTCTTCTTATCAACAGGTGCCTTAGCCTTGGACACAGCCTGGTTAGCTGCCTTCACCTTTTTTGCAGCAGCAGGATTAAGATTTGCAGAGCTGCCTCTCTGAATAACTTTAGGACTTTGCCGTTTACCATCGACATCAGGTGATTGTCTAGGCAGAACACGCGGGCTTCTGCGTACTGGAGCATCAGGAGGTGACTTTACCTTCCTACAAGTTGTCCTAATCTTTTTTACAGGGACAGGGTTTACAGGACTCGGAGGGCCATCAGAAACACCAGCACTATCAGGAACAACTATATCCGTGCATTGAGATGAAATATCGTGCAATGCCTTCGACCTGCGATTTCGAGCAGCTGCTATTTTCTCCGCCACCCTTAACTTCTCAGCCTCCAGCTGATCAGCGACATCCTCAGGCCGAGTCACAGCCTCTGTACCATCAACGGACTGTGACTGCGTCTCCGAAAGTTCCAAAGAGCCAATATCATGCTCACCCCTTCCAACAGGGCTAGAAGGATTGCTGGCAGGCTGACTTTCCCTGTCATTCAATGCCTTAGACCTCCGGTTGCGAGCAGGAATGTCCTCAGGCGTATTCGCAGCAGGAATGTCCTCAGGAGTAATCGCAGCAGGGATGTCCTCAGGCGTATTCGCAGCCTCATCAACCTTATTACCATCTTCTCCATCAAACTCTAAGCGAAGATTAGATAGAACATCTGATATATCATTTTCTGATCGGGAAACAGAATCTTCTGCAAACAAAATCAAAGAAGACAATGAATAAGTTTCAGACGCTGCAACACCGTCAACTGTATCCGCTGCGCAAAAGGAAATAAATATAATTGATATAATAAACACAACAATAACAGAAGTACTACACCAATGCTAGAAAGCAGTACAACAATACAAAAAACAAAAGATTGGAACAATTGCAACAAGAAGTACAAAGGAAACTACTAAAGCAATACAACAATTCTGCTAGCACTACAATGCAATATGGGAAAAATAAATAGCAATGTATTATCATGAGCAGTGTAAAGCATATGTGTAAAAGAAATACATGTGGCCAATTCTAAACCCTAAAATATACAATAAAACTCACCACACTACAACATAAGGAAAAATTGTGAATAAAATAAGAAGTGCACATGTACTACACAAGTGAAGTACAACAACAACATGGAGGAGCAATACAAAACTACAACTCAGTGAAGTACAGAAAAACATTTCAACAAAAACAAGCATCAAATCAGTGCATGTCATACAATAGACTTGTTGAAACATCAAACATATCTACTACACCTGAGAAATAAATAATCTCACATCCACAACCAAATATATAATAAATAAAAACATTGCCAATCCATGCCAAAACCACACATGAGCAAATCAATCCTAGGAACAAAATTAAAAAATGTACTACATGAACAGAACATCACAATCCCAAGCACAACATCTGCGGGACGAACCTTGCGCCGATTCGGCCATCGGGCTCTTAGGTGGAGACAACATGCCTGTGGATACACCAACCAAATCGATCTACAGGAAGAATCCTTGCTTCACCAAGTATCAAAACCCTACCAAATCGACCACCACCAAGCTTCCCCTCTGCTGCGGACGAACACGGCTGCGGGCAAAAGCAAAGCAAAGCATTGGAGACAAAGGGAGAGGCGAAAAAAGAGGAACAAATCGGAACTGCGGCTGTTGCGGCGGCGATACCGAACTCCGCTTCACGCCATCTGCGGCGGATTCGCAGAGCACTGTACCCAGCAACGCAGCGGACAGGAGTGTGGGGGAGAAAGAGAAAGGAAACGGACCTGGATAAGAGGGAGGGGGGTCGTGCGCGAGGTTGCAGCGGGCGGCGGTTGCTCGTAGCAGCGGTTGCCCGGCAGGGGATCGTGCAGCGGATTCGTCGCCGAGGAGCACTGGAGAGAGAGAGAGGAGGAGCGTCCGCGCGTGAGAGAAGAGAAAGGGAGAGAGATTTGGGCCGAGCGGACGGGCGGACAGAGTAAATGCCAACTCTCTGTAGTTATGGCTAGCAGTTAAGTTGTCCTCACGACACGATTCGTTTCTGATTTTGAAAAACTAAGACAACCATAGCATTTCGAAAACACATAGGGATAAAACAGTATTCACAGAATAAAATTAAAAATGATACCAAAAAAAATTATAGGAAAACAAATACACATATTCCAAAAACAATATGAAAACAATTAATTAGAAACAATGCAACACAACAATTTAACCTGGAAATAGCAGCAAGCTAATACACTAACCTACCTGTGAAAGAAATTTATAGAAAGAAACTACTATGGTAAAGTTCTGTTATATAAAAAGAAGTACAGGTTCTTTAAACAAGAAGTACAGAGAGGAAAGCAGAAAGAAATACAATATAGGTATACAGGGAAGTACAAGATTATTGCAGAATATTATTCTATCATCGATTGTAGAATAGACGGCATGTATATATATATATATATAGGGGTAAAGATAATCAACTGTTTTGTACGTCGCCCCCTTGCCCCCTTTTCTCGTACGTCGTTTTGTTTCTTCTCCTTCCTACGCGCCCCGTCCGCTAGAACGTCGTCTCGTTTTTTTCTTTCCGTACGCGCCCCACCTACAAAAAATAAAGTGCATCGGTCGGACTCGAACACAGCTCACGGAAAAAGAGTTAGCCCGCACTAACCAGTCCACCTACCTAATGTATTGTTTGAGAAAGAAGAGGAAGATATCCTTTTATATTGGTTAAACTAATTTTATTAAAAAAAACTTACAATGAAGGAAATAAGTAAATTGAGGAGTAAGTTTCGTTGTTATGAGCTTGAAATCTCTACCTAATATTGAAGGGACAATTGCTTCTCCACTTTTTTTGGTCCAATCAACTGTTTTGTACGTCACCCTCTTTTTCCGTACGTCGTTCTGCTTTTTTCCTTCATATGTGCCCCGCCCGCTAGCACGTCGTCCCTTTTTCTTTCTTTCCGTACCCGCCCCGCCCACAAAAAATAAATTGCATCAAGTGGAACTCAAACCCAGCTCACGGGAAAAGAGTCAGCGTGCACTAACCAATCCACCTACCTAATGTATTGTTTGAGAAAGAAGAGAAAGATATCCTTTTATATTGGTTAAACTATTTAAAAAAAACTTACAATGAAGGAAATAAGTTAAATGAGGAGTAAGTTCCGTTGTTATGAGCTTGGAAGGATAGTAAAAAAAATCATCCTTATGATGAGGCGGGAAGGGAAGGAATTAAAGGAAAGAATAAAAGATGAAATAAATTCCATCCTTTATGATAAGGAGGAATGGACGGGATTAAATGAAAGAATAAAAGAAGGAATACATATTTTTTCTATTATATACGAGGCATGAAGGAAGGATAAAGAAGAAATAAATTCTAAAGGAAAGAATAAAAGAAAGGATAAATTTCGCTAATTATATGAGGCAGGATTGAAGGAATTAAAGAGGAAATAAAATTTGTTGGAAATTAAAACAAGAAATAAAAATTTCACGGTTAAGAAATTAACACACCAAAATAAATTCTGTTGTGGACCAATCTCTACTCCTAAAGAAGCAGCCCGTAGGTCGGCGTTCGTTTCGTTCGCTCGCTCCCCTCCCCATCGATTGGAACCCCCTCGCCTCACCCCATCGATTTTTATTCCCATGGGAACCGGTGGAAAAAACACCAAAAAAACGCATGACGAAACCTAATGCTTCCCCACGCTCACACCCCACCCATTACCTTCCCGCCTACAACGCCGCCCCTTTCCCCACGAACTCCATGGCGGTCGCAGCCTCTTGATCCTCCTCTACACGCATCATCGTCTAACCACGTTCTCCATTGGCGATGCCATGGCTGCGGCCTCCACTTAGATCCATCCGTCGTTGACCCAGTATCCTCCTCCCGACGAGATCCAGCCTCCACCAATATGCACGGGGGCGACGGATCCACCTCTCCTCGGTCGCCGCTCGACCTTCACGACCACGCCTCGCCTACTCCTAAAGAATTCGTCGGGGCACGAGCGCAGGTGCGCGGGGCGAGTCGGAAGGCGTAACGGGGAGCGCGGAGCGTGGCCGCGACATCAGAGAGGGCCGGCTCGAGGCGAGGTGAGCCACGGCGGAGCGGGCGCGACGGAGCGAGGCCGGGGTGTCGGAGAGGGTCGGCTCGAGGCGAGGCGAGCCACGGCGGAGCGGGCGTGACGAAGCGAGGCCGGGGCGTCGAAGAGGGCCGGCTCGAGGCGAGGCCGCGGTCATATCCGCCTCCGGGTCGTGGCCTGCTTCTTTCTCTCTCTTTTTTGTTTGTTCTTTTTTTCCTTTTTTACTGCTCCTTATTCTTTCCTGGGTCGTGGCCTGCTATCGTACATGGTTTGTACGTGGCCCGACCTCTCCTGATGATTTGAGGACCAACAGTCGGATTCGATAGCCAAATCACGATCCAACTCGAAGTGCTCCTTTCCCCCTTTTTTAGACGAATGTCACAATGCCAGCTCTCCCTTGTGTTATGCAAAATTTTGACAACGACAGGCTCACATGCCTTGTCCCACGTCATAGCTGATTTGATCGAGTTTTGATCCAGTTTGGTGGCATATAAGTGTCATACTGATGTGTACGGCACGCGAGGGCGGACGACGGTTGCAGAGCACGGGTGTGGCAAGGCGACGCGTGCGATGAGCCGGCAACCCGAGCTTGGGTTACGTAGAGAGCTGGCGGCCAAAGATTACCACACCAGCAACTCGGCGACGGACGCGGGGGCGGGGTCGGCGACTATTGTTCCTTCTTCCAAAACAAGCCACGACCCAATCGAAATCTAAATCCGCGCGCGTGTAGATCCTTTCGAGACGGTTTTTCTTCATCCGACTGATTGTGACCTTCTCGATCCCTGAGGAATTCCCTCAAGGAAAATAACACCGCCGTGCGCTCGGCCCCACGGTGGGCGCCAACTGTCGTGGTTTTGTCACGGCAGATGTCCTCGTGCGAGAACTTAGGTGTGAGGCCATCGCAACTAGGTGGTGGCTTGAACGGGGTTTATCGGAATCGAGAGACGCGAGTTTTACCCAGGTTTGGCCCCTCGCAATGGAGGTAAAAGCCTACGTACTGCTTGTGTGTTATTGATGATGATGATGATCTCGATTACAAGGTTGCTCTTTCGCTACCTCTAGCCTCAAGGGTTTCTAATCTGTCTATCTCTAATGACTTGACCCATCTCTCTCTTGGGGCGCCTTACCCCTCCTTATATAAGTTGAAGGGGCAGGCTTACATGTAGAATTCTAGTAGGACTACAACTAGTCTCTTTTCTATTACAAGATAAATCCTAGTCCAGGTCTTGCTTCCCTTGTGAGGAAACTTTTCCTCTTCTTGGACCTTCTTCGCGAGCCGGCCCTCCAGGCCTCTCCATGAGCCGGCCCTCCAGGCCAATCTGTGAACCGACCTTCGCCCAGGTCTCATTCTGGGCCTTTGGGTCTGCCCGTACGAACCGGCATATTGGGCTCTGACGTGGCTTGAGACTGCGTCGATATTTCCCCAAAGAGGAAGGGATGATGCAGCACAGCTACGGTAAGTATTTCCCTCAGTTATGAAACCAAGGTATCGAACCAGTAGGAGGACCACGCAACACTATGTAAACAGTACCTGCACACAAAGAACAAATACTTGCAACCCGACGCGTAAGAGAGGTTGTCAATCTCTCAACGGTAAAAAGATAGATTAGATTGTAGATTGGATAAATAGATCTCACAAGAACACAAAATAAAAGAGGCAAATAAAAAGTGCAGCAAAGTATTTTTGGGTTTTTGGAATAATAGATCTGAAAACAAAAGCGGCAAAAAGATAGATCGAAAAGCAATATGTTGGAAAAGTAGACCCGGGGGCCGTAGGTTTCACTAGTGGCTTCTCTCATGAGTATAGCACACGGTGGGTGAACAAATTACTGTTGGGCAATTGATAGAAGATCAAATAATCATGACGATATGCAAGGCAATGATCATTATATAGGCATGACGTCCAAGATTAGTAGACCAAAACGATTCTGCATCTACTACTATTACTCCACACATCGACCGCTATCCAGCATGCATCTAGTGTATTAAGTTCATGAAAAAACGGTGTAATGCAATAAGAACGGTGACATGATGTAGACAAGATCTATTCATGTAGGAATAGACCCATCTTGTTATTCTTAGTAGCAACGATACATGCGTGCCTCGCTGCCCCTTGTGTCACTAGGAGAGGACACCGCAAGATCGAACCCATCACAAAGCACCTCTTCCCATGGCAAGAAAAATCGATCTAGTTGGCCTAACTAAACCAAAGATTCAAAGAAGAAATACGAGGCTATAAGTAATCATGCATATAAGAGATCAAAGAAGACTCAAATAATATTCATGGATAAAAACTGATCATGAACTCAAAATTCATCGGATCCCAACAAACACACCGCAAAAAGTCATTACATCAAATAGATCTCCAAGAGACCATTGTATTGAGAATCAAAAGAGAGAGAGAAAGCCATCTAGCTACTGCCTACGGACCTGTAGGTCTATGGTGGACTACTCACTCATCATCGGAGAGGCACCAATAAGGATGATGAACCTCTCCGTGATGGTGTTAGATTGGATCTCGCGGTTCTGGAACTTGCGGCGGCTGGAAGTATTTTTCGTCGACTCCTCTAGGGTTCCTGGAATATTTGGGTATTTATAGAGCTCAGAGGCGGTCGAGGGTGTTCCCGAGGCGGCCACAACTCACCAGGGTGCGCCCTGGTGTCTTGTGGGCGGCCTGGGCTCCGTCCTGGTTGCTTCTTTGGCCCACTGGCTTCCTTCTGGTTCAAAAAAACTCCAAAAAGTTTCGTCGTGATTGGACTTCGTTTGGTACTGATATTCTGCGAAGTAAAAAACAAGCAATAAAACAGCAACTGACACTTGACACTATGTCAATAGGTTAGTCCCAAAAAATGATATAAATTGCTATAAAATGATTGTAAAACATCCAAGAATGATAATATAACTGCATGGAACAAGCAAAAATTATAGATACGTTGGAGATGTATCAGCATCCCCAAGCTTAATTCCTACTCGTCCTCGAGTAGGTAAATGATAAAAACAAAATTTTTGTTGTGGAATGCTGCCTAACATGTTCATCACATATTCTTTCTTTTGTAGCATGGAAATTTGGACTTCTAGATGGTTCAAAGCAATAGTCTAGTTTTGACATAAAGACTTTAATACTCAAGCATGCCAACAAGCAACCATGTCTTTCAAAATATCAACACTAAAGAAAGTTATGCCTAGCCCATCATGCTCAATCCTTGATCCATTCATGAAACACACTCAAATATTAACTACACATAATGCACAAGTATGATCATAGTGCCCCCTAGTTTGTGCTTTATAAGAGAAGATGGAGACTCAAATAAAAAATAAAAAATGCATAAAGTAAATAGATAGGCCCTTCGCAGAGGGAAGTAAAGATTTGTAGAGGTGCCAGAGCTCAAAGCTTAAATTGAGAGAGAAAAATATTTTGGGTGGCATGCCTTTCCTGTCAACGAAAACGACAAAGTAGTTCTCAATACTTTCCATGCTAGATACATCATAAGCGGTTCCCAAACATAAAGTAAAGTTTATTCCTTTTTCCACCATTCTTTCACAATCCATGGCTAGCAGTATCCACGGTTGCCTTCCATACCAACACTTTCCAAGGAATTTATTATTTGACAACATAAAGTAACTTTCTTTTTCATTTCGGGACTGGGCATCCCTATTACTGCCGTACTCTCGTGCAATGGCAAGTGAATAAACACTCATCTTGAGAATAACACATCTAGCATGGAAAAATATTGGACACTCCCTACCGTTTCATGAGCGGTACGAGCACACAAAAAGGAAATTTATTTTGAAAAATAGAGATGGCACATACAAATTTGCTTAGAACGACATTGAAATACCGCATATAGGTAGGTATGATGGACTCATAAGGCAAAACTGGGTTTAAGGATTTTGGATGCACAAGTAGTATTTCTACTTAGTACAAGTGAAGGCTAGCAAATAGATTGAGAAGCAACCAACCAAGAATCGAAAATTCACATAAACGGGCATTGAGCATAACTAACACCGAATAATGCAGCATAAGTAGGATGTAATTTCATTGCATAACTATTGACTTTCATGCTTGCATAGGGAATCACAAACCTTAACACCAATATTCTTACTAAAGCATAATTACTCACCAACATGACTCACATATCACTATCATCATGTCTCAAAACTATTACAAGGAATCAAGTTTAATTTGTCCAATGATCTTCATGAAAGTTTTTATTATATCCCTCTTGAATATCTATCACTTTGGGACTAGTTTCATATATTGCCATTGCTTTTGACAAGTTCAACTAAATTTAAGTGAAGAACATGAGCATAAAAGTTTCATCTCTCAAAATAATATAAGTGAAGCATGAGAGAATTTCTTCAAAATTTACTAACTCTCAAATTAATCTAAGTGAAGCATGAGAGTATTTCTTCAAAAATTTAAAGCACACCATGCTCAAAAAGATATAAGTGAAGCACTAGAGCAATTCCATAGCTCAAAAAATTTAAGTGAAGCGTATAGAGCAATTCTAACAAATCATAGCATAATTTTGGCTCTCTCAAATAGGTGTGTCCAGCAAGGATACAAGTGACAAACTAAAAAGAAAATCAATCAAAGACTCAAATGTTACAAGACGCTCCAAGCAAAATTCATGATATGTGACAAATAAAAATATAGCTCCAAGTAAAATACCGATGGTCGTTAGAAGAAAGAGGGGATGCCACTCGGGGCATACCCAAGCTTAGTTGCTTGTTTCTTCTTGAATATTATCTTGGGGGTGCGGTAGCATCCCCAAGCTTAGGCTCTTTTCACTCCTTATTCCTTCATCCATCGTGATCTCACCCAAAACTTGAAAACTTCAATCACACAAAACTCAACAAAACCTTCGAGAGATCCGTTAGTATAATAAAGCAAATCACCACTCTAAGTACTGTTGCAAACCCATTAATATTTTATTATTGCATTATACCTACTGTATTTTAACTTTACCATGGCTTATACCCTTCAATACGAACCATAGATTCATCAAAACAAGCACACAATGCAACGAAAATAGAATATGTCTAAAACAGAACAGTCTGTAGTAATCTGTACTCTAGCCATACTTCTGTAACTCCAAAAATTCAAAAAAAATTAGGAAAACGTAAAGAATTTGTATAGAAATACTGTGTTAAAATTTCAGCTCATTATGACGCTCCAGTAAAAAAATGAAAATTCACGCACTGGAGTCAAAGTTTCAGTTTCAGATTCAACATTGTTTCTACTCATCTTATGAATCATCCTAAAGGATTTACTTGGCACAAACACTAATTAAAATATAAAAAACACAATCATAACAGAGGCATAATTGTGTCAACACTCAAAAACAGAAAGAAAATGATGAAAATAAATTTATTCATTGGGTTGCCTCCCAACAAGCTCTTTCTTTATAGCCATTAAGATAGGCTTGAGATTTCAATAATGCCCTCATGAAAGATAATAATAGCAACATAAAGAGAGCATCATGAAGCATATGTAAAACACACTTAAGTCTAACATACTTTCTATGCACAGTCATTTTATAAGCAAACAAATTATCAAGGCAAGCAAAAACTAGCATATGGAAGGAAAAAGAAAGAGACAATAGCAATCACAAGATGAAGAGAGGTAATTTAGTATCATGAAAATTTCTACAACCATAATTTCCTCTCTCATAATAAATACATGTAGGATCATAATCAAATTCAACAATATATCTATCATAAACAATTCTCTCTTTATGATCAACATGCATAAAGTTTTTATCATCTTTCAATATAGTGGGATTATCATCAACTGAAGTTATGACCTCTCCAAACCCACTTTTATCAAAAAAAATCATAAGATTGAACACTCTCCAAATATGTGGGATTCTTTTTACCTAAAGTTGACGCTCTTCCAAACCCATTTTCTATACTATTGCAAACATTATTATCAATAACATATTCAACATGAGGCTTAAATAAATTTTCAAGATCATAAGAAGCATTATCACCCCAATCATGATCATTGCAATAAGAAGTGGGCATGACAAAATTATCATCCCCAAGCTTGTAGTTTTGCATATCATTAACATAGTTGACATTAACAGAATTTATAGTAACATCATTGCAATCATGCTTTTCAATCAAGGAGCTATCATGAATCACCTTATAAATTTCTTCTTTCAACACTTCATAAAAAAATTCAGATTCATGATTTTCAAACAAAACTTCTTAGAGATAATCAAGTGCACTCAACTCACTAGCAATTGGTTCATCATAATTTGGCCTTTTGAAAAGATTAGCAAGTGGATGAGGATCCATATCAATAGA
Source organism: Elymus sibiricus (assembly GCA_039707655.1). NCBI lineage: Eukaryota > Viridiplantae > Streptophyta > Magnoliopsida > Poales > Poaceae > Elymus > Elymus sibiricus. Next base: position 286,532,587 of record CM077675.1, read on the forward strand.
TTTTTAGCAAGCGAAGATGCAAGCAAATAGAAGGCACATGGCAACACAAGCAAAGATAGCAAACAAGCAAAAAGGCAAACAAAAAAGAGGGCGAATAAAACGGCAAATTTGTGAAGTGGGGGAGAGGAAAACGAGAGGCAAATGGCAAATAATGTAATTGCAAGGAGATGAGATTTGTGATTAGGAACCTGATAGATGTTCATGATGTCTCCTCGGCGCCAGAGATTGGCACGTTGAAGAGACTGCTCCTCCCCGGCAACGGCACGAGAAATTCCTTTGACGTGGCTTGAGACTGTGTCGGTATTTCCCCAAAGAGGTAGGGATGATGCAGCATAGCTACGGTAAGTATTTCCCTCAGTTATGAAACCAAGGTATCGAACCAGTAGGAGGACCACGCAACACTATGTAAACGGTACCTGCACACAAAGAACAGATACTTGCAACCCGACGCGTAAGAGAGGTTGTCAATCTCTCAACGGTAAAAAGATAGATTAGATTGTAGATTGGATAAATAGATCTCACAAGAACACAAAATAAAAGAGGCAAATAAAAAGTGCAGCAAAGTATTTTTGGGTTTTTGGAATAATAGATCTGAAAACAAAAGCGGCAAAAAGATAGATCGAAAAGCAATATGTTGGAAAAGTAGACCCGGGGGCCGTAGGTTTCACTAGTGGCTTCTCTCATGAGTATAGCACACGGTGGGTGAACAAATTACTGTTGGGCAATTGATAGAACATCAAATAATCATGATGATATCCAAGGCGATGATCATTATATAGGCATCACGTCCAAGATTAGTAGATGACGTGGCCTGAGATTGCGTCGGTATTTCCCCAAAGAGGAAGGGATGATGCAGCACAGCGACGGTAAGTATTTCCCTCAGTTATGAAACCAAGGTATCGAACCAGTAGGAGGATCACCACCACCTAATAAGCAGCACCTGCACACAAATAACAAATACTTGCAACCCGGCGCGTAAGAGAGGTTGCTAATCTCTCTACGGTAAAAAGATAGATTAGGTAGTGATAGATAGGAGAGATAGATCTCTCAAGAACACAAAATAAAAAGGGCAAATAAAAAGGGCAAATAAAAAGTGCAGCAATATATTTTTGGGTTTTTTGGTATAGTAGATCTGAAAACAAAGAGGCAAAAAGATAGATCGGAAAGCAATATGTTGGAAAAGTAGACCCGGGGGCCGTAGGTTTCACTAGTCGCTTCTCTCATGAGTATAGCACACGGTGGGTGAACAAATTACTATTGGGCAATTGATAGAAGATCAAATAATCATGACGATATCCAAGGTGATGATCATTATATAGGCATCATGTCCAAGATAACTAGACCGACTCCTGCCTGCATCTACCACTATTACTCCACACATCGACCGCTATCCAGCATGCATCTACTGTATTAAGTTCATGAAAAAACGGAGTGATGCAATAAGAACGATGACATGATGTAGACAAGATCTATTCATGTAGGAATAGACCCCATCTTGTTATCCTTAATAGCAACGATACATGCGTGCCTTGCTGCCCCTTCTGTCACTGGGAAAGGACACCGCAAGATTGAACCCATCACAAAGCACCTCTTCCAATGACAAGAAAAATCGATCTTGTTGGCCTAACTAAACCAAAGATTCGAAGAAGAAATACGAGGCTATAAGTAATCATGCATATAAGAGATCAAAGAAGACTTAAATAATATTCATGGATAGAAACTGATCATGAACTCAAAATTCATCGGATCCCAACAAACACACCGCAAAAGTTTACATCAAATAGATCTCCAAGAGACCATTGTATTGAGAATCGGAAGAGAGAGAGAGGAAGTCATCTAGCTACTGCCTACGGACCCGTAGGTCTATGGTGGACTACTCACGCGTCATCGGAGAGGCACCTATGAAGAAGATGAACCCCTCTGTGATGGTGTTAGATTGGATCTTGAGGCTCTAGAACTTGCGGTGGCTGGATGTGTTTTTCGTCGACTCCCCTAGGTTTTTCTGAATATTTGGGTATTTATAGGCATCAGAGGCGGTGTAAGGGGGCCCTGTTGGAAATATGCCCTAGAGGCAATAATAAAATGGTTATTATTATATTTCCTTGTTCATGATAATCGTTTATTATCCATGCTATAATTGTATTGATTGGAAACTCAAATACATGTGTGGGTACATAGACAACACTGTGTCCCTAGTATGCGTCTAATAGACTAGCTCGTTGACCAAAGATGGTCAAGGTTTCCTAGCCATAGACATGAGATGTCATTTGATAAACGGGATCACATCATTAGGAGAATGATGTGATGGCCAAGAACCAAACTATGAACGTAGCATATGATTGTGTCAGTTTATTGCTATTGTTTCTGCATGTCAAAGTATCTGTTCCTATGACCATGAGATCATGCAACTCACTGACACCGGAGGAATACCTTGTGTGTATCAAACGTCGCAACGTAACTGGGTGACTATAAAGATGCTTTACAGGTATCTCTGAGGGTGTTTGTTGAGTGGGCATGGATCAAGACTGGGGTTTGTTACTCCGTGTGACGGAGAGGTATCTCAGGGCCCACTCGGTAATACAACATCACAATAAGCCTTGCAAGCAAAGTGACTAAAGAGTTAGCCACGGGATCTTGTATTACGGAACGAGTAAAGAGACTTGCCGGTAACGAGATTGAACTAGGTATAGAGATACCGACGATCGAATCTCGGGCAAGTAACATACCGATAAACAAAGGGAACATCATACGGGATTAACTGAATCCTTGACATAGAGGTTCAACCGATAAAGATCTTCGTAGAATATGTAGGAACCAATATGAGCATCCAGGTCCCACTATTGGTTATTGACCGTAGAGGTGTCTCGGTCATGTCTACATAGTTCTCGAACCCGCAGGGTCTGCACACTTAACGTTCGGTGACGTTTCGGTAGTATTGAGATATATGTGTTGGTGACCGAAGGTTGTTCGGAGTCCCGGATGAGATCCCAAACGTCATGAGGAGCTCTGGAATGGTCCGGAGGTAAAGATTTATATATAGGAAAGTGGTATTTGGGTTTCGGAAAAGTTTTGGGTATTTCCGGTAGTGTACCGGGAGTGACGAATGGGTTCCGGGGGTCCACCGGGTGGGGCCCACCCACCCCGGGGGCCACATGGGCCCAAGAGGTGGCGCACCAGCCCCTAATTGGCTGGGGAACCGACCCCATAAGGGCCCATATGCCCAAGAGGAAAAAAGGTGGAGATAGGAAGGAATAGGACTCCTTCCTAATATGAATCCACTTCCTAGTAGGAAGTGGATTGGACTCCTCCTTGCCCTGGTTCGGCCGACCCCTAGGGGAAACCCTAGGGAGGCTTGCTCCTCCCTCTCCCTCCTATATATACTAGAGGAATAGAGCCCCAAAACACACGGCCACGTGCTAGTTCTCTATTCTCTAGTTCCTCCACCAAATAGATTCCGGTGGTGCTTAGGCGAAACCCTGCCGGGATAACTCCACCACCACCACCACGCCGTCATGCTGCTGGAGATCTCATCCACCTCTCCGCCCCCTCTTGTTGTATCAAAAAGGCGGAGATCGTCATCGAGATGTATGTGTGCTGAACGCGGAGGTGCCGTCCGTTCGGCGCTAGATCGGGACGGATCGTGATTGGATCGCGGGACGGCTAGCGATTTGGATCGCGAAGACGTTCGACTACATCAACCGCGTTTCTTAACGCTTCCCGCTTAGCAATCTATAAGGGTACTTAGATCCACTCTCCTTCTCATAGATGCTCATCACCATGGATAGATCTTGCGTGTGCGTAGGAAATTTTTTGTTTCCCATGGAACGTTCCCCAACAGTGGCATCATGAGCTAGGTCTATCCGTAGATGAGATCACGAGTAGAACACAAAGGAGTTTGTGGGCATTGATGCTCATATTGCTTCCTCCCTTGGTCTTTTCTTGATTCAGCTGTATTGTGGGATGAAGCGGCCCGGACCAACTTTACTCGTACGCTTACGAGAGACCGGTTCCATCAACTGACATGTGACTTTGTTGCATAAAGATGGCTGGCGGGTGTCTGTCTCTCCCATTTTAGTTGGATCGGATTCGACAAAGGCGGTCCTTGAGAAGGTTGAATAGCAATTTGTGTATCACTGTTCTGGTTTTGCGTAGGTAAGAATCGTTCTTGCTAGATACCCATAGCAGCCACGTAAAACATGCAACAACAATTAGAGAACGTCTAACTTGTTTTTGCAGGGTATGTTGTAATGTGATATGGCCAATAACATGATGAGATATATGTGATGTATGAGATGATCATGTTTTGTATAGAATATCACGACTTGCATGTCGATGAGTACGGCAACCGGCAGGAGCCATAGGGTTGTCTTTAATTTATTTTCGCCATTTTTGCTTTACTTTATAGCTATGAGTTAGCAATAGTCGTAGAAGCAACAGTTGATGCGACAACCTCATGGCGACACGTTGATGGAGATCAAGATGATGGAGATCATGGTGTCATGCCGGTGACGATGGAGATCATGCCGGTGCTTTGGAGATGGAGATCAAAAGCACAAGTTCATGGCCATATCATGTCACTTATGATTTGCATGTGATGTTAATCCTTTTATGCATCTTATTTTGCTTAGGACGACGGTAGCATTATAAGGTGATCCCTCACTAAAATTTCAAGATAAAATTGTGTTCTCCCCGAGTGTGCACCGTTGCGAATGTTCGTCGTTTCGAGACACCATGTGATGATCGGGTGTGATAGACTCTACGTTCACATACAACGGGTGCAAGCCAGTGTTGCACGTGCGGAACACTCGGGTTAAACTTGACGAGCCTAGCATGTACAGACATGGCCTCGAAACACAAGAGACCGAAAGGTCGAACATGAGTCATATAGTAGATATGATCAACATGGAGATGTTCACCATTGAAACCACCTCATCTCATGTGATGATCGGACTTAGGTTGGTGGATTTGGATCATGTCACACTTAGACAACCTAAGGGATGTTGATTTGAGTGGGAGTTCTTAAGTAATATGATTAATTGAACTCATTATCATGAACATAGTCAAAGTGACTTTGCAAATTATGTTGTAGATCAATAGCTCACGCTGTAGCTCCCCTGTTTTTTTATACGTTCCTAGAGAAAATAGAATTGAAAGATGATGGTAGCAATAATGCGGACTGGGTCCGTGATCTGAGGATTGTCCTCATTGCTGCACAGAAGGCTTATGTCCTTAATGCACCGCTCGGTGCGCCACCCCCTCAAGCGTTGTCTGTAGATGTTGTGAACATCTGACAGGCACGTTCTGATGACTACTTGATAGTTCAGTGCATCATGAATTACGGCTTAGAATTGAGGCTCCAAAACGTTTTGAACGTCACGGAACATATGAGATATTCTAAGAGCTGAAATTGGGATCTCAGGCTCGTGCCCGTGTTGAGAGGTATGCGACCTCCAACAAGATTCTTTGCCTGCAAGATGAAGGAGAATAGCTCAATCGGTGAGCATGTGCTCAGATTGTCTGGGTGCTACAATCGCTTGAATCGAGTGGGAGTTGATCTTCCAGATAAGATAGTGGTTGATATAGTTCTCCAAGTCACTTCCACAAAGCTACTAGAGCTTCGTGATGAACTATGAAATGCCAGGGATGGAAATAATGATCCCCGAGCTATTCGCGATGTTTGACACCGCGAAGGTAGAAATCAAGAAGGAGCGTCAAGTGTTGATGGTTAGTAAAACCACTAGTTTTGAGAAGGGCAAGGGCAAGGAGGGAACCTTCATGGATGGCAAGCCAGTTGCTGCTCCAGTAAAGAAACCCAAGGTTGAACCCAAACCCGAGACTGAGTGCTTCTATTATGAGGAGAACGGTCGCTGAAGCGGAACAACCCTAGATACTTGGTAGATAAGAAGGCTGGCAATGTCAACGGAAGTATATTTGATATACGTATTATTGATGTGTACCTTACTAGTACTCCTAGTAGCACCTAGGTATTAGATACCGGTTCAGTTGCTAATGTTAGTAACTCGAAATAAAAGCTACGGAATAAACGGAGACTAGCTAAGGGCGAGGTGACGATGTGTGTTGGAATTGTTTCCAAGGTTGATGTGATCACCATCGCACGCTCTCCCTACCTTCGGGATTAGTGATGAACCTAAATAAATGTTATTTGGTGTTTGCGTTGAGCATGAACATGATTAGATCGTGTTTATTGCAATACGGTTATTCATTTAAGTTAGAGAATAATGGTTATTCTGTTTACATGAATAATACCTTCAATGGTCATGCACCAAATGTGAATGGTTTATTGAATCTCGATCGTAGTAATACACAGGTTCATGATATTGATGCCAAAAGATGCAAAGTTAATAATGATAGTACCACATACTTGTGGCACTGTCGCCAAGGTCATATTGGTGTAAAACGCATGAAGAAACTCCATGCTGATGGATCTTTTGACTCACTTGATTTCGAATCGGTTGAGACATGCGGACCATTCCTCTTGGGCAAGATGACTAAGACCCCGTTTTCCGATATGATGGAGCGGGCAAGTGACTTATTGGAAATGATACATGTTGATGTAGCGGTCCAATGAGTGTTGAAAGTGTGCGGTGGATATCGCTATTTTCTTACCTTCACTGATGATTTGAGTAGATATGGGGATATTTACTTAATGAAACACAAGTCTGAAACATTTTAAAAGTTCAAATAAATTCAGAGTGAAGTTTGAGATCATCGTGACAAGAAGATAAAATATCTACGATATGATCGTGGAGGTAAATATCTGAGTTACGAGTTTGGTATGCAACTTAAGACAATGTGGAAATTGTTTCACAACTCACGCCACCTGGAATACCATAGTATGATGGTGTGTCCGAGCGTCGTAGTCATGCTCTATTGGATATGGTGCGTACTTGATGTCTCTTATCGTTTTGCCACTATCATTTTGGGGTTATGCGTTAGAGACAAATACATTCACTTTAAAATAAGGGCACCATCTAAGTCCGTTGAGATGACACCGTATGAAATTTGGTTTGGCAGAAACCTAAGCTGTCATTTCTCAGAGTTTGGGAATGCGACGCTTATGACTGATAAACTCAAACCCAAAGCGGAAAAATGCATCTTCATAAGATACCCTAAGGAAACAGTTGGGTATACCTTCTATCTCAAATCCAAGGGCAAAGTGTTTGTTGCTAAAAACGGGTCCTTTCTCGAGAAAGAGTTTCTCTCGAAAGAATTGAGTGGGAGGAAGGTAGAACTTGATGAGGTTATTGAACCGTCACTTCAGTTGGATGGTAGCACGACGCAGAAAGATGTTTCCGTGGCGCCTACACCGAATGAAGAGGAAGTTAATGATGATGATCATGACACTTCGGATCAAGTTACTACCGAACCTCGTAGGCCGACAAGAACTCGTACCACCTCTGAGTGGTACATCAATCCTGTCTTGGAGGTCATGTTGATAGACAACAGTGAACCTCTACGAGCTATGAAGAAGCGATGGTGGGCCCGGATTCCAATAAATGGCTAGGAGCCATGAAATCTGAGAAAGGATCCATGTATGAAAACCAAGTATGGACTTTGGTAGATTTACCCGTTAAACGGCAGGCCGTTGAGTACAAATGGACCTTTAAGAAGAAGACAGACGCTGATGGTAAATTTCACCATTTATAAAGCTCTTCTTGTTGCAAAGAAGTTTCCGATAAGTTCAAGGAGTTGACTACGATGAGACTTTCTCACCCGTAGCGATGCTAAAAGCCTGTTGGAATTATGTTAGCAGTTGGTGCATTTTTCGATTATGAAATCTGGCAGATGGATGTCAAAACATCGTTTCCTTAACGGTTTCCTTGAGGAAAGGTTGTATGTGATACAACCGGAAGGTTTTGTCAGTCCTAAGGATGCTAAAATGTATGCAAGCTCCAGCGATCATTCTATGGACTGGAGCAAGCATCTCGGAGTTGGAATATACGCTTTGATGACGTGATCAAAGTTTTTGGGTCTATACAAAGTTTATGAGAAACTTGTATTTACAATAAAGTGAGTGGGAGCACTATAGAATTTCTGATAAGTATATGTGGATGACATATTGTTGATCGGAAATGATGTAGAATTTCTGGAAAGCATAAAGGGTTGTTTGAAAGGAGTTTTTCAAAGGAAAACCTGGAATGAAGCTACTTAAATATTGGGCATCAGGATCTATAGAGATAGATCAAGACGTCTGATAAGACTTTCAATGAGTACATACCTTGACAAGATTTTGAAAGAGTTCAAAATGGATCAGTCAAAGAAAGAGTTCTTGCCTGATTTATAAGGTGTGGAGTTGAGTGAGACTCAAAGCTCGACCAGGGCAGAAGAAAGAGAAAGGACGAAGGTCGTCCCCTATGCCTTATCCATAGGCTCTGTATAGTATGCCATGCTGTGTATCGCACCTGGTGTGTGCCTTGCCATCAGTCTGTCAAGGGGTACAAGAGTGGTCCAGGAGTGGATCACTGGACAACGGTCAAAATTATTCTTAGTAACTAGAGGACTAAGGAAATGTTTCTCGATTATGGAGGTGATAAAGAGTTTGTCGTAAAGGGTTACGTCGATGCAAGCTTTGACACCAATCCTGATGACTCTGAGTAGCAATCCGGATACGTATAAGGGAGCAGCCAATTGGAATAGCTCCAAGTGGAGCGTGGTAGCATCTGCAGTATGACATATAGATTTGCAAAGAACACACGGATCTGAATGTTGCAGACCGTTGACTAAAACCTCTCTCACATGTGAAACATGATCGAACCCCATAACTCTTTGGGTGTTAGATTCATAACAATGTTAATCACATAGCGATGTGAGCTAGATTATTGACTCTAGTGCAAGTGGGAGACTATTGGAAATATGCCCTAGAGGCAATAATAAAATTGTTATTATTATATTTCCTTGTTCATGATAATTGTTTATTATCCATGCTATAATTGTATTGATTGGAAACTCAAATACATGTGTGGGTACATAGACAACACTGTGTCCCTAGTATGCCTCTAATAGACTAGCTCGTTGATCAAAGATGGTCAAGGTTTCCTAGCCATAGACATGAGATGTCATTTGATAAACGGGATCACATCATTAGGAGAATGATGTGATGGACAAGACCAAAACTATGAACGTAGCATATGATCGTGTCAGTTTATTGCTATTGTTTCTGCATGTCCAAGTATCTGTTCCTATGACCATGAGATCATGCAACTCACTGACACCGGAGGAATACCTTGTGTGTATCAAACGTCGCAACGTAACTGGGTGACTATAAAGATGCTCTACATGTATCTCTGAGGGTGTCTGTTGAGTGGGCATGGATCAAGACTGGGATTTGTTACTCCGTGTGACGGAGAGGTATCTCAGGGCCCACTCGGTAATACAACATCACAATAAGCCTTGCAAGCAAAGTGACTAAAGAGTTAGCCACGGGATCTTGTATTACGGAACGAGTAAAGAGACTTGCCGGTAACGAGATTGAACTAGGTATAGAGATACCGACGATCGAATCTCGGGCAAGTAACATACCGATAAACAAAGGGAACATCATACGGGATTAACTGAATCCTTGACATAGAGGTTCAACCGATAAAGATCTTTATAGAATATGTAGGAACAAATATGGGCATCCAGGTCCCGCTATTGGTTATTGACCGTAGAGGTGTCTCGGTCATGTCTACATAGTTCTCGAACCCGCAGGGTCTGCACACTTAACGTTCGGTGACATTTCGGTAGTATTGAGATATATGTGTTGGTGGCCGAAGGTTGTTCGGAGTCCCGGATGAGATCCCGGACGTCACGAGGAACTCCGGAATGGTCCGGAGGTAAAGAGGTATATATAGGAAAGTGGTATTTGGGTTTCGGAAAAGTTTCGGGTATTTCCGGTAGTGTACCGGGAGTGACGAATGGGTTCCGCGGGTCCACCGGGTAGGGCCCTCCCACCCCGGGGGCCACATGGGCCCAAGAGGTGGCGCACCAGCCCCTAATGGGCTGGGGAACCGACCCCATAAGGGCCCATATGCCCAAGAGGAAAAAAGGTGGAGATAGGAAGGAATAGGACTCCTTCCTAATATGAATCCACTTCCTAGTAGGAAGTGGATTGGTGTAACGACCCGGATTTGGTAAAATCCAAGTCTCTGTGCTTACTGTGCTATCCCTGGATCGAAGCTAGCACACACAGTAACAAGAATGAATATCAGTAAGACATACATCATTTTACTACAACGATAGATCCAGAGTTAGGCAAATACATACCGTTGGCACAGCTCAATGCTGGCACATAATACAACGGAATAATACGCAGTCACTAAGTTAGGTCTTCATCAACACCTCTGGGCTCATTGAGTGTAGGCCATAACCCTATCGTCTCTTAATTTGTCGAGATCTGCACATGACAGGTGCAGATGAGTACGTGGAATGTACTCGCAAGTTGCAAAGGAAAATCTAACAGAATGTATATGCAGGGTAAGTTTTGGTGGAGGTTTCCTTTGCATAAAGCCAATTTTCTCCTATACTAAATTTTGTAAACTCCTTTTGAAATAAGAATAGTTTTTAGTATAAAAGGTAGGAGTGAAACACTTGGATATACGCACGAGTGCTCATTCTCCAAATTAGTTTTAAAACATACATAAGGTTGAAGTGAAACACATTCGGTGTGCTCATTCCTCAACTTTAACCCTTAAAACAGACTTTTAGAAAAGAGAGGGGAGATTCTTCTTCAGTCCAAGTCTTCAGTTGCTCAAAGTTGCCCGTAACCGGGGGCACGGCTAATCGATTAGGTTTAACCCTCTGCAGAGGTCATACACGTTCCCCACATGACACAATCAACCCTTTTTGTCATGACACCACTTGGGTGTGTGACCGGGAGGAGATTGTGACGAAGCCTTTCCAAAACGGCACCCTTTACTTAGTTCTAGCACGGCCCGCTCCCTTGGCTATTAAGGCCCATCTTCGATGACCGTACCTCAGTAAGGGTTTCCCATTAAGGAAAAGCTAAGCCAGAGCCATAATAGCATGTGGCTGTACTAGACGCTACATCAAATTGTACTTGGAAGATCTCGGTCTCCTGGACGACGGTCCCCACCAAAAACCTGTGTGCAAGACCCCAGTCGGGCGCATTCACTGCAAGACCCCGATGGGCGCAATCACTTGTAGAGGCTCCCGTCATACCGTTCCGCCCGGGGAGTAGAAGTAAAATAATATATAGTTTTGTTTTTCAAAAGTTTTCACAAACGTTGCCCCAAAAGAGGGCAAGTTTATCCGTTTAAAACTTGTTTGATTCCCATCCCCTTTCTTTGTAAGCATGGCTAAGCATAGCTACAAGTTCCTAGGGCTTTAGCTAGCAATAATACTTTGCAAAATTTTCTTTTAGAAAACATGCATACTAGTAAACTTGAAAGAGATCATGCATATTTCAAAAGCATAGGACAAAGTATGACCAAGTTGCAACTTGCCTGGGTCTCTTGAATATGACATGTTCTACTCTTAGTCGTCTCTCCTTCACCTTACGATATATCTAACGATAAAGGAAAAATAATTCAACACACAACAAAATCCAAATGAAATCCAAATACTAACACACGCCACTACAAAAATTTCTAGTGCATGGTTGAGGTTGATATAGGATCAAGTTAAATGTGTGAAGAAATATGGCATAGTCATGTTTTAGGGTTGTACCATATGGATACAAAGTGGGTATGATGATTTGAAGGTTGTGAGTCAAGGTCCTATGGCAAATCCTTCAATGGGTTTGATCGAAATATTTGAATATGGGTTACTGGAATGGATATGGCATAAGTTTCAAGAAAAAAGAATTAAATTCTTAATCTTGCAACTTCAAATTTTTGTGGTGGTAGCAAATGACCAGAGAGGTCTTCTAGGGATCAATCTAAGGGATTTATCCAAGAATAAAATTTAATTGGATAAGGGTAATGAATTATGACTAAAGAGAGTCAATTTAAAGTGTTGAAGATAAAATAGTAACTAAACATAGTTGATAAATTATGACATGGGTTCCAACAGAGAGGTGAGGTCCTAAGGTCCAACTTGCATATATAAAACATTTTTATATGATTTACAGAATCAAAGATATAGCAAAGTTACTCAAATCTTTATTTAAATAAAAACTGAATTTGAATTTGTCCAAAAAGTGAAAATTTAAAATTTTATAATAAACTAGATGCTCCAACGAATCCGGGGATATCTTATTTGTTGAAATCCGACATACCGTCTAGGAGATATGATTTTCCAAAGTTAGGATAAAAATCTGAAAATGAATTACGGGAATTAATATTGACTGCCACTTGTCACGCTGCTATAGGAGGATACCTGTTCGTTTTTTTATATAAAAACAAAATTGAGAGGATCTACAGAAGGGAGAGAGAGTTCACCGGAGATTCGCCGGAATTCCGCCGGAGTTGGAGAGGAAACGTCCCCGACGTCAACGAACGGTGAACGACGTAGAGGTCCACGAGGGGAGTTCGGTGGACAAAGTACCGTGCTCGGCCTCATCTTGTGGCTGTCGCAAGAAGCCGCTGGAGTTGATTGGAGCTCCGGTCAGACGCGACGCTCGCGGATAGCGCGGTCCGGCTGTGAATTTGTACGAATCATCATGTCCATAAGGTGTACAACATAATTTTACGAAGACAAGGAGAAGGAGGAGGTCAGGAGCACCTTAGGATAGTCGGGATCTCGCAAGAACAGTGGAGGCAGCGAGTTACTCCGGCGAGCAATTGCCGTGGATAGGAGGAAAGAGGGAGGGGGATTTCTGGCGTGATGAAAGAGGATGGGAAGGAGACTGCCGGGGCACCTTTTATAGGGCAGGGGAGGGCCGGAGTCGAATGGGCAAGATGTGTTAATGGCTGCAGTTTCAAGCACTTGTGATGGCCATTATGGCTGGCTCCGGCGCGCACTAGGGAATGGGAGAGGTCGAGGGAGGCGAGGGGGTTCCATTCAGAGCGGTTTTGGGGTGAGGTAGAGGAGGGGAGGGGTGGGGCATGTGGTGGGATGTGCCTAGGTTGCCATGGCTTCCTGGCTGAACGCAAGGAAGAAGAAGACCTCCTATATGTTGGAGTTGGGCTGTTAGATTTGGTTGGGCCTGGCCCAATTAGATTTAAGACTTTTTTTTGTGCATAGTTTACAAAAAGTTTAATTGAAGCAGGAATAAAAATCTTCTCTGTACATATCTATAATTTCGAGTCTAGCGACATTGGTTTCAGAAATTAACAAAAATATATTTTGTGTACACTTATCTTTTTGTAATGCGATAGGGACTTTATAATTCGCCTAAATTTTTATTTAAGAGCTTTATAAATTCCCAACATATATCTTAGGGTTTTATGAATACCCAAATGACTAACGAGAAATATTGAATACTTCCAATAATTGTTTTGGAGAAGTCATATCGTCGACTCTCATATTTTTTTATTAAATGATTTATTGAAAATATTTACGAATAAGTTCCAACCTCAAAAGAGATACTCCAAATAAATCTTTTATGAAATATTTTTATTCTCACTCATCCATTTGAATGTGGTTTCGAAATATTTCATACGAGTCCGAAGGAGAAGAAATCCAAACCCATAATTTTTGAAACAAGACTCAAAAAGTTTTTTAATTCCAGTGAAAATCAAAGCAATTCACTGAATATTATCTTATTATTAACATTCCAAAATTTAGAAAATTTTGGGATGTTACAAACTACCACCCTTAAAAGAAATCTCGTCCTCGAGATTTGCAGAGGCTAGCAAGAAATAGGTTAGGGTTGGGGTCTCTTGGGTTACTTCCCTAGGGTGTTCTTAGCATCCGGAGGCTTACGGTTTATGCTTCACCTCCAGCTTGTAGGAATGTCTTACGTTGGTACAATTCCTTTTACCGTTGTCACTTCAACAAATCCTGAGGCCTTAGACACCATCCTTGCTCTTAGCCAACTGTGGATTGGATTGATCCCCGCAGGCTGTTCTTTGGGTACTACCACCCTTAAGAACAAGCTTGTCTTGTTTTCCATGATCTCTATATTCGATGATGATTTTTCATCGAGCTATTGTGGTTTAGAACTGGCTTTTCCTCAAAGAAAAGTCTATCTCAAAATCCATATATTCCAAAACTACTACCGAGACTCTCATGGTGGTCGATAGCTTCTCGTAGAGCTCTTTCATGTTTCTTACTCACCGTACCATCTACGTTAGGCACGTTTGCTTATTATAAGGGTAATACGTCTTACCATTCTATGGTTTTAGGATTATCGCATCGACACTCTGCTATGGTTTAAATCTCTCCGATTTACCAATCACACATAGGAAAGTATATAATAAGAGTCTTCGGTATGGGGGCCAATCCATCCCGTACTCAAACCATTACTTCATATGTGGACAGGTGAATCACGTATTCTAACACTCGGTCTTTCTCACTCCTCTTAAAGAGGTCTTCACCTGCACAGCTAATAAAACGTCTTTGGGTGGCGTTGATTACATGGTTTGTGCTAAAACTTGCGTCCATGAAATAGCTAAACTTGTGTGTGCTAGGGTTGCATTCTCCTTGCAATTGATCAATTCTTACCCAAAGGTAATAGTTTTAATGCCTCTATGAATGATGTGTGTGACGATCCTTTCCTTCCATGCACCTTTGCAAGTTGCGATTTCAAGAAAGTAATGGTCCTGGAGGGTAGTATTGATGATCACTAGGGTGTGATGGAGGTTGAAGTGCTACTAAGGAATTATGGGTGGTTAGATCATGATTCGTAGAAATGATGCTTAGGTCTTGAAGCTTCAACAGAAGTTGTAATTTGGGGCTGAAAATTTCATCCACGAAGAGGCGATAAATGTTGGGATTCTTATAGTTGAGTAAGAATAACAACATTGATGTTCCTTGGTCTTGCATATATAATTCTTATTACATCCTTGGTTATCTCATACAACTCCAAAATAGCTTACTTAAACTGCTGCCATCCACATGGACTGGTATGGTCAAGCGTGTAACCCAACATTATCCCTTATTCCTTCGTAAGAAATTTAATCCAGCTGAAAACATGCGACGTAGTCCTTGAACTCATTAATCCTTTGCTTATTCGCGGCGGCCATGAACTTCATGTACGTCAGCTCTGCTTGTACTTCCCTTAAATGTTCTTGGGCATGATGGAGCCTAGATTCGAGGATTTCCCCAATCTGGCGTATGGCTTCCATGGCGGCTTCCCGAACAGAGTCGAAGAAGGTTGTCCGAGGTACTCGAGAGATGAAGAAGTACTCTCCAGATGTCTTTGGACAAACTCCCTTTACACGATAGAGGTGTACTTCCACGTACCAACGTTCCAATCCATTATCCATAAAAGGATAACCCTTGTAGACTGCATCTCCTTGAAGGTGAATGTATCCCATCATGTCTTTCAGGATCTTTGGAAAGTCTTGGTCACTGGTTAGGGTCATTATCATCTCCGGGCCTTTGTGAAAAGACTCAAAGATGGTTGCCATCTGCAGGTATTATTGAAAGGAAAAAAATCAGAATAATATGGATAAGCATCTATTGTTGAAATGTGGTTGTTTCCATCTGAGTACACATTCTTGGTCCAGGAAAAAGTTTAGTGATTAGTTCTTGAAGCAAGGGATAGGTCACACGAATGGTGGAACATTTTTCAGTGGGTTGGTTTCTTCCACAAGTGGGACATGGTTCACAAGTCTATTATACTTCTCCAGTTTTTGTACGAAGATACTCTATTTCTTCATCCTTCCAAAGAGTTGCAATGTATACCAATTGGTCTTTGATTCGTCCATGGGTTCAAGGTTTTGGTCAAGGGTGAGATGGGGCTTTAAAGATAAAGAAAGATGGATACACATCAACTAATACCTCGGTGTTTCTAGCATTTATAAAATGCTCGTTTACTAAGGTTCGTCATAAGATCTTCATTTCCTTTGATCCTTGACAATATTCATCACGTGAGGATTTGCGCATGTGATGGTCTTCTAATACATCATCCGTAGCTCACACCTCTCAAGGTTGAATCAATAATACAACATATGGAATACGTATCCTAATAACACAAATCATACATCACACAACTCCAATGAAAACCATAATTAGAAAAATGGAAAATCCAATAAAACTCCAAATCCACACATGCATTTTATTCAATCATTCCTATGTACCGCCATCCACATAGGTTCGGCATGGTCAGGTACACTACTCGCAAAGCGTTCCTTCTTTATTACACTCATGGTGGTCTTAAGTTCTAGATTCAGCATTCAGGTTGATGCTGCTGAGGGAGGTATTGCCACTCTCATCAGAGGAGTTGACTGATAATTCTTCTTCTTCAATCTCTTCTCCTTTTAAAACCTTGTTCTCTAGCTTGAGTTTCTTATTGCGAGCCTTCTCTTCCCACAATTCCTTCAGTAGTTTCCAGATTTCTGTCTCTTGATCCTGGAGTTCGCCGTTGTTTTTCTCTAACTCTTCTCGCATTATCCCCACCTTCTGCTCCAGGAGGGTCCTAATTTCCTTCATGGCCTC
Source organism: Elymus sibiricus (assembly GCA_039707655.1). Taxonomy (NCBI): domain Eukaryota; kingdom Viridiplantae; phylum Streptophyta; class Magnoliopsida; order Poales; family Poaceae; genus Elymus; species Elymus sibiricus. The sequence goes on from CM077675.1 coordinate 286,549,093, forward strand.
TATCTTCTGCAAAGCTTCGGAATGCTCCACTTGAAGACCTTTGATATACCTTTCTAAATCCTGATTATAATTCAACATGTCGTTGAGTTTTCTCTTGTGATCTTCCTTGATTCTTCCAGGTTCTCCGGGGATCTCTTGCCATCCTAGGTCACAGAAGAAAGTGCCTCCCAACTCCTGGTGATAACGTCCACATAGACATGCTATTATGCCATGTACGGCATCACTCACAACTCCCTTAAGAGTTGGATGTGTTTTGAAGAAGATCATGTTCTCCATCTCTGAACGTCCATAAATGGTAATGTTGGCATTCCAGTAGTTTTCTCCTTCCAGATGATGCCATGCTTCAATCTTGGGGACTCGAAGTCCTAGTGTCTGAACCAACCTTAAAAGATGGGTTCCAAATAAAACTTTCTCATAGTGGGATGCCTGACTCAAGTCACAATGTTTCATCTACATGTTTCAAATAGGAGAGACTTTGTAAACAAACCAAAAAGGTACGAGAAATGCAATTTTTTTAGTAATACTGAAAATATTAGTTGTTCCTATCAAGGTCTTCCTATTTCTAAACCATTTTCTAGGGTCACGTCCTACAGTCAACGTATGCTCTAATACCATTTTGTAACGATCCGGATTTGGTAAAATCCAAGTCTCTGTGCTTACTGTGCTATCCCTGGATCGAAGCTAGCACACACAGTAACAAGAATGAATATCAGTAAGACATACATCATTTTACTACAATGATAGATCCGGAGTTAGGCAAATACATACCGTTGGCACAACTCAATGCTGGTGTGACGCCCCCGATCTCGACCGTACGCTAATCATACACACAATGCGTACGACCAAGATTAGGGACTCACTGATTGATATCACAACACAACACTAGACACAAAATTAAAGTCATACAACTTCATATTACAAGCCAGGGGCCTCAAGGGCTCGAATACAAAGCTCGACAAGCACGAGTCAGCGGAAGCAAATAATATCTGAGTACAGACATAAGTTAAACAAGTTTTGCCTTAAGAAGGCTAGCACAAACATAAGCAGCGGATCGAAAGAGGCGAGGCCTCCTGCCTGGGAACCTCCTAACTACTCCTGAGCGTCGGCGTTCTCCACGTAGTAGTAGGCTCCAGCGGTGGTGTAGTAGTCGTCTCCGGCGTACTCCATCTCCTGGGCTCCGTCGTCTGAACGCAGTATCGTATCGAGGGGGAAAGAGAAAGTAAAGCAGCGGTGAGTACTCATCCAAAGTACTCGCAAGACTGACATCAGAACTATGCTAGGTATGCATCATTATCAAGGGGAGGGGTTATATCTGGACTGACTGCAGAAAGCAAGAATAGGGAGAAGGCCTAGTCCTATCGAAGACTAGCATCTTCAGCATCTTGCAGCATTAGAAGAGAGTAGACTGGTATCTCATATATAGTCATATTATTGTAGCAATTTTATTAAGTAACCACGCCCAGAGATTCTTCCCTGACTCCCTGCGAGGAAGCAATCTCGGAGCCACAATTCATTTCAAAATTTAAATCACAGTTATAGTTGTATAAGGTCAAGGTACAACTCCAAGTCGTCCTGTTACCGTGGACACGGCTATTCGAATAGATTATTCATCCCTGCAGGGGTGCACCACATATTCCCCAACACGCTTGAGTCACCTCCGGCCGGACACACTTTCCTGGGTCATGCCCGGCCTCGGGATATCAGCACGTCGTCGCCCCACCTAGGCTCAACGAAGAGGCCAGCCCGCCGGTCTAAATCCTAAGCGCGCAGGTTCGTGGGCCCACTTGCCCTTGCACTCCTGCACGATGCGTACGCGGCCGGAAACAGACCTAGTACACTCCAGTCCAAGAGCTGCACCGTCCAGTCCAATCCATCGCGCGCCGCTCCATTGCTGACATCCGAAGAGCTTCGGCTGATACAACGACGCTGAGTACCCATAACTTCTCCCACGTGAAGGTTAGTGCGTATTAATGTTGGAAATATGCCCTAGAGGCAATAATAAATTGGTTATTATTATATTTCCTTGTTAATGATAATCGTTTATTATCCATGCTATAATTGTATTGATTGGAAACTCAAATACATGTGTGGGTACATAGACAACACTGTGTCCCTAGTAAGCCTCTAGTTGACTAGCTCGTTGATCAAAGATGGTTAAGGTTTCCTAGCCATTGACATGAGATGTCATTTGATAACGGGATCACATCATTAGGAGAATGATGTGATGGACAAGACCCAAACTGTAAACGTAGCATTTGATCGTGTCAGTTTATTGCTATTGTTTTCTGCATGTCAAGTATCTGTTCCTTTGACCATGAGATCATGCAACTCACTGACACCGGAGGAATACCTTGTGTGTATCAAACGTCGCAACGTAACTGGGTGACTATAAAGGTGCTCTACAGGTATCTCCGAGGGTGTCTGTTGGGTTGGCATGGATCAAGACTGGGATTTGTTACTCCGTATGACGGAGAGGTATCTCAGGGCCCACTCGGTAATACAACATCACAATGAGCCTTGCAAGCAATGTGACTAAAGTGTTAGCCACGAGATCTTGTATTACGGAACGAGTAAAGAGACTTGCCGGTAACGAGATTGAACTAGGTATAGTGATACCGACGATCGAATCTCGGGCAAGTAACATACCGAAGAACAAAGGGAACAGCATACGGGATTAACTGAATCCTTGACATAGAGGTTCGACCGATAAAGATCTTCGTAGAATATGTAGGAGCCAATATGGGCATCCAGGTCCCGCTATTGGTTATTGGCCGTAGAGGTGTCTCGATCATGTCTACATAGTTCTCGAACCCGCAGGGTCTACACACTTAACGTTTGGTGACGATTAGTATAATTGAGTTATTATGTTGGTGACCGAAAGTTGTTCGGAGTCCCGGATAAGATCCCGGACATGACGAGGATCTCCGGAATAGTCCGGAGGTAAAGATTGATATATGTGATAATAGTGTTTTGATCTCCGGAAGAGTTCCGAAGTTCACCGGAAGGGGTTCCGGATGTTTACCGAAGTGTTCGGGTGCAGCAACACTTTATATGAGCCAAAGGGATAAAGCCCACAAGGTATTGGAAAGTGCAAAAGTAGTTTTGCTGCCGCGTAAGCGGTACTACCGCTTGGTGAAGCGGTACTACCGCCGGAGCGGTACTACCGCTTGTGTGAAGCGGTACTACCGCCCAAGCGGTACTACCGCTTGTGTGAAGCGGTACTACCGCTTGTGCGCGGCTGTGCACGGTTCGGCAGGGATCCGAGTTGGACTCTTTCCCTGCGGGCCAAACCGACCTTGTGCGGGCAAAACCGACCCGGAGGAGGCTTTTACTCCAAGTTTAGACCCCAAGGCTCAACATATAAATAGAGGGGCAGGGCTAGCACACGGGACACATCAGGATTTCCCAAGCCGTGTGCCGGCAACCCTAGCCCTCTAGTTCCTCCGTCATAATCTCCGTAGCGCTTGGCGAAGCCCTGCAGAGATTGTTCCTCACCACCATCACCACGCCGTCGTGCTGCTGGAACTCAACCACTACTTCACCATCGCTCGCTGGATCGAGGAGGTGAAGGCGTCATCAAGCCGTACGTGTGTTGAACGCGGAGGTGCCGTCCGTTCGGCACTAGATCGGAAGGATCGTGATTGGATCGCGGGACGCTCGGCGATTTGGATCGCGAAGACGTTCGACTACATCAACCGCGTTTATTAACGCTTCCGCTTAGCGATCTACAAGGGTATGTAGATTCACTCTCCCTCTCGTAGATGCTCATCACCATGGATAGATCTTGTGTGTGCGTAGGAAAATTTTTGTTTCCCATGCAACGTTCCCCAACAGTGGCATCATGAGCTAGGTCTATGCGTAGATGAGATCTCGAGTAGAACACAAACGAGTTGTGGGCGTGGATGTATACATATTGCTTGCCGTTACTAGTTGATACTTGATTCAGCGGCATTGTGAGATGAAGCGGCCCGGACCGACATTACGCGTACGCTTACGCGAGACTGGTTTTACCGCTGCGTGCACTTGTTGCATAAAGGTGACTGGCGGGTGTCTGTCTCTCTCACTTTAGTTGAATCGGTTCAATGAAGAGGGTTCTTTTAGAAGATCAAAAAGCAATCACTACACCACGTTGTGGTTTTGCGTAGGTAAGAACGGTTCTTGCAAACCCGTAGCAGCCACGTAAAATTTGCAACAACAATTAGAGGACGTCTAACTTGTTTTTGCAGGGTATGTTGTGATGTGATATGGCCAATTACATGATGAGATATATGTGATGTATGAGATGATCATGTTTTGTATAGAATATCACGACTTGCATGTCGATGAGTACGGCAACTGGCAGGAGCCATAGAGTTGTCTTTAATTATTGTATGACCTGCGTGTCAATCATTAAGCGCTATGTAATGCTTTACTTTATCGCTAAACGTTAGCTATAGTCGTGGAAGCAACAGTCAGCGCGACAACCTTATGGCGACACGTTGATGGAGATCAAGATGATGGAGATCATGGTGTCATGCCGGTGACGATGGAGATCATGCCGGTGCTTTGGAGATGGAGATCAAAAGCACAAGTTCATGGCCATATCATGTCACTTATGATTTGCATGTGATGTTAATCCTTTTATGCATCTTATTTTGCTTAGGACGACGGTAGCATTATAAGGTGATCCTTCACTTAAATTTCAAGATAAATTGTGTTCTCCCCAAGTGTGCACCGTTGCGAAAGTTCGTCGTTTCGAGACACGCCGTGATGATCGGGTGTGATAGACTCTACGTTCGCATACAACGGGTGCAAGCCATGTTGCACGTGCGGAACACTCGGGTTAAACTTGACGAGCCTAGCATGTACAGACATGGCCTCGGAACACAAGAGACCGAAAGGTCGAACATGAGTCATATAGTAGATATGATCAACATGAAGATGTTCACCATTGAAACCACCTCAACTCACGTGATGATCGGACTTGAGTTGGTGGATTTGGATCATGTTACACTCGAATGACCGGAGGGATGTCAATTTGAGTGGGAGTTTTTAAGTAATATGATTAACTAAACTCATTATCTAAGAACAATAGTCTAAGTTGTCTTTGCTATATTTATGTTGTAGATCATGGCTCGCGCAGTAGCACCCCTGAATTTTAATGCGTTCCTAGAGAAAGCTAAGTTGAAAGATGATGGAAGTAACTTTGTGGACTGGGCCCGTAATCTAAGGATTATCCTTACGGCTTCCCAGAAGGCTTATGTCCTTGATGCACCGCTTGGTGATCCACCCGCTCCAGTTGAGTCTCTAGACGTTGTGAACGCCTGGCAGGCTCGTTCTGATGATTACTCAATAGTTCAATGTGCAATGTTGTATGGCTTAGAACCGGGACTTCAAAGACGTTTTGAACGTCATGGAGCATATGAGATGTTCCAGGAATTGAAGTTTATCTTTCAGAAGAATGCCCGGATCGAGAGATATGAGATCTCCGATAAGTTCTATGCTTGCAAGATGGAGGAGAACGGGTCTATCAGTGATCACGTGCTCAGAATGTCTGGGTACTCCACCCGTCTGGCTGAGTTAGGGATGCCCCTTCCGCCAGAGGCTATCACTGACAGAGTTCTTCAATCATTGCCACCTAGCTACAAGAGCTTCGTGTTGAACTATAACATGCACGGGATGAACAAGTCAGTCGCCGAGCTGTTTGCGATGCTGAAAGCCGCTGAGTCTGAAATTCAGAAGGAGCATCAAGTGTTGATGGTCAATAAAACCACTAGTTTCAAGAAAAATGGCAAGGGTAAGAAGGGTAACTCCAAGCAGAGTGGCAAAGCAGTTGCTCCTCTCGTGAAGAAACCCAAGGCTGGACCCAAACCAGAAACTGTGTGTTTTCATTGCAAGGGAACTGGACACTGGAAGCGGAATTGCCCCAAGTATTTGGCTGACAAGAAGGCGGCCAACAACAAACAAGGTATATATGATATACATGTTATTGATGTGTACCTTACCAACTCTCGTTGTAGTGCCTGGGTATTTGATACCGGTGCGGTTGCTCATATTTGCAACTCAAAACAGGAACTGCGGAATAGACGGAGGCTGGCAAAGGACGAAGTGACGATGCGCGTGGGAAATGGTTCCAAGGTTGATGTGATCGCCGTCGGCACGCTCGCTCTTCGATTACCGTCGGGATTAGTGATGAACCTAAATAAGTGTTATTTGGTGCCTGCGTTAAGCATGAACATTATATCTGGATCTTGTTTATTGCGAGACGGTTACTCATTTAAATCAGAGAATAATGGTTGTTCTATTTATATGAGTAATATCTTTTATGGTCATGCACCCAATGTGAGGGGTTTATTCTTGTTGAATCTCGATAGTAATGATACACATGTTCATAACATTGATGCCAAAAGATGTAGAATTGATAATGATAATACCACTTTCTTGTGGCACTGCCGTTTAGGTCATATTGGCGTAAAACGCATGAGGAAGCTCCATGCTGATGGACTTTTGGAGTCACTTGATTTTGAATCACTTGACACATGTGAGCCATGCCTCATGGGCAAGATGACTAAAACGCCGTTCTCTGGAATAATGGAACGGGCAAGTGACTTATTGGAAATCATACATACTGATGTGTGCGGTCCGATGAGCATTGAGGCGCGCGGTGGTTATCGTTACTTTCTCACCTTCACTGATGACTTAAGTAGATATGGGTATATTTACTTAATGAAACACAAGTCTGAAACATTTGAAAAGTTCAAACAATTTCAGAGTGAAGTTGAGAATCATCGTAACAAGAAGATTAAATTCCTACGATCTGATCGAGGAGGAGAATATCTGAGTTATGAGTTTGGCAGTCACTTAAGACAATGTGGAATTGTTTCACAACTGACACCGCCTGGAACACCACAGCGTAATGGTGTGTCCGAACGTCGTAATCGAACCTTATTGGATATGGTGCGATCTATGATGTCTCTTGCCGATTTGCCACTATCGTTTTGGGGTTATGCATTAGAGACAGCTGCATTCACTTTAAATAGGGCACCATCGAAATCCGTTGAGACGACGCCATATGAACTTTGGTTTGGCAAGAAGCCAAAACTGTCGTTTCTTAAAGTTTGGGGATGTGATGCTTATGTCAAAAAGCTTCAGCCTGAAAAGCTGGAACCCAAAGCGGAGAAATGCGTCTTCATAGGATACCCAAAAGAGACAATTGGGTATACCTTCTACCTCAGATCCGAAGGCAAAGTGTTTGTCGCTAAAAACGGAACATTTCTTGAGAAAGAGTTTCTCTCGAAAGAATTGAGTGGGAGGAAGATAGAACTTGATGAGGTTGTTGAACCTTTACTTCAACCTGAGAGTAGCGCAGCGCAGAAAGTTGTTTCTGTGGAGCCTACATTAGCTGAAGAGGAAGTTAATGATGATGATCATGAAGCTTTGGATCAAGTTGCTATCGAACCTCGTAGGTCGACAAGGACGCGTACTGCTCCCGAGTGGTACGGCAACCCTGTCTTAGAGGTCATGTTGTTAGACAACGATGAACCTACGAGCTATGGAGAAGCGATGATGAGCCCGGATTCCGAGAAGTGGTTAGAGGCCATGAAATCCGAGATGGGATCCATGTATGAAAACAAAGTATGGACTTTGGAAGTATTACCTGAAGGGCGTAAGGCCATTCAGAACAAATGGATCTTTAAGAGGAAGACGGACGCGGACGGTAATGTCACCGTCTATAAAGCTCGACTTGTGGCAAAGGGTTTTTCACAAGTTCAAGGAGTTGACTACGATGAGACCTTCTCACCCGTAGCGATGCTTAAGTCCGTCAGAATCATGTTGGCAATAGCTGCCTTTTTTCGATTATGAAATTTGGCAGATGGATGTCAAAACAGCGTTCCTTAACGGTTTCCTTAAGGAAGAGTTGTATATGATGCAACCAGAAGGTTTTGTCGATCCAGAAAATGCTGACAAAGTTTGCAAACTCCAGTGATCCATTTATGGACTGGTGCGAGCATCTCGGAGTTGGAATCTTCGTTTTGATGAGGTGATCAAAGCGTTCGAGTTTATACAAGTTTACGGAGAAGCTTGTATTTACAAGAAAGTGAGTGGGAGCTCTATAGCGTTTCTAATATTATATGTGGATGACATATTGCTGATTGGAAACAATATAGAAATGCTGGAAAGCGTAAAGGAATATTTGAACAAGAGTTTTTCAATGAAGGACCTAGGAGAAGCTGCTTTCATATTAGGCATCAAGATCTATAGAGATAGATCAAGACGCTTAATAGGACTTTCACAAAGCACATACCTTGATAAGATTTTGAAGAAGTTCAAAATGGATCAGTCCAAGAAGGGGTTCTTGCCTGTTTTGCAAGGTGTGAAGTTGAGTAAGACTCAATGCCCAGTGACTGCAGAAGATAGAGAAAAGATGAGTGTCATCCCCTATGCTTCGGCCATAGGCTCTATCATGTATGCAATGCTGTGCACAAGACCCGATGTCAGCCTTGCCATAAGTATGGTCGGAAGGTTTCAAAGTGATCCAGGAATGGAACACTGGACGGCGGTCAAGAATATCCTGAAGTACCTGAAAAGGACTAAGGACATGTTTCTCGTTTATGGAGGTGATCAAGAGCTCGTCGTAAAGAGTTACGTCGATGCAAGCTTTGACACTGATCCGGATGACTCTAAGTCGCAAACCGGATACGTATTTATTCTTAATGGGGGTGCGGTTAGCTGGTGCAGTTCCAAGCAAAGCGTGGTAGCAGATTCTACATGCGAAGCGGAGTACATCGCTGCCTCGGAGGCGGCGAAGGAAGGTGTCTGGATGAAGGAGTTCATGACAGATCTTGGAGTAGTGCCTGGTGCACTTAACCCAATGACTCTGTTTTGTGATAATACTGGTGCCATTGCTCTAGCCAAGGAACCAAGATTTCACAAGAGGACCAGACACATAAAGCGACGTTTCAATTCCATCCGCGATTACATCAAGGAGGACGACATAAATATTTGCAAAGTACACACGGATCTAAATGTTGCAGATCCGATGACTAAACCTCTTCCAAGGGCTAAACATGAACAACACCAGAACTGCATGGGTGTTCGATTCATTACAATGTAAATCACATAGTGATGTGAACTAGATTATTGACTCTAGTGCAAGTGGGAGACTGTTGGAAATATGCCCTAGAGGCAATAATAAATTGGTTATTATTATATTTCCTTGTTAATGATAATCGTTTATTATCCATGCTATAATTGTATTGATTGGAAACTCAAATACATGTGTGGGTACATAGACAACACTGTGTCCCTAGTAAGCCTCTAGTTGACTAGCTCGTTGATCAAAGATGGTTAAGGTTTCCTAGCCATTGACATGAGATGTCATTTGATAACGGGATCACATCATTAGGAGAATGATGTGATGGACAAGACCCAAACTGTAAACGTAGCATTTGATCGTGTCAGTTTATTGCTATTGTTTTCTGCATGTCAAGTATCTGTTCCTTTGACCATGAGATCATGCAACTCACTGACACCGGAGGAATACCTTGTGTGTATCAAACGTCGCAACGTAACTGGGTGACTATAAAGGTGCTCTACAGGTATCTCCGAGGGTGTCTGTTGGGTTGGCATGGATCAAGACTGGGATTTGTTACTCCGTATGACGGAGAGGTATCTCAGGGCCCACTCGGTAATACAACATCACAATGAGCCTTGCAAGCAATGTGACTAAAGTGTTAGCCACGAGATCTTGTATTACGGAACGAGTAAAGAGACTTGCCGGTAACGAGATTGAACTAGGTATAGTGATACCGACGATCGAATCTCGGGCAAGTAACATACCGAAGAACAAAGGGAACAGCATACGGGATTAACTGAATCCTTGACATAGAGGTTCGACCGATAAAGATCTTCGTAGAATATGTAGGAGCCAATATGGGCATCCAGGTCCCGCTATTGGTTATTGGCCGTAGAGGTGTCTCGATCATGTCTACATAGTTCTCGAACCCGCAGGGTCTACACACTTAACGTTTGGTGACGATTAGTATAATTGAGTTATTATGTTGGTGACCGAAAGTTGTTCGGAGTCCCGGATAAGATCCCGGACATGACGAGGATCTCCGGAATAGTCCGGAGGTAAAGATTGATATATGTGATAATAGTGTTTTGATCTCCGGAAGAGTTCCGAAGTTCACCGGAAGGGGTTCCGGATGTTTACCGAAGTGTTCGGGTGCAGCAACACTTTATATGAGCCAAAGGGATAAAGCCCACAAGGTATTGGAAAGTGCAAAAGTAGTTTTGCTGCCGCGTAAGCGGTACTACCGCTTGGTGAAGCGGTACTACCGCCGGAGCGGTACTACCGCTTGTGTGAAGCGGTACTACCGCCCAAGCGGTACTACCGCTTGTGTGAAGCGGTACTACCGCTTGTGCGCGGCTGTGCACGGTTCGGCAGGGATCCGAGTTGGACTCTTTCCCTGCGGGCCAAACCGACCTTGTGCGGGCAAAACCGACCCGGAGGAGGCTTTTACTCCAAGTTTAGACCCCAAGGCTCAACATATAAATAGAGGGGCAGGGCTAGCACACGGGACACATCAGGATTTCCCAAGCCGTGTGCCGGCAACCCTAGCCCTCTAGTTCCTCCGTCATAATCTCCGTAGCGCTTGGCGAAGCCCTGCAGAGATTGTTCCTCACCACCATCACCACGCCGTCGTGCTGCTGGAACTCAACCACTACTTCACCATCGCTCGCTGGATCGAGGAGGTGAAGGCGTCATCAAGCCGTACGTGTGTTGAACGCGGAGGTGCCGTCCGTTCGGCACTAGATCGGAAGGATCGTGATTGGATCGCGGGACGCTCGGCGATTTGGATCGCGAAGACGTTCGACTACATCAACCGCGTTTATTAACGCTTCCGCTTAGCGATCTACAAGGGTATGTAGATTCACTCTCCCTCTCGTAGATGCTCATCACCATGGATAGATCTTGTGTGTGCGTAGGAAAATTTTTGTTTCCCATGCAACGTTCCCCAACAATTAAGGCCAACGACCTAACTCAGATCAAGTACCCAACCCATTAGCATTTTATTAATGCGGGGCAAGCGCGACCCTCAAAGTGCGGTCCCGTCACCCCGACTCGAGGATGTGTGCCAAGGGCCTCTCCTGCCCATCCACGCCTCAACATAACCCGGATGCCTTACCGGCGCATCCCACCACACCTCACACACGGGTACCCTTGGGGCCGACCCGTCTCAAGACTGTCGGGAACTCAGGTCCACCTCAACCAGGGTGGTACCGCCTGTCCCTCCAGTCCCGTCTTCCACATGTAAACAGTGTCAAGTTAACGTAACTGTGTGTTTATACACCAAGTGGAATTCCGAGGAATCACCCTCGATGGATCCCACTCGAGGTATGTGAGGGGCCTGGCTCGTCGGTCGGTTGACCGAGTCTTCGGGTCTTCGAGTCGTCGAGTCGTCGATAAAGAAGCAGGGGCAACTGGGACTAAGGGGTCACTGGGGATTCATTGATCAACCTATACTAAGCAGTTGATATGATTGCAGGTATAGTATCAGTTTATCAAAACAGGCTATGCACCAGAATAGGAGCTAACTAATACAGTAGCAAAATCTAATGCAAGAATAAGTGGGAAAAGAATAGGCGATATCGGAATGCTCAAGGGGTGTTTGCTTGCCTTGCTGCTCTGCTGAAAAAGGCTGGTCGTCAGGGGCGTAGTCGTACTCGGCAGCAGCATCAGTCTCGGAGGCTACCGGAGAGAAGAGGGGGAAGAAACAATAAATACAAGCAAATAGATGCAACACGATGCATGACATGGCAATACGCAGTGCTAGGGGTAGTCTAATGCAGTACTACACGTATCAGACGGAACGGGAGAATATCTGACGATATTTCCCGGGTCTTTGGATTTATCGGACAGACGATCCGGAGGGTAAAAGTTCCATGTTTGTTATGCTAGGAGCATGTGACAGACGAACGGATAGTGTATTCGGATTCGTGGGATTTTTCTGATCAACTTTCCTGTATAAAACTTTTTCATCTGAGCTACAGATTATTTTCTATGATTTTTAGGAGTTTTAAACATTTTTGGAAATTAACAGAATTAAACAAATTCGAAAAATCCTTTATGACGTCATCCTGACGTCATCAGGGCGTCAGCAGTCAACAGCACCAGTTGACTGGTCAAGCTGACAGCCGGGCCCCAGCTGTCATAGGCTGTGGGCCACTGGACCCACCTGCCAGCGACTGGGCTGGCCCAGTCAGCTGGTTTGACTGGTCAGCGGGTCCGGTGGGACCCGCGTGTCAGTGTCTCAGTTAATTTAAAACAGGCTTTATTAACTCCTAATCAGTTTAGTTAACGGCCTGGGGCCCATTAGTCAGCGAGTCAGTGGTGGGATTAGGTTAGTGCTAATGACGGCCACGTCAGCGCCATCAACGCCGGCGAGGCCGAGCTCGCCGGAGATGACCTAGCGCTCGCCTCCGTCCACGAATCGAAGAGCGGCCGGTCCCGTTAGAAATCCCGCTCCATGGCTCTTCTACTGGTGCAAGAAACACCGGCGGAGGTGGTCGGAACAGTGAGCTGCGTCGTCGCGCGGCGGTGGCGCGTTTCGGGCTCGCAATGGAATCGAGGTTGGGGCACGCCAGGGGGCTAGCTAGGGGCGGCGACCGACGCTACGGACGCTCTAGAGCACGCTGGTGGCTCGCACGGGCGTTAGAGAGCGCGCACGGTGGCTCGCAACCGCGGCGGTGAGCTCCGGTGGTCGCTGGGGAAAGCGCTCGAGCTCGAATCCGAGCTCGAGAAGAAGCGGGGAGGAGGCAAAGCTCACAGCGATGCTAACGGGCGCTAAGGCGAGGTCGGGGATGGCCAGGAGCGCGCGAATTTGACGATGATGACCTTCGGCACCCGAGGTCGAAGAGGAGCTCGCTGTCGTCGATGCAGGGCCTCCCGCATTGCTCCGCTCGGTGGAGAGGACGAAGACGTCGCTGCGGCTCTTCTGGACACAGCCGCGGGGCACGGGGACTAAGGTGGGCGCGCGTACGGCGAGCGGTGGCGACGACCCCGCTCGGGAATGGAAGGCAAAGGGAACAGAGGGGAACGAGAGAGAGCGAGGGGAAAAGAGGGGGCGCTAGGGTTTGCGGGGTGCGTGGGAGAGCGCTGGGTCCGTTCTTATCCTCCACTACAGCAGGGGAGGCTCGATGGCCGAGCGAGAGCGTCGGTCGCCATGGCGCGCCGGCCTTCTCCTGTTGCGGGAAGGTAGGGGACGGGGGTGCGGGAGTGGGCTAGGCCGCACTGTGGCGCCATATGGCCCATGTGCACAGTGCCCCTTTACCTTTTTCTTTTTTTCTTTTTCTGTTTTCATCTCTTTGTTTCTGTTTTAATTCCTTTTAGCTAATATTTGCTTTAGCAAAAATGTGTAACATGATCCACAAAATAACATGCATTATTTTGAATGGCCACACCAAGTTTGAGCATTTTTGGGTACTGTTGGAATTAACCATGCAATTTAAAGGGCATTTTAAATGCAAAAATGGCTCTGTTTTGATGGTGGGGTCCACACCAATGTGAGGGTGATGTTGTTTTCCTTAACAACATTTATTTTGGATTATTCCACAAGTGTGCAACATTTTCCTGATGTTGTTTGGAGAATTATTTTATTACCATAAAATTCAATTGGCTTTTGAAGTGAAATTTAAATTGAGATATGAATTTTAACTGGATCATATCTTGTTTAGCAAAATGATTAGGCACTGATCATGGTCATCACTGTGCTTAATTACAATGATCACTGTAGCACGAAACCAGGGTGTCACAGCTGGCACATAATACAGCGGAATAATACGCAGTCACTAAGTTAGGGCTTCATCAACACCTCTGGGCTCGTTGAGTGTAGGCCATAACCCTATGGTCTCTTAATTTGTCGAGATCTGCACATGACAGGTGCAGATGAGTACGTGGAATGTACTCGCAAGTTGCAAAGGAAAATCTAACAGAAGGTATATGCAGGGTAAGTTTTGGTGGAGGTTTCCTTTGCATAAAGCCAATTTTCTCCTATACTAAATTTTGTAAACTCCTTTTGAAATAAGAATAGTTTTTAGTATAAAAGGTAGGAGTGAAACACTTGGATATACGCACGAGTGCTCATTCTCCAAATTAGTTTTAAAACATACATAAGGTTGAGGTGAAACACATTCGCTGTGCTCATTCCTCAACTTTAACCCTTAAAACAAACTTTTAGAAAAGAGAGGGGAGATTCTTCTTTAGTCCAAGTCTTCAGTTGCTCAAAGTTGCCCGTAACCGGGGACATGGCTAATCGATTAGGTTTAACCCTCTGCAGAGGTCGTACACGTTCCCCACATGACACAATCAACCCTTTTTGTCATGACACCACTTGGGTGTGTGACCGGGAGGAGATTGTGACGAAGCCTTTCCAAAACGGCACCCTTTACTTAGTTCTAGCACGGCCCGCTCCCTTGGCTATTTAGGCCCATCTTCGATGACCGTACCTGAGTAAGGGTTTCCCATTAAGGAAAAGCTAAGCCAGAGCCATAATAGCATGTGGCTGTACTAGAAGCTACATCAAACTGTACTTGGAAGATCTCCGTCTCCTGGACGGCGGTCCCCACCAAAAACCTGTGTGCAAGACCCCAGTCGGGCACATTCCCTGCAAGACCCCGATGGGCGCAATCACTTGTAGACGCTACCGTCATACCGTTCCGCCCAGGGAGTAGAAGTAAAATAATATATAGTTTTGTTTTTCAAAAGTTTTCACAAACGTTGCCCCAAAAGAGGGCAAGTTTATCCGTTTAAAACTTGTTTGATTCCCATCCCCTTTCTTTGTAAGCATGGCTAAGCATAGCTACAAGTTCCTAGGGCTTTAGCTAGCAATAATACTTTGCAAAATTTTCTTTTAGAAAACATGCATACTAGTAAACTTGAAAGAGATCATGCATATTTCAAAAGCATAGGACAAAGTATGATCAAGTTGCAACTTGCCTGGGTCTCTTGAAGATGACATGTTCTACTCTTAGTCGTCTCTCCTTCACCTTACGATATATCTAAAGATAAAGGAAAAATAATTCAACACACAACAAAATCCAAATGAAATCCAAATACTAACACACGCCACTACAAAAATTTCTAGTGCATGGTTAAGGTTGATATAGGATCAAGTTCGATGTGTGAAGAAATATGGCATAGTCATGTTTTAGGGTTGTACCATATGGATACAAAGTGGGTATGATGATTTGAAGGTTGTGAGTCAAGGTCCTATGGCAAATCCTACAATGGGTTTGATCGAAATATTTGAATATGGGTTACTGCAATGGATATGGCATAAGTTTCAAGATAAAAGAATTAAATTCTTAATCTTGCAACTTCAAATTTTTGTGGTGGTAGCAAATGACCAGAGAGGTCTTCTAGGGATCAATCTAAGGGATTTATCCAAGAATAAAATTTAATTGGATAAGGGTAATGAATTATGACTAAAGAGAGTCAATTTAAAGTGTTGAAGATAAAATAGTAACTAAACATAGTTGATAAATTATGACATGGGTTCCAACAGAGAGGTGAGGTCCTAAGGTCCAACTTGCATATATAAAACATTTTTGGGAAACGTTTTACGCCGGACGACCGGCTAACTGTTTCGCCGGTCGCACCGTGCGCTGGCCCCATCCACGTTGCCAAGTTCACAGTTAAGGCCCACCCGCACCGCTTTGCCTTATCTCTTTCAGCATCTTCCACCTCCCACATCGCAATTTCTCCTTTCTCCTCTCTACATCCATCTTTTCTCCCCTACACGAAGAGAGAACCTAGTTGTTGTTGTCGCGCCCATCTCGCCCCTGATCGAAGGCGAGGTCGTCGGCGTTGCGCTCCTCACCCCGCAGCGCCGCCGGATGCCCGCACTTCGACGAGCTGTGAGGCAGCAGCTGTAGCAGCCATGGTGGTGTTGCGACCAACATCAATCCACCGGCACTGGTAACCAGCAGATACCGGTGATGGAGATGGAGGCATTTGGTGCTGCAACGAACGACCGCCGACGGTGGAGACATCGGCCTCTGGTGGTGCATCCATCAAGTTCTTTTGCTAGAACCGGCCAGCAAAAAAGCTGCATCCACACACGATTAATGCTCGAACCGAACCGCCGGCAAGTCATTTTGCTGGAACTGTCTTTCTGTTTTGCTACAACCGGCAAAAAAATTGCTGGATCCGGCGATTTTTTGTCTGCAAACACCGGTGGAGACACATTTTTGCTGGAACCGTGATGCTTTTTTGCTGGAATAGTTTTAGTTTTTTTCTACAACTAGCGAATCTCGTTTTTGTTGCTGAGTTTTTTTGCTGAATATGGTGGTGCAAGCCTCCGTCGACGGCGAGCGAAGGCGGCGGCGGCGACGGTGCGGGGTGCTGCAGCCACAAGCCCACATGTTGGAACCACTACAAATATTTGCTACAACCGTCTTCGTTGTGCTACCATCTCGTCTTTGATTTTTTTGCTTCGATCCATCTTTTTGCTGGAACCACTTAAATTGTTTGTTACCAATGTCTTTGATTTTTGCTACAAACGCTGAGCTAGTTTGCTACAACGGCGACATGTAGAATTTGGTTACCCAGGGAAGAAGAGGGTGGCGGTGCGTGCAGCATGCACCCTACGACGAGCTCGACGGCGAGGACGAAGCGGGGTGGCGCACCAGATGCTGCAACCGTGGGGCGGGGAGCTTCAACCGCTGCCGACGGAGGCTTCGCGTCAGCCATGGCCAAGCTTGGCGGGGATCCGACCATGACGGAGCTGCAAACGAGGGAGATGGTTGGGAGGGGCAGTGACGCACGGGGGGACCCACCCAACAGGGGTGGTGGCGCTCTCTGCTACATCCGCGCGAGGGATCCGTCTAGCTCGAGAGCGGTGCTCCGGCTGCAGCGCTCGTAGGAGGGGGGTCCGGTGTGCATCAGAGAAGAAAGGAGATGAGATCACACGGTTCGCAGCGCTTAACTCTAAGGGCTGCCGCGCGACCGGCCGAACTATTGGGCCGGCGCGCTGGCGCCTAGTACTCGCCAACATTTTTATATGATTTACAGAATCAAAGATATAGCAAAATTACTCAAATCTTTATTTAAATAAAAACTGAATTTGAATTTGTCCAAAAAGTGAAATTTTAAAATTTTATAATAAACTAGATGCTCCAACGAATCCGGGGATATCTTATTTGTTGAAATCCGACATACCGTCTAGGAGATATGATTTTCCAAAGTTAGGATAAAAATGTGAAAATGAATTACGGGAATTAATATTGACGGCCACTTGTCACGCTGCTATAGGAGGATACCTGTTCGTTTTTTTATATAAAAACAAAATTGAGAGGATCTACAGAAGGGAGAGAGAGTTCACCGGAGATTCGCCGAAATTCCGCCGGAGTTGGAGAGGAAACGTCCCCGACGTCAACGAACGGTCGAACGACGTAGAGGTCCACGAGGGGAGTTCGGTGGACAAAGTACCGTGCTCGGCCTCATCTTGTGGCTGTCGCAAGAAGCCGCTGGAGTTGATTGGAGCTCCGGTCAGACGCGACGCTCGCGGATAGCGCGCTCCGGCTGTGAATTTGTACGAATCATCATGTCCATAAGGTGCACAACATAATTTTACGAAGACAAGGAGAAGGAGGAGGTCATGAGCACCTTAGGATAGTCGGGATCTCGCAAGAACAGTGGCGGCGGCGAGTTACTCCGGCGAGCAATTGCCGTGGATAGGAGGAAAGAGGGAGGAGGCTTTCTGGCGTGATGAAAGAGGATGGGAAGGAGACTGCCGGGGCACCTTTTATAGGGCAGGCGAGGGCTGGAGTCGAATGGGCAAGATGTGTTAATGGCTGCAGTTTCAAGCACTTGTGATGGCCATTATGGCTGGCTCCGGCGCGCACTAGGGAATGGGAGAGGTCGAGGGAGGCGAGGGGGTTCCATTCAGAGTGATTTTGGGGTGAGGTAGAGGAGGGGAGGGGTGGGGCATGTGGTGGGGTGTGCCTAGGTTGCCATGGCTTCCTGGCTGAACGCAAGGAAGAAGAAGACCTCCTGTATGTTGGAGTTGGGCTGTTAGATTTGGTTGGGCCTGGCCCAATTAGATTTAAGACTTTTTTTTGTGCATAGTGTACAAAAAGTTTAATTGAAGCAGGAATAAAAATCTTCCCTGTACATATCTATAATTTCGAGCCTAGCGACATTGGTTTCAGAAATTAACAAAAAAATATTTTGTGTACACTTATATTTTTGTAATGCGATAGGGACTTTATAATTCGCCTAAAATTTTATTTAAGAGCTTTATAAATTCCCAACATATATCTTAGGGTTTTATGAATACCCAAATGACTAACGAGAAATATTGAATACTTCCAATAATTGTTTTGGAGAAGTCATATCGTCGACTCTCATATATTCTTTATTAAATGATTTATTGAAAATATTTACAAATAAGTTCCAACCTCAAAAGAGATACTCCAAATAAATCTTTTATGAAATATTTTTATTCTCACTCATCCATTTGAATGTGGTTTCGAAATATTTCATACGAGTCCGAAGGAGAAGAAATCCAAACCCATAATTTTTGAAACAAGACTCAAAAAGTTTTTTAATTCCAGTGAAAATCAAAGCAATTCACTGAATATTATCTTATTATTAGCATTCCAAAATTTAGAAAATTTTGGGATGTTACAATTGGACTCCTCCTTGCCCTGGTTCGGCCGACCCCTAGGGGAAACCCTAGGGAGGCTTGCTCCTCCCTCCCCCTCCTATATATACTAGAGGAATAGAGCCCCAAAACACACGGCCACGTGCTAGTTCTCTATTCTCTAGTTCCTCCACCAAATAGATTCCGGTAGTGCTTAGGCGAAGCCTTGCCGGGATAGCTCCACCACCACCACCACGCCGTCGTGCATCTGGAGATCTCATCCACCTCTCCGCCCCCTCTTGCTGGATCAAGAAGACGGAGATCGTCATCGAGCTGTACGTGTGCTGAACGCAGAGGTGCCGTCCGTTCGGCGCTACATCGGGACGAATCGTGATTGGATCGCGGGACGGCTAGAGATTTGGATCGCGAAGACGTTCGACTACATCAACCGCGTTTCTTAACGCTTCCCGCTTAGCGATCTACAAGGGTACGTAGATCCACTCTCCCTCTCGTAGATGATCATCATCATGGATAGATCTTGCGTGTGCGTAGGAAATTTTTTGTTTCCCATGCAACGTTCCCCAACAGGCCCCGTGGAGGGCACAACCCATCAGGGCGCGCCAGGGGCCCCCTGACGCGCCCTGGTGGGTTGTGGCCTCCACAGCCCACCTCTCTGGCACTTCTTTGGCCCACTGGGTGTCTTCTGGTCCAAAAAATATCTCTAAAAAGTTTCGTCGCGATTTGACTCCGTTTGGTACTGATATTGTGCGAAGTAAAAAAACAAGCAAAAACAGCAACTAGCACTTTGGCACTATGTCAATAGTTTAGTCCCCAAAAATGATATAAAGTTGCTATAAAGTGATTATAAAACATCCAAGAATGATAATATAACAGCATGGAATAAGCAAAAATTATTGATACGTTAGAGGCCTATCAGCATCCCCAAGCTTAATTCCTGCTCGTCCTTGAGTAGGTAAATGATAAAAACAGAATTTTTGATGTGGAATGCTGCCTAACATGTTCATCTCATATTCTTTTCTTTGTAGCATCGACATTTGGACTTTTAGATGATTCAAAGCAATAGTCTAGTTTTAACATAATGACTTCAATACTCAAGCATGCCAACAAGCAACCATGTCTTTCAAAAAAATAACACTAAAGAAAGTTATCCCTAGCCCACCATGCTCAATCATTGATCCATTCATGAAACACACTCAAATAGTAGCTACACCCAAGGCTCAAGTACGATCATAGTGCCGCCTAGTTGGTGCTTTATAAGAGAAGATGGAGAATCAAAGTAAAAATAAAAATTGCATAATGTAAATAGATAGGCCCTTCGCAGAGGGAAGTAGGGATTTGTAGAGGTGCCAGAGCTCAAAGTTTTAAATTGAGAGGGAGAAAAATATTTTGGGTGGCATGCCCTGTCAACGAAAACGACAAAGTAGCTCACAATACTTTCCATGCTAGATATATCATAGGCGGTTCCCAAACAGAAAATAAAGTTTATTCCTTTTTCCACCATTCTTTCACATTCCATGGCGGGCCGTATCCACGGTTGCCTTCCATACCAACACTTTCCAAGGAATTTATTATTTGACAACATAAAGTAATTATTATTTTTCTTTTTCATTCCGGGAATGGGCATCCCTATTACCGCCGCACTCTCGTGCAATGACAAGTGAATAAACACTCATCTTGAGAATAACACATCGAGCATGGAAAAATATTGGACACTCCCCACCGTTTCATGAGCGGTACGAGCACACAAAAGAGAAGTTTATTTTGAAAATTAGAGATGGCACATACAAATTTGCTTGGAACGGCATGGAAATACCGCATATAGGTAGGTATGGTGGACCCATAAGGCAAAACTTGGTTTAAGAATTTTGGATGCACAAGTAGTATTTCTACTCAGTACAAATGGAGGCTAGCAAATAGATTGAGAAGCAACCAACCAAGAAACGAAAATCCACATAAGCGAGCATTGAGCATAACTAACACCGAATAATGCACCATAAGTAGTATGTAATTTCATTGCATAACTATTGACTTTCGTGCATGCATAGGGAATCACAAACCTTAACACCAATATTCCTACTAAAGCATAATTACTCACTAACATGACTCACATATTATATCATCATGTTTCAAAACTATTACAAGGAATCAAGTTTAATTTGGCCAATGATCTTCATGAAAGTTTTTATTATATCCTCCTTGTATATCTATCACTTTTGGACTAGTTTCATATATTTCCATTGCTTTTTGACAAGCTCAAACAAATTTAAGCGAAGCACATGAGCATAGAGTTTTCATCTCCCAAAAAGGTATAAGAGAAGCATGAGAGGATTTCTTCAAAATTTACTAACTCTCAAATTAATCTAAGTGATGCATGAGAGTATTTCTACAAAAGTTTCCAAGCACACCGTGCTCAAAAAGATATAAGTGAAGCACTAGAGCAATTCTATAGCTCAAAAAGTTTAAGTGAAGCATAGAGAGCAATTCTAACAAATCATAGCATAATTTTGGCTCTCCCAAATAGGTGTGTCCAGCATGGATACAAGTGACAAACTAACAAGCAAAGCAATCAAAGACTCAAATGATACAAGACGCTCCAAGCAAAACTCATGATATGTGATGAATAAAAATATAGCTCCAAGTAAAATACCGATGGTCGTTAGAAGAAACAGGGGATGCCACTCGGGGGCATCCCCAAGCTTAGTTGCTTGTTTCTCTTTGGATATATATTGGGGGTGCTGTAGCATCCCCAAGCTTAGGCTCTTTTCACTCCTTATTCCTTCATCCATCGTGATCTCACCCAAAACTTGAAAACTTCAATCACACAAAACTCAACAAAATCTTCGTGAGATCCGTTAGTATAATAAATTAAATCACTACTTTAGGTGTTGTTACAAACCCATTATTATTTTGTTATTGCATTATACCTACTGTATTTTAACTTTACCATGGCTCATACCCTTCAATATAACCCATAGATTCATCAAAACAAGCACACAATGCAACGAAAACAGAATCTGTCTTAAACAGAACAATCTGTAGTAATCTGTACTCTAACCATACTTCTGTAACTCTAAAAATTCTGAAAACTTAGGAAAACATAAAGAATTTGTATACCAACACTGTGTTAAAATTTCAGCTCAAGATCACATTCCAGTAAAAAATGAAAATTCGAATACTGGACGCAAAGTTTCTGTTTCAGATTTAGCATCGCTTCTACTCATCTTATGAATCATTCTAAAGGCTCTACTTGGCACAAACACTAAATAAACCATAAAAACACAATCATAACAGAGGCATAATTGCGTCAACATTCAAAAACAGAAGGTAAAAAGCAAAATAAATTTATTCATTGGGTTGCCTCCCAACAAGCGCTATCGTTTTACGCCCCTAGCTAGGCATAACGCATAGTTTCAAGTATTATCATCTTTGGTTTTCGATCCATAGGATGCTCTCATGATTGATTCATATGGTGGCTTAATTCTTGTTCTATGTAAGTGTTCCATACCCTTTCTTAGAGGAAATTGAAAACAAATATTGCCTTCTTTCATATCAATCACGACACCTATAGTGCGTAAAAACGGTCTACCAAGTATAATGGGACAAGACGGATTGCAATCAATATCAAGCACAATAAAGTCTATGGGAACATAGTTCCTATTTACAAGAATAAGAACATCATTAATTCTTCCCAAAGGTTTTTTAATAGTAGAATCCGCCAAGTGCAAATTAAGAGAACATTCTTCAATATTGGTGAGACCAAGCACATCACATAAAGATTTCGGAATCGTGGAAACACTAGCACCCAAATCACATAAAGGAAAGCACTCATAATTTTTTATCTTGACTTTAATAGTAGGTTCCCACTCATCATGTAATTTTCTAGGAATAGAAATCTCCAACTCCAACTTTTCTTCAAAAGATTTCATCATGGCATCAACGATATGTTTAGTAAAAGCTTTATTTTGCTCATAAGCATGGGGTGAATTCAACATGTATTGCAGCAAAGAAATACATTCAATCAAAGAGCAACTATCATAATTAAAGTCTTTGCAATCCAAGATAGTGGGCACATCACTAGTTAAAGTTTTTACCTCTTCAAACCCACTTTAATCAAAATTTTCATCAAGATTTTCACCCTCCAAATTATTGGGACGCCTTCTAGCTAAAGTTGACTCTACTTCAGTCCCTTTATCATCAATCTTAATATTACTAAACAAGGAATCAATAGAAGAAACACCAATCACTTTAAGATCTTCATCATTTTTATGAAGGCAATCACTAGAAAACGATTTTTCTAAGATTTCTCTTTTAACTCTAAGCATGGCAGTTCTTTTCTTACTTTCATCCATAGAGACATATAAAGCTTTAATTGATTCATTAATCTTAGGCACAAAAGCTTTCAACTTGAGATTTTCAACATCATGAGAAATTCTATCAATGCTTCTAGACATATCATCAGTCTTATTCAACTTTTCTTCTATCGTAGTATTGAAAGCCTTTTGCGCATTGATAAATTCTTTAATATTGCTCTCAAGATCATAAGTGTTCCTATTATTATTGTAAGAGGAATTACCAAAGGAATTACCATAATTATTAGAGGATTTCCAGTAAAAGGCCTAGTATGAAAATTACCTCTATAAGCATTGTTATTGAAATTGTTTCGCGAGACAAAGTTCACATCTACGGAATCACTATTTTGCTCAATCAAAGTAGACAAAGGCACATAATTAAGATCAATAGGGGCATTTTTACTATCAACCAATTTCATCAAAGCATCAACCTTATCACTCAAAGTACTAATTTCTTCAACCGAATTAACTTTTTTACTAGTAGGAGCTCTTTCGGTATGCCATTGCGAATAATTTGCCATAATATTGTCTAGCAATTTAGTAGCTTCACCCAAAGTAATTTCCATAAAAGTACCACCCGCGGCGGAATCTAAAAGATTTCTAGAGACAAAATTCAATCCCGCATAAAATTTTTGTATGATCATCCAAAGATTTAAACCATGAGTAGGACAATTTCTTAGCATCAATTTCATTCTTTCCCAAGATTGTGCAACATGTTCATGCTCAAGTTGCTTAAAATTCATGATTTGTGTCCTAAGGGAAATAATTTTCGCGGGCGGAAAATACTTAGTGATAAAAGCATCCTTGCACTTATTCCAAGAATCGATACTATTACGAGGCAAAGAAGAAAACCAAATTTTTGCACGATCCGACAAGGAAAAAGGAAATAATTTCAACTTCACAATATCATTGTCCACATTTTTTTCTTTTGCATATCAGACAATTCTACGAACGTGTTTAGATGGGACGCGGCATCCTCATTAGGAGTACCGGCAAATTGATCTTTTATGACAAGATTCAACAAAGCGACATTAAAATCACAAGACTCCGCACTAGTGGCGGGAGGAGCAATTGGAGTACTAATAAAATCATTATTATTAGTATTGGAAAAATCACACAACTTGGTGTTTTCTTGAGTCATCGTGACCGGTTCTTTGATTTCTTCTTTAATAGGGGGATGATATTTAAACCCCTTCTCCTTAGGGAGGTCAACGTGAGTAGCAAATGCTTCGCAGAAAGAGGCTACTATCTCAGAGTCAAGTCCATATTTAGTGCTAAACTTGTGAAAAGTGTCGGTACTCATAAAAGATTTAACACAATCAAATTCAAGCTTTATACCTGACTCATTACCTTCGTCGAGTTCCCAATCTTCAGAGTTGCGTTTAATTCTTTCCAAGAGATCCCACTTGAAATCAATAGTCTTCTTCATATAAGAACTAGCACAAGAAGTATCGAGCATGGATTGATCATTATGAGGAAGCCGAGCATAAAATTTCTGAATGATAACTTCCCTCAGAATGTCATGATTGGGGCATGAATATAACATTGACTTAAGCCTCCCCCAAGCTAGAGCGATACTTTCTCCTTCACGAGGCCAAAAATTATATATATAATTACGATCACGATGAACTAGATGCATAGGATAAAACTTTTGATGGAATTCCAATTCCAAGCGATTCCAGTTCCAAGATCCAAGATCATCACATAGCCTATACCATGTCAATGCTTTTCCCTCCAAAGATAAAGGGAAAACCTTCTTCTTAACTTCATCTCCGGGTAAACCTGCAAGCTTAAATAATCCACATATTTTGTTCACATATAAGAGATGCATATCAGGATGTTCAGTTCCTTCTCCTGCATAAGGTTTAGCAAGCAAGAGTTCTACCATACCCGAAGGAATTTCATAAGTAACATTTTCAGTAGGTGCTGTAGGTTGACGGGTAACTAATTGTGGTTCCGATCGAGGTGAAGATACCCCGAACAAACCCCTCAAAGGATTGTTCTCCATAGTAGCAAGTAGCAATAAATTTCAGCACGTAGTATAAATTTTTTCCTTACCGATTTCCACTTACCAAGAGCACTTCACTCCCCGGCAACGGCGCCAGAAAAGTGTCTTGATGACCCACAAGTATAGGGGATCAATTGTAGTCCATTCGATAAGTAAGAGTGTCGAACCCAACGAGGAGCAGAAGTAAATGACAAGCGGTTTTCGGCAAGGTATTCTCTGCAAGCACTGAAATTGTAGGTAACAGATAGTTTGATAGCAAGGTAATTTGTAACGAGCAAGTAATGGTAATGGTAAACAAGGTGCAGCAAGATAGCCCAATCTTTTTGAGGCAAAGGACAGGCCAGAATAATCACTAGTAATAGGCAAAGTGTTCTTGAGGGTACACGGGAATTTCGTCTAGTCACTTTTATCATGTTGGTTTGATTCGTGTTCGCTACTTTGATAATTTGATATGTGGGTGGACCGATGCTAAGGTGTTGTTCTTACTTGAACTAACAACCTACTTATGATTAACCCCCTCGCAAGCATCCGCAACTACGAGAAAAGTATTAAGACAAAGTCTAACCATAGCCTTAAACATGTGGATCCAAATCAGCCCCTTATGAAGTAGCGCATAAACTAGGGTTTAAGCTTCTGTCACTCTAGCAACCCATCATCTAATAACTACTCCACAATGCATTCCCTTAGGCCCATGAATGGTGATGTGTCATGTAGTCGACGTTCACATGACACCACTAAGGGAATCACAACATACATATCATCAAAATATCGAACACATCAAATTCACATGATTTCTCGCAACATGACTTCTCCCGTGACCTCAAGAACAAAGGTAACTACTCACAAATAATAATCATGCTCAAGATTAGAGGAGTAATGAATAGCATAATGGATCTAAACGTATGATCTTCCACCAAATAAACCATATAGTAATCAACTACACAAGGTAATCAACACTACTAGTCACCCACAGGTACCAATCTGAGGTTCCGGTACAAAGATTGAACACAAGAGATGAACTAGGGTTTGAGAGGAGATGGTGCTGTTGAAGATGTTGATGAAGATTGGCCTCCAAAAGATGAGAGGGGTGTTGGTGATGACGATAGCTTCGATTTCCCCCTCCGGGAGGGAAGTTCCCCCGGCGGAATCACTCCGCCGGAGGGCAAAAGTGCTCCTGCCCAAGTTCCGCCTCGAGGCGGCAGCGCTTCGTCCCGAAAGTCTTCCTCCTAACTTTTTTAGGTTTTTTGGGAATATATACCAGATGATGGGCTTCGGAAGTGAGCCTGGGTGAGCACCACCCACCAGGGCGCGCCGGGAGGGGGCTGGCGCGCCCTGGTGGTGTTGTGCACCCTGGCCCCCCTCTCCGGTGGTTTATGGCTCCAGTATTTATTATTAATTCCAAAAATAATCTTTGTAAAGTTTCAGCTTCATTGGAGTTGTGCAGAATAGGTATCTCTGGCATGCTTTTCTTGGGTCCAGAATTCCAGTTGCCGGTATTCTCCCTCTTTGTGTAAACCTTGCATATTATGAGAGAAAAGGCATTAGAATCACTCTCCAAAGCATTATTATTCAACAAAACAAAGTAAATAACAGTAGGAAATCATGATGCAAAATGGACGTATCAACTCCCCCAAGCTTAGACCTCGCTTGTCCTCAAGCGAAAGCCGATATTGAAAAGCATGTCCACATGGTTTGAGAGAGAGGTGTCGATAAAAACAAAATACGGACATAGAAGCATCATGCTTATTAACATAACAGCAAAAAATTCTAACATAAGAACTTATTTTAATATATTTTTATCATATAGCTTCTCATGAACAAGTAACAATTCATCACAATATAGAAGTAAGAAGCATAAACCTTATTGGGAACCAACAAACTATGTTTTCAGTCAACTTTGCAACTACAATTCATCATATTTTCAGGAAGGGTCTCATGTCTTTGGGTTTTTGGATGCACAAGTAGTATCTCTACTTAGTACGGAATTTTTGGCTAGCAAAGATATTGAGCAAGCACCACATGTTAAAGGATCTATGACAATATAACTTCTATGTGGATATGAACAAACATAAATCATTACGTTGTCTTCCTTGTCCAACGTCAACAATTTTGACCTATAATATTTGATGGGGGCTCACAATCATAAAAGATTTCCAAGATAGTGTATTTGCATGTGAATCTTCTCTTCCCTAATTAATTCTTTCATGAATTGCATCATTGACCAATGCTACGTTTGTCAATCTCCAATAAATTTTACTACTTATACTTTTCCTTATGTGATGTCATTACTCACCATAAGATTAGCATATGATTCTTTTCATTTATTTGTCTTTCCTTTATTTGATTGCAACAAGAAAGTAGAGAAGCAAAAACTCAAACTAAACTTTATTATATAACTTTCACACGATTACATAGATAGGTAGGCCACAAAACTAACACACGAAAATAGATCTCGCTAAACTTTTATTCGACTAAGGCAAAGGGAAACTAAAGATAAAACTAGAATAGGTAAAGGTGAATAAAAGTGGTGGTGATACGATACCGGGGCACCTCCCCCAAGCTTGGATCAAGCCAAGGGGAGTACCCATGCCCATGTACTCAAGTCTCCTTTGGTGGTGGTGATGAAGAAGGTGGAGGTGTTGATGTAGGTGGTGGTGATGTGATGTCACACTTTAGCTTCAGAAGATGCTCTAATTTGCAGATGACTCTCCTAAGATTGTCGATGTGTTCTTGCAACAAGATATTTTCACGGATGAGATATTTATTCTGAACACGAACCGCTTCGAAGGCTCTAAAGGCTTCGATTTCAATAGGGGTGAGATGACTGTAATAAGGTTGAAGGATATCTTCTTCTTCTCCCTCCTTTGCTGGCATAGATTGATCTCCTTCAGGAAGATAATCCACCTTAACTTCATTGTCCTTCTCCTCCTTGTAGGCTTCTTCCGGCTCCTCCCTCTTCAATTATATCTTCATTAGCCAGACATCTTCTTCCAAATTGTTAGGAGAGGGGGAAGACATGATGCCTGACTTGACAGATCTGATAGGAACACAACAAGAAACAAGAACAGAGGATTTTTCTGCGATGCGGTCGTCAAAACAGTCGGGGTATATATAGAGAATTTTTATTCTTGGGAAACAAGTATTTGGAAGGAAACGGAGTCAGGAAGGCATCCGAGGTGGGCAGCACCCACCAGGGCGCGCCTAGGGGTGCCTGGTGTCGGTGTCAAAACCGGCGGATCTCGGGTAGGGGGTCCCGAGCTGTGAGACTAGAATCGATGGTAACAGGAAAAGAGGGAGACGATGTTTACCCAGGTTCGGGCCCTCCTATGGAGGTAATACCCTACGTCCTGCTTGATTATATTGATGGTATAAGGGTTATAGAGTTGATCTACCTCGAGATCGTATGACTAAGACCCTAGATGAGTTCTCTTGCCCTACAACCTAAAACCCTTCGGCTTATATAGACGCCGAGGGTACCTAGGGCTTACACATAGTCGGTTGCACATCAAAAGGGAAAAACATGCCTATCTACTGTCGACAACTTGGAGGACACGCCATGGCTCCTTGAAACTTCCACCTTGGCGACGGGGCCCCTGATCACCCAATGCTCATCCAGTGGCCCACATAGTCCGGCCCATGAGAAACAGGTCGGCTATCCGAGGACCCCTTAAACCAGGACTCCCTCAGTAGCCCCCGGACTAGCCTCCAACGCCGAGGTATGTTCGGACAATCTTGTACACCGAAGTCTTTGGCTTGCGAGGCGAGTCCCTCCATCCCTTCTTGTTCGGCAACCGTCCTATCATCGGTGAAATCCCAAACGTCACGGGATTGCTGGGTCCATAGTAATAGCGTTTCTTGGTCTTCGCGCATCGTGGGGAGACGAGCGGTTCGATAGCTTTTTACAAAACTACCCCTCCTACAAAGGAGGCACCACCCATTTAAACAAACTGAATCGTGGTCCAAGCCATATCTTCTTCTTCCCCATCGAAAAAAGCCTCCAGCAAAAGGTCTCCACCAAAAATGGCAAGCACCCCCAGTTCCTCCTCGCATCCTTACGGATCCCATCCCGGGGACTGGACAAGCTGCTCCGTGTCCCTCCTTCGACTATGGGACCTCGAGACCCAAGGGTACCTTCCCTCCTCGGATCTGGCAGCTGTCTGCGCCGGTTTGTCTTCATACAACGGCGAGGCCCTCGCGGAGAATTTCCCCCATCCACAAAAGGGGGAGCGTGTATGCTTTGTGCCCTTCCTCCTGCGGGGTCTCGGGTTTCCCATTCATCCGTTCCTGAGAGGGTTACTGGTGTTTTATGGAATCCAGCTCCACCACCTCACCCCAGGGTCTATTCTGCACATCTCGGGCTTCATCGCCCTTTGCGAGATGTTCCTGGGCTGCGAGGCACACTTCGAATTGTGGAGGAAGTACTTCTGCCTCGTTCCTCGCACTCGGGACAAGACAATTTTTTAGGTTGGTGGAGCCGAAGTATGCCGCATAGCGGGGACTGGATATCCCGTGGGGACGCCGAAGGAGTCCGAAGTATGGACTTCGGAATGGTTTTATATCGAGGACGTCCCTCTATTCGATCCAGCTTGGAGGGGTCTGCCCGAATACTCCGACGCCCCTTTGAAGAAAAGGTACAACTGGCGCCCGAAGAGCCTGTCCCAAGAGGACAGCGTTGAGGTGCAGCGCTTAGCAGCCCGTGTGAGGGTACTAGCCCATCATAAGCTGACCATGATAGACGTCATGGCCGCCGCCATCACCCGGTGCGTCCAGCCCCTCCAACAGAGGATACACCCCTTGTGGTGTTACAATGGGACAAGCGACACTACTCGCTCCCGAAGACTGGGTCCTGCCGATCAAACAGCATTAGCCGCCGCTCTTGCCGACCTATACAAAGGGGAGCAAGAAGATTTTATTCGGCGGTCGACCAAGGAGGGATACTCAAGCCACAATCCCATCGAATGGGTGAGCCTTTCAACCCCACGACCACAATTTGGGTTTTCAATTTGTCCCTTTTGACCGAAGCCTTTAATTTTATGTGAACAGGAATGGAGGAGCTTCATCGACACAGTCAACTATCCGGCCCCCCAACCCGAGGACTATTCCCGTGATGATGATCCGGGCTTTCATGATGATCCGGATCTGTCAGTCGAGCTCGAAGACAGGGTTTTCTATCAGGAGGGCCTAGACGGCTCCAAGGTGGCTATCATACCCGATTACCCTGGATCCTTCCCTTCCCCTGCGACAAGCAAGAAGAAGAAAAACTCGTCCCGTAAAAGGCAAGTATCCTCCAATGACCCAAACGCACCGGCTCCTACTCCCAAGCGTCGTAGATCCGCGCGACATACATCGGCAACGGCGGCAGTGCGTGGGTCAGAAAGCAACAAGGACCCGACAAATGAGCCGGTCGCGGGGACGAGCCCCCCATGAGTTCATCTCAAAGGTATTTTGCTCGACCGTTTGATTTATTATCATGATTGATAGAGCCTCACAAGAGACCTTATGTCAAAATATTCAGGCAAAGAGTTTGGCCGTCCTCCGCCGAGGATGTCGCCAGGATGTCCGGTGGTGCTCAAGATTTCAGGCCCTCCGCTCATGCTGAACCTGCTATGGGGGTCCCTACCGTCAATCCAGCCCCAGCCGATTCTGGTGACGCCATATCCGTCACCAAATCCGAGGTTGGGAGCGCTATGCATCATCGGCGGCGACGAGAAGCCCTGCGTCATCCGGCCTTTTCCGAACAAGAGTTCGGTGCTCTGCGTACGGCGGACGCACACCTCGGAGCCGCCCGAGCTGGGTTCGGGGAGGCCATGAAATTGATATCGTCCAGCCTGCAGGTGAGTAGTCGATTATTAAAGTCCGAACACTCGTGTAAACCCAGTAGCCCCCGAGCCTTAAATTGGTCGGCACGACCGAATTAAGGATCCTTGTATGTTTTACTGCTAGTGCAGGCCTCGAAGCAACAGAACGAGCAACTGGCCAAGGAACTGGAAGCCAGCCGAACACAGGTCGAATCTGTGAAGGCCGAATTGGAGCAAGTGAAGAGCTTTACTCGGGAGGCACATGGTGAGTATATCTGTTCTGCTGATCTTTGTATATTCCCAAGCTGACGCGGGGGTACTATGTAGCAGCTGAATCAATAGGGCAATTACAAAGAGATTTGGATGTAGCCCGAGAATCTCAGCGATATGCCGAGTCCCAGCAAGTGGCTGGCTGTCGTGTTTTGCAACGACACCTCAAAGAGAAGAACTGCCTGAAGGAGGAGAACAAACAGCAGGCCGAAGAAATTGAGAGCTTAAAGACTCAATTGGCCCAGGCCCAAGGAGAGAACCAGAAATTACAGAGGGGCATGTTCGGTAAGTGTGATTCTAACATCAGAAGGTATTTCCTATGCATGAGGCATAATACGCATGACGTGACTCGTGTATAGGTCTCCTGTCTGGGCGACCCGAAGAAGAGATCGGATCCTACCAGGGAAGCCTTCTGAAAGAGCTGTCCGCCCTTCATGAGCGGGCTCGGAAGGCCATGAAGAACATGGTGAAAGCATTGTGGCCCGCCGAGCAACCTCCGGAGGGGATGACCGAACTAGTCGACCAGTTCAAGGGAGCCCGAAGTAGGTTCGACCTGTGGAAGACATTGATGACCCACAAGTATAGGGGATCAATCGTAGTCCTTTCGATAAGTAAGAGTGTCAAACCCAACGAGGAGCAGAAGGAAATGACAAGCGGTTTTCAGTAAGGTATTCTCTACAAGCACTGAAATTATCGGTAACAGATAGTTGTGTGATAAGATAATTCGTAACGGGTAGCAAGTAACAAATGTAACAAGGGTGCAGCAAGGTGGCCCAATCCTTTTTGTAGCAAAGGACAAGCCTGGATAAACTCTTATATAAAGCAAAGCGCTCCCGAGGACACATGGGAATTTCTGTCAAGCTAGTTTTCATCATGCTCATATGATTCGCGTTCGTCACTTTGATAATTTGATATGTGGGTGGACCGGTGCTTGGGTGCTGTACTTACTTGGACAAGCCTCCCACTTATGATTAACCCCTCTCGCAAGCATCCGCAACAACTAAAGAAGAATTAAGATAAATCTAACCATAGCATGAAACATGTGGATACAAATCAGCCCCTTACGAAGCAACGCATAAACTTGGGTTTAAGCTTCTGTCACTCTAGCAACCCATCATCTACTTATTACTTCCCAATGCCTTCCTCTAGGCCCAAATAATGGTGAAGTGTCATGTAGTCAACGTTCACATAACACCACTAGAGGAGAGACAACATACATCTCATCAAAATATCGAACGAATACCAAATTCACATGATTACTTATAACAAGACTTATCCCATGTCCTCAGGAACAAACGTAACTACTCACAAAGCATATTAATGTTCATAATCAGAGGAGTATTAATTATCATTAAGGATCTGAACATATGATGTTCCACCAAATAAACCAACTAGCATCAACTACAAGGAGTAATCAACACTACTAGCAACCCACAGGTACCAATCTGAGGTTTTGAGACAAAGATCGGATACAAGAGATGAACTAGGGTTTGGAGAGGAGATGGTGCTAGTGAAGATGTTGATGGAGATTGACCCCCTCTCGATGAGAGGATCGTTGGTGATGACGATGGCTTCGATTTCCCCCTCCGGGAGGGAAGTTTCCCCGGCAGAACAGCTCCGCCGGAGCCCTAGATTGGTTCTGTCCAAGTTCCGCCTCGAGACGGCGGCGCTTCGTCCCGAAAGCTCCCTTATAATTTTTTCCAGGTCAAAACCCTCCATATAGCAGAAGATGGGCACCGGAGGCCTGCCAGGTGGGCCACAAGCCACATGGGCGCGCCCAGGGGGTAGGGCGCACCCCCCTGGCTTGTGACTGCCTGGTGGGTCCCCTGATGTATTTCTTTCGCCCAGTATTTTTTATATATTCCAAAATAATTCTTCGTAGATTTTCAGGACTTTTGGAGTTGTGCAGAATAGGTATCTCAGATTTGCTCCTTTTCCGGTCCAGAATTCCAGCTGCCGGCATTCTCCCTCTTCGTGTAAACCTTGTAAAATAAGAGAGAAAAGGCATAAGTATTGTACCATAATGTGTAATAACAGCCAATAATGCAATAAATATTGATATGAAAGCATGATGCAACATGGACGTATCAACTCCCCCAAGCTTAGACCTCGCTTGTCCTCAAGCGAAAGCCGAAATCGATAAATATGCCCACATGTTTAGAGATAGAGGTGTCGATAAAATAAAATACGGACATGAAGGCATCATGATCATCTTTAAAACAACAACATATACTGACATATAATTTCTTATGGTAGAGTAACAATTCATTCACAAGGTAAAGTATGAATCAAGAACTCTATTGAGAACCAACAAACTATGATCTCAGTCATTGAAGCAATTCCAATTTATCATAACATAGGAAAGAGTCAATATAAGAGCTTGTAAAGCAAATTCACATACTCAATCATCTTTCAATCTTTCATAATTGCTAACATTCACGCGGTACCTATGAGGTCAAAGCTTCAATCGGACACAGAGAAAGATAGGGGCTTATAGTTTTGCCTCCCAACTATTTACCTCAAGGGTAATGTCAACAGAAATAACTCATGCTCACCCACATCCGAGTGGATATATGTGTCTAGATCATTCCTCAACACATGACGCTTGCCAAGAGATAAAGGCGAAATAAAGGAAGTGGTGAAGATCACCGCGACTCTTGCATAAAGATAAGTACTAGAAAATAAAAGTGACCGATAGGCCCTTCGCAGAGGGAAGCAGAGGTTGTCATGCGCTTTTATAGTTGGATGCGCGATCCCTTAATGCAAAAGAACGTCACTTTATATTGCCCCTTGTGATAAAGAACTTTATTATGTAGTCTGTCACTTTTATTTCTTCCATATCACAAGTTCGTATAAAGTTTATTTTCCTCACACTAATAGATCACACATATTTAGAGAGCAATTTTTATTGCTTGCACCAATGACAACTTACTTGAAGGATCTTACTCAATCCATAGGTAGGTATGGTGGACTCTCATGGCAAAACTAGGTTAAGGGTGTTTGGATGCACAAGTAGTATCTCTACTTAGTGCGGAAGTTTTGGCTGATATGGGGTGGAAGCAAGCGACACATGTTGAAGGACCTATCACCATATAACTTCTATTCGGAAATAAGCCAACATAACTCATTATGTTGTCTTCCTTGTCCAACATCAACTTCTTAGCATATAATATTTTAATGAGTGCTCACAATCATAAAAGATGTCCAAGATAATATATCTATATGTGAACCTCTCTTTCTTTATTACTTCCTTTTATTTGCCACAATGACCAATCGCTATGTTTGTCAACTCACAACAAATTTCAATCGACATACTTCTTATATGTGAAGTCATCACTCCCCATAAGATCATCATATATACTCTTTGCTCTTATTCTATACTTCTTTCTATTTCTTTCTCTCGAAATCATAGTAAACAAGCAAAGCCCTCAACTCGAAACTACTCTTTATTATATAACTCTCGGACTTGCTTACATAGGGGGAACATAAAGTAAAACTCAAAACTAGATCACACAAAAACTTTATTCTACTAGATCAAGATATAACCAAAAGGATCAGACTAAGAAAAACGATAAAAGTAAAAGATGTGATGGTGATACGATACCGGGGCACCTCCCCCAAGATTGGCACCAGCCAAGGGGAGTGCCCATACCCATGTGTTTAGTTGTCTTGCTTCGGAGGTGGTGATGTTGGAGTTGTTGATGAGATTGGAAGCTTGTCCTCCGTCTTCCAAGGCATGGGCTCACCATCGTAGAAATATGAACAAGTCTCCGGGATCCTCAAATCTGCAGCCAAACTCATTCTCTTAAATCTGTATTCATACTCACAGTTTTGGTTTTGCAGGTCATAGATCTGAGCTTGGAGATGCTCGATTTTCTCGTAAAGCTTGAAGATGTGCTCCCCGATGTCCTTGGCGTCCAGCTTGTGCTTTTGGGTAAACTCCGCGATCATCATGTGATTGGCATTGAGTCCTCGTTCCACCATCCCTTGGCACTTGAAAACTTGTTGCTCCATTGCTTCGAGCCTTGTCTCCACGCTTCCGGTCTTCTTTGGCCCCACAACATCATGGATGTGCAGCACCCCCTCACGCATCTCAATGGTTTGAGGGTGTCGCAGCACCTCCGCAAGGTAGGGGTTGATGACCTTCTCGAAGAACTTGTCCTTCGAAGCACTTGGGGACGTCATGTTGATCTAAATCTGCTGCAGAAACAACTCAAAACGAAAACAGGGGATATTGTCGTGATACGAGGGTCAAAACCTTCGGGAGATTATATAATGAATTTTTACCGACCCGAAGGAGTATACCACAAGAAAACGGAGTCCGGAGGGTACACGAGGTGGCCACAAGCCACAGGGGCGCGCCCAGGGGGGTAGGGCGCGCCCCCCTGGCTTGTCGCCTCCTCGTGCACTATTCGGACTACTTTAAATTTTCCTAATTTTTTAAATATTCTAAAATGAAGAAAAATTGCTATTGGAAAAGTTTTGGAGTCGGTTTACTTACCGTACCACATACCTATTCCTTTCCGAAGTCTGAAACTTTCTGGTAGGTCTCCCTAATGTACTCCTCTGGAGTTATGGTATTGATAATATTGGTTTCGACATTTATGGGAGTACCTGAGATATAATGTTTGATTCTTTGATCGTTCACCACCTTCGGGTTTGTGCCTTCGGCGTTGTTGATCTTGATGGCACCGAAACGATATACTTCTTCGATAATGTAAGTCCCTTCCCATTTAGAGTGAAGTTTTCCTGCAAAAAATCTTAAATGAGAATTGTATAGCAAGACATGGTCACCCACATTGAATTCACGCTTTTGTATCCTTCTATCATGCCATCTCTTAACCTTTTCTTTAAACAACTTGGCATTCTCATAGGCATGGGTTCTCCATTCATCCAGTGAGCTAATGTCAAATAACCTCTTCTCACCAGCAAGTTTGAAATCATAATTGAGCTCTTTAATTGCCCAATAAGCTTTATGTTCTAGCTCTAGAGGTAAGTGACATGCTTTACCATAAACCATCTTATACGGAGACATACCCATAGGGTTTTTGTAAGCAGTTCTATAAGCCCATAATGCATCATCAAGTTTCTTAGACCAATTCTTTCTAGATCTATTAACAGTCTTCTGCAAGATCAATTTAATTTCTCTATTGCTCAATTCTACTTGACCACTAGACTGAGGATGATAAGGAGATGCAATTCTATGATTAACATCATACTTAGCAAGCAGTTTACGGAAGGCACCATGAATAAAGTGTGAACCACCATCAGTCATTAAATATCTAGGGACTCCAAATCTAGGGAAAATATCTTCTTTAAGCATTTAAATAGAAGTGTTATGATCAGCGCTACTAGTTGGAATAGCTTCTACCCACTTAGTAACATAATCAACAGCAACTAGAATATGAGTATACCCGTTAGATTGTGGAAAAGGTCCCATATAATCAAAACCCCAAACATCAAATGGTTCAATAACAAAAGAGTAATTCATAGGCATTTCCTGACGTCTACTAATATTACCAATTCTTTAACATTCATCACAAGACAAGACGAACTTACGAGCATCCTTGAAGAGAGTAGGCCAATAAAAACCAGATTGTAGTACCTTATGTGCAGTTCTATCTCCAGCGTGGTGTCCTCCGTAGGTCTCGGAGTGACACTTGCGAAGGATCTGTTCCTGTTCATGCTCAGGTACACAACGTCTAATAACACCATCTACTCCTTCTTTATAAAGGTGGGGATCATCCCAAAATTAATGTCTTAAATCATAGAAGAACTTTTTCTTTTGTTGGTATGTGAAACTAGGCGGTATAAATTTAGCAACAATGTAATTAGCATAATCAACATACCATGGGGCATTACGCGAAGCATTTATGATAGCTAATTGTTCATCAGGAAAGCTATCATCAATAGGTAGTGGATCATCAAGAACATTTTCTAACCTAGACAAGTTATCTGCTACGGGGTTATCAGCACCCTTTCTATCAATAATATGCAAATCAAATTCTTGTAGCAGAAGGACCCATCTAATAAGTATAGGTTTAGCATCTTTCTTTTCCATAAGATATTTAATAGCAGCATGATCGGTGTGAACAGTTACTTTGGAATCAACAATATAAGGCCTGAACTTATCACAAGCAAACACAACTGCTAAAAATTCCTTTTCAGTGGTAGCGTAGTTTCTTTGAGCACTGTCTAGGGTTTTACTGGCATAATGGATAACATTTAATTTTTTATCAACTCTTTGTCCTAGAACAGCACCAACAGCATAATCACTAGCATCACACATAATTTCTAAGGGTAGGTTCCAATCAGGTGGTTGAACAACAGGTGCGGAAATCAAGGCCTTCTTAAGAATTTCAAATGCTTCTACACAATCATCATCAAAAACAAATGGAACATTTTTTTGTAAAAGATTAGTGAGAGGCCTAGAAATCTTAGAGAAGTCTTTAATAAACCTCTTATAAAAACCAGCATGACCAAGGAAACTTCTTATACCTCTGATATCCGTGGGACAGCATTTTTTCAATAGCATCAACTTTAGCTTGATCAGCTTCAATACCTCTTTCGGAGATTTTGTGCCCCAAGACAATACCTTCATTAACCATAAAGTGGCACTTTTCCCAATTCAAGACAAGATTAGTTTCTTCGCATCTCTGCAAAACTCGATCAAGGTTGCTCAAGCAATCATCAAAAGAAGTTCCGTAAACGGAAAAATCATCCATGAAAACCTCAACAATCTTTTCACAAAAGTCAAAGAATATAGCCATCATACGTCTTTGAAAAGTAGCAGGTGCATTGCATAAACCAAAAGGCATACGTCTATAAGCAAAGGTACCGAAAGGGCAAGTAAAAGTGGTCTTTTCTTGATCCTCTTTTGACATAGGTATTTGAGAGAAACCAGAATAACCATCTAGAAAGCAAAAGTGTGTATGTTTGGATAGTCTTTCTAGCATTTGATCAATAAAAGGTAGAGGGTAATGATCTTTTCTAGTAGCTTTATTTAATTTCCTAAAATCAATTACCAGTCTATAACCTGTAACAATTCTTTGCGGGATCAATTCATTTTTATCATTAGGAACAACGGTAATGCCTCCCTTCTTAGGAACACAATGAACGGGACTAACCCATCTACTGTCAGCTACATGATAAATTATACCTGCCTCCAGAAGCTTTAGTATTTCATTTCTTACCACTTCTTTCATCTTAGGATTTAACCATCGTTGGTGATCTACAACTGGTTTAGCATCAGGCTCCATGTTAATTTTATGCTGACATAGAGTGGGACTAATGCCCTTAAGATCATCCAGAGTATATCCAATAGCGGCACGGTGCTTCCTCAAAGTTTTCAATAATCTCTTTTCTTCATGGTCTGAAAGGTTAGCACTAATAATAACAGGATATATCTCTTTTTCATCAAGATAAGCATATTTCAGAGTATCAGGTAATTGTTTAAGCTCAAACACGGGATCACCCTTGGGTGGAGGAGGATCCCCAAGTATTTCAATAGGCAGGTTGTGTTTCAAAATAGGCTGCTGATCAAAGAAAATCTTATCTATTTCATTTCTTTCATTCATATGCATATCATTTTCATGGTCTAGCAAATATTGTTCTAAAGGATCAGTAGGAGGCACAACAATAGAAGCAAGACCAATAATTTCATCTTTACTAGGCAATTCTTTGTCATGGGGTTGTCTACGAAATTTAGAGAAATTGAACTCATGAGACACATCCCCAAAACTTACAGTAATAGTTTCTTTCTCACAATCGATCCTAGCATTAACAGTATTCAAGAAGGGTCGACCAAATATAATGGGACAAAAATCATCTTGTGGGGAACCAAGGACAAGAAAATCAGTAGGATACTTTATTTTCCCACACAAGACTTCAACATCTCTAACAATCCCAATTGGTGCAATAGTATCTCTATTAGCAAGCTTAATGGTAACATCAATTTCCTCTAATTCAGCCGGTGCAATATCATTCATAATTTCTTGGTATAAGGTAAAGGGAATTGCACTCACACTAGCACCCACATCACATAAGCCATGATAACAATGATCTCCTATTTTAACAGAAACAACAGGCGCGCCAACAATAGGTCTATGTTTACCCTTAGTATCAGGTCTAGCAATTCTAGTAGCTTCATCACAGAAATGAATAACATGCCCATCAATATTATCAACCAAGAGATCTTTAACCATAGCAATACTAGGTTCAACTTTAATTTGTTCAGGAGGCATAGGTGTTCTAGTACAACTCTTACGAACCACAGTTGAAGCTTTAGCATGTTCCTTTATTCTAACAGGGAAAGGTGGTTTCTCAATATAAGCAGTAGGAACAACAGGATCAACATTATAAGTGATAGTTTCTTCCTCAACTTTAATAGGTTCAACTACTTTCACTTCAATGGGAGGATGATATTTAAACCACTTCTCCTTAGGGAGGTCAACATGAGTAGCAAAAGATTCACAGAAAGAAGCTACTATCTCAGAGTCAAGTCCATATTTAGTGCTAAAATCACGAAAAGCATCGGTGTCTATAAAGGATTTAACACAATCAAACTTAAGGTTTATACCAGACTCATTACCTTCGTCGAGTTCCCAATCTTCAGAGTTGCGTTTAATTCTTTCCAATAAGTCCCATTTGAATTCAATATCTTTCTTCATAAAGGAACCAGCACAAGAAGTATCGAGCATGGACCGATCATTATTAGAAAGCCGAGCATAAAAATTCTGAGTAATAATTTCTCTCGGGAGCTCATGACTGGGGCATGAATATAACATTGACTTAAGCCTCCCCCAAGCTTGAGCGATACTTTCTCCTTCACGAGGCCAAAAATTATAAATATAATTCCGATCACGATGAACCAGATGCATAGGATAAAACTTCTGATGAAATTCCAATTTCAATCGGTTGTAGTTCCATAATCCAATATCATCACATAGCCTATACCATGTCAATGCCTTCTCCTTCAAAGATAAAGGAAAGACCTTTTTCTTGACATCATCCTCGGGCAAACCTGCAAGCTTAAATAATCCACAAACTTCATCCACATAGATTAGATGCAAATCAGGATGTAGTGTTCCATCTCCTGCATAAGGATTAGCTAGCAGTTTCTCAATCATACCCGAAGGAATTTCATAATAGATATTTTCAGTAGGTGCAGTAGGTTGAGGAGCAACCCTTTGTGCTTCCGTTCGAGGTGAAGATACCCCGAACAAGCCCCTCAAAGGATTATTTTCCATAGTAACAAGTGACAGTAAATTTCAGCACACTATATAAAATTTTCCTTACCAAGTTCCACTCACCAAAGGCGCTTCACTCCCCGGCAACGGCGCCAGAAAAGAGTCTTGATGACCCACAAGTATAGGGGATCTATCGTAGTCCTTTCGATAAGTAAGAGTGTCGAACCCAACGAGGAGCAGAAGGAAATGACAAGCGGTTTTCAGTAAGGTATTCTCTACAAGCACTGAAATTATCGGTAACAGATAGTTGTGTGATAAGATAATTCGTAACGGGTAGCAAGTAACAAATGTAACAAGGGTGCAGCAAGGTGGCCCAATCCTTTTTGTAGCAAAGGACAAGCCTAGACAAACTCTTATATAAAGCAAAGCGCTCCCGAGGACACATGGGAATTTCTGTCAAGCTAGTTTTCATCATGCTCATATGATTCGCGTTCGTTACTTTGATAATTTGATATGTGGGTGGACCGGTGCTTGGGTGCTGTACTTACTTCGACAAGCCTCCCACTTATGATTAACCCCTCTCGCAAGCATCCACAACTACAAAAGAAGAATTAAGATAAATCTAACCATAGCATGAAACATGTGGATCCAAATCAGCCCCTTACGAAGCAACGCATAAACTAGGGTTTAAGCTTCTGTCACTCTAGCAACCCATCATCT
The DNA here is from genome assembly GCA_039707655.1 of Elymus sibiricus. Taxonomy (NCBI): domain Eukaryota; kingdom Viridiplantae; phylum Streptophyta; class Magnoliopsida; order Poales; family Poaceae; genus Elymus; species Elymus sibiricus. Next base: position 286,590,076 of record CM077675.1, read on the forward strand.
ACTTATTACTTCGCAGTGCCTTCCTCTAGGCTCAAATAATGGTGAAGTGTCATGTAGTCGACGTTCACATAACACCACTAGAGGAGAGACAACATACATCTCATCAAAATATCGAACGAATACCAAATTCACATGATTACTTATAACAAGACTTATCCCATGTCCTCAGGAACAAACGTAACTACTCACAAAGCATATTATTGTTCATAATCAGAGGAGTATTAATTATCATTAAGGATCTGAACATATGATCTTCCACCAAATAAACCAACTAGCATCAACTACAAGGAGTAATCAACACTACTAGCAACCCACAAGTACCAATCTGAGGTTTTGAGACAAAGATCGGATACAAGAGATGAACTAGGGTTTGGAGAGGAGATGGTGCTGGTGAAGATGTTGATGGAGATTGACCCCCTCTCGATGAGAGGATCGTTGGTGATGACGATGGCTTCGATTTCCCCCTCCGGGAGGGAAGTTTCCCCGGCAGAACAGCTCCGCCGGAGCCCTAGATTGGTTCTGTCCAAGTTTCGCCTCGAGACGGCGGCGCTTCGTCCCGAAAGCTCCCTTATGATTTTTTCTAGGTCAAAACCCTCCATATAGTAGAAGATGGGCACCGGAGGCCTGCCAGGTGGGCCACAAGCCACAGGGGCGCGCCCAGGGGGGTAGGGCGCGCCCCCCTGGCTTGTGACTGCCTGGTGGGTCCCCTGATGTATTTCTTTCACCCAGTATTTTTTATATATTCCAAAATAATTCTCCGTAGATTTTCAGGACTTTTGGAGTTGTGCAGAATAGGTATCTCAGATTTGCTCCTTTTCAGGTCCAGAATTCTAGCTGCCGGCATTCTCCCTCTTCATTCAAACCTTGTAAAATAAGAGAGAAAAGGCATAAGTATTGTACCATAATGTGTAATAACAGCCCATAATGCAATAAATATCGATATGAAAGAATGATGCAACATGGACGTATCAGACATCGGCATGTCGAGAGGGAGCACGAGAGGCGTGGGCGATGATCAAGACCCACTATACCGGACTTAATCCTGAGCGTATGGCTCGGGTTGGGCTAGTAGGGTCAGATGGACAAGAAGTGCCGCTCCACCTGGTATACGACCAACTGATGCCTTTGTTGGAAATATGCCCTAGAGGCAATAATAAATTGGTTAATATTATATTTCCTTGTTCATGATAATCGTTTATTATCCATGCTATAATTGTATTGATTGGAAACTCAAATACATGTGTGGGTACATAGACAACACTGTGTCCCTAGTAAGCCTCTAGTTGACTAGCTCGTTGATCAAAGATGGTTAAGGTTTCCTAGCCATTGACTTGAGATTTCATTTGATAACGGGATCACATCATTAGGAGAATGATGTGATGGACAAGACCCAAACTATAAACGTAGCATATGATCGTGTCAGTTTATTGCTATTGTTTTCTGCATGTCAAGTATCTGTTCCTATGACCATAGGTGCTCTACAGGTATCTCCGAGGGTGTCTGTTGGGTTGGCATGGATCAAGACTGGGATTTGTTACTCCGTGTGACGGAGAGGTATCTCAGGGCCCACTCGGTAATACAACATCACAATGAGCCTTGCAAGCAATGTGACTAAAGTGTTAGCCACGAGATCTTGTATTACGGAACGAGTAAAGAGTCTTGCCAGTAACGAGATTGAACTAGGTATAGAGATACCGACGATCGAATCTCGGGCAAGTAACATACCGAAGAACAAAGGGAACAGTATACGGGATTAACTGAATCCTTGACATAGAGGTTCGACCGATAAAGATCTTCGTAGAATATGTAGGAGCCAATATGGGCATCTAGGTCCCGCTATTGGTTATTGATCGTAGAGGTGTCTCGGTCATGTCTACATAGTTCTCGAACCCGCAGGGTCTACACACTTAACGTTTGGTGACGATTAGTATAGTTGAGTTATTTTGTTGGTGACCGAAGGTTGTTCGGAGTCCCGGATAAGATCCCGGACATGACGAGGATCTCCGGAATAGTCCGGAGGTAAAGATTGATATATGTGATAATAGTGTTTTGATCTCCGGAAGGGTTCCGGAATTCACCGGAAGGGGTTCCGGGTGTTTACCGAAGTGTTCGGGTGCAGCAACACTTTATATGGACCAAAGGGGTAAAGCCCATGAGGTATTGGAAAGTGCAAAAGGAAGTTTTGCTGCTGCCTTAAGCGGTACTACCGCTGGTAAGGCAGTACTACCGCGTAAGCGGTACTACCGCTTGTCTGAAGCGGTACTGCAGGGATCCGAGTTGGACTCTTTCCCTGCGGGCCAAACCGACCTTGTGCGGGCAAAACCGACCTGGAGGAGGCTTTTACTCCAAGTTTAGACCCCAAGGCTCAACATATAAATAGAGGGGCAGGGCTAGCACACGGGAGACATTAAGATTTCCCAAGCCGTGTGTCGGCAACCCTAACCCTCTAGTTCTCCCGTCATAATCTCCGTAGTGCTTGGCGAAGCCCTGCAGAGATTGTTCCTCACCACCATCACCACGCCGTCGTGCTGCCGGAACTCATCTACTACTTCACCATCGCTCGCTGGATCGAGGAGGTGAAGGCGTCATCAAAGCCGTACGTGTGTTGAACGCGGAGGTGCCGTCCGTTCGGCACTAGTTCGTGATCGGATCGAGGGACGACTTGCGATTTGGATCGCGGAGACGTTCGACTACATCAACCGCGTTTCTTAACGCTTCCGCTTAGCGATCTACAAGGGTATGTAGATTCACTCTCCCTCTCGTAGATGCTCATCACCATGGATAGATCTTGTGTGTGCGTAGGAAAATTTTTGTTTCCCATGCAACGTTCCCTAATAGTGGTATCAGAACACAAACGAGTTGTGGGCGTGGGTGTATACATATTGCTTGCCGTTACTAGTTGATACTTGATTCGGCGGTATTGTGAGATGAAGCGGCCCGGACCGACATTACGCGTACGCTTACGCGAGACAGGTTCCTTCAACTGACATGTAACTTCGTTGCATAAAGATGGCTAGCGGGTGTCTGTCTCTCTCACTTTAGTTGAATCGATTTCAATGAAGAGGGTTCTTTTAGAAGATCAAAAAGCAATCACTACACAACGTTGTGGTTTTGCGTAGGTAAGAACGGTTCTTGCAAACCCGTAGCAGCCACGTAAAACTTGCAACAACAATTAGAGGACGTCTAACTTGTTTTTGCAGGGTATGTTGTGATGTGATATGGCCAAGTACATGATGAGATATATGTGATGTATGAGATGATCATGTGTTGTATAGAATATCACGACTTGCATGTCGATGAGTACGGCAACTGGCAGGAGCCATAGAGTTGTCTTTAATTATTTTCGCCGTTTTGCTTTACTTTATCGCTATGAGTTAGCAATAGTCGTGGAAGCAACAGTCGGCGCGACAACCTCATGGCGACACATTGATGGAGATCAAGATGATGGAGATCATGGTGTCATGCCGGTGACGATGGAGATCATACCGGTGCTTTGGAGATGGAGATCAAAAGCACAAGTTCATGGCCATATCATGTCACTTATGATTTGCATGTGATGTTAATCCTTTTATGCATCTTATTTTGCTTAGGACGACGGTAGCATTATAAGGTGATCCCTCACTTAAATTTCAAGATAAAATTGTGTTCTCCCCGAGTGTGCACCGTTGCGAAAGTTCGTCGTTTCGAGACACCATGTGATGATTGGGTGTGATAGGCTCTACGTTCACATACAACGGGTGTAAGCCATGTTGCACGTGCGGAACACTCGGGTTAAACTTGACGAGCCTAGCATGTACAGACATGGCCTCGGAACACAAGAGACCGAAAGGTCGAACATGAGTCATATAGTAGATATGATCAACATGAAGATGTTCACCATTGAAACCACCTCAACTCACGTGATGATCGGACTTGAGTTGGTGGATTTGGATCATGTTACACTCGAATGACCGGATGGATGTCAATTTGAGTGGGAGTTTTTAAGTAATATGATTAACTAAACTCATTATCTAGAACAATAGTCTAAGTTGTCTTTGCTATATTTATGTTGTAGATCATGGCTCGCGCAGTAGCCTGGCAGGCTCGTTCTGAAGATTACTCAATAGTTCAATGTGCAATATTGTATGGCTTAGAACCGGGACTTCAAAGACGTTTTGAACGTCATGGAGCATATGAGATGTTCCAGGAGTTGAACTTTATCTTTCAGAAGAATGCCCGGATCGAGAGATATGAGATCTCCGATAAGTTCTATGCTTGCAAGATGGAGGAGAACGGGTCTATCAGTGATCACGTACTCAGAATGTCTGGGTACTCCACCCGTCTGGCTGAATTGGGGATGCCCCTTCCGCCAGAGGCTATCACTGACAGAGTTCTTCAATCATTGCCACCTAGCTGCAAGAGCTTCGTGTTGAACTATAACATGCACGGGATGAACAAGTCAGTCGCCGAGCTGTTTGCGATGCTGAAAGCCGCTGAGTCTGAAATTCAGAAGGAGCATCAAGTGTTGATGGTCAATAAAACCACTAGTTTCAAGAAAAATGGCAAGGGTAAGAAGGGTAACTCCAAGAAGAGTGGCAAAGCAGTTGCTCCTCTCGTGAAGAAACCCAAGGCTGGACCCAAACCAGAAACTATGTGCTTTCATTGCAAGGGAACTGGACACTGGAAGCGGAACTGCCCCAAGTATTTGGCTGACAAGAAGGCGGCCAACAACAAACAAGGTATATATGATATACATGTTATTGATGTGTACCTTACCAACTCTCGTTGTAGTGCCTGGGTATTTGATACCGGTGCGGTTGCTCATATTTGCAACTCAAAACAGGAACTGCGGAATAGACGAAGGCTGGCAAAGGACGAAGTGACGATGCGCGTGGGAAATGGTTCCAAGGTTGATGTGATCGCCGTCGGCACGCTCGCTCTTCCATTACCATCGGGATTAGTGATGAACCTGAATAATTGTTATTTAGTGCCTGCGTTAAGCATGAACATTATATCTGGATCTTGTTTATTGCGAGACGGTTACTCATTTAAATCAGAGAATAATGGTTGTTCTATTTATATGAGTAATATCTTTTATGGTCATGCACCCGATGTGAGGGGTTTATTCTTATTGAATCTCGATAGTAATGATACACATGTTCATAACATTGATGCCAAAAGATGTAGAATTGATAATGATAATACCACTTTCTTGTGGCACTGCCGTTTAGGTCATATTGGCGTAAAACGCATGAGGAAGCTCCATGCTGATGGACTTTTGGAGTCACTTGATTTTGAATCACTTGACACATGCGAGCCATGCCTCATGGGCAAGATGACTAAAACGCCGTTCTCTGGAATAATGGAACGGGCAAGTGACTTATTGGAAATCATACATACTGATGTATGCGGTCCGATGAGTATTGAGGCGCGCGGTGGTTATCGTTACTTTCTCACCTTCACTGATGACTTAAGTAGATATGGGTATATTTACTTAATGAAACACAAGTCTGAAACATTTGAAAAGTTCAAACAATTTCAGAGTGAAGTTGAGAATCATCGTGACAAGAAGATTAAATTCCTACGATCTGATCGAGGAGGAGAATATCTGAGTTATGAGTTTGGCAGTCACTTAAGACAATGTGGAATTGTTTCACAACTGACACCGCCTGGAACACCACAGCGTAATGGTGTGTCCGAACGTCGTAATCGAACCTTATTGGATATGGTGCGATCTATGATGCCTCTTGCCGATTTGCCACTATCGTTTTGGGGTTATGCATTAGAGACAGCTGCATTCACTTTAAATAGGGCACCATCGAAATCCGTTGAGACGACGCCATATGAACTTTGGTTTGGCAAGAATCCAAAGCTGTCGTTTCTTAAAGTTTGGGGATGTGATGCTTATGTCAAAAAGCTTCAGCCTGAAAAGCTGGAACCCAAAGCGGAGAAATGCGTCTTCATAGGATACCCAAAAGAGACAGTTGGGTATACCTTCTACCTCAGATCCGAAGGCAAAGTGTTTGTCGCTAAAAACGGAACATTTCTTGAGAAAGAGTTTCTCTCGAAAGAATTGAGTGGGAGGAAGATAGAACTTGATGAGGTTGTTGAACCTTTACTTCAACCTGAAAGTAGCGCAGCGCAGAAAGATGTTTCTGTAGAGCCTACATCAGCTGAAGAGGAAGTTAATGATGATGATCATGAAGCTTTGGATCAAGTTGCTATCGAACCTCGTAGGTCGACAAGGACGCGTACTGCTCCTGAGTGGTACGGCAACCCTGTCTTAGAGGTCATGTTGTTGGACAACGATGAACCTACGAGCTATGGAGAAGCGATGATGGGCCCGGATTCAGAGAAATGGTTAGAGGCCATGAAATCCGAGATGGGATCCATGTATGAAAACAAAGTATGGACTTTGGAAGTATTACCTGAAGGGCGTAAGGCCATTCAGAACAAATGGATCTTTAAGAGGAAGACGGACGCAGACGGTAATGTCACCGTCTATAAAGCTCGACTTGTGGCAAAGGGTTTTTCACAAGTTCAAGGAGTTGACTACGATGAGACCTTCTCACCCGTAGTGATGCTTAAGTCCGTCAGAATCATGTTAGCAATAGCTGCCTTTTTCGATTATGAAATTTGGCAGATGGATGTCAAAACAGCGTTCCTTAACGGTTTCCTTAAGGAAGAGTTGTATATGATGCAACCAGAAGGTTTTGTCGATCCAGAGAATGTTGACGAAGTTTGCAAACTCCAGCGATCCATTTATGGATTGGTGCAAGCATCTCGGAGTTGGAATCTTCGCTTTGATGAGGTGATCAAAGCGTTCGAGTTTATACAAGTTTACGGAGAAGCTTGTATTTACAAGAAAGTGAGTGGGAGCTCTATAGCGTTTCTAATATTATATGTGGATGACATATTGCTGATTGGAAACAATATAGAAATGTTGGAAGGCGTGAAGGAATATTTGAACAAGAGTTTTTCAATGAAGGACCTAGGAGAAGCTGCTTTCATATTAGGCATCAAGATCTATAGAGATAGATCGAGACGCTTAATAGGACTTTCACAAAGCACATACCTTGACAAAGTTTTGAAGAAGTTCAAAATGGATCAGTCCAAGAAGGGGTTTTTGCCTGTTTTGCAAGGTGTGAAGTTGAGTAAGACTCAATGCCCAGTGACTGCAGAAGATAGAGAAAAGATGAGTGTCATCCCCTATGCTTCAGCCATAGGCTCTATCATGTATGCAATGCTGTGCACAAGACCCGATGTCAGCCTTGCCATAAGTATGGTCGGAAGGTTTCAAAGTGATCCAGGAAGGGAACACTGGACGGCGGTCAAGAATATCCTGAAGTACCTGAAAAGGACTAAGGACATGTTTCTCGTTTATGGAGGTGATCAAGAGCTCGTCGTAAAGGGTTACGTCGATGCAAGCTTTGACACTGATCCGGATGACTCTAAGTCACAAACCGGATACGTATTTATTCTTAATGGGGTGCGGTTAGCTGGTGCAGTTCCAAGCAAAGCGTGGTAGCTGATTCTACATGCGAAGCGGAGTACATCGCTGCCTCGGAGGCGGCGAAGGAAGGTGTCTGGATGAAGGAGTTCATGACAGATCTTGGAGTAGTGCCTAGTGCGCTTAACCCAATGACTCTGTTTTGTGATAATACTGGTGCCATTGCTCTAGCCAAGGAACCAAGATTTCACAAGAGGACCAGACACATAAAGCGACGTTTCAATTCCATCCGCGATTACATCAAGGAGGACGACATAAATATTTGCAAAGTACACACGGATCTGAATGTTGCAAATCCGATGACTAAACCTCTTCCAAGGGCTAAACATGAACAACACCAGAACTGCATGAGTGTTCGATTCATTACAATGTAAATCACATAGTGATGTGAACTAGATTATTGACTCTAGTGCAAGTGGGAGACTGTTGGAAATATGCCCTAGAGGCAATAATAAATTGGTTATTATTATATTTCCTTGTTCATGATAATCGTTTATTATCCATGCTATAATTGTATTGATTGGAAACTCAAATACATGTGTGGGTACATAGACAACACTGTGTCCCTAGTAAGCCTCTAGTTGACTAGCTCGTTGATCAAAGATGGTTAAGGTTTCCTAGCCATTGACTTGAGATTTCATTTGATAACGGGATCACATCATTAGGAGAATGATGTGATGGACAAGACCCAAACTATAAACGTAGCATATGATTGTGTCAGTTTATTGCTATTGTTTTCTACATGTCAAGTATCTGTTCCTATGACCATGAGATCATGCAAATCCCTGACATCGGAGGAGTACCTTGTGTGTATCAAACGTCGCAACGTAACTGGGTGACTATAAAGGTGCTCTACAGGTATCTTCGAGGGTGTCTGTTGGGTTGGCATGGATCAAGACTGGGATTTGTTACTCCGTGTGACGGAGAGGTATCTCAGGGCCCACTCGGTAATACAACATCACAATGAGCCTTGCAAGCAATGTGACTAAAGTGTTAGCCACGAGATCTTGTATTACGGAACGAGTAAAGAGTCTTGCCAGTAACGAGATTGAACTAGGTATAGAGATACCGACGATCGAATCTCGGGCAAGTAACATACCGAAGAACAAAGGGAACAGTATACGGGATTAACTGAATCCTTGACATAGAGGTTCGACCGATAAAGATCTTCGTAGAATATGTAGGAGCCAATATGGGCATCCAGGTCCCGCTATTGGTTATTGATCGTAGAGGTGTCTCGGTCATGTCTACATAGTTCTCGAACCCGCAGGGTCTACACACTTAACGTTTGGTGACGATTAGTATAGTTGAGTTATTTTGTTGGTGACCGAAGGTTGTTCGGAGTCCCGGATAAGATCCCGGACATGACGAGGATCTCCGGAATAGTCCAGAGGTAAATATTGATATATGTGATAATAGTGTTTTGATCTCCGGAAGGGGTTCCGGGTGTTTACCGAAGTGTTCGGGTGCAGCAACACTTTATATGGACCAAAGGGGTAAAGCCCACGAGGTATTGGAAAGTGCAAAAGGAAGTTTTGCTGCTGCCTTAAGCGGTACTACCGCTGGTAAGGCAGTACTACCGCGTAAGCGGTACTACCGCTTGTCTGAAGCAGTACTACCGCTCAAGCGGTACTACCGCTCGTGAGCGGTACTACCGCTTGTGCGCGGTACTGCAGGGATCCGAGTTGGACTCTTTCCCTGCGGGCCAAACCGACCTTGTGCGGGCAAAACCGACCTGGAGGAGGCTTTTACTCCAAGTTTAGACCCCAAGGCTCAATATATAAATAGAGGGGCAGGGCTAGCACACGGGAGACATTAAGATTTCCCAAGCCGTGTGTCGGCAACCCTAACCCTCTAGTTCTCCCGTCATAATCTCCGTAGTGCTTGGCGAAGCCCTGCAGAGATTGTTCCTCACCACCATCACCACGCCGTCGTGCTGCCGGAACTCATCTACTACTTCACCATCGCTCGCTGGATCGAGGAGGTGAAGGCGTCATCAAGCCGTACGTGTGTTGAACGCGGAGGTGCCGTCCGTTCGGCACTAGTTCGTGATCGGATCGAGGGACGACTTGCGATTTGGATCGCGGAGACGTTCGACTACATCAACCGCGTTTCTTAACGCTTCCGCTTAGCGATCTACAAGGGTATGTAGATTCACTCTCCCTCTCGTAGATGCTCATCACCATGGATAGATCTTGTGTGTGCGTAGGAAAATTTTTGTTTCCCATGCAACGTTCCCCAACAGCCTGCTGCCCGTCTCTCACAAGAAGATTGCTCTCTGGACACTATAATCGATAATCTCGATCGGCAGCCAGATGTATGATTATATGTAGCTATGTACCAATAATCAAGGAATTGCTCCGCCTGTGTTGTAAACTTTGTCTTAGCCGGCCATCGGCTTCGGCCTCCCGTGCTAAGAGCTTGGGAGTGTTCCTTGTAATTTATCACCCTAGGGGAATGAATTATGTTCGGGGAACCAGGCAATCCGGCCATGTGGTGCGAACAGACAGAAAGCACACAGGGAGATATGTTATATTACTGCTTAGCGTAAGAAACATCTTCCGAAGAAAATAGTACCTCCATCGATACCTTTCTTCAGGGTGCTACGTAAATCATAGGTAGAAGGTCGTATACTGTTAGTATGCGACTAAGGGCTTTTGTAAGAGAAGAAGCCCGAGCAATGGTCATGACGACCATAGTCTTATTAGTTGATTCCGTCGTATCCGATCAATTGTCTACTGAAGATAACTAGCTTTTGGCTTCACCCGTCTGAGGTACGTATCCGGATGACCCGGTCGTAACAATCGCAGAGGTGCTCCCTTTACCCTCTAGCCGAACAATCGGGAACGTAGAGGGTAAGCACAGGAGCGAGGCAACCCAGCTTGGCAAAGTCTTAGTTCGAATTGATGCATATGATGGCTTCGACAAGGAAAATATGCGGACACAATAAATGTGAATAAGTGCTTATAATATGAAAGCATTGGCTTCGGAAAGAAGCCCCCACGTGCTGTGTTCGGATTTAACACTTAAAGGTGTAGGCCGAAAATCTTAGTACAAGATCGGTTGAGCCGAACATAGAGTTGGGAAGAAAAGGAAAAAGTTCAAACCTGCCAAAAGTCAAGGTGGGAGGGGAAGTAGAAAATAAAGAAGGAAAAAGGGAAAAATGAAATAAAGGGTAAAGAGTGCGACGACACCGGTTTATCCGTAGAAGCGCCGAAGACGAGCTGCGTTCCAGGGGTATGGTTCAAGGCGGTGATCAGGTGGGTCCCGAAGACGGTAAGCTCCTCCCGTGAGTACTTCGTCGATTATGAAGGGGCCTTCCCATTTGGGCTTGAATTTATGCTTCTGCTTCTCCGGGAGCCGTAGGACGAGTTCGCCCACGTTGTATGCCTGTGCCCTGACCTCCCTGCTCTGGTAACGTCGGGCCTGCTGTTGATAAAAGGTAGAACGGGCCGGAGCTATGTCGCGCTCCTCTTCCAAGGCGTCCAAGTCGTCTTGCCGATCTAACTCGGCCTCCCTTTCTTCGTACATGCGCACCCTTGGCGCATCATGAATAATGTCACAGGGGAGGACTGCTTTTGCCCCATAGACCATGAAGAACGGCGTATATCCCGTTGATCTATTCGGGGTGGTGCGCAGGCCCCATAGAATAGAGTCGAGCTCCTCAACCCAATGACAGTCGGACTCGTGAAGAGACCGGACCAAACGTGGCTTAATGCCGCTCATAATGAGACCGTTTGCTCGTTCGACTTGTCCATTGGTTTGCGGATGATAAACCGATGCGTAATCGAGCTTAATGCCCATTTTTGCGCACCAGTCTTTGACCTCTTGGGCCGTGAAATTGGATCCATTGTCCGTTATTATACTGTGCGGAACGCCGTAACGGTGTACCACGCCGGATATAAAGTCGATTACTGGTCCGGACTTGGCTGATTTGACAGGTTTTGCCTCTATCCATTTGCCCTTTAAGTGGTCCGACCATATCCAGCCCCCAGACCGCGAAGGGCCAGGTAATCGGAATAGTCCGAAGAGCTGTTGGGGGCATGTGACTTTGGTTTGCGAAAAGTTGGCACCCCACACAGTGCTTGACAAGCGACTGGGCGTCTGTCCGAGCTGTTGGCCAGAAAAAACCAGCCCGGAAGGCCTTGCTGACCAAGGCTCTTGCTGCGGCGTGATGGCCGCCCATCCCTGCATGGACTTCGGCTAAAAGCTGCCGACCTTCTTCCTCAGATATGCACCGCTGTAGTATTCCGGTGGTGCTTTTCTTGTATAACTCACCCTCGTGTACTTTGTAGGCTTTGGATCGCCGAATTATGCGCCGCGCCTCCGTCTGATCGTCGGGGAGTTCTTTGCGAAGAAGGTAGGCGAGGAAGGGCTCGGTCCATGGCGCGATTACTGCCATGACCTCGTGAGCCGAAGGCGTTTCGTCCATTACGGAGCCTCCAATGATTTGATCGTCTGGTTCGTTTATAGGGGGAACAACCTCGTCCGTACTGGTTAGATCGGCGCCCTTGTGATCGTCCTGCCAAACCACGGATGGCTTAAAGAGCCGTTCCAGGAAAGTGTTTTTTGGGACAGGGTCGCGCTTGGCCCCCAGGCGAGCCAGTATGTCGGCGGCTTGGTTGTTGTCTCTAGCGACGTGGTGAAATTCCAGCCCCTCGAACCGTGCGGATATCTTTAGGACATCGTCTCTGTATGCCGCCATCTTCGGGTTTTTGGCATCAAATTCGCCGTTGATTTGGGAGATGGCCAAGTTGGAGTCTCCCCGTACCTCCAGCCGGCGTATGCCCATTGATGGTGCCATCCGAAGACCGTGCAGTAGTGCTTCGTATTCGGCTGCATTGTTGGAATCGGCATACATGATGTGCAACACGTATTGAACGTTGTCGCCTGTGGGGCATGTGAGGATAACCCGAACCCCTAGTCCGGCCAAAGTTTTAGACCCATCGAAGTACATTGTCCAGGGGGGGTATGTACTATATTCCCTTGGGAGCTCGGCCTCTGTCCATTCGGCGAGGAAATCTGCCAACACTTGAGCCTTGATAGCTCGTCTTGGCTTGTAAGCGATTTCAAAAGGAAGGAGCTCAATGGCCCATTTGGCTATGCGGCCGGTGGCGTCCCTGTTGTTGATTATATCGTTCAGGGGTACTTCGGATGCCACCGTGACCGAACACTCTTGGAAGTAATGTCTCAGTTTCCGTGATGCCATAAACACTGTATAGGCTATCTTCTGGTAGTGCGGGTATCTTGACTTGCATTGCGTTAGTACTTCTGACACGTAATATACCGGCTTGTGTATCCGGAATTTGTGTCCCTCCTCCTCTCGTTCGACGACGAGCACTGCGCTAACGACTTGGTTGGTGGCCGATATATATAATAACATTGGCTCACCCGCGCCTGGTGCTGTGAGTATGGGGTTACTTGCCAGGAGTGTTTTAATTTCTTCTAACGCAGCCTTTGCTTCATCGGTCCATTCGAAATTCTTGGTCCGTTTCAGCAATTTGTAGAGCGGTAAAGCCTTTTCACCGAGGCGGGAGATAAAGCGACTTAACACCGCCACGCAACCAGCCAACCGTTGGACATGCTTTAGCTCTGTGGGAACTGCAAGTTCTGATAAGGCGCGGATCTTGGCCGGATTCGCTTCTATTCCTCTATGGGAAACGATGAATCCGAGCAGTTTACCAGCGGGAACTCCGAAGACACACTTCTCCGGATTGAGCCGTATATCGTACTCGCGTAGGCTGGCAAAGGTTTGCCTTAGGTCGTCGATCAAATGGCTGACGTGTTTGGTTTTGATTACCACATCGTCTACGTATGCCTCGACTGTTTTACCGACTTGTTTTGCGAGACAAGTCTGGATCATGCGCTGGTACGTAGCCCCAGCGTTTTTAGCCCGAAGGGCATAGTGTTGAAGCAGAATGGCCCATAAGGGGTGATGAATGCTGTTGCCGCTTGATCGGATTCCTTCATTTTAATCTGATGGTATCCGGAATAAGCGTCGAGGAAACACAACGAGTCTTGTCCGGCTGTGGCATCAATAATCTGGTCTATGCGTGGTAGGGGGAAAGGGTCCTTAGGGTAGGCCTTGTTGAGGTCATTAAAATCGACACACAACCGCCAGGATTTATCTTTCTTTGGTACCATAACCAGGTTTGCCAACCATTCAGGGTGCTTAATCCCCCGAATGAATCCGGCCTCTAGCAGTTTAGCTAGTTCTTCACCCATAGCTTGTCGTTTGGGCTCGGAAAAGCGGCGCAGAGTCTGCTTGACGGGCTTAAAGCCTGCGATGATGTTCAGGCTATGTTCGGCCAGCCGCCGTGGGATTCCGGGCATGTCAGAAGGATGCCAGGCGAAGATGCCCCAGTTTTCTCGTAAGAATGTTCACAACGCTTCGTACACGGTGGGATCGAGCTGGGCTCCGATGGACGCTGTCTTGTTGGGATCCGTCGGGTGCACATGAAATTTAACGACTTCCTTTGCCGGTTTAAAGGACGTGGGTTTGGGCCTTTTACTGAGGATCACATCGTCCCTGTCTACTGTTGACTGGAGTGCGGTCAACTCTTCTGCGGCGAAGGTCTCAACTAGAGCCTCGAGGGCAAGCGCTGCTGTTTTGTTTTCGGCCCGTAGGGCTATATTCGGATCACTGGCGGTTGTGATCACTCCGTTTGGTCCTGGCATCTTAAGTTTCATATACCCGTAATGTGGTATAGCCTGGAATTTTGTGAAGGCGTCACGTCCCAACAGGGCGTGGTAGCCGCTGGGAAAGGGCACGATGTGGAAGAGGAGTTCTTCGGATCGGTAGTTGTCTGGCGTGCCGAACACTATGTCCAGGATGATATGTCCTGAACAGCGCGCCTCTTTCCCCGGGATGATTCCCCGGGAAGTTGTGCTGCTATGCTCGATGTGAGATCGATCGAACTGCATCTTTTCTAGGGTGTCTTCATAGATGAGGTTTAAACCACTGCCGCCGTCCATTAGCACCTTGTGTAACCTGAAGCCGTCAATGATGGGGTTCAGGACTAGTGCGGCTGGTGAGTGTCCGGGAAGAAGGGCTGGTCGGTCAGTATCTCCGAAGGTAATGGGTATGTCTGCCCATGCACTTGTTGCTACTACATGATATACTTGCTCGAGTTCTTTAAGAGCTCTTTTCCTCCTGTTCCTTGAAGGGAACGTTTTGTAGATCGTCAGGACTTCGGTGTTATATTCTGGTGGCGATGTGGAGCGCCTGTTCGGCGGTGGTGCCTCAAGAATGGCTTCGCCGCTTTTTGCGACCTGCCTGACGACCCATCAACCTCTAAGGCTGTGAGTCCGAGCTGTGTTCAGCTATATGGAGTGTATAGGGCAAGGTTTATCCAGAAGTCCATCCAGGACGGTACTGACCCCTGAAAGGGGCCTGTTTCTCTTTTTGGCGGGCTCAAGTTTGGCTGGCTGCTTCGGAGGTATCCTCTTTGGCCGATCTCCTCTAGGGTATTTGGTAAAGGTTGGTTCCAAAAACAGCCGCTCGGCTTGCCAAGCGCTTTCCATGGCACAATACTTTTGTACCAAAACTGACAGCTCGGTAAAGTCACGAATGTGCCGCCGCGCCAGGGCATTGAGAATCCCTTTGTCATGGCAGTTGCGAATGAAGGTTGCCATTATCTCTTGATCACTGAGACCCCGTACTTTGTTTCTAGCGAGGAGGAGTCTAGCCCAGTAATGATGAACCGACTCTCCTGATAACTGCTTAATGTCCCGCAAGTCCAAAGACTTGGGCTCTGCCGCGATGCTTGAGTGATCGGTTTGGGAGGTGGGTGGGAATAAATTTGATTCTACGCCATGGCAGGAGTTCGGAATCACGGACTCCGAACTGTGCGATAGATCAGGGACCGGTGACGACCTGTTTCCGGAGCGAACTCCAGAGTCTGGGCTGCAGGCGAGGTCTTGGTGATCGGAGACTGGGGTATAAACCATTTTTAATTCCGGTCGCTGGGGGGACGAGCCCCCGGCCGGACATTCGACGGTGGCAACAAGGTGGGTCACCGTGGGGATGTGAATCTCCCTGTCGTCGGGTTTAAGCCCGAGCAGGTCATAGACCGGGATCCGGTCATCGGCCATACGCATGGTCTCCATCCGATCAAATAACTCGTTGAGAAACGAGGCGATGGTAGGATGCGTGTCGCTGAGGCGAGTGGGGTCGGTATGCGGTTCGCAGTTCCGGAGCCGCGCGAGAGCGGTCCTGAATTCTGCTCAACTGTGGTAGATCTGGTCACAACGACCGGATTGGGCGGTCCAGACGGCCCGGGGATAACAATCTCATCATCGGAGGCGGGGCCCGATGTCTTCGGCGTCGAGGCGTCGGGATCTGCCGGCTCCTCCGTAGGAGTCAAGGGTTCCACCAAGACGAGTTCTCCCCGTGAATCAGCGACGAACTCTAGGGTTCCGAACCTGATTCCTTGATCGGGGGAAAAGTTTCTGATCTGGCATGGATGGCCGATCGGGTAAGCGTGCGACGAGATGTCGTCGCTCGCGAGGATCTGATCCGGGGCGAGAGTCCCCTGGGCGCAGATCTCGCTGCTTGTGACAAGGCGAGCCATCGATTCCTTCTAAAGATCACAGCGGAACTCTCAATGAAAGCACCAATGTCGGTGTCAAAACCGGCGGATCTCGGGTAGGGGGTCCCGAGCTGTGAGACTAGAATCGATGGTAACAGGAAAAGAGGGAGACGATGTTTACCCAGGTTCGGGCCCTCCTATGGAGGTAATACCCTACGTCCTGCTTGATTATATTGATGGTATAAGGGTTACAGAGTTGATCTACCTCGATATCGTATGACTAAAACCCTAGATGAGTTCTCTTGCCCTACAACCTAAAACCCTCCGGCTTATATAGACGCCGAGGGTACCTAGGGCTTACACATAGTCGGTTGCACATCAAAAGGGAAAAAACATGCCTATCTACTGTCGACAACTTGGAGGACACGCCATGGCTCCTTGAAATTTCCACCTTGGCGACGGGGCCCCTGATCACCCAATGCTCATCCAGTGGCCCACATAGTCCGGCCCATGAGAAACAGGTCGGCTATCCGAGGACCCCTTAAACCAAGACTCCCTCACCTGGCGCGCCCTGGTGTATCGTGCCCGCCTCGATCACCTTCCGGTTTATTTTTTTATTCCTAAAATTCTAAAATATTCCAAAACTGACAGAAAATATTTTTGCGGATTTTTCGGAGTCCATTTACTTACCGTATCACGTACCTCCTATTTTTAAATATTCTGGAGTGTTCCGGAAGGTTTCTTTCATGTGTTCCTCCGGTGTCATGGTTTGGATAACATTGCTTTCAACGTTAATAGGCGTACCTGAAATATAATGCTTAATTCTTAGGCCATTGACCACCTTCGGGTTAGTACCTTCGGCGTTATTAATCTTAATAGCTCCAGAACGATAAACCTCTTCAATAATATATGGTCCCTCCCATTTGGAGAGAAGCTTTCCTGCAAAGAATCTTAAACGAGAGTTGAATAAAAGAACATAATCTCCTATTTCGAATTCCCGCTTTTGGATTCTTTTTTCATGCCATCTTTTTACTTTTTCTTTGAATAGCTTGGCATTCTCATACGCTTGGGTTCTCCATTCATCTAGTGAGCCAATATCAAATAGCCTCTTCTCACCGGCAAGTTTGAAATCATAATTGAGTTCTTTAATTGCCCAAAATGCTTTGTGTTCTAGTTCTAGAGGCAAATGACAAGCTTTTCCATATACCATTTTATATGGAGACATACCCATAGGATTTTTATAAGCTGTTCTGTAGGCCCAAAGTGCATCATCTAATTTCTTAGACCAATTCTTACGAGACCTATTGACAGTTTTTTGTAATATTAATTTTATTTCTCTATTGCTAAGTTCTACTTGACCACTAGATTGTGGATGATAGGGTGATGCAATTCTATGGTTAACATCATATTTAGCGAGCATCTTACGGGAAGCACCATGAATAAAGTCTGAACCACCATCGGTCATTAAATATCTAGGGACTCCTAACCTCGAGAAGATAACCTCTTTAAGCATTTTAATGGAAGTGTGGTGATCAACACTACTAGTTGGAATAGCTTCTACCCACTTAGTAACATAATCAACCGCAACTAAAATATGAGTGTACCCGTTAGAGGAAGGAAAAGGCCCCATGTAATCAAAACCCCATACGTCAAATGGTTCAACAACAAGTGAATAATTCATAGGCATTTCTTGACGCTTACCGATATTACCAATTCTTTGACATTCATCACAAGACAAGACAAACTTACGAGCATCTTTGAAAAGAGTAGGCCAATAAAAACCAGATTGCAATACCTTATGAGCAGTTCTATCTCCCGCATGATGTCCTCCATAAGCTTCGGAATGACATTTCCGTAGGATCTGTTCCTGTTCATGCTCAGGTACACAACGCCTAATAATACCATCTACTCCTTTATAAAGATGTGGGTCATCCCAAAAGTAATGTCTCGAGTCATAGAATTTGTTTCTCTTTTGTTGGTATGTGAAACTAGGTGGTATATATTTAGCAACAATGTAATTAGCATAATCAGCATACCAAGGTGTGTTGTGTGAGACACTTATTGCAGCTAGTTGTTCATCAGGGAAACTATCATCAATAGGTAGTGGGTCATCAAGGATATTTTCTAACCTAGACAAGTTATCAGCTACAGGGTTCTCAGCTTCTTTCTTATCAACGATATGTAAGTCAAATTCTTGAAGCAAGAGAACCCACCTAATGAGTCTAGGTTTAGCATCTTTCTTTTCCATAAGGTATTTTATAGCAGCATGATCGGTGTGAACAATAACTTTGGAGTCAACAATATAGGATCTAAATTTATCACAAGCAAACACAACTGCTAAAAATTCTTTTTCAGTAGTGGCATAATTTCGTTGGGCACTGTCTAGAGTTTTACTAGCATAATGGATAACATTCAATTTCTTATCAACTCTTTGTCCTAGGACAGCACCAACAACATAATCACTAGCATCACACATAATTTCAAAAGGCAAGTTCCAATCAGGTGGTTGAACAATAGGTGCAGAGGTTAAGGCTTTCTTGAGTGTTTCAAAGGCTTCCACACAATCATCATCAAAGACAAAAGGAATATCCTTTTGCAAGAGATTAGTAAGAGGCCTAGAAATTTTAGAGAAGTCTTTAATGAACCTCCTATAAAAACCAGCATGACCAAGGAAACTTCGAATACCTTTAATATCTTTAGGACACGACATTTTCTCAATTGCATCAACTTTAGCTTTATCCACCTCAATACCTCGTTCAGATATTTTATGCCCAAGACAATACCTTCATTAACCATAAAGTGACACTTCTCCCAATTCAAGACAAGATTAGTTTGTTCACATCTCTGCAAAACTCGATCAAGGTTGCTTAAGCAATCATCAAAAGAAGTTCCGTAAACGGAAAAATCATCCATGAAAACCTCTACAATCTTTTCACAAAAATCAGAGAATATAGCAGTCATACATCTTTGAAAGGTAGCAGGTGCATTGCATAAACCAAAAGGCATACGTCTATAAGCATAGGTTCCAAAAGGGCAAGTAAAGGTGGTTTTCTCTTGATCAGATTGTGACACAGGTATTTGAGAGAAACCAGAATATCCATCTAGGAAACAAAAGTGTGTGTGCTTAGACAGTCTTTCTAGCATTTGATCAATGAAAGGCAAAGGGTAATGATCTTTTCTAGTAGCTTTATTTAATTTTCTAAAATCAATTACCATTCTATAGCCAGTGACAACTCTTTGTGGAATGAGTTCATTCTTATCATTAGGAACAATGGTAATACCTCCTTTCTTAGGGAGACAATGAACGGGACTTACCCATCTACTATCAGCTATGGGATAGATTATACCTGCTTCTAGAAGCTTTAATATTTCAGTTCTTACCACTTCTTTCATCTTAGGATTCAATCGCCGTTGGTGATCAACAACGGGTTCAGCATCTGGTTCCATATTTATCTTGTGCTGACATAGAGTGGGACTAATGCCCTTAAGATCATCAAGAGTATATCCAATAGCAGCCCGGTGCTTCCTTAGAACTTTCAATGATCTTTCTTCTTCATGTTCTGAAAGGTTAGCACTAATAATAACATGATATATCTTTTTCTCATCAAGATAAGCATACTTCAAAGTGTCAGGCAATTGCTTCAATTCAAACACAGGATCACCTTTAGGTGGAGGAGGACCTCCAAGAGTTTCAATAGGCAAATTGTGTTTCAAGAGAGGTTGTTGTTCAAAGAAAATTTGATCTATTTCATTTCTTTCGCGCATGTGCATATCATTTTCATGGTCGAGCAAATATTGTTCTGAGAGATCAGTAGGAGGCACATCAATAGAAGCAAGACCAACTATTTCATCTTCGCTAGGTAATGCTTTATCACGAGGTTGTCTACTAAACTTGGAAAAAATAAACTCATGAGACACATTACCAAAACTGACACCGATAGTTTGTTTTTCACAATCTATCTTAGCATTGACGGTGCTCAAGAAAGGTCTACCGAAGATAATGGGACAAAAGTCATCTTGTGGAAAACCAAGAACTGGAAAATCAGTAGGGTATTTTACTTTCCCCCACAAGACTTCAACATCTCTAACAATCCCAAGTGGTGTGATAGTATCTCTATTAGCAAGTTTAATAGTAACATCAATATCTTCCATTTCAGCAGGTGTTATTTCATTCATAATTTCTTGGTATAAGGTAAAAGGGATAGCACTCACACTAGCACCTAAATCACATAAACCATGGTAGCAATGATCTCCTATTTTAACTGAGACAACGGGCAAACCTTCTATAGGTCTATGTTTATCTTTCTTATCAGGCTTAGCGATTCCAGCAGCTTCATCACAAAAGTAGATGACATGCCCATCAATATTTTCTTCCAAGAGATCTTTAACCATAGCAACACTAGGTTCTACTTTAATTTGCTCAGGGGGTTTAGGTGCTCTTATATTACTCTTACGAACCACGGTTGATACCTTAGCATGTTCCTTTATCCTAACAGGGGAAAAGGTGGTTTTTCAATATAAGAAGTAGGCACAACTGGATCAACATTGTAAAAGATGGTTTCTTCTTTAGCTATGACTGGTTCTTTGATTTCTTCTTTAATAGGGGGATGATATTTAAACCACTTCTCCTTAGGGAGGTCAACGTGAGTAGAAAATGCTTCGTAGAAAGAGGCTACTATCTCAGAGTCAAGTCCATATTTAGTGCTAAACTTGTGAAAACTGTCGGTACTCATAAAAGATTTAACACAATCAAATTCAAGCTTTATACCTGACTCATTACCTTTGTCGAGTTCCCAATCTTCAGAGTTGCATTTAATTCTTTCCAAGAGATCCCACTTGAAATCAATAGTTTTCTTCATATAAGAACCAGCACAAGAAGTATCGAGCATGGATAGATCATTATGAGAAAGCCGAGCATAAAAATTCTTAATGATAACTTCCCTCGGAATGTCATGATTGGGGCATGAATATAACATTGACTTAAGCCTCCCCAAGCTAGAGCGATACTTTCTCCTTCACGAAGCCAAAAATTATATATATAATTGCGATCACGATGAACTAGATGCATAGGATAAAACTTTTGATGGAATTCCAATTGCAAGCGATTCCAGTTCCAAGATCCAAGATCATCACATAGCCTATGCCATGTCAATGCTTTTCCCTCCAAAGATAAAGGGAAAACCTTCTTCTTAACTTCATCTCCGGGTAAATCTGCAAGCTTAAATAATCCACATATTTCGTTCACATGTAAGAGATGCATATCAGGATGTTCAGTTCCATCTCCTGCATAAGGTTTAGCAAGCAAGTGTTCTACCATACCCGAAGGAATTTCATAAGTAACATTTTCAGTAGGTGTTGTAGGTTGAGGGGTAACTAATTGTGGTTCCGATCGAGGTGAAGATACCCCGAACAAACCCCTCAAAGGATTGTTCTCCATAGTAGCAAGTAGCAATAAATTTCAGCACGTAGTATAAATTTTTCCTTACCGATTTCCACTTACCAAGAGCGCTTCACTCCCCGGCAACGGTGCTAGAAAAGAGTCTTGATGACCCACAAGTATAGGGGATCAATCGTAGTACTTTCGATAAGTAAGAGTGTCGAACCCAACGAGGAGCAGAAGGAAATGACAAGCGGTTTTCAGCAAGGTATTGTCTGCAAGCACTGAAATTGTAGGTAACAGATAGTTTGATAGCAAGGTAATTTGTAACGAGCAAGTAACGGTAACGGTAAACAAGTTGCAGCAAGATAGCCCAATCCTTTTGAGGCAAAGGACAGGTCAGAACAATCACTAGTAATAGGCAAAGTGTTCTTGAGGGTACACAGGAATTTCGTCTAGTCACTTTTATCATGTTGGTTTGATTCGTGTTCGCTACTTTGATAATTTGATATGTGGGTGGACCGGTGCTAAGGTGCTGTTCTTACTTGAACTAACAACCTACTTATGATTAACCCCCTCGCAAGCATCCGCAACTACGAGAAAAGTATTAAGACAAAGTCTAACCATAGCCTTAAACATGTGGATCCAAATCAGCCCCTTACGAAGTAGCGCATAAACTAGGGTTTCAGCTTCTGTCACTGTAGCAACCCATCATCTAATAACTACTCCACAATGCATTCCCTTAGGCCCATGAATGGTGAAGTGTCATGTAGTCGACGTTCACATGACACCACTAAGGGAATCACAACATACATATCATCAAAATATCGAACACATATCAAATTCACATGATTACTCGCAACATGACTTCTCCCGTGACCTCAAGAACAAAGGTAACTACTAACAAATAATAATCATGCTCAAGATCAGAGGAGTAATGAATAGCATAATGGATCTGAACATATGATCTTCCACCAAATAAACCATATAGTAATCAACTACACAAGGTAATCAACACTACTAGTCACCCACAAGTACCAATCTGAGGTTCCGGTACAAAGATTGAACACAAGAGATGAACTAGGGTTTGAGAGGAGATGGTGTTGTTGAAGATGTTGATGAATATTGGCCTCCCAAAGATGAGAGGGGTGTTGGTGATGACGATAGCTTCGATTTCCCCCTCCAAGAGGGAAGTTCCCCCGGCGGAATCGCTCCGCCGGAGGGCAAAAGTGCTCCTGCCCAAGTTCCGCCTCGAGGCGGCGACACTTCGTCCCGAAAGTCTTCCTCCTAATTGTTTTAGGTTTTTTGGGAATATATACCAGAAGATGGGCTCCGGAAGTGGGCCTGGGTAAGCACCACCCACCAGGGCGCGCCGGGAGAGGGCTGGCGCGCCCTGGTGGGTGATGTGCACCCTGGGGCCCCTCTCCGGTGGTTTCTGGCTCCAGTATTTATTATTAATTCCAAAAATAATCTCCGTAAAGTTTCAGATTCATTGGAGTTGTGCAGAATAGGTATCTCTAACGTGCTTTTCTTGGGTCCAGAATTCCAGTTACCGGTATTCTCCCTCTTTGTGTAAACCTTGCATATTATGAGAGAAAAAGGCATTAGAATCACTCCCCAAAGCATTATTATTCAACAAAACAAAGTAAATAACAGTAGGAAATCATGATGCAAAATGGATGTATCAATGTATCAAGCTCCTTGTCAAGCCGGCCTCCTGTCGGGTCTCTTTAGTGAGCCCTGGATTCTTCGTTGTCATCTTTATCTTAACCCAAAAAATGGGGCGACCCATAGAGCTATCAAGCTGTAGGCCAGGTCAAACCTTTAGCCGGGTTATAACCGTGGGGAATATCCCCGACAATACCCGTGGTGACAATGGGGTATTCTATTGAGTCACTTGATGTATCTTTTGGTAATCAACTTGCGGATTCCCGGGTGATAATGGGGTAATCTAGGCACATAGGTTGATACACATTTTCATCCTACTTTCTCTAATAGAAACTTTGGGGTACTCTTTGAAGTTCTTTGTGTTGGATTGAATATTATGAATCTGGAATTGTTTGGTGTTATTTTAGTACGAACTCTAGGGCTGTTTGTGACACTTTTAGGGATGGGTCAATAGATTTATCAGAAATGATAACGTTGAGGTGGTTTACTACCTACAACAATTTCATCTTATGTTCTCCGCTATTGATAAGAACTTTGGAGTGATTCTTTGTTGCACGTTGAGGGATGGTTATATGATTCAACTATGTTAACACTGTTGAGAGATTGCACTAGTGAAAGTATGAACCCTAGGCATTGTTTCTAAGCATTGTAATATTGTTTGTGCTCAATTTTGTCACTTGATACCTTGTTTTTATTTATTCATATTACAAAAACCCATATTTACTATCCATATTACACTTGTATCACCATTTCTTTGCCGAACTAGTCCACCTATACAATTTGCCATTGTATTGGGTGTGTTGGGGACACAAGAGATTGCTTGTATTTGATTGCAGGGTTGTTTAAGAGAGACCACCTTCATCCTACACCTCTCGTGGATTGATAAACCTTAGGTCATCCACTTGAGGGAAATTTGCTACTGTTCTACAAAATTCTGCGCTTGGAGGCCCAACAAAGTCTAAAAGAATAAAGTTGCATAGTAGACATCGGGGACCCCATCTCCCCGTTACTTTCCGTAATCGCAATGGAATCTCTCACGGCGATCATAAATAAGGCCAACGACGCAGAGGTGGTCATTTATTTCAATAGTATCACTCCTATTTAGAGACTCTCGATATGCGGATGACCTGGCCCTCTTCATAAAATCCTCGATGCAAGACCTTCACTTTGTATGCCACACATTTGGAATCTTTGGAGAAGCTTCTGGTTTGCGAATCAACTACAGAAAAATATAGCGCCATCCTAATCAAAGGGAAATCTTTGCTTCAGTCCAACCCTGGAAGTTTCCCGTGCCGCTATGATACGTCTCCAACGTATCTATAAAATTTGCTTGATCCATGATGTTATATTATCATTCTTGGATGTTTTACAATCACTTTATAGCAACTTTATATCATTTTTTGGAACTAACCTATTGACATAGTGCCAAAGTGCCAGTTGCTGTTTTTGCTTGTTTTTTACATCGCAGAATATCAGTACCAAACGGAGTCCAATCGCGACGAAACTTTTTGGAGATTTTTTTGGACCAGAAGACACCCAGTGGGCCAAAGAAGTGCCAGAGAGGTGGGCCGTGGAGACCACAACCCACCAGGGCGCACCAGAGGCCCCAGGCGCGCCTTGATGGGTTGTGCCCTCCTCGGGGCCCCTCTCCACCACCTCAGATGCCTATAAATTC
The DNA here is from genome assembly GCA_039707655.1 of Elymus sibiricus. NCBI lineage: Eukaryota > Viridiplantae > Streptophyta > Magnoliopsida > Poales > Poaceae > Elymus > Elymus sibiricus. The sequence continues at coordinate 286,614,816 of CM077675.1, forward strand.
CCAAATATTATAGAAACCCTAAAGGAGTCGACGAAAAACACATCCAGCCGCCGCAAGTTTCAGAACCTCGAGATCCAATCTAAGACCATCACGGAGGGGTTCATCATCCTCATTGGTGCGTCTCCGATGATGCGTGAGTAGTCCACCATAGACCTACGGGTCCATAGGCAGTAATTAGATGGCTTCATCTCTCTCTTTTGATTCTCAATACAATGGTCTCTTGGAGATCTATTTGATGTAAACTTTTGCGGTGTGTTTGTTGGGATCCGATGAATTTTGAGTTCGTGATCAGTTTCTATCCATGAATATTATTTGAGTCTTCTTTGATCTCTTATATGCATGATTACTTATAGCCTCGTATTTCTTCTTCGAATCTTTGGTTTAGTTAGGCTAACTAGATCGATTTTTCTTGCCATGGGAAGAGGTGCTTTGTGATGGGTTCGATCTTGCAGTGTCCTTTCCCAGTGACAGAAGGGGCAGCAAGGCACACATGTATCGTTGCTATTAAGGATAACAAGATGGGGTCTATTCCTACATGAATAGAACTTGTCTATATCATGTCATCGTTCTTATTGCATTACTCCGTTTTTCCATGAACTTAATACACTAGATGCATGCTGGATAGCGGTCGATGTGTGGAGTAATAGTGGTCGATGCAGGCAGGAGTCGGTCTACTTATCTTGGACGTGATGCCTATATAATGATCATCGCCTTGGATATCGTCATGATTATTTGATCTTCTATCAATTGCCCAACAGTAATTTGTTCACCCACCGTGTGCTATACTCATGAGAGAATCCACTAGTGAAACCTACGGCCCCCGGGTCTACTTTTCCATCATATTGCTTTCCGATCTATCTTTTTGCCTCTTTGTTTTCAGATCTACTATACCAAAAAACCCAAAAGTATATTGCTGCACTATTTATTTGCCCTTTTTATGTTGTGTGATACGTCTCCAACGTATCGATAATTTATGAAGTATTCATGTCATATTTGCCTATATTTTTACTATTGTTTTATGATTTATTGGGACTAACCTATTAATGGTTGCAAAATTGCACAAGTTCTTGTTTCACACTTTGATGTGTAAGAATTAATTGGAAATTATCGAAAAAACGCAAAAGGAGCCTTGTTGGAGGAGGACTCTGACTTTCCTGAAATTTGTTCACGAACAGGTTTTAGAGATTGTCAGTTTGACCCACGAAGATGAAGTCAAATGGAAAGAGTTAAAACTAGGAAAGTGTGGGGAATTTTATGGCAATGATTCTGGACTACAAATTCGTCCAAAACGGAGTTCGGATGCGATCTGGAGACCCGTTTTACTGAAGGAAAATATCTGATTACGGGATTACGAGAATTGATGACGTGATTGAGTCCAACTCTTACCATATCTGATATATTCGGTCAAGCCATGACTTTGGAGACTCATGAGGGTTGTGAGGATCCCCTAGGAAGGTTCTAGAGGTGCCCAAGAGCCATTGGATCAAGGGTCCATCCATCGAAGGGTCATAGAGCACCACAGAGGCACATATAAGGAGAGGAAAACCCTAATTTCGGGAGAGCCACCAAGAGCCACGAATTTGCCGCTCCCTTGGCAGCCGCCAAGAAGGGGAGAGGCTCCTCCATTGCAGCACCAAGACCAAGGAAGAAGGAGGGGCAAGGGGCTGCCGCCCGTCACCGGCGCCGTGGCCGCCATCGCCTTCATCTCTTCGGGGCTGCACCTCTCCATCAACAAATCTCTTTCTCACCATGATAATGTGTGAGTAATCCTCCACGGGGCTGAGGGTATGTACCAGTAGCTATGTGTTCAATCTCTCTCTCGTGTTCTTGAGATGTTACGATCTTGATGTATCACGGGCTTTGTTAATATAGTCGGATCATATGATGTGTTTCCCTCTCTATCTAGTTGTGATGAATTGAGTTTTCCCTTTGAGATTTCGTTACCGGATTGAATACTTTTATGGATTTGAGAACACTTGATATATGTCTTGCATGTGGATACCCGTGGTGACAATGGGGTGTTCTATTGATTCACTTGATATATGTTTTGGTACTGAACTTGCGGATTCCCGCGGTGACATTGGGGTAATCTATGCATAGGGGTTGATACATGTTCTTGTCCTACTTTCTCATATAGAAATCTTGGGGCACTCTTTGAGGTTCTTTGTGTTGGATTGAGTATTATGAATCTGAAATTGTTTGATGCGTATCGTATAATTAACTCATGGATACTTGTGGTGACATTGGAGTATCTAGGTGACATTAGAGTTGGTTGATGCGTATCATATGGTGTTATTTTAGTACGAACTCTAGATAGATTGATCGAAAAGGATAACTTGATGTTATCTTAGTACGAACTCTTGAATAGATCGATCGGAAAGGATAACTTTAAGGTGGTTTCGTACCCTACAAACAATTTCTTCTTATGTTCTCCGCTAGATAAGAACTTTGGAGTGATTCTTCGTTGCACGTTGAGGGATGGTTATGTGATCCAATTATATTAGCATTATTGAGAGATTGCACTAGCGAAAGTACGGACCCTAGGCCTTGTTTTCAAGCATTGCAATACCGTTTGTGCTCACTTTTGTTACTTGCTACCTTGCTGTTTTTATATTTTCAGATTACAAAAACCTATATCTATAATCCATATTGCACTTGTATCACCATCTCTTTGCCGAACTAGTGCATCTATACAATTTGCCATTGTATAGGGTGTGTTGGGGACACAAGAGACTTTTTATTATTTGATTGAAGGGTTGTTTGAGAGAGACCATCTTCATCCTACACCTCCCACGGATTGATAAACCTTAGGTCATCCACTTGTGGGAAAATTGCTACTGTCCTACAAAACTCTGCGCTTGGAGGCCCAACAAAGTCTACAAGAATAAAGTTGCGTAGTAGACATCAAGCTCTTTTCTGCGTCGTTGCCGGGGAGGTGAGTGCTTGAAGGTATATCTTTAGATCTTGCAATTAAATCTTTTAGTTTCTTGTTTTTCACTAGTTTGGTTTTATAAAAGAAAACTACAAAAAAATGAGTTTAGGTTGCATTATTTGTTTCATCTTTATAATGTCTTTCGTGAAAATAAGGATTCAGAAAATTGTGCTCAATTGGTAGAGGTAGAAACTATGAAAATACTTAATGAGAATTCCTTGAATGATGAGCATGATTGCAATGTTGCTAGTATGAATTCTGTGAATATCCATGATACTAATGATATGCAAAGCCACAAGCTTGGGGATGCTATGTTTGATGAAGATGGTATTTTTTGTCCCCCAAGTTTTGATGAGCAAATTTATTATGATGATGGCATGCCTCCTATCTATGATGATTATTGTGATGACATGTATGCTATAAAGAGTAATGACAACCATGAAACTTGTTATCATGATTTCAATATTCAATGTGGTTATGTCAATCAAGTGTCTCATGATAGTTATTTTGTTGAGTTTGCTCCCACTACCATGGATGAAAAGGAATTTGCTTATGTGGAGAGTAATGAAAATTCTATGCTTGTGCATAATGAAAATAATGATTTATGTGATAGTTATATTGTTGAATTCCTTCATGATTCTACTGAAAATTATTATGAGGGAGGAACATATGCTCGTTGGAATTGCAATAATATCAAGTTTCCTCTTTATGTGTTGAAAATCTTGAAGATATGTTTGTTTTGCCTTCCTATGCTAGTTGATTCTTGCTCCCATAAATTGTTTGCTCACAAAATCCCTATGCATATGAAGTGGGTTAGACTTAAATGTTTTTGTCATGTGATTCATGATGCTCTCTTGCATGTTTCAAATACTATTCCTATGTGAGCATCATTGAAATCATCATGCCTAGCTAAAAGGCTTTAAAGAAAAGCGCTTGTTGGGAGACAACCCAACACTATTCCTTTCTGTTTTCCTTTCTGTTTTTGAGTGTTCACTTGATTAAGCTACTGTAGTAATCATGTTTTGTGCCTTTTATTTCAATAAAGTGCCAAGTAAAGCCTTTGGGATGACTCACATGATGAGTAGAATTGATGCTGAGCCAAAACAGAAACTTTTGACTCCAGTACAGGAATTTTAATTTTTTACTGGAGCGTGATAATGATTTTAAATTTTTACAAAGTCTTCATATACAAATTCTTCAGGTTGTCATAATGTTTCAGAATTTTTAGAGACAAGGAAGTATGGTTACACTACAGATCTTCACAGACTGTTCTGTTTCTGACAGATTCTGTTTTGCATGCATAGTTTGCTTGTTTTAGTGTTTCCATAGCTTATATTTAGTGGTATAAATTATGGGAATGATAGAATAAAGTAGATATCATGTGGGAAAAATTATGAATCTTGTATTGACAGTACCTAAGTGAATGATTTATCTTTATTACACTAACCCTTCTCACGAAGTTCTGTTAAGTTTTGTGTGATTGAAGTTTTCAAGTTTTGGGTGAGACACCGATATGATGAGAATAAGGAGTGACAAGAACCTAAGCTTGGGGATGCACAAGGCACCACCAAGGTAATATCCAAGGAAGACTCAAGCGCCTAAGCTCGGGGATGCCCCGAAAGGCATCCCCTCTTTCGTCTTCAACACTATCGGTATATCTTACTTAGAGCTATATTTTTATGTGTCCCTAGTATGCCTCCAGTAGACTAGCTCGTTGATCAAAGATGGTCAAGGTTTCCTGACCATAGACATGAGTTTTCATTTGATAACGGGATCACATCACTAGGAGAATGATGTGATGGACAAGACCCAACCGTAAGCATAGCAGTTGATCGTGTCAGTTTATTGCTACTGCTTTATCCATGTCAAGTATTTGTTCCTACGACCATGAGATCATGCAACTCCCGGACACCGGAGGAATGCCTTGTGTGTATCAAACGTCACAACGTAACTGGGTGACTATAAAGGTGTTCTACAGGTATCTCCAAGGGTGTCTGTTGGGTTGGCATGGATCGAGACTGGGATTTGTCACTCCGTATGACGGAGAGGTATCTCTGGGCCCACTCTGTAATACAACATCACAAGAAGCTTGCAAGCAATGTGACTAAGGAGTTAGTCACGGGATCTTGTATTACGGAACGAGTAAAGAGACTTGCCGGTAACGAGATTGAACTAGGTATGGAGATATCGACGATCGAATCTCGGGCAAGTAACATACCGATGGACAAAGGGAACTGCGTACGGGATTTTCTGAATTCTTGACATCGTGGTTCGACCGATAAAGATCTTCGTAGAATATGTAGGAACCAATATGGGCATCCAGGTCCCGCTATTGGTTATTGACCGTGGAGGTGTCTCGGTCATGTCTACATGATTCTCGAACCCATAGGGTCGCACGCTTAACGTTCGGTAGCGCTAGGGTAGTATTGAGATATTAATAGTGGAAAGTCCGAAGGTTGTTCGGAGTCCCGGATGGGATCCGGGACATCACGAGGAGCTCCGGAATAGTCCGGATGTAAAGATTCATATATGGAAAGTTGTTATCGGGGTTCCGGAAAAAGTTCGAGTTTTTTCGGTATTGTACCGGGAAGGTTCTAGAAGGTTCCGGAGTGGGGCCCACCTGCATGGGGGACCCACATGAACGTGGGTAGTGGGGAAAGTCCCCACAACCCTGGTCTAGGCACACCAAGATCCTCCCTTAAAAGGAATAGATTCATATCCCAAGGGGATAAGATCAGGATCCCTAAAAAGGGGGGATAGCAATCGGTGGGGAAGGAAAGGTGGGATTTCCTTCCTCCCCCTTTGGACAACGACCCTAGGACCTTGGAGGGCAAGCCACCAGCCCCCTCCACGCCTATATAAAGGTGGGGAGGCGTTGGGGGCAGCAACCCTTCGACCCTTGCCCGTTACCTCTCCCAACTCCTCCCACGTTTCACCGGTACGCGCTTGGCGAAGCCCTACCGGAATTCCGCTGCCACCACCACCACCATACCATCGTGTTGGTCCCGATCTCATCTACCCCCTCTCTCTCGCTTGCTGGATCAAGAAGGAGAGGACGCCGCCGAGCCACACGTGTGCTAAACTCGGAGGTGCCGTCCGTTCAACACTTGATCGGGAGTTCGTGGACGGATCGTGATTGGATCGCGAAGACGTTCGACTACATCAACCGCGTTTCTTAACGCTTCCGCTTAGTGATCTACAAGGGTATGTAGATCCAACTCTCCCTCTCATAGATGTTCATCACCATGGATAGATCTTGCGTGTGCGTAGGAAATTTTTTGTTTCCCATGCAACGTTCCCCAACAGTGGTATCAGAGCTAGGTCTATGTGTAGATGAGATCTCGAGTAGAACAGAAAGGAGTTTGTGAGCGTTGATATTCGGATTGCTTCCTCCCTTTGTACTTTTCTTGTTTCGGAGGTATTGTGGGATGAAGCAGCCCGGACCAACATTACTCGTACGCTTACGAGAGACCGGTTCCATCAACTGACATGTAACTTCGTTGCATAAAGATGGCTGGCGGGTGTCTGTTTCTCCCACTTTAGTCGGATCGGATTTGACAAAGGCGGTCCTTGAGAAGGTTGAATAGCAATTTTTGTATCACCGTTGTGGTTTTTGTGTAGGTAAGAATTGTTCTTGCTAGATACCCGTAGCAGCCACGTAAAACTTGCAACAACAATTAGAGGACGTCTAACTTGTTTTTGCAGGGTATGTTGTGATGTGATATGGCCAATTACATGATGAGATATATGTGATGTATGAGATGATCATGTATTGTATAGAATATCATGACTTGCATGTCGATGAGTACGGCAACCGGCAGGAGCCATAGGGTTGTCTTTAATTATTTTCGCCGTTTTTGCTTTACTTTATCGCTATGAGTTAGCAATAGTCGTGGAAGCAACAGTCGGCGCGACAACCTCATGGCGACACGTTGATGGAGATCAAGATGATGGAGATCATGGTGTCATGCTGGTGACGATGGAGATCATGCCGGTGCTTTGAATATGGAGATCAAAAGCACAAGTTCATGGCCATATCATGTCACTTATGATTTGCATGTGATGTTAATCCTTTTATGCATCTTATTTTGCTTAGGACGACGGTAGCATTATAAGGTGATCCCTCACTTAAATTTCAATATAAATTGTGTTCTCCCCGAGTGTGCACCGTTGCAAAAGTTCGTCGTTTTGAGACACCACGTGATGATCGGGTGTGATAGACTCTACGTTCGCATACAACGGGTGCAAGCCAGTGTTGCACATGAGGAACACTCGGGTTAAACTTGACGAGCCTAGCATGTACAGACATGGCCTCGGAACACAAGAGACCGAAAGGTCGAACATGAGTCATATACTAGATATGATCAACATGAAGATGTTCACCATTGAAACCACCTCAACTCACGTGATGATCGGACTTGAGTTGGTGGATTTGGATCATGTGACACTCGAATGACCGGAGGGATGTCAATTTGAGTGGGAGTTTTTAAGTAATATGATTAACTAAACTCATTATGATGAACATAGTCAAACTATCTTTGCTAATTATGTTGTAGATTACTAGCTCGCGTTGTAGCTCCCTTGTTTTTTTATATGTTCCTAGAGAAATAGAGTTGAAAGATGATGGTAGCAATAATGCGAACTGGGTCCGTGATCTGAGGATTGTCCTCGTTGCTGCACAGAAGGCTTATGTCCTTGATGCACCGCTCGGTGCGCCACCCCCTCTAGCGTCGTCTGTGGATGTTGTGAAGATTTGACAGGCACGTTGTGATAACTACTTGATAGTTCAGTGCGTCATGCATTACGACTTAGAATTGAGGCTCCAAAGACGTTCTTGAACGTCGCAGAACATATGAGATGTTCCAAGAGCTGAAATTGGATTTCAGGCTCATGCCTGTGTTGAGAGGTATGAGACCTCCAATAAAGATTCTTTGCCTGCAAGATGAAGGAGAATAGCTCAATCAGTGAGCATGTGCTCAGATTGTCTGAGTACTACAATCGCTTGAATCGAGTGGGAGTTGATCTTCCAGATAAGATAGTGATTGATATAGTTCTCCAAGTCACTGCCGCCAAGCTACTAGAGCTTCGTGATGAACTATAACATGCCAGGGATGGATGATCCCATGAGCTATTCGCGATGTTTGACATCTCGAAGGTAGAAATCAAGAAGGAGCATCAAGTGTTGATGGTTGGTAAAACCACTAGTGTCGAGAAGGGCAAGGGTAAGAAGGGAAACTTCATGACTGGCAAGCCAGTTGCTGCTCGAGTGAAGAAACCCAAGGTTAAACCCAAACCTGAGACTAAGTGCTTCTACTATAAGGGGAACGGTCACTGCAGCAGAACTACCCTATATACTTGGTAGATAAGAAGGCTGGCAACGTCGACAAAAATATATTTGATATACATGTTATTGATGTGTACCTTACTAAGTACTCCTAGTAGCACTTGGGTATTAGATACCAGTTCAGTTGCTAAATGTTAGTAACTCGAAATAAAAGCTACGGAATAAACGGAGACTAACTAAGGGCGAGGTGACGATGTGTGTTGGAAGTGCTTCCAAGGTTGATATGATCACCATTGCACGCTCACTCTACCTTCGGGATTAGTGTTGAACCTAAATAAATGTTATTTGGTGTTTGCGTTGAGCATGAACATGATTAGATCGTGTTTATTGCAATACGGTTATTCATTTAAGTTAGAGAATAATGGTTATTCTGTTTACATGAATAATACCTTCAATGGTCATGCACCCAATGTGAATGGTTTATTAAATCTCGATCGTAGTAATACACATATTTATAATATTGATGCCAAAAGATGCAAAGTTAGTAATGATAAGTACCACATACTTATGGCACTGCCGCGAAGGTCATATTGGTGTAAAGCGCATGAAGAAACTCCATGCTGATGGATCTTTTGACTCACTCGATTTCGAATCGGTTGAGACATGCGAACCATGCCTCTTGGGCAAGATGACTAAGACCCCGTTTTCTGGTATGATGGAGCGGGCTAGTGACTTATTGGAATTGATACATGTTGATGTATGTGGTCCAATGAGTGTTGAAACACGCAGTGGATATCGTTATTTTCTTACCTTCACTGATGATTTGAGTAGATATGGGGATATTTACTTAATGAAACACAAGTCTGAAACGTTTGAAAGGTTCAAGCAGTTTCAGAGTGAAGTTGAAGATCATCGTGACAAGAAGATAAAATGTCTACGATATGATCATGGAGGTGAATATCTAAGTTACGAGTTTGGTATGCAACTTAAGACAATGTGAAAATTATTTCACAGCTCACGCCGCCTGGAACACCATAGAGTGATGGTGTGTCCGAACGTCGTAGCCGTGCCCTATTTGATATGGTTCATACTATGATGTCTCTTATCGTTTTGCCACTATCGTTTTTGGGTTAAAGCATTAGAGACAAATACGTTCACTTTAATAGGGCACCATCTAAGTCCGTTGAGATGACACCGTATGAATTATGGTTTGGCTGAAACCTAAGCTGTTATTTCTTAATGTTTGGGGCTGCGATGCATATGTGAAAAAGGTTTTCACCTAATGAGCTCGAACCCAAAGCGGACAAATGCATATTCATAGAATACCCTAAGGAGACATTGGGTATACCTTCTATCTCAGATCCAAGCACAAAGTGTTTGTTGCTAAGAACGGGTCCTTTCTCGAGAAAAAGTTTCTTTCGAAAGAATTGAGTGGGAGGAAAGTAGAACTTGGTGAGGTTGTTGAACCGTCACTTCAGTTGGATGGTAGCACAACGCAGAAAGATGTTTCTGGGGTGCCTGCGCCAATTGAAGAGGAAGCTAATGATGATGATCATGAAACTTCGGATCAAGTTACTACCGAACCTCGTAGGTAGACAAGGATACGTACTGCCCTGAGTGGTACGGTGATCATGTCGCTAGACAACGATGAGCCTACAAACTATGAAGAAGCGATGGTGGGCCCAGATTCCAACAAATGGCTAGGAGCCATGAAATCCGAGACAGGATCCATGTATGAAAACAAAGTATGGACTTTGGTAGACTTGTCCGTTGAACGACAGGTCGTTGAGTACAAATGGACCTCTAGGAGGAAGACATACGCTGATGGTAAATGTCGCCATTTATAAAGCTCGACTTGTCGCGAAAAAGGTTTTCGACAAGTTCAAGGAGTTGACTACGATGAGACTCTCTCACCCGTAGCGATGCTGAAGTCTGTTGGAATTATGTTAGCAGTTGCTGCATTTTTCGATTATGAAATCTGGCAGATGGATGTCAAAACATCGTTCCCTTGAGGAAAGGTCGTATGTGATACAACCAGAAAGTTTTGTCGATCCTAAGGATGCTAAAAGGTATGCAAGCTCCAGCGATCCTTCTATGGACTGGAGCAAGCATCTCGGAGTTGGATTATACGCTTTGATGAGGTGATCAAAGTTTTTGAGTTTATACAAAGTTTATGAGAAACTTGTATTTGCAAGAAAGTGAGTGGGAGCACTATAGAATTTCTGATATGTATAGGTGGTTGACATATTGTTGATCGGAAATAATGTAGAATTTCTGGAAAGCATAAAGGGTTGTTTGAAAAGAGTTTTTCAAAGGAAGACCCGGATAAAAGCTATTAGTATATTGGGCATCAAGATCTATAGAGATAGATCAAGACGCTTGATAAGTCTTTCAATGAGAACATACCTTGACAAATTTTTGAAAGAGTTCAAAATGGATCAGACAAAAAGGAGTTCTTGCCTGATTTGTAAGGTGTGAAGTTGAGTAAGACTCAAAACTTGACCACGGCAGAAGAAAGAGAAAGGACGAAGGTGTGCCATGCTGTGTACCGCACCTGATGTGTGCCTTGCCATGAGTCTGTCAAGGGGTACAAGAGTGATCCAGGAGTGGATCACTAGACAACGGTCAAAGTTATCCTTAGTAACTAGAGGACTAAGGAAATATTTCTCGATTATGGAGGTGATAAAGAGTTCGTCGTAAAGGGTTACGTCGATGCAAGCTTTAACACCTATCTGGATGACTCTGAGTAGCAATCCAGATACGTATAGTGGAGCAACCATTTGGAATAGCTCCAAGTGGAGCGTGGTAGCATCTGCAGTACGACATATAGATTTGCAAAGAACACACGGATCTGAATGTTACAGACCCATTCACTAAAACCTCTCTCACAAGCAAAACATGATCAAACCCTAGAACTTATTGGGTGTTAATCACATGATGATATAAGTGTTAATCACATGGTGATATAAGTGTTAATCACATGGTGATGTGAGCTAGATTATTGACTCTAGTGCAAGTGGGAGACTGTTGGAAATATGCCCTAGAGGCAATAATAAATTGGTTATTATTATATTTCCTAGTTCATGATAATTGTTTATTATCCATGCTAGAATTGTATTGATTGGAAACTAAATACATGTGTGGGTATATAGACAACAATGTGTCCCTAGTATGCCTCTAGTAGACTAGCTCGTTGATCAAAGATGGTCAAGGTTTCCTGACCATAGACATGAGTTGTCATTTGATAATGGGATCACATCATTAGGAGAATGATGTGATGGACAAGACCCAACCGTAAGCATAGCAGTTGATCGTGTCAGTTTATTGCTACTTCTTTATCCATGTCAAGTATCTGTTCCTACGACCATGAGATCATGCAACTCCCGGACACCGGAGGAATGCCTTGTGTGTATCAAATGTCACAACGTAACTGGGTGACTATAAAGGTGCTCTACAGGTATCTCCAAGGGTGTCTATTGGGTTGGCATGGATCAAGACTGGGATTTGTCACTCCGTATGACGGAGAGGTATCTCTGGGCCCACTCGGTAATACAACATCACAAGAAGCTTGCAAGCAATGTGACTAAGGAGTTAGTCACGGGATCTTGTATTACGGAACGAGTAAAGAGACTTGCCGGTAACGAGGTTGAACTAGGTATGGAGATATCGACGATCGAATCTCGGGCAAGTAACATACCGATGGACAAAGGGAACTGCATACGGGATTGTCTGAATCCTTGACATCATGGTTCGACCGATAAAGATCTTCGTAGAATATGTAGGAACCAATATGGGCATCCAGGTCCCGCTATTGGTTATTGACCGTGGAGGTGTCTCGGTCATGTCTACATGATTCTCGAACCCGTAGGGTCGCACGCTTAACGTTCGGTAGCGCTAGGGTAGTATTGAGATATTAATAGTGGAAAGTCCGAAGGTTGTTTGGAGTCCCAGATGGGATTCGAGACATCACGAGGAGCTCCGGAATAGTCCGGAGGTAAAGATTCATATATGGAAAGTTGTTATCGGGGTTCCGGAAAAAGTTCGAGTTTTTTTGGTATTGTACCGGGAAGGTTTTAGAAGGTTCCGGAGTGGGGCCCACCTGCATGGGGGACCCACATGAACGTGGGTAGTGGGGAAAGTCCCCACAACCCTGGTCTAGGCGCACCAAGATCCTCCCTTCAAAGGAATAGATTCATATCCCAAGGGGATAAGATCAGGATCCCTAAAAAGGGGGAGGGGGATAGCAATCGGTGGGGAAGGAAAGGTGGGATTTCCTTCCTCCCCCTTTGGCCAACGACCCTAGGGCCTTGGAGGGCAAGCCACCAGCCCCCTCCATGCCTATATAAAGGTGGGGAGGCATTGGGGGCAGCAACCCTTCGACCCTTGCCCGTTACCTCTCCCAACTCCTCCCACGTTTCACCGGTACGCGCTTGGCGAAGCCCTGCCGGAATTCCGCTGCCACCACCACCACCATACCATCGTGCTGGTCCCGATCTCATCTACCCCCTCTCTCTCGCTTGCTGGATCAAGAAGGAGAGGACGCCGCCGAGCGGCACGTGTGCTAAACTCGGAGGTGCCGTCTGTTCAACACTTGATCGGGAGTTCGTGGACGGATCGTGATTGGATCGCGAAGACGTTCGACTACATCAACCGCATTTCTTAACGCTTCCGCTTAGCGATCTACAAGGATATGTAGATCCAACTCTCCCTCTCATAGATGCTCATCACCATGGATAGATCTTGCGTGTGCGTAGGAAAGTTTTTGTTTCCCATGCAACGTTCCCCAACAAAACCATGATATGAGAGGATTGAACGAGATACAAAAGCTCAAGCTTGGGGATGCTCAAGGCACCCCAAGTAAATATTTCAAGAAGTCTCAAGCATCTAAGCTTGGGGATGGTACGCATCCCACCTCTCTTCGTCAACTATCGGTTAGCCTATGTTGAGCCTAAACTTTTATTCGTTCACATGATATGTGCTATTCTTGGAGTGCTATTTTTCTTTTGCTTGTTGTTGAATAAAATAATCAGATCTGAAAATATTTATTGAGAGAGAGTCCTCACATAGCTACTTGATTGTTTACCTACTCATCGATCTTCACTTATATCTTTTGAGAGTAGTTTGATGTTTACTCTTGTGCTTCACTTATATCCTATGAGTAAATTGTGAATGAATTGAATATCATAAATATGAAATTATCAATGTGCTTTATGCTTATTAGTAGCTTCACATTTGGTTTAGAAAGTAAAATCTATTGAAGTTTGACCATCACAATATTGGTCATACAAACAATTCTTGAATGATTAGTATAAGGAAGAGAACTTTCACATAGAAATATATTATCTTGGACATCTTCTATGATTGTGAATACCCATTAATTATTTTCAAACTTGAGCAAATTAGTTGAAGTTGGACAAGGAAGACAACGTAATGAGTTATGGTTGTGTATATTTGCATAGAAGTTATATTATTATGGATCCTCCAACATGTGGTGCTTGTTTATAACCTTTTGCTAGCCAACACTTCGTACTAAGTAGAGATACTACTTGTGCATCCAAATCCTTGAGCCAAGTTTCTTCCATAAGAGTCCACCATACCTACCTATATATGGTATTTCACTGCCATTCCAAGTAAATTTGCATGTGCCACCTCTAAAATTTCAAATGAACACCTGTTTTGTGTGCCTGGACCGCTCATGGAGCGACAGGGGGTGGTCAGTATCTTTCATGTTAAGCGGGTTATTCTCATGATGAGTGTTTATTCACTCGTCCTTGCACGAGAGGGGCGGTAATAGGGATTCCCAGTCCCGAAATGAAAAAAATGCAAATAATTAAACAAAACTCCCCAAGGAATGTTGTTGGTATGGACGGTACCCATGGATTCGGCTAGCCGTGGAGTGTGTTTGTTGGAGGAGGGGGAGTAAACCTTTACTTTTTCAACTTGGGAACCGCCGCTAATGTGTTTAACATGGAAGATATTGATAACTCTTGGTCGTAACGTTGACAGGAAGGGTGCACCTACCAAAATTATATTTATCTTTGATTTAAGCTTTGAGCTCTGGCACCTTAGCAAATCCCTGCTTCCCTCTGCGAAGGGACAATCTATTTACTTTCATGTTATTTACTATTCTTGTTGAGTCAACTTCTTATTCCAACCTCAGTCTATTAGTTGGCAAGCATCATGTGGTGGGGAAAGATCCAAACATATATATCCAGTCAAATATATTTGATCATGATTTATTATTGTTGACAATTATCTCTATGATAAGTATGTTGGGAGGCGAAACATTAAGCCCCTATCTTTCTATGTGTTCGATGGATGTTGTTTGTTCTAAAAATATGCTTTGAGTACTAGCAATCATAGAAGACTATATGATGATTGAGTATGTGGAGCTCTTACCTAGACTTTGTTGAGAATAAGTTGGATTGCAATTGTTTGGTGACTAATAACATAGGTTGTTAAGTTTCAAGAGATTTCATTGTTTGAACCATAACATGTGAATTAGTTGCTACTTTATCATGATGAGTTTTATGAGAAAGAGTTGCTGTTATGATGCTAGGAAAAGTGGTTGAAATTATCATTGATCAAAGTTATGCACTATGATAGCATTCACACTTCATAGATTATTTCTTTTATCATTTACCTACTCGAGGACGAGTAGGAATTAAGCTTGGGGATGCTGATATGTCACCAACGTATCGATAATTTATGAAGTATTCATGTCATATTTGCCTATGTTTTTACTATTGTTTTATGATTTATTGGGACTAACCTATTACAACAACAACAAGAACAACAACAAAGCCTTTAGTCCCAAACAAGTTGGGGTAGGCTAGAGGTGAAACCCATAAGATCTCGCGACCAACTCATGGTTCTGGCACATGGATAGCAAGCTTCCACGCACCCCTGTCCATGGCTAGTTCTTTGGTGATGCTCCAATCCTTCAGATCTCTGTTTACGGACTCTTCCCAGGTCAAGTTCGGTCTACCCCGGCCTCTTTTGACATTATCAGCATGCTTTAGCCGTCCGCTACGCACCGAGGCTTCTGGAGGCCTGCGTTGAATATGCCCAAACCATCTCAGATGATGTTGGACAAGCTTCTCTTCAATTGGCGCTACCCCAACTCTATCTCGTATATCATCATTCCGGATTCCGTCCTTCCTTGTGTGGCCACACATCCATCTCAACATGCGCATCTCCGCCACACCTAACTGTTGCACATGTCGTCTTTTAGTCGGCCAACACTCAGCGCCATACAACATTGCGGGTCGAACCGCCGTCCTATAGAACTTGCCTTTTAGCTTTTGTGGCACCCTCTTGTCACAGAGAATGCCAGAAGCTTGGCGCCACTTCATCCATTCGACTTTAATTCGATGGTTCACATCTTCATCGATATCCCCATCATTCTGCAACATTGACCCCAAATATCGAAAGGTGTCCTTCTGAGGCACCACATGCCCATCAAGGCTAACATCCTCCTCCTCCTCGTGCCTAGTAGTACTGAAAGCGCACCTCATGTACTCTGTTTTAGTCCTACTAAGCCTAAAACCTTTCGATTCCAAGGTTTGCCTCCATAACTCCAACTTCCTGTTGACCCCCGTCCGACTCTCATCGACTAGCACCACATCATCCGCAAAGAGCATACACCATGGGATATCTCCTTGTATATCCCTTGTGACCTCATCCATCACCAAGGCAAAAAGATAAGGGCTTAAAGCTGACCCTTGATGCAGTCCTATCTTAAATCGGGAAGTCATCAGTGTCGCCATCACTTGTTCGAACACTTGTCACAACATTATCGTACATGTCCTTGATGAGGGTAATGTACTTTGTTGGGACTTTGTGTTTCTCCAAGGCCCACCACATAACATTCCGCGGTATCTTATCATAGGCCTTCTCCAAGTCAATGAACACCATATGCAGGTTCTTCTTTTGCTCCCTATATCTCTCCATAAGTTGTCGTACCAAGAAAATGGCTTCCATGGTCGACCTCCCAGGCATGAAACCAAACTGATTTTTGGTCACGCTTGTCATTCTTCTTAAGCGGTGCTCAATGACTCTTTCCCATAGCTTCATTGTATGGCTCATCAATTTAATTCCACGGTAATTAGTACAACTCTGAACATCCCCCTTGTTCTTGAAGATTGGTACTAATATACTTCGTCTCCATTCTTCTGGCATCTTGTTTGCCCGAAAAATGAGGTTGAAAAGTTTGGTTAGCCATACTATCGCTATGTCCCCGAGGCCTCTCCACACCTCAATGGGGATACAATCAGGGCCCATCGCCTTGCCTCCTTTCATCCTCTTTAAAGCATCCTTGACCTCCGACTCCTAGATTTGCCGCACAAAACGCATGCTAGAATCATCAAAGGAGTCGTCCAGATCAATGGTAGAGCTCTCACTCTCCCCATTGAACAGCTTGTCAAAGTACTCCCGCCATCTATGTTTAATCTCCTCGTTCTTCACCAGGAGTTGATCTGCTCCATCCTTGATGCACTTGATTTGGTCAACATCCCTCGTCTTCCTCTCCCGGATCTTGGCCATCTTATAGATGTCCCTTTCGCCTTCCTCCGTGTCTAACCGTTGGTAGAAGTCCTCATACGCCCGACCCCTTGCTTCACTCACAGCTCGCTTTGCGGCCTTCTTTGCCATCTTGTACTTCTCTATGTTGTCTGCACTCCTATCCAGATATAGGCATCTGAAACAATCTTTCTTCTCCTTAATTGCCTTCTGGACATCATCGTTCCACCACCAGGTATCTTTAGCTTCTCTTCTACTCCCCTGGACACTCCAAACTCCTCTGAGGCCACCTTACGAATGCAAGTCACCATCTTCATCCACATGTTGTCCACATCACCTCCTTCCTCCCAAGGGCCCTCCTTAATGACCCTCTCTTTGAACGCCTGAGCTACCTCCCCCTTGAGCTTCCACCACTTCGTTCTAGCGACTTTGGCACACTTGTCCTGCTGGACATGAATCCGGAAGCAGAGGTCAGCAACCACAAGCTTATGCTGAGGGAGAACACTCTCTCCAGGTATCATCTTACAGTCTAGGCATGCACGTCTGTCTTCTCTTCTCGAGAGGATGAAATCAATCTGGCTAGAGTGTTGCCCACTACTGTAAGTCACTAGATGTGATTCTCTCTTCTTAAAGAGGGTGTTAGCTACGATCATGTCGTAGGCTAGCGCAAAGCTTAAGACATCTTCTCCTTCTTGATTCCTGATGCCATAGCCAAATCCCCCATGCACCCCTTCAAAACCTGTGTTAGATATGCCCACGTGGCCACTGAGGTCTCCTCCTATGAAGAGCCTCTCGCCAATCGGTACACTCCTAACCATGTCCTCCAGGCCTTCCCAGAACTCCCTCTTGGTGTTCTCATTGTGGCCTACTTGCGGGGCATACACGCTGATAACGTTGAGAACTAAGTCCCCAACTACCAGCTTGACCAGGATAATCCGGTCCCCACGTCTCTTGACGTCTACCACTCCATCCTTGAGGCTCTTGCTGATCAAGATGCCTACTCCATTTCTGTTTGCAACCGTCCCTGTGTACCACAGCTTGAAGCCGGTACCCTCCACCTCCTTCGCCTTTTATCCCCTCCATTTGGTCTCTTGGACGCAAAGGATATCAACGCCTCTCCTCACCGCTGTATCAACTACCTCCTGAAGCTTACCTATCAGAGACCCTACGTTCCAGCTACCTAAGCGAATCCTCCTAGGCTCGTCTAGCTTCCTTACCCTTCGCACTCGTCGAGTCAAATGCGAAGACCCTTGCTCAATTTCCACTACACCCGGGCGCCGATGTAGCGCGCCACTAAGGATGCGACGACCCGATCCTCTCTCACTTGCCACCATATCCAGATCACGATACGACGCGCCACCTGGGGGGTGACGGCCCGGCCCTTGCCCATTTTCCACCACACCCGGGTTCCGATGTGGCGCGCCGTTGAGAGGGTTACGCCCCAACGAAAATCTTTTGGGTTTCATCTCCATAAGAGTGGCTGAGTTTTGACGTTGGCTCGCCAAGCCTATAACAACCCTCCTCCTTTACCCGGGCTTGGGACCGGCTATGTTGAGACAACATAGGCGGAGTTTGGGACTAACCTATTAATGGTTGCAAAATTGCACAAGTTCTTGTTTCACACTTTTATGTGTAGGAATTAATTGGAAATTGTCGAAAAAACGCAAAAGGAGCCTTGTTGGAGGAGGACTCTGACTTTCCTGAAATCTGTCCACGAACAGGTTTTAGAGATCGTCAGTTTGACCCCCGAAGATGGAGTCAAATGGAAAGAGTTAATACTAGGAAAGTGTGGGGAATTTTATGGAAATGATTCTGGACTACAAATTAGTCCAAAACGGAGTTCAGATGCGATCTGGAGACCCGTTTTACTGAAGGAAAATATCTGATTACGGGATTACGAGAATTGATGACGTGATTGAGTCCAACTCTTACCATATCTGATATATTCGGCCAAGCCACAACTTTGGGGACTCATGAGGGTTGTAAGGATCCCCTAGGAAGGTTCTAGAGGTGCCCAAGAGCCATTGGATCAAGGGTCCATCCATCGAAGGGTCATAGAGCACCACAGAGGCACATATAAGGAGAGGAAAACCCTAATTTCGGGAGAGCCACCAAGAGCCACGAATTTGCCTCTTCCTTGGCAGCCGCCAAGAAGGGGAGAGGCTCCTCCATTGCAGCACCAAGACCAAGGAAGAAGGAGGGGCAAGGGGTCGTCGCCCATCGCCACCGCCGCCGCCCGTCGCCGGCGTCGTGGCCGCCATCGCCTCCATCTCTTCGGGGCTGCACCTCTCCATCAACAAATCTCTCTTTCTCACCATGATAATGTGTGAGTAATCCTCCTCGGGGCTGAGGGTATGTACCAGTAGCTATGTGTTCAATCTCTCTCTCATGTTCTTGAGATGTCACGATCTTGATATATCACGGGCTTTGTTAATATAGTCGGATCATATGATGTGTTTCCCTCTCTATCTAGTTGTGATGAATTGAGTTTTCCCTTTGAGATTTCGTTACCGGATTGAATACTTTTATGGATTTGAGAACACTTGATATATGTCTTGCATGTAGATACCCGTGGTGACAATGGGGTGTTCTATTGATTCACTTGATATATGTTTTGGTACTCAACTTGCGGATTTCCGCGGTGACATTGGGGTAATCTATGCATAGGGGTTGATACACGTTCTTGTCCTACTTTCTCCGATAGCAATCTTGGGGCACTCTTTGAGGTTCTTTGTGTTGGATTGAGTATTATGAATCTGAAATTGTTTGATGCGTATCGTATAATTAACTCATGGATACTTGTGGTGACATTGGAGTATCTAGGTGACATTAGAGTTGGTTGATGCGTATCATATGGTGTTATTTTAGTACGAACTCTAGATAGATTGATCGGAAAGGGTAACTTGATGTTATCTTAGTACGAACTCTTGAATAGATCGATTGGAAAGGATAACTTTAAGGTGGTTTCGTACCCTACAAACAATTTCTTCTTATGTTCTCTGCTAGATAAGAACTTTGGAGTGATTCTTCGTTGCACGTTGAGGGATGGTTATGTGATCCAATTATATTAGCATTGTTGAGAGATTGCACTAGCGAAAGTACGGACCTTAGGCCTTGTTTTCAAGCATTGCAATACCGTTTGTGCTCACTTTTGTTACGTGCTACCTTGCTGTTTTTATATTTTCAAACTACAAAAACCTATATCTATCATCCATATTGCACTTGTATCACCATCTCTTCGCCGAACTAGTGCACCTATACAATTTTCCATTGTATTGGGTGTGTTGGGGACACAAGAGACTTTTTATTATTTGATTGCAGGGTTGTTTGAGAGAGACCATCTTCATCCTACACCTCCCACGGATTGATAAACCTTAGGTCATCCACTTGAGGGAAAATTGCTACTGTCCTACAAAACTCTGCGCTTGGAGGCCCAACAAAGTCTACAAGAATAAAGTTGCATAGTAGACATCATTATGTTCTTGATAGATCTATCTCTCCTATCTATCACTACCTAATCTATCTTTTTACCGTGGAGAGATTGATAACCTCTCTTACGCGTCGGGTTGCAAGTATT
Organism: Elymus sibiricus; assembly: GCA_039707655.1. Lineage (NCBI taxonomy): Eukaryota > Viridiplantae > Streptophyta > Magnoliopsida > Poales > Poaceae > Elymus > Elymus sibiricus. Next base: position 286,635,129 of record CM077675.1, read on the forward strand.
TGTTATTTGTGTGCAGGTGCTACTTATTAGGTGGTGATGATCCTCCTACTGGTTCGATACCTTGGTTTCATAACTGAGGGAAATACTTACTGTCGCTGTGCTGCATCATCCCTTCCTCTTTGGGGAAATACCGACGCAGTCTCAAGCCACGTCACGCTACCTTTGTCTTCAGTTGGCTATCGACAAACTATCTAGAGCTGAATGGCAACCACTTCTTGATGAAGTGCGTAACTTCATACCGGCATGGCAGAGAGGTTTCATACATTGCCCTGACCGTTTGATCCTCATCAAATTCGTTGTTGCGGCGCGGCCGATCCATCAGCTTATTGTTCTGAATCCATCAGTTTGGGTGTTCGACGAGATTAGCAGATGTATGAAGTCCTTCTTGTGGGCGGGCAAAGACAAAGCGAATGGACGACAATGTTTGGTCGCTTGGCATAGGATCTATCGCCCAACCTATTTTGGTGGCCTCATAGTTAAGGATCTCAGCCTGCAAGCAATTGTGCTGTGAGTACGCTGGGAGTGGCTGTGTAGAACTGGCCCTGGAAGACCTTGGCAGGAATTAAAGTCATGGTGGACAGGGAAGTGAGAAAGGTGTTCGACAACATGGTGAAAATCACAGTGGGAAAGAATCAAAGGTGCTTTTCTGGAGAGATCGTTGGATCCACGGTGCAACGGTGGCAGACATCGACCCCTGATTGTGCAGCTAGTCAATACTCGGAGCAAAAACAGGAGGATGGTCCAGCAAGCTTTAATCAACAGTGAATGGATCCGCAACGTTCGAGGAGAGCTTTCCCTTCTGGCTGATCTGCAGGTCTACAATCTCTATCAGGCCATCGCCACGGTGGACACGAACAGTGCAGAACCATACCAATTCGAATGGCCTTGCGATGTGTCTGGTACTTAATTACACCGTAAGATCGGTGTACATGAGGTTATGCGTTGGTTACCCAAGATTCCCCATGGCGACTGGAATTTGGCGACGTTGGGCATCGTTAAAGCGCCAAATCTTTGCATGGTTAGCTATACAACACAGAGTATGAACGTCCGACCGCCATGTGAGACATGAGCTACAAGACAACCCGTCAGCATGCTACACTGGCCTGCAAGACGAAGATAATGTTGATCATATCCTTGCCCATTGCATCCATGCGACAGAGGTTTGTCACCAGCATTTCGATATGCTTCCGATCAACATCCTATGCCCTAACACGGTGATGCCCTTCATGGAATGGTGGTTACAAGTTACAAGAACGTATGATATTCCACGGAAGGATCAGGAGGGGCTTTGAATCCTTCGTAATCAGGGCGGCGTGGCACTTTGGAAGCAGCGTAACGCTTGAGTGTTCAATAACGTAAGGCAACAAAGGACAACTCTAGAGCTCACAATACAAATCGTAGACGAAGCAACCGACTGGAAGAAAGCATGACTTGGGGGTGATGGTGGTTTAGATCCTTTCATGAGTGAGTAGCTTAGTCTGTACTTAGGGTGTTGGTGTTGGTGATCGGCTTGGGTCTACTCTACCGAGATGTTCGCATCTCGGTGAAGCTATTGTAAATATTCTCTACATTATATAAAAATATGGTAGGCCATTGGCGTACTCTAAAAAACTCATTGGTTATATATATAATATATGGAAATATAAACAAAGTAAGTCAAGGGGGTCTGGGCTTCCGTGACATGCAAATGTTCAACCAGGCCCCCCTTGCAAAGCAAGCTTGGCGTTTGATTCAACTACCTGAAAGCTTGTGTGCTCGGCTCTTGAAATCAAAATATTATCCAAAAGGCAATTTGTTGGACATGGTTTTCGCGTCTGATGCATCCCCTGTGTGGAGAGGGATCGAGTTTGGGCTTGAACTCTTAAAAAATGGTGGTGTGTGGCGAGTAGGGGATGGAAAAAGCATCCAATTTCTCAAGGTTAATTGGATCCCAAGGTAATCTGGACTCATGGTAAAATCACTCAAAAGTCGAAGCCGAATCAGATGGGTTAATCAGCTAATTTTGCCACAAACAAGAGAATTGAATGTTCCCCTTATTAATCAAATATTCTATAGCTTTGATGCAGAAGAAATTTGCAAGATAAAACTCCCTTATAGTGAAACATGGCCCGTCTTGCCTGGAACTATGAGAAAAATGGCATGTTCATGGTAAGCAGTGCCTACAAGTTAGGAATGTGCTTGAAACAGAAGAAAATAACTCCTGGATCTTCAAGTAATGTAAGCACTTGAAGGAAAAGTCTTTGGAATTTGATCTAGGAAGCGCAGATCCCTCACAAAATCCGTATTGTGGCTTGGAGGATTGCCACTGATTCACTACCCACAAAAGAAAACAAAAGAAATGGAACACTTGAAATTGATGGCATATGCAATATATGTGGCAGAGACACAGAGGATGCTCAACATGTTGTTCTCAACTGTACCAAAGCTAAAGCTCTCTGAGAGAATGTGAGAGAGCATTGGGCCTTGCCAAATGAAACATCACTTGTTACCCGTGACCCGGGCTGGCTTCTAAATGCGCTCAGTCTTTGTTCTGGAGACATGCGAGAAAAGCTGCTCTTGGTTATTTGGCGTTCCTAGCATCTCAGGGATGACATTGTGCACAACAAAGGTTCAACAAAGGTGTTAGAGTCAGTCCTTTTCTTGAATAATTATTGGGAAACTCTGAACTCAAACATTCCAAGTGAAAGTGATGTGAAAGGGAAAAACCTCTGTATGATATACAAATGCAATTGACCACTGCTGAGAAAATGAAACCAACAAGCCACTGGTCCAGACCCCAAGGAGAGTGTATTAAGCTAAATGTTGATGCCTCCTTTGTATCAGCTTTGGGATCAGCGTGGGCAGGTGTGGGATCGAGAAGGGGCGTCTAGAGGGGGTGAATAGACTACTTGACAAATTAAAAACCTAACCTTTTCCCAATTTTAATGATTGGTAGATTTTAGCAATTCTAACAAGTCTAGTGCACCCTACACATGCTAGTCCACAAGTATAGCAGTGGAAAGTAAAGACAAGCATATGCAAGAAAGAGTAGAGGTAGGAAGATCAAATGCAATTGGAGACATGAGGATTTTTCCCGTGGTTACGATGGGTGGTGCTATCGTACGTCCACGCTGATGGAGACTTCAACCCACGGAGGGTAGCGGTCGCGAGAGTCCATGGAGGGCTCCACCCGTAAGGGTCCACAAAGTAGCAACATCGTCTATTCCATCACGACTTCCGTCCACGAAGGACTAGCCTCACTATGGGTAGATCTTCACGAAGTAGGCGATCTCCTTGCCCATACAAACTTCTTGTTTCAACTCCACACACGAAGAAGGAGGCTCCCAAGCGACACCTAACCAATCTAGGAGACAACACTCTCCAAAAGGTAATAGATGTGGTAAGTGGTAACAATGATGAATTCCTTGCTTTTGTGCTTCAAAAGATACTCTCCTCAACACACAATCACTCTCTCACAGATTTGGCTTGGTAGAAGAGGTTGATTGAGTGGAAAGCAACTTGGGGATGCTAGAAATCAAGATTCATATGGTTGGAGTGGAAGATCTTGATCTCAAGACATGAGTAGGTGTCTCTCTCTCAGAAAAATGGATGGGGCAAGTGTAGGTATGTTTTGAGTGCTTCCTCTACGAGTGAGAGGAGGTGGAGGGGTACATACAGGCATCTCCAAAAATCCAACCGTTACAACATTATTGCCCAACTCGGTGAAACCGATCCAAAAACTCGGTTGCACCAACTAGTGCAAAATGTGGCAACTTTCGGCTTCTCGGTGAGACCGATATATAAATCTCGGTGGTACCGATATGGGTAACCTAGACAGTTTCCAAATCTCGGTGAGACCGATTTCCAAAACTCGGAAATTCCGATTCTTGAAAATGGCTAACCAGAAAGTTGGTCACTGGTTTTGGTTGCACCGAATGGAATGTTGGTGTCACCGAGACCTTAGGGTTCTGGCTTAGGATCTGTCTAGGGTAAAACTCGACAGGGCCGAATCTGAAAACTTGGTGGCACCGATTTTAGTGGTAGGGTTTAGACCGAGAGTTTGTGGGACAATTTCATGTGTATTTTTGATGGATAATCTCTAAGCACTTGAGCAACCATATCATCATAGAAACCTCATCCCCTTTTAATAGTATTGGCTTTCCTATGGACTCAAAAGTGATTTCTCACAAAATGTAAAAAGTAGAGTCTTCAAGCTTGATGATTTTTCCAATCCTATTCCATTTCTTCTCCTTCTTTCCTTGGGGATTCTCTACATATTCCATGGCCAATCTTCTCTGTGGACTTCATCTGAAATAAACTAGGTAAAACTATTAGTCCAAGAGACAATGTATGTTGTCATGAATTATCAAAACCTCCAAGGGAGCAAATGTGCTTTCAATCTCCCCCTTTTTGGTAATTGATGACAACATACAATCAAATCTTCAAATTTAGATATGCAAGGATATATGAAAGCTTAGAGAAACACATGGCTAGGACATGCTCCCCCTAAATGTGTGCAATCCTTTTTAGAGGATAGTTGCTTTGGAATGCATGAGTACACACATAATAGATGGGACATGATGATTCATGTGAACCTTGTCTATATGCATCAAACAGATATGAATGAGATGTTTCCATGTTCAAGACTTCACTCTTGCAAACAATATGTGGAAGAAGCAATAGATCATCTTGACCAAGGATATGATGCATATACTTACCTTGAAGTTCTTGAGCATTCTAATAGTAGAAACACACTTGTGAAAACAATGTTAGGAAACACAAGAGTATTCTACATATCCAAATGCAATAGAATTCAACTGTACCAAGATGTGGAAGACGTATAAAAATGATGTTCTTAAAACTTGATATGTCTCCAAGAACATTTAGAACCTTTCTCCCCTGAATATGGATTTGTAAGTCTTCCTCTCCCCCTGAATCTTAGCATGTAGATAATGGTGTAGGTAGGGTGATACAAGTCTAACACAAGATCATATGCACTCTCTCCCTAAAATGATAGTATGAATGTGGTCTTCTCTCTCCCCCTTAATAAATGTTCATCCTCCTTGAGAGGTATAGGATTTATATGTTCTCCCCCTTCATATTATTCCCCCTTTGATAAACACAAGCTTTGATATTCTCCCCCTTTGGCATTAATTTCCAAAAAGGGTCAGAGGGTAAGGGATCCTAGAGAGTAAGGGTCATTGAGGTCATTGACAAAGATGTCAAGAAAATTGCAATAAACACAAGTGATGGAAAAACTCGGTGACTCTGAGCCAAAATGAATCGGTCGAACCAGTAATAAGTAATAGGGCTATGGGTAAAATCGGTACAGCCGAAGAGATCCGTGTTAGCGATACCGAAGAAGCTCTTGGCAGTATATCTGCATTACCGGTGGAACCGATTTTCCCATCTTGGACAGACCGAAGTTGCAAACAGAAACTTGGCAAAGTTATTCTTGACCATTTTGTTGACGAAAGAGATTTTTCAGAAAGCTTCAATAGATTCAAAAAGATTTGCAATGAATTTTCAAGAAGATTTGCAAGGAATTTTTAACTAGATTTGCAAAGAATTTTCAGCTACATGAAGATTGAGTGGTTCCAAGAAAGCATGCAACTAAAGATGAACCAATCACGATACTTTATTTAGATGATGGTCGGTGACTAGGTCACCTATATTAGAGTATATTGACTTAGGAGCCAAGTAAGAATACTTGATCATAGGTCATACTCATAATTAAGATCAAAATGGGGTTACCATTTTTCGTTTAAGCATTTTAATGTTTTCATGTCGCTTTGAATTGCTTTAGCTCATGACTTGGAGTAAAGCTTCTTCAAGGATATGATCACATACCTTGGCATGATGTAGATGACATGGCGTGTGGGAGGACTTGTAGTGGATGCTCGAAGTTGATGAAGATCATCTTGAGTTGGGAGCAACCCTTCTTTTGTTTGAAGCTAGGTCCTCCTACAAGGGTTAGTCATGCAAGGAAGAACATAATATATCCAAATGACAAGAGTGAGATTTTCATCATATGTAAGTCAAGGATATGTTTCATGTTGTCTCCTTCCTCCATCACAATGTAGGATTGTTAATACTTGGTCAAGACAAGATTGCATTTGATGTGAGTTGTTGGCAATCTTGTGGAATGAAATTCATCCAAGTACCTATAAAAGGTTAGATGCAATACAAGGGAGCATAGATTTCCAAGATATAAGATAGTATGTTAAAGGTATCAAGGAATAGTCATGTAAGCTCATGCCCTTGCATGCATCCGAGTGAGTCTAGCTAAAGTTTGAAGCATCAATGATGTTCAACTCACTCCTCAAGTGACAAAACACTTTCTCATCAAGTGGCTTAGTAAAGATATCGTCCAATTGCTTGTTGGTGCGAACATGTTTGAGATTAATGTCCCCTTTGGCAACATGATCACGTATGAAATGATGACAAACTTGAATATGTTTAGTTCGAGAATGTTGCACGGGAGTATGAGCAATCGTAATAGCACTCTCACTGTCACACAACAATGGAACATGTCTCACATGGATTCCATAATCCTTAAGAGTTTGAGTCATCCATAGTAATTGTGCATAACATGATCCGGCGGCAATGTATTCCGCTTCGGCGGTAGATAGAGATACCGAATTTTGTTTCTTGGATGACCAAGACACAAGAGATCTACCAAGAAATTGACATGTACCCGAGGTGGATTTTCTATCAACTTTATCTCCGGCATAGTCAGAGTCGGAATAACCAACAAGGTTAAAAGAAGATCCCTTGGGATACCAAATGCCAAAGTTTGGTGTATGTATCAAGTATCTCACAATTCTTTTCACGGCCTTAAGATGACACTCTTTAGGAGCGGCTTGATATCGAGCTCACATGCACACACTAAGCATGATATCGGGTCGGGAGGCACATAGATATAGCAATGAACCAATCATTGATCGGTAAACCTTTTGATCAACCGGTTTGTCCTCCTTGGTGAGGTCAACATGTCCACTAGTAGGCATAGGAGTTTTCATACCTTTACATTCTTGCATGTTGAAATTCTTGATCAAGTCCTTGGTATACTTGGTTTGAGAGATGAATGTTCCTTCTCTCGTTTGCTTGATTTGTAAACCAAGGAAGAATTTCAGCTCACACATCATAGACATCTCATACTTCTCGGACATCAACCTTCCAAATTTCTCACTAAAATGTGGGTTAGTACATCCAAAGATAATATCATCCACATAAATTTGGCACACAAATAATTCACTATTAACTCTTTTTGTGAACAAGTTTGCGTCAATTTTTCCAATTTCAAAACCCTTTTCAATAAGAAACTTCGTTAAGCATTTGTACCAAGCTCGTGGGGCTTGCTTAAGACCATAGAGAGCTTTACGAAGATTATAGACATGATTAGGTTTCTTAGGGTTCACAAAACCAGGGGTTGTTTAACATAGACCTCTTCTTCAATTTCACCATTTAGAAATGCACTTTTGATATCCATTTGGTAAAGAGTAATATCATGGTGATTTGCATAAGCAAGAAGTATACAAATAGCATCAAGTCTATGATGACCCACAAGTATAGGGGATCTATCGTGGTCCTTTCGATAAGTAAGAGTGTCGAACCCAACGAGGAGCAGAAGGAAATGACAAGCATTTTTCAGTAAGGTATTCTCTGCAAGCACTAAAATTATCGGTAACAGATAGTTTTGTGATAAGATAATTCGTAACGGATAGCAAGTAACAAATGTAGCAAAGGTGCAGCAAGGTGGCCCAATCCTTTTTGTAGCAAAGGACAAGCCTGGACAAACTCTTATATAAAGCAAAGCGCTCCCGAGGACACATGGGAATTTCTGTCAAGCTAGTTTTCATCATGCTCATATGATTCACGTTCGTTACTTTGATAATTTGATATGTGGGTGGACCGGTGCTTGGGTGCTGCCCTTACTTGGACAAGCCTCCCACTTATGATTAACCTCTCTCGCAAGCATCCGCAACTACGAAAAAGGAATTAAGATAAATCTAACCATAGCATGAAACATATGGATCCAAATCAGCCCCTTACGAAGCAACGCATAAACTAGGGTTTAAGCTTCTGTCACTCTAGCAACCCATCATCTACTTATTACTTCCCAATGCCTTCCCCTAGGCCCAAATAATGGAGGGTAGTGGTCGCGAGAGTCCACAAAGTAGCAACCTCGTCTATTCTATCACGGCTTCCGTTCACGAAGGACTAGCCTCACTATGGGTAGATCTTCACAAAGTAGGTGATCTCCTTGCCCGTACAAACTTCTTGGTTCAACTCCACACATGACGAAGGAGGCTCCCAAGCGACACCTAACCAATCTAGGAGACACCACTCTCCAAAAGGTAATAGATGTGGTAACAATGATGAACTCCTTGCTCTTGTGCTTCAAAAGATAGTCTCCTCAACACGCAATCACTCTCTCACAGATTTGGCTTGGTAGAAGAGGTTGATTGGGTGGAAAGCAACTTGGTGTAGGATACGAAGTATGTCTAGAGGGGGGGGGGTGATTAGACTACTTGACCAAATTAAAAATCTAGCATTTTCCCAATTTCAGATGTTGGCAAGTTTTAGCAATTGTAGCAAGTCAAGCACACCCTAAACATACAAGTCTAAGAGTATAGCAGTGGAAAGTAAAGAAATACACATGAAAGTAAAGGTAGGGATATGAAGATCAAACGCAAGTGATGACACAAAGATTTTTCTCGTGGTTCCGATAGGTGGTGCTATCGTACGTCCACGCTGATGGAGACTTCAACCCACGGAGGGTAGCGGTCGCGAGAGTCCACGAAGGGCTCCACCCGTAAGGGTCCACAAAGTAGCAACCTCATCTATTCCATCACGGCTTCCGTCCACGAAGGACTAGCCTCACAGATCTTCACGAAGTAGGCGATCTTCTTGCCCGTACAAACTTCTTGGTTTAACTCCACAACATGAAGAAGGAGGCTCCCAAGCGACACCTAACCAATCTAGGAAACACAAACTCTCCAAAAGGTAATAGATGTGGTAACAATGATGAACTCCTTGCTCTTGTGCTTCAAAAGATAGTCTCCTCAACACACAACCACTCTCTCACATATTTGGCTTGGTAGAAGAGGTTGATTGGGTGGAAAGCAACTTGGGGAGGCAAGAAATCAAGATTCATATGGTTAGAGTGGAAGATCTTGATCTCAACACATGAGTAGGTGGCTCTCTCTCAGAAAAATGGATGGGGGCAAGTGTAGGTATGTTTTGAGTGCTTCCTCTACGAGCGAGAGGAGGTGGAGGGGTATATATAAGCATCTCCAAAAATCCAACCGTTACAACATTATTGCCCAACTCGGTGAAACCGGAGTAAAAACTCGGTTGCATCGACTAGTGCAAAATGTGGCAACTTTCGGCTTTTCGGTGAGACCGATATATAAATCTCGATGGTACCGATATGGGTGACCTAGGCAGTTTCCAAATCTCGGTGAGACCGATTCTCAAAACTCGGAAATTCCGATTCATGAAAATGGCTAACCAGAAAGTTGGTCACTAGTTTCGGTTTCACCGAATGGAAAGTTGGTGGCACCAAAAACTTAGGGTTTAGACAGAGATTTTGTGGGAGAATTTCATGTGTATTTTTGGTGGCTAATCTCTAAGCACTTGAGTAACCAGATCATCATAGACACCTCATCCCCTTTTAATAGTATTGGCTTTCCTATGGACTCAAAAGTGATTTCTCACAAATGTAAAATATAGAGCCTTCAAGCTTGTTGATTTTGCCAATCCTATTCCATTTATTCTTCTTCTCTCCTTGGGGATTCTCCACACAATCCTTTTGCCAATCCATTCTCTTGAAATATACTTGGTTAAAACATTAGTCCAATGAAATATATGTTGTTATTAATTACTGAAAGGACGTGGATGTCGCCTAGAGGGGGGGGGGTGAATAGGCGCTTTAAAATAATTACAGTTTCGGCTTGAACAAATGCGGAATAAAACTAACGTTTAATATGTCACGCACAAAACCTAAAACAACTAGGCTCACCTATGTGCACCAACAACTTATGCTAAGCAAGATAAACAACTAAGTGACAGCAAGATATAAAGCAAGAAACAATATGGCTATCACAAAGTAAAGTGCATAAGTAAAGGGCTCGGGTAAGAGATAACCGAGGCACGCGGAGACGACGATGTATCCCGAAGTTCACACCCTTGCGGATGCTAATCTCCGTTCGGAGCGGTGTGGAGGCACAATGCTCCCCAAGATGCCACTAAGGCCACCGTAATCTCCTCACGCCCTCGCACAATGCAAGATGCCGTGATTCCACTAAGGGACCCTTGAGGGCGGTCACCGAACCCGTACAAACAAGGTTGGGGCAAACTCCACAACTTAATTGGAGGCTCCCAACAACACCACGGAGCTTCACCGCAATGGATTATGGCTTCGCGGTGACCTCGAATGCTCGGGGCAATCTCCACAACTTAATTGGAGACCCCGACGCTTGCCCGGAGCTTTGCACCACAATGATTGAGCTCCGAGGCACCACCAATCGTCTAGGGCGCCAAAGCACCCAAGAGGAACAAGCTCTAGGGTGCTCAAACACCCAAGAGTAATAAGCTTCTCAACTTCACTTCCACGTATCACCGTGGAGAACTCAAACCTATGCACCAAATGCAATGGCAAGGGCACACGGAGTGCCCAAGTCCTTCTCTCCCAAATCCCTCCACAACAACTAATGCTATGGAAGAAAGTGAGAGGAAGAACGAAGAAGAACACGAAGAACTCCAAGATCTAGATCCAAGGGGTTCCCCTCACATAGAGGAGAAAGTGATTGGTGGAAATGTGGATCTAGATCTCCTCTCTCTTTTCCCTCAAGAACTAGCAAGAATCATTGGAGGGATTGAGAGTTAGCAAGCTCGAAGAAGGTCAACAATGGGGGGCAAACTTGAGCTCAAAGGATAAGATCCATTGGGGAAGAAGACCCCCTTAAATAGGTGGGGGGAAATCCAACCGTTACCCCCACAGCCCGCACACAAGCGGTAGTACCGCCCCTGGGAGCGGTACTACCGCCCACCAGCAGAACTGAGCAGCAGAAGGGGCGGCGGTAGTACCGCTTAGTACTACCGCCACTACTACCGCTGCGGCTGGAGGGCTGGCGCAGGACACCAGACAAGTGTCTGGTGCCTCGCGCGAGTTCCCCGAGCCACCCCACTTCCCCCCAGCGGTACTACCGCTGGACAGGGCGGTAGTACCGACTATAAGCGGTACTACCGTGCTGGCCAGAGCGGTACTACCGCGGGAGAGAAACAAAGAACCCAAGCAACCAGATGGATACAGTAAAACCAGAACTGCCATAACCTTCGCATATGAGCTCCGAATTGAGCAAACTCAAGCTTGTTGGATTCAGGACGACAAGAGCTATCCAACAGCAACTGGTTATCTTAAGAACAGGAAGTATGAAAATGCCAATGATATAGAGATGTGAAACCTCTATGAATGAAGAACCGGCAAAAACTTCAACATCGAAAACATCATAGAAGATGCATATGGACTCCGTTTTCGATGAACTTGAGCTTGTCATGAAGCTGACCATAAGCTCAAGAACCCACATAGAGAATAGCCAACCAAGAACCAAGAAAGATGATGATGCCAAGAATGCAATGGTTTGAGCTCTCAACGAATGATACGATCAAGCTACTCAATTGAGAGCCCCCCTTCATAGTACGGCTATCGATCCAATAACCCGGTCTCCCAACTACCACCATGAGACCGGTAAAATAGAAAACCCTATCAAGGTCAAACCTTTGCCTTGCGCATAGCCCACTTGAGCTAGATGATGACGATCTTGTCCTTCTCAAGATGGACCACCTTTCTTGATTGCGCCAGCTCGATGAAGACTAGTAGATTGCTCCCCCATACTCCACTATGGGTGAGCCACTCTTAGGCACATCTTCACAAGTCCATTGTCACCATAATGAATGGCAAGCTTCAAGCATGATCTCTCCGTGATGCTTCACTTGAACTTGCACACCGCAACCTTGATGACGATCACCACTTGATGTCATCTTCCATGGGTTGTATGGGATCTTCCTCTTGATGAAATCCCATGGAAATATACCTAACCCTACAAAGAACACTCACATAGACCATGGGTTAGTATACAAAGCGTAATGGACAATGCTTACCATACCATGGGATCACTTGATCCCTCTCAGTATATCTTGTACGCTTTGTGTGTTGATCAACTTGGTTCACTCTTTGACTTAGTCTTGATCAACCTTGTATCTTATCTTCTCTCTTCATAAAGATGATGTCTTGAAGGTAAACATGAGTGCTCACACAATCTTCTTCTTCAAGACATGCTTGCAATAAGCTCAACTCTCACATGACCAATCTTTGGATAAAACCTTGAAACCCACAGATGGACTTCAAGAAGTACCTACGGACAAATCCTTCGAATATAACTCAAGGCAACCATTAGTCCATAGGGATTGTCATCAATTACCAAAACCACACATGGATAAATGTGCTCTTACAATTACCAAAACCACCTAGGGAGAAGTTGTGCTTTCACTTGGGGAGGCTAGAAATCAAGATTCATATGGTTGGAGTGGAAGATCTTGGTCTCAACACATGAGTAGGTGGCTCTCTAAAAAAATGGATGGGGCAAGTGTAGGTATGTTCTGAGTGCTTCCTCTACGAGTGAGAGGAGGTGGAGGGGTATATATAGGCATCTAGAAAAATCGAACCGTTACAACATTATTGCCCAACTCGGTAAAAACGACCCAAAAACTCGGTTGCACCGACTGGTGCAAAATATGGCAACTTTCGGCTTCTCGGTGAGACCGATATATAAATCTCGGTGGTAGCGCTATGGGTAACCTAGGCAGTCTCCAAATCTCGGTGAGACCGATTTCCAAAACTCGGAAATTCCGATTCTTGAAAATGGCTAACCAGAATGTTGATCACTGGTTTTGGTTGGACCGAATGGAATGTTGGTGTCACCGAGACCTTAGGGTTTTGGCTTATGATCTGTCTAGTGTAAAACTCGGTAGGGCCGAATCTGAAAACTTGGTGGCACCGATTTTAGTGGTAGGGTTTAGATAGAGAGTTTGTGGGAGAATTTCATGTGTATTTTTGGTGGCTAATCTCTAAGCACTTGAGCAACCACATCATCATAGAAACCTCATCCCCTTTTAATAGTATTGGCTTTCCTATGGACCCAAAAGTGATTTCTCACAAAATGTAAAATGTAGAGTCTTCAATCTTGATGATTTTTCCAATCCTATTCCATTTCTTCTTCTTCTTTCCTTGGGGGTTCTCCACACATTCCATGGTCAATCTTCTCTGTGGACTTCATCTGAAATAAACCAGGTAAAACTATTAGTCCAAGAGACAATGTATGTTGTCATGAATTATCAAAACCTCCAAGGGAGCAAATGTGCTTTCGGCAGGGGCAGTCGCGAGGGATAGCACTGGATCAGTTGTTTTCTTTATAGGTCGCCACTTCCATATGTGTATGATGTAGAGGAAGCTGAAGCAAATGCCCTGCTGTTGGGCCTCAAGTGTTCGCGGGATATAAACACGTACATGTGCAGGTGGAATCATACTATGCTGCCGTCGTTGCGGTTGTGAATTTAGAAGAAAGAAACAACACTAAGTGGTGGGCTACATATGAAGGAGCAAAGTCTCCAATGCGGGAGTTCAGTTTCTGCACGGTGAGTAAAATTGGAAGAGAGCACAACGTGGCTGCACATGAGATAGCAGCTCATGCTAGAGCTCATGGAGATTTTCATATACTGCAGAATGTGCCACCGAATGTCTTCCATGTAATTGAGAATAACTGTAAACTTGCTATGAATGAATGAAAGAGCTCTCTTTCCCCCCTCAAAAGAAGTAAAAGAAAACAGAAAAGTAAAGAAAACGAGAAAATGACCCGTGACCAGTGGCGCGATCGGTCAGTCCAGTATGGAGCTGGTCTTCAGCGAGACTTCCTCTCGTCTCGCCGCTCTAGGCGAGATATATCAGCCGAAATCACTAATTGCTAAGTACTCCTATCAAAGATTACCCCCACCTCCTCAGTTTGCGACAAGTGGCGCACTACATGCGTGCCACTTGTCGCAACCTGGGAGTTTTCTCTTTTTGCATAGATCTGTTATTTCAAAACGTTTTATCCTTAAACCGTGCGTCCAAATCTCGAACCGTTTTCACTTTTGGATTCCTCGCGTCGAGATCTTCAAAACTAGATTCCATGTCGATAGGTTTTGACGAACTTTTTTTTCAAAAAAACCAGATGACAAAATCGCGCCTCTCGCGGAAGAAAAAAAAAGAAACATGTTTTTTTCCGTTTCCGAGAGGCACGACCGTGCCTCTCGCGGAAGCAGATCCGTGCCTATAGCGGCAGCAAAACCGTGCTTCTCGAGGAAGGAAAAAACACGTTTTTTTTCCGTTTCTGGGAGACACGGCTATGCATCTCGCGAAAGCAAATCCGGTCTCTCACGAAAGTAAAACTGTGCCTCTCGAAGAACGAAAAAAAGAAAACACGTTTTTTTCCGTTTCCGAGAGGCATGGCCATGCCTCTCGCGGAAGCAAAACCGTGCCTCTCGAGAAACAAAAAACATACGTTTTTTTTTCGTTTCCAAGAGGCACGGTTGTGCCTCTCGGGGAAGCAAACCCGTGCCTCTCGAAAAAAAAAGAAAATGCGTTTTTTCACAGGTTTTTTTGATTTTTTTTCAAAAGCTAAGAAAGACAGCTGGAAAACCGAAATGCCGAAAAAACAAAAAAAACCCATTAAAAAGCCGAAAACACGTGTGAAAAATAAAAAAAACTAACTAAAAAAAACGTCCAAAACGCGACACGTGCCGGCGGCTGAGAACGCGTCAAATGACGACGTCTGAGAGTAACCCTTCGAAGGCTTCCGAAAGAGCGTTTATGGATTAAACGCTCCTCGGTTAGTTGCTCCCTAAGGCCTTGTACAATGCAAGGTGCTTAGGGGAGATGCTTAGAGAAATAAACCAGGCTTTTCTTAATCATCGGTGCTTATTTCTGCCGGAGAGGTGCCTAATTAAGCGTCTACCCTGTACAAATAAACACCGATGCTTAAGAAAAGCCTGGTTTATTTCTCTAAGCACTTCCCCTAAGTACCTGTATTGTACAGGGCCTAAACATGGGGACATTGCACGTGGAAATCGATATCTTCTGAGGAAAGACAGCCCATATTTGGCTCAGGCCCACGTAGATCGGCCTCTTCTTACAACGACAACGTGCGGGCCACGTCTTTGTGACCCCCCCATCTGCGCAGAAACTACGATACGAGATCCATCTCCTGATCTGAGCCGCGTAAAACCCTAGCCGTCTCCAAAAGTCCAAATCGGTCATCCGCCAACCGCCACCGCCGCCACCTCCATGGACACTTCCGCGGCTCCCGACGCCGTCACCGCCCCCGCCCCCGTCCCCGCCCCCGCCCCCGCCCCCGCCCCCGCCGACGCATCAATGGAACCTTCCGCGGCTCCCGACCCCTCCACCACAGCCTCCTCCTCCTCCGCTGCCGCCGCCGAAGACCTCGCGGGGGGCGTGGCGGGATTGAGCCTGGACGAGCGGTTCGACTTGCTGATGAGCATCGGCGAGGAGTGCATTCAGCCCGACGAGCTCAAGCGGCTGCTGCAGAACAAGCCCGTCCCTATCTGCTATGACGGCTTCGAGCCATCCGGCCGCATGCACATCGCCCAGGTTCGACGGGAACTTAACGCCTTACTCTCTAGTAACTTCGGATCGAATGTGCGACTCGGGCAGGAGCATCCAGGAGGTTACCTTCTGTTTCCAGGAAGTGTTATTGGACAGGAATTTCATATTCCAACTAACATCGTTACCAAAATTTACGAGTGCATATGACTATCAAGTTTGTTGTTACTTGTTCGGGTGGTGTTATCATGTTGATGTCGTGATATGTGTCTACAGTAGTACTCTAGGTACTTGATGACCAGCTAATTCAATATCCAAATTGACATGTGTCTACAGGTGTACTGGATGTATGCCTAGCCTACTTATTTCTGCTATGCATAAAACTAGGGAGTAGTTGAATTTTGATTTTTTTTTAACTCATTATGTGCAAATTTACATCCCATTGGTTAAATAGCATGTGCATTATAGATGTCTGGGTGGTTATATTTGTTCTGGTAGTTATTTGTTAAAAAATGTTTAAGTCATTGAAGAATAAGAAACCAAAAGAAAAGTGTTAGTTCAGAGAATGAAAAGGGAGTGCGCAAAAGAAGAGCATAATAGAACTCGAAAGAAGTCGGTGACAAAAGCTCCTGAAAATAAGGAGCACTATCCTGATTCGTTCTGTATGGGAGTGCCAGTTGGTTTTGGTTATAATACCGAGCCTTGATTTATCTGTCAAACGAGAAAGATTAGTGAGTTCACTCCCATATTTCATTGCTTTGTTGTTCCATAAGATTAATAAGAGTAAAACATCCTAGTATAAATGCTAATCTTACACGTGCCTTTACCAATGCTTGGTGTGCTTCCACAATTATGATGTCAGTGCAACACATTGTGGAAATGGTTACTTTAGTGATGCATGAGACCAATATGCGCAAACTCCTTTCAGATTGCAAGGGCTGAGAGGACTTGCTGGTGATAGTAGACATTCTCATGTATTGTATTCACAGGGTGTTGTGAAGACAATTAATGTTAACAAGATGATCAGAGCGGGATGCAAAGTGAAAATCTGGATAGCAGACTGGTTTGCACAGCTAAACAACAAAATGGGTGGTGATCTGAAAAAAATTCAGACTGTCGGGCGCTACATGATTGAAATATGGAAAGCAGCTGGTATGAACCTTGATGGCGTTGAATTCTTATGGTCTTCAGAGGAAATTAATAGGCGTGCAAATGAATACTGGCCACTTGTAATGGACATTGGCAGGAAAAATAATATCAAAAGAATAACGAGGTACGGCCATTTAGATTGCATATGCATCCAGATGATTCTTGACTTCAAAAGTTTGAACTCAAACATAATTTAGTTGTCTCATTTTTCCTTACTTCACAGGTGTTGTACGATTATGGGTCGCTCTGACAATGAGGAATTGACTGCTGCACAGATATTCTATCCTTGCATGCAGTGTGCTGATATATTCTTCCTTAAGGTTAGTATATTTATGTTGCAGACATCCCTCTGTGAAATTGAAGCTTAACTATTCACGTAATGTAAGTAGGTTATTGATATTTTTTTGATTTTACTCAATATTGGAGGGTGGCATACCTTTATTCTAGATTTCTAGATTGTCATTGATTCTCTATCTGTTTCTGTTTGTAGGCAGACATATGCCAGTTGGGCATGGACCAAAGGAAGGTTAACATGTTAGCAAGGGAGTATTGCGATGACATCAAAAGGAAAAACAAGCCAATTATTCTGTCACATCGTATCCTGATCTGCCACTGTTGTGTTGTTTATGTTTCATTTCTGTAGTGTGTTTTGTCTTATATGTGTCTCAGTGGTTATTTCTTTAGAATTCCTTTGTACTGCGTCATTGCCAGGTTGTATAAAAAAATTGTTCCTTAACATGAATTACAGATATGCTCCCCGGTTTCAAAGAAGGCCAGGAGAAGATGTCAAAGAGTGATCCAACATCGGCTATCTTTATGGAAGATGATGAGGTTCTCAAATTTTTCTCCTCATGAACAACCTTTATTTATTTCAAAAGCTTATGCCACCTAATCACTCCATACAACCTCATCCAGACATGTCTGAATGTTGAAAGATATTACTCGGCTAGGATATTGTAGGGTATGGTCCTTGTCTGCCATGCAAGAAAATTAAGCCCTAACCACTATATTTGGATGTTAGCTTTGGCGATTTTAAAATTAGTTTTACTCTTGATATGGGTTGACATGTTATGTCTAGTATTTTTAGAAGTTTCTACCACTTTAGTCTGGTCTGCACTGTGTTCATCATTTGCTTAGAATTTGTCTTTGTCGTTCAATTGATCTTTTAGATGGCATGCAGTCATGATATTATCAAGTTGATAGTAACTTTGGAATTTATAGAGCTACATTTTTTTCTCAAGGTTTTGCCCTTTTCCTAAGCTGATATTGTACCGTAACGAAATTTATTTCAGGCTCAGGTAAATTTGAAGATAAAGCAAGCTTTCTGTCCTCCCAAAATCGTTGATAAAAATCCGTGCCTGGAGTACATTCAGTACATTGTTTTCCCTTGGTTTGACAAGTTTGAGGTTGTCCGCAAAGAAAACAATGGCGGTAACAAGTAATATTCTTTTCTTGAACTTACTAAAAAATTGAAAATCTTTTCTGTGTTTGTTGAATGAACACGCACCCCTTAGTTTATCTCTGTTGAAAATTGTGTACTGTTGATTTCTTTTTGTTTGGAGTTATAACCATGCTTGCTTTTAAACAGGACATTTTTAACCATGGATGAACTTGTTGCTGATTATGAAGCGGGTGATTTGCATCCTGCCGACGTTAAACCTGCTTTGGCGAAAGCGATCAATGAAATATTGAAGGTAATAGTTTCTCTCACGTTTTTTCTTCTTCAGTAAGGTGGTTCAGTCTTCCACGAGTCATTAATTTATGCACTCTCAGAGCATTGCCAGTTTCTGTTTGTTGTTTTGATTTCTTCCACTGCTGTATAATTCATTAGTTAGTCAATTGTATTGTGAATTTGTAATGCCTGAGATGGTTTCTGCTATTCTTTTGATAATTCTTTGGCTACATATCTCATTTTTCGTGTCCTACCTGGCAAATAGTATTGATGGATTTTTGTATTGTGGAGGTGTAATCTTGTGGCCTATTAATGCAATTATTAATCTGGACACCTTTGTTTTGTTCAAGTTCTTTTTTTTCAGATATAATTTTCAATGTCTTGTATTTATTCATGTATAGATTTGTTTGTCCTAATACCATTTTGCACTTTTCAGCCTGTTCGTGACCACTTCAACAGCAGCAGTGAAGCCAAAGTTCTCCTCAATACTGTTAAGGTACAACATTTGTACCCACTTGCATGAATGAATGTTAAAATAGAATGCTGGCTGTTATCTGGTTACATAACTTACTCCAGACACATTAAGACTTTGTGACTTATTTCATCCTCATCCCCTGTGCTTCCGCTCTGAAGTGAACGATTATAGCAGTTACCGGTTTCATTTTGAAATGGTATATATCTTGATAAATTTCCCTGATTCTGACAATGGGTTAATATATTTCCCCTGAATCTGACGAATGGAATTTTGATTTCTAGTACATTATCAGTACCTTGAGCCATGCATTTTCATTATATCCGTTTGCCTTTGGAGCATGTTGTCGGTGATATTTTTATTCAGTAGTCATAGCTGTGCATACTTGATTGTATTTGTTCAGTTTGACTTTGAATCTCTGTTTTGTTTCCATTGCTCTTTCTCATGGTTATCAATACTTCAAACTCTCAGTTCTAGATATATCTGTTACTCCCTCTGTATGTAAAGTAATATAAGAAGTTTTAGATCACTAATAGTGATCGAAACGTCTTATATTACTTTACAGAGGTAGTACTTGGCAAGGAATTTAATCCGGACACCTACTCTTTTGCAGAAGTACAGGGTAAGCAGTTGAGGAGCAAATACATGGTCACTACATGGACACCCAACCGACATTGGAAGCATACACATTTTGGTTGGCAGAATTTCTTGGGCACAATTTTTGGCATACTAATAATACGTCTATTGCTGATATGCATCAGAAACTGTCGTGATTATGTTGATCTGTGTACAATCTCTTTGTGTGTCACCTTCAATTGAGAAGTTAAGACGCTTGGCCTGACATTGTAGCAAACGTTTAAGGTAAACGCTTTTAAAGCAGACGACTGATTTTGGCAGTGTCAGTCATGCTGGGCCTTTCAATAGGGTCGCGTGTAGCCTGTGAAAGTGAAACCTTCTGTGCATCTGCGTTGCCCTTACTAGCGCATTGACCGGCATGCTTCCATACGAGTTTGTTGCGTGTTTGGGTTGCTCGGGTTTTGGAGTTTTTGGCTAGTATCATGCTCATACACTATCATGTGTTCACATGCACTACAATGTGGCTCGATGTGATTACCTTTCACACCAATATGGTGAAGCAAAACCACAATGGTGATGAATTGGACAAAGATCATGAAGTTTTTCTGCCCACTTATACCAGATCTAACGTGCACCCGTGCCAACTGTTTAAAGTAATCATCTCCACTCTAATCTCAAACCCTCTATACAGTAATCGTTTATTTGTTCACCACATGACTGTTGTAAATTGGAACCCTCCTTGAGTGCACCACATAACCACCAAGTGGATGTTAGTGACCTGATGCCTGCGTCTGAGCTAGATGTCACTTAATTGGAGAGGAGATAACTAATGAGGTACTTTCTGCAATTAGTAGTAGGCAAATTGTAGAGGTTAGAATCTTCTATATCTAAATAGCTAGTCCCTTTGCTAACTATTTCTCTCAACATGCAAGCATGGCACCTAAGCAAGCAACATGGGTGAAAAAAAACTCATGACAACAAGCCATGCATAGGGATAAGCTCACCGCAACATGCAATTATGTATAAAAAATTCATGCACCATACAATGAAATCTCATCGAGACATATTGTAGAACATTCCTGCAACAACATTCATGCCCCACAGTTAAAATGTCATAGGGTAACTAATAATTGTGTCGAACCACCCTATTTCTCAGCATCGCCCCATTAGTCTTTCTAGTGTGGTGTGCAAAATTATGTCCAAAATGCTATCAACCAGATTGAAGTCTATTTTGCTAGAGATTATAGCTCCATCCCAGAGTGCTTTTGTACCAGGCTGATAGTTTATGTCCATATAATAAAAAATAAAAAGAAAGGGAAAGAGGGCCTATGTGATGTGAAATTGAATGTGCATAAGGTTTACCATAGAGTGGAGTGTAATTTCCTCCGTGATATGATGTTGAAGCGGTTTTCATGATCAATGGAGAATGGATGGAGCTTATCATTAGTTGTGTTTCCTTAGTTACTTACAATGTTCAGTATAGTTCCCAAGAAATCGACAGATTTACTCCTACTAGGGGCCTCAGGTAGGGGGGGGGGCACTTATCACCATAACTGTTTTTCCTTTGTTCATAAACCTTTTCTAGTTTAATTTTGTATCAAGAAGTTGGTGGCATGAATGGAATGCATCGTCAGTTTCACACCTTTTATTTGTTGATGATTCCCTAATTGTCATGAAGGCGAGTATGAAACGTACAACTTCCTTCCAACAAGTATTGGGCACTTATTGTGCAAATTCAGGACAATTGGTGAGTGTAGCAAAATCAAGCATTTTCGTTTGGTAAAAATACTTCTGTTGATATGTAAGCAGATATTTGTCTTCATTTGAATATAGACAATGAAGCCTTATTGATAGATATTTGGGGGCCAACCTTGGTGGTGTTGATAGAAGTGATTGTTTTAAACATCTTGATGAAAGATTTATTTAGATAATCTCTCGATGGAAGGAGAAAAATTTAGCAGTGGCTAGAAAGGAGACATTATTATAGTTAATTGCGCAAGCCATGCCAGTGTAGCAATGTCAGTTTTCAAGTTAACTGAGGGAATTTGTAAAGACATGGCAAGATCTAACTTCAAAGTTTTGGTGGGGAGATGATGAAAATAGTAAAAGAAATGCATTGGTTTACCTGGTGGAAGTTTTTTTCCCCAAAAATTCAAGTTGGTTTGGGCTTTCGGGATTCCCATTCTTTTAATGCTGCAATGTTAGCTAAGTAGGTTTGAAGGCTTTGGGTTCTCTATGTGCAAGGGTATTGAAGACCAAATATTATCCAAACCAAAGTATTACATGGCAAAGTATCTTCACATGTATTCAAAGTTTTAACAGAGGTTGTATATGGAGAGCAGGCAATGGTGAGTCAATTAATATCTCGAAGGATCCGTGGATTCCCACTAGCCCGAATAGGAATACTGGCCATCAAGGGAGGTGTTCTTATTGATGAGGTGGCAGATCTAATTGATCCTTATTCGAGCCAATGGTATGAGAACTTGGTGAACTCTATTCTCTTCCAATGGTGGATGCTTCATGTATTTTGGGAATCTCTATCAATCATAACAACCTTGATGATTTTGTGGCTTGGCACTACAACTGGAAGTTAACAATTCTTGCTATGTGCAAACAAATTTCAAAGTCCAGGCCGAATGCAAGTATAAGGGAGAATATAAAGTGGTCCAAACTAGATGTGGGGCATCTAAAACTTGATGTAGACACTTCCATTCAAAGTGAGGGAGGAGTGGGAAGCACATGTGCAATGATCCGCGATTCACATGACAACTTCATTGCAATGACATGTACTTTCTTTCCTAATGCTTCTAATGCATCGATGGTGGAAGTTTGTGCATGAGAGAGGGACTTTCGTTGGTGTCATCGATGGGATATCATCAAATTATTGTGGAAACTGACTCTACTGAAGTGGTAGAAGCTTGTATAGGATCGCCTACATGGTGGTGGACTGAAGGTGCATAGTGCATGCTAACCGTGTGAACTTGGTTACAAAGATAGGAGAATGTCCAATTCAAGCACTGTGTCGGGAAGCAAACATTGTAGCTCATTAGGTGGCAAAAGCATTGTAAAGAGAATGGTATTTCATGTCACTGGGTAGATAATCCTATATCTTCCATTTTTCATCCTCTCATGAACGTCGTAAGCATTTTATGTTAATCAATAAAGTGATCCATGATGGCATTCCCTAAAAAATGATTTTTAACAATAGGACAAGAAAAACAAGTTGACAATAACATATGGAGCAGGAGCAACATCAACATGCATGATTCATATCCACAAAAGCATCGCAAGTTCACCAACCTACCTTGTTGTCATTCTACCACCACATCAAGAAGTGGGTGTAATCCTACCACTGTAAATTCACCATATGAGGGGTTAGTATATACTACCTCGTCAAAATATGCATGCCATCAACAATTTTCAAGCCTAACTACCAAAAAATATACATCATCATCATGCATGCCACCATCTCAGAGACCATTGCAGTACACGTAGTAATGTTTCAGCCATATCCTAAGCCAGAGCGTCCCGTGCTACACTTCTATCCTAACAAATCCAAGACCCTGTGCCATCTTGTCCAGGAGGTGGCTAAGAGCGACCATCAAAGCCTCCTCATTAAACCCAATGTTGTCCATGCAATGTAGAGGGAAGGGTGCACGTTGATAGGCTTGTTATCCATGATGGTAGATTGATGAGGACATCACTAATACTGTTACACCCACAACCCCTACGGCTAGACATACTGGACCAAATACTAGAGCCCGCGCACGCCAATTAAATTATCAGGTACTCCTCGTTTCTTGGTAATGATTCTAATGTTCATGATAATATGATGCTGCCTAAATTGGATACATTTGTTTTACTTACAAATGAAGGAGCAATCATGGACAAGAAGGATGAACATTGGAGCATGATCAAGCATGAAGATGATGGCGTGCGCAAGGGGAACAAGAACGGAGTTTCTGGTGGAGTTTCCAGCACTTTGGAGCCACCATGATGACATACAAGGAGATGGACAAAATATACAAGATGGCCTTTCATAAATTTCGCCCATAGCTTAATATAAGTGTTGCACCACATTATTTTTAGGCCAGGCCCATGTAATTTTGAAATATACTTAATAGGTTGTTTTTAGAGTCCATATTAATAGGGAAAACGACTTAGGACATAATTTAGTCTCACCTTGCCAAGGGTGGACGAAATTCCCCTCAGTCTCCCTATAAATACAACCCTTAGGGCGTCGTTTTAGACTTGGGTTTTGTTTAGATTAAAGTTCGCCATAGTTGCAACTCACGTCCTTCGTTTGTGTCCAACGACCAGGCCTTTCGGAACCCCACTTTGATAAATAAAGTTTTCCTATTATATTCACAATATCCATATTGCAATCTCAGTTTCTTGCTTGTTCTTTGTTGCCTATAGGAGACCCTTGTGATCATGTTTATCGTGCTCCAGTGTGGTCAATAACCTCCCAGAGTTGGTTTAGCAATTGCTAAGGCACGACGTCTTCGCACATTTGTAGTCGAATCGTCAAAGTCTACTCCACTGAAACAATAGTTACCATCTCATCGAAAGACGGGACACCTTTGCCTCTATCAAGTGGTATTAGATTTCCAGGTTGCTCGGTGAGATTTTACCAGGTTTTCGTAGTTTAGATCGCATCTGTTCTTCATATCTACAGTACACGAAAAAGCCACAAAAAAATTAGGGTTAGATCATCATATCAAACTAGTCCGAGCCTTTTGCAATTTTCTGTTCGGTGTTTTGCTTTGTTGAATTTGCGGTTGCATCATCGTGTCGAGTTGTTGGTCTTAGCATCTAGTCCTTTAGAGTTTAGAGTTCTATTCACAAGTTGTCAAGCCACCGCCGCACCATCTTCATCGCTGCCATATACCACCACCGCACCATATACATCGCTGCTGCCATATACCACCATCGCATATCCGCCACCAATCCGAGTCCATATGCCACCACCGCCTATCCGCCACCAATTCGAGTCCATATACCACCACCGCCTATCTGCTACCAATCCGAGTCCATTTATCACCATGACCTATCCACCACCAATTTGAGTCCATCACATATTCCGTTTACTTTCGAGCTCCATCTGTAGTCAGATTCGTGTTGCCTTGTCTGAGTAGATTTTGGATTTCATCAATCTTTCTCCGTCCGTAGAAGAGGGTGATTTCCAAAAAAAGAGTGGAGAGGTCCGGATAGATTTCCCCACATTTTTCCGGAGGGTGAAAATATTTTTTTCCTATCCTGTTTTTAGGCCTTGGGGAGCATTTTGAGACACTCGCCATCATAGTAATTATTGGTCGTCGCTGCTTCGAATTATCTCAGAAAAAATTTCAAAAAATCTCGTGCCTATCATGTTTTTCGGCCTTGGGAAGAGTTTTGAGACACTCACCATTATAGTGATTTTTCGCAAAATAAGTGCAAAACAAAAGAGCGCCAAAAATAGAATAAAATCCAGAGTGTGCTTTTCCCTTGCTTACGTGTTGCTCCGTGATTTTGTTGGTGCTCTAGGCTCACGTCTCTAGTACGGTCTAGCCTAGGACCAGCACAGTACCGTCATTGAGCATTTATTCAATTTTGCATCTTTGAATTGATAACTGCTGACCTTTTTTGCTACCATATATTAAGCCTTCCCAACTCCACATATCATCTACATCATGCGCTTGACACCACCTGGCAATCGCTCTATCTAAGCTTGGGTAGTTTTGGCTACAACGATTGCCGATCACCGCATGCGGTTTTGTAAGAACTGGTAAGAATTAGAGATTAGCTTTGACGAATTTGTGACCGTCCACCACACCACCACCACCACTTCCTAGAAGTCTGTAGGACCATATTCATGTGTGTTTCTATTGCTGCTAACCATGATAGGATCACAAGCCGACGAGCTAGACTGGGATAGCATGACTAACAAGGAACTCCATGATAAATTTCAACAAATGATGGGTGAAGAGGTGCAAGACTTGATGACCAGCTTTGGAGCGTCCATGGAGAAGCTAGATGGCTTGGAGAAGACGTTCGACACCAATATGGAGGCCAAGTTAAATGAAGTGCTCGCACGTCTACCACCACCGGATGCACCCATCGCACCTATGCAACAACAACAACAACATCGCCTTCAGAATCACATGGGATGAGCACTATGTGTGCCTATCGAGCAAGGCCAACATTCTAGTGCTGTTGCTACTGCAGCTACTGTTGTGGCTTCTCTGGTTGCTGCTGCTACCGTTGAGTAGTACGATGACAACGATGGTGAGTACGATGATGAGGAAGAGGTTGCTTTAAATCAGAACTACGTGCAACCACCAGCACAAGCACCAAGTCATCCACATGCATACAATCACAATGGTAGGGCTGCACCACCCCCTCAGGTAAGAGATGATGAACATGTTGCTAAACTAAAATAGAGTATTCCGCCATTTGAGGGTAGATACATTCCTGATACATATCTTTCTTGGGAATTAGAAACCAAACGACGTTTTACAAGTTTACAATATCCCAAGGATAGACGTGTTTGTTGGCAATATGCCCTAGAGGCGATAATAAATTGGTTATTATCATATTCCCTTGCTCATGATAAATTTTTATTATTCATGCTAGAATTGTATTGATCGAAAACTTAAATACATGTCTGGATACATAAACAACCCCATGTCCCTAGTGAGCCTCTACTAGACTAGCTCATTGATCAAAGATGGTTTAGGTTTCCTAACCATAGACATGAGTTGTCATTTGATAATGAGATCACATCATTCTGATGGATAGACCCAACCGTAAGATTAGCATATGATCGTATCACTAAGTTCACTTTGTCGTAGCTTTCGTAATGTCAAGTATCTGTTCCTTAGACCATGAGATCATGCCACTCTCGGATTCCGGAGGAATACTTTGTGAGCTATCAAATTTCAATTCGTAAATGGGTGATCATAAAGGTGATATTCAGGTATCTCCGAAGGTATTTGTTGGGTTGCATGGATCGAGACTAGGATTTGTCACTCCATGTGACGGAGAGATATCTCTGGACCTCTCGGTAACACGATATCCAAAGTAGCTTGCAAGAGTGTGACTAACAAGTTAAGTCACGCGGATATTGTATTATGGAATGAGTAAAGAGACTTGCCGATAACGAGATTGAACTAGGTACGGCGATGCCGACGATTGAATCTCGGTCAAGTAACATATCCCCGGAAAAAGGGAATTTCATACGAGATTAACTGAATCCTTGACATCATGGTTCAAACCAATAAAGATCTTCATTGAATATGTGGGAGTCAATATGGCCATCCAGGTCTTGCTATTGATTATTAACCGAAGAGGTGTCTCGGTCATGTCTACATGATTCTCGAATCCGTAGGGTCACACATTTAACGTTCGATGACGCTAGAGTAGTACTGGGATATTTGTATTGGTGACCGAATGTTGTTTGGAGTCCCGAATGAGATCCCGGATGTCCACATGGATTTCTAAAATAGTATGGAGGTAAAGATTTATATATCGGAAGTTATATGTTGGCTACCAGAAAAGTTCGGGGGCATGCCGGTAGTGTACCAGGGTCATCGAAGGGTTCCGGGGCTTCATTGAGGGGAAGGGGGGGGGGGGGGTCCACCTGGCCCCGGGATCCACATGGGATCTAGGGTGGCGCCCTAGCCTAGTTGGGCCAGGCGCACCTGCCCCTAGGAGGCCCATGCGGCTAGGGCAAAGGGGAAACCCTAGGTGGGAGGGCGCCCCACCTTTCTTGGCGGGCACTCCTCCCTCTAGGGATACCGCCCCCTCCCTTGGAGGAGGGGCTAGGGTCGGCACCCCTCTCCCTCACCCATATATATAGTGGGCGGGGGGGGGGGGGGGCGTAGGGTGGAGGAGACACCTTTCCACGCGGCTGCCCCCTCCCCGTCTCTCCCATATGATCGTCCCGACATCGCTTGGTGAAGCGCTGCCGGTGCTTCACCACCACCATCACCACCATGCCGTCGTGCTGGCCATGATCCCATCTACTTATCCCCCTTCACTTGCTGGATCAAGGAGGAGGAGACGTCACGGAGATACACGTGTGCCTAACTTGAAGGTGTCGTCCGTTCGGTGCTAGATCGGTTTGGATCGTCATTGGATCGCGACGAGTACGACTATATCAACCGCGTTATATACACTTCCGCTATTATGTCTACAAGGGTACATAGACACACTCTCCCCCTCATTGCTATGCATCTCCATAGACAGATCTTTGGGTGTTTCGTAGGATTTTTTTTGATTTTCATGAAACGTTCCTCATTAATGGCATCATGAGCTAGGTCTATGCGTAGATGATATGCACGAGTAGAACACAAAGAAGTTGTGTGTGTTGATGTGTTGGAACGTAGCATGAAAATCAAAAACATTCCTACGAAACACCCAAGATTTAATCTAGGAGATGCATAGTAGCGAGAGGGGAGAGTGTGTCTACGTATCCTCGTAGACCGTTAAGCGGAAGCGTATATTACGTGGTTGATGTAGTCGTACTCTTCACGATCCAATCGCGATCCAATCCGTTATAGCGCCGAACGGACGGCACCTCCGCGTTCAGCACACGTGGGACTCGATGATGTCTCTGCCTTCTTGATCCAACAATCAAGGGCAGAGAAATAGATGGGATCGCTGGCAGCACGATGGCGTGGCTGCAATGATGGTGATGCGGTGCCGGCAGGGCTTCGCCGAGCGCTGCCGAAACTACAAACGGAGGAGGAACGGAGTAACAAGAGAGAGAGGGGTTGCGCAAAGGCTTGGGGTGCGGCTGCCCTCCCACTCCCCACCTATATATAGGGGCAAGGGGATGGGGAGCTGACCCTAGCCCCTCCATAATGGGAGGGGGGCCGTGGCCTAGGGGTGGCTTGGCCTCCAAGGCAAAGGGGGCGTCCCTTAGGGTTTCCCCCTCCCAACCCTAGGAGCATGGGCCTGGGGGGGGGGGGGAGTGGCGCCCAGCCCACCAGGGGCTGGTGCGCCCCCTCTTCAGCCCATGTGGCCCTCGGGGCAGGTGGGACCCTCCCGATGGACCCCCGGAGACCCCTCGGCGCTCCCGGTACACTAACGGAAAAACCCGGAACCTTTCCGAAACCCAAATATAACTTTCCCATATATAAATCTTTACCTCCGGACCATTCTAGAGCTCCTCGTGACATCCATCTCATCCGGGACTCCGAACAACATTCGGTCACCAACGTACATACCCCAATATTACTCTAGCGTCATCGAACGTTAAGCGTGCTGACCTTACGGGTTCGGGAATCATGTAGACATGACCGAGACACCTCTCTGGTCAATAACCAATAGCAGGACCTGGATGCCCATATTGTTTCCTACATATCCCACGAAGATCATTCATCGGTTGAACCACGATGTCTAGGATTCGGTTAATCCCGTATGCAATTCCCTTTGTCTAGCGATATGTTACTTGCGCGAGATTCGATCGTCGGGATCTCCATACCTAGTTCAATCTCATTACTGGCAAGTCTCTTTACTCATTCTGTAATACAAGATCCCGTGACTAACTCATTATCCACACTGCTTGCAAGCTCTTTATAATGTTGTATTACCAAGAGGGCCCAAAGATATCTCTCCGTCATGCGGAGTGACAAATCCCAGTCTCGATCCATGCCAACCCAACAAACACCTTTGAAGATACATGTAGAGAACCTTTATGATCACCCAGTTACGAAGTGATGTTTTATAGCACACAAGGTATTTCCCCGCTATCTGGGAGTTGCATGATCTCATGGTCTTAGGAATAGATACTTGTCATGAAGAAAGTTGTAGCAATAAACATAAGTGATACGATCATATGCTAAGCTTATGGTTGGGTCTTGTCCATCGCATCATTCTGCTAATGACGTGATCCCGTTATCAAATGACAACTCATGTATATGGTTAGGAGACCTTAACCATCTTTGATCAACGAGCTAGTCTAGTAGAGGCTCACTAGGGACATGGTGTTGTTTATGTATCCACACATGTATTTAAGTTTCCGGTCAATACAATTCTAGCATGAATAATGAACACTTATCATGAACAAGGAAATATGATAATAACCAATTTATTATTGCCTCTAGGGCATATTTCCAATAGTCTCCTGATGTCTACTACGCAACCTTCTTCTTGTAGACTCGTGTTGGGCCTCCAAGCGCAGAGTTTTGTAGGACAGTAGCAAATTTCCCTCAAGTGGATGACCTAAGGTTTATCAATCCGTGGGAGGCGTAGGATGAAGATGGTCTCTCTCAAACAACCCTGCAACCAAATAACAAAGAGTCTCTTGTGTCCCCAACACACCCAATACAATGGTAAATTGTATAGGTGCACTAGTTCGGCGAAGAGATGGTGATACAAGTGTAATATGGATGGTAGATATAGGTTTTTGTAATCTGAAAATATAAAAACAGCAAGGTAGCAAGTAACAAAAGTGAGCACACACGGTATTGCAATGCTTGGAAACAAGGCCTAGGGTTCAGACTTTCACTAGTGCAAGTTCTCTCAACAATACTAACATAGTTGAATCATATATAAATCCCTCACGTGCGACAAAGAGTTCACTCCAAAGTCACTAATAGCGGAGAACAAACGAAGAAATTATTGTAGGGTACGAAACCACCTCAAAGTTATCTTTTCCGATCAATCATATGAGCTATCCCTATAAGTGTCACGAACAGCCCTAGAGTTCGTACTAAAATAACACCTTAAGATACACATCAACCAAAACCCTAATGTCACCTAGATACTCCAATGTCACCACAAGTACCCATGGGCTTGATTATACGATATGCATCACACAATTTCAGATTCATCATGTTCAATCCAACACAAAGAACTTCAAAGAGTGCCCCAAAGTTTCTATCAGAGAGTCAAGACGAAAACATGTGCCAACCCCTATGCATAGATTCCCAAGGTCACGGAATCCGCAAGTTGATCACCAAAACATACATCAAGTGGATCAATAGAACATCCCATTGTCACCACAGATATCCCATCGCAAGACATACATCAAGTGTTCTCAAATCCTTAAAGACTCAATCCGATAAGTAAACTTCAAAGGGAAAACTCAATTCATCACAACTAGATAGAGAGGGGAAACACTCCATATGATTCATCTATATTAATAAAGCTCGCGGTACATCAAGATCGTGTCATCTCAAGAACACGAGAGAGAAAGATCAAACACATAGCTACTGGTACATACCCTCAGCCCCGAGGGTGAACTACTCCCTCCTCGTCATGGAGACCGTCGGGATGATGAAGATGGCCTCCGGTGATGGCTTCCCCATCCGGCAGGGTGCCGGAACGGGCTCCCGATTGGTTTTTCGTGGCTCTGGAGGCTTGCGGCGGCGGAACTCCCGATCTAGGTTTATTTTCGGAGGTTTCTGTATTTATAGGAATTTATGGCGGTGGAAACGAGTCCTGGGGGGCCACGAGGAAGTCACAAGCCAGCAGGGCGCGCCCTAGGGGGGGGGGGGCGCCCTAGGGGCTTGTGGCTGCCTCGTGGCTCTTCTGGCCCAACTCCGATGCCCCGTGGGTCTCTTCTGGTCCATAAAAAATCACCGTAAATTTTTATTCCATTTGGACTCCGTTTGATATTCCTTTTCTGTAAAACTCAAAAAAAGGAAAAAACAGAAACTGGCACTGGGCTCTAGGTTAATAGGTTAGTCCCAAAAATAATATAAAGTTGTAGTAAAATGATTGTAAAACATCCAAGAATGATAATATAACAGCATGGAACAAGCAAAAATTATAGATACGTTGGAGACGTATCAGCATCCCCAAGCTTAATTCCTGCTCGTCCTCGAGTAGGTAAATGGTAAAAACAGAATTTTTGATGTGGAATGCTGCCTAACATGTTCATCATATTCTTTTCTTCTTTGTATAGCATGGACATTTGGACTTGTAAATGATTCAAAGCAATAGTCTAGTTTTAACATAATGACTTCAATACTCAAGCATGTCAACAAACAACCATGTCTTTCAAAATATCAACACTAAAGAAAGTTATCCCTAGCCCATCATGGTCAATCATTGATCCATTCATGAAACACACTCAAATATTAGCTATGCCCAATGCTCAAGTACGATCATAGTGCCCCCTAGTTGGTGCTTATAAGAGAAGATGGAGACTCAAAGCAAAAATAAAAATTGCATAAAGTAAATAGATAGGCCCTTCGCAGAGGGAAGTAGGGATTTGTAGAGGTGCCAGAGCTCAAAGTTTTAAATTGAGAGAGAAAAATATTTTGAGTGGCATGCTTTTCCTGTCAACGAAAACGACAAAGTAGCTCACAATACTTTCCATGCTAGATACATTATAGGCGGTTCCCAAACAGAATAGTAAAGTTTTTACTCCCCCTCCACCAATCAATCACACTCCACGGCAAGCCGAATCCACGGGTACTGTCCATACAAACAACAATCCTGGGGGAGTTTTGTTTCATTATTTTTTTGATTTGAATTTTGAGCATGGGACTGGGCATCCCGAATACCAGCCACTTTCTCGTGAATGATAGTGAATCAACACATATCGTGAGAATAACACACCTAGCATGGAAAAATATTGGATACTCCCCACCGTTTCATGAGCGGTACGGGCACACAAAAGAGAAAATTTATTTTGAAAATTTAGAGATGGCACATACAACTTTGCTTGAAACGGCATGGAAATACCGCATGTAGGTAGGTATGGTGGACTCATAAGGCAAAACTTGGTTTAAGGATTTTGGATGCACAAGTAGTATTTCTAGTTAGTACAAATGGATGCTAGCAAATAGATGGGGAAGCAACCAAACCAAGAAACGAAAAATCACATAAGTGAGCATTGAGTCATAACTAACACCGAATAATGCACCACAAGTAGGATGTAACTTCATTGCATAACTATTGACTTTCGTGCATGCATAGGGAATCACAAACCTTAACACCAATATTCCTACTAAAGCATAATTACTCACTAACATGACTCACATATTACTATCATCATGTTTCAAAACTATTACAAGGAATCAAGTTTAATTTGTCCAATGATCTACATGAAAGTTTTTATTATATCCTCCTTGGATATCTATCACTTTGGGACTAGTTTCATATATTGCTATTACTTTTTCGACAAGCTCAAACAAATTTAAATGAAGCACATGAGCATAAAGACTTCATCCCTCAAAAAGGTATAAGTGAAGCATGAGAGGAAATGACAAGCTACTCTCAAAAGATATAATTGAAGATCAATGAGTAGTCAAACAATTAAGCAGCTATTTGAGGACTCTCTCTCTCAATAAATATTTTCAGATCTGAATACTTTATTCAAACAGCAAACCAAACAAAAAATAGAACTCCAAGAATAGCACGCATCATGCGAACGAATAAAAATTTAGGCTCAACATAGGCTAACCGATAATTGTTGATGAAGAGAGGTGGGATGCGTAGCATCCCCAAGCTTAGATGCTTGAGACTTCTTGAAATATTTACTTGGGGTGCCTTGGGCATCCCCAAGCTTGAGCTTTTGTATCTCGTTCACTCCTCTCATATCATGGTTTCACCTATTCTCAAAAACATCTTCCACACAAAACTTTGAAAAGAACTCGTGAGATAGGTTAGTACACATAATAATAAATCAACTCTTTATGTACTGCCAAGACAAGTTGCATAATAATTTTCAAACATTAGGTACTGTATACTATCATTTCCACAATTTATATCTATCAATATAGGCTATGGAAACTATAGGATAAGTAGATAACAAAACTATGACAGCAATCTGTCCAAACAGAACAGTCTGTAGCAATTTATGAAAACAGTGTACTTCTTTAACTCAAAAAATTATGAAAATTTAGGAAATGCTAAATAATTTATATGACAACACTGTGTAAAAATTTCAGGAACTTTCCACGTTCCAGTAAAATATGAAAATTCAAACACTACAGCAAAAGTTTCTGTTTATACACAGCACTCATCAAAACATGCAATGCAAGCATCCTAAGGCAATTCTTGGAACTTTTTATTGAAAAACAAGATTATAAATAACACCTAACATAAAGTAACAAAATATAATGACGATCCAAGAAAAGCACATATTGTGTGACGATTAAAAATATAGCTTTAAGTAGGATATACCGATAGTGTTGAAGACGAAAGAGGGGATGCTTCCGGGGAATCCCCAAGCTTAGGCACTTGAGTCTTCCTTGAATATTGCCTTGGGGGTGCCTTGGGAATCCCCGAGCTTAGGTTCTTGTCACTCCTTATTCTCCTCATATCGGTGTCTCACCCAAAACTTGAAAACTTCAATCACACAAAACTTAACGGAACTTCGTGAGATGGGTTAGTATAATAAATAAAGATCATTCACTTAGGTACTGTAAAGACAAGATTCATAATTGTTCTCACATAATACCTACTGTATTATATCATTCTCATAATTTATATCACTCAATATAAGCTATGGGAACACTAAAACAAGCAAACTATGCATGCAAAACAGAATCTGTCAAAAACAGAACAGTCTGTGAAGATCTGTAGTGTAACCATACTTACCTGTCTCTAAAAATTCTGAAAACTTAGGAAATCTAGGAAATTTGTATATCAATCATGTGTACAAAATTCAGATCAAAAGCACGTTCCATTGAATTTACAAAATTCCTGGACTGAGAGCAAAAGTTTCTGTTTTTGCACAGAATCAAGTCAACTATCATCCACACTATCCCAAAGGCTTTACTTGCCACTTTATTGAAACAAAAGCTATAAAACATGATTATACAGTAGCTTAATCATGTGGACACACAAAAACAGTAGGTATAAATATTGGGTTGTCTCCCAACAAGCGCTTTTCTTTAATGCCTTTTTAGCTAGGCATGATGATTTCAATGATGCTCAGAAAAAAGATAAGAATTGAAACACAAAGAGAGCATCATGAATCTCATGACAAGCACATTTAAGTCTAACCCACTTCCAATGCATAGGGATTTTGTGAGCAAACAATTTATGGTAACAAGAATCAACTAGCATAGGAAGGCAAAACAAGCATAACTTCAAAACTTTGAACACATAGAGAGGAAACTTGATATTATTACAATTCCTACAAGCATATACTCCTCCCTCATAATAATTTTCAGTAGCATCATGAATGAATTTCACAATATAACCAGCACATAAATCATTCTTTTCATGATCTACAAGCATAGAAATTTTACTACTCTCCACACAAGAAATTTTCTTCTCATTCATAATAGTGGGAGCAAACTCAACAAAATAACTATCATGAGATACTTGATTGACATAACCACTTTGAATATTAAAAGCATGATGACAAGTTTCATGATTACTATCACTCTTTATAGCAAACGTGTCATCATCATAATCATCATAGATAGGAGGCATGCCATAATCATAATAAATTTGCTCATCAAAACTTGGGGGACTAAAAATATCATCTTCATCAAACATAGCATCCCCAAGCTTGTGGCTTTGCATATCATTAGCATCATGAATATTCAGAGAATTCATACTAACAATATTTCTATCATGCTCATCATACAAAGATTTAGTGCCAAACATTTTAATAACTTCTTCTTCTAACACTTGAGCACAATTTTCCTTTCCATCATTTTCACGAAAGACATTAAAAAGATGAAGCATATGAGGCAACCTCAATTCCATTTTTTTGTAGTTTTCTTTTATGGAACCAAACTAGTGAAAAACAAGAAACTAAAAGATTCAATTGCAAGATCTAAATATATACCTTCAAGCACTCACCTCCCCGGCAACGGCGCCAGAAAAGAGCTTCGTTGACGGGATGTGAGTGCCGCTTACCTAGCCTCCCCGGCAACGGCGCCAGAAAAGAGCTTGATGTCTACTACGCAACCTTCTTCTTGTAGACTCGTGTTGGGCCTCCAAGCGCAGAGTTTTGTAGGACAGTAGCAAATTTCCCTCAAGTGGATGACCTAAGGTTTATCAATCCGTGGGAGGCGTAGGATGAAGATGGTCTCTCTCAAACAACCCTGCAACCAAATAACAAAGAGTCTCTTGTGTCCCCAACACACCCAATACAATGGTAAATTGTATAGGTGCACTAGTTCGACAAAGAGATGGTGATACAAGTGTAATATGGATGGTAGATATAGGTTTTTGTAATCTGAAAATATAAAAACAGCAAGGTAGCAAGTAACAAAAGTGAGCACAAACGGTATTGCAATGCTTGGAAACAAGGCCTAGGGTTCATACTTTCACTAGTGCAAGTTCTCTCAACAATACTAACATAGTTGAATCATATATAAATCCCTCACGTGCGACAAAGTGTTCACTCCAAAGTCACAAATAGCGAAGAACAAACGAAGAAATTATTGTAGGGTACGAAACCACCTCAAAGTTATCTTTTCCGATCAATCATATGAGCTATCCCTATAAGTGTCACGAACAACCCTAGAGTTCGTACTAAAATAACACCTTAAGAAACACATCAACCAAAACCCTAATGTCACCTAGATACTCCAATGTCACCACAAGTACCCATGGGCTTGATTATACGATATGCATCACACAATTTCAGATTCATCATGTTCAATCCAACACAAAGAACTTCAAAGAGTGCCCCAAAGTTTCTATCGGAGAGTCAAGACGAAAACATGTGCCAACCCCTATGCATAGATTCCCAAGGTCACGGAACCCGCAAGTTGATCACCAAAACATACATCAAGTGGATCAATAGAACATCCCATTGTCACCACAGATATCCCATCGCAAGACATACATCAAGTGTTCTCAAATCCTTAAAGACTCAATCCGATAAGTAAACTTCAAAGGGAAAACTCAATTCATCACAACTAGATAGAGAGGGGAAACACTCCATATGATTCATCTATATTAATAAAGCTCGTGGTACATCAAGATCGTGTCATCTCAAGAACACGAGAGAGAGAGATCAAACACATAGCTACTGGTACATACCCTCAGCCCCGAGGGTGAACTACTCCCTCCTCGTCATGGAGACCGCCAGGATGATGAAGATGGCCTCCGGTGATGGCTTCCCCCTCCGGCAGGGTGCCAGAACGGGATCCCGATTGGTTTTTCGTGGCTCTGGAGTCTTGCGGCGGCGGAACTCCC
Organism: Elymus sibiricus; assembly: GCA_039707655.1. Lineage (NCBI taxonomy): Eukaryota > Viridiplantae > Streptophyta > Magnoliopsida > Poales > Poaceae > Elymus > Elymus sibiricus. Next base: position 286,671,747 of record CM077675.1, read on the forward strand.
GATCTAGGTTTATTTTCGGAGGTTTCTGTATTTATAGGAATTATGGCGGCGGAAACGAGTCCTGGGGGGCCACGAGGAAGTCACAAGCCAGCAGGGTGCACCCTAGGGGGGGGCCCTAGGGACTTGTGGATCTTCTGGCCCAACTCCGATGCCCCGTGGGTCTCTTCTGGTCCATAAAAAACCACCGTAAATTTTTATTCCATTTGGACTCCGTTTGATATTCCTTTTCTGTAAAACTCAAAAACAAGGAAAAAACAGAAACTGGCACTGGGCTCTAGGTTAATAGGTTAGTCCCAAAAATAATATAAAGTTGTAGTAAAATGATTGTAAAACATCCAAGAATGATAATATAACAGCATGGAACAAGCAAAAATTATAGATACGTTGGAGACGTATCATCTCCCACTTGCACTAGAGTCAATAATCTAGCTTACATAGTGATGAATCATAGAGTTCTAGTGCTGATCATGTTTTGCTCGTGAGAGAGGTTTAGTCAATGGGTCTGTAACATTCAGATCCGTATGTACTTTGCAAATCTCTATGTCTGCCGCTTTGATCCAATCTCGGATGGAGTTTAAACAACGCTTTATATGATTGGTCTTCTTATGAAACCTGGGCTCTTTGGCAATGGCAATGGCTCTAGCGTTGTCACACAGGATAGTCATCGAATCCGATGCACTAGGCACAACTCCTAGATTGGTCATGAACTGCTTCATCTAGATGCCTTCCTGCGCTGCTTCTGAAGCAGCTATATATTCCACTTCACATGTAGATCCCACCATGCCACTCTGCTTGGAACTACACCATTTAGAATAAATACATGTCCGGTTTGAGACTTAGAGTCACCCAGATCAGTGTCAAAGCTAGCAACGATGTAACCCTTTACAGCGAGCTCTTTATCACCTCCATAAACGAGAAACATTTCCTTAGTCCTCTTTAGGTACTTAAGGATGTTTTTGACCGTAGTCCAGTGATCTACTCCTGGATCACTTTGGTACCTCCCTGCCAGACTTATGGCAAGGCAGACATAAGTTCTGGTACACGCATGGCATACATTATAGAGCCTATGGCTGAGGCATAGGGGACGACCTTCATCCTTTCTCTTTCTTCTGCCATGGTCGGGCTTTGAGTCTTACTCAACTTCACACCTTGCAACACAGGCAAGAACCCCTTCTTGGACTGGTCCATTTTGAACTTCTTCAAAATCTTGTCAAGGTATGTGCTCTGTGAAAGTCCTATCAGACGTCTTGATCTATCTCTATAGATCTTGATGCCTAATATGTAAGCATCTTCTCCGAGGCCTTTCATTGAAAAACTCTTGTTCAAGTATCCCTTCACGCTTTCCAGAAGTTCTATACTATTTCCAATCAAAAATATGTCATCCACATATAATATTAGAAATGCTATAGAGCTCCCACTCACTTTCTTGTAAATACATGCTTCTCCATAAACTTGTATAAACCCATAAGCTTTGATCACCTCATCAAAGCGAAGATTCCAACTCCGAGATGCTTGCACTAGTCCATAGATGGATCGCTGGAGCTTGCATACCTTATTAGCATCCTTAGGATCGAGAAAACCCTCCAGCTGCATCCTATACAACTCTTCCTTAAGAAAACCGTTAAGGAACGCAGTTTTAACATCCATCTACCAGATTTCATAATAAAAAAATGCAGCAATTGTTAACATAATCCTAACAGACTTTAGCATCGCTACGGGTGAGAAAGTCTCATCGTAGTCAACTCCTTGAACTTGTCAAAAACCTTTTGCGATTGAGCTTTATAGACAATGACATTACCATCAACGTCTATCTTCTTTTTTAAGATCCATTTGTTCTCAATAGCCTGACGGTCATCGGGCAAGTCCTCCAAAGTCCATACTTTGTTTTCATACATGGATCCTATCTTGGATTTCATGGCCTCTAGCCATTTGTCGGAATCCGGGACCATCATTGCTTCCTCATAGTTCATAGGCTCACCGTTTTCTAACAACATGACTTCCAAGACATGATTACCGTACCACTCAGGGGCAATACATGTCCTTGTTGACCTACGAAGTTCGGTAGTAACTTGATCCAGTTTCATGATCATCATCATTATCTTCCTCTTCAACTCGTGTAGGCATCACAGGAACATCTTTCTGTGCTGTGGTACTCTCCAATTGAAATGGAGGTTCGATAACCTCATCAAGTCCTACCTTCCGCCCACTCAATTCTTTCGAGAGAAACTCCTTCTCTAGAAAGGATCCATTCTTAGCAAAAAAGACTTTGCCTTCGGATCAGAGATAGAACAACATTCGGTCACAAACGTACATACCCCAATATTACTCTAGCTTCATCGAATGTTAAGCGTGCTGACCCTACGGGTTCGGGAATCATGTAGACATGACCGAGACACCTCTCTGGTCAATAACCAATAGCGGGACGTGGACGCCCATATTGGTTCCTACATATTCCACAAAGATCATTCATCAGTTGAACCACGATGTCGAGGATTCAGTTAATCCCGTATGTAATTCCCTTTTTCTAGCGATATGTTACTTGCCCGAGATTCAATCGTCGGTATCTCCATACATAGTTCAATCTCGTTATTGGCAAGTCTCTTTACTCGTTCTGTAATACAAGATCCCGTGACTAATTCATTAGCCACACTGCTTGCAAACTCTTTACGATGTTGTATTACCGAGAGGCCCCAAAGATATCTCTCCGTCATGCACAGTGACATATCCTAGTCTCGATCCATGCCAACCCAACAAACACCTTCGGAGATACCTGTAGAGCACCTTTATGTTCATCCAGTTACGAAGTGATGTTTGATAGCACACAAGGTATTTCCCCGGTATCTGGGAGTTGCATGATCTCATGGTCTTAGGAATAGATACTTGACATGAAGAAAGTTGTAGCAATAAACATAAGTGAGACAATCATATGCTAAGCTTATGGTTGGGTCTTGTCCATCACATCATTCTACTAATGATGTGATCCCGTTATCAAATGACAACTCATGTCTATGGTTAGGATACCTTAACCATCTTTCATCAACGAGCTAGTCTAGTAGAGGCTCACTAGGGACATGGTGTTGTTTATGTATCCACACATGTATTTAGGTTTCGGTCAATACAATTCTAGCATGAATAATGAACACTTATCATGAACAAGGAAATATGATAATAACCAATTTATTATTGTCTCTAGGGTATATTTCCAACATCATGTTTAGATTGCTTACCTCTAATTGCTATTTTGGATTCGGCGGTATTGTGGGATGAAGGGACCCGGACCAACTTTACTTGTCCTCTCACAAGAGACCAGTTCCACTGATTGACATGCAACTTGTATTGCATAAAAGTGGCTGGCGGGTGTATGTCTCTCCCACTTTAGTTGGATCTGGTTTGATAATGGCGGTCCTTGTAGAAGGTTAAAAGGCAACTTGAATATCATCGTTGTGCCTTTGCGTAGGTAAGAACACTCCTTGCATGTTGGCCATAGCAGCCACGTAAAAATTTGCAACAACAAAGTGGAGGACGTCTAACTTGTCTTTACGGGGTATGTTGTGATGTGATATGGACAAGACACGATTGATATATGTTGATGTATGAGATGATCATGTTTTGTAATAGTTCACGACTTACATGTCGATGAGTACAACAACCAACATGAGCCATAGGGTTATCTTTAATTTATTGTATGACCCACGTGTCAATCATTAACGCCATGTAATTGATTTACTTTATCACTATTAGTTAGCAATAGTCGTAGAAGTAATAATTGGTGGAGACAACCACATGACGAAATGGTGATGAAGATCATGATGATGGAGATTATGGTGTCATGCCAGTGATGATGGAGAACACATTTTATTGAAATTAAGTGAAGGGATCATCTTATAATGCTACTATCGTCCTAAGCAAAATAAGATGGATACAAGATAAACATCAGATGCAATCAATATATGTGACATGATATGGCCATCATCATCTTGTGCTTTTGATATCCATCTCCAAAGCACCGGCATGATCTCCATCATCATCGGCATGACACCATGACTTCCATCATCGTGTCGTCATGTAGTTGTCTCCGCCAATTATTGCTTCTACAACTATTGCTAACACATAACGATAAAGTAAAGCAATTACATGGCGTTTAATGATTGACACGCATGTCATACAATAAATTAAAGACAAACCCTATGGCTCCTGCCTGTTGCCGTACTCATCGACATGCAAGTCATGAAAATTATTACAAAACATGATCCTCTCATACATCAATCATATATAAAATCACGTCTAGGCCATATCACATCATGACATGCCCTAAAAAACACGACGTCCTCTACTTTCTTGTAACAAATTTTACGTGGCTGCTATGGGAAACTAGCAAGAACTGTTCTTACCTATGCAGAGCCACAATGGTGATATTCAAGTTGCCTTTTAACCTTATACAAGGACGGCTAATGTCAAATCGAATCCAACTAAAGTGGGAGATATAGACACCTGCTAGCCACCTTATGCAATACAAGTTGCATGTCAGTTGGTGGAACCGGTCTCTTGTGCGAGGACAAGTAAAGTTGGTCCGGGACGCTTCATCCTACAATACCGCCGAATCCAAATAAGACAAATAGAGGTAATCAATCTGAACATCAATGCCCACAACTTCTTTGTGTTTTACTCGTGCATATCATCTACGCATAGACCTAACTCATGATGCCACTATTGGGAACGTAGGATGAAAATCAAAATTTTTCCTACGAAACACCTAAGACCTAATCTAGCAGATGCATAGCAATTAGAGGACAGAGTGTGCCTACATACCCTCATCGTTAAGCGGAAGCATATATTACGCGGTTGATGTAGTCGTACTCTTCACGATCCAATCCGATCTAGCGCCGAATGGACGACACCTCCGCGTTCAGCACATGTGCGGCTCAATGACGTCTCTGCCTTCTTGATCCAGCAAGCAAGGGTAGATAAGTAGATGGGATCGCTGGCAGCACGACGGTGTGGAGGCGCTGGTGGTGATGCGGTGCCGTCAGGGCTTCACCGAGCGCCGTTGAAACTACAAACGGAGGAGGAACATGGTAATGGGATAGGGAGGGGCTGCACCAAGGCTTGGGGTGCGGCTGCCCTCCCTCTCCCCACCTATGTATAGGGGCAAGGGGAAGGGGCGCCGACCCTAGCCCCTTGATGTCTACTACACAAATTGTTCTTGTAGACTCGTGTTGGGCCTCCAAGCGCAGAGTTTTGTAGGACAGTAGCAAATTTCCCTCAAGTGGATGACCTAAAGTTTATCAATCCGTGGGAGGCGTAGGATGAAGATGGTCTCTCTCAAACAACCTTGCAACCAAATAATAAAAAGTCTCTTGTGTCCCCAACACACCAAATACAATGGTAAATTGTATAGGTGCACTAGTTCGGCGAAGAGATGGTGATACAAGTGTAGTAATGATAGTAGGAATTGATTTTTGTAATAGTAACAATAAAAAACAGCAATGTAGCAAGTAACAAAAGTGAGGACAAACGGTATTGCAATGCTTGAAAACAAGGATTAGGGTCCGTACTTTCGCTAGTGCAATCTCTCAACAATGCTAATATAATTGGATCACATAACCATCCCTCAACATGCAACGAAGAATCACTCCAAAGTTCTTATCTAGAGGAGAACATAAGAAGAAATTGTTTGTAGGGTACGAAACCACCTTAAAGTTATCCTTTCTGATCGATCTATCCAAGAGTTCGTACTAAAATAACACCAAGTTATCCTTTCCGACCGATCTATCTAAGAGTTCGTACTGAAATAACACCATATGATACGCATCAACCAACTCTAATGTCACCTAGATACTCCAATGTCACCACAAGTATCCATGAGTTAATTATATGATACGCATCAAACAATTTCAGATTCATAATACTCAATCCAACACAAAGAACCTCAAAGAGTGCCCCAAGATTTCTACCAGAGAAAGTAGGACGAAAACGTGCATCAACCCCTATGCATAGATTACCCCAATGTCACCTCGAGAATCCGCGAGTTGAGTGCCAAGACATAGATCAAGTGCTCTCAAATCCATAAAAGTATTCAATCCGGTAATAACGAAATCTCAAAGGGAAAACTCAATTCATCACAACAAGATAGAAAGGGGAAAACACCATATGATCCAACTATATTAACAAAGCCCGTGATACATCAAGATCGTGCCAAATCAAGAACACGAGAGAGAGAGATTAAACACATAGCTACTGGTACAAACCCTCAGCCCCGAGGGTGGACTACTCCCTCCTCATCATGGAGACCATAGGGATGATGAAGATGGCCTCCGGTGATGATTTCCCCCTCCGACAGGGTGCCGGAACGGGGTTTAGATTGGTTTTTCGTGGCTACAGAGGCTTGCGGCGGCGGAACTTATGATCTAGGGTCATTTCTGAAGGTTTCTGAATATATAGGATTTTTGGGCGTCTGTTTCACGCGAAGATGGGCCACGAGGGGCCCACAAGACACCAGGGCACACTAGAGGGGGCTGGCGCGCCCTGGTGGGTTGTGGCCACCTCCTGGCTCTTCTGGCCCTCCCACGAAGCTTCTAGTGCCTCTTTTGTTCCAAAAAAAATCGTCAAAAAGTTTCGTTGCATTTGGAGAACTTTTATTTCTGCACAAAAAACAACACCATGGTAGTTCTACTGAAAACAGCGTCAGTTCGGGTTAGTTCCATGCAAATCATACCAAAACCATATAAAATTGTTGTAAATATGGCATGAATACTTCATAAGTTATCTATACGTTGGAGACGTATCAGCATCCCCAAGCTTAATTCCTACTCGTCCTCGAGTAGGTAAATGATAAAAGAAAATAATTTACGTAGTGTGAATGCTAGCATAGTGGATAAGTTTGATCAATGATAATTTCAACCACTTTTCCTAGCATCATAACAACAACTCTTTCTCATAAAACTCATCATGATAAAGTAGCAACCAATTCACATGTTATGGTTCAAACAATGAATTCTCTTGAAACTTAACAACCCATGTTATTAGTCACCAAACAATTGCAATCCAACTTATTCTCAACAAAGTCTAAGTAAGATCTCCATATAATCAATCATAATATAGTCTTCTATGATTGCTAGTACTCAAAGCATATTTTTAGAACAAATGGCATCCATCAAACACAGAGAAAGATAGGGGCTTACTGTTTCGCCTCCCAACTCATTTATCATAGAGATAATTGTCAACAATAATAAGTCATGATCAAATATATTTGACTGGCCATATGTGCCAAGATCTTTCCCCACAACATGATGCTTACCAACTAGAGAATAATTGAGGTTGAAATGAGAATGCATACTATTGACTCTTGCATAAAAGTAAATACTGAAAGGTAAAAGATAGGCCCTTCGCAGAGGGAAGCAGAGGTTGTCATGCACTTTTTGGTTTTGTATGCACAATCCCTTAACGCAAAAGAACGTCACGTTATATTGCCCCTTATGATAGCAACCTTTATTATGCAGTCCATCACTTTTATTACTTTGCCATCACAAGTTCGTACAACGCTCAATTTTCTCTTACACTAAATGATCAAACACATTTAGAAGCAATTTTTATTGCCTTTTTGCACCGATGACAACTTACTTGAAGGATATTATTCAATCCATAGGTAGCTATGGTGGACACTCATGGCAAGAAACTGGGTTAAAGTGTTTTTGGATGCACAAGTAGTATCTCTACTTAGTACAAATTTTTGGCTAGCAAAAGATCCTAAGCAAACACCACATGTTGGAGGATCCAGAACAATATAACTTCTATGCAAATATACACAACCATAACTCATTACGTTTTCTTGCTTGTCCAACTTCAACTAATTTTATCAAGTTTGAAAATAATTAATGGGTATTCACAATCATAGAAGATGTCCAAGATAATATATTTGTATGTGAAAGTTCTCTTCCTTATACTAATCATTCACGAATTGCTTGTATGACCAATATTGTGATTGTCAAGCTTCAAAAGATTTCACTTTCTAAACCCAATGTGAAGCTACTACTAGGCATGACATGAACACATAATTTCAACTTCATGGTATTCAATTCATTCAACAATTTACTCATAGGATATAAGTGAAGCACAAGAGTAAATGACAAGCTACTCCAAAAAGATATAAGTGAAGATCAAGCGAGTAGTTAAGTAAATGGGTAGCCATTTGAGAACTCTCTCTCATCTAAAAACTTTAAGATCTAAGTATTTTATTAAAACAGCAAGCAAAACAAAATAAAATGACATTCCAAGATTAGCACACATCATGTGAAGAAGCAAAAACTTAGGCTCAACCGCTACTAACCGATAATTGTTGATGAAGAGAGGTGGGATGCGTAGTATCCCCAAGCTTAGATGCTTGATACTTCTTGAAATATTTACTTGGGGTGCCTTGGTCATCCCGAAGCTTGAGCTTTTGTATCTCATTCAATCCTCTCATATCAAGGTTTCACCTATTCTCAAAAACTTCATCCACACAAAACTCGAAAAGAACTCCTGAGATAGGTTAGTACACATGAGAATAAATCAACACTTCATGTACTGCCAAGACAAGTTGCATAATAATTTCCAAACATCATCTACTGTTTACTATCGTTTCCACAATTTATATCTACCAATATAGGCTATGGAAACTATAGGATAAGTAGATAACAAAACTATGACAGCAATCTGTCCAAACAGAACAGTCTGTAGCAATTTATGAAAACAGTGTACTTATGTAACTCAAAAAATCATAAAAATTTAGGAAGTGATAAATAATATATATGAAAACACTGTGTAAAAATTTCAGAAACTTTCCACGTTCCAGTAAAATATGAAAATTAAAACACTACAGAAAAAGTTTCTGTTTTTACACAGCACACGTCAAGCATGCAATGCAAGCATCCTAAGGCAATTCTTGGAACTTTTTATTGAAAAACAAGATTATAAATAACACCTAACATAAAATAAAAAATATATAATGATGATCCAAGCAAAGAACATATTATGTGACGAATAAAAATATAGCTCTAAGTAAGATATACCGATAATGTTGAAGACGAAAGAGGGGATGCCTTCCGGGGCATCCCCAAGCTTAGGCGCTTGAGTCTTCCTTGGATATTACCTTGGGGGTGCCTTGGGCATCCCCAAGCTTAGGTTCTTATCACCCCTTATTCTCCTCATATCGGTGTCTCACCCAAAACTTGAAAACTTCAATCACACAAAACTTAACGGAACTTCGTGAGATGGGTTAGTATAATAAATAAAGATCATTCACTTAGGTACTGTCAATACAAGCTTCATAATTATTATTACATAATACCTACTGTATTCTACCATTCACATAATTTATATCACTGAATATAAGCTATGGAAACACTAAAACAAGCAAACTATGCATGCAAAGCAGAATCTGTCAAAAACAGAACAGTCTGTGAAGATCTGTAGTATAACCATACTTCCCTGTCTGTAACAATTCTGAAAAATTAGGACAGCCTGAAGAATTTATATATCAAGACTTTGTAAAAATTTCAGAGCAAAATCATGTTCCAGTGAATTTTAGAAATTCCTGGACTGGGCTCAAAAGTTTCTGTTTTTGCATAGAATTAAGTCAACTATCATCCACACTATCTCAAAGGATTTACTTGGCACTTTATTGAAACAAAAGCTATAGAACATGATTACTATAGTATCCTAATCATGTGAAAACACAAAAACAGAAGGTAAAAGTGTTGGGTTGTCTCCCAACAAGCGCTTTCTTTATTGCCTTTTTAGCTAGGCATGATGATTTCAATGATGCTCATAAAAGTAAAGAATTGAAACATAAAGAGATCATCATGAATCACATGGCAAGCACATTTAATTCCAACCCACTTCCTATGCATAGGGATGTTGTGAGCAAACAAATTATGGGAGCAAGAATCAACTAGCATAGGAAGGCAAAACAAGCATAACTTCAAAACTTTGAACACATAGAGAGGAAGCTTGATATTATTGCAATATGTAAAGCATATGTTCCTCTCTCATAGTAATTTTCAGTAGCATCATGAATAAATTCAACAATATAACTATCACATAAATCATTCTTTTCATGATCCACAAGCATAGAAATTTTATTACTCTCCACATAAGCATATTTCTTCTCATTCATTGTAGTGGGAGCAAACTCAACAAAATAACTATCATGTGACACTTGATTGGCATAACCAAATTGAACATTAATATCATGATGACAAGTTTCAAAGTTAATATCACTTTTTATATCATACATGTCATCACCATAATCATCATAGATAGGAGGCATGCCATCATCATCATAAATTTGCTCGTCAAAACTTGGGGGACTAAAAATACCATCTTCATCAAACATAGCATCCCCAAGCTTGTGGCTTTGCATATCATTAGCATCATGGATATTCATAGAATTCATACTAACAATATTTATATCATGCTCATCATTCAAAGAATTCTCATTAAGTATTTTCATAAATTCTTCCTCTACCAATTGAGCACAATTTTCCAAACCATCATTTTCACGAAAGACATTAAAAAGACGAAGCAATTGAGGCAACCTAAACTCCATTTTTTTGTACTTTTCTTTTATAAAACCAAACTAGTGAAAAACAAGAAACTAAAAGATTTAATTGCAAGATCTAATGATATACTTTCAAGCACTCACCTCCCCAGCAACGGCGCCCGAAAAGAGCTTGATGTCTACTACACAACTTGTTCTTGTAGACTCGTGTTGGGCCTCCAAACGCAGAGTTTTGTAGGACAGTAGCAAATTTCCCTCAAGTGGATGACCTAAGGTTTATCAATCCGTGGGAGGCATAGGTGTAGCATCCCGACTCAAAACGAGTCAAGCCTCTGTGTGTTCTGTGCCATCCCTGGATCAGTATGCTGGCACACACAGTACATCAATGTATATATCAAAGTGCAATCACATGTAATAACGTAAATCTGATATATACCTCAAAATCTCAGTGGAAAACAGTCAACGGGAATGGAGTCCCAATAAACACCAACGGCAGGTTGAGTGCAGATCGTAACCCTGAATCATACTCTTACTCGTCATAGAAAAGTATCTGCAACATAAGACGTTGCAGCCGTGTAGGTCAGCATATTGAATATGCCAGCAAGTCACAAGAGAGAGGGGTGAAAAATATCATCTATACTATATGCATATTTGGCAGGTGGGGCTGTAAGTTTAAGTTTTCCATAAAGCAAATTTTTCATACAAGAGAGGGGCAAAAGCAAAACTGTTACTACATGGTTGGTTGTTTAATGAGAAGGTTCCACCAACCAAATCTCAGACCCAAGTTAACAATAATACCCACATTATTAAATATAATACTGTGTTGAGAGTTCCTGATAGTTTCAGTTCCTTTGGCTCAAGTTATCCGTAACCGTGGACACGGCTAATCGATTAGGTTTGGTACTCTGCAGAGTTTTGCACACGTTCCCCACAAGATTTGATCGCCTCCGTTGAAGTCCTCGCACTACAGGGTGTTTGAGAACTGGATGATGAAAACATGGTCTTTCAAAGAGTTCCTCTGAGCCACTGTCGGTGCCCATCCAATCATACCGTTCTTCTACATCTCGTAGCACCACCCGTCCAGAGTCACCACGATGTCCAACCAAGCCAGAGCCCATAATGGCTTGTGGCTGTGCAGGTAAGCCTCGGGTCTTGAAGTATCCATCCATCTCTTTGTGCCTGGGTGGACCTTTCCGTGTGAATACTGGCACTTCTCCAGCAACACCTAGGCTAACCACTGGTTTCTCCAGGGCGCCGTTCAACCAACATCCACCCAGAGGTATATTGCATCATGAGGTCTTAAAAATAATTCTTGAAGTCTTGAGGTCTTGATCATCAATTATCTCTCACAACTCTCATTGTAAACACTCAACCAAACCCCGTCTACTAAAAGCATAGCAAAATAAAAGTAACGTTCCCGGGGCCAAAGTAACAAGGGTTTATGGGTGTCTACCCCATGATACTACTCAAGAACTAAAATTTCCAAGTACCTACTTTGCATGCAATGGTGGAGAAGGTTGAACTAATGCAATAAAAATCATAGGTAAAAACATGATCAGTGTGAACTTGCCTGGTGAGGTTGATGAAGATAATTTCGCTCTCAGAAAATAACTTGATAGAACTATTCGTCACTCTCCGATGAAATCTATATAATCAAACATTGCACTCATAAGCAAACACTTCTAGCAATCAATTCTATCGAACAAGAAGCAACACAAAAACTAAACACAAAAGGGTTGTGATGAAGGAAATACTTAAGACAAAAATTAAAACAACAAAACTTCATCAAAACAACCAGGAATAGTTTTTCCTACAAACAACCTATTCTCAATAGTAACCAATTCAACAACAAAGTAAAATCTAACAAAAGTATTAAATATTTTACTAGCAAAAAGAATTACTTTTGAAGAACAACTAAGAACCATGAAAACAACACACTAACAACATAAGTGTTTGTCTAATAAACTTAACAAAAACAATAAAATACTAAAATAACAGGAAACAAAAATATAAAAGAAATAAATAACAGAAAGTATTTTCTCATAAATTTTTATGTAACAAAAAGAACTAATTGTCAAGCTTTTATTAAACACCTCTTATGACCTAAACAAATTTTTTTACCTAGAGTTAAACCACAAACAATTTCAACTATAATACTAATTTTTTCTGGTGTAAACTAAGGTTAACAGAATAATAAAACTACAAAACAACTTATAGAAAACATTTTCAAAAAGGAAATTAAACTAGCATTGAAATCAATTTGCAAGTTATGATTTAACTAGAATTGATTTTCATGCAAGCAAAAATAACAAATAAAATAAAAATAATTCTTGTTGGAATACTACTGTTAACTAGCAGAAAACAAATTAAAACTTGTCACTAATACAAAAGAAAACAAATTAAAAACAATTAAAACAAAAGAAATAACAAAACTCCTAAAAAGAACTAAAACAGAATCTGTTTTGCTTGAAATCCTAATTTCAAATATTCTAATAATTCTCAAATTGAACAGGGTGATAAAAATAACTAATACAAAATAGTAGCAAAAAGAATCACTCAAAAATATGTTTTTAAACTCAAGTTATTCAAATTCTAGTGATTTGAGCAAATTTCAATGAATTCAAATTTAAAAATTTAAAATTTTAAAACTAAAGGCATATACAGAAACTACATAATATTTGTGACAGCATGCAAAAAGAATCAACTAAAAATACTTAAAAACCTAAGAGATATTGAGAAAACAAAAACATAAACTATTCTGTTATTTGAAATTAAACAGAAAAAAGGAAAACTGAAACTAACGGACAGGGGTGCACGTGGCGCTCTGTGATTGGTCCTAAGGTGTGCATGCTAGAGCTAAACTGGCGGATGGCCGCAACTTAAAGGAAAACGCTTCGGCTAAAAAACCCTGCGGTTCACTAAAATAAACCGATCTAAACGAACCGGTATGCGAGATCTAATTGTGGCCGTTTAAAAGAGATCGGACGGAGGGGAGAGAGGGTGGTGCTCACAGTGTCGGAGATGAGATCCGGCGAGGTCGATGTCGATGGCAGGGGCTCGGGCGTTGACGCGGCGGCGTCTCCGGTGGTCGGGGACGACGACGAAGGTGACCAGGCGACGGCGGAGGCTTTCCGGCGTCGATTGGCGGTGGAGTTGGAGCTCGAGGGCGTCGGGGGCGAGCAGGGCGAGCTCGTGGAGCTCCAGTTTGGTGCAGGTCCCCGGCGAGGTGGTGGCACGTCGTTCCGGTGGGCGGCGGCAGCAGTGGGTAGGTCCGAGCGACGGCGGCGAAGCTCCGGTGAAGATGGGTGGGGTCAGAGGGGCTCAGGGAGGGCGAGGTTGAGCGGGGCGAGCTTTCACAGCTTCGGTGGTGGCGTGGAACTCCGGCGAGGGTGAAGGCGGCGTTCTGGCGAGGGAGAGCTTGGGGTTTGGGAGGGAACGGAACGCGGAGGAGGTGGGGGTTTAAATAGAGGCTCGGGGTGCTCGGGGAAGGAAAGGAGAGGGAGATCCGCGGCGGATCCGGTCGGGCTCCGGCGATGGAAGGAGGAGGAAGAAGAAAAGGGAGGGGGTGATCGCTGGGGAGGAGAAAACGGGCAAGGCCCACACGTCAGCGGCAGAGAGAGCGGGAGCGAGGGATCGGGTGGCCGATTCCGAATCGATTCGGAATCTGGCAACGGAATCCTGGGCCGACACTATTCCTAATTTGGGCTTCGGGGTTTTTCTTTTTTAAAAGCATTTTTTCATTTTTATTAAAAACAGGAAAGTAAAAATAGAAAAGGAAAAATGAAAACTAATCCAAAAATAGAAGTTTTATATACCAAAATTATCAGAAAAAATAAGTGCAAAAAGATGAACATATTTCCACGGCCAAAATAATAATTAAAAATATATATTTTCAGAAAAGCCTAAATTGATTTTATTTCTTTTTCAAATAATCCATTGGGTTTTATGGTTCAAATAATTTCACAACAATACCCCTGGTTTGGAGGGTCATGTTCCTCCTCTCAATTTTTTTTGAATTTGGGCAAGTGAATTTGAATTCATTTCAAACCTTAAAATGGAGCCAAATATGAAATGGATTCCAACTAGAAAATTTTCAATATTTTTTTTGCAAATACAAAAATTTCAAATCCATCATTTGAAGAAGTCATGCCATCTTTTCTCATTGGTTTGTATTGGATGAAATTTAAATTCAAAGACAAGGGGAAAGTCATTTATTCCCTCTCATTCAAAGTTTTTTAAAAGTTTCAAATTTTCACTCAAATTCAATCACTCAATCAAACAATCAATCATTCAATTTATTAATATAACATTCCAAAATTTGGGATGTTACAGTAGGATGAAGATGGTCTCTCTCAAACAACCCTGCAACCAAATAATAAATAGTCTCTTGTGTCCCCAACACACCAAATACAATGGTAAATTGTATAGGTGCACTAGTTTGGTGAAGAGATGGTGATACAAGTGTAGTAATGATAGTAGGTATTGAATTTTGTAATAGTAACAACAAAAAACAGCAAGGTAGCAAGTAACAAAAGTGAGCAGAAACGGTATTGCAATGCTTGAAAACAAGGCCTAGGGTCCGTACTTTCGCTAGTGCAATCTCTCAACAATGCTAATATAATTGGATCACATAACCATCCCTCAACGTGCAATGAAGAATCACTCCAAAGTTCTTATCTAGCGGAGAACATTAGAAGAAATTGTTTGTAGGGTACGAAACCACCTTAAAGTTATCCTTTCCGATCGATCTATCCAAGAGTTCGTACTAAAATAGGGCGCGCTAGAGGGGGCTGGCGCGCCCTGGTTGGTTTTGGCCACCTAGTGGCTCTTCTGGCCCTCCCACGAAGCTTCTAGTGCCTCTTTTGTTTCAAAAAATCATCAAAAAGTTTTGTTGCATTTGGAGAACTTTTATTTCTGCACAAAAAACAACACCACAGTAGTTCTGCTGAAAACAGCGTAAGTCCGGGTTAGTTCCATGCAAATAATACCAAAACCATATAAAATTGTTGTAAATATGGCATGAATACTTCATAAATTATAGATACATTGGCGACGTATCACCCCTCCACCAAGGAAGGGGGCGGCGGCCTAGGGGGTGGCTTGAACCCCAAGGGAAGGGGAGCGCCCCGTTAGGGTTTCCCCCTCCCAAGCCTAGGTGAATGGGCCTTCGGGGGGGTGTGGCTCCCAGCCGACCAAAGGCTGGTGCGCCTCTCTTCAGCCCATGTGGCCCCCGAGGCAGGTGGAACCCTCCCGGTGGACCCCCGGAGACCCCTTGGCGCTCCCTGTACAATTCTGGAAAAACCCAGAACCTTTCCGGAACCCGAATATAACTTTCCCATATATAAATCTTTACCTCCAGACCATTCCGAATCTCCTCATGATGTCCGGGATCTCATCTGGGACTCTGAACAACATTCGGTCACCAACGTACATACCCCAATATTACTCTAGCGTCATCGAACGTTAAGCGTGCTGACCCTACGGGTTCGGGAATCATGTAGACATGACCGAGACACCTCTCCGGTCGATAACCAATAGCGGGACGTGGATGCCCATATTGGTTCCTACATATTCCACAAAGATCATTCATCAGTTGAACCATAATGTCAAGGATTCAATTAATCCAGTATGCAATTCCCTTTGTCTAGCGATATGTTACTTGCCCGAGATTCAATCGTCGGTATCTCCATACCTAGTTCAATATCATTACTGGCAAGTCTCTTTAATCGTTCTATAATACAAGATCCCGTGACTAATTCATTAGCCACACTGATGGTAAACTCTTTACGATGTTGTATTACCGAGAGGGCCCAAAGATATCTCTCCGTCATGCGGAGTGCCATATCCCAGTCTCGATCCATGCCAACCCAACAAACACCTTCGGAGATACCTGTAGAGCACCTTTATGATCATCCAGTTAAAAAGTGATGTTTGATAGCACACAAGGTATTTCCCTGGTATCTGGGAGTTGCATGATCTCATGGTCTTAGGAATAGATACTTGACATGAAGAAAGTTGTAGCAATAAACATAAGTGATACGATCATATGCTAAGCTTATGGTTGGGTCTTGTCCATCACATCATTTTGCTAATGATGTGATCCCGTTATCAAATGACAACTCATGTCTATGGTTAGGATACCTTAACCATTTTTGATCAATGAGCTAGTCTAGTGGAGGCTCACTTGGGACATGGTGTTGTTTATGTATCCACACATGTATTTAAGTTTCGGTCAATACAATTCTAGCATGAATAATAAACACTTATCATGAACAAGGAAGTATGATAATAACCAATTTATTATTGTCTCTAGGGTATATTTCCAACATCATGTTTAGATTGCTTACCTCTATTTTCTATTTTGGATTCCACGGTATTGTGGGATGAAGGGACCCAGACCAACTTTACTTGTCCTCGCACAAGAGACCAGTTCCACTGATTGACATGCAACTTGTATTGCATAAAAGTGGCTGGTGGGTGTCTATCTCTCCCACTTTAGTTGAATCTGGTTTGATAATGGCGGTCCTTGTAGAAGGTTAAGAGGCAACTTGAATATCATCGTTGTGCCTTTGCGTAGGTAAGAACGCTTCTTGCATGTTGCCCATAGAACCCACGTAAAAATTTGCAACAACAAAGTGGAGGACGTCTAACTTGTTTTTACGGGGTATGTTGTGATGTGATATGGACAAGACATGATTGATATATGTTGATGTATGAGATGATCATGTTTTGTAATAGTTCACGACTTGCATGTCGATGAGTACGGCAACCAACATGAGCCATAGGGTTGTCTTTAATTTATTGTATGACCCACGTGTGAATCATTAAACGCCATGTAATTGATTTCCTTTATCACTATGAGTTAGCAATATTCGTAGAAGTAATAATTGGTGGAGACAACCACATGACGAAACGGTTATGAAGATCATGATGATGGAGATTATGGTGTCATGCCGGTGATGATGGAGAACGTGCTGGTGCTTTGGAGATGGAGATCCTAAGCACAAGATGATAATGGCGATATCATGTCACATCTTGATTGCGTGTGATGTTTATCTTTTATGCATCTTATTTTGCTTAGGATGACAGTAGCATTATAAGATGATCCATTCACTTAATTTCAAGATAAGTGGTGTTCTCCCTAAGTATGCACCGTTGCAAAAGTTTGTCGTTTCGAAGCACCTCGTGATGATTGGGTGTGATGGACTCTTCGTTCACATACATCGGGTGTAAGCCAGATTTACACATACAGAATACTTGGGTTAAACTTGACGAGCCTCGCATGTACATACATGACCTCAGAACATGGAGGACCGAAAGGTCTAACATGAGTCATATAGAAGATATGATCAACATGGAGATGTTCACCATTGAAACTACCTCATCTCACGTGATGATCGGACTTGTGGGTTGGTGAATTTGGATCATGTATCACTTAGAAAACTTGAGGGATGTTGATTTAAGTGGGAGTTGATTTGTAATTTGATTAATTAAAATAATTATCATGAATGTAGTCCAAATTGTCTTTGCAAAATTATGTTGTAGATCATTTGCTCGCGCTGTAGGTCCCATGAATTTTAATGCGTTCCTAGAGAAAACAAAGTTGAAAGATGATGGAAGCAACTATGCGGACTGGGTCCGCAATTTGAGGATTATCCTCACTACTCCAGAGAAGGCTTATTTCTTTGACGCACCGCTCGGTGCGCCACCCCCTCCAGCATCATCTGTGAATGTTGTGAACGCCTGACAGGCATGTTCTGATGACTATTCGATTGTTCAGTGCGCCAAGTTTTACGGCTTAGAACTGGGTCTCCAAAGATGTTTTGAGCACCGCGGAGCATATGAGATGTTCCGGGAGCTGAAACTGGTATTTTAGGCTCATGCCCAGGTTGAGAGATATGACACCTCCAACAAGTTCTTCGGCTGTAAGATGAAGGAGAACGGCTCCGTTAGTGAGCACGTACTCAAAATGTCTGGGTACTACAACCGCTTGAATCAATTGGGAGTTAATTTTCTGGATGAGGTAATGATTGACAGAGTTCTCCACTTGCTGCCACCAAGCTACAAGAGCTTCGTGATGAACTATAACATGCAAGGGATGAAGAAGACGATCCTAGAGCTTTTCGTGATGCTTAAGGCCGCGGAGGTAGAAATCAAGAAAGAGCATCAATTGTTGATGGTCAAAAAGGCCACTAGTTCCAAGAAGGGCAAGGGAAACAAGGGAAACTTCAATAAGAATGGCAAGCTAGTTGCGGCTCCAGTGAGGAAACCCAAGGCTGGACCCAAACCCGAGACCGAGGACTTGTATTGCAAGGGGAATGTCCACTAGAAGCGGAACTGCCCCAAGCAGTTGGCAGATAAGAAGGCTGGCAACGTCAACGAAGGTATATTTGATAAACATGCTATTGATGTGTACCTTACTAATACTTGTAGTAGCGCCTGGGTATTTGATACCGATTGAATTGCTAATATTTGTAACTCAAAACAGGAGCTATAGAATAAACGGGGACTAGCTAAGGACGTGGTGACGATGCGCTTTGGAAATGGCTCCAAGGTTAATGTGATCACCGTCGGCACGCTCCCTCTACGTCTACCTTCGGGATTAGTTTTAAACCAAAATAATTATTATTTGGTGCCTAAGTTGATCATGAACATTATATCTAGATCTTGTTTATTGCGAGACGGTTATTCATTTAAGTCAGAGAATAATGATTGTTCTATTTATATGAATAATATCTTTTATGGTCATGCATCCAATGTGCATGGTTTATTCTTGTTGCATCTTGATCGTAGTGATACACATGTTCATAATATTGATGCCAAAAGATGCAAAGTTAATGATAATAGTACCACATACTTGTGGCACTTACGCTTAGGTCATATTGGTGTAATGCACATGAAGAAACTCCATGCTGATGGTGATAGAGGCAAAGGTGTCTCGTTTTTCGATGAGATGATGGCTATCGTATTCGCTGGGGTAGACTTTGATGATCCGACTACGAACATGCGAAGACGTCACGCCTCAGCAATCGCTAAACCAATTCTGAGAGGTTATTGACCACGCTGGAGCACGGTCAACCTGACCATGAAGGTCTATTTCCTGAACGCAAAGGAAGAACAAGCAAGAAACTGAAATTGCAATCTGAATATTGCGAATATAAGAGGGAAGCTTTATTGATGAAAGTGGGGTTCTGTGACGTCTTGGTCTGGTCGTAGAACACAAACGAAGGACACGAAGTTGCAGCTAGGCGAACTTTTAATCTAAACAAAACCCAAGTCTAAACGGTGCCTTAAGGGATGTATTTATAGGGGGAAAGGAGGGTATTTTGTCCACACTTGGCAAGACCTCCTGAGTTGTTTCCCCTACAATATAGACTCTAAAACCATCCTACAAAGTGGTATTTTGAAATTACATGGGCCTGGACCAAAAATACGGTGATGCATCACCTATAATAAGCTATGGACGAATATTATGAATAGGCATCTTTTATATTTCGTCCATGTCCTTATATGTCATCATGGGGGACTTCAAAGTGCTGAAATTTGCACTAGAAAAGCCGTTCTGGTTCTCTTCGCGTGCACCTTCATCTCCATGCCTGATCCGGCTCCAGTGTTCATCCCTATTGTCCATGCTAGGCCCTTCATTAGTAATCAACACAAATACATGTATTTTAGGCAGCATCATATTCTCATGAACATTAGAATTGTTCCCAAGAAACAAAAGTACCTGGTAATTTAATTGGCGTGTGCGAGATCTAGTAATTGGTCTAGTATGTATAGTAGTAGGGGTTGTGGGTGTAACAGTGGTATTGATGTCCTCATCATCCTCCCCTTCTTGAAATGAAGTCGTCCTCGATGGAGCTCATCTTCCTCACCCAAATAAGACTTCAAATCCGCAATGTTAAAAGTAGGACTAACCCCAAAATGTACAGGCAGATCAAGTTTATAGGCATTATCATTTATTTTCTCTAACACTTTAAGAGGACCATCAACACGTGGCATTATCTTTGATTTGTACAAATTAGGAAACCTATCCTTACGCAAATGTAACCAAACAAGATCTCTAGGTGCAAAGACAACATGTTTTCTACCCTTATCTCCAGCAAGTTTATATTTAGCATTCATACGCTCAATGCTTTCCTTAGTTAACTCATGCATTTATAAGATCAATTCAGCATGTTGTTTATCATCAAAATTAACCTTCTCCAAAGATGGAAGAGGCAACAAATCAATAGGTGGACGAGGTAGGAAACCATACACAACTTCAAAAGTGCACATCTTAGTAGTAGAATGCAGCGAACGATTATAAGCAAATTCAATATGAGGCAAACATTCTTCCCACATTTCCAGGTTTTTCTTCAAAACAGCCCTAAGCATAGTAGACAATGTTCTATTGACTACTTCAGTTTGTCCATCAGATTGGGGGTGACATGTAGTACTAAAAAGTTCCTTAGTCCCCAACTTAGCCCATAAACATCTCCAAAAGTGGCTAAGAAACTTAGTATCACGATCTGAAACAATTGTATTTGGCACACCATGCTAGAGAATAATTTCACGAAAGAACAAATCAACAACATTAGCAACATCGTCACTTTTATGAGACGATATAAAGTGTGCCATTTTCGAAAATCTATCCACGACAACAAATATGCTATCCGTCCCCTTCTTTGTTCGAGGCAAACCTAAAAAAAGTCCATAGATATATCCTCCTATGGAACACTAAGTACATGCAAATGCATATATAAACCATGAGGATTGAGTGGTGACTTAGCTTTTTTACATGTACTGCAGTGAGCAACAAATCGCTCAACATCCCGTCTCATCTTTGGCCAAAAGAAATATGTAGAAAGTACGTCCTCCGTCTTCTTCATGCCAAAGTGTCCCATTAATCCTCCTCCATGCGCCTCCTGCAACAACAAAAGACGAACAGGGCTAGCTGGAATGCATAGCTTGTTAGAACGGAACACAGATCCACCATTAATGAAGAACTTGTTCCATGTTCTCCCTTGTTTACAATTCTACATCACATCTTTAAATTCAGCATCATGCACATATTGATCTTTGATGGTATCCAATCCAAATATTTTAAAGTCAAGTTGTGAAAGCATAGTATAACAATGAGACAATGCACCAGCAACAACATTTTCTTTGCCCTTCTTGTGTTTTATAACATAAGTGAAAGTCTGAATGAATTCAACCCATTTAGCATGTTGACGGTTCAGTTTTGCTTGACTTTTAATGTGTTTTCAAAGATTCATGATCAAAATGTATAAAAAATTCTTTGGGCCATAAATAATGTTGCCATGTTTCCAAAGTCCGAACAAGAGCATATAGTTCCTAATCATAACTAGAATAGTTCAGACTAGGCCCACTCAATTTTCCAGAAAAGTATGCAACATGTTTACCATCTTGTAATAACACACCTCCTAATCCAATTCGACTAGCATCACATTCAAGCTCAAAAGTGAAAGAAAGTGGATGTCGCCTAGAGGGGGATGAATAGGCGCTTTAAAATAATTATGGTTTAGGCTTGAACAAATGCGGAATAAAACAAGCATTTAATTTGTCAAGCACAAAACCTATAACAACTAGGCTCACCTATGTGCACCAACAACTTATGCTAAGCAAGATAAACAACTAAGTGATAGCAAGATATATAACATGAAACAGTATGGTTATCACAAAGTAAAGTGCATAAGTAAAGGGCTCGGGTAAGAGATAACCGAGGCACGCGGAGACAACGATGTATCCCGAAGTTCACACCCTTGCGGATGCTAATCTCCGTTTGGAGTGCTGTTGTAACACACCTGGGTTCTTGCTACAATAATCCTTGTAATAAAGCTACAGTAACATGAGGGTTAGGCTAATCCTTTTTGTTAATCCCAATGTGATCACTTTTGGAATCAGATGCAAATTCAAATTCCTTTGCAATTCCATTTCTTTTTGAAAAGTGGTTTTGAAATTTTGCAAATTAGGAAATAAAAATCATGCTTAGGTTGCAAATATTCCCTAAGCTATTATAAAGTTATAACCAACATTTTGCAAAGAGTTTTGACCTCTTAAAATAAATAGAATAGAGGCCTATCAATTATTTAAATACCCCTTTTTGTTTGTGGCAGTTTTCAAATCAATTCAAAAGTCCTCAAACTTTTTGGGGCACTACCAAATATTGCTCTGCAAATTATTGGGCTAAGTCACATTTTTTTTACAAATGTATTTTGTCACCAAAATTAATTAAAATAGAATGATTTTTTTAAAAGAAAAGCAACAGGTTTTTTAAATAAAAGAAAAGGGCTAAGTGCCCTGGTCACTTAGGCCTGTCGGCTCAAGTGCAAGCCCAACGCATCTGCCCCCCTGTCATCTACCTCCTGCTCACCAGGGAGACATGGAGGCGACGATGGCCGCCACCGGCCACCCCTGTCGCCCTGGCGCGCATCGGGCAGCTCCCCACCGCCTATAAGACACCCCCGTTGCCCCTGGAACCCTAGCCCCCCTCCAGTTCCTCCCCTTGCTCGCCAGCCTCCTTCCTCGCACACACGCCGCGCCGCCGTCGCCATGGCCAAGCTCGCTCCCGTGGCCACCGTGCTTCCCGGTGCCTAGGAGCACGTCCCCCCGCTCCACCGCCGTCCGCTGCTTCGATCCCGCCCATGGGAGCGTGGCCGGAGCCCCTGCATCGCCGTTCCCGAGCTGTCTTCTTCCTCGGATCGCCGCCACGCTCCTACGACAAGTCCGGCTACTTCAGGCCTTCCCCGAGCACGCTAAGCTCACCTGCAGGACCACCGTGAGGCCCCGCTCCTTTCCCCTCCTTCCCCTCGTCGGATTCGAGCCCGTAGCATCTGATTGCACCGGAGTCGAAGCTCGGTTCCGTCGGAGCTCGACGCCGGCGAGCGTACGATGACCGTTTGGTCCTCTCAGCGCCACCGTTCGGTTCAAAACGTCGCATAGGCCCCGTAGCACCTTTCGCCCGCTCGTTTTCGTGCCGATTTCGCTAGTTGCCTCGGACGCCGGAAGTACTCCTCCGCCGAGCTCGACACTGGCGACAGCTCCGGCCACCTCTACACCTCCTGATGGCCGGGATGGAATGGCGGCAACTCCAGCTACCGAACGCGCCCAAGAACACCCGATTTGGCCTACCGTAGACGAAACCCGAGCCTTGCCGGTGATTCGGGAGCTCGCCGGAGTTGCTCCAGCGACGTTCGCCGGCCACCGCTCAGTTGGCCCGACAAGGGCCACTGTCAGTGACACTGGCCACTGGGCCAGGGCGACCCAGTTGACCAGTTGACTTGGTCAACTGACTGACTAGGCATAGCCCAGTCAGTGACAGTGGGGCCAGAGACCCCCTGGGCCTATGACCTGTGGGCCCAGCCCCATTAGAGTTAATTAAGTTTGTTTAATTAATCCTTTTAATTAATTTAAGTTAATTAGACACTGACAGATGGGGCCCACCCCTCTAATTAACCTGTTTAGTTTAATTTAAATCCTGTTTAGCCCACTGTCTATGACATGTGGGGCCCAGCTGTCAGGTTTGACCTGAGACGGCTGGGTTGACTGCTGATGTCTGCATGACTTCATGTTGACGTCATAAATGCTTTTTCGAATTTAATTAAACCTATTTAATTTCACAATATTAATAAAACTTTGAAAATTAATATAAAATAATTTATAAGTCAGATGAAAATAATTTATACATGAAAGTTGCTCAGAAAAATCCCACGAATCCGAATACGCAGTCCGTTCGTCTGTCGCGTGCTCCTATCATAACGAACGTGGAACTTTTCGATCGTTTTCATCTGTCCGGTCGTAGCCCGAGTCTCGAAAAATATCGTCAGATATTCTTTCGATCCGTCTGTGACATGTAGTACTGCGTTAGTGCATGCCTAGCTCTGCATATTGCCATGTCATGCATCGTGTTGCATCTGTGCTATATATTTATTGTTTCTCCCCCTCTTCTTACCGATAGACCCCGAGACTGACGCTGCTGTCGGGTATGACTACGCCACTGACGATCAGGCCTTTGCTGCAGAGCAGCAAGGCAAGCAACCCCCCCTCTTGACCATTCCGATATCGCCCATCTCTTTCCCTCTCATGCTTGCATTAGTTTTTGCTACTGTTATAGATAGCTCCTACTCTAATGCATAGCCTGTTTTTGTTACTACTACTGTACCTGTTATCATATCACCTGCTTAGTATAGGTTGATTAGTGATCCCCTGTGACCCCCGTAGTCCTAGTTGCCCCTGCTTCTTCATCGACGACTCGAAGACTCGGTCAACCGACCAATAAGACATGCCCGTCACATTCACCGCACACCCCTTAGTTGTATGACTCTGTAGAGCTACCATCGAGTACCGAGGGTGACACCTCGTGAAGTACTCATGATGCTAACTCTGTAGTGTAGCTAGTCAGTCGTGGTTATCAAGGGTGATTCCTCCTTCACCACTCCCGACGATGACTCTGTCGTGCAACCCCTCAAGCGTAGACCATCGAGGGTGAATCCTCTCTGGTCACCTTGACGGTTACATCAGGTGGGATCCTTCGAGGTTAATCCCTCGGGTTTCCCCCTTGGTGTTATATACACACTGTTACATTTACTTCACTATTGATACATGATGAGGTCTGGATGACCGGAGGGTGTTGGTGTAATACGACGGGGCGTGGCCGGGCATTCTTGGCCCTTGCCACAAGACCTCGAGACAGGGCGACGGGACCACACATTGTGTATCGCGCTTGTCACCGCAATTAACAAAATGCTAATGGTTTGGGTATTTGATCTGAGTTGGTCATTTGACCTTTTCGCACTAACCTTCACGTGGGAGAAGTTATGGGTACTCAGCGTCGTTGTATCGGCCGAAGCTCTTCGGACGTCAGCAATGGAGCAGCACGCGCCCGAGTGGTCTGCGGCGGCACTGATCTTGTATTAGAGTGTGCTAGGACTGACCTCGGCCGCCCTCGCATCGTGCATGAGTGTAAAGGGTGAGTGGGCCCATGACCCCTGCGTACTTAGGATTTAGACCGGCGGGCTGACCTCTCTGTTGAGCCTAGGTAGGGCGACGACATGTTGATTTCTCGAGGCCGGGCATGACCCAGAAAAGTGTGTCCGGCCAAAGGTTATCAAGCATGTTGGAAATATGGTGCACCCCTGCAGGGATGAAATTAACTATTCGAATAGCCGTGTCCACGGTAACAGGACGACTTGGAGTTGTATCCCGAGCTAATATAATTAAAAGTGATGACTTGAAATAAAATGTTGGCTCCGAGATTGCTTTCTCGCAGGGAGTCGAGGAAGGATCTCTAGGCGTGGTTACTTAATAAAATTGCTACAATAATATTGTTACATATGAGTTACCAGTCTACTCTCTTCTAATGCTGCAAGATGTTGAAGATGCTAGTCTTCGATAGGACTAGGCCTTTTCCCCTCATTCTTGCTTTCTGCAGTCAGTCCAGATATAACCCCATTCCCTTTGATAATGATGCATACTTAGCATAGTTCTGATGTCAGCCTTGCGAGTACTTTGGATGAGTACTCACCGCTGCTTTGCTTTCTCTTTCCCCCTCGATACGATTACTGCGTTCAGACGATGGAGTCTAGGAGATGGAGTACGCCGGAGATGACTACTACACCACCGCTGGAGCCTACTACTACGTGGAGGCTGCCCCCCGACCAGCAGTAGGATAGGAGGTTCCCAGGCAGGAGGCCTCGCCTCTTTCGATCTCTTGTTATGTTTGTGCTAGCCTTCTTAAGGCAAAACTTGTTTACTTATGTCTGTACTCAGATATTATTTGCTTCCGCTGACTTGTTGAATTTGAGCTTATGTATTCGAGCCCTCGAGGCCCCTGGCTTGTAATATGAAGCTTGTATGACTTTATTTGTGTCTAGAGTTGTGTTGTGATAACTTCCAGTGAGTCCCTAATCTTGGTCATACGCATTTGCGTGTATGATTAGCGTACGATCAAAATGGGGGCGTCACAGCTGTGAAGGCACAATGCTCCTCAAGAAGCCACTAGGGCCACTGTAATCTCATCACACCCTCGCACAATGCAATATGCTATGATTCCACTAAGGGACCCTTGAGGGCGGTTGATAACCCACAAGTATAGGGGATCACAATAGTTTTCGAGGGTAGAGTATTCAACCCAAATTTATAGATTCGACACAAGGGGAGCCAAAGAATATTTGCGAGTATTAGCAGTTGAGTTGTCAATTCAACCACACCTGGAGATTAAATATCTGCAGCAGAGTGATTAGTAGCACAGTAGTATGATAGTTTTGATAGCAGTAGTAGCAGTAACGGTAACAGTAGCAGTGATAGCAATAGTTTTGTAGCAAGTGTAACAGTAGCAGTAGCAATAGTAACTTAGCAAGAACAAATATGTGGAAAACTCGTAGGCACTGGATCGGTGAACTCGTTGGATGATATTCATAATAGAACAGTCATAACCTAGGGCGACACAGAACTAGCTCCAGTTCATAAATGTAATGTAGGCATGTATTCCGTAAATAGTCATACGTGCTTATGGAAAAGAACTTGCATGACATCTTTTGTCCTACCCTCCCGTGGCAGCGGGGTCCATAAGGAAACTAAGGGATATTAAGGCCTCCTTTTAATAGAGAACCGGAACAAAGCATTAACACACGGTGAATACATGAACTCCTCAAACTACGGTCATCACCAGAAAGTATCCCGACTATTGTCACTCCGGGGTTTGCGGATCAGAACACGTAATAGGTGCGCATGACTAGCAGGATCGGATCAAGAACATAGATATAATGGTGATAACATAAACGGTTCAGATCTGAAATCATGGCACTCGGGCCCTAGTGACAAGCATTAAGCATGGCAAAGTCATAGCAACATCAATCTCAGAACATAATGGATACTAGGGATCAAGCCCTAACAAAACTAACTCGATTACATGATGAATCTCATCCAACTCCTCACCGACCAGCAAGCCTACGAAGGAATTACTCACTCCCGGTGGGGAGCATCATGGAATTGGTGATGGAGAAGGGTTGATGATGACGAAGACCGAAGATTCCCCTCTCCGGAGCCCCAAACGGGCTCCAGATCTGGCCTCCCGATGAAGAACATGAGGTGGCGGCGGCTCCGTATCGTAAAACGTGATGAAACTTTCTCTCTCATTTTTTCTCTCCAAAAATAGGATTTTATAGCATCGGAATTAGGGTCAGTGGGGCCACGAGGTGGGCACAACCCACCAGGGCGCGCCGGGGGGGGGGGGGGGGGGTCTAGCGCGCCCTCATGTCTTGTGCCCAGCCAGAGGCCCCCCTCCGGTTGTTCTTGGCTCCAATATTTTTTATTTATTGTAAAATAAATCTCCAAAAAGTTTCGTCCAATTCCAAGAACTTTTATTTGTGCACAAAAACAACACCATGGTAGTTCTGCTGAAAACAACGTCAGTCCGGGTTAGTTTCATTCAAATCATGCAAATTAGAGTCCAAAACAAGGGCAAAAGTGTGAGGAAAAGTAGATACGACGGAGACGTATCAGCGGTCACCGAACCCGTACAATTGGCAACCCTTGGGGCTGGTCATCGGTACCCGTACAAAATTGTCGGGGCACTCTCCACAACTTAATTCGAGTCTCCTGAAGCTTGCACGAAGCTTTACACCACAATGATTGAGCTTTGACAACACCAACCGTCTAGAGCACCAATGCACTCAAGAGGAACAAGCTCTAGGGTGCCCAAACACCCAAGAGTATTAAGCTTCCTCACCTTTCACTTCCACGTATCACCATGGAGAACTCAAACTGATGCACCAAATGCAATGGTAAGGGCACATTGAGTGCCCAAGTCCCTCACTCTCAAATCCCACCATAACAACAAAAGCTATGGAGGAATATGAGAGGAAGAACAAGGGGAAGACAAAGAACTCCAAGATCTAGATCCAAGGGGTTCCTCTCACTTAGAGGATAAAGTGATTGGTGGAAATGTAGATCTAGATATCCTCCCTCTTTTCCTCAAGAACTAGCAAGAATCATTGGAGGGATTGAGAGATAGCAAGCTCAAAGAAGGTCAACAATGGCGGCAAAACATGAGGTCAAAGGATAGAGACAATTGGGGAAGAAGGCCCCCCTTAAATAGCCCCCCCCGAATCGAACCGTTATGCCCACAAGTCGTGATCAAGTGGTATTAGCCCTCGGGGGAGCGGTACTACCGCTTAGCACGGTCAAAACAGCCCAACGAGACAGAAAAAGTTCTGTCAGAGAGGTACTACTGCTCCGGGAGGTACTACCGCTTATAATAGGTACTACCGCTCTCTACTACCGCGATATTCGTGACGAGTTCCACAAGCATAAATATGAGTGGAATTAGCAGCGGAAGTAGCTGGCCGGTAGTACCACTTATAAGCAGTACTACCGCTCTACTGTCGCTCTACTACCGCTTATAAGAGGTACTACCGCTCGGGGAGCAGTACTACTGCTTAGAGCTAAAAAACTGCCCAAGCAAAAGATAAGGATGATCCAATACTGAAAGAACTATAACTACTACAAACGGACTCCGAAATCACCAAACTCAAGCTTGTTGGATAGAAGACGACAAGTACTATCCAACAACGACTGGATTAATTACGAACTAGCAATGGAGAAGAAATTCCAATAGGATAAGGAAGAGGACCTTCCCCAAGCATGAACCAACAAACTGTCCAACACCGAAAACTCAAAGATGAAGCATGCGAACTCCGTTTTCGATGAGCTTGAGTTTGACAAGAAGACGAACACAAACTCTAAAACCTCACAAAGAGAAGAGTCAAATAAGAACCAAGAAAGATGATGCAAGGATGCAATGGTTTGAGCTCCCTACGAACGATACGATCAAGCTACTTACTTGAGAGTCCCCCTTGATAGTACAACAATTGATCCTATAACCCGGTCTCCCAACTACCACCATGAGACCAATAAAATTGAAAAACTATCAAGGTAAAACCTTTGCCTTGCGCATAATCCACTTGACCTGGATGATGACGATCTTGACATCCTCACGTTGGACCACATTTCTTGATTGCGCTAGCTCGATGAAGACTAGTAGAGTGCTCCCCCATACTCCACTATGGGTGAGCCACTCGTCGGCACATCTTCACAAGTCCATTGTGACCACAATGGATGGCAAGCTTCAAGCATGATCTCTTCGTGATGCTCCACTTGAACTTGCACACCGCAATCTTGATGACGATCACCACTTGATGTCATCCTCCATGGGTTGTATGAGATCTTCATCTTGACGCAAGCCCATGGAAACATACCTAACCCCACATAGAACTCTCACGTAGACCATGGGTTAGTACACAAAGCGTAATGGACAGTGCTTACCATACCATGGGATCACTTGATCCCTCTCGATACATCTTGTACGCTTTGTGTGTTGATCAACATGATTCACTCTTTGACTTAGTCTTGATCAACCCTGTATCATGTCTTCTCTATGACCAATCTTTGGATAGTTCCTTGAATAGCACCTTGGTCATCACATAATATCCTTGAAACCAACAAATGGACTTCAAGAAATGCTTATGGACAAATCCTACGAATATAACTCAAGGCAACCATTAGTCCATAGAGAATGTCATCAATTATCAAAACCACACATGGGGGCACCATGCTATTTCAATCTCCCCCATTTTGGTAATTGATGACAATCACTTTCAAGAGAGTTTATATGAGGAATTAGGCATCGCCATGCAAAGCAACAACCAATGATGCATGAGCATGAGAGGCACATGCTTAGGAACAAAACCAAAGCATGAGGAAAAAACTCTCTAAACTTCTACCCATTGGCATCGATTGCCAAAATGGGCAAAAACTTAGAAAGCCAATATAATGTGTTTCCTCCATAAAGTATGTATTTCTCAAAATATGAGTGGGATGATATACACATATCCAATGATAAATAGTTGGAGGAAGACAACTATATTGAGGATCCAAAGATTGCAAAAGGATGATATGGCATAAAGATATACCAAAGAGTGAAGCAAGTAATCGAAAGAAACTAATTGAACCAATCAATCAAATGATCCTATGAGCCAGATGACTAAAAGATATTATGATATGAGCATAGAAGTGTTCTAAAGAACATAGAGAATCTCCCCATGATTTGTGCATTATTTATTTTTGTATTTGAATACAACGTGCACAAAATAGGATCATCACTCCCCCAAAATCAATAGAAACTCACAACAAGTGCAAGTGAGCAAAGATAAGAAACAAGGAATTGCACTTGCAACAAGCACATGGTTGAGCAACATGTAAAAGAGGCAACTTAAGAATAGGCTCAGCCAAAATGATGTCTGTGAGTCATGGCAAAGCACTTGAGAAGACTAATATAAGGATGAGCATTAAGCATAAACATAGTCTTGAATAAATGACATACAAGGTGAAAGACATGTCCTTCCCACACACACATAACTAGCAAATGAGTTCACAAGCTCACTAAAATGCGAATTAACAACAAAGCTTGTGACAACCCATAGTGAAGATAGAATATGATAGCCTTTGTCGGGACCCCGATCCTAAGCCACACAGATCTAGCATGTAACACATCATATAGCTTTGCAGCCTCACACACGGTACACAACGACTGCCACCTTACCTTGGCCGGGACCGTTTATGCCTTTTGGCTCACGTATATGATTATGTCGCTAGCATCCATATGTCAAAGAACCCGGGTCGACATGACTAGTTATAGACCAAAGGGCACAACTATACAGGGACATGCATACATAACCCAACAATGCAGGTGTCGGTCATCAGCATGTGTAGATGAGTCATAGCAAGCTACAGTGACTCCATTACACCGCGTGAAATTTCCCCATAGGGACAGACACAACAGGAAAGAAGGATACATGCCGGTCAATCAATGTGTCCGGAGCAGTAGCAAGCTACTAGGGCTCAGTGGAAGCACAAAGAGGCATTTCCCTATAAAGAAGGCTACCATAGGCATACAACTAGGTGTCGAATCCCATGCATATCAATGCATTTCAATCATACACGCAATATGCACGATATGTGTAGATAAAACATGGCATCACGACATAACTCTACAACACAACATTTATTTAGAAGGCTCCGAAGAGCCAACATAGTATAATGTTACAAGCAGGGGTCACATGACCCAATATTCAGAGCATACAAACAACAAGCGGAAGTTAAACATGTCTGGGTACAAACATCTACTGAAAACGGCTGGAAGAGCCTGAAAATCTACAACGACCCTCCTAAAGGAGCCAAACTGCTATCTGGGTTCCCAAGCTATTTGTTGATGTCATCGTCAAGAAGAAAGTGTAAAGTGAACAACGTCTATCTCTACAAAAATGTAAATAAGCAACAAAGAGTATGAAGGTACTTAGCAAGACTTACATCAGAACTATCTACTTATGCATCACCAATGAACGGGATTGTGGGGTTTACTGCAGAAATGCCAGCTTTAACCTTTGGCTAACCTTAACTACGACAAAGTATCATCCCTCTCTCGTCTCCCTACGAGAGAGCGCACACGAGCCCACATATTTACCACATCAATACACCACTATGGATCCTCTCCCGTCTTCCTACGAGAAGGCCATCCATAGCACTCACACTTAGCTAGCGCAGTTTAAAGTATCCATTTCAATTGTCCATGAACTGTATAAGCATCCATGTAATCCATATCCACGGACACAACTATTTGAATAGATAGTTTACCCTGCAGGGGTGTACTTCGTCACACACGCTCCCACCACTTATCGCCCTTTACACGTCATGTACTCGGCAACCTTCAAGCAGAAGTCCGGCGAGGGTGTCGGCCACGGACGTTAACTTACAACGACTCACGTCCAAGGTAGTTGCCTATCTGAGTTGGAACCCATAAAGGAAGTCTGGCCGAGGTTTCCAATATGGCCTCAAACATCATGAGCAGGGCCCCAAGCCGGTCCCGACTGGGCCGTTCATCCACTTCACAGACCCGACCACACCTATCAATGTTTCGAACTACTGCGACTCCTAGACTGAGAACAGGGTAGGTTAATAGGCCGAGAGGGGCCGAGTTACCGGAAC
This sequence comes from Elymus sibiricus, assembly GCA_039707655.1. NCBI lineage: Eukaryota > Viridiplantae > Streptophyta > Magnoliopsida > Poales > Poaceae > Elymus > Elymus sibiricus. Next base: position 286,704,328 of record CM077675.1, read on the forward strand.
CCAATGTGCGGTAGTAGCTAGTCTTGGAACACCAACACAAGATCTCAGGTCCTAAGTGCGGCGCCAATGAGACAACCCACCATGTACTCCTACATGGCCTCTCATAGCTACCTTTACCAAAACAGGTCCACTTGCTTAGCTCCCATCAGTAGGACATGTTCATTCCAACTCATCACCTAGATGGTCAGGCCAACTCAACTCTAAGCGTAGCAAGCATGACATGGATGAAGGGTCACAACATGGCTCAAGCAACTCCTAATCATGCTAGGAAGGTTTAGCTATTTACTGTGACAATGACATGTCATGCAAAGGAATGGGTTCATCTACCGAAACACATGTAATAGTTGAAACGTGTTGTCCAAATGTATTGAAATGAGAGCAAGAGCGAGAAAGTGGGATTGTATAGAAATTCTCAAGGGGGTTTGCTTGCCTGAAAGTCCGGAGGAACAAGACTGTTCTTCGATGTCGTCGATAACTACATCTCGCAAGTCTATCGACAAGATCAAACGAGGAACAATTTAAGCATGGCAAATGCTTCACAATGATGCATGATCATGACATGTTGACATGGTGCTGAATTTACCTAAAGCAACTTGTCACAAGTTAAATGGAGGTCATTTGATCAATATAGATCAATTCCAACTCCATTTATAAGCACTTAAATGCCTTTAATGAAATTGTCCTAAGCAGTGTGTATATGTTGTTCAAACATGCATGAGAATGATACAGATGGAAAGATTGGATTTTTCTGATCATTTTTCATATATAAATTATTTCATTTGGAGTTACAGATTAAGTTCTATGAATTTCCAAAGTTTAGGCTATTTTCTGGAATTTCATGGATTATGTTTAATACAAAAAATCACTAATTGCGTCAGCCTGACGACATCATGACGTCAGCAAGTCAACGGCGCCAAGTCCAGGTCAAACCTGACACTGGGGCCCACATGTCATAGGCACATGGTAAATGGTGTTTTAATTTAAACTAAACAAAGATTAACACGCGCCTGGGCCCACCTGTCACTGGGTCAGAGGGTTAATTAGTGGCCAATTAACCTCCTGACCGGCGGGGCCCATCAGCGAGTGACTCAGGCCGGAGAGGTCATCGCCGGCGGCCACGGGGCACATCGGTGTCCGCTCCAAAGGCCGTGGGAGCGGCAGCGGAGGGCACCAGTGAGTTGCCCGCACTCGGGCGCATCCTTGGGCGGTCACGGGAGGCGCTGGGGTCACCGGAGTTGTGCCCAGCGACAAGGCTAGCGGTGGCCGGAGCTACTGCTTGGCGCGGCGACTGCTACGGCATGCGGGAAGGCCATAAGGGGAGCTCGGAAGGATCCTGGGGTCTCCAGGAGCACTCTGGTGCATCTGGTTCGAGCGGAGGAGCTCACAACACAGAGCTCATGGCCATGGCAGCGGCCGGAGCTCGGTACGGCAAGGGGCTAGCTAGGGGTGCGCGGGCAAATGGGAGCAGGGGAACAGGGCAACGGCTCACCGCGGGTCCAACGGGGGCGAAGGCGATGCCGGAGAAGCTCGGGAGCTTGCAAATCACGGCGGGGTTGCCGGCGGCCGAAGCTTGAAGACAAAGTCGATGCCGGCGATGCAGTGTGTGCGGGCTTGATTCCTCCGGCACAGAGGAGCAGTGCGAGGTGGTGGAGGCGTTGGGCAGCTCGAGGAGGCGAGGCAATGGCGGTGGCCGCGACTACGGCGAGCGACAGTGACGGACGTGTTCGGCTACGCTCGGGATGGAGCGGGGAAGCGAGGAGAGGCGAGAGTGAGCGGGACGGCTTCGTCAACATGCGTGGCGTTGTAATACGTCTCCAGGTGGTCGGTGACAAGCAGGAGCTGGCGTTGCGCGTGCTCGCGCGCGTCAGCCACGCGCCCTGAGTCCTACTGGCGGGAGGTTGGGGGTGAGTGGCGATGTAGGCAGGGCCAGACCGGCTCCTGGGCCAGCCAGGTAATTTTCCTGCTTTTTTATATATGTTTTCTATTTTGTTTAATGTGTTTTGATTTGATTCAAAACCAAATCATTTTAAAATTCTTCTGAAAATTAATATGTGGTTATATATAAAATATCCAGGGCCACATAAGAAGTTTCAGAATATTTGGATTTATATTTAATATATAACAAATATATATCCAATGCAAACAAATATTGGATTAACTCAAATGCCCAAGATAAATATTTCCGTGACTCCAAAAATATTGGTTTGGATTTTATCTCTTGCCAATATTTTCACAGAATATTAGGAACATTTTCTTGGACTTTTTGAGGCAATTTTTACCTTGATCATTTTGACAAAAATGATTCCGAGGCTTGATAACTCCTCAATTCAATATTTCAAAAATAAATAAATATGATGCAACATGGAAGCTATCCTAGTGCATACCAAAAAACTAGGGATGTGACAACCTCGTCAAGAGGAGGGATAACAAACGAAATGGCAAAAACCTCATCAGGACAAGTATGAGGATAACTAACTTCACCAAGAATGAGTGCATCAAGATATAAAGATATAAGATCCTCACTCAATACAAATCCTTTCATGAAACCATCAACAAAATGAAAACGAAATGCAACAGTGGACGTGAAAGAAAAGGATATCAACTAGAGATGTAACTTCTTTCATGTGTATACGATTCTATGTAGATGAGAATCATGATGATATATATCCACAAAGAAGGATGTACACACGAAATAATTACACAAGGAAGTAACAATATATCCAAAAGGGAGTTATAAATATACCAACAAGATCGTTGCTTGAAAAGCATAGCATATGGCTCAATATTATCTTATTGTATATAAATGAACTCCAACCACACGAACATCAAAGACATCTCAACTAGCAACAATATATCATTGTTGGATGCTTTGAGAAAGGAAACAAGTATCACAAGAACGAATCAATAAATTCATACCATGATGCAACCTATACAAGGTTGAATGCAAGAAATGTATGCATGAAGTAGATACTTGCTATCGAGATAGCATTGGAATGATGTATACATGTACTAGATAATGGTTCATTGATCATCCTAGCTTGATTCCAATAAGCACATGATTAAAACACCTTCCTTGTGAGTGAGTCGAGCATCGAATGCATCTCCAATTGTTCCTAAAACTATCATCACAAACAAAATGTTACCCAAAATCATTGGGACCAAAGAGTTAGAGAACCAACAATACATAGGACAAACTCCACATAAATGCATATAGATATGAAATTAAAAGATCATGCACACTTTAGTCAATATGTGACATAGTGGAGTTTCCCGTATATATTGGGTGAAAGAAAGAAATCATGCCAAAGGAAGTACATATAGTAAATATGCATGCTCAAGACATTCAAGAACCAAATCAACACATGATTGATAAAATACCAATCTCGAAGATACCAAGTGAAAAAGAGATACCAATGAAGAAATCATCACTTGAAGGATATCTATTAAAATATACATTAAGGAATGAGGTATCCATTGATACATACTACTCCCTCCGTTTCGTTATATAAGGTGTATTTGTTTTTTGAAAAGTCAAATGAGGTCATGTTTGACCGAGTTTTTAGAAAAATATATCAATATCCACAATACAAAATTTATACCATTTGATCCATCATGAAAAGTAGTTTCGTATTTTATCTATTTGGTATTATATATGTCATTAGTTTATTCTATAATCTTTGTCAAAAAATCAAATGGTTGACTTGCATGAAAAACAATACACCTTATATTCTGGAACAGAGGGAGTAATTGGAAGAGATCAAACTCCCAAAGAGAGGAAGGTTCCAAACAAACCAAACCCTCTTCAAAGTTTCAAGATGGCACAAAGTACCAAAAAGAAATGACTTGCCTTCGACCAACACACACTTGATGAGGATCACAAGATGAGTATTCCAAAGAAAATAGGATAGCTCCCCCAAGAGTTGTGCATTATAGAGAATTTCCATTTGAATTCAAAATGCACAAGATGGGATCATCACTTTCAATATATATAGAGAAACGCTAGGCAAGATCAAGAAATTTAAAAGATCCACAAGTGGCACGGAAGACAAGGGAGTTGACACAATCCTTGGCAAGTAATTAGGCAATAAAGCACAAGCCAACGTAAAGATGATCAACAATTTCTATCACATAAATGATTACCAATTGTCAAGAGACAAGAAGTATTTGGAAATAATTCCCGATGGTAGATAGCAAAGATATTCAACATCATCTTCACGCCAAACGCATAAATAAATGACTCTTATAGAGATAACATGCCACCTAAGAACAAGATAATTTACAATATCAACTCTAAGTGGCAATACCTCAAATGTACACATTTTCTAGGCTTGTACTATACATATAGCATATTACTCCCTCATAATGTGATACCCCCAAAATTTTAACAAGAGGTAAATAAGATTCAACGAGAGATAATTAATGGATTATTTAGAATTTCAATTTATCATGAGAAGACATACCACATAGAGACTAGATAATCTTGTAATATCAATACTAGGTGGCATTCCTCATGTACACACATTTAGAGGATTGAAGTGCACAATGCACACCACTCCCGCAAAATGGAATGTTCCATTGATCTCTCACAAGATCCAACTAAGATACAAGCAAGATGCAATAAGGCTCAACACAAGACTCACATGTAGATGATGTGCAAACCAACATACACAAACTTGATTACTCAAGATAAGCAAATTGGAGGCACAACATATACAAACACATGCAAGGTACAAAACCAAAACATGCAAAGGGACAAGTAACTTTCAATGTAAACAATTTAAGTATAAGTTACCGCAAGGAGGCACATTGGATATAAGATAGAAACTCCATAATCCAAATGACCTGGCTTGAGACAATATGAATGATGAACATCCCTTAATTCTTCATGATGTCGCCAAGTCTCCAATGCCCTCCAACAACACCTATTGTTCAAGTTTGAGCTTGTTGGTCCCAAACCAAGTTGGGTCCTAAGAGGTTAGTCACAATACGCTTGGCTACCCAAATGGTTCTTTTCTTGACACCACTTTGAGTACCAACAAACTTGGAAAATACATTGCCAACCATATCCTTCCTAAGAGAATAAATATCATCAATCATAATGGGGTTGGATACGGTACCGTTAGTGCATGAAGACACCAGATGACCCTTCTCACAACATAAGTAGCAACATCTACTCTTCTCTTTCTTCTCACTTGATTTCTCAACTTGAGAAGCATTAACTTGAGTCTTCTTGGGATGTGTCTGTTCTTCAACTTGAGTTTGTCCTTGAGGCCTCTTCCTTTGTTGCTTGTCACTAATGGGCTTCTTCTTCAATGGGCAAGATCTAACATGATGCCCTTCAATTTTTCACTTGAAGCAAACAATCTTGGTCAAGTTATTGACTTGTTCTTGTCCCTTCTTCTTGTTGATCTTGTAATTCTCCTTCTTATTGGAGTTGAATCCAAGTCCACCTTTGTCATTGGGAGATTTTTATCCACTCAAAATATTGTTGAGTGTGTACTTCCCTTCATGACACTTTTGCAAGTCATTCTTCAAAGAAGTGACTGGGGCCTTGAGCTCTTTGATTTCCTCTACATGGTTAGTATCAACACAAGTACAAGAGGAAGTATAAGCTTCATCGTTAGAGCAACAAGGCAAGGAAATTAATTCATCGCAAGATGTACCAATGTTATGCGTATAATAATTATGAGGACTAGCACATGGCAATATAGCATTTTGACTAGTAGTAGTGCTAATGTCCACATGAGGCTCACTAGATGTTACCTTAGTAATCATAGCCTCATGAGCTATCTTTAGCACATTATGGGATACTAGAAGATCATCATGAGAGCTCATGAGCTTTACATGACTTTCTTCGAATTTCCCATAATTGCTAGATAGCAACTAAAGTTGAGCCCTTAGCTCAACATTCTCCTTCAAAATGGATGCTTCACAATAAATAGAGTTAGTAACGCAAGCATCATCATTAACAACAAGAGGAGAAGGCAACTTGGCAAGCTCTTTTAAATATGAAGCCTTAAGTTGAGCATGAGACTGAGTGAGTTTGATGATCTCACTCTTAATGACCCTTGAGCCATTTCCGAGGTGCACAAAGTCCTCAAGGAGTTTAACATGAGAAACTTCAAGCTTATCATTTTTAGATTTGAAACCATTGACCACCTCAAGGGCTCTATCACGAGATTCCTTTATTCTAGATAGTTCTAGAGCAAAAGTCTCATCAAGAGATTCCTTGGTAGTTTGTTCTTCCTCAAGAGCTTGACAAAGATCTGCGATCTCATTAGCGTAATCACGCTCATGACCTTCCATTTTCTCCATGGTGACCTCATGCTCCTCGAGATGAGATTCCAACTCCTCCATGTATTTTTTGCCATCAATGGCAATAGATATGATTTCCATGAAGTTGGAACGAGCAATTTTATTCTTATAAAGAGCTTTAAAAATAACCCCCTTAATATTTAAGGAAGCAACATTATCATTCTCTTCATCATTATCCTCATCCTCATTATTATCAACATCATCATCAAGAGATATATTTGGATTCAAAGTAGGAGATACCTTTGAAGCCTTAGCCATAAGACAAAAGTGAGAAACAATAGATAGGATCCCTTGATGCACCATTAAAGACCGCATCTTGTCCATGGAGTGTTGGGTTTCCTCTACATTGTTAGCACAAAAAACTCGAGGAAATAGATACATTTTTATCATGGCAACAAGATATAGCAAGCATATCATCATGAGATTTGGTCAAGCAATTTTTACATGATATGCAAGGACTATCTACACAAGCATGTGAAACATGTAAGGTGCTCCAAGTGTTAAAGTCCAAAGATGGAGCATTGCAATAAGATAGTGACGAGGGATCATCAACGATAAGCACACTATCATCATTGCAATGATCAACACTACTCACAGTATCGTTACCTTGTGGAAATCCACATGTAGGTGAAGTAGAAGAAGTTGATAAGACAACACGACCGGAGGTGGAGGGACAACAATCATCCCCACAAGTCTTGGACACACCATATTCATCTTGAAGCTTTGTCCACAACTCATGAGCATCCCAGAACGACATGAGTTGAAATATAACTACATTGCTCAAAGCATCGAAAAGCACATTAGAAGTTTGAGCATTGAGATAAGATTTTTTCTCATCCTCTAAAGATATGTTTTGAGGATCCTTTGGAGGAGAAAAACCCATATCTACAATTCGATCTAAATTTGGGTCCACGACCCTGAAGAGATTAAGCATGCGAATTACCCAAACATCAAAATTTGCGCCATTGAAACTACGAGTGTCAAAGAATCCTAATCCCCTAGTCGACATCTTTACTCTCTAGGTGGTTAAGCCTAATAATGAGAGACGAGGCTCTGATACCAATTGGAAGATCGTGGATGTCGCCTAGAGGCGGGGTGAATAGGCGCTTTAAAATAATTAAGGTTTAGGATTGAACAAATGTGGAATAAACTAGCGTTTAATTTGTCAAGCACAAAACCTAAAATAGCTAGGCTCACCTATGTGCACGAACAACTTATGCTAAGCAAGATAAACAACTAAGCGATAGCAAGAAATATAACATGAAACACCATGGCTATCACAAAGTAAAGTGCATAAGTAAGGGGCTCGGGTAAGAGATAACCAAGGCACGTGGAGACAACGATGTATCCTGAAGTTCACACCCTTGCGGATGCTAATATCCGTTTGGAGCGGTGTGGAGGCACAATGCTCCCCAAGAAGCCACTAGGACCCTTGAGGGCGGTCACCAAACCCATACAATTGACAACCCTTCGGGGCGGTCACCGGCACCCGTACAAATTGCTCGGGGCACTCTCCACAACTTAATTGGAGTCTCCCGAAGCTTGTCCGAAGCTTTACACCACAATGATTGAGCTTCGACAATACCAACTGTCTAGGGCATCAATGCACCCAAGAGGAACAAGCTCTAGGGTGACCAAACACCCAAGAGTAATAAGCTTCTCACCTTCCACTTCCACGTATCACCGTGGATAACTCAAACCGATGTACCAAATGCAATGGTAAGGGCACACAGAGTGCCCAAGTGATACGTCTCCAACGTATCTATATTTTTTTATTGTTCCATGCTATAATATTATCATTCTAGGATACTTTTTGGGCATTTATTTGCTGATTCATATTATTTTTAGCACTAACCTATTAACCCAGTGCCAAGTGCCAGTTGTTGTTTTCTACATGTTTTTAACTTTTCAGGTTTACAGTACCAAACGAAGTCGAATTGCCACCAAACTTTTTGATGATTTTTTCTGGACCAAAAGAAGACCTGGAAGCTTCGGGAGAAGACCAAAGCCTGCACGAGGGCCCCACAAGCTAACGGGGGGGGGGGGGTGGGGTTGATAGCTTGTGGCTGCCCCCCTTGTCTCCTGACCCCGTACTCTGGCCTATAAATTCACATATATTCCAAAAAACCTAGGGGAGCTCCCGAAACACTTTTTCCGCCGCCGCTAGTCTCTGTTCCATCGCGATCTCATCTGGAGCCCTTTTCCGGTGCCCTGCCGGAGGGGCGATCGATCACGGACGACCTTTACATCATCCTTGCTACTCCCATTGTGATGTGTGAGTAGTTCACCATAGACCTACGGGTCCATAGTTAGTACCTAGATGGCTATCTCTCTCTCTATGTTCTTCATTGCCATGATCACCGCGATTGCCGCGATGATCTATCTTATGTAATCACTTTTTGCGGTGCGTTTGTTGGGATCCGGTGAATTGTGGGTTTATGTTCAGATTATTCATGAAAAATATTTGAGTCTCCTCTGAATACTTATTTGATTCTTATTTGCATGATTATTATAGCTTCGTAATTCTCTCCGATCTATCGGTTTAGTTTGGCCAACAAGATTGGTTTATCTTCAGTGAGAGGGGTGCATTGTAGTGGGTTCAATCTTGCGGTGCTCTATATCCCAGTGATATAGTAGGGGACAAGACACATATTTGCATTGCTGCCACTAAGGATAAAATGATGGGGTTTATTCATATTAATTGAGTTTACTTTGTCTACATCATGTCATCGTTATCCAAGCATTACTCTGTTTGTTATGAACTTAGTACCTAGAGAGGCAAGCATAGAAGCGCTCTTGAAGTGGAGTAATAGTAGTAGATGCAGGCAGGAGTCGGTCTACTTGTTTATGGACGTGATGCCTATATACACATGATCATTGCCGTAAATAAATATTGCATGACTATGCGATTTTCTATCAATTGCCCAACAGTAATTTGTTTACCCACCGTATGCTTTCTTCAAGAGAGAAGCCTCTAGCGATCACTATGGCCCCCGGGTCTATTCACATATAAATTTACAAACTCTCTTACTATATTGCTTCCATTATTTATTTTTTATTTATTTTGCAGTTTATAATTATCAACTATCATCTACACTACTCATTTGCTTGCAAGTAACAAGTCCAAGGGGATTGACAACCCTCTTGCCCGCGTTGGGTGCAAGTGTTTGCTATTTTGGGTGTAGGCGCTGAAGACGGGAAGTTGTGTGATCCTCCTATTGGTTCGATAACCTTGGTTCTAACTGAGGGAAATACTTATCTATACTGTCCTGCATCATCCCCTCCTCTTCGGGGAAAAACCCAACGCAGATCACAAGTATCTGGAAGGATTTCTGGCGCCGTTGCCTGGGAGTATCATCAACTTACTATCAAGTACATTCTCACAAATTATCATTCACTTATTCTACTTTTTATTTGCTATTATATTTTTCTTGCTATAATAAAAATAAAAAATACAAAAATATTTACCTTTGCTAGTTTACTTGTTTGCTTACTCTACTTGTCAGTTTACTTGATTTTCTTGTTACTTTGCTTGCTTGGTCACCATGTCTCAAGATAATACCAAGTTGTGTGACTTCTCAAATACTAATAACAATGATTTTATTAGTACTCCTATACCACCCGCCAGTAGTGCGGAGTCTTATGATATTAATGCCGCATTGCTAAATCCTGTGATGAAAGAATAATTTTCCGGAAGTCCTAATGAGGATCCGGCTATTGATGTCTACTACGCAACTTTATTCTTGTAGACTCTTGTTGGGCCTCCAAGCGCAGAGTTTTGTAGGACAGTAGCAATTTTCTCTCAAGTTGATGACCTAAGGTTTATCAATCCGTGGGAGGTGTAGGATGAAGATGGTCTCTCTCAAACAACCCTGCAATCAAATACAAGAAATCTCTTGTGTCCCCAACACACCCAATACAATGGCAAATTGTATAGGTGCACTAGTTCGGCGAAGAGATGGTAATGCAAGTGCAATATGGATGGTAGATAAAGGTTTTTGTAATATGACCACCTCAAGGGCTCTATCACGAGATTCCTTTATTCTAGATAGTTCTAGAGCAAAAGTCTCATCAAGAGATTCCTTGGTAGTTTGTTCTTCCTCAAGAGCTTGACAAAGATCTGCGATCTCATTAGCGTAATCACGCTCATGACCTTCCATTTTCTCAATGGTGACCTCATGCTCCTCGAGATGAGATTCCAACTCCTCCATGCATTTCTTGCCATCAATGGCAATAGATATGATTTCCATGAAGTTGGAACGAGCAATTTTATTCTTCTAAAGAGCTTTAAAAATAACTCCCCTTAATATTTAAGGAAGCAACATTATCATTCTCTTCACCATTATCCTCATCCTCATTATTATCAACATCGTCATCAAGAGATATATTTGGATTCAAAGTAGGAGATACCTTTGAAGCCTTAGCCATAAGACAAAAGTGAGAAACAATAGATAGGATCCCTTGATGCACCATTAAAGACCGCATCTTGTCCATGGAGTGTTGGGTTTCCTCTACATTGTTAACACAAAAAACTCAAGGAAATAGATACATTTTTATCATGGCAACAAGATATAGCAAGCATATCATCATGAGATTTGGTCAAGCAATTTTTACATGATATGCAAGGACTATCTACACAAGCATGTGAAACATGTAAGGTGCTCCAAGTGTTAAAGTCCAAAGATGGAGCATTGCAATATGATAGTGACGAGGGATCATCAACGATAAGCACAGTATCATCATTGCAATGATCAACACTACTCACAGTATCGTTACCTTGTGGCAATCCACATGTAGGTGAAGTAGAAGAAGTTGATAAGACAACACGACCGGAGGTGGAGGGACAACAATCATTCCCACAAGTCTTGGACACACCGTATTCATCTTGAAGCTTTGTCCACAACTCATGAGCATCCCAGAACGACATGAGTTGAAATATAACTACATTGCTCAAAGCATCGAAAAGCACATTAGAAGTTTGAGCATTGAGATAAGATTTTTTTTCTTATCCTCTAAAGATATGTTTTGAGGATCCTTTGGAGGAGAAAAACCCATATCTACAATTCGATCTAAATTTGGGTCCACGACCCTGAAGAGATTAAGCATGCGAATTACCCAAACATCAAAATTTGTGCCATTGAAACTACGAGTGTCAAGGAATATTATTCAATCCATAGGTAGGTATGGTGGACACTGATGGCACGAAACTGGGTTTAAGGGTTTTTGGATGTACAAGTAGTATCTCTACTTAGTACGAATTTTTGGCTAGCAAAATATCCTAAGCAAACACCACATGTTGGAGGATCCATAACAATATAACTTCTATGCAAATATACACAACCATAAATCATTATGTTGTCTTCCTTGTCCAACTTCAACTAATTTGCTCAAGTTTGAAAATAATTAATGGGTATACACAATCATAGAAGATGTCCAAGATAATATATTTGTATGTGAAAGTCCTCTTCCTTATACTAATCATTCACGAATTGCTTGTATGACCAATATTGTGATTGTCAATCTTCAAAAGATTTCACTTTCTAAACCCAATGTGAACTTTCTACTAAGAATATAGCACATTGATAATTTCAGATTTATGATATTTCATTTATTCACAATTTACTCTTAGGATATAAGTGAAGCACAAGAGTAAACATCAAACTACTCTCAAAAGATATAAGTGAAGATCAATGAGTAGTCAAACAATTAAGTAGTTATGTGATGACTCTCTCTCAATAAGTATTTTCGGATCTGAGTATTTTATTCAAACAGCAAACTAAACAAAAATAGAACTCCAAGAATAGCACGCATCATGTGAACGAATGAAAATTTAGGCTCAACATAGGCTAACCGATAGTTGACGAAGAGAGGTGGGATGCGTAGCATCCCCAAGCTTAGATGCTTGAGACTTCTTGAAATATTTACTTTGGGTGCCTTGGGCATCCCCAATCTCGAACTTTTGTATCTCGTTCAATCATCTCATATCCCGGTTTCACCTATTCTCAAAAACTTCATCCACACAAAACTTGAAAAGAACTCTTGAGATATGTTAGTGCACATAAGAACAAATCAACACTTCATGTACTGCCATGACAAGTTGCACAATAATTTTCAAAGATCATCTACTGTTTACTTTCATTTCCACAATTTATATCTACCAATATAGGCTATGGAAACTATAGGATAAGTAGATAAAGAAACTATGACAGCAATCTGTCCAAACAGAACAGGCTGTAGCAATCTATTAAACCAGTGTACTTCTGTAACTCGAACAATTATGAAATTTTATGAAATGCTAAATAATTTATATGACAATACAGTGTAAAAATTTCAGAAACTTTCCACGTTTCAGTAAAATATGAAAATTCAAACACTACAGCAAAAGTTTCTGTTTTTACACATCACACATCAAAACATGCAATGGAGGCATCTTAAGGCAATTCTTGGAACTTTTTATTGAAAAACAAGATTATAAATTACACCTAACATAAAATAACAAAATATAATGACTATCCAAGCAAAACACATATTATGTGACGAATAAAAATATAGCTCTAAGTAAGGTATACCGATAATGTTGAAGACGAAAGAGGGGATGCCTTCCGGGGCATCCCCAAGCTTAGGCGCTTGAGTCTTCCTTCGATATTACCTTGGGGTGCCTTGGGCATCCCCAAGCTTAGGGTATTACCACTCCTTATTCTTCTTATATCGGTGTCTCACCCAAAACTTGAAAACTTCAATCACACAAAACTTAACGGAACTTCGTGAGATGGGTTAGTATAGTAAATATAGATCATTCACTTAGGTACTATTAAGACAAGATTCATAATTGTTCGCACATGATACCTACTGTAGTATATCATTCCCATAATTTATACTACTGAATATAAGCTATGGGAACACTAAAACAAGCAAACTATGCATGCAAAACAGAATCTGTCAAAAACAGAACAGTCTGTGAAGATCTGTAGTATATCCTTACTTCCCTGTATCTAAAAATTCTGAAGAATTATGACAACCTGAAGAATTTGTATATCAAAACTGCGTCAGAATTTCAGATCATTATAACGCTCCAGTAAAAAATGAAAATTCCTGTACTGGAGTCAAAAGTTTCTGTTTTGGTTTAGCATCAATTCTACTCATCTTGTGAGTCATCCCAAAGGCTTTACTTGGCACTTGATTGAAATAAAAGATACAAAACATGATTACTACAGTAGCTTAATCATGTGAACACACAAAAACAGAAAGTAAAAGTGTTGGGTTGTCTCCCAACAAGCGCTTTTCTTTAAAGCCTTTTAGCTAGGCATGATGATTTCAATGATGCCCACGTAGGAATAGTAATTGAAACATGCAAGAGAGCATCATGAATCTCATGACAAGCACATTTAAGTCTAACCCACTTCCTATGAATAGGGATTTTGTGAGCAAACAATTTATGGGAGCAAGAATCAACTAGCATAGGAAGGCAAAACAAGCATATCTTCGAGACTTTGAACACATAGAGAGGAAACTTAATATTATTGCAATTCCTACAAGCATATGTTCCTCCCTCATAATAATTTTCAGTAGAATCATGAAGGAATTCAACAATATAACTATCACATAAATCATTCTTTTCATGATCCACAAGCATAGAAAATTTATTACTCTCCACATAAGCAATTTTCTTTTCATCCATGGTAGTGGGAGCAAACTCAACAAAATAACTATCATGAGATACTTGATTGACATAACCAAATTGAAAATTAAAATCATGATGAAAAGTTTGATGGTTATCATTATTCTTTATAGCATACATATCATCACAATAATCATCATAGATAGGAGGCATGCCATCATCATAATAAATTTGCTCATCAAAACTTGGGGGACTAAAAATATCATCTTCATCAACCATAGCATCCCCAAGCTTGTGGCTTTGCATATCATTAATATCATGGATATTCAGAGAATTCATACTAGCAACATTGCAATCATGCTCATCATTCAAGGAATTCTCATCAACTATTTTTATAATATCTTCCTCTACCAATTGAGCACAACTTTCTGAATCCTTATTTTCACGAAAGACATAATAAAGACGATTCAAATGATGCAACCTAAACTCCATTTTTTTGTAATTTTAATTTATAAAACCAAACTAGTGAAAAACAAGAAACTAAAAGATTCAATTGCAAGATCTAAATATATACCTTCAAGCACTCACCTCCCTGAAACGGCGCCAGAAAAGAGCTTGATGTCTACTACGCAACTTTATTCTTGTAGACTCTTGTTGGGCCTCCAAGCGCAGAGTTTTGTAGGACAATAGCAATTTTACTCAAGTGGATGACCTAAGGTTTATCAATCCATGGGAGGTGTAGGATGAATATGGTCTCTCTCAAACAACCCTGCAATCAAATACAAGAAATCTCTTGTGTCCCCAACACACCCAATGCAATGGCAAATTGTATAGGTGCACTAGTTCAGCGAAGAGATGGTAATACAAGTGCAATATGGATGGTAGATAAAGGTTTTTGTAATCTGAAAATATAAAAACAGCAAGGTAGCAAGTAACAAAAGTGAGCACAAACGGTATTGCAATGCTTGAAAACAAGGCCTAGGGTCCGTACTTTCGCTAGTGCAATCTCTCAACAATGCTAATATAATTGGATCACATAACCATCCCTCAACGTGCAACGAAGAATCACTCCAAAGTTCTTATCTAGCGGAGAACATAAGAAGAAATTGTTTGTAGGGTACGAAACCACCTTAAAGTTATCATTTCCGATCGATCTATCCAAGAGTTCGTACTAAAATAACACCAAGTTATCCTTTCCGATCAATCTATCTAGAGTTCGTACTAAAATAACACCATATGATACGCATAAACCAACTCTAATGTCACCTAGATACTCCAATGTCACCACAAGTATCCATGAGTTAATTATACGATACGCATCAAACAATTTCAGATTCATAATACTCAATCCAACACAAAGAACCTCAAAGAGTGCCCCAAGATTTCTACCGGAGAAAGTAGGACGAAAACGTGCATCAACCCCTATGCATAGATTACCCCAATGTCACCTCGGGAATCCGCGAGTTGAGTGCCAAGACATAGATCAAGTGCTCTCAAATCCATACAAGTATTCAGTCCGGTAATAACGAAATCTCAAAGGGAAAACTCAATTCATCACAACATGATAGCAAGGGAATAACATCATATGATCCGACTATATTAACAAAGCCCGTGATACATCAAGATCGTGACATCTCAAGAACATGAGAGAGAGAGAGAGATTGAGCACATATCTACTGGTACATACCCTCAGCCGCGAGGGTGGACTACTCCCTCCTCGTCATGGCCTTCGCCGGGATGATGAAGATGGCCACCGGAGATGATCTACCCTCTCCGAAAGGGTACGGGAACGCCTCCAGATTGGTTTTTCGTCGTTACAGAGAGTTGCGGCAGCGGAACTTCTCATCTAGGGTAATTTCTGGGGGTTCTGAATATATAGGAGTTTTGGGCGTCGGTTTCACGCGAAGATGGGCCACGAGTGGACCACAAGACACCAGGGCACGCAGGAGGGGCCTGGCGCGCCCTGGTGGGTTGTGCCCACCTCGTGGCTCTTCTGGCCCTCCAACGAAGCTTCTAGTGCCTCTTTCGTTCCAAAAAAATCGTCAAAAAGTTTCGTTGCATTTGGAGAACTTTGATTTCTGCACAAAAAACAACACCACGGTAGTTTTGCTGAAAACAGAGTCAGTCCGGGTGAGTTCCAAATGAATCATGTAAAGTGCATCAAAACCATATAAAAGTATTGTAAACATAGGTGAATATGGCATGAATACTTCTTAAATTATCGATATGTTGGAGACATATCAGCTATGCATCTCGATATCTTTGTTGAATTATGTGACATGCAAAATAAAAAGGATATGGATAATGATGTGGTCATATTAAAGTTATTTCCTTTTTCACTAAGAGATAAAGCTAAGGCTTGGTTTTCATCTTTACCATGCAATAGTATTGGAACATGGGATAAATGTAAAGATGCTTTCATTACCAAGTATTTTTCCTCCTGCTAAGATCATCTCTCTTAGGAATCAAATTATGAATTTTAAAAAATGTGAACATGAACATGTTGCACAAGCTTGGGAGAGGATTAAATTGATGATTAAAAAATTCCCAACTCATGGCTTGAACTTATGGATGATCATACAAAATTTCTATGCTGGACTAAACTTTGTGTCGAGAAATCTTCTAGATTCTGCTACAGGTGGTACCTTCATAGAGGTGACATTAGGAGAGGCCACCAAACTTTTGGACCACATTATGACAAATTATTCTCAATGGCATACCGAGAGACCTCCAACTGGTAAGAAGGTAAACTGTGTTGAAGAAATCACTACTTTGAGTGAGAAAGCTTGTGCTCTTATGAAAATGGTTGCTAGTAAAAATGATCGTGTTGATCCCAATGATGTGCCTTTGTCTACCTTGATTGAACAAAATGATGATGCTATTGATGTGAACTTTATCTCGCGGAATAATTTCAACAACAATGCTTATAGAGGAAACTTCAATGCTAAACCGTATCCCGATAATTCCACTAATAATTATGGAATTTATTATACAAATAATAATAGGTTATCCTATGATCTTGAGAACACCATTAAATAATTTATTAGTTCTCAAAATATTTTTAACACTATGGTAGAAGAAAAGTTGCATAAAGTTGATGATTTGGCTAGGAACATGAATAGAATTGCCCTTGATGTGGAAACTCTTAAAAATAAAACTTTGCCACCCAAGCATGATATTAATGAAACTATTAATTCTATCCAAGTTTCTATTAATGAGAGTAAGAAGATGACCGCGAGGTTGAGAGCCAAACGAGAATTCTTAGAAAAAGCTGTTCCACCCGGATTTTACCGCAATCATGATGAAGATATTCAAATGATTGGTACTTATCCCATTGAATCTTTTTAATTCTATGAAAATAAGTGATAAAGGGACTTGAGATGAGTCAACTTTAGCTAGAGGGCGTCCTGTTTATTCGGAGGGTAATGATTCTAATGAAAAATTTGAAAAAGTGGGTTTGGAGATGTCAAAACTTTAACTAGTGATGTACCCACTATTTTGGATCAAAAGGACTTTAATTATGAGAATTGATCTTGAGTAGAATGTATTTCCTTGTTGCAATTCATTATTAGCTCACCCAATGCCTATGAACAAAATAAAGCTATTACTAAACATATAGTAGAAGCGATGATAAAAGCTTATGATGAGAAACTTGAGCTAGAAGTTTCTATACCTAGAAAATTGCATGATGAATGGGAACCTACTATCAAAATAAAGGTTAAAGATGTAGCGCCCTGACTCAAACCAATCAAGCCTCTGTGTGACCGTGCCATCCCTAGATCAGTATGCTGGCACACACAGTACATCAATGTATATATCAAAGTGCAATCACATGTAATTAACGTAAACTGATATATACCTTAAAATCTCAGCGGAAACAGTCAAAGGGAGTGGAGTCCCAATAAACACCAACAGCAGGTTGAGTGTAGACCGTAACCCTGAATCGTACTCTTACTCGTCGTAGAAACTTATCTGCAACATAAGACGTTGCAGCCGTGTAGGTCAGTACATTGAATGTACCGGCAAGATCACAATAAGAGCAAAAAAAAAAACAGATGATGAGACTATTCTATATGCAATAAAGCTTTGTGGCTCTGTGTCTGAGTTTTTGCATAAAAGCTGATTTTATTTTCTTTTCCTACAACAAAGGAATATTAGGAGTTTTCACTATTGAAATATCTATTATGACATGGTTCCGCCAACCGATGTCTCAATGCCCACAAATATCGAAAGTTGCCCACAACTAGTTATCAATCAGGTGTTGAGAGTTCAGAGATAGATCCAAGTCCAGAGGCTCAAATTGTCTGTAACCGGGGACACGGCTAATCGATTAGGTTTAACTCTGCAGTGTGTTGTGTACTTTACCCACAAGATTCGTTCCCTCCTTGTAAGTCCTCGCACCACCGGGTGTTTGAGAACAGGACGAACGAAACATGGTCTTTCAGAGTGTTTCCTTGACTACTGTCAGTGCCCATCCAATCCTAACATCGACTACATCTCGTAGCACTGCCCAGCCAGAGTCACAACAAAGATCAACCAAGCCAGAGCCCACAATGACTTGTGGCTACACAGGTAAGCTTCCGGGCATGAAGTATTCATCCGTCTCTTTGAGTCTGGGTGAAGCTTTCCGCAAGATGTCATGGCGCTTCTCCATGCATCCCGGCCATCCACTGGTTACTCCAGGGTGCCCATCAAATCCATCCTTCACCCAGTAGTGTGTATTGAAAACTTGTTTCTCGAGTCTCGAAGTCTTGAGGTCTTGAAGATGCAGGACTTGAAGATGCCTTCATGAAGTTGTCGTTTTTGACGTGGAGTCCTCCTTCTCACACCACTCACGAACACTCATACCAGACACCGTCTACTTTAGCAAAGCATTAAAATAACTAGTGTTCCCAGGGCTTTAGTAACAAGTGGTGGGTTCCGACCTCATGCATTCTACTCAACTACAAGAATTTCAATAACACTACTGGAGGGATTTGTTGAATGATGTCACTACATGCAATAAAACATAGGTATGAAATAGATGGTCAAAGTGAACTTGCCTGGTAGGGTTGATGAAGATAAATATCGCTCTCAGAAATAACTTGGTAGAACTATTCGTCACTCTCCGATGAAATCTATATAATCAAACATTACACTCTTATAAGAAAACACATTCTAGCAATCAATACTAACACACCAATAGCAACACAAAGCACAAAACTAAACACAAAGAGTGTGATGAAGGAAATACTTAAGACAAAAGTTAAAATCAACAAATCTTCATCAAGCAACTAAGAAAAAGTTTCCTACAATTAACCTATTATCAACAGCAACAAAACAACAACAAAGTAAAATCTAGCAAAGGCATTTAGCAAATATTTTTACTAGCAAAAGGAATTACTTTTGAAGAACAACTAAGAACTATGAAAACAACACACTAAACAATATGAGTTTTCTAGCTAATAGAACATAACAGCAAAGAAAACACTAAGATAATAAAAATAACAGAAATCAAAATATAAAACAACTAAGCTAACAGAAAGTAAAACCTATAAAACACTTTATAAAAATATTTTCAAATAGGAACTCCAACTAGCAATGGAAATCAATTGCAAGTTATAATTGAACTAGCATTGATTTCATGCAATCAACTAATAAATAACATAAAAATAAACTTGGATGAAATACTACTGCTAACTAATAGAAAACAAAGTAAAACTTGTCAATTAATACAAAAAAAATTAAAAACAATTAAAACAAAAGAAATATAAATAAACCTAAAAAGAACTAAAACAGAATCTGTTTTGCTTGAAACCCAAATTTAAAATATTCTATAAATTCTCCAATTAAATAGGGTGATAAAAATAACTAATACAAAACAGTAGCAAAAAGAATCACTAAAAAATATGTTTTTAAACTCAAGTTATTCAAATTCTAGTGATTAGAGCAAATTTCAATGAATTAAAATTTTAATGTTTCAAATATGGTCAAACTTGATATCTACAGAAACTAGACAAAATTTGTGACACAATGCAAAAAGAATTATTGAAAAACAATTAAAAACATAAAAGATATAAAGAAAACAAAAACAGAACTAATTCTGTAAAAAAAACTAAAACAGAAAAAGAAAAAATATCTAAACTACGAACAGGGCTACGTGGCAAGCTGTGAGTGGCCGAGAGTTGTGCGCGTTTGAGCTAAACGGACGGACGGCTGCTAATTAACAGAACACGATTCGGCTAAACTAAACCGAGGAAAAATCGGCCGGTTCATTTAAAATAAACCGAAGGGGTACGCCGTTCTAATCTACGCCATTGATTTTAGATCTAACGCAGGAGATCGAGTGGGGCTTACAGCGGGTCGCCGGCGAGGTCGACATCGACGGCAGGGGCTCGGGCTCGTTGCGGGCGGTGTCTCCGGTGGTCCTCCGGCGAAGGCGAGGGCTCCAGTCGATGCGTACGACGACGGCGATTCGTCTAGTGGCGCCGGAACGGCTCGGGGACGACGGTGTCGACGGCGGCGAGCTCGTGAGCGGAGGGGGTCTTCGGGTGGTCGTCGGCGAGCTTGCTGCGGGGGGTGTTGGGATCGGGTGAGTGCACGGGGAGGTGCGGGAGAGCGAGGTGGATCGGATGGGGGTCTCGGGCGGCGACGGGAGTGGCTAGTGCGAGCAGGGGGGTCGGCAATGGCGCGGCGGCCGTGGGTAACTCCGACGAGCAATCGAGGCGAGGTCAGGGCTCAGGCGTGAGGGGTTTGGAGGGGAACGGGTCAAGGAGGTTCGGGCTTATATAGCTAGGGGGTCAGGAGGCTCCAAACGGAAGGGGATCGACGGATCACGGCGGCGCCGGCGTCGGAAAGGAAAGGGGAGGGGCGAGGTGGAAGGTGACCGGCAGGGGCGATTGGATCGGTCGGTGGGCCAGGGGTGTCAGCGGGAGAGGAGGGAAGGAAAGGAATCGGTGGCCGATCCGGAGAGGGGATTCGGATCCGTTCGAAAATGATCTGGGCCAGATCTGCTACTGGGCCGGCTCTGGTTTCCTATTAAAGGAAATTCCTTTCCCTTTTTTTTATAAAGACAGGAAAGGTAAACCTTATTTGGAAAATCATATCAAAATCAAATATGGAAGTATTATATACCAAAATGATCAGAACAATAAATTCAATAAGATGAACATTTTTCCACTGCCAAGATAAATACTTTTAAAAAAATCATTTTCAGAAAATGCCTAAATTGGTTTTATTTCTTTTTGCAAATATTTTTTTAAATAACCCCCTGGGTTTTAGGGTTCAAATATTTCACAAAAATACCCTTGGTATGGAGGGTCATGTTTCTCCTCTCAAATTTGAAATTTGGGGCAATGAACTTTGAATTCTTTCAAATTTCAAAATAGAGCCAAATATGAAATAGATTCCAAATTGAATATTTTCAGAAATTTTCAAATCCACTTTTCAAATACTTTATTTGAATAAGTCATGTCATCTTCTCTCCATGATTTGAATTGGATGAATTTGAATTCAAAAGCAAAGGGGGAAAGTCATTTTATTCCCTCTCATTCAAAAGTTTCAAAAAAATTCAAATTTTCACTCAATTTCAATCACTCAATCAAACAATCAATCATTCAATTATTAATATAACATTCCAAATTTTGGGATGTTACAAAAGAATATGAATGTAATGTCTTGTGTGACCTTGGTGCTAGTGTTTCAACAATACCTAAATCTCTTTGTGATGTGCTAGGTCTCACCGACATTCAAGATTGTTCCCTTAACTTGCATCTTACGGATTCTACCATTAAGAAACTTTTAGGTAGAATAAATGATTTGCTTATTACTGCAAATATAAATTATTTTCCTGTAGATTTCATTGTGCTTGATATTGAATGCAATCCATCTTATCCAATTATACTTGGAAGACCTTTCTTACGAACTATAGGTGCTACTATTGATATGAAAGAGTGAAACATAAGGTTCCAATTCCCATTAAATAAAGGGATGGAACACTTCCCTAGAAATAGAATTAAACCACCTCATGAATCTATCATGAGGGCTACTTATGGATTGGGCACCAAAGATGACAAAACTTGAAACTATGCATTATGCCTAGCTAGGGGCGTAAAACAATAGCGCTTGTTGGGAGACAACCCAATAGTTATCTTATTTTTCTTGTTTTACTTTCTGTTTGTTTTAGATAACATGATTATTTATACTTTAATTATTTTATTTTTATGTTTAAATTAGTGTTTGTGCCAAGTAAATCCTTTGGGACGACTTGCATAATAAGTAGAATTAATACAATGCAAAAACAGAAACTTTTGCATCCAGTGCAGAATTTTTTTGATTTTACTGGAACATATTTTTGATCTGAATTTTTTACAAAGTATTAGTATACAAATTACCCAGGTTTTCCTAATTTTTCAGAATTTTTGGAGTTACATAAGTATAGTTTGCCTACAGATCATTACAGATTGTTCTGTTTTAGACAGATTCTGTTTTTTGCTTGCATTGTTTGCTTGTTTTGATGATGCTATGGATTGTATCGGGGGGTATAAGCCATGGATAAGTTATAATACAGTACCTTATGCAATAATAAAATATGAATCAATTTATAACAGTAACTAAAGAATTTGATATGTTTATTATACTAATGGATCTCACGAAGGTTTCTGTTGAGTTTTGTGTGCTGAAGTTTTCAAGTTTTGGGTGCTATCATGATGGATGAAGAAATAAGGAGCGACAAGAGCCTAAGCTTGGGGATGCCCAAGGCACCCTAAGTCAAATTCTAGGAAGACTCAAGTGTCTAAGCTTGGGTATGTCCCGGAAGGCAGCCCTTCTTTCGTCTCAATCCATCGGTGTGTCACTTGGAGCTATTTTATTCATCACATGATACGAGTTTTGCTTGGAGGGTTGTTTGCTTTAGTTTTATTTTTTTTAAATTTTCCACAATCATTGTTTTCTGTACACACCTATTTGAGAGAGACACACATTCACCATGATTTGTTAGAATACTCTATGTACTTCACTTATATCTTTTGAGCTTATATCTTTTGAGCTTAGCACTTGCTCTAGTACTTCACTTATATCTTTTTGAGCACGGTGGCGTATATATTTTATAGAAATAATTGCACTCTCGCTATGCACTTATGTTTGTTTGAGAGTTAATAAATAGTGACGGTAATTTCCATGGGTTATAAGACTATTCCAAAAATAATAGGTATTCAAGGAGTGCATAATCAAGACCTTCATGTAGCACATAAAAGAGAAATTGTGGGTTAATAATATTGATGTGGTAATGTGAAAGGGTGTGAGTGCATGGTTGTCGGTTCGTACGAGTATCAATATTAAAATTTGTTAATTTCCCATTTGTCTAAATATTGGTTATGCCATGGTGGGGATGTGTGAGCATTCTTATTCCTCGTTGAAATCCTAGTGTTTGTTTTGAGTCGGAGGCGCGCGATGGTTAACTCCTCCCAACCTTCTCCCTAGGGCATGCGAGTAGTACTTTGCTTAGAGAAAGCTAATAAAACTTTGCAATAAGTATATGAGTTATTTATAACTAATGTGAATTAATGGACATACGCACTCTCACCTCCTCATATTTTGCTAGCATCTCCGGTACCGTGCATTGGCCATTCTCACTCTGAGGATCGGTGCGAACTTCGCCGGTGCATCCAAACCCCGCGGCATGATACGCATTGTTGCACATAATTAAGCCTCCTTATATCTTCCTCAAAACGGCCACCATACCTACCTATTATGGCATTTCCATAGCCATTCCGAGATATATTGCCATGTAACTTCCACCGTGACATCATATGACTAGTACACTCATTGTGATATTGCTTTGCATGATCGTAAGATAGCTAGCATGATATTTCCATGGCTTGTCCGTTTTTTGATATCTTTTGCTATGCTAGATCATTGCACATCATGGTACACTGCCAAAGGCATTCATATTGAGTGATATTGTTTCATACTTCTTCATATCGAGTTGTAAGTAAATAAAAGTGTGATAATTTTCATTATTAGGGCACTGTCTCGGTCAGAAAAAAAGAAAAGAAAAAAGAGAAAAAGAAAGAAAAAAAAGAAGAAAGAAAGAAAAAGAAAGAGAAAAAGAAAAAATAAGAAGGAAAAACGAGTGAAAAAATTAAATAAATGAGAGAAAAGAGAGAAGGGACAGTGCTACTACCTCTTTTTCCACAACTATGCTTCAAAGTAGCACCGTGTTGTTCATATAGAGAGTCTCGCGTTTTGTCACTTCCATATGCTAGTGGGAATTTTTCATTATAGAACTTGGCTTGTATATTCCGATGACGGGCTTCCTCAAATGCCCGAGGTCTTCATGAGCAAGCATGTTGGATGCACACCCACTTAGCTTTAGTTGAGTTTTCATACACTTATAGCTCTAGTGCATCCGTTCCATGGCAATCCCTACTCCTCGCATTGATATCTATTGATGGGCATCTCCATAGCCCGTTGATATGCCTAATTGATGCGAGAGTTTCTTCTCCACTTTTACCCCTTTGATATCTACCACCATATTCTATTCCACCTATATGCTATGTCCATGATTCACGCTCATGTATTGCGTGAAGAATAAAAAGCTGAAGCGCGTTAAAAAGTACGATCCAATTGCGTGACTTGGACACCGTGGTGCTTGACAATTGTATTAATGTGGTGAAGACGGAGCCATGCCTTACTAATATGATAAAATGAATGGGAATAAACATTCTTTGTGGATCGTATATTTAGAAAGATTAATGATTGTGTTACTTATGCTTATAAATATTACTATATTGATGTTTGTTAATTCACCGTTTCTCAATGAGCATACATGCAAGATATTACATGTTGGGTAGCATGTCAGATCAAAAATTCTGTTTTTATCATTTACCTACTCGAGGACGAGAAGGAATTAAGCTTGGGGATACTGATAAGTCTCCAACGTATCTATAATTTTTGATTGTTCCATGCTATAATATTATCATTCTAGGATACTTTTTTGGCATTTATTTGTTGATTCATATTATTTTTGAGCACTAACCTATTAACCCAGTGCCAAGTGCAAGTTGCTGTTTTCTGCATGTTTTTGGCTTTTCAGGTTTATAGTACCAAACGAAGTCCAATTGCCACGAAACTTTTATAGGACCAAAAGAAGACCTGGAAGCTTCGGGGAGAGACCGGAGGCTCCACGAGGGAGGGATCACACAACAGGGCGCGCCCAGGGGGGTGGCCACACCTGATAGCTTGTGGTTGCCCCTCGTCTCCTGACCTAGTACTCTAGCCTATAAATTCACATATATTCCAAAAACCCTAGGGGAGCTCCCAAAACACTTTTTTCGCTACCGCAAGTCTCTGTTCCGCTGCGCTCTCTTGTGGAGCCCTTTTCCGGTGCCCTGTCAGAGGGGGGATCGATCACGGATGGCCTCTACATCATCCTTGCTGCTCCCATGGTGATGTGTGAGTAGTTCACCACAGACCTACGGGTCCGTAGTTAGTACGTAGATGTCTATCTCTCTCTCTCTATGTTCTTCATTGCCATGATCACCACGATTCCCGCGGTGATCTATCTTACATAATCACTTTTTGCGGTGCGTTTGTTGGGGTCCGATGAATTGTGGGTTTGTTCAGATTATTCATGATAAAGATTTGAATCTCCTCCAGATACTTATTTGATTCTTATTTTCATGATTATTATAGCTTCGTAATTCTCTCCGATCTATTGGTTTAGTCCGACCAACTAGATTGGTTTATCTTGAGTGAGAGGGGTGCGTTGTTGTGGGTTCAATCTTGCGGCGCTCTATATCCCAGTGACATAGTAGGGGACGAGACACGTATTTGTATTGCTGCCACTAAGGATAAAATGATGGGGTTTATTCATATTAATCGAGTATACTTTGTCTACGTCATGTCATCGCTCTCAAAGCATTACTCTGATTGTTATGAACTTAATACCTTGAGAGGCAAGCATAGAAGCTCTCTCGAAGTGGAGTAATAGTAGTAGATGCAGGCAGGAGTCGGTCTACTTGTTTATGGACATGATGCGTATATACACATGATCATTGTCGTGAATAAATATTGCATAACTATGCGCTTTTCTATCAATTGCCCAACATTAATTTGTTTACCCACCGTATGCTTTCTTCAAGAGAGAAGCCTCTAGCGAACACTATGACCCTCGGGTCTATTCACATATAAATTTACAAACGCTCTTATTATCTTGCTACCATTATTTATGTTTTATTTATTTTGCATTTATAATTATCAACTATCATCTACACTACTCATTTGCTTGCAAGTAACGAGTCCAAGGGGATTGACAACCCTCTTGCCCGCGCTGGGTGCAAGTGTTTGCTCTTTTGTGTGTAGGCGCTGAAGACGGGAAGTTGTGTGATACTCCTATTGGTTCGATAACCTTGGTTCTCACTGAAGTAAATACTTATCTTTACTATGTTGCATCATCCCCTCCTCTTCGGAGAAAAACCCAATGCAGATCACAAGTATCACCAAGTTCCTCACTCTCAAATCCCACCACAACAACAAAAATCTATGGAGGAATATGAGAGGAAGAACAAGGAGAACTCAAAGAACTCCAAGGTCTAGATCCAAGGGGTTCCCCTCACTTAGAGGAGAAAGTGATTGGTGGAAATTCAGATCTAGATCTCCTCTCTCTTTTCCCTCAAGAACTAGCAAGAGTCATTGGAAGGATTGAGAGATAGCAAGCTTAAAGAAGGTCAACAATGGGGGCAAAACACGAGGTCAAAGGATAGAGACCATTGGGGAAGAAAGACTCCTTAAATAGGCCCCCCGAATCCAACCGTTATGCTCACAAGTTGTGTTCCAGCGATACTACCGCTCGGGGGAGCTATACTACCGCTTAGCACAACCAAAACAACCTAACGAGGCAGAAAAAGTTATGCCAGAGAGGTACTACTGCTTAGAAGAGGTACTACCGCTCGGGAAGGTAGTACAAATTATAAGAGGTACTACCACTCGGTGAGGTACTACCACTTATAAGAGGTACTACTGCTTATAAGAGGTACTACCGCTCTCTACTACCGCAAAATTCGTGACGAGTTCGAGAAGCATAAATATGAGCGGAAGTAGCAGCGAAACTAGCTAGCCGATAGTACCACTTATAAGCAGTACTACCGCTCTACTACTGCTTATAAGAGGTACTACCGCTCGGGGAGCAGTACTACCGCTTGGAGCTGAAAAACTGCCCAAGCAATACAGAAGGATGATCCAATACTGAAACAACTATACCTACTGTAAACGGACTCCGAAATGAGCAAACTAAAGCTTGTTGGATAGAAGACGACAAGTACTGTCCAACATCGACTGGATAAATTATGAACTAGCAATGGAGAAGAAATGTCAATAGGATAAGGAAGAGGACCTTCCCAAGCATGAACCGACAAACTCTCCAACACCGAAAACTCAAAGATGAAGCATGCGAACTCCATTTTTGATGAGGTTTAGTTTGACAAGAAGACGAACACAAACTCTAAAACCTCACAAAAAGAAGAGTGAAATAAGAACCAAGAAAGATGATGCAAGGATGCAATGGTTTGAGCTCTCTATGAACGATACGATCAAGCTACTTACTTGAGATCCCCCCTTGATAGTACAGCAATCGATCCTATAACCCGGTCTCCCAACCACCACCATGAGACTGGTAAAATAGAAAAGCTATAAAGGGAAAACCTTTGCCTTGTGCATAATCCACTTGAGCTGGCTCGATGAAGACTAGTAGATTGCTCCCCCATACTCCACTATGGGTGAGCCACTCGTCGGCACATCTTCACAAGTCCATTGTCACCACAATGGACGTCAAGCTTCAAGCATGATCTCTTCGTGATGCTCCACTTGAATTTGCACACCACAATCTTGATGATGATCACCACTTGATGTCATCCTCCATGGGTTGTATGAGATCTTCCTCTTGACGCAAGCCCATGGAAACATACCTAACCCCACATAGAACTCTCATGTAGACCATGGGTTAGTACACAAAGCGTAATGGACAATGCTTACCATACCATGGGATCACTTGAGCCCTCTCGATACATCTTGTATGCGTTGTGTGTTGATCAATTTGATTCACTCTTTGACTTAGTCTTGATGAACCTTGTATCATCTCTCCTCTATGACCAATCTTTGGATAGTTCCTTGAATAGCACCTTGGTCATCACATAATCTCCTTGAAACCAACAAATGGACTTCAAGAATTGGCTATGGACAAATCCTACGAATATAACCCAAGGCCACCATTAGTCCATAGAGAATGTCATCAATTATCAAAACCACACTTGGGGGCACCATGCTCTTTCAAAAAGTCTTATTAAAATCGGGAAGTTTGAGTAAAGGAGCATGTATTAACTTATATTTCAACATCGTGAAGGCTTCTTCCTGTGCGGTAGCCCAAACAAAAGGCACATCCTTATTTTTAAGCTCATTGAGAGGTGCAGCAATGGTGCTGAAATCCCTCACAAAACACCTATAAAAACCAACAAGGCCAAGAAAACTCCTCACTTGTGTGACCGTTTTAGGCTGCGGCCAACTCTCAATAGCTTCTGTCTTGGCTTTATCAACTTCAATTCCCTATGGAGTAACAACATAGCCAAGAAAAGATACTCAGACGATGCAAAAGGTCCACTTCCCAAGGTTACCAAACAAACATGCATCATGTAGAGCAATAAAATCAGCACGTAAATGCTCCAAATGTTCCTCCAAAGACCTTCTAGAAATCAGTATATTATCAAAGTAGACTACTACAAATCGCCCAATGAAAGCACGTAAAACTTCGTTCATTAATCTCATGAAAGTGGTAGGTACATTAGTTAACCCAAAAGGCATGACTAACCAGTCATATAATCCAAACTTAGTTTTAAATGTTGTTTTCCATTCATCTCCCAATTTCATATGAATTTTATGGTATCCACTACGCAAATCAACAACAACAACAACAACAAAGCCTTTAGTCCCAAACAAGTTGGGGTAGGCTAGAGGTGAAACCCATAAGATCTCGCGACCAACTCATGGTTCTGGCACATGGATAGCAAGCTTCCACGCACCCCTGTCCATGGCTAGTTCTTTGGTGATGCTCCAATCCTTCAGATCTCTCTTTACGGACTCTTCCCTTGTCAAGTTCGGTCTACCCCGGCCTCTTTTGGCATTATCAGCATGCTTTAGCCATCCGCTATGCACTGGGGCTTCTGGAGGCCTGCGCTGAATATGTCCAAACCGTCTCAGACGATGTTGGACAAGCTTCTCTTCAATTGGCGCTACCCTAACTCTATCTCGTATATCATCATTCCGGATTCGGTCCTTCCTTCTGTGGCCACACATCCATCTCAACATGCGCATCTCCGCCACACCTAACTGTTGTACATGTCGCCTTTTAGTCGACGAACACTACGCAAATCAACCTTGGAGAAAATGTTAGAGCCACTTAATTCATCAAGCATACCATCTAGCCTAGGAATAGGATGACGATAACGAATAGTAATATTATTAATGCCTCTACAATCAACACACATACGCGATGTACCATCCTTTTTTTGCACTAGAATAATAGGAACAACACATGGACTTAGGGATTCGCGTATATAACCTTTGTCGAGCAGCTCCTGTACTTGACACATAATCTCCTTCGTCTCCTCTGGACTGGTACGGTATGGCGCGCGGTTGGGTAGCGATGAACCAGGAATTAAGTCAATTTGATGCTCAATCCCTCATATAGGTGGTAATCCTGGTGTCACGTCGTGTGGAAAGATGACACGTCTCCGTCGTATCTATAATTTTTGATTGTTTCATGCCAATATTCTACAACTTTCATATACTTTTGGAAATATTTTATATTATTTTGGGACTACATATTGATCCAGTGCCCAGTGCCAATTCCTTTTTTTTGCATTTTTTTGTTTCACAGAAAATCCATATCAAACAAAGTCCAAACACGGTAAAACTTTACGAAGATTTATTTTGGAATATATGTGATTTTTGGGAGGTGGAATCAATGCAAGGCGGTGCCCGAGGTGCCCACAAGGCACCTGGGCGCAGCCACTCCCTCGGGCGCATCGACCCGCCTTGTGACTCCCTCGTAAGTTAGTTGGGGCCCTTCTTTCACCGCAAGAAAGATAATGTCCTGAGAAAAATCCCCTCAAAATTTCATCCCAATCGGAGTTATGGATATCTGGGAGTATATGAAACGGTGAAGGGCCAGAAAACAGGAGCGTGAAACAGAAGAGAACACACACACACACACACACACACACACACACACACACACACACACACACAAAGAGAGGGAGAGAGATCCAATCTCGGAGGGGCTCCTGCCCTCCAGAAGCCATGGCAGCCATGGACCTGAGGGAAACTCTCCTCCCATCTAGGGTTGAGACCAAGGAAGAATAAGAAGGAGGGGGCTCTCTCCCCCACTCCCCCGACGGCGCAGGAGTGCCGCCGGGGCAACCATCATGACGACAATCTACACCAACAACTTCGTCGCTGTCATCACCATCACCATCAACTTCCCTCATCTATCTACAATGGCCCACTCTCTCGCAACCCTCTATACCCCCTACTTGAACATGGTGCTTTATGCTTCATATTATTATCCAATGATGTGTTGCCATCCTATGATGTTTGAGTAGATCCCTTTTGTCCTATGGGTTGATTGATGATCTTGATTGTTTTGAGTTGCGTGTTTTATATTGGTGCTGTCCTATGGTGCCTTCTGTGTCGTGCACACGAGGGGGATTCCCATTGTAGGGAGTGACAAAAGCTTATGCCCGAGTAAGGGGGTTGTTGCGTATGGGAATAAAGGGGACTTGTTACTTAATGCTATGGTTGATTTTTACCTTAATGTTCTTTAGTAGTTGTGGATGCTTGCTAGAGTTCCAATCATAAGTTCATATGATCCAAGTACGAAAAGTATGTTAGCTCATGCCTCTCCCTCATCTAAAACTGCAATAATGGTTATCGATCTTGCTATCAATTGCCTACGAGAATCTCGCAAATCCTAACACCACTTTTCCACACTGGCTATATTTACTTTATTGTTATTTTATTAAAAGAACACCTAAAATTTTATATCTTTAGTTATGGATATGGAACACGAAACACCAAAAAAATTAGTTGGACTTGCTACTCACAGAGATGGGGAACCTCCTAAAACCCTCGATGCTCGTTATGCGGAACACATTAAATACTACTTTAATAATACTGAGAAATCCCCATTCAACTTGATAATGGGAGCCATATTGGATAAACGTGTAATGATTCGACCCAATACAACCAAGTCTCTGTGCTTTCTGTGCCATCCCTGGATCAGTATGCTGGCACACACAGTACTTCAATGAATACCATAACATCATATGTAAAAGAAATACCATAGATCCAGAGTATACCTTGTATATCACAGCAAAAACAAAGCATAAGGGTGTGGACTCCCATCAATGACAACGGCAAGTTGAGTGTGGGTCGTAACCCTATATCGTAACTCTTACTCGTCGTAGAAATCCTACAACATGATACGTTGCAGCCGTGTAGGTCAGTACATTGAATGTACCGGCAAGATCACAATTGAAACAGGTGAAAAGACTATTCTATATGCAATATGGTTTTGAGGCTCTATGTCTGAGTTTTGCATAAAAGCTAGTTTTTTCCTAACTCAAAATTAATCAGGTTACTTTCTACAAAGATGATGTCATTAATGAGATGGTTCCTCCAACCAAATTCTCATATCCCAAATTTGTCATTAATCCCAAATTCATTTGATGTATCAAGTGTTGAGAATATCCAGATAATCCAATTCCAGTCACTCAAATTGTCCATAACCAGGGCACGACTAATCGATGAGTTTAACACTCTAAAGAGGTTTGCGCACTTTTCCCGCAAGACTCGATCGCCTCCCTTGAAGTCCTCACACTACTTGGTGTTTGAGAACAGGATGACCGAGACACAGTCTTTCCAAGGTACTTGACTATGCTAGAGCCCATAATAGCTTGCGGCTGCACATGCAAGCTTCTGGTCTTGAAAGATCCATCAATCTCTTTGAGCCTGGGTGGCCTTCCGTAAAACTGGGTGATCACTGGTCAATCCCTAGGATCCGCTGGTAAAATTGGGTGGTCACTGGTTAATCCCTAGGATCCCCTCTTGAGTTTGTAGCACTGGGTGATCACTAGTCAATCCCTACGGTCCCCTATTGAGTCTGTAGAAACGGATGATCACTAGTCAATCCCTAGGATCCCCTCTTGAGTCTGTAGCACTGGGTGATCACTAGTCAATCCCTAGGATCACCTAGCAATCCACACAGAGGTGTATTAAAATCTTGAAGTCTTGTAGTCTTGAGGTTGATCCAGATATTATTATCACACTCACATCTCACATGAAACACTCATACCAATCCCCGTCTATTGAAGCATAGCTGCAACTAACTTAACCACGATTCCCAGGGCTTGGTGACAAGGGTATGGGTTCCCACCTCATGATTCTACTCAAACTACAAGTTTTAGTATTACTATTGAATGCAAGAGGAAAAGTGGCACTAATGCAATAAAATCATAGATATTTCAAAATATGATCAAAGTGAACTTGCCTGTACTTGTTGATTGTCACACCCTGTTTTGTATCACTTTGCTATGCTATGGATTTATAAAATTTGGACCCATTTAAAACTTTTGCTTGCTTGTGATGATTGACTTGAGTGCTTTTTGCTTCAATGTTTGATTGTGTTTTAATTCACAAAAATTCTTCTTCTCTCTATGACCATCTTATTGACCCAAAACCCCTGTCCAATAATCATGCCATGTGTATAGTGCCTAAAACTATTTTTATCAAATATTATTTTGGCCAAAAAGGATTTATCCAAATTAGGTTTCCAAAAACCCCTGAGTTGAGGGCTGTACTACAAGTCCTCAAATTGGGTGGATTGGTTTGCCACAAAGACTTTATTTAGAACCTACTATATATAAGAATTTCCAAAACCACCAAAAAATATTTTTAAATAGTATTTTCCTATTTGATTTAAAGGCTTTTATTTAGGGCCAGAAATGGTCTTTCATAGGGAAAAAATATTTTTATGTTTTGAAAATATTTGAGAAAATTTAGGGAAACTCAGTGGACATATATTTTCCATATATAAGAGTTTCAACACATGGTCATGTTCAAAATAATGGGCAAAACCCTCCAAAACCGTTTCTGCTGAAATCAAGCATTTGAAATATTTATACAAGAAATATTCTCAAATAATTCCAGGAAAATTCTAGCATGTCACACATGATATATGTGATGATCATGCAAAGTTTCATCTCAATCCTCAATGTTTTGTTTCACCAAAATACTCGAAAACCCCCTCTGTCCAGAACCAAATTTGAGCAACTTTGTATTGCCAAGTATTCCCAATTGACCCCAAACTCTGTGGACAGGTTCTAATCCCTAAATAATGCTACTACACCAAGTGGTGCATTTAGGAGAATAGAATTGCATGGCTAGATCTACAAAATCCTGATTGTGTTAAATTCTAGGGTTTACCAAGTTTACGTTGGCAAACTCTTTCAATGGAGCTCAAACTTGGCGATCCACCATATTTTTACTCCCCATTTGATCCTGTTAAATCTCAATGCAAGTGGGAAAACTTATCTTGCCCAAACACACATCAAACACCTTCTGATGGTTTGGTAAAAAACCACATTCTGACCCCTTCCACTATTCTCCTTCACCTCATCTTTTTACCACAGCTCAGTGTTATCCCTCCACACCTCCAGTAAGTTTCCTGGCGCCCATGTGCATGATTGCATGGGGTAAAAACCCCATTTCCCTCTCCGGACAACATCTTTTCTCTCCTCTCTCACTTCTCTCTCTCACTCATGGCTATTCCAGGGCATCCAAAGCCACTTTCCCATTGTTTACTTCCTCCTCCAGCTCCCTGACACTAGTGGACACGCGAGAGCGTGCCAAAGAGGTCATCATGCCGGCCAAAGTCGCGCTCTGGAGCGCGCAGCCACGCTTCAGAGGGTTGACCTCCCTCTCCTGCCCATACCCGACCCCCTCGAGCCTCCCCCTCGCGCCAGTCAAGGTGCCTTGGCGTCTGCAGCATGCTGGACTGCCGGCCCCCTTCTCTCTCTCCCTTCAGCGGCCGTTGCCACACGCGCCCGAGCGCCGCCCGGTTCGGCCAACCAGCGACCTCGCACACGCGCGCTCGCTCTCTCTTTCTTCCCTCCCCCGGACCTAGACCAACCCCACAAGCACCCCAGATGCACTCGTGTCTCCTCCCGTGCCCTTTGGCCTCGACCACGAGCTCGCCGGCGCACCTGTATTTGATGGACTCATGCCCGCCTATCAAAGGCCACATCGAGCCCCACTCTCCCCTCTGCTGGCTCTCTCTCCCCCCAATCGACCCACCGCACCTCCTATTCCACCCCTCAGAGCTCCAGTGCTCGGAACCGATCTCGACGCTGCCGGCTCGGACCGCCGTCGATCTCACGGTAGGGCGCCGCTCCGGTCCTCATTATTCTTCCCCTGCTCCTCCCTTAGCCCTCTGATGCAATCCCTCCTCTCTCCCGTTCATTTTGCAGCTCGAGATGATGGATTGGAGCTCGCCCAAAACTCGTCCGCTGCGGCCTCTTCGTCGCCGGCGACTCCGGTCACCCCGGCCTCTCCCTCGACCTCCACCCGAACGTCGCCGACGCCCTGAACCCATTTCCGCCCTCACCTGCTGCCGTCGTGCCCTCTGCTGACGCCGGTGAGCTCCGCTTCCCCTCTGTCCCGAGGTGGGAGATGACAGGTGGGACCCCCTGTCATCCCCACACCTCTCTCGCCTCTCTCCCTCCCGCTGACGTTGGGGCCCGCGCGTCAGGTTCGAACCTGGCTGCGTGCGCCCGCAGCTCAGCTGGGCCGCCCTCGCCAGTTGGGCCCGGTTCAGCTGGCCATTTGGCCGATGGGCACAGTGCCCATTTTTCTTTTTCTTTTCTGTTTAAACTTCCAAAAATTCCACAGATTCAAATACTTTTCCAAATTCAAAAAATTCTTCCACCACAAATCTTGTATTATTCTGTAGTATTTAATAATGCCACTTGTGATTTTTTTTTGAAAATGTTTTATGTAGTAGTTTTATTTAAAACCTAGTTTTGATTATTTTTAACCTCTATTAACATAGTTTTCAAAACCTTTTTCACTTCAAAACCAGAGACACATATTTTTAGTTCTGAATGTAGTATTTTACAGAGTAGGGTAACATTTTAGAACAGGATTATGTGCTCTGTTTTTTTTGCTGTGATTCTTATTTTTTTCCGTTATTATCACGACGATAGATTGCGCTGTTGACGAGGGAGTTGGACCCGAAGGCTTTGAAGACCCCAAAGACTTTGTTGAGCCAGGTAACCAGCCCCTTGACCATGCCTAAGAAACTTTTTCATGCATGTCATATAGCACCTTATGTTTCGATGAATTGATCATGATGATGTGGTGGCCACTTTGGTGGATACCTCGTTACTTTCTCGTTGATACTTGCATCATGCATGGCCCTACCTCCTTATGAGGGTTATGCGGGTGGGAAGTAGTTAGGTTGCTAAAGTAGATGCTACGCAAATGGGATGGGAATATGCATGGTGTCGGAAAGGAAATGATTTCAAAGACTTTTCGAAAACCCCGTCGGGTACCACTAATGCCCGAGGGAGTTGATGATGAGCTAGGTAACCACTTGATAGATAAGTGGTGTACCGGGGCAAGTTAGCGGGTGTGTTTTTGAAAACAAAGAGATTTAAGATTTGTCGACCGTTCCAACCTTACATGTATAACCACGATACCCCATATGGGATGGGGCTTTGTTGATTACCTTGGTCGGTACTAACAGAGAGCCCGCATTACTAGTGACGGGAGTGACGTGGTCACACTCGATACGGGGTCGTGCCGGGAAGGACGATCATGGGCTGTTTTACAGACACCGGGCATACCGTTGTGTCCCCTCATGGATGTTACGATTTTGAGCGAGGCTCGTGGGATGTACACCATGAGGGCTGGGTACCAACGAGTGGACTCTTTGTTTAGTGTCGTCAAGGGAAAGGCATTGTTTGGGCACTTACCTCGGGTATGAACAATACCGCGAGTCGTGGCTTGACACGGAAGTTTCCCGAGTCTTGTGGGTAAAGTGTGCAACCTCTGCAGAGTGTAAAACTATTCGAATAGCCGTGTCCATGGTTAAGGACAGTTGGGTGGTCCTGCTTAAACTATGTCTGATGTTTTCACAAACTTGGCGTGTGTGCGAGTAAGATGGAATACTTGAGTCAAGATGGATGACTTGACATGATGATTGAACAAGAGATGTTCATACCTTGATTATAATGATATCTGTAACCTGTTCGTACGGATACTTGTATCCTCATGATGCATGCTCTTACAAGTTGATTGATCATATCATTGCACTCAAAAAAATTAGCCTTTCGCAACTTACCTATTTAGTGCTATATCATGATTTGTTATACCTTGTTCCAAAACATGGGTTGCTTGTGAGTACATTCGAAGTACTCATTGGCTTGCCACTGGTTATTTAATTGGCGAGGCATGGAAGAGCAGGAATATGGTGAAGAATTCGTTGAAGACGAACATGCGAACTAGGACGCTTCCCAGTCAGAATGCCTGTAGGGTTAAGGCAGATGGCATGGGTTCACGCTTTTGTTCAAGATTTCCGCTGCTAGTTATGTTTGGTGTTTGGCCTTCATGGCCCTATCTATGTAAGACATGACCTTGAAGGTATTTATTTGTGTAAGACGGTATGTATGGATGTAAGACTCTTGTTATTCAGCTTCTGTGTGTTCAGTGAGCATTGATCTCTGGGATCACTGTACACGTGCATTTGATGATCACGACTTATGAGTCGGGGTCCCCACAGAGCTGGTATTAGAGCCATCCTGACTGTAGGAAGCCTTAGTTAGCATGGACGTTAGTTAGGACAAAACCATTTTCAAAGCTATGCCTAGTACCTACACTTAGGAGTTTCTGCACTTCTTACCTTTTCTAAGTCTACTTTCAAAACTCTACTGACTCCTCTCCCCTAAACCTTGTAGATGGTCGTCGTACCCGAAGCCCTCCTAGCATCCGGTTTCCCCTACTCCTTGAGGATAGCCTGGAGAAGTGCCAGTATCGCCGACCACCCGTTTTCCTCTACCATGAGCACTGGGTCGATGCCGTCACGAAGGAGTACCACGTTGATGTTGTCGTGAAGGCAAACGACTCCCCGACTAGTTGGTTCTTTGAGGGACCACAGATGGAGACCCTGGCGCTCACAGTCGAGACGGCTGCACGCAAGGCACTTATCCACCTTCGAGACATCATTCCAGAGATGGATGACGAGCCAGCCACTCGCCACCTCCCTTTCAAGAAGGATGAGAATGGCGAGTGTTGGACATTGATTCCATCCAAGGAGGATGGGATACAACTCAGGTTCCAGACCTACTTCAGCCTCTCCGCCGACAGTCTGGCTCACAACCTGATTAAGGAGTCCGTGAAGCTCCGCGAGGAACTTCACCACACTCGAGAGCTACTCCGTCAAGCCAAGACGAGCCCAGACAAGATCAAGAAGGATGGAGCCCCCAAGGGACGACCAACTATTGCTTACAGAGGAGGAGTACCCCCATCTAGAGATGCACCCACACGTCGTCGTCGCATGAGTGCGAAGGAGTACCGTGAGCTCTTCACCGCACCACCGGCGAAGCGCCGTCAGGATGGACCTCCTCGTTCTCCGACCCCTAGACCGGAGACGACGCCCATACGGATGATGATCAGGAGGAAGATCCTAAGGAGCGTGAGTACGAGACCGAGTAATCCACCACTTGAGTCCGAGAACCCCTAGGGTAGGATCAGTCATGTAACCCTCATGCGAAGTTGAGTCGTGTAATGGTTCATATGAAACCATGTGTGCTTGTTGTTTATTTTTGTTGTTTGTGTTCCGATGCAAGTCGCGCTTTTGTCTTAGGCAACATGTAAGCGACTCCATCGTCTATCTTATCTTAGTATAACATGTTGGTCTTTCGACCTATGTTTGATCACACTTGCACTATACCAACCCCCTTAGGCGCGCTTTCTCTATTGCTACTTTCCATCTCGTCTATCCCAGATGTTTGACTTGGCTGCTCCAAATAGGATGGTGACTGCAAACCGCAACAACTCCTTCACCAACCCTGAAGCCGACAACTCCAGCCAGCAACAGGGAGATGGTGGGGCTGCTCACGCTGGAGATCACCCGGAGCATCCACATGGCGACATTCCCCCGCCACCACCTCCACCGGAGAACATGACCATAGCTCCGTTTCTCCAAGTTCTCCGGGAGGAACGCCAAGCCAACACTACCGCTATCCAGCAGATGGCTCAAGTCCTTGTGAACAACCAGCATCAAGGCAGGAACGGCAATGGCCGCTCCATTCTGTTTGAGTTCATGAGGAATTTGTCCCCAACCTTCACCGAGACTGCTGAACCCCTGGATGCCGATGACTGGATCCGCGCCATCGAGGACCTCCTTGCACTAGTTAACTGCAATGAGGATCGTGAGAAGGTGCTTTATGCCTCTCACTGCCTCAGAGGTACCGCCAGAGCTTGGTGGGATGGATTCAAGGTCATGCAAGGCGACCGTGTGATCACTTGGGATGACTTGAAGGAAGGATTCCGCACCGCCCACATTCCTTCTGGGATGGCTATCAAGAAGAGAGAATTCCGAGCGCTGAAGAAAGGAAGTGGCTCTGTCAAGGAGTATATGCAGAAGTTCAACCTGCTGCCGAGGTATGCCCCTGAAGATGTCAGCACTGAGGCCACTAAGATGGAACGCTTCATGGAAGGACTCCAGCAAGCCCTGCAGTATCAGCTCATTGTCAGAGACTGCCGGACCTTCTTCGACCTGGTGAACAAGGCTCTCATGCTCGAAGACAAGCATCGCACCATGGAAGACACTCCCAAGCGCAAGATGATCAACAAGGGTAGTTCCAGCAACCAGAAGCCTCGTTCATAGCAGCCAACCTCAGCCAAGCCAACCTATCAGCCTTAGCAGGCTAGGCCTCCTGCACCTCGTCCGAGCTACGAGCCTTAGCAGTATGCCAATCCCAGACCAGCCTACAACAACCCCAATCCCAACAATGGTGGCAACAACAACAACTCAGGCCAAGTCACTTGCTTTGGATGTGGTCAGCCAGGACACATCTCTAAGCAGTGCCCCAACAAAGAGCCAGATACACTGTGCCCCAATGCGCCAAACCAAGGTCAAGGCTGTGGAGTACCACCAAGGAACCATGCTCCCCGCAACCAGCCCAACAGTGGCACGGGTCGTGTGAACCACGTCACTGCTGAGGAAGCCCAGGAAGACCCGGACGTCATACTGGGTACGTTCCTCGTCAACTCAACTCTAGCAACTGTACTGTTTGATTGTGGAGCTTCGCATTCTTTTGTTACCCAAAAGTTTGCACTAGAGAGTGGTATGAAGACTACACCCCTGGGTAGCCATTTGTTGGTACAAACCCCGGGGTCAGTTATGAGGTCCAAAATAGGATGTAAAGGAGTTGAGATCAACATCAATGGGGTAGACTTCCTACCAAACCTCATAGTCTTCAACTCGCAAGGCTTGGATGTAATCCTCGGCATGAATTGGTTAACCAAGCACCAAGGCTTGCTAGACTGTGCCAAGAGGACTGTTACCATGACCAATGGCCAAGGAGTT
The DNA here is from genome assembly GCA_039707655.1 of Elymus sibiricus. Taxonomy (NCBI): domain Eukaryota; kingdom Viridiplantae; phylum Streptophyta; class Magnoliopsida; order Poales; family Poaceae; genus Elymus; species Elymus sibiricus. Next base: position 286,743,939 of record CM077675.1, read on the forward strand.
GAAGTCAAGTATGTCCCCAACCCTTCCTCTGCTCAAGCCCCTCAGGCTAATTGTCTGTCGGGAATTGAGTTGGATCAAGTGCATGTGGTATATGAATACCCGGATGTTTTTCCTGATGAGCTGCCCGGAATGCCTCCTGACCGTGACATTGAGTTCATCATTGAGCTAATGCCCGGAGCAGGACCCATCTATAAGAAGCCCTATAGAATGGGATGCGAAGAGATGGCTGAATTGAAGAAGCAACTGGTCGAGCATCTCAAAAAAGGATTTATTCGCCCTAGTGCCTCTCCTTGGGGATCTCCTGTTCTATTTGTGTCAAAGAGGGATGGAACTATCCGACTCTGTGTCAATTACCGTTCTCTCAATGAGGTCACAATAAAGAACAAGTACCCACTTCCCAAGATTGAAGACCTGTTCGATCAGCTAAATGGTGCCAAGGTGTTTTCCAAGATCGACCTCAGGTCTGGGTACTACCAGCTAAAGATCAGACCCCAAGACATCCCGAAGACGGCATTCGTGACCCGGTATGGCCTGTATGAATACACGGTCATGTCATTTGGGTTAACCAATGCCCCTGCCTACTTCATGTACCTCATGTACAATGTTTTCATGGAGTACTTGGACAAGTTTGTCGTTGTCTTCATCCACAACATACTCGTCTTCTCCAAGTCTGAAGAGGAGCATGCGCGACACTTGAAATTGGTCCTAGACAAGCTTCGAGAGCACCAGCTTTATGCCAAATTTAGCAAGTGCGAATTCTGGCTGCATGAAGTTGGATTCTTGGGTCATGTGTTGACTGCGGAAGGATTGTCAGTGGATCCTGCCAAGATCGAAGCCGTGACTGAATGGCAATCCCCAAGCAATGCGAAGGAAGTCAGAAGCTTCCTCGGACTCGTGGGATACTACCGCAAGTTCGTCGAAGGATTCTCAAGCATTGCTAGGCCCATGAGTCAGCTCCTGAAAAAGGACAAGAAGTTCGAATGGACAACCAAGTGCGAAGAAAGCTTCCAAGAGCTCAAGAAGAGATTGGCCACAGCCCCAATTTTGGCCACTCCCGATATTCACAAAGAGTTTGTGATATATTGTGATGCATCGAGAACCGGGATTGGAGGTGTTTTGATGCAAGAAGGCAGAGTCGTAGCATATCTATCCAGACAGCTACGTCCTCACGAAGAGAACTACGCTACTCATGATCTTGAGTTGGCAGCTGTAGTTCATGCCTTGAAGACATGGCGACATTACCTTCTAGGAAAGCGATGTGAGATATACACAGACCACAAGAGTTTGAAGTATATTTTCACTCAAAGGGAGTTGAACATGAGGCGGCGAAGATGGTTGGAGTTGATCAAGGATTATGACCTCAGTGTTCAATACCACCCTGGAAAGGCTAATGTGGTAGCAGACGCCTTAAGCAGAAAGGCTTGTTCCTTGAATGCTATGATTAAGGAAAGGCTACCCGCCTTGTATGAAGAGTTTGAAAGCTTTGGCTTGGAACTAGTTGCGCCTGGTTTCCTAGCCAACCTGGAAGCAAGGCCTACCTTAATGGATGATATTAAGGAAGCTCACAAGGGTCATGACAGCATTGAAGGTATCAAGAGGAAGATTAAGAAAGGCAAGGCCCCAGGATTCTCAGTGGATGAGCAAGGAGTTGTATGGTTTGGGACTCGCATCTGCATGCCCAACAAAGTTGAGCTCAAGAATCTGATCTTGCAAGAAGCCCATGACACTCCGTATTCTATCCATCCTGGAGGAACCAAGATGTACCAAGACCTCAAGGTGAGATTCTGGTGGCATGGCATGAAAAGAGAGATAGCCACTTTTGTCGCCAAGTGTGACATATGCCAGAGAGTCAAAGCTGAGCATCAGCGACCAGCTGGATTGTTACAACCTCTCAAGGTGCCTGAATGGAAGTGGGACAAAGTGGGGATGGACTTCATCACCGGTTTGCCCAGGACAAGCAAAGGACATGATTCAATTTGGGTCATCGTCGACCACCTGACCAAGGTAGCCCACTTCATTCCCGTCAGAACCACCTATGATGGAAACAAGCTAGCCAGCCTTTACATCGAGCGCATAGTGAGCCTCCATGGAGTTCCAAAGGAGATTATGTCAGACCGAGGTACCCAGTTTACCTCGAGGTTCTGGAAGAAGTTTCAAGAGGCCATGGGAACCATGCTTTCCTTTAGCACTGCTTTTCACCCCCATACAGGCGGACAAACGGAACGAGTAAATAAAATACTCGAGGACATGCTTCGTGCGTGTGCTTTAGCATATGGAGCCAAATGGGAAGATTGCCTACCATTCGCCGAGTTCTCCTACAACAACAGCTATCAGTCCAGCCTTCAGATGGCACCATTTGAGGTGTTGTATGGACGCAAGTGCCACACTCCCCTCAATTGGTCAGAGACCGGAGAAGGACTAGTCTTTGGACCCGAAATTCTCCGTGAAGACGAAGAGCAAGTTCAACTCGTCAGAGACCGTCTAGAAACCACCAAGTCAAGACAGAAGAGCTACACCGACTCTCACCGTCGAGAAGTAAACTTCTGCGTCAGAGACCATGTGTATCTCCGAGTCACGCCTCTCAAAGGAACCAAGCGTTTCCACGTCAAGGGAAAGCTTGCACCAAGATACATAGGCCCCTTCAAGATCACCGCAAGATAAGGAGAAGTTGCCTACCAGCTAGAGCTACCTTCCGAGTTAGCAGATGTGCACAACGTGTTCCACGCGTCACAACTCCAGAAGTGTCTCCAAGTTCCCAACCGCCCCGACCTCTACAAAGACATCGACCATCAAGCCATCGATCTTCAGCCATACCTTACTTATCGTGAGAGACCAGTTCGTATTTTGGATGAAGCTGAACGTTGCACCCGAAGCCGCACCATCAAATACTTCAAGGTCCAATGGAGCAACCACACTGAAGCAGAAGCAACCTGGGAGCATGAAGACTACCTTAGATCAGAGTTCCCTTATCTTTTTAGCATTTAGCCTAGGAATCTCGGGGACGAGATTCTTGTAAGGGGGGTAGGTCTATCACACCCTGTGTTTGTATCACTTTGCTCTGCTATGGATTTATAAAATTTGGACCCATTTAAAACTTTTGCTTGCTTGTGATGATTGACTTGAGTGCTTTTTGCTTGAATGTTTGATTGTGTTTTAATTCACAAAAAATCTTCTTCTCTCTATGACCATCTTATTGACCCAAAACCCCTGTCCAATAATCATTCCTTGTGTATAGTGCCTAAAACTATTTTTATCAAATATTATTTTGGCCAAAAAAGATTTATCCAAATTAGGTTATCAAAAACCCCCGAGTTGAGGGTTGTACTACAAGTCCTCAAATTGGGTGGATTGGTTTGCCACAAAGACTTTATTTGGAACCTACTATATATAAGACTTTCCAAAACCACCAAAAATTAATTTTAAATATTATTTTCCTATTTTGTTTAAAGGCTTTTATTTAGGGCCAGAAATGGTCTTTCATAGGGAAAAAATATTTTTATGTTTTGAAAATATTTGAGAAAATTTAGGGAAACTCAGTGGACATATATTTTCCATACATAAGAGTTTCAACACATGGTCATGTACAAAATAATGGGCAAAATTCTCCAAAACCATTTTTGCTTAAATCAAGCATTTGAAATATTTCCATAAGAAATATTCTCAAATAATTCCAGGAAAATTCTAGCATGTCACACATGATATACGTGATGATCATGCAAAGTTTCATCTCAATCCTCAATGTTTTGATTCACCAAAATACTCCAAAACCCCCTCTGTCCAGAACCAAATTTGAGCAACTTTGTATTGCCAAGTATTCCCAATTGACCCCAAACTTTGTGGACAAGTTATAATCCCTAAATAATGCTACTACACCAAGTGGTACATTTAGGAGAATAGAATTGCAGGGCTAGATCTACAAAATCCTGATTCTGTTAAATTCTAGGGTTTACCAAGTTTACATTGGCAAACTCTTTCAATGAAGCTCAAACTTGGTGATCCACCATATTTTTACTCCCCATTTGATCCTTTTAAATCTCAATGCAAGTGGGAAAACTTATCTTGCCCAAACACACATCAAACACCTTCTGATGGTTTGGTAAAAATCACATTCTGACCCCTTCCACTATTCTCCTTCACCTCATCTTTTTACCATAACTCAGTGCTATCCCTCCACACCTCGAATAAGTTTCCTGGCGCCCAAGTGCATGATTGCATGGGGTAAAGCTCCCATTTCCCTCTCTAGACAGCATCTTTTCTCTCCTCTCTCACTTCTCTCTCTCACTCATGGCTACTGCAGGGCATCCAAAGCCACTTTCCCATTGTTTACTTCCTCCTGCAGCTCCCTGAAACTAGTGGACGCGCCAGAGCGCGCCAAAGAGGTCATCATGCCACCAAAGTCACGCTCTGGAGTGTACAGCCGCGCTCCAGAGGGATGACCTCCCTCTCCTGCCCATACCCGACCACCTCGAGCCTCCCCCTCGCGCCAGTTGAGGTGCCTTGGTGTCCGCAACACGCTGGACTGTCGGCCCCCTTCTCTCTCCCCCTCCAGCGGCCGTTGCCACACACGCCCGAGCGCCGCCCGGTTCGGCCAACCAGCGACCTCACACGTGCTTGCTCCCCTCTCTCTTTCTTCCCTCCCCTGGTCCTAGACCAATCCCACAAACACCCTAGACGCACCAGTGTCTCCTCCCGTGCCCTTTGGCCTCGGCCACGAGCTCGCCGGTGCACCTGTGTTCAGTGGACTCGTGCCCGCCTATAAAAGGTCACCCCGAGCCCCTCTCTCCCCTCTCCCGGCTCTCTCTCCTCCCCAATCGACCCACCGCACCTCCTACTCCACCCCATAGAGCCCTAGTGCTCGGAATCGAGCTCGACGCCGCCGGCTCAGGCCGCCGTCGATCTCACGGTAGGGCGCCGCTCCGGTCCTCATTCTTCTTCCCCTGCTCCGCCATTAGCACTCTGATGCGATCCCTCCTCTCTCCCGTTCATTTTGCAGCCCGAGACGACGGATTGGAGCTCGCCCGAAACTCCTTCGCGGCGGCCTCTTCGTCGTCGGCGACTCCGGTCACCCCGGCCTCTCCCTCGACCTCCACCCGAACTGCGACAATGCCCGGAACCCATTTCCGCCCTCACCTGTCACTGCCGTGCCCTCTACTGACGTCGGTGAGCTCCACCTCCCCTTTGTCCCGAGGTAGGAGATGACAGGTGGGACCCCCTGTCATCCCCACACCTCTCTCGCCTCTCTCCCTCTCGCTTACGCTGGGGCTCGCGCGTCAGGTTCGAACCTGGCTCCGCGCGCGCCCGCAACTCAGCTCGGCCGGCCTGGCCAGTTGGGCCCGGTTCGGCTGGCCATTTGGCAGATGGGCACAGTGCCCATTTTTATTTTTATTTTTTGTTTAAACTTCCAAAAATTCCACAGATTCAAATACTTTGCCAAATTCAAAAAATTCTTCCACCGCAAATCTTGTATTATTCTGTAGTATTTAATAATGCCACTTGTGAATTTTTTTGAAAATGTTTTATGTAGTGGTTTTATTTAAAACCTAGTTTTGATTATTTTTGACCTCTATTAAAATAGTTTTCAAAACCTTTTTCACTTCAAAACCAGAGACAAATTTTTTTAGTTTTGAATGTAGTATTTTACATAGTAGGGTAACATTTTAGAAGTGGATTATGTGCTCTGTTTTTTTGCTGTGATTCTTATTTTTGCCCGTTATTATCAAGATGATAGATTGCGTTGTTGATGAGGGAGTTGGACCCGAAGGCTTTGAAGACCCCGAAGACTTTGTTGAGCCAGTCAAGCAGCCCCTTGACCATGCCTAAGAAACTTTTTCATGCATGTCATATAACACCTTATGTTTCGATGAATTGATCATGATGATGTGGTGGCCACTTTGGTGGATACCTCATTACTTTCTCGTTGATACTTGCATTGTGTATGGCCCTACCTCCTTATGAGGGTTATGCGGGTGGGAAGTAGTTAGGTTGCTAAAGTAGATGCTACGCACATGGGATGGGAATATGCATGGTGTCGGAAAGGAAATGATTTCAAAGACTTTTCGAAAACCCCGTCGGGTGCCACTAATGCCCGAGGGAGATGATGATGAGCTAGGTAACCACTTGATAGAGAAGTGGTGTACCGGGGCAAGTTAGTGGGTGTGTTTTTGAAAACAGAGAGATTTAAGATTTGTCGACCGTTCCAACCTTACATGTACAACCACGATACCTCTTATGGGACGGGGCTTTGTTGATTACCTTGGTCGGTACTAATAGAGAGCCCGCATTACTATTGGCGGGAGTGACGTGGTCACTCTCGATACGGGGTCGTGCCGGGAAGGACGATCATGGGATGTTTTACAGACACCGGGCATACCGTTGTGTCCCCTCATGGATGTTACGATTTTGAGCGAGGCTCGTGGGATGTACACCATGAGGGCTGGGTACCAACGAGTGGACTCTTTGTTTAGTGTCGTCAAGGGAAAGGCATTGTTTGGGTACTTACCTCGGGTATGAACAATACCGCGAGTCGTGGCTTGACACAGAAGTTTCCCGAGTCTTGTGGGTAAAGTGTGCAACCTCTGCAGAGTGTAAAACTATTCGAATAGCCGTGTCCACGGTCAAGGACAGTTGGGTGGTCCTGCTTAAACTATGTCTGATGTTTTCAGAAACTTAGTGTGTGTGCAAGTAAGATGGAATACTTGAGTCAAGACGGATGACTTGACATGATGATTGAACAAGAGACGTTCATACCTTGATTATAATGATATCTGTAACCTGTTCGTACGGATACCTGTATCTTCATGATGCATGCTCTTACAAGTTGATTGATCATATCATTGCACTCAAAAAAATTAGCCTTTCGCAACTTACCTATTTAGTGCTATATCATGATTTGTTATACCTTGTTCCAAAACATGGGTTGCTTGTGAGTACATTCGAAGTACTCATTGGCTTGCCACTGGTTATTTAATTGGCCAGGCATGGAAGAGCAGGAATATGGTGAAGAATTCATTGAAGACGAACATGCGAACTAGGACGCTTCCCAGTCAGAATGCGTGTAGGGTTAAGGCAGATGGCATGGGTTCACGCTTTTGTTCAACATTTCCACTGCTAGTTATGTTTGGTGTTTGGCCTTCATGGCCCTATCTATGTAAGACATGACCTCGAAGGTCTTTATTTGTGTAAGACGGTATGTATGGATGTAAGACTCTTGTTATTCAGCTTCTGTGTGTTCAGTGAGCATTGATCTCTGGGATCATTGTACACGTGCATTCGGTGATCACGACTTATGAGTTGGGGTCCCCACATTGATGAATTCTCGCACTAAAAAATCATGGTAACTCTACTCGTCACACTCCGAGAAATCTATTGTAAACGAATAAACATCCAATAGACATCCATGCCAAAAAGAAGAACCAAAAGAACGTAAGAACAAAACATGTCATAGTGAGAAAGTAACAATCATACTAAGGTTTAATAAGAAAAACATAGGTTCTTATGGTGTTGTAAAGTGAAAGGTGAAGGAATCAACTCAAAAGAGTTAATGGACGATGAACTATTGATGCATAAGCTTAAGTTTGACATGCTATGAAATATGATCAAAAGTGTAGAGAGAACAACATGAATGTTCTTTGACAGATCCATATGACATCAGAATTTATTTGCGAAAAGAATCAATTGAAAATGTGCTATAGTTTGCAAGATATGATCAAATAAAGGTTCGAATTCAAATTTGAATCGCTCAAATTTGAAAGGTTCAAAGGTTGAGACTGATGATGATACTGGATATAGGAACTCAATATGAATGTGTAGGAAAAATAATTACTAGATTTGGAATAACAGATTAAAAGATACAAGTAATTCAATGTGGCATTGAATCTAGTTAGAACGTTGTGTGAAAATACTACTATGGACTAGTGGAGTAATCTGACTATGATCAAAATTATATGTTGAACATGTAACACCAATGGTATGAACAGGAATATTACTTTGATATGAATCTGACGCAATTGGATTCATCGGAAACGGAGCTACGGATAAAAAGATATGACCAAAAGAAGTTTGAACATGAATGTGAACAAATTTCGAAATTTGAAAGTTGTAAAAAGTTGATTTTATATGTTCACTGGATAGGTGAGGTTAAGACGAATATCTAGGCGTTGGTTTCGTCTAATTTGGATAAACGAGTAAAAATTCATGGCTATTTGAGAAATCAGGGCCAAGCGGTTTTACAGAAGAAAATGATCTATTTCTAAAAAGAATTCTAGGACTAATGTGTAAATACGGAGACTAATTGATAATTTAATTAATCTACCGTATACTAGTCTAGGAATAATAAATTGCAGGAGTATAAAAGAAAATACAAAGAAAGATACCTTCTGAATGCAGAGAAGAGACAACTTCACAAAGGTGACGACTTCCAGAAATCCGGCCCGAGAGAAGAAAATATTTTTATTTAATAAACATAGTCAAACCAAAAGATTGATTTAACTCGAATTGGATGATTTTTAGGTGCTTCTATGGGTCTATATTTATAGGCGGTGGGAGCTCTAAAGGTTTAAGGTTAGACAATGTGGGACTAAACGTAGACGAAATTAATAAAGATAGAGCAAAGGACACTACATGGGCCTAATGAGCTTCGCTCGGCCATACACACGTACAGTGCGCGCGCTGCGCTGCTTTGCTGGCTGGCGCTGGCCTGGCCGGCGGGGAGTTTTTTTAAATAAAACATGAAGGAAAAATAAATAATAAAAATAACAAAATATATTTTATATAGCCATATTATATATAAAAAAAATCAGAATAAAACTTCCTAAAACATGAACATATTTTCAAGGCTAAATAAAATACTTAAAAAAACCATTTTTTGCAATAACTCCAAAATGAAAAGGAATTTGGATTTCAAATAAATTGCAAATAGTTTCTGTCTTCAAATTTGAATCTCAAACAAAACATTGTCTCTTATTTTGGAGTGTCATTTTCCGCCTCTCATTTTATTTGTTTATCAGAGGGTTTCGAAAGGATCCGAACTCAAAATTGAATAGGGATTCAAATGGAAAATTTTGGGAAAGTCCTTTTATTCTCTCTCATTAAATTTTCAAAAGTTTGAAATTCCACTCAATTTCACACAATCAATCACACAACATCCAAGCAAATAATCCTAATTATTTATAATACAACATTCCAAAATTTAGAATTTTGGGATGTTGCACAACGTGAGTACTTTAAGGATTATCGCTTGACTGAAAAAGGGAAACTTCTATGGTATGAAATTAAAATGTTGCGTTGGTATGCTTGGGATTTATGCTTGAGATGTGATTATAACTGTTGCTCTAAGATGAAGGCTCTACACCTTCCCTTTCAATGTGAATTTAATGATAATGAAACCTTGGCTTCTTATGCTAATGGTATATATATTACTATAATGTGGAAATAATAGAAGAATTTGTTAGTTTTAAGGGTGCTTATAAAATTGAATCTTTGTTTGAAAAGTGTGATAACTTGGATGATGTTGTCTACAAACCTGAAAATTTTGCTATACTTAAATATTGCTATGAGAATTATGAATACAATGCCCATATTGATCAATTTATTGAGAAGGTTTCCGCTCCAAGAAGAGACTATTATTTTGCAGGAATCTATGGAAGAAGAAATTGCTGAAACTGTTAGCTCATTAGAAGAAAAAGATGAGGAGGAGAGCGAAGAACCAAAGGAGGAAGAGCGGATTGATCACCCATGCCCACCTTCTGATGAGAGTAACTATTTATGTCATACATTGTTTAATTTCCCTTCATGCTTACCGAAGGATGAATGCTATGATAATTGCTATGATCCCTTGGATTCGTTTGAAATATCCCTTTTTGATGAACATGATGCTTGCTATGCTTGTGGCCATGATGCTTATGAAGTTGAACTTTCTATAGTTCCTTATGTCAAACATGAAATTGTTGCTATTGCACCGACGCATGATAGTCCTATTATCTTTTTGAATTCTCCCAACTACACTATATCGGAGAAGTTTGCGCTTATTAAGGGTTATATTCATGGGTTGCATTTTACTACTACACATGATGATTTTGATGGATATAATATGCATGTGCTTGCTTCTCCTACTTGCAATTAGTATGAGAGAGGAACTACATATTCACCTCTCTATTTTTCCAATCCGATAAAACTGCAAGAAACTATTTATACTATGTGTTGGCCTTTACTTTGTGTGAATGAATTGTTCTTCTATGACATGCCAATTCATAGGAAGAGAGATAGACTTCGTTATTACCTGATATATGTTGCTTTGTGCGCACTAGTAAATTACAAATCATTGTTAATTATAATAAGCTTTGATATACCTTGGGATCCGGGTGGATCAATTACTTGAGCACTATATGCCTAGCTTAATGGCTTCAAAGAAAGCGCTGCCAGGGAGACAACCCGGAAGTTTTAGAGAGCCATTTTATTCTGTTGTGTGCTTTTAAAATAATTAAAAACAAAAAAATAAAGTGGGGAACTTAAAACATTTTCAAAAATAAAAGTGAAAGTGAGAAAAACGAGTATCGTTGAAGTGGGGGACGTCCTTGAACTTTTATTCATGCCCATGGAAACTTTGTGAATCTTGATTACATAAAAATTTCAACAAAAATAATTATCACATTGTACGAATCCATTGTATTATAAAAATAATGTGCCAAGATTTACCTTTGGGATGTTTGAATTGCTTGTTTGATGTGTGTTGTGCAAAGACAGAAACTTTTTCTGTAATGTTTGAATTTTATATTTTTCTGTGGCATGAAAAAATTCTGAAATTTTTAAACGGTAATTCTATGCAAAACAAAATTATGTCCTAATTTTTCAGAATTGTTTGAGTTACAGAAGTATATGTTTCATTTGCATCTTTACAGACTGTCCTTTTTTTCACAGATTGTTGTTACAGTTTCTTTGTGTGCTTATGTTTGAATTCTTGTTGAGTCCCATTGACTTGCGAGCCGTAGAATTGTGATAGCATACATTATGTAATGTTATATTATAATTATACAATAGTGTTATGTCAGGACATGATGGGATTTGATGGTTATATGTACTAACCTTTCTAATAAAAGTTCTGTTAAGTTTTGTGTGGATGAATTGTTCAAAGGTCGAGGAGGTATCGATATGAGAAGAATAAGGAGATACAAGAGTTCAAGCTTGGGGATTCCCAAGGCACCCCAAGTAAATATTCAAGGAGACTCAAGCATCTAAGCTTGGGGATGCCTCGAAAGGCATCCCATCTTTCTTCCTCGACGATTATCGGGATGTCTCGGTTTTTGTTTTGTTCACATGATATGCGTAAATTCTTGGAGCGTCTTGTGCCTTTTATTTTCCTTTTAGTAATTCACGATGTTGTTATGGGATAGTCCTTGGTTGATTTATAGAATCCTCTTTGAACTTCACATATATCTTTTGAGTATGGCTTTATAGAATGCTTCATATGCTTCACTTATATCATTTGAACTTTGGATGCCTGTTTCTCTACATATAGAAAACGGTTATTTGTAGAATGCTCTTTTGCTTCACTTATATTTATTAGAGCATGTCCAGGTCTTTTATAGACAAAAAAATATCATGCTTCAATTATACCTATTTAGAGAGTCAACGGGAATTGGTCATTCACATGGTTAGTCATAAAATCCTACATAAAAACTTGTATATCACTAAATATGATATGTTTGATTCCTTGCAATAGTTTTGCAACATTAAGATAGTAATATGTGGGTGCACGAGTGGATGATTGTGGATTAGTAAGAATATTGGTGTTAAGGTTTGTGATTCCCGAAGCATGCACGTATAGTCTCTAGTTATGTGATGAAGTTGGAGCATAATTTATCCATGATTGAAATCCTTTGTGTTGTTTAATCGCGGGCGCGTGATGGTTAACTCCTACCAACCTCCTCCCTAGGGTCATGCAAGTATTGCTTTGCTTTGAGATATCTAATAAAACTTTCACAATAAATATAAGAGTTCTTTATGACTAATGTGAGTACATGGACGTACGCACTCTCACCTTTCTGCAATTTGCTAGCCTCTTCGGTACCGTGCAATACCCTTTCTCACCTCGAGAGTCGGTGCAAACTTAGCCGGTGCATCCAAACCCCGTGATATGATATTCTCTATCACACATAAGCCTCCTTATATCTTCCTCAAAACAGCCACCGTACCAACCTATTATGGCATTTTCATAGCCATTCCGAGATATATTGCCATGCAACTTCCATCATCATCATATACATGATTTGAGCATTCATTGTCATATTGCTTTGCATGATCGTAAGATAGCTAGCATGATATTTCCATGGCTTGTCCGTTTTTTGATATCTTTGATACGCTAGATCATTGCACATCCTGGTACAATGCCAGAGGCATTCATATAGAGTTATCTTGTATAGATTTATCATTATATCGAGTTGTAAGTAAATAAAAATGTGATGATCATCATTATTAGAGCATAGTCGCAGTGAGGAAAGGATGATGGAGACTATGAGTCCCCCACAAGTCGGGATGAGACTCCGGACGAAAAATGAAAAAATGGGGGAGGCCAAATGAGCCCACCAAGAAAAAAGGAGAAATAAAAAAGGGAAAAATAAAAAAAGGAAAGACAGAAAAAATAAAAAAAGAGAAAAATAAAAAAATGAATGTGAGAAAAAGAGAGAAGGGATTTTGCTACTATCCTTCACCACACTTGTGCTCCAAAGTAGCACCATGTTCTTCATATAGAGAGTCTGCTGATATTGTCACTTTCATATACTAGTGTGAATTTTTCATTATAGAACTTGGCTTGTATATTCTGATGATGGGCTTCCTCAAATGCCCAAGGTCTTCATGAGCAAGCAAGTTGGATGCACACCCACTTAGTTTCAGTTGAGATTTCATACACTTATAGCTCTAAGTGCATCCGTTGCATGGCACTCCCTACTCCTCGCATTGATATCGATTGATGGGCATCTCCATAGCATGTTGATTCGCCTAGTTGATGCGAGAATTTCTTTCCACTTTGACTCCTTTAATATCTACCATCTTACTCTATTCCACCTATATGCTATGTCTATGGCTCACGCTCATGTATTGCGTGGGAGTTGAAAATGTTGAAGCACGTTAGAAGTACGAGTCAATTGCTTGGTTCGACACCGGGGTGCTCATGATTTATACTTTATGCTAGGAAGACTAAGCATGACAGGCTATATGATATTGTAGGGATATCGTTCTTTAGTATTGTTATATTTAAAGGACATGATTTTTTCCTATTAAACCTGAGTATGGATGTCTTTATGTCAAATGATAGACTATTGCCTTGAATCACTCGTATCTTAATATTCATGCCATGATTAGACATTTGTTCAAGATTATGTTGGGTAGCATTCCACATCAAAAATTATCTTTTTTATCATTTACCTACTCGAGGACGAGCAGGAATTCAGCTTGGGGATGCTGATACGTCTTCATCGTATCTATAATTTTTGATTGTTTCATGCCAATATTCTACAGCTTTCATATACTTTTGGCAACATTTTATATTATTTTTGGGACTAACATATTGATCCAGTGCGCAGTGTCAGTTCGTACTTTTTGCATGTTTTTGTTTCACAGAAAATCCATATCAAACGAAGTCCAAATGCAATAAAAATTTATGGAGATTTATTTTGGAATATATGTGATTTTGGGGAGGTGGAATCAACGCAAGGCGGTGCCCGAGGTGCCCACAAGGCTACAAACGATCCCCTATACTTGTGGGTTATCAAAAGATGTCAGTGAACTCCTGCAAAGTGTTAGTGACAGCAGGAGGTAAAGAGGGAGGCATGTCCTCAAATGAAAATAATACCTCTTTGCACACTAAAGCATAGCAAACAGATTTAGTAAAGCCAAGATCAGTAATATCAAATTTGGTGGCAACACTACTTCAGGAAGGTCCAAAGATGACACAACAATGAGAGACCCTTCGACAAAACTGTGTGCGATGATCAAATCGCAAACGATATAGTTATAGCTCCGTAGCTAATGACGTGAACTATGTGCGATGAAGGATCCATCAAATACGATCCCAAAAAATGTTGAGTGTGCGATCTGTGGCAAAAAGTTGGCCCAGATAAATTGTTTGCGATTGGACACTATAACGAAAACGGTTAGAAAAATAAAAGTGTGTGCGGTGTACGGCATACAGTTCACCCTGATAAACTGTTTGCGCTGATCCAACAGAACACGAACGATTGTCCAGATGATTACGTGTGCGATAGGTGGCATACAGGTCACTCGGATGAGCTGTTTCTGATGAGATAAGCTAACATAATCGATTACATAGATCAAGATGGGTGTGATAGACAGCATACAGGCCACTGGGATGAACTGTGTGCGATAAGAAAAAATAACACAAACGGTTGCTCAGATGAAGATGTGTGTGATGTACAGCATACATAGGCCATTCAGATGTGTTGTGGGCAAACAGTTCCGGATAAAGAACTGTCAGAGACTGATGAAATCATCACTGACGGATTTGGTTGTTTATTCCGCATGCGATATGATTTGCTCAATCTGCCCACAAACATCCATGCTTCTGTTTAGAAGAACATGATTGCATAACCAAATTAAACATCCAAATACATAAGTGACTACACACATAACATTGGCACACCTCAATAAACAATTACACACATAACAACATGATTGCCATAACCTAATTAAGCATCCAAATACATAAGTCACTACACACATAACATTGGCGCACACCTCAATAAACTATTACATGCATAATAAACTTATCCCTCTAAAACTACAAATATTTCAGCATAGAGTATGAGAAACGATCATCAAATCATCTACTTCCTGTGACGCTTGCCGCCACCGCTCTGCTTGTGGCTCGATCCCGCGTCGTCTTCAGGTAGGAGACACTTCCTCATGTCAACGATCCGCCTAAACATCTTGTAGCAAGTGTACGCTTCCTTTGTTGCGGTCTGGAGGTGATATTAATTCAGTTTCTTCACCTAGGCCCTGTGCCAGACAGGCTTGTTCTTGTCACACTCAGCCTTCATGTCTCTATAGTAGGGGTCGATGATGGCCTCGGCCAAGTCAATGATGTCTACTACGCAACTTTATTCTTGTAGACTCGTGTTGGGCCTCCAAGTGCAGAGTTTTGTAGGACAGTAGCAATTTTCCCTCAAGTGGATGACCTAAGGTTTATCAATCCGTGGGAGGTGTAGGATGAAGATGATCTCTCTCAAACAACCCTGCAATCAAATACAAGAAATCTCGTGTGTCCCCAACACACCCAATACAATGGCAAATTGTATAGGTGCACTAGTTCGGCAAAGATATGGTGATACAAGTGCAATATGGATGATAGATATAGGTTTTTGTAATCTAAAAAAATAAAAACAGCAAGGTAGCAAGTGTAAAACAGTGAGAAAAATGGTGTATAAATGCTTGGAAATAAGGCCTAGGGTTCATACTTTCGCTGGTGCAATCTCCCAACAATGCTGACATAGTTGAATCATATGATCATCCCTTAATGTGCAACAAAGAATCACTCCAAAGTTCCTATCTAGCGGAGAACAATAAGATGAAATTGGTGTAGGTAGTAGAACCACCTCAAAGTTATTCTTTCTGATCAATCTATTGGGCTATTCCTATAAGTGTCACAAACAACCCTAGAGTTCCTACTAGAATAACACCAATGATGCATATCAATCAACCCTAATGTCACCTAGATACTCCAATGTCACCTCAAGTATCCGTGGGTAAATTATGCGACATGCATCAAACAATTTCAGATCTATCATATTCAGTCCAACTCAAAGAACTTCAAGGAGCACCCCAAGATTTCTATCGGAGAATGTGGTATGAAAACATGCAGTCAACCCCTATGCATAGATCCCCTAGGTCTCCGGAATCCGCAAGTTGATGCCTCAATACATATCAAGTGAATCAATAGAATACCCCAATGTCACTACGGGTATCCCACGCAAGACGTACATCAAGTGTTCTCAAACCATAATATTCAATCCAACATAACAAGATCTCAAAGGTAAAGATTCAAGTCATCACAACAAGGTAGCAAGGGAATAACATCATATGATCCGACTATATTAACAAAGCCCGTGATACATCAAGATCGTGCCATCTCAAGAACACGAGAGAGAGAGAGAGATTGCACACATAGCTACTGGTACAAACCGTCAGCCTCGAGGGTGGACTACTCCCTCCATGTCATGGCCTCCACCGGGATGATGAGGATGGCCATCGGAGATGATCTACCCTCTCCGGCAGGGTACTGGAACGCCTCCAGATTGTTTTTTCGTCGATACAGAGAGTTGCGGCGGCAGAACGAGGAGTCTCTCTTCATTTCTAGGGTTTCTGGTATTTATGGGATTGTCGGAATCAGGGCTCCGCAGACCCAAGAAGGTTCGAACACTACGGTGCACTCGCTCTCTGGCCCTACTCTACTTTGCAACCACACGGCAACTCTCCGGCTGCTCGAGCTGAGGAAGATGAACAAGGACACACACAGAGTTTACCCATGTTCAGACCACCTCGCGTTGTAAGACCCTACTCCTGCTTGGTGGATTGCTTGGGGAGGAAGATGAGTACAAGGCGTGTTCTTTCCAACCCAAGGTGTCCCCCACTCTACGGTGGCCGGTTCCCTCCTTATATCGACCCTGGTCTTCTTCCCCGAAAATATCAGGCGGGAAGGGTCGCTACAATGGCCAGTTTTGAAAGGGGACAGGGTTGCAGCCTATTCTGACAAAAGGTGGTCTTCGCCTGCTAAAGTTCCTCGCCGTGACGCGTCTGTGGGCTCGGGGATGACCTCTGTGTTGCCGAGCCCTTGGTCCTGGTCTTCTTGCACCGGAAGGGCAACCTTTGGGGGTTTCTTTGGGAACCCGCAAGCTTATGCCTTTCCTCTATCACCAAAGAGGAAAGCCTCTTTGTCCGTGCCCACTGTCACCACTCCCGCACCGCCTAGCGCAACGCGCGTCACCCATGTATGGGCACAGGGTTGAGGGCCCCTGCCCAGTCAGCTCCAGACAGACCCGCCTCTAGAGGGTGTCGTGGGCAACCTCGAGGGGAGGCCCCTTGAAGTGCTTGGTGGTGACGCCGCCTCGCACCTCCCGAGGCGTTGGCCCTCGCGAGAACCAGATCCATGAAGCCCGTGGGTGGGGCCACTCAGTGCTCAAGACAATCTTCGTGTCCTGGGCCGCAGGCACACGGGCCTGGGCACCCCAAGTCCCAGAGGCCCGACAGTAGCCCCCGGGCCCGTGGCGTGAAGGGCTCCACCTGTTGGAGGGGTCAAAGCGACGTGGGCCCCCACCGCCTATGGGCCAGGCGTGACGCGTGGAGTTTGGTGGGACGTGTGCCGTCTCCACTCCCCCACGATGCCCCGGGAACTGTGCCTCCGTCTGGGCAAACCGTCGGGCGTGCCAAGCATAAAAACCCTCGCCCCTCGGCTTCTTCTATATGCCTCCTCCCCTTGCCGCTTCTTCATTTTCGCTCCCTCGCCCGATCTTCGCCTTCCTCCCTTCTTCTTGGTCATGGTGGCAAAGAAAGATGCTATGAACGCCGGAGCGCGGGCGGGGCCTTCAGCGCCACCCGCATCTTCCGGAGGCAACGGAGCCCGGCGCTCAGAGCCAGCCCCGACGCGGCGCCGCTGGACCGCCAACGACGAGTAAGTGTGCCGCCATCTTGGTCCTTTCTTGCATTTCCATCCCGGTCGGCGAGCCTGACCGCTGCGATTCCTAGGGCGCCCACGCCCAAGAGGCGGAGGGAGACCTCGCCTGGTGCCTCCCCCCATGCGCAGCCTGCTGGCGAGGTCTCCACTCCCGTGTCCGGCCTTGCGGGGGCCGGGGGCGCGCGCCCCACGCCGCCGCCCACGTTGCGCCGGGCGCCAAATGCGAAGCAGAGCTGGCCCGCAGGGAGGCGGCCGTCGCCGAGCGGGAGGCCGATGTGGCCCTCCGCGAGCGGGAGGCTGATCGGACCGCCTTCGATCAGCAGGCGGAGCGCGAGCGCCTTGAGACCCTGGAAGGCCGGGTCCTAGCCGACGAGGCCACCCTCGCGGTAGTGCGCGAGGAGGCTTGTGCCAATGCCAACGCGAGGGTGGCTCGGGAGCGGGAGGCCGCCTTGGAAGAGTATCATGGCCAGCTGGCCCGGCAGGAGGCCCGCCTCCAGCTCCGTTGCGACGCACTCCAGGGGGAGGTGAGCGCACTCCGAGCCCGGCTGCAGAGCGTCGAGGCCGATCTCCAGGGTGCCCTCACGAGTAAGGAGGACGTCAAGGCAGAGCTGGCCACGCTGCAGGCTCAAGTCGGTGAACCGCTTACGCCCTGTAGTTGGCCCAGGATGACGCGGCGCGGGCGCGCCTGATGGAGGTGCAGCGCACTGAGCAGTTCCTGGACGTCACGAGTCGCGCGGGCGGCACGCTCCGCCGCTTCGTCAGGGACGTCCCGGAGCTGCCGCGCGCGCACTATGATGGTGGCTACCTCGACTTCTTCTAAAAGGTGGTGGAGGTGCTGGAGTCGGGGGTCTCCAAGATGGAGGAGGACATTGAGTCAAGCGCGCGCGACCTCCTGGACTACGCGCTGACGCGCGTCTTCTCCAACCTGTGCCACCATGATCCTGCCTTCGACCTCTCCAGCATGATGGAGCCGGTGCCTGAGGAGTTCCAGCGCCCCCTCAAGGAGGAGGTGTGCGAGTACGTGGAGTCACTGGTTGGGCGGTTCGCCCAGGACGCGCCTTCCGGGGAGAGCGGCAGCCTCGGCACCGCAACCTCCGGTGACCATGACAAAGATGACGCCTCCTCCGCTTAAGTTTTTACGCTTCTCCCTGTAATGTTATGAACCACCAGGCCCCGTGCGGGTGAAAGACATTTGCAAGTTACTTTTGCTTAAATTGGTAGCGACTTATCGTACTTTGGACGCCCTCGCTCCCCTCGCGGGGTCCTTTGTTTTCTTTTACGCAGCCCCCACGCCCCAGCTGGCTGGGGGCCGTCCCACGGCGAGCCTTGCATTGTTGATAGGGTTCCTCCCAGCACGAGCCCCCGTGCCAGGGGGCTGGGATCGATGAGGCCGGTGAAAACCCATGGTGCGCGGCGCTTGAGGTTCCTGCCCTTGGCGCGTGATGTGACCTCAGGCGATAGCCCCCGAGGCCTGCAGTATCTAGCCCGTGCCTTGCCTGGCTGTTGTCCTTTGCCCGTCCTTCCTCGGGGAGTTCATGTGCCCGCTAGCCTACGCTCAGGCCCCGTGCATGGAAGTTCATCGCCCGAGGCCCTCGCGAGATGACAAGACATTCCCGACGCACGCAAGGGTGATCTCCGGGCCTTGTCCCACTTCTTAGAGCCAACCCTGCTTGGGCTAGCAAGGTCTGCCGAGTGCGGGCCTCGTGCCCCCTCCTTTGAGGAGTCCGATTAGGCAAGGTCTCTGAGATGGCTCTAGGGCGCGGCCCCGCGCAAGGTGGCACAGAGGCCCCTGACGATGGTCGTCGGCGCGAGCCGCGGGGGCGGGACCCTTGCGGGGATCCAGCCTGCGGAGCTCGTTGGTGGGTCAGGTTCGGATGGTGGCGTATGCTGCATCTTGGGCCGCAGGCGGCTGGGCCCGGATGCCCCCGGCCCTGCGGGCCTGGCGATGCGATCCATGGGCTCGTGGCGGTTGTGACTCCTCCAGCGGGGGGAGGTCGGAACGGCGCGGGCCCGAACCGCCTGGGAGTTTGCAGCACGTGGCGCATGACGGGGCATGGGGCCCCTCCACTCCCCACGACGCCTCGGTAACCGCCAAGAGCTGACGTAAAGCTCAGGCCGTATATAAGGGGGAGGGGAGGAGTCCCTTAGCCCATCCTCCTTGTCTTCGTTCTCCATCGCCACTTATCACCGTAGGAGCGATGGCACTTGTAGGGAAGTTCTCCTCCACCGAGAAGGAGAAGGTGGTGATGGATGAGGTGGGCGCGTCGAGGCCGGCGAGGGGCGGTGGTCGTAGTCGTGCGTCCGTCACTGCGCTCGAGGTGCCTCGCCGGGGGCGCGAGCGACCTTCGCCGGTGGCCCACGTCGGCTCGAGAAGCCGCAGAAGAAGCCCCGTCCACGGGCGCGGGCGCGGCGGGCAAGGTGGCCCCGGACGAGGCCAGCGGGGTGGTGCAGCCGCCCGGCCGCCCCGGCCGCGGAAACACTCTGCCGACGCAGTCCACGAGTTCATCGTGAGGGTGGAGGGCAGGCCTCGCACCTGGCTCCGGCTCCCAGACCCCTTTGCAAGGGAGATGGAGGGACACGCACCCCTGGGCCTATGGCTCCAGCCGGGCGGCTGCTGCAATGGGTCCTCCTGGGTGGCGACAGAGTTCAACCCACTCGGCTTCATGTTTTTGAAGCGTGGGTGTAAGTTATTCACCCTTGCCCGCGACCTGCGAGAGGGACACGTCCTCCACTTCAAGTTTGACGAGGCCTCCACGCTCTTCATTAAGATCTTCGTGGAGGCCGGCGATCGCCTGGACTGCTGCATGGAGAGCGACAACAGCTCCTCCTCCGGGGGGAGTGGGAGCGATGATGACTCCGACGGCTCTCCAAGCACCCGCATCAAGGAGGAGGACTCTGACTAGGTGCGGTGTCGTCAGGGTCAGGATCTCCGGAGGCGGCGTTGCGAGAGTCCAGCTCCTCTTTTGTGTTGTTTTTTTTCTTTTCCTGCAATGAACCATGCTGACCCCGTGGGTGTGTGTGAAAAATGGGTTATGTCCCTCGTGCCTTAAGTTGAACGCTTTTTGGGTTGAAAATCAGTTTCTCCTCTGCGTCCTTTGCTAGGCTTGTATCCTTTTCCGGGGTTACCCTGACACTCCGCGTTGCCAGGGCTCAGCCCCCTGGCGCGTCCCAACTGTCATCGGTATGAAGGGTCCTGACACGCGATGCTCAGGGAATCGTCTGGGTCCGCCCTGGGGAGAAATCCTGCGTGAAAGCATTTGCTTCTAGAACGGAGCACGCTTATCGGTTTACACTTGGGCGTCACGTGAGGAAGACAAGGCACCAGGAGTCTTGGTGAGGTGACGTGTGCGTGCGCATGTCCGCGAGCCAAAACCCAGTCCTTTGGGTCCCGGCATCACTAGGACTTGCCCAAACATGGGCATCGAGTCCAGCCCCCGCGCGCGTGAGGCCCAAGGGGGAACCGGTGGGCGCGTGCCGCGGGGGGGGGGGGGGGGTGGTTCCCGAGGCGGGGGCCGTTTGCCCTGACGCTGTTACGGCCCTCGACGAGGGGGGTCTTCTTTGGCTCACCCAGCGCGGAACATGGGGCTTCCACTGGGCGTGGGCGGGAGTCCTCCCGAGGCTGAGGGGCGGTCCTTCGGGAGGCTCTGGGGCGTGTACAGCCCCAACCTCATTATTACATGAGAGGGTCACGGGCGGCGATTTAAAACAGGGGTCGGATACCCCAGGCACATGGCTCAGGAGCTCCTTCCTCAATTCTTCATCCACCAGCGCGGAGCATGGGGCTTCCACTGGGCGTGGGTGGGAGTCCTCCCGAGGCCGAGGGGCGGCCCTTCGGGAGGCTCCGAGGCGTGTACAACCCCACTCATTCTTACGTGAGAGTGTCACGGGTGGCGAATTAAAAGAGGGGTCAGATACCCCAGGCACAAGGCTCAGGAGTTTCTTCCTCAGTTCTTCGGGTGGCTTTACGCCTAGTTTCCGGTGCGGGTGTGCGCTCCGCGACCCATAACATGGGCGCGGGGCGCACCGCGCAATCGTCGTGGTGCTGTGTTGGGGCGGCGAGGCACCCGTCCAAGGACGGCTTTACCCCCGCCGCCCCGAGCCGAGCTGTGCCCCCATTACCCGCCCGTGACTGTCCTCCAGGAGGGCAGGACACCAAAGACCTTGGTGAGATGACTAGCATGGGGGGCCAGCCCGTGAGTCAGAGCTTGGTCATTTGGATTTCTCGGCGTTGCGAGGACAAGTCCTGGCGCAGACGCCGTGTCCAACCCTCCCCCATGGAACTGTTGAGGGGGTGGCATAGGGGGCGAAGATCCTGGTGAGGACAAGGTTCTATACTTGAAGCTTGAAACAAACGACATAATCTCAACATGGGTTAATCTGGTTCATTACATACGTGGAAGTCCCAGCTTCAGGGTAATGCAAAGTACACAAAAAGGAACGGGGGGTCGATTGACTTGAACTGACCACAAAAATAACCTGGCGGCAACACCGCCGCGGGGGCATCGAGCCATTTGACGATGCGTGACGCGGGGGTTCACTCTTCAGGGGCGGTCGGCTCCTGAGGCTTCGGGGACCCACGAGCTCTTGACGCGACCAAAGGCGCCGTCGTGAGCCTTACCTATTTGCGGGAGGTGGCGCCGGTGCTCACTAGGCCAAAAGGCACGCGAGCGTAGTTGGTGGTGACACGCGAGAGTTGGGGGAGGCCCTGGGGGCGGTGACAGGGCCACGACATCCTAGGGGCGGACTACGTGGGGCCGTCCTTGCCGAGCGTCCTCTCGATGCCGTCCGTGCTCGCCGTCGCCGCGAGGCTGCTCACGCTGGTCTTGGTTAAGGTTGTTGTTGCAGTTGTTCCTCCTACTGCCACCACTGCCATCCCCGCGGCCGGCGCCGCGGATGCTGCGGCCCTGGCGCCGGCCGGTGCGCTCCCTGCGGGACAGCCCGAACGCCCGACAGTCTCCCGTGTTGTGGGTGTGTATGTTGTGGTGAGCGCAGAACATCCCGCCGTCTCCCCCGGGTGCATCACCGCCGGGGCCGGCCGGCTGGCCACAACCGGTCACTTGGACCCGGAGGAGGAGGAGGACGGCGCGAGGCGGCCCCTGCTCGGGCCCGTCAGGCTGAGGCCCGACCAGGTCATCGCTCGGTAGTGGGAAAGGCCCGCCGCCCACACTCCCTCCTTCCGGCACCGGGGGCTGGAGTGGGCGGTAGGGCGCCAGAGCCCTCCTGGCGACGGCGACGAGCTCGGCGATGTGGTCCGCCCAGGCGTCGTGACCCCCGTCCGTTGGGCGGTGTCGCAGCAACTCGCTTGCCATGAGCAACGCGTCTTGTGCGTTCAGGTCTCCGTTGTGAACGCATGCCGGGGGGACGCGACGGGGCGTCTACTCCACCGCACAGGGGGCCCCGAGCGGTCCCGCCGCTCGCGGGCGCCGCGGCCATCGACGGCTTCGTCCACGGCATGGTGTGGACCGTGGCGCTCGTTCGGCGCTAAGCGCCCTGCACGTGCGCGGCGGGTGTCAACCATCGGGTCGGCACGGGTGTTCTCAACCACACGGCAACTCTCCGGCGGCTCGAGCTGAGGAACATGAACAAGGACACACACAGAGTTTACCCAGGTTCAGGCCACCTCGCGGTGTAAGACCCTACTCCTGCTTGGTGGATTGCTTGGGGAGGAAGATGAGTACAAGGCGTGTTCTTGCCAACCCAAGGTGTCCCCATCTCTACGGTGGCCGGTTCCCTCCTTATATGGACCCTGGTCCTATTCCCCGAAAATAGCAGGCGGGAAGGGTCGCCACAACGGCCAGTTTTGAAAGGGGACAGGGTTGCAGCCTATCCTGACAAAAGGTGGTCTTTGTCTGCTAAAGTTCCTTGCCGTGACGCATCTGTGGGCTCGGGGGTGACCTCCGTCTTGCCGAGCCCTTGGTCCTTGTCTTCTTGCACCGGAAAGGGAACCTTTGGGGGTTGCTTTGGGAACCCGCAAGCTGATGCCTTTCCTCTATCACCAAAGAGGAAAGCCTCTCTATCCGTGCCCGCTGTCACCACTCCCGCACCGCCTGTTGAGGCGCGCGTCACCCATGTGCGAGCGCAGGGTTGAGGGGCCCTGCCCGGTCAGCTCCAGACAGACCCGCCTCCTGAGGGTGCCGTGGGCAACCTCGAGGGGAGGTCCCATGAAGTGCTTGGTGGTGATCTCGCCTCACCCCTCGCGAGGCGTTGGCCCTCGCGAGAACTAGCTCCATGAAGCCCGTGGGTGGGGACACTCAGTGTTCAAGACAATCTTCGAGTCCTGGGCCGCAGGCAGACGGGCCTGGGCACCCCCAGTCCCAGAGGCCCGACAGGGATTTTTCAGCGTTGAAATCACGCCAAACGGAGCTACGAGGGCCCCACAAGCCATCTGGTCGTGGCCCCCGTGGGGGCGCAGCTGGTTGCGTGGTGGCCTTCTGGTCCACCCCCTTCGGTGGTTCTTCGCTCCAATATTGCTTATTTGGTCCATAAAAAATCACCAAAAAGTTTCGGGCGATTCCGAGAACTTTCATTTTCTGCACAAAAACAACAACACGGTAATTCTGCTGAAAACAGTGTCAGTCCGGGTTTGTTATAAATAAATCATATGATGTGCATCAAAACCATATAAAAGTATTGTAAACATAGGTGAATATGACATGGATACTTCATAAATTATCGATACGTTGGAGACGTATCAGCATCCCCAAGCTTAATTCCTACTCATCCTCGAGTAGGTAAATGATAAAAGAAATAATTTATGAAGTGTGAATGCTAGCTTAGTGAATAGTTTTGATCATTGATAATTTCAGTCACTTTTCTAGCATCATAACCAGCTACTTTTTTCTCATAAAAATCATCATGATAGAGTAGCAATCAATTCACATGTCATGGTTCAAACTATACATTCTATTGAAACTTAGCAATCTATGTTCTTGGTCACCAAACAATTTCAATACATCATCAAGTCTAAGTAAGAGCTCCACATACTCATTTATCATATAGTCTTTTATGATTGCTAATACTCAAGGCATATTTTTAGAACAAACAACATCCATTGAACACAGAGAAAGATAGGGGCTTGATGTTTTGCCTCCCAACACACTTATCATAAAGATAATTGTCAACAATAATGAATCATGATCAAATATATTTGTGTGGATATATATGTTTGGGTCTTTCCCCACCACTTGGTGCTTGCCAACTAATAGATTGAGGTTGGAATAAGAAGTTGACGCAACATGAAAGTAAATAGATTGTCCCTTCGCAAAGGAAAGCAGGGATTTGCATATGTGCTAGAGCTCATTGTTTAAAACAGAGATGAATATGTAATTTTGAGTGGTGTGCCTTTCCTGTCAACGTCACAATAGAGTATTCAATATATTCCATGCTAATCACATTATTGGCGGTTCCCAAACAGAATTTAAATTTTTACTCCCCCTCCACCATTCAAACACATTCCATGGCTGGCCGAATCCACGATTGCCCTCCAAACAATCAACATTCTAGGGGAGTTTTTGTTTATTTATTTTTGTGTTATGCAGGCCTAGGAATCCTTTTTACCAGCCTCTCTTGTGCAATGACAAGTGAATAAACACTCGGCATGGAAGATAATGATCGCCCCATTGCTCCATGAGCGGTACGAGCACACAAAATGGATGTTTATTTGAATGTTTAGAAGTGGCACATGCAAATTTACTTGAAATGGCAGTGAAATACCATATATAGGTAGGTATGGTGGACTCTCATGGAAGAAGCTTGGCTCAAGGATTTGGATGCACAAGTAGTATCTCTACTTAGTACGAAGCTTTGGCTAGCAAAAGGTTCTAAACAAGCACCACATGTTGGAGGATCCATAACAATATAACTTCTATGCAAATATACCCAAACAAAACCATTACGTTGTCTTCCTTGTTCAAATTCAACTATTTGATCAAGTTTGAAAATAATTAATGGGTATTCACATTCATAAAAGATGTCCAAGATAATATATTTGTATGTGAAAGTTCTTTTTCTTATACTAATCATTCATGAATTGCTTGTATGACCAATTTGATGATTGTCAAACTTCAATAGATTTTACTTTATAAACCAGATGTGAAGCTACCACTAAGCATAAAGCACATTGATAATTTCATATTTATGATATTCAATTCATTCACAATTTACTCTCCGGATATAAGTGAAGCGCATGAGTAAACCTCAAACTACTCTCAAAAGATATAAGTGAAGATCAATGAGTAGGTAAACAATCAAGTAGCTATGTGAGGGCTCTCTCTCTCAATAAATATTTTCAGATCTGAGTATTTTATTTAAACAACGAGCAAAAGAAAAATAGCACTTCAAGAATAGCAAATATCATGTGGACAAATAAAAATGTAGGCTCAACATAGGCTAACCGATAATTGTTGATGAAGAGAGGCGGGATGCGTAGCATCCCCAAGGAGAAAATTACACGTTGGTACCACATTTGGGGCAGTGGTGGTGAATTGGTACCAAGATTGGTAATTTTTACGCGTCAGTACCAAGTTTCGGGCTATACGTTGCAAATCGAACTAAACCATGTATTTCGACGTATTGACGCCGAAACTAACGACCGGGTACCGCGCGTCAGGTGCCACGCTGGCCAACCCGCCCACGCCCGCGCGCTAACCTGGACCGGTGCGGCTCGAACCAGTCGGCCCTTGTCCTTAAGCAGAGCCGCTCGCTCCAGTCTCCCTCCCCCGCGCTCCTCTCTTCATCCTCGCTCCTGTCTCCATCACCGCCGCCCGCGTCGCCGCCCGCAGCACACCCCCCCCCCCCCGACCGCCACCGCCATGGTTTTCAAAGACGAAAGGAGTGATGACACCTCTAGCCCATACATGAACTCCACTGGTTCCATCGACGGGCTTAACCAGGTCAGTTGACTCGAGCTACGTTTAGGGTTAGGGTTTCTGATTTGGGGGTTTCTGATTTGGGTGATTTAGCTGGGTTTTGATTTGGGCATTGTGTCTTCCCGAGCTTCTACAAGTACCTGTCAGCATTGAAGATTCCGATTACAAGGGGCTCGAGCTCGATATGATGGTCTTCTGTGAGAAGCACGACAAGGTATCAGAGAGGCATGTTGCCTTTGAAGGAACTTACACAGGAAGAAGGTTCTTAGCCTGTGCATAGCCGGTATGATCCATTCATTGTTTCATATGCTTCAACAGATTTGTAGTGATGCAAAATATGCACTTGTAGTGATTCAGTTGATGTGATTTAGTTAGTGCAAATGATTTTGTAGTGATGCAAATTATGGTTGTAGTTATTATTAGGTACTGCAAATGCTCTTGTAGTGATGCAACAGATTTTGTTGAATGTTAGTTTTATTTTGTAGTGATGCAAAATATGCTTTTGTAGTGATTTAGGTAGTGCAAATGCTCTTGTAGTGATGCAAATTATGGTTGTCGTTATTATTAGGTACTGCAAATGCTCTTGTAGTGATGCAATAGATTTTGTTGAATGTTAGTTTTATTTTGTAAGGATGCAAAATATGTTGTTGTAGTGATTTAGGTAGTGCAAATGCTCTTGTAGTGATGCATCAGATTTCGTTCAATGGTTTTATTATTTTGTATTGATGTTATATGTTGCAGCTTGCTCTTGGTTTGTAGTTGAGTACCAAAATGTAGTTAAAATATTTAGTTCAATGTTGCTGTAATTTTGGGATGCTTAAGTACAATTAGCTCTTACTCTTCTTATTTAGTTGCCCCTGGGGTATGAACTCATTTGCTCTTCTTGCTATGCTTTTATTTTGCAGGAAGGTGATAACTATGGGTTTGTTGAATGGGTTGATCAGCAGTGGTCCCTAACAATGGAGAATGCACTGTTGAAGTTGTGGGCAATGGTTGAAGATAGCAAGAGTGCTAGGGTTACGGATAATCTTGAAAGTGCTTTAACTATTCACCATCTGATTGCAGAGAAGAACAATCTGGAGGCCAACTATGACAAGCTAGTTAAAGATGTGCATGAACTTATGGATTTCCAGGAGGAAAGGGTGCTTGATTTCAGTTATCTGCAGCCTAACCTAACATATCAGCAGCAATGCAGAAGTGAACTGGTGGCTCGTATGAAGGGAGAGATGGCAAAGAAAGATGCAGATCACCAACATCTTAATGAAAAGTATGAACTCCTGGTTAACCTCACAAGAGCTCAAGCAACTGCCATCCAGAACCTAAAGTTGAAGCATATGAAAGAGAAGGAATTGCTTAGTTCAGCTATGATGAAAGTTGAGTCTCAGAATGCACAGCTCACAAAGTCAGACAAGAAGATCACCCAAGAGAAGCTAGAGTTGAAACTTCGGGTTGCTGATCTGCTTAAGGGAAAGGAAAACCATGTTGAGAGAAGGGCCAGCTAAAGCTTCAGATTGCTGAGCTCATGGAGGGAGAGGAGAAGCTCCAATAGAAGATCAAGGGGATCCCGGCCATCCTAGATAAATGAACAAGAAGAATATGAGATTAGTGGGCATTGCTGACCTTTTGGGTAGGATGGTTGTGTAATGACCCAGTAACTTTTAATTATGGTTGTGTATGTATGGTTGTAGTAGTTGGGAACTTTGGCTGTGTATGTATTCATCCTTTTGTGACCAAAGGATGAAGTATGCATTTGAGATCTCTATGCATTGTTGAACTCCACTGTATTGTTGAACTCCACTATGTAATGTTGAACTCCACTATGTATTGTTGAAATGCACTATGTATTGTTTGCTATGATTGCTTCTTATGGGATTAGTTGTTTATATTGTCTAAGCTTTGGGTTGTTTATAGTGTCTAAGCTTTGGGTTATGAGATATCATGATTTGGGTTGTTTATAGTGTCTATGTATTGTTTATAGTTGTTTATAGTGTCTATGTATTGTTTATAGTTGTTTATAGTGTTTATGAGATATTATGCTGTGGGCTAGGTTTTGGTGGTTCCGTCGACCCCGAGCCAACATTAACCCTATGGGCTAGGTTTTGGTGGTTCCGTCGACCCCGAGCCAACATTAAGCCTATGGGCTAGGGTTTGGTGGTTTCGTCGACCCCAAGCCAACATTAACCCTATGGGGTGGGGTTTGGTGGTTCCGTCGACCCCGAGCCAACATTAACCCTATGGGGTGGGGTTTGGTGGTTTCATCGACCCCGAGCCAACATTAACCCTATGGGCTAGGGTTTGGTGGTTCCGTTGACCCCGAGCCAATATTAACCCTATGGGCTAGGGCTTGGTGGTTCCGTCGACCCCGAGTCAACATTAACCCTATGGGCTAGGGTTTGGTGGTTCAAATATACAATGATCAAATATACAATGATCAGCATTACATATCCTGATATGACATCAATTCACATAAAAACAATGATCAAATAGACTTAGCAGTAGCATCAAGCCATCAATTCATCCATCAAGTGACATTAAATTACCAACATATCCATAATTGCCAACACAAACCATCAAGATAATTGCCAACACAAACCCTGATATGACATCAATTCACATAACAACAATGACCATCAAGTAGACTTAGCATTGGCATCAAACCATCAAGTTATCCATCAAGTGACAGCAAAGTACCAACATATCCATAACTGCCAACACAAACCATCAAGTAGCATCAAACCAAAATAAAACACATTGTAGCATCAACACAAGTTTACATGGCAAATCAGACCATTCAATGGTTTCCACTAGCTGTGAAAAAGGCCATCCAGCCAGTGTGTGTACCACTAGTAGGTGGAGTACCAGTAGAAGTTGATGCAGCATACTGCCTTGGGGTAGAGAAGGGCCTTGAAGTACCTACAACACCTGGTGCAGATCTTGAAGATTGAGCCACATTATCACCTGTTGCAGGAGATGATCTTCCTCTTCCAGACCTTCTTCCACCACCTCTAGCAGCACCACTTCCAGTTCCTCTTCCAGACCTTGCAGCAGGAGGAGCTCTTGGTGCTGGATTTGCAGCAGCACTAGCAGCACCACTTCCACTTCCTCTTCCAGACCTTGCAGCAGGAGGAGCTCTTGCTGCTGGATTTGCAGCAGCAGTACCAGCACCACTTCCACTTCCTCTTCCAGCAGGAGGAGCTCTTGGTGCTGGATTTGCAACAACACTAGCACTTCCACTTCCTCTACCAACAGGCTTGGAAAACAATTCAAGGGATAAATAATTAATAGTACTACAAGTAATAAATGAACAAGGAAATAGTAATTTACAAACTGAAGTACTAGTTCAAAATGAATTACCACATGTTTGTTCTTTCTCAAGGCCAAATCGGGTTTCAACTGTTTCAGGCAGCTTGTATATCTATGCCCTTGTAATCCACAATTACTACAAGTTATAGTCCCCATTCTTGAAGTGTCCTTTGGCTTTGGAACTTCAAATTTTTCCCTTCATCCTCTTCTCTTTCCTTCTACCTTTCTTCACTTTAAATGCAGGTGGATCTATGTTTGGACCAGGGGTCTTTGTCTAATCATGCTCACCAGGGACTGGATATATCATTGGTTCATATGCAGCTAAGTACAATGGTTTCTTGAAGAAATTACTGACATAGTCCTCTGGAAACCTTTTTCCCTTGTTAATTGCTGAAATGGCATGGTTGCATGGTATGCCACTCAGGTCCCACTTTCTGCAACCACAAGTGTTATTTTCCAAATTCACGGCATGTGTTTGCTGCTCACTAGTAACTTGCCATAGGTTAACACCTGCTTGAATAGGTTTGCAGTACTTGGCCCTTTCCTTTTCAATCTCTAACTTTTCTGCATAATGTGGTGTGATCACCCATCTAGCTGTCTTTCCACTCTCTCTGTTCCTGTGCCACCTAACCATCATCTTATCCTTTATGCCATCACACATTGTCCTTATAGGTTTTTTCCTAACATCTAGGATGTACTTGTTAAAAACCTCATACAAATTGTTAACTACCAAATCAATCTTGCAGTTTGTGTCAAATGCATGCCTAGCCCATGTTTTCTTGGGTATTGCACTAAGCCACTGCCAAGCTTACTCACTCTCAGCTTTCAGATCATCCATTGCAATATTAAATTTGTGTTCATTATATGCATAACTGGCATTATCCATGCACTTCTTCAGATCTTCCCCCCTAATCCCAGCATATTGAAAGTTTGAATATATGTGTCTTAGAAAGAATATTTGGTGGCAGTTAGGAAGTACTGCATTCACTGTATTTAGGAGCCCCTAGTGCACAAACTTAACAAACTAAGCTATTCTCTAATAGATATATGCAACATACAATGGAAGATGCAATCACATACCTTTTGTCTATCAGACATTATAGTATATGGACTGATGTCTACTATGCAACCTTCTTCTTGTAGACTCGTGTTGGGCCTCCAAGCGCAGAGTTTTGTAGGACAGTAGCAAATTTCCCTCAAGTGGATGACCTAAGGTTTATCAATCCGTGGGAGGTGTAGGATGAAGATGGTCTCTCTCAAGCAACTCCGCAATCAAATAACAAAGAGTCTCTTGTGTCCCCAACACACCCAATACAATGGTAAATTGTATAGGTGCACTAGTTCGGCGAAGAGATGGTGATACAAGTGTAATATGGATGGTAGATATAGGTTTTTGTAATCTGAAAATATAAAAACAGCAAGGTAGCTAATGATAAAAGTGAGCACAAACGGTATTGCAATGCTTGGAAACAAGGCCTAGGGTTCATACTTTCACTAGTGCAAGTTGTCTCAACAATACTGACATAGTTGAATCATATGTAAATCCGTCACGTGCGACAAAGAGTTCACTCCAAAGTCACAAATAGCGGATAACAAACGAAGAAATTATTGTAGGGTACGAAACCACCTCAAAGTTATCTTTTCCGATCAATCGTATGAGCTATCCCTATAAGTGTCACAAATAGCCCTAGAGTTCGTACTAAAATAACACCTTAAGATACACATCAACCAAAACCCTATTGTCACCTAGATACTCCAATGTCACCACGAGTTTCCATGGGCTTAATTATACGATATGCATCACATAATTTCAGATTCATCATGTTCAATCCAACACAAAGAACTACAAAGAGTGCCCCAAAGTTTCTACCGGACAGTCAAGACGAAAACGTGTGCCAACCCCTATGCTTAGATTCCCAAGGTCACGGAACCCGCAAGTTGATCACCAAAACATACATCAAGTAGATCAATAGAACATCCCATTGTCACCACAGATATCCCATCGCAAGACATACATCAAGTATTCTCAAATACTTTAAAGACTCAATCCGATAAGAAAACTTTAAAGGGAAAACTCAATTCATCACAAGAAGATAGAGAGGGGAAAACTCCATATGATTCATCTATATCAATAAAGCTCGCAATACATCAAGATCGTGCCATCTCAAGAACACGAGAGAGAGAGATCAAACACATAGCTACTGGTACATACCCTCAGCCCCGAGGGTGAACTACTCCCTCCTCGTCATGGAGACCGCCAGGATGATGAAGATGGCCTCCGGTGATGGTTTCCCCCTCCGGCAGGGTGCCGGAACGGGCTCCCGATTGGTTTTTCGTGGCTACAGAGGCTTGTGGCGGCGGAACTCCCAATCTAGGTTTCTTTCTGGGGGTTACGGGATTTATAGGAGTACTTGGCGTTGGAATCACGTCAGGGGGGGTGCTCGAGGGACCCACAAGCCAGGGGGCGCGCCCTAGGGGGGGCGCGCCCACTAGGCTTGTGGCCTCCTCGGGACTCCTCTCCGGTATCTTTTTGCTCCAGTATTTTTTATATTTTCCAAAAATATTCTCCGTAAATTTTCAGCCCATTCCGAGAACTTTTATTTCTGCACAAAAACAACACCACGGTAGTTCTGCTGAAAACAGCGTCAGTCCGGGTTAGTTCTAATCAAATCATACCAAAATCATATAAAATTATTGTAAACATGGCATGAATACTTCATAAATTATAGATACGTTGGAGACATATCAGCATCCCCAAGCTTAATTCCTGCTCGTCCTCGAGTAGGTAAATGATAAAAGAAATAATTTATGAAGTGTGAATGCTAGCAAGTGCACAAGTTTGATCAATGATAATTCCAATCACTTTTTCTAGCATCAATATAAACCATAAACAGTAGCTCATCTCATAAAACTTCTCATGATCAAGTAACAAGCTATTCACATGTTAAAGTATAGACCAGAAAGTTTCTTGAAAACTAACAAACCATATTCCTAGTCATCGAACAATTACAATTCATCTTATTTTCAGGAAGGGTCTATGTAAGAGCATTGATTTAGCAAATTCCACATACTCAACTATCATATAGTCTTCCATGATTATTGACACTCAAAGCATATTTTTAGAACAAATAGCATCCATCGAACACAGAGAAAGATAGGGGCTTAATGTTTCGCCTCCCAACTTATTTATCATATAGATAATTGTCAACAATAATAATTCATGATCAAATATATTTGTGTGGATATATATATGTCTAGATCATTCCCCAACACATGACGCTTGCCAAGAGAAAAAGGCGAAATATAGGAAGTGGTGAAGATCACCATGACTCTTGCATAAAGGTAAGTACTAGAAGCATTGATTTGCAGAGGTGCCAGAGCTCGAGCTTTTAAAACAGGGATGAATAATAATTTTGAGCGGTATGCTTTCATTGTCAATATAACAACCGAGAGATCTTGGTATCTTCCATGCTAGATACATTATAGGCGGGTCCCAAACAGAATGGTAAAGTTTTTACTCCCCCTCCACCAATCAATCACACTCCACGGCGAGCCGAATCCACGGGTACCGTCCATACAAACAACAATCCTGGGGGAGTTTTGTTTCATTATATTTTGATTTGATTTTTGAGCGTGGAACTGGGCATCCTGAATACCAGCCACTTTCTCGTGAATGATAGTGAATCAACACATATCGTGAGAATAACCCACCTAGCATGGAAGATACTGACAGCCCCTAGTCACTACATGAGCGATTCGGGCATACAAAACAGAATATTATTTGAAGGTTTAGAGTTTGGCACATGCAAATTTACTTGGAACGGCAGGTAAATACCGCATATAGGTAGGTATGGTGGACTCATATGGAACAAATTTGGGTTTAAGGGTGTTTGGATGCACAAGTAGTATTTCCACTTGGTGCGGAAGTTTTGGCTAGCATGAGGTGGAAGCAAGCACCACATTATGGAGGATCCATAACAATATAACTTCTATACAAATATACCCAAACATAACTCATTAAGTTGTCTTCCTTGTCCAATTTTAACTAATTTGCTCGAGTTTGAAAATAATTAATGAGCTCACAATCATAGAAGATGTCCAAGATAGTATATTTATATGTGGAATCTCTCTTCCTACAATATTCTTTCATGAATTGTTCAAGTGACCAATGCGGTGTTTGCTAACTTTCAAGAAATTTTACCACCTATACTTATTATGTGTGAAGTCATTACTCCCCATGGGATAAGTATATGGAGCATATTTAAATTCATATTTATGATATTCAATTCATTCAACCATTTACTCATAGGATATAAGTGAAGCACGAGAGTGAATGACAAACTACTCCAAAAAGATATAAGTGAAGGTCAATGAGTAGCCAACAATTAAATAACTATGTGAAGACTCTCTCATCTAAGAATTTCAGATCTTAAGTATTTTATTAAACATCAAGCAAAAGAAAAATATCACTCCAAGAATAGCACGCATCATGTGAACGAATAAAAATTTAGGCTAAACATAGGCTAACCGATAATTGTTGATGAAGAAAGGTGGGATGCGTAGCATCCCCAAGCTTAGATGCTTGAGACTTCTTGAAATATTTACTTGGGGTGCCTTGGGCATCCCCAAGCTTGAGCTTTTGTATCTCGTTCAATCCTCTCATATCATGGTTTCACCTATTCTCAAAAACTTCATCCACACAAAACTTGAAAAGAACTCGTGAGATAGGTTAGTGCACATAATAATAAATCAACTCTTTATGTACTGCCAAGACAAGTTGCACAATAATTTTCAAACATTAGGTACTGTATACTATCATTTCCACAATTTATATCTACCAATATAGGCTATGGAAACTATAGGATAAGTAGATAACAAAACTATGACAGCAATCTGTCCAAACAGAACAGTCTGTAGCAATTTATGAAAACAGTGTACTTATGTAACTCAAAAAATTATGAAAATTTAGGAAATGCTAAATAATTTATATGACATCACTGTGTAAAAATTTCAGAAACTTAACACGTTCCAGTAAAATATGAAAATTCAAACACTACTGCAAAAGTTTCTGTTTTTTACACAGCACACATCAAACATGCAATGCAAGCATCCTAAGACAATTCTTGGAACTTTTTATTGAAAAACAAGATTATAAATAACACCTAACAGAGAAAAACAAAATAATAAGACGCTCCAAGCAAAACTCATATTATGTGATGAATAAAAATATAGCTCCAAGTAAGATATACCGATAATGTTGAAGACGAAAGAGGGGATGCCTTCCGGGGCATCCCCAAGCTTAGGCGCTTGAGTCTTCCTTGGATATTACCTTGGGGGCGCCTTGGGAATCCCCAAGCTTAGGTTCTTGTCACTCTTTGTTCTCCTCATATCGGTGTCTCATCCAAAACTTGAAAACTTCAATCACACAAAACTTAACGGAACTTCGTGAGATGGGTTAGTGTAATAAAGATAAATCATTCACTTAGGTACTGTCAAGACAAGATTCATAATTGTTCCCACATGATACCTACTGTATTATATCATTCCTATAATTTATACCGCTAAATATAAGCTATGGAAACACTAAAACAAGCAAACTATGCATGCAAAACAGAATCTGTCAAAAACAGAACAGTCTGTGAAGATCTGTAGTGTAACCATACTTCCGTGTCTCTAAAAATTCTGAAAAATTAGGAAAACCTGAATAATTTATATATAAAGACTGTGTAAAAATTTCAGATCATTATCACGCTCCGGTAAAAAAATGAAAATTCCTGTACTGGAGTCAAAAGTTTCTGTTTTGGTTCAGCATCAATTCTACTCATCTTGTGAGTCATCCCAAAGGCTTTACTTGGCACTTTATTGAAATAAAAGACACAAAACATGATTACTACAGTAGCTTAATCATTTGATCACACAAAAACAGAAAGGAAAAGTGTTGGGTTGTCTCCCAACAAGCGCTTTTCTTTGAAGCCTTTTAGCTAGGCATGATGATTTCAATGATGCTCACATAGGAATAATAATTGAAACATTCAAGAGAGCATCATGAATCTCATGACAAGCACATTTAAGTCTAACCCACTTCCTATGCATAGGGATTTTGTGAGCAAACAACTTATGGGAGCAAGAATCAACTAGCATAGGAAGGCAAAACAAGCATAACTTCAAAACTTTCAACACATAGAGAGGAAACTTGATATTATTGCAATATGTAGAAGCATAAGATCCTCTCTCATTATAATTTTCAGTAGCATCATGAACGAATTCAACAATATAACCAGCACATAAAGCATTCTTTTCATGATCTACAAGCATAGAAATTTTACTACACTCCACACAAGAAAATTTCTTCTCATGACTAATAGTGGGAGTAAACTCAACAAAATAACTATCATGAGATACTTGATTGACATAACCACTTTGAATATTAAAATCATGATGACAAGTTTCATGATTACTATCACTCTTTATAGCATACATGTAATCACAATAATCATCATAGATAGGAGGCATGCCATCATCATAATAGTTTTGCTCATCAAAACTTGGGGGGACTAAAAATATCATATTCATCAAACATAGCATCCCCAAGCTTGTGGCTTTGCATATCATTAGCATCATGAATATTCAGAGAATTCATACTAACAATATTTCTATCATGCTCATCATTCAAAGATTTAGTGCCAAACATTTTAATAACTTCTTCTTCTAACACTTGAGCATAATTTTCCTTTCCATCATTTTCACGAAAGACATTATAAAGACGAAACAAATGATGCAACCTAAACTCCATTTTTTTTGTAGTTTTCTTTTATAGACTAAACTAGTGATAAAACAAGAAACTAAAAGATTCAATTGCAAGATCTAAAGATATACCTTCAAGCACTCACCTCCCCAGCAACGGCGCCAGAAAAGAGCTTGATGTCTACTACGCAACCTTCTTCTTGTAGACTCGTGTTGGGCCTCCAAGCGCAGAGTTTTGTAGGACAGTAGCAAATTTCCCTCAAGTGGATGACCTAAGGTTTATCAATCCGTGGGAGGTGTAGGATGAAGATGGTCTCTCTCAAACAACCCTGCAATCAAATACAAGAAATCTCTTGTGTCCCCAACACACCCAATACAATGGCAAATTGTATAGGTGCACTAGTTCGGCGAAGAGATGGTGATACAAGTGTAATATGGATGGTAGATATAGGTTTTTGTAATCTGAAAATATAAAAACAGCAAGGTAGCTAATGATAAAAGTGAGCACAAACGGTATTGCAATGCTTGGAAACAAGGCCTAGGATTCATACTTTCACTAGTGCAAATTCTCTCAACAATACTGACATAGTTGAATCATATGTAAATCCCTCACGTGCGACAAAGAGTTCACTCCAAAGTCACAAATAGCGGAGAACAAACGAAGAAATTATTGTAGGGTACGAAACCACCTCAAAGTTATCTTTTCTGATCAATCGTATGAGCTATCCCTATAAATGTCACGAACAGCCCTAGAGTTCGTATTAAAATAACACTTTAAGATACACATCAACCAAAACCCTAATGTCACCTAGATACTCCAATGTCACCACGAGTACCCATGGGCTTGATTATACGATATGCATCACATAATTTCAGATTCATCATGTTCAATCCAACACAAAGAACTACAAAGAGTGCCCCAAAGTTTCTACCGGAGAGTCAAGACGAAAACGTGTGCCAACCCCTATGCTTAGATTCCCAAGGTCACGGAACCCGCAAGTTGATCACCAAAACATACATCAAGTAGATCAATAAAACATCCCATTGTCACCACGGATATCCCATCGCAAGACATACATCAAGTATTCTCAAATCCTTTAAAGACTCAATCTGATAAGAAAACTTCAAAGGGAAAACTCAATTCATCACAAGAAGATAGAGAGGGGAAAACTCCATATGATTCATCTATATCAATAAAGCTCGCGATACATCAAGATCGTGCCATCTCAAGAACTCGAGAGAGAGAGAGAGATCAAACACATAGCTACTGGTACATATCCTCAGCCCCGAGGGTGAACTACTCCCTCCTCGTCATGGAAACCGCCGGGATGATTAAGATGGCCTCCGGTGATGGTTTCCCCCTCCGGTAGGGTGCCGGAACGGGCTCCCGATTGGTTTTTCGTGGCTACAGAGGCTTGCGGCGGCGGAACTCCCGATCTAGGTTTCTTTCTGGGGGTTACGGGATTTATAGGAGTACTTGGCGTTGGAATCACGTCAGGGGGGTGCTCGAGGGACCCACAAGCCAGGGGGCGCGCCCTAGGGGGGCCCCCCCTAGGCTTGTGGCCTCTTCGAGACTCCTCTCCGGTATCTTTTTGCTCCAGTATTTTTTATATTTTCAAAAAATATTCTCCGTAAATTTTCAGCCCATTCCGAGAACTTTTATTTCCGCACAAAAACAACACCACGGTAGTTCTGCTAAAAACAGCGTCAGTCCGGGTTAGTTCTAATCAAATCATACCAAAATAATTTAAAATTATTGTAAACATGGCATGAATACTTCATAAATTATAGATACGTTGGAGACGTATCATGGACCAAACTGGCCAGCTTCTCCTCCTAGACGGATTTTTAGTTGGTGTAAAAACCAGCACCAGTTAGGTGTGTCCTCTTGTCCAACAATGCCAAATGCAATTGGGTAGATGTTGTTATTTCCATCTCTACCAGTGGCAGCAAGGATTTGTGCAGCAGTTGTTAGTTTAATAAAACATCCATCATGACCTGAAAGAGCAATTAAAGAGAACATTCAAAACAGATAAGTTTCAAATGCATTCATATGTACAATCAAGCAAAGTAATGGAATTTACCAATGAATGGTCTATAGCCTTGGAGAAATCCCTCCCTTGCACCATTGAGGCAGAAAAACATGGCATGGAATCTTGGTCCTGGATGTGGAATTTTATCAATTGGTGTTCGAGTTACTGTGGTGACTACAACTCTGCACCCAGGGTTAGTATCCATTACAGTCTGTGCATAATATCTTAGCCTTGGGTATTGCTTCCTATGATCTCCCAACACAGCCTCAACAGCTAAGTTTTTTGCCCTATATGCCATAGGCTT
Source organism: Elymus sibiricus (assembly GCA_039707655.1). Lineage (NCBI taxonomy): Eukaryota > Viridiplantae > Streptophyta > Magnoliopsida > Poales > Poaceae > Elymus > Elymus sibiricus. Next base: position 286,782,870 of record CM077675.1, read on the forward strand.
GGGCACATCAACTTCATACTTTTCCATGCAAGCATTTATCAGAGTATGGATGCTAGTACTGACATCTGATCTGAACAGTGGCCCATAATGCTTTGCAAGCCACTTGACACTTACCCTGGTTGTCTCTGCATTACTAGGGCAAGTGTGTTGTAGTCTCATCTTCTTAATTGCCAATGTTTTTTCACCTTTTATAACAACCGCCACAATACATAATTTTCAAGTATCTTGTCTGCAATGCATAATGATCCTCTGATCTGAGTTCCTGTGTTACTTGAAGTCTCTGCACTGAGTGATGTGCAAACTCAACAAAGCTTCTCTAAATTGATGCTGATCCTTGAAACACATGTGCAGTTGTAACTGCTGGTGTGGTTGCTCAACATGCTCATTGTACCATACTCTAGGTGGCCTCTTCTTGGCCCTACTCTTTATTTTTTGAGGTAGCACAAATGCTAGTGGTTGAAAGCCATCATCTTCACTGTCTTTCAGTAAACCTTTCTCTTCTTCATCTGATGAGGGTTTCCGATCAGGTTGCACTTCTTCTAAAACACTGTTATGTGACCTTGTTGTTGGTCCTCTCCTAACTGACAACTTCTCCTTCTTCTTTGGGGGCAAAGGTACATCTTCTTCTTCTTCTTCCGAAACAACTGTATCATCCTCATCCAGCTCAAATAAATCTTCAACCTCTGTGTCACCCTCATAATGAATCTTTTCCCCTTCTGATTCTTCATCCTCTGTTACTTCCTCTTCTAAATATTGTATTTCTTCCTCTCTGTTTCTCCTCCCCTCCTCCATCTCTATGTCCTCAGCAGCCCTGAACTGCCCCATATAATAGGGATTGTTGTCACTGTTATAGTGCCCTTCCTCTTCAGATGCTACACTGCCATCATAGCCCTCCTTTTCTTCTTCCACAACAACTTTCAATCTTGGATTTTTAACACTCCTGCTCTCTTGTGTTAAAACAGCAAGGCCTACTAATGAACATGAAGAGCTACTCTGACTTTCAAACAACACACCTTGCTGATCAACAACATAAACAGGGGGCTGAGACAGATCATAAATAACAGGCTCAGAATAAACAATTGCATCTAATTGTTGCTTCTTTCCTGCACTTTGGAGTAGCCCTAACTAACAAAACAAGCACAAATCTCTCCTCATTCTGCCTCTTGATCAACTGAAGTTTCATATTACTATCAACTAATTCCAAGCCCTGCTCTCTTGGACCCTCCATGTAATACAGTTCATCATAAATAGTAAACCCTTGTGTTTCCATCAGTGCAACAATGTTCAAATAAGTGACATCTGAACTGCATAGCTTCCTCTCTAAAGTGTCTTGAGCATCAAAATGGATCCTAACATTCCAAATGTCTTCATACAAACTACAAATCACATGAAATTTAACCTAATTAGTATTGCCTAACCCAAATCCCCAATTAGAAATGACAATGCAGGAAGGAGGAAACTTACTAGACACCTCCAACTCCATGAGTCAAATCCTGGCTAATGCTAGGGTTAACCACCCATTGCTGCGCTAGATGTACCCGCTGCTCCATTGAGATAGCTAGCTCCATGAATTCTTAGTCGTCACTGGAGTACTCAGAGGAGGTGGAGTAGCCGCCGCCACCGTCGATTCCCCCTGGCGCAGCGCTCAGCAAGCCCCGAATGTTTGTGGGGAAGTCGCATCCGCCGCCGCCGCCGCTGCTACTGCCACCGACACCACCGCCCGGGGTCGCCGCCGCCATCGCCAAAGCGGGAGAACTAGGGTTCGACGATAGAGGAGGAGGGGGACACGAGAGGAGACTGGTTCGGGCCGACCGGTTCGAGCCGCACCGGTCTAGGTCAGCACGCGGGCGCATGCGGGTTGGCCAGCGTGGCGCCTGACGCGCGGGACCCGGTCGTCAGTTTCGACGTCAATACGTCGAAATACGCGGTTTAGTTCGATTTGCAACGTATAGCCCAAAACTTGGTACTGACACGTAAAAATTACCAATCTTGGTACCAATTCACCACCACTGCCCCAAATGTGGTACCAACGTGTAATTTTCTCATCCCCAAGCTTAGATGCTTGAGACTTCCTGACATATTTACTTGGGGTGCCTTGGGCATCCCCAAGCTTGAGCATTTGTATCTCGTTCAATCCTCTCATATCATGGTTTCACCTATTCTCAAAAACTTCATCCACACAAAACACGAAAAGAACTCGTAAGATAGGTTAGTACACATAAGAATAAATCCAAACTTCATGTAATGCCAAGACAAGTTGCAAAATAATTTTCAAACATCATCTACTATTTACTATTGTTTCCCCAATTTATATCTACCAATATAGGCTATGGAAACTATAGGATAAGTAGATAACAAAACTATGACAGCAATCTGTCCAAACAGAATAGTTTGTAGCCATTTATGAAAACAGTGTCCTTCTGTAACTCAAAAAATTATGAAAATTTAGGACGTGGTAAATAATTTATATTAAAACACTGTGTAAAAATTTCAGAAACTTTACACGTTCCAGTAAAATATGAAAATTCAAACACTACAGCAAAAGTTTCTGTTTTTACACAGCACATATCAAACATGTAGCTCAAGCATCCTAAGAGGCAATTCTTGGAACTTTTTATTGAAAAACAAGATTATAAATAACACCTACAGAAAATAAAAAATATATAATGACGATCCAAACAAACCACATATTATGTGACGAATAAAAATATAGCTCTAAGTAAGATATACCGATAATGTTGAAGACGAAAGAGGGGATGCCTTCCGGGGCATCCCCAAGCTTAGGCGCTTGAGTATTCCTTGGAAATTAACTTGGGGGTGCCTTGGGCATCCCCAAGATTAGGTCCTTTCTGCTCCTTATTCACCTCATATCGGTGTCTCACCCAAAACTTGAAACCTTCAATCACACAAAACTTAACGGAACTTCGTGAGATGGGTTAGTTTAGTAAATATAAATGATTCACTTAGGTATTGTCAAGACAAGATTCACAATTGTTCTCACATTATAACTACTGTATTATATCATTCTCATAATTTATATCACTAAATATAAGCTATGGAAACACTTAAAACAAGAAAACTATGCATGCAAAACAGAATCTGTCAAAAACAGAACAGTCTATGAAGATCTGAATGATCACCATACTTCCCTGACTCAAAAAATTCTGAAACAAATTTAAACCTTATAGAATTTTCATATAAATACTTTGTAAAACTTTCAAAAAAATTGACGCTCCAGTAAAATCAGAGAAATTCTTTACTGGAGGAAAAAGTTTCTATTTTTGCACAGAATCAAATCAACAAGTATCCATACTATCCCAATGGCTTTACTTGGCACATTATTGAAATAAAAGACACAAAACATGATTAATACAGTAGCATAATCATGTGAACACACAAAAACAAAAGATAAAAGTGTTGGGTTGTCTCCCAACAAGCGCTTTTCTTTAATGCCTTTTAGCTAGGCATGATGATTTCAATGATGCTCACATAAAAGTAAAGGATTGAAACACAACGGGAGCATCATGAAGCATATGACAAGCACATTTAAGTCTAACCCACTTCCTATGCATATGGATTTTGTGAGCAAACAACTTATGGGAGCAAGAATCAACTAGCATAGGAAGGCAAAACAAGCATATCTTCAAAAATTTGAACACATAGAGAGGAAACTTGATATTATTGCAATTCCTACAAGCATAAGTTCCTCCCTCATAATAGTTTTCAGTAGCATAATGAAGGAATTCCACAATATAACTATCACATAAAGCATTCTTTTCATGATTCACAAGCATAGAAAATTTATTATTCTCCCCCAAGCAAACTTCTCATACATAGTAGTGGGAGTATATAGGAGACTTGAATATTATAAATTGTTTCCACATTAAAAGAGTAATGTTTAGAGAAAGGGTATTCATAATTGTGGCAAGTTGTATAATAATAATCATCACTACTTTTCATAACATAAGTATTATCACAATAATCATCATAAATAGGAGGCATGTAATCATCATAACAAATTTGATCATTCGAAGTGGGGGAACTGAAAAGATCATCTCCATTATGCATAGCATCCCCAAGCTTGGGACACACATCAATTCTAGCAAATATATTCTCAAATATGTCATTCTCATCAAGCATAGCATCCCCAATCTTGTGGGTTTGCGAATCATTAGCATAATCATCAATAGCATGAATAGCACCAAAAGTGTAACAATTATCATCATAGTTTTCCAAGTTGGTGCCAAAAAGATTTTCAATATTATAAGGCGTATCATTATCTTCCCAATCATCCTCATCACAACAAGTAGTAGGCATAACAAAATAATCATCAAGTGTATCATCATCCCAACTAATTTCGTATTCATTTTCAACGATCATAGGAGCAACATTATTTGGGAGAGATACCCTTTTACCTTTACCTTTTCTTCTCTTCTTCTTCTCCTTTACCACATTTTGTGTGGGTTTAAGTAGTTTTTCTGAGCTCCTTATTGAAGAGATTGGTTCGATGGAAAGCTCTTCCCTGCAACCTGATTTATCACGAGAAACCATAGGAGGGTATTGGGAGACCTTTATCCTTTCATTAGTATTCCTTTTATATTCTATTGGTTTCTCATTATTTCTATAGTTGACAATATAAGCATTCTCATTGCAATTCACTACGCAAAACATATAGATTTCTTGTAGATTAGTTTCATTATCATTTGTGGTAATGAATATATCAAACCAATCATTTTTATGTGATAATTCTTCATTCCCCAAAAATAAGAAAAGTTCATTATAGAGTTCACGGGAGATCAAATTATCACAATATTTGGAAACGGTTCGGTCATGAAAAGACATGCATTGGAAATTAAGATAACCAACCCTATTGCAAAGTTCACAAGTAATGGGATGAAGAGAGCATAATGTTGTGGCAAGTTCATCTATCACTTTAAGCCACCAATTAGTTTGATCTTGTTTATGCTTCTTACAAAATCTATCATCCCTATATGGCATGTCCTTACAAATTTTATTCACTCCACAAAAATTGACATGCTTATAGGAAATCTTTTTATCATGACTAGTGCATTCATCATCAGCATCATGGATATTCAAACAGTTCATACTAACAACATGGAAATCATGCTTTTCATTCAAGGAACTATCATGAATCACTTTATAAATTTCACAATTTTTAGATTCATGATTTTCAAGCAAGACCTCATAAAGATAATCTAGTGAACTCTCACTAGCAATTGTTCAAACATAATCGGGTCTTTTGAAAATATTAGCAAGTGGATGAGGATCCATTTATCTTTATTTTGTAGTTTTGTTTTATAAAACCAAACTAGTGAAAAACAAGAAACTAAAAGATTTAATTTCAAGATCTAAAGATATACCTTCAAGCACTCACCTCCCCGGCAACGGCGCCAGAAAAGAGCTTGATGTCTACTACGCAACTTTATTCTTGCAGACTCGTGTTGGGACTCCAAGCACAGAGTTTTGTAGGACAGTAGAAATTTTCCCTCAAGTGGATGACCTAAGGTGTATCAATCCGTGGGTGGTGTAAGATGAAGATGGTCTCTCTCAAACAATCCTGCAATCAAATACGAGAAATCTCTTGTGTCCCCAACACACCCAATACAATGGCAAATTGTATAGGTGCACTAGTTCAGCGAAGAGCTGGTGATACAAGTGCAATATGGATGATAGATATAGGTTTTTGTAATCTGAAAATATAAAAACAGCAAGGTAGCAAGTGTAAAACAACGAGCAAAACGATGTATAAATGCTTGGAAATAAGGCCTAGGGTTCATACTTTCGCTAGTGCAATCTCCCAACAATGCTAACATAGTTGAATCATATGATCATCCCTCAACATGCAACAAAGAATCACTCCAAAGTTCCTATCTAGCAGAGAACAATCAGATGAAATTGGTGTAGGTAGTAGAACCACCTCAAAGTTATTCTTTCCGGTCAATCTATTTGGCTATTCCTATAAGTGTCACAAACAGCCCTAGAGTTCCTACTAGAATAACACCAATGATACATATCAATCAACCCTAATGTAACCTAGATACCCCAATGTCACCTCAAGTATCCGTGGGTAAATTATTCGACATGCATCAAACAATTTCAGATCTATCATATTCAATCCAACTCAAAGAACTTCAAGGAGCACCCCAAGATTTCTATCGGAGAACGTGGTATGAAAACGTGCAATCAACCCCTATGCATAGATCCCCTAGGTCACCGGAATCCGCAAGTTGTTGCCTCAACATATATCAAGTGAATCAATAGAATACCCCAATGTCACTACGGGTATCCCACGCAAGACGTACATCAAGTGTTCTCAAACCATAATATTTAATCCAACATAACGAGATCTCAAAGGTAAAGATTCAATTCATCACAACAAGGTAGCAAGGGAATAACATCATATGATCCGACTATATTAACAAAGCCCGTGATACATCAAGATTGTGCCATCTCAAGAACATGAGAGAGAGAGAGATTGAACACAAAGCTACCGGTACAAACTGTCAGCCCGAGGGTGGACTACTCCCTCCACGTCATGGCCTCCGTCGGGATGATGAAGATGGCCACCGGAGATGATCTACCCTCTCCGGAAGGGTACTGGAACGCCTCTAGATTGGTTTTTCGTCAATACAAAGAGTTGCAGCGGCGGAATGAGGAGTCTCTCTTTATTTCTGGGGTTTCTGGTATTTATGGGATTTTTCAGCGTTGGAATCATGCCAAACGGAGCTACGAGGGCCCCACAAGCCATCTGGCCGGGGGCGCGACCGGTTGCGTGGTGGCCTTCTGGTCCACCCCCTCCGGTGGTTCTTCGCTCCAAAATTGCTTATTTGGTCCAGAAAAAATCACCAAAAAGTTTTGGGCGATTCCACGGTAATTCTGCTAAAAACAGCGTCACTCCGAGTTAGTTCTAAATAAATCTTATAAAGTGCATCAAAAGCATATAAAAGTATTGTAAACATAGGTGAATATGGCATGAATACTTCATAAATTATCGATACGTTGGAGACGTATCAGTCAACATGGGAGTCCATGTTCTTCTTGCTGCCCCAGACCTTGTAGTGGCCGCGGATGTCGACAAGCTTCTGGCAGGCCAAGCCCGAAGTCTTGAGCACCTTTGGATAGTTGGTGGTGTCCACCGTAGTGAACCTGTAGTTGGGGCTATTGACAAACCTGGTGAAACACTCTCAAGGTACTGTGGCCAGGCAGTAGTGCTAGAGGAGGACGTGATGGCCGACGCACAACTGGGCAACGGCAACCTTCCGATCATGCCCGACCTGACCGCCGATGTAAGCGAGGTCGAAGCCGACCACTTTGTACTTATCATCCGCATCAAGCAACCGCTCCATAGTGCCTATGGAGAACTCCACCATGCCCGGGTCATTGGTGTACACCACCGTGAGGTCCGTCTTCCTCATGTGGGTCTCCACATGATGCACGCCTGATACTCGTGATCTGCGTTGGGTTTTCCGTGAAGAGGAACGTGTAATCGCAGCACAAAGTGGGTAAGTATTTCCCTCAATTATGAAACCAAGATTTACCAAACCAAGAGGAATACCAATCCTCAACCGTCTTCAACGCCTGCACACAAAAGGACAAACAACTTGCACCCAACGCCGGCAAGAGGGTTGTCAATCCCCTTGATCTCGTTATTTGCAAGCAAGTGAGTTGTGTAGATAATTCTAGATAATAGTAAAGTGCAAAATAAAATGAAAGGTAATAGATAACAGCAAGGTAATGATAGTGTTTGTGAATATATAAGTGAATTGACCCGGGGGGCATAGAGTTCTCTAGTGCCATCTCTCATAAGCAAAGCATACGGTGGGTAAACAAATTACTATTGGGCAATTGATAGAAAAGCGAATAGTTATGCGATTTTCATGGCAATGATCATGTGTATATAGGCATCACGTCCATAAGCAAATAGGCCAACTCCTTCCTGCACCTATTACTATTACTCCACCCATCGACCGCTATCCAGCATGCATCTAGAGTATTAAGTAAAACAGAGTAATGCTTGGAGAACATTGACATGATGTAGACAAAGTAAACTCAATCAATATGAATAAACCCCATCGTTTTATCCTTAGTAGCAGCAACACAAAGACGCAACTTGTCCCCTTCTGTCACTGGGATATAGAAACTCGCCAGGTTGAACCTACTACAATGCACCACTCTCACTGAAGAAATATCAATCTAGTTGGCCAAACTATCTCAATAGATCGGAGAGCATTACGGAGCTATGATGATCATGCAAATGAGAATCATAGAAATCAGATTTGACTCAAATACTTTTCATGAATAATTTTAACATAAACTCACAATTCATCGGATCCCAACAAACACACCATACAAAGGGATTACATCGGATAGATCAAGGCAAAGATGCGATGAACATTGTATTGAAGATCGAGAGAGAGAGAGAGAGATTGCCATCTAGGTACTACCTACAGACCCGTAGGTATGTGGTGAACTACTCACCCATCATGGTGAGGGCAGCAAGGTTGATGAAGAGGCCCTCCGTGATCGATCTCCCCTCCGGCAGGGTGCCGGAACAAAGGTGTGGATGGCCTCCCATCAGAACAGAGACTTGCGGCGGGGGACAAAGTGTTTCGGGATCACTTCTGGTGTTTTTAGGGTAGATGTGAATTTATAGGCCAGAGAATGACGTCGGGAGACGCACCAGGGGGCCACCACATATCTGGTCGCACCCTCCCCTGGTGGCACTGTTGGATATGTGGTGGGGCCCTGGTGCACCTTCCGGCCTTCCTCCTAATGTTCTAGGTCTTGTATTGGTCCAGGAAAAATCATCAAAAAGTTTCGTGGCAATTGGACTCTGTTTGGTACTGTAACTCTGAAAAGGCAAAAACACGCAGAAAACGGGAATTGGCACTGGGCACTGGGTCAATAGGTTAGTGCTTGAAAATATTATAAATTGGTAAATAAATACCCAAAAAGTATCCTAGAATGATAATATATTAGCATGGAACAATCAAAAATTATAGATACGTTGGAGACGTATCAGCATCCCCAAGCTTAATTCCTGCTCGTCCTCAAGTAGGTAAATGATAAAAACAGAATTTTTGATTTGACATGCTACCCATTATGTAATCTTTGGTATGTATGCTCATTGAGAAATGATGAATTAACAAACCGCAACATAGTAATATTTATAAGTATAGGAAACAAAATCATTGATTTTTCAAAGTATACGATCCTAAAAGAATGTTTAACCCTACTCATCTTATTATATTAGCAAGGCATGCCTCCGTCTTCACCACATAGATACAAATTTTAAGCACCACGGTGTCCAAGTCAGGCAATTGGATCGTACTTTTTCAACATGCATCAACTTTTTATTCTTCACGCAATACATGAGCATGAACCATTGGACATAGCATATAGGTGGTATAGAATATGGTGGTAGGTATCAAAGGGGTAAAAAGTGGAGAAGATAGTCTGACATCAACTAGGCGTACCAACGAGCTATGGAGATGCTCATTGATAGATGTCAATGCAAGGAGTAGGGATTGCCATGCAAATGATGCACTAGAGCTATAAGTGTATGAAAGCTCAACTGAAGCTAAGTGGGGTGTGCATCAAACTTGCTTGCTCATGAAGACCTCGGGAATTTGAGGAAGCCCGTCATCGGAATATACAAGCCAAGTTTATTATATGAAAAGGTAGTTCCCACTAGCATATGGAAGTGTCAACATAGGAGACTCTCTATATGAAGAACATGGTACCACTTTGAGGCACAAGTGTGGTAAAGGATAGTAGCAAAGTCCCTTCTCTCTTTTCTCTCATTTTTTTATGGTGGGCTTTTCTCTTCTTCTTTTTTGCCTCCCCCATTTTCTCTTTTTTTATATGGTGGGCTCATTTGGCCTCCCCCATTTTCATTTCATTTTTCGTCCGGTGTCTCATCCCGACTTGTGGGGGAATCATATTCTCCATCATCCTTTCCTCACAGGGACAATGCTCTAATAATGATGATCATCACACTTTTATTTACTTACAACTCAACATGAAGGACTAATAGGAAGATATGACTCTGTATGAATGCCTCTGGCAATGTACCAGGATGTGCAATGATCTAGCGTGACATGTATAAAAAATATGATGAACGGTGGCTTTGCCATAAATACTATGTCAGCTCTATATGATCATGCAAATCATTATGATGATGAACGAACTAGTCATGTGAAGTGACGATGGAATTTGCATGGCAATATATCTCGGAATGGCTATGGAAATGCCATAATAGGTAGGTATGGTGGCTATTTTGAGGAAGATATAATGAGGCTTATGTGCAACTGAGCGTATCATGTCACGGGGTTTGGATGCACCGACGAATATTTGCACCGATCCTCGAGGTGAGAATGGGCTATGCACGGTATCGAAGAGGCTAGAAAATATGAGAAGGTGAAGATGCGTATGTCCATGGTATCACATTAGTCATAAAGAACTCACATACTTATTGCAAAGTCTTATTAGTTTTATCACAAATCAAAGTACTCCTAGCATGCCCCGAGGGAGGAGGTTGGTAGGAGTTAACCATCGCGCGCCCCCGACTCGAAACAACACTAGGATTTCAACGAGGAATATAAATGCTCACACAACATCACCATGCCTCTTTAATTTTTAGATGAATAACAAGTTAACACCTCTTAATCTCGACACTTCTACGAATCAACAATTTTGGACTCACACCTTTTTCATATTACTACATCAATGTCATTAACCACAACTCCTCTATATGTACTACACGATGGTTTTGATTATCATTCATTGAATACCTAATATTCCTGGACTAGTCTTATGACCCATGAAAATTATTGTCACTATTAATTCAGCTCTCAAACAAGTATAAGTAAAGAACAAGAGCATATTATTTCTATAAAATCTACACGCCACCGTGCTCAAAAAGATATAAGTGAAGTACTAGAGCAACTGCCCAGCTCAAAAGATATAAGTGAAGCACATAGAGTATTCTAGCAAATTATCATGAAGGTGTGCTTCTCTCAAATAGGTGTGTTCATCAAATGATGATTTTGACAAACTGAAAGTAAAAGCAAACAAAAGCAAACGACGCTCCAAGCAAAACACATATCATGTGATGAATAAAAATATAGCTCCAAGTGACATACCGATGGATTGAGACGAAAGACGGGATGCCTTCCGGGGCATCCCCAAGCTTAGACGCTTGAGTCTCCTTAGAATTATACTTGGGGTGCCTTGGGCATCCCCAAGCTTGGGCTCTTGCTACTCCTTATTCCGTAGTCCATCGTGATCACACCCAAAACTTGAAAACTTCAATCACACAAAACTCAACAAAACTTCGTGAGATCCGTTAATATAAGAAACATATTGCATACTTGAGGTACTGTGATAAATTGATTCAAATTCATTTTTGCATAATAGGTACTGTATTCTAACTTCCCCGTGGCTTACACCCCCCGATATAGTCCATGGCATAATCAAAACAAGCAAAACTATGCAAGCAAAACAGAATCTGCTTAAAACAGAACAATCTGTAGCAATCTGTAAAGGGCCCATACTTATGTAACGCTAAAAATTCTGAGAAATTAGGACAACGTAAAGAATTTGTATAGAAATATTGTGCTAAAATTTCAGATCAAGATCACGCTCTAGTAAAAAATGAAAATTCCTGTACTGGAGTCAAAAGTTTCTGTTTTGTTTCAGCATCGATTCTACTCATCCTGTGAGTCGTCCCAAAGGATTTACTTGGCACAAACACTAATTTAAGCACAAAAACATAATCATTACATAGGAAATAATCATGTTATTAAAAATAAACAGAAATAAATGATAACTATTGGGTTGTCTCCCAACAAGCTCTTTCTTTATAGCCATCAAGATAGGCTTAGGATAATAATGATGCTCACATAAAAGACAAGAGTTAAAGCACAAGGAGAGCATCACAAAACATGTGAAAAACACATTTAAGTCTAGCATACTTCCTATGCATAGGCATTTTATAAGAAAACAATTTATCAAGACAAGAAGTGTCTAACATATGCAACTAGGAAGAGTGAAGCATTAACAATTTCAAAAGAGAGGTAATTTAGTAACATGCAAATTCTTATAACCACGTTTGCCTCTCTGATTATATGTGGGATCATAATCAAACTCAACAATATAACTATCATAATATTGATCATTCTCAAAAGTAGTGGGATCATTATTATCTAAAGTTGACACTCTTCCAACCCCACTTTTAGTAGTGTTGCGAATATCATACTCAATAATAGATTCATCATGAAGGATAGAATTATCAAGGTCACAAGGAACATCATGATTATCACCCCAATCATGATCATTAGCACAATCGATATTCATAGAATTTATACTAGCAACATGGCAATCATGCTTTTCATTCAATGAACTATCATGAATCACTTTATAAATTTCTCTTAACACTTCATCATAATTTTTAGATTCATGATTTTCAAGCAAGACCTCACAAGGAAATTCTAGTGCACTCAACTCACTTGTAATTGGTTCAGCATAATCAGGTCTTTTGAAAATATTAGCAAGTGGATGAAGATCCATTTATCTTTATATTTTTTCTTTAAACTTTCTGTTAACATAGCTAGGCAAGCAAGCAAAGGAGTAAACTAGTAACAAGCAAAGATAAATATTTTTCTATTTTTTATTTTTATGTGACAAGCTAAATTTAACAGCAAATTAAAAGAATAATAAATGAATGAAATTTTGTGTGAAGTTACTTGATAGTTGGTGATGGTATTCCCCGGCAACGGCGCCATAAATCCTTCCTAATACTCGTGATCAGTGTTGGGTTTCCGTGAAGAGGAACGGGTAATCGCAACACAAAGTGGGTAAGTATTTCCCTCAGTTATGAAACCAAGGTTTATCGAACCAATAGGAATACCAATCCTTAACCGTCTTCAGTGGCTGCACACGAAGGAACAAACAACTTGCACCCAACACCGGCAAGAGGTTTGTCAATCCCCTTGATCTCGTTATTTGCAAGCAAGTGAGTTGTGTAGATAATTGTAGATAATAGTAAAGTGCAAAATAAAATAAAAGGTAATAAATAACCGCAAGGTAATGATAGAATTTGTGAATATATAAGTGAATAGACCCGGGGGCCATAGAATTCTCTAGTGGCATCTCTCATAAGCAAAGCATATGGTGGGTAAACAAATTACTGTTGGGCAATTGATAGAAAAGCGAATAGTTATGCGATTTTCATGGCAATGATCATGTGTATATAGGCATCACGTCCATAAGCAAATAGGCTGACTCCTGCCTGCACCTATTACTATTACTCCACCCATCGACCGCTATCCAGCATGCATCTAGAGTATTAAGTAAAACAAAGTAATGCTTGGAGAACATTGACATGATGTAGACAAAGTAAACTCAATGAATATGAATAAACCCCATTGTTTTATCCTTAGTAGCAGCAACACAAAGACGCAACTTGTCCCCTTCTGTCACTGGGATATATAAGCTCGCCAGGTTGAACCTACTACAACGCACCACTCTCAATGAAGAAATATCAATCTAGTTGGCCAAACTATCTCAATAGATCGGAAAGCATTACGAAGCTATGATGATCATGCAAATAAGAATCATAGTAATCAGATTTCACTCAAATACTTTTCATGCATAATTTGAAGATAAACTCACAATTCATCGGATCCCAACAAACACACCATACAAAGGGATTACATCGGATAGATCAAGGCAAAGATGCGATGAATATTGTATTGAAGATCGAGAGAGAGAGAGAGAGAGAGATTGTGATCTAGGTACTACCTACGGACCCATAGGTCTGTGGTGAACTACTCACCCATCATGGTGAGGGCAGCAAGGTTGACGCCCTCCGTGATTAATCTCCCCTCCGGCAGGGTGCCAGAACGGAGGTGTAGATGACCTCCCGTCGGAACAGAGACTTGCGGCGGCGGAAAAAGTGTTTCGGGAGCGCTTCTGGTGTTTTTAGGCTAGAAGTGAATTTATAGGCCAGAGAACGACGTCGGGAGATGCACCAGGGGGCCACCACATATCTGGCCGCGCCCCCTGGGGGCGCGGTGGGATATGTGGTGGGGCCCTGGTGCACCTTACGACCTTCCTCCAAAGCTTCTAGGTCTTGTATTGGTCCAGAAAAAATCGTCAAAAATTTTCGTGGCAATTGGACTCCGTTTGGTACTGTAACTCTGAAAAGGCAAAAACACGCAGAAAACAGGAACTGGCACTAGGCACTGGGTCAATAGGTTAGTGCTAAAAAATATTATAAATTGGTAAATAAATACCCAAAAAGTATCCTAGAATGATAATATATTAGCATGGAACAATCAAAAATTATAGATACGTTGGAGACGTATCAACGCCGTACTCCATTGGAGCGCCGCTGGACATCCTCTCTATATGCCTCGTCGAGGGTGTGCTTATTGTGTTGTGGGGCGCGATCGAAAGCATGAAGAGACTATGGTTAATGGCCGTGGGTATAAATGGGGCCGGATGTCCTGGAAAACCGGCACGTCCGGATGGCAGTTTTTGCAGCGCGTGATTCAGTCATCGAAGCACGTAACTGCATGGGGAGACGCGCGTGGCACAACCGGATGCATATGGAGCCCCGAACGTGATTGTGCGCCGGCCCCGACCACTCGTAGAGCGCGCGCGGAGGGGCGCGAGAGCAGAGCACGAGGAGGGACGCGAGAGCAGAGCACGCGGTGGGACGGGAGATCGAACCAGACCACTTTGTACTTGTCCTCGTCAAGTAACAGGTCCATAACATTGGAGTTCTCCACCCAGATCGGATGTTTGGTGTACACCACCGAGAGCCCCGCGAACCTTCTGTGCGTGTCCACTACGGCATGCATGGTGAACTGGCGCTCGTCGTCGGCAGCCGCTGGGAGCGCCATTGGAGCCGCGCAGGATACCCTCGGTCGTGGTTCTGCTTCTTAAGGTCCGGATATTAATCGTCAATTGAATAATAATGTCCAGATATTAATCGTCCATTGCATACTAAGGAAACCAAAATACGAGTCTCCCTCATAAGTTTCCATTTGCATGGTTGTATCACAAATGGCAGAAATAGTACAAAGGTTCAAATTCCAGCATTACAAGGCTCAAATTCAAAGATTACAAGGTTCAAACCGATAATAGAAATGAAATTCAGCTTATGCAGAAACTTTGTCATGCAGCTTTAGCCCACGTTGATAAGCTAAACATGAACATATATGATAGGTTCATACTGATATTACTACTAGTTTGGCAATTTCAATATTTCTACAAAGGGGTCCGCCACTGACATGTCATTTGTGGGCTTGACATAAGGACTTCCGAATAGTCTGTCAACTGAAGTTACAAAATGAAATTGAGCTTCTGCAGAGCCTTTTCCATTTTTTCCTAGTCGCCGGAGCTGATCAGCAAACCATTCTTTTTGCGCAATAAATGTAGGGAAAATCTCATTATCGTTAGCACACTTGCTCTCACAACAAAGAACCTGGCAAGTATAATCTCCGGTAAGGTGCTCGGTAGGAGTTCAAAGTAATTTCTGAGGGATGGAGATCAAGGAATTCGATTGGATTTTTATACTGCATCACATTATCCACTACCGGGCCTAACCGTATCTGCAAAAGAAGAGAATGTGTTAGTGCTTGGACACAAGGGACCTCTTATGATTTGCAGGGTTTCAAAAATTGAACTCCCTTGTGGTTAAAATTTAACATGAAAGTGCATCACCTCGACATGTAGCTTCTCCAGGCATGGAAAGCATCTCAGCAATCTGACAACTTGGTCCAGGTCGGGGCCGATAGATTCTACTACAAACACCTTCACTGTGCACAGTTACGGGTCGAGCTTGTCGATATAATATTCTGGATGACCGACGAACATACATCTTGAATAGAGAAAAAATGTTAATTCAAGAATGAGAAGAGGGCGACTGTTGTACCTGGATGGATATGGATCCAAACACAAGTTCAGATAAGTTGACGGGCGAGTAGCCAAACACTGTCAATTTCGGCGCATGAATGACCCTGATTCTTGTTGAACCTTGTTGATCAACAACAAGTAATCTCTCAAGTAAGGGCATGTCCTCAATGACCATTTGGTGATTGACCTTGTGTGATCTCCTGTTGCAGCATCAGCAATACACACAAATTGTCAGGAGACTCATGGAGGTGATGTGGAGGCTGCTCAAACCATTGATCGCCTGAGGATACTCGAGCGCAGTTGCGGAGCAGGCGCTCCATGTCATCGTTGGGGATGCAGACGGCGACGAGCCCAAGGTGCTTCAGTCGAGGTAGCAAAAGAGCGGGATTGACGTTAATCTGGGGGAAATGACAGTTCATGAACCTGGCGATGCACAGCGTTGGCACAAGGCGCAGCGCGGAGGGTGGCAGCGGGCGCATATGTCCATAATTAAAAGTGAGCTCCTCGAGATGATCTAGGGCGGTCAATAAGAACCACTCGTCAAGCTTGGCTCGGTCCTTGCCATTGGAACGGAACTTGCCCATAGTAAGGCCTTTGATTGGGCCACAGTGCATGCCGAGGATCTGGGACAATGCATCCAAGCGTTTGGGATAGCCAGTGCAGAGCATGTACTCGCTGATGAGGCCGAGAGGGGCGCAACGCCATAGGGGGACGCCATCGCCGGGAGAGGACGGTTGTGCGCACGCCAACTTCGATAGAGAGGAGGAAGATGATGACTCTCAACATATCATCGGGGAGGCTGTTGATGAAGTCTAGGCCTATCGGAGGCGCTTGTGTTTCTGGCTCGGCCCGCCTCCGCTTGCTGACAACCTCGACATCCACATCCGGAGAATGGCCACCGGTGGCTCTTTCTGTCAAGAGTAGAGCAGTGGGAGGATAGTGATTATCTAGCTAGTTCAAGGCAGAAGAATAGTGCATTGGCAATTACAATTTACTAGGTAGGAACAGTTTTAACAGATTAAGAAAATGAAATCCCAATTGGTTGCTGAAATACTACACAGTTACTTTGATATTGCTATGCAAGTCAACATGCAGATACTAGAAAGAACACTTACTTCCAACAAAGTGTGGACGGAGGATGTCATCGGGGAAGTTAGCATTTATCGTATGGTCAGGCTCTTTTAGGTGCACCATAATTTTAGTGCCAGCTTTCAGTACATAAAACTTAGAAATTTCTGCCCAAAGGCCTTCTTCAAAATAGGAGTGCTAATCTTCATCAAGTTTTACAGAAACAACGATTGTAAATCCATGGTTTGTGCTGAATATGACATCCCTGGAGTCTTCAGTTATGTAAAGGCCAAGATTTACCGCTACAGTTGTCATTGCAAAGTAAGGGATGTACTGAAGGAATTGAGAAGATTGTTAAAGAACATGGTAACATGATAGTATGGGAGTAGTAGTTAAAAGAACGGCACATCAGTTGATATGAAATGACAAAAAATTACAAGTAAACAGATAATGTAACCATGATGTTGTGCCAATATATATGAGAGTAAACGAAAGAACAATACATCATTAATTTGCCTAATATAGAAGGAGAAGAATAAGAAGAAGAAGAAATCACATTTGACGTAAATGCTACATGTGGCACCTTTTATCCAAATGTAGCAATATGTAGTATAGGTTCAGAAAAAGTATAGGCCATGCATGTCAACCCAGGTAGTGTGAGATTGAACATACTATGCGCTTCGTGAAGTCGTCTGGTACGGTGAGATGGAACTCCTCGGTTTTTTGGCCGAGGCCGCATAGCCCTGATGTGTCCTTGCACTGTACACTCTATGAATGAAAACCCTTAAATCAGCTAGACGAAACATGAATCCACGGCGACTTCGGACGGGTGATTAAAAGGGGCCGACGGACTGGGATAAGAGATGAGCGGAAATATTTTAGTAGATTAGTTACCTAGTTCTTCATGGGGAAAAAACCAGTACCAAACATTCCCCAATTGGGCGAGCTGGGTCGACAGCGAGCAGCATCGAGAAAGTCAGTGCTGATGGGCCGCGGCAAGCAGCGGTGGCGAAATGCGATGGCGTTTAGCGGCAGTCGGTGGCGGCGACAGGCGTCGAGCGAAGTCGTTGCCGTGGGGATAGGCGGTGACATGCATGGAGAGTCCTGGAGTAGTGTTAGTGTAGATGCTACTGGGGAGGGGGAGGGGGGTGGGAGGGGAGCGGGCGAGGGTTTTGTGACGTGTGGGTGCTGAGTTTTTTTTTGAAGTGGTGCCGAGAGTTTTCTGTCCTAGAATAATGTGCTTCGGAGGAAACGGTCTATTAGATCCAACCATGTGTGATAAATCCTATGTAAATATTACTCTCAAGTAAATTAGCACTCCGGTGTGATGTCCAATCAGAACACAAATGACGCGGCACAATGAAAGTCGTCGCACACTTTCAATCTCGGAAAAACAATATAATACACAAGCATAGATATAATACACACAAACTAGATAGATTCAATCCAACATCTCATCTTCATGCTTGATCATTAATATTCTCCAGGAACTGGGCATATGCGGTGTGCGCTATCCTACGAGAATACTTCTGCTTGAAGGAGCCAACGGCTCGTCCTCTTGCATGCGCCAGAACACTAGAATACGTGTTGTTAATCTTATGGTTGCAGAACGGGCATCCATAGCCCCCATTCTTCCTGACACGCCTGTTATGCTTTCCAGCCATAAGCTCTCTGAGCATTTGCCTCTTGAACCTCTCCTGGACGTCTTCATCCTCGTTGTCCACATCGTCAGATAGCACCTATACATAGTAAAAAAATGTGACGTCCGTATATTTTATAATGCGAATTCGCAAGGTAGAGATTATGAAACATAATATATCATGCGACAACGTGAACCCTAAATCGAAGCTAATTTATTTGATGCCAAAAGTTGGCATGCCATATTTTAGCAACTGCCAAATGTTGGCTAGAGATTGGTTGCATACCAATTCTCATTATCAATCTCACAAAAGGTTGCCAAATGTTGACAACTTTTGATTTTGCCAAATATTGGTAGCAATGCCAAATGTTGGTAGCAAACCAATCAGCCTGTTATATGTATTTACCAAAAATGGGTATAGATGACCAACCGGTTCCCCGTCTGAGTCGCTGTCGGCGCTGGAGTGGTCGTCGGAGTCGATGTGGACCACCGGCTCCAGCTGGGGAAGCACAACGGTGGTGACAAAGTCAAGGCCGCGCTGTTGTCCGGGCGATACGTCATCTTCGACGACGGCAATCTCTATGCCCACCTTCACTCTGTGCTCGGGTGCTTCGCCGGCCCCGACGTGGTTACTCCCTCCCATGGTGCAGTGAGGCTGCTGATGACGATTGAGAACGGCGGCGAGGATGCAGGGGGGAGAGGATTGTGTCTAGCAAGAATGTTAAAACCAGCGACTCGGGCGCCGTTAATAAAGGGCAGTTGGGACTTGAGAGGGAGGCGGGCGGTGGTTTAAAGGGACGGCTCGCCTCCCGGTGAGCCGCCTGCGTGCCGGACTACTGGCATGCGCACCGTCAATTCACACGCCTGACGGCACGTCTCCCTGCGAAACTGCACAGCGAACACGCCTCCCATCAATTCACACCTACTCGCATGCATCCCGGTCAGCCCTGCGCGGCGACCTGCTAGCATGCGTCCCGTCAAATCATATCTGCTTGCACAGATCGCGGGGCGTGTATTGTATTTCTGTGAAGCTACGACACTTACTCCCTCCGTTTTTATTTAGTCTGCATATTAGAGTTGACTGAAGTCAAACTTGATAAAGTTTGACCAACTTTATAGAAAGAAATAGAAATAATTACCATGACAAATATATATGATGTGAAAGTACATTCAATAAAGAATCTAATGGTATTAATTTTTAATTGTAAACGTCAATATCGTTGTCTATAACTTTGGTCAAAGTATACAAAGCTTGACTTTAACCAATGCTAATACGCGGACTAAAGAAAAACAGTTTGGATTAATAAACGTTTGTGATGTTAACGTGACAGTTCTGTGTTGCATCTATTAAGCCCCCGTTTGCAAGAAGCTTAGATGAAAACTTCTCTCAAATTGGACGATTTATTTACCATGACCTATAAGTTCCCTATCATGAAATCATGTCAATGTTTCATGAATTCTAGCTTAGCTAGGCGTTTGCTGGAATTTAAAAGCCAAGAGTCAATGTTTGTAGCCCCAAGATGTTCGAAATTTATTGGTTTTCCTTCCATGGGGACTAAACATGCACCCAAGACAAAAAAAATGAATTTCTAATCCATTTGGGCGCACAACCGCGTGTGCATATAGTTCAAATTTGAAATTTACAAATTAAATACCTAAGGAATCAATTTAATGTATACAAATGTCTTAATGTTCTTTAAAAATCAAATTTTAACACTGCACTCCTATTGTCACATGTGCACTACAGAAAAAGTTTGACATGCATGCCTCTAAGTGGCGGTGGTGTGGTGGGACGAGTCGGGGTGTGGGGGTCCGGCACACAATACGCGTCGTATGCGCACCACCACGTGGGGTTGTCCGGTTAGTTAGGCAAAAGCTGGCGATGGGGATTACTCAGGCGGGTATATTGGAGTCCCATCCCCATCCCCATCACCGCCCTCCCATTCCCGTCCCCGTCTCCGTACCCATGCGCGGGTCTAAAAAGTTTCCCATCCCCGTCGCCACTTCTTTACCCCCGTGGGGAAACCCAACATGCATTTAAGAACAATATTCGATCATATTTCAATAAAAAATAGTATTTCAACGCAATAAACAATATGTTATGGCTAAGTTTGGGATTTCTTAGGGATTTTTGGGCCAGATGGGGTGGGATCTGTGGAAATTTGGGTGACCAAGGGTGCAAATTAATTACGTGGGGTCTATTAATTTCAGATCCCACATGTAAGTACTTCATGGTTAAGGTGGGTAATGCTATATATATCCCATCCTGCATGCTGGGTAAGGTATTTGACTCACCATCTTCCCCATGGGAATTCAAGCTGGCACTTCTCTGTGCCCTAATTAATAGAGTAATTACCCATGGGGATGCGGGTAACGGTTTTAGCCATTGCCGGCTTCAGGTGAGGCACGTGCCATGTCAAAAGTCGTGCATTGGGTATATATTTAAAGCATCCCGACCATGACCTTTTTCATGCATATGTTTGTGTCTCATGCATGCGGTGGTGGTCCTCGTACACTCACTCATGCGGTTACCACCGACACACCCATTTCTTGCCCCCGCGCGGTCTATCACCTTGGATGGCGCGGCGAGAGGGGTTTGATCAAAGGTGGATTCCTCTTAGTCTGTGTTTCGGTGAAGATCATGGTGAGATTCCGTACGAAAGTTTGGGCGCATGTGTGCACGCGCGTGCTCATTGTACACGTTGTGAACCTCCGTGGTTTTTTTTGGTTTGCGAAGGTGCCGCATCAAAGGTGTGCATTGGGTATTCAATACATCACACAACACCTCCGTACATATGTTAGGGCAGCATGGAGGCGGTGGTTGTCCTCGGACACCGCCCCCTCGCACAATTATCAGTGTCACTCCCATGTGTGGCCTCACGTACTTTTGTACCGCAACGAGAGAGGTTAATTATTGTGGATTCTTTTTTGGTCGATGTTTGCGGTAGGCCATGGGTGTGAGATTACATGGTATAATTTGAGTGTGTGTGTAGTGTACGCATGAATGTCTCTCCCGTCGGCTTAAATGGGGGGGGGGTATATATATACTACGCGTCATGAACCTCACTTTCCGTGCAGACTTTAAGATTCCCGAGGAAGGTGTGCCACGCCAAAGTTTGTGTGCTGGGTATGTAAATTAACATCACACAACACTTCCATACATATGTTTGATCCATGCTTAGATGGTGATTGTCTTTGGATACTCCTTCTTGTGGTTGTCGTTGGAAAGTCCATTCGTGGGCCTGCGTGGACGTCCATCACATTGACTAACAACGAGAGAGAGGTTACCATGGTGGATTCTTCAATTTGTTTGTGTTATGGTATATATTATATAGGTCATTTGAGTTTCCTTACCCAAGTCTGAGCGCACGCGTGCGTACGCGTGAATTGTTCCCATCGACGCTTGGCATACTAGTTGTACGCGTCAAGAAAACTCGCTCGGGGGGGGGGGCACTTTCCGGTTCCAAAGCATGTGCCACATCAAAGTTGCACATGAGGTATATATATTAATGAATTCAAATGCAACACAACATTTTCCATACATATGTTTGCGCCACCTGCAGGTGATGGCTGTCTTTGACACTCCACCGCGTGGTTATCGGTGTCACGCCCATTCAAGGGCCTCGGTGGACGTCCATCCTTTCGACCAACAGCGAGAGAGGTTTGACCAAAATGTTGATTCTTTGGTCGGGATGTCCGTGTTGTGAGGCACATAGGCCATAGTCCAACATTGACCGGAAGAGAGATGTGGTGGTTTGACCATGTTTGATTCATGTATATGTTTAATTTTCGTGTTACGGCATGGGTGAGACGTGAGACCTGTTTGGTGGCATGTATTCATGCTACATATTGAGCTTGCGTTGGTTTTCCCTTGAAGAGGAAAGGGTGATGCAACAAAGTAGATAAGTATTTCCCTCAGTTGTTGAGAACCAAGGTATCAATCCAGTAGGAGGTACAAGCAAGGCCCCAATCTTTGCACCTACACAAACAATCAAACACTTGCACCCAATGCTATAAAGGGGTTGTCAATCCCTTCACGGTTACTTGCAAGGATGAGATCTGATAGAGATAGATATAAAAGATTACTAAAACGAAAAGTAAAATAAAAGTAAATAGATTGCAGCAAAGTATTTTTGGTATTTTTGGTTTATAGATATGAAAATATAATATGGAAAATAGACCCGGGGGCCATAGGTTTCACTAGAGGCTTCTCTCTTGAAGGAAAACAATATGGTGGGTGAACAAATTACTGTCGAGCAATTTATAGAAAAGCGCATAGTTATGACGATATCCAAGGCAATGATTATGCATATAGGCATCATGTCCGTATCAAGTAGACCGAAACGATCCTGCATCTACTACTATTACTCCACACATCGACCGACTCCTGCCTGCATCTAGAGTATTAAGTTCATGAAGAACAGAGTAACGCATTAAGTAAGATGACATGATGTAGAGGGATAAACTCAAGCAATATGATGAAAACCCCATCTTTTTACCCTTGATGGCAACGATACAAATACATGCCTCGCTACCCCTACTTTGTCACTGGGTGAGGACACCGCAAGATTGAACCCAAAACTAAGCACTTCTCCCATTGCAAGAATTACCAATCTAGTTGGCCAAACCAAACCAATAACTCGAAGAGACTTGCAAAGATATGAAATCATGCATATAAGAATTCGGCGAAGATTTAAATAATATTCATAGATAATCTGATCATAAATCCACAATTCATCGGATCTCGACAAACACACCGCAAAAGAGTATTACATCGGATAGATCTCCATGAAGATCATGGAGAACATGGTATTGAAGATCACAGAGAGAGAAGAAGCCATCTAGCTACTAGCTATGGACCCGAAGGTCTGAGGTGAACTACTCACGCATCACCGGAGGGGCAATGGTGTTGATGTAGACGCCCTCCGTGATCAAATCCCCCTCCGGCAGATTACCGGAAAAGGCCCCAAGATGGGATCTCATGGGAACAGAGGCTTGCGGCGGCGGAAAAGTATTATCGTGGCTCTTTTTGGTATTGGGGGAATATTTCTAAATTTATAGGCGGAGAATTAGGGTTGGAGGAGCTACGGGGGGCCCACAAGCCAGAGGGGCGCCCCCAGGGGCGCGCCCTGCTGGCTTGTGGCCCACCCGTAGGTCTTCTGGCCTCTTCTCCAAGTCTCCTGGGTTCCTTCTGGTCCAAGAAAAATCATCGTAGAATTTTATTCCGTTTGGACTCCAATTGATATTCCTTTTCTGCAATACTCAAAAACAAGGAAAAAACAGAAACTGGCACTGGGCACTAGGTTAATAGGTTAGTCCCAAAAATAATATAAAATAGCATATTAATGCATATAAAACATCCAAAATAGATAATATAATAGCATGGAACAATAAAAAATTATAGATACGTTGGAGACGTATCAAGCATCCCCAAGCTTAATTCCTGCTCGTCCTCGAGTAGGTAAATGATAAAAACAGAATTTTTGATGTGGAATGCCACCTAACATATTTATCCATGTAATATTCTTTATTGTGGCATGAATGTTCAGATCCATAAGATTCAAAACAATAGTTTAATATTGACATAAAAACAATAATACTTCAAGCATACTAACAAAGCAATCGTGTCCTTTCAAAATAACATGGCCAAAGAAAGTTATCCCTACAAAATCATATGGTCTGGCTATGCTCCATCTTCCCCACACAAAGTATTTAAATCATGCACAACCCCGATGACAAGTCAAGCAATTGTTTCACACCTTTTATGTTCTCAAACCTTTTCAACTTTCACGCAATACATGAGCATGAGCCATGGATATAGCACTATAGGTGGAATAGAATATGGTGGAGGTTGTGAGGAAAAGGAGAAGATAGTCTCACATCAACTAGACGTATCAACGGGCTATGGAGATGCCCATCAATAGATATCAACGTGAGTGAGTAGGGATTGCCATGCAACGGATGCACTAGAGCTATAAGTGTATGAAAGCTCAAAAAGAAACTAAGTGGGTGTGCATTATAATGAAAAATTCCCACTAGTTATATGAAACTGACAAAATAGGAGACTCTCTATCATGAAGATCATGATGCTACTTTGAAGCAAAAGTGTAGAAAAAAAGATAGTAGCATTGTCCCTTCTCTCTTTTCTCTCATTTTTTTATTTGGGCTTCATTGGCCTCTTTTATTATTTGTAAAGTCCGGAGACTCATCCCAACTTGTGAGGGAATCGTAGCTTCCATCATCCTTTCCTCTCATGGGACAATGCTCTAATAATGATGATCATCACACTTTTATGTACTTACAACTTAAGAATTACAACTCGATACCTAGAACAAAATATGACTCTATATGAATGCCTCCGGCGGTGTACCGGGATGTGCAACGATCTAGCATAGCAAATGACATCAAAAAAATGGACAAGCCATGAAAACATCATGCTAGCTATCTTACGATCATGCAAAGCAATATGAAAATGATAGTGCGTGTCATGATAAACGGGGCGGTGGAAGTTGCATGGCAATATATCTCGGAATGGCTATGGAAATGCCATAATAGGTAGGTATGGTGGCTGTTTTGAGGAAGGGTATATGGTGGGTTTAATGTACTGGCGAAAGTTGCGCGGTACTAGAGAGGCTAGCAATGGTGGAAGGGTGAGAGTGCGTATAATCCATGGACTCACATTAGTCATAAAGAACTCACATACTTATTGCAAAAGTCTATTAGTTATCGAAGCAAAGTATTAGAAACATGCTCCTCGGGGAGAGGTTGGTAGGAGTTAACCATCGCGCGCTCCCGACCCTCACACAAAGGATGACAATCAATAAACAAATCATCCTCCGACTTCGTTACATAACGGTTCACCATACGTGCATGCTACGGGAATCAAAAACTTTTAACACAAGTATTTATACCAATCCACAATTACTCACTAGTATGACCCTAATATCACTATTCTTATATCTCAAAACTATATGCAAGGAATCAAACTTCTCATAGTATTCAATGCACTTTATATGAAAGTTTTTATTATATCCCTCTTGGATGCCCATTATATTAGGACTAAATTCATAACCTAAACCAATTACCATGCTGTTTAAAGACTCTCAAAATAATATAAGTGAGGTACGAGAGTTCAATTATTTCTATAAAATAAAAACACCACCGTGCTCTAAAAAGATATAAGTGAAGCACTAGAGCAAATAGCCTAGCTCAAAAGATATAAGTGAAGCACATAGAGTATTCTAATAAATTCATGATTCATGTGTGTCCCTCTCAAAAGATGTGTGCAGAAAGGATGATTGTGTCAAACTAAAAAGCAAAGACTCATACATACAAGACGCTCCAAGCAAAACACATATCATGTGGTGAATAAAAATATAGCCTCAAATAAATTTACCGATGGATTGAAGACGAAAGAGGGGATGCCTTCCGGGGCATCCCCAAGCTTAGGCTCTTTGGTATCCTTGAATATTACTTGGGGTGCCTTGGGCATCCCCAATCTTAGGCTCTTGCCACTCCTTATTCCATAGTCCATCAAATCTTTACCCAAAACTTGAAAACTTCACAACACAAAACTCAACAGAAAACTCGTGAGATCCGTTAGTATAAGAAAAATAAATCACCACTTTAGGTACTGTTGTGAACTCATTATTTATTTATATTGGTGTAATATATACTGTATTCCAACTTCTCCATGGTTCATACCCCCCGATACAACCCATAGATACATCAAAATAAGCAAACAACACAAAGAAAACAGAATCTGTCAAAAACAGAACAGTCTGTAGCAATCTGTAGACTTCGAATACTTCTGTAACTCCAAAAATTCTGAAACATTAGGATAATCTTGGAAATTTGTATATAAATATTGTGTAAATTTTCAGACTCATTCAACGCTCTGGTGAATTTATAAAATTCATGGACTGAGCGCAAAAGTTTCTGTTTTTCAGCAAAATCAATCAACAATCACCGTAGACCATCCCAAAGGTCTTACTTGGCTCAAACACTAATTAAAACACTAAAACACAGTTACTACAGAGGTAATAATGTGTAAAGCACTCAATAACAGAAACAAGAAATAATAAAAAACATAAAATAAAATTGGGTTGCCTCCCAACAAGCGCTATTGTTAAACGCCCCTAGCTAGGCATAACGCAATAGATCTAGGTATTGTCATCTTTGGTATGCAATCCATAAGTAGCTCTCATAATAGATTCATAAGGTAATTTAATTTTCTTTCTAGGAAAGTGTTCCATGCCTTTCCTTAACGTAAATTTGAATCTAATGTTTCCTTCTTTCATATCAATAATTGCACCGATCGTTCTAAGGAAAGGTCTACCAAGAATAATAGGACATGTAGGATTGCAATCTATATCAAGAACAATGAAATATACGGGTACATAATTCCTATTTGCAAAAATAAGAACATCATTAATCCTTCCCATAGGTTTCTTAATAGTGGAATCCGCTAGATGCAAATTTAAAGAGCAATCATCAAGTTCATGGAAACCTAGCACATCACATAAAGTTTTCGGAATCGTGGAAACGCTAGCACCCAAATCACACAAAGCATGGCACTCATAATCTTTAATTTTAATATTAATAGTAGGTTACCACTCATCATAAAGCTTTCTAGGTATAGAAACTTCCAACTCAAGTTTTTCTTCAAAAGATTTCATCATAGCATCAACGATATGTTTAGTAAAAGCTTTATTTTGATCATAAGCATGCGGAGAATTCAACATGGATTGCAACAAGGAAATACAATCAATCAAAGAACAACTATCATAATTAAAGTCCTTGAAATCCAAAAGAGTGGGTTCATTGCTATCTAAAGTTTCGACCTCTTCAATCCCACTTTTATCAATTTTTGCATTAAGATCTATAAACTCCGAATCATTGGGACGACTTTTAACTAAAGTTGACTTATCTCCAGTCCCATCTTTATCAAGGTTTGTATTAGAAAACAAAGATTCAATAGGATTCACATCAATCACTTTAAGATCTTCATCATTATTATCATGAGAACACACTTTTTCAAGCCATTCACGCTTAGCACGCATTCTAGCGGTTCTTTCCTTACACTCATCAATAGAAGTTCTCATAGCTTTTAAAGACTCGTTAATATAACACTTTGGTGGAGTAGATATAATTTTCAAAGAATCAATCTCAAGCAAAATTCTATCAACGTTCCTAGCCAAATCATCAATCTTGAGCAATTTTTCTTCAATTGTAGCATTGAAAACCTTTTGCGAACTAATAAATTCTTTAATATTATTCTCAAGATCAGAGGGCATCTTATTATAATTTCCATAAGGATTGTTATAGGAATTACCATAATTATTAGAGGAATTACTAGGAAACGGCCTAGGGTTGAAATTACCTCTATACACGTTATTACCAAAATTGTTCCTACCAACAAAATTCACATCCATAGATTCATTATTATTTCCAATCAAAGAAGACAAAGGCATATCATTAGGATCAATAGGAGCACTCTTACTAGCAAACAATTTCATTAATTCATCCATCTTTTCACTCAAAGTGTTTATTTCTTCAATAGCATGCACTTTTTTACTAGTAGGAGATCTTTCGGTATGCCATTGAGAGTAATTTGCCATAATATTATCTAGGAGTTTAGTAGCTTCTCCTAATGTGATTTCCATAAAAGTACCACCCACGGCGGAATCTAAAAGATTTCTAGATGCAAAATTCAATCCCGCATTAAAAATTTGTATAATCATCCATAAACTCAAACCATGTGTGGGGCAATTTCTAATCATTAATTTCATCCTCTCCCAAGATTGTGCAACATGCTCATGATCAAGTTGCTTAAAATTCATTATATCGTTCCTAAGGGAGATGATCTTAGCGGGCGGAAAGTACTTGGAAATAAAAGCATCTTTACACTTATTCCATGAATCAATACTATTTTTAGGCAAAGATGAAAACCAAGTTTTAGCACGATCTCGTAGTGAGAACGGAAATAGCTTCAATTTAACAATATCATTATCCACATCTTTCTTCTTTTGCATATCACACAACTTAACGAAAGTATTTAGATGGGATGCGGCATCTTCACTAGGAAGGCTGGAAAATTGTTCTTTCATAACAAGATTAAGCAAAGCGGCATTAATTTCATAAGATTCCGCACTAGTGGCGGGAGCAATCGGAGTACTAATAAAATCATTATTATTATTATTGGAGAAGTCACACAATTTGGTATTCTCAGACATCGTGACAAAGCAAGCAATCTAGCACACAAGCAAACAAAAAGCAAACGGAAGAAAGGCGAATAAAAAGGCAAATATTTTTGGTTTTTTCTGAAAATCATTTTAGAAGTGGGGGAGAGGAAAACGAGAGGCAAATGGCAAATAATGTAAATGTAAGAGATGAGTTTGTGATGGGTACTTGGTAGGCTTGATGTAGACTTGCTATGTATCCTCCCCGGCAACGGCGCCAGAAATCCTTCTTGCTACTTCTTGAGGTTGCGTTGGTTTTCCCTTGAAGAGGAAAGGGTGATGCAGCAAAGTAGATAAGTATTTCTCTCAGTTGTTGAGAACCAAGGTATCAATCCAGTAGGAGGTACAAGCAAGGCCCCAATCTTTGCACCTACACAAACAATCAAACACTTGCACCCAACGCTATAAAGGGGTTGTCAATCCCTTCACGGTTACTTGCAAGGATGAGATCTGATAGAGATAGATATAAAAGATTACTAAAACGAAAAGTAAAATAAAAGTAAATAGATTGCAGCAAAGTATTTTTGGTATTTTTGGTTTATAGATCTGAAAATATAATATGGAAAATAGACCCGGGGGGCATAGGTTTCACTAGAGGCTTCTCTCTTGAAGGAAAACAATATGGTGGGTGAACAAATTACTGTCGAGCAATTTATAGAAAAGCGCATAGTTATGACGATATCCAAGGCAATGATTATGCATATAGGCATCATGTCCGTATCAAGTAGACCGAAACGATCCTGCATCTACTACTATTACTCCACACATCGACCGACTCATGCCTGCATCTAGAGTATTAAGTTCATGAAGAACAGAGTAACGCATTAAGTAAGATGACATGATGTAGAGGGATAAACTCAAGCAATATGATGAAAACCCCATCTTTTTACCCTTGATGGCAACGATACAAATACATGCCTCGCTACCCCTACTTTGTCACTGGGTGAGGACACCGCAAGATTGAACCCAAAACTAAGCACTTCTCCCATTGCAAGAATTACCAATCTAGTTGGCCAAACCAAACCAATAACTCGAAGAGACTTGCAAAGATATGAAATCATGCATATAAGAATTCGGCGAAGATTTAAATAATATTCATAGATAATCTGATCATAAATCCACAATTCATCGGATCTCGACAAACACACCGCAAAAGAGTATTACATCGGATAGATCTCCATGAAGATCATGGAGAACATGGTATTGAAGATCACAGAGAGAGAAGAAGCCATCTAGCTACTAGCTATGGACCCGAAGGTCTGAGGTGAACTACTCACGCATCACCGGAGGGGCAATGGTGTTGATGTAGACGCCCTCCGTGATCAAATCCCCCTCCGGCAGATTACCGGAAAAGGCCCCAAGATGGGATCTCATGGGAACAGAGGCTTGCGGCGGCGGAAAAGTATTATCGTGGCTCTTTTTGGTATTGGGGGAATATTTCTAAATTTATAGGCGGAGAATTAGGGTTGGAGGAGCTACGGGGGGCCCACAAGCCAGAGGGGCGCCCCCAGGGGCGCGCCCTGCTGGCTTGTGGCCCACCCGTAGGTCTTCTGGCCTCTTCTCCAAGTCTCCTGGGTTCCTTCTGGTCCAAGAAAAATCATCGTAGAATTTTATTCCGTTTGGACTCCAATTGATATTCCTTTTCTGCAATACTCAAAAACAAGGAAAAAACAGAAACTGGCACTGGGCACTAGGTTAATAGGTTAGTCCCAAAAATAATATAAAATAGCATATTAATGCATATAAAACATCCAAAATAGATAATATAATAGCATGGAACAATAAAAAATTATAGATACGTTGGAGACGTATCAAGCATCCCCAAGCTTAATTCCTGCTCGTCCTCGAGTAGGTAAATGATAAAAACAGAATTTTTGATGTGGAATGCCACCTAACATATTTATCCATGTAATATTCTTTATTGTGGCATGAATGTTCAGATCCATAAGATTCAAAACAATAGTTTAATATTGACATAAAAACAATAATACTTCAAGCATACTAACAAAGCAATCGTGTCCTTTCAAAATAACATGGCCAAAGAAAGTTATCCCTACAAAATCATATGGTCTGGCTATGCTCCATCTTCCCCACACAAAGTATTTAAATCATGCACAACCCCGATGACAAGTCAAGCAATTGTTTCACACCTTTTATGTTCTCAAACCTTTTCAACTTTCACGCAATACATGAGCATGAGCCATGGATATAGCACTATAGGTGGAATAGAATATGGTGGAGGTTGTGAGGAAAATAATACGGTGGGTGAACAAATTACTGTAGAGCAATTTATAGAAAAGCGCATAGTTATGACGATATCCAAGGCAATGATTATGCATATAGGCATCACGTCCGTATCAAGTAGACCGAAACGATTCTGCATCTACTACTATTACTCCACACATCGACCGACTCCTGCCTGCATCTAGAGTATTAAGTTCATGAAGAACAGAGTAACGCATTAAGTAAGATGACATGATGTAGAGGGATAAACTCAAGCAATATGATGAAAACCCCATCTTTTTACCCTTGATGGCAACAATACAAATACGAGCCTCGCTACCCCTACTTTGTCACTGGGTGAGGACACCGCAAGATTGAACCCAAAACTAAACACTTCTCCCATTGCAAGAATTACCAATCTAGTTGGCAAACCAAACCAATAACTCGAAGAGACTTGCAAAGATATGAAATCATGCATATAAGAATTCAGAGAAGATTCAAATAATATTCATAGATAATCTAAACATAAACCCACAATTCATCGGATCTCGACAAACACACCGCAAAAGAGTATTACATCGGATAGATCTCCATGAAGATCATGAAGAACATGGTATTGAAGAACAAAGAGAGAGAAGAAGCCATCTAGCTACTAGCTATGGACCCGAAGGTCTATGGTGAACTACTCACGCATCATCGGAGGGGCAATGGAGTTGATGTAGATGCCCTCCGTGATCGATTCCCCCTCCGGCAAATTACCGGAAAAGGCTCCAAGATTGGATCTCACGGGAACAGAGGCTTCCGGTGGCGGAAAAGTATTTTCGTGGCTCTTTTTAGTATCCAGGGAATATTTGGGAATTTATAGGCCAAAGAATAGGGTTAGGAGGGCTGCCGTGGGGCCACAAGCCAGGGGGGCGCGCCCCCCCTAGGGCGCGCCCCTGTGGCTTGTCGCCACACGGCGGCTCTCCTGCCTTCATCTCCAAGTCTTCTGGGTTGCTTCTGGTCCAAGAAAAATCATTCCGAAGATTTTATTCCGTTTGGACTCCGTTTAATATTCCTTATCTGCAATACTCAAAAACATGGAAAAACAGAAACTGGCACTAGGCTCTAGATTAATAGGTTAGTCCCAAAAATAATATAAAATAGCATATTAATGCATATAAAACATCCAAAACAGATGATATAATAGCATGGAACAATCAAAAATTATAGATATGTTGGAGACGTATCACAGGGGAGGATGCGCCGCCGGAGCATAATCTGGACCACATTGGCCAGCTCGATTTTGTCCTTGATCATGGAGGCGATGCGCCTCTGCAGGTCATCCACCTATGTATCCGACCCCCAGTCGAGGCCCTTTCGGACCCATGAGGTCAATCTGGTCGGGGGACCGGATCTGAATTCGGCAGGAACAGTTCCGCCCTCCTCCCTTGGCTCGGTGATGTAAAACCACTCTTTTTGCCAAGTCTTGATGGTATCGATGAAGGTGCCGGATGGCCATCCTACGCGAGGAAGCTTGCTGATGACCGCCCCGCCACAGTCTGCGTGTTTGCCTGCGACACACTTCGGCTTGATATTGAATACCTTGAGCCATAGTCCGAAGTGTGGTTCGACCTGCAAGAAGGCCTCGCAGACAATGATGAAGGCCGATATGTGCAAGAAGGAGTTCGGCGGGAGGTCATGGAAGTCGAGTCCGTAGAAGAACATGAGGCCCCTAACGAAGGGTTGGAGCGGGAAGCTCAGTCCTCGGATGAAGTGAGGAATGAAAACCACCCTCTCGCCTGGTTTGGGGGTGGGGATCACCTGGCCCTCCTCCGGGGCGCGGTGGAAGATGTTGGCGGGGAGGTAGACGGCGTCCTTGAGGTCCCAGATGTCCTGGTCTGTGACCGTGGAAGCCTCCCACTTGCCGTTGGAGCCTGAGCCGGCCATGGCTGAGCCCGGAGGAGAAAGGGTGGAAAACCTAGATCTGAGCTCTGGAGGCTCAGGAGATTGGGGAAGCGGGGATGCGAATGGGAAGCGCGGTTAAGCCTTGGGGTTTTCTTTCCCTTTTATTGGGCTTGTCGCCGGTTAGCCTCCCTTCACTGTGCCGTGAATCCCTCCGCTTCCCAAGACGTGCGTGCCATTATACGCGCATGATTAAACATATCCCGTGTGAAAAGGAGCACGATCTGTGCATTGATGGATCGTGCTGATGAAAAAGGCCTCGAACCGCGAATCGAGTTTTTGCGACTGGTTCAGCGGTCGTGGTGGGCCGTGACCTTTCATCAGAAAGGTTGTCAGGGAGCACTATTTACTCCTTGATGTTTGGCCTTCAGGGCCGAGTTATTCATGGTGTTCGGACGATCCATGATCGGGAAAACTACACGTCGTCGGAGGCCGAACTAAACTCGGCCGATCACTATTTGGAGAAAGGAACTCGCCTCACAAGCCGAAGACTCTGATCATATGAAGCAGCTGGAGCTAGGACCCTTGGCGTTGGAGGCTAGTTCGGGGGCTACTGAGGGAGTCCTGGTTTAAGGGGTCCTCGGGAGGCCGACCTATTTCTTATGGGCCGGACTATATGGGCCGCTTGCCGAGCATTGGATTGATCGAAGACCCTATCTCCAGGAAGGAAGCTTCGGGAATCGTGGCGTATCCTCCACGTTTGGAGTAGTGAATAGGCATGTTTATCCCTTCGACGTGTAACCGACCATGTGTAAACCCTAGGTACCCTCGGCGTCTATATAAGCCGGAGGGTTTTAGGTTGTAGGAGGAAGACAACTCATCTAGGGTTTTAGCTATTCGATCTCGAGGTAGATCAACTCTGTAACCCTCGTATCATCAATATAATCAAGCAGGACGTAGGGTATTACCTCCATAGGAGGGCCCGAACCTGGGTAAACATCGTCTCCTTCGTCTTCTGTTACCATCGATTCTAGTCTCACAGCTCGGGGCCCCCTACCCGAGATCCGCCGGTTTTGACACCGACATGTAGGTAATACAACCCCTGTTTTTTTCACTCTGTGATGTTCAATTATACAGTTTGATGTTTAAGTGCAAGCTTTGTTCTATGCAAATTCAACAATACCATTATGAATGACTTTATTTGGTTGTTGTTAAGCCTGATGTAGTCAGCATGTGCCTATTTTAATGGTTTTTGGTTCACATGGCTATATTTGTTTCCCATGTTATACTCCCTCCGCCCCATAATATAAGACACTAATACATCCAATATGTTAGTACATTGGATGTAATTATATCTTATATAGTGGGACGGAGAGAGCATCATGTGAGGTAACTAATAAAGATTGTTAGTACAATGGGACAAAATGTGGCAATTAAAATATTTATTTACAGTTTGTCCAAGACAACAGTGACATGTAGTATATTAACTCAGAACTTTGTACCCTTTTTACTCCACATAATGAGTTGTTAGATGACAATTTCTGTATCTTTTTCCTTTGCAGTGGTTCCCAACGCAGTCTACCTAAGATCACCTCTCAGCCTACATGATTGTTGGACATGCAAATGTACATGTATTTCTACCAGACTAGAATGACTATCTGGAAGTCATGAAGATATTGAAGGATGGGCGGTCGGCCATCACAAGGGATTGGGCTAGAGTAGTGTGTGCATTCGACATGGAGGAGGGCACACTACGGGCATTCCACTTTACCTTTTACAGCAACCAGAATATCTTTTGCCTCTTTCTTTGTCGTCTTTAATGAAAGTGTTCAACCGTCGTTCATCATTCTTGATTTGGTGCTTATGTAATTCTTTCGTTGACGTAATTCTTGAACGTATGTACCTGTGAATAGAATAATGCATTGGTTGATGAACCTATCTATGTATATGTAAAAATCTATTCCCTACTTTCAAATTCAAATTCTATACAATTTTAAATTGTAGCGATTAAAATAATAATAAAATGCTCTGCGTGTCATTACGCCGCACACGGTTTGTAAGTTCGTTTGTGATATACCTCATGATCCGACACATTTCACAGATAGAAAACGTGTGCGCCCATGCACACAGTTGCCGTTTCCAAACCGTGTGTGATTTCAGACAATATCACAAACGGTGCAACCAAATTCAACGTTGGTGATAGAATCTCTGTCGCACACGGTTTAAAATGATAAACTGTTTGTGATAAAGTATGCATCGCAGATGTTGGACCACAGAATAGCGCGTGCGATAGTTATCCTGTCGGACGCGTGTACGACATTCAGTCGTTTCTTAAACTTATCTGATACTTGTACGATAGTTAAATTATCGTCTTAGTTAAATATCGCAAACGGTTCGGACAATATAAGTGTGCGCGATATACTCCTTATCCTACATGCTTTGCAATTATGAATTGTTTGCGATTTGGCGCACATCGTAAACGGTGCGCTACAGAATAGCGTGTGCGATGTTAGCCTGATCTCACACGAGTTGCAAGGATGAGCCATATGGGATGAATGCCATATCTCAAATGGTTGACCGGTGACTCTCGTTTGTGATAGATGCGGACGTCCCATACGCTTAGTTTTGCCAAACATTTGTGATCGTTGGCCACCATCGCCGACGATTTTTCTGTGTCGTGTGGGATGGACCCCCCTATCGCCCACACAGGCAAGGTGACGGTTTAAAACTACGTCGCGGAAAGGAGTTAAAAACCGTTTGTATAGCACGTCGCTGCACCAGTACAAGTAAACATCCACTTTTCAATTTTATCTCAGATGCAACACTAGATGATGGTTTATTAGGCTTATTGTGTTGCTCAAACTCTTTAACCATAATCTGATTTTCACTCTTATTTTGCTAATGTTTTGCTTTACTAGCTCTAGCAATGTCATCTTTCAAATTTTGTTCAGGAGACATAGAAAGCAAAGTGATATTTTTATCCTTGTGAGCAAGAGTATACTGATTTATCCTACCATGGTGTATAGAATTAATTATCAAATTGCCATGATCTACCAAGTAAGCGGAGCATGCTTGCATGGGTACCACATCACAATCAACATAATCAGCATATGTAGCAATGCTAAAATGCACACGAACAATACGTGTTACCTTAACCTTGCCACTGTTGTTGAACCATTGTATGTAATAAGGATGAGGATGTGGTCTGGTAGTGAGAGACCTTCTCCACCATCTCCATGCTAGCCAAGTTGTTGCAACTCCCTCCATTAATGATGACATGAACAGAACGTTCCTTCACAACTCCCTTTGTATGGAACAAATTGTGCCTCTGATTTTGCTCGGCCTGTGTTACATGCAGACTTAAAAGATGTTGAGCAACTAAACTTTCATACCTATCAGTGTAGTCAGCAGCCATGTTGTGTGTCTCGTGTTCATGATCATTAACACCATATTCTTCACTTGCAATAAGAGCCAAAGTCTCCTCATCTTAACCACTAGCAAAATCATATCCACCATCCTCAGTAATGATCATAACACACTTGGATGGTAATTCTCTCGCATAGTGACCTCCACCCTTGCAACGACAACATATAACCTCATGTGTTTGCCCTGTTGATTCCATGGATGAAGAAGAGCTATTTGTCGGACCCGAAGGTGTGCCCTTGGTGGAGGGTGTTGGTGGTGCCTGTTTTCTACTATCTCGGTTGGAGTTGGCGACTGATGTAGGCGGTGTTGTAGCAGGACGTGTGGAAGTAAATGACGTAGATGGCATCCATGATGAAGGTGATCCAACAGAAAAATTAGTTCGCTCCAATGCCTGTCGATCCTTCACGTTCAGGTTTGCAAGCAAGATGGAATAAACGAGTGATAGTGTTATACTCCTTATACTCCAGAATGGTCCGAATATCTCTATTTAACCCACCCATAAAATGTGCAATCATAGCTTCATTATCCTACACAATACTACATATAATCATGCTAGTTTGTAATTCCTGATAATATTCCTCTACTGATTTTTTTCCTTGTCGTTAACGTTGCAAATTTTGAAGTAATTCAGATTGATAATATGGTGGAACCCAACGAGTACGCATAGCAGTTTTCAAAGCAGCCCAAGTAGCAAGGATATTATCATGATATATTCTCCAATGTTCAGACCACCAAACACAAGCAAAACTAGTGAATGCACAAACAATAGCAGCAACATGTCTATCCTCAGGATATTGCGAGCATGTAAAACATTGTTTAGTTTCTAATTCCCAAGTAAGATATACATCAGGAATGTATCTACCCTCAAACGGTGGAATATTCAATTTAAGTTTGGGGACATTGTCATGATCTTGTACCTGATGGGGTGGTGCAGCCCTACCATTGCGATTGTAGCCACATGGATGACCTGGTACTTGTGCTGGTGGTTGCTCTTAGTTTTGATTTGAAGCAACCTCTTCTTACTCATTGTAATCACCATTGTAGTCAATGGTCTGATCAACGGTAGTAGCAGTAGCAGCCATAGAAGCCACAACCGTAGCAATGACACCAGAATGTTGGCCTGCCTTGAGAGGCACACGTCGTGCTCGCCCCACGTGATTCGGAAAGCGGTGTTATTGATGCAGAGGTGCAATAGGTGCTGCTGATGATAGACGTGCGAGCACTTCATTGAACTTGGCCTCAATCTTGGTGTTGAATGTCTTCTCCAAACTATCTAGCTTGGCCATGGCCTCTCCAAAGCTGTTCATCACGCCTTGCACCTGTTCACCCATCATTTGCTGAAATTTATCATGGAGCTCCTTGTTCGTCATGCTCTCCCAGTCTATCTAGTCAGCTTGTGATCCTGCCATGGTTAGCATCAATAGGCACACACAAGAATATGAACCTACAAACTACTATGAAGTGGTGGTGGTGGTGATGTGTCACAAATCGGTCAAGCAAATCTTAAATCCTTATCAGTTCTTATCCAGCAGCATGTGGGGATCGGCAACCGTTGTAGTCAAAACTCTCAAAGCTTGGATCGAGTATTTGCCAGGTGGTGTCAAATGCACGAATTAGTAGTATGTGGAGCTGGGATGGCTTGCAATATGGTAGCAAAAATATGAGCAATAATCAGTTCAGAGATGCAAAGTTGAAAAGACGCTCAACGACGGTGACGTGCTAGTCCTAGGCCACACTATACTAGAGAAGCGAGCCTTGAACACCAACAAAATCACGGTGCCACACATAATCAAGGGAAAAACACACTTTGAAAAAAATCTCTTTTCTGGTGCTTTTTTATTTCTGTGTTCTTTTTGTTCACGAAATCACTATAATGGCGAGTGTCTCAAAACTCTTCTGGAGGTCTGAAAACAGGACAAGCACGAAAAAATTTACTATTTTTTTGGAACGTTTCAAGACTGCGATGACCAAAAATTGCAACAAAAAATCACTATGATGGTGAGTGTCTCAAAACGCTCCACAAAGCCTAAAAACAGGATAGGAAAAAATATTTCCAGCCACCGAAATTTTGGCCTAAAAACATCCCGAGGGTCTCCAGACTCTTTTTTTTTGGAAATCACCCTCTTCTACGGACGGAAAAAGATTGATGAAATCAGAAACCTACTCAAACAAGGAATAACGAACCTGACCACAAAAT
This sequence comes from Elymus sibiricus, assembly GCA_039707655.1. Lineage (NCBI taxonomy): Eukaryota > Viridiplantae > Streptophyta > Magnoliopsida > Poales > Poaceae > Elymus > Elymus sibiricus. Next base: position 286,821,493 of record CM077675.1, read on the forward strand.
GATCTCGAAAGCAAACCGAATATGGGAAGGACTCGGAGTGATGGCGGACAAGCGGTGGTATATGTGACTCGGATTGGTGGCAGACAGGCGGTGGTATATGTGGACTCGGATTGGTGGTGGTATATGGCAGCGGCGATGTATATGGTGGGGTGGTGTTATATGTGGACTCGAATTGGTGGTGGTATATGGCAGTGGTGATGTATATGGAGGGATGATGGTATATGGCAGCGATGAAGGTGATACGTCGGCGGCGTGACAACTTGTGAATAGAACTCGAAACTCTGAAGGACTAGACACTAAGACCAGCAACTCGGCATGACGATGCAATCGCAAATTTAACAAAGCAAAACACCGAACAGAAAATTGCAAAAGGCTCATATTGGTTCGGATATGATGAACTAACCCTCGTTTTTTTGTGTCTTTTTCGAGGATTGTACGTATGAAAAACAGAGGCGATCTAGACTACGAAAACTGGTAAACTCTCACCGAGCAACCAGGGAATCTGATGCCACTTGATAGAGGCAAATGTGTACCATCTTTTGATGAGATGATGGCTATCGTTTTCAGTGGAGTAGACTTCGATGATCCGACTACGAACGTGCAAAGACTTCGCGCCTTGGCAATCGCTAATCCAACTCCGAGAGGGTACTAACCACGCCGAAGCATGATCATCCTGACCACGAAGGTCTATTTCCTGCATGCAAACAAAGAACAAGCAAGAAACTGAAATTGCAATCTGAATATTGTGTATATAAGAGGAAATCTTTGTTGATGAAAGTGGGGTCCTGTGACGTCTTGGTCTGGTCGTAGAACACAAATGAAGGACGCGAAGTTGCAGCTATGGCGAACTTCTAATCTAAACAAAACCCAAGTCTCAATGGTGCCTTAAGGGCTGTATTTATAGGGGGAAAAGAAGGGGATTTCATCCACCCTTGGTAAGGTGGGACTAAAACAACTCTTGAGTCGTTTCCCCTACAATAAAGACTCTAAAACCATCCTACGAAGTGGTATTTCGAAATTAGATGGGCTTGGCCCAACAATAAGGTGACACAACACCTATAATAAGCTATGGCCGAATATTATGAATAGTAATCTTGTATATTTTCTCCATTTCCTTGTATGTCATCATGGGGAATTCAAAGTGCTGAAATCTGCACTAAAAACGCTGTTCCGGTTCCCTTCGCGCGCGCCCTCATCTCCATGCTTGATCCTGCTCCAATGTTCCATGCTAGGCCCTTTATTAGTAATCAACACAAATGTATATATTTTAGGCAGCATCATATTTTGGTGAACGTTAAAATTGGCATCTATTTTGACGAGGTGATCAAAGCTTTTCGTTTTATACAAACTTATGGAGAAGTTTGTATTTACAAGAAAGTGAGTGGGAGCTATGTAGCATTTCTGATACTGTATGTGGATGACATATTATTGATTGGAAATGATATAGAATTTCTGGAAATCATAAAGGGTCATTTGAACGAGAATTTTTCAATGAAAGACTTGGGTGAAGTATCTTACATATTGGGCATCAAGATCTATAGAGATATATCAAGACACCTGATAGAACTATCACAGAGCCCATACCTTGACAAGATTTTGAAGAAGTTCGAAATGGATCGGTCAAAGAGGGGATTCTTGCTTGTGTTGCAAGGTGTGAAGTTGAGTAGGACTCAAAGCCCGACCACGACAGAAGAAAGAGAAAGGATGAAAGTCGTCCCTATGCCTCAACCATAAGCTCTATAATATATGACATGCTATGTACCAGACCTGATGTGTGCCTTGCCATAAGTCTGGTAGGTAGTTAGCTGAGTGATCCAAGAGTAGATCATTGGACAACAGTCAAAAATATCCTTAAGTACCTAAAGAGGACTAAGGAAATGTTTCTAGTTTATGGAGGTGATGAAGAGTTTGTTGTAAAGTCTTATGTCGATGCAAGCTTCGAGACTGATCCAGATGACTCAAAGTCTCAAACCTAATACGTATTTATTCTGAATGGTGGAGCAGCCAGTTGGAGTAGCTCCAGGTAGAGTGTGGTAGCATCATCTACATGTGAAGCGGAGTACATAGATGCTTCGAAAGTAGCGCAAGAAGGAGTCAGGACGAAGGAGTTCATGTCCGATCTAGGAGTGATACCTAGTGCATCGGATCCAATGACTATCTTTTGTGACAACACTGGTGCCATTGCCATTGCCATTGCTAAGGAACCAATGTTTCACAAGAGAACAAAGCACATCAACCACCGCTTCAACTCCATCTGTGATTACATCAAGGACGGAGACATAGAACTTTGCAAAGTACATACGATCTGAATGTGGCAGGCTGGTTGACTAAACATCTTCCACGAGCAAAACATGATCAACACCAGAACTCTATTGGTGTTAGATACATTACGATGGAAACTACATTATTGACTCTAGTGCAAGTGGGAGATTGTTGGAAATATGCCCTAGAGGCCATAATAAATTGGTTATTACCATATTTCCTTTCTCATGATAAATGTTTCTTATTCATGCTAGAATTTAATTGATTAGAAACTTAAATACATGTGTGGATACATAAACAACACTGTGTCCCTAACAAGCCTCTACTAGACTAGCTCGTTGATCAAAGATGGTTTAGGTTTCCTAACAGTTGTCATTTAATAACGGGATAACATCATTCATCATTAAGAGAATGATGTGATGGACAAACCCAACCATAAGCTTTGCATATGACTGTATCACTAAGTTCACTTTGTTGTAGCTTTCGTAATGTCAACTATCTGTTCCTTAGAACATGAGATCATGCCACTCCCGGATACCATAGGAGTACTTTGTGAGCTATCAAACGTCACTTCATAACTGGGTGATCATAAAGGTGCTATTCAGGTATCTCCGAAGACATTTGTTGGGTTGCATGGATCGAGACTGGAATTTGTCACTCTGTGTGATGGAGAGATAACTCTGGGCCCTCTCGATAAGACAATATCCAAAGTAGCTTGCTAGCGTGTGACTAATGAGTTTAGTCACGGGGATATTGTATTACGGAGCGAGTAACAAGTAAAGGGAATTGCATACTGGATTAACCGAATCCTTGACATCATGGTTCAAACCGATAAAGATCTTCGTTGAATATGTGGGAGTCAATATGGGCATCCAGGTCCCGCTATTGATTATTGACCGAAGAGGTGTCTTGGTCATGTCTACATGACTCTCGAACCCATAGGGTTACACACTTAACGTTCGATGACGCTAGAGTAGTATTGAGATATTTGTATTGGTGACCGAATGTTGTTCGGATTCCCGGATGAGATCCCGGACATCACGAGGAGTTCCGGAATGGTCCGAAGGTATATATATATAATATGGGAAGTTATATTTCGTCTACTGGAAAAGTTCGAGGCATGTCGGCAGTGTACCGGGGACACCGAAGGGTTCTAGGGCTCCATCGGGCGGGTTCACCTGCCCTCGGGGGGCACACAGGATCTAGGGGGCGCCCTGGCCTATTTGGGCCAGGCGAACTTCCCCCTAGGAGGCCCATGCTCCCGGGGCAAAGGGGAAGCCCTAGGTGGGAGGGGGCCCCACCTTTTTTTGTGGGCACTCTCCCTCCCTTGGAGGAGGGGCTAGGGACGGCGCTCCCTTCCTTGGAGGAGGGGATAGGGCCGGCGCCCCCTCTCCCTCACCCTATATATAGTGGGGGCGTGGGGGTGGAGGAGACACCTTTGCACGCGGCTGCCCCCTTCCCATCTCTCCATATCCTCCTCCCGACACAGCTTGCCGAAGCACTGCCGGGGCTCCACCACCACGTCGTCGTACTGGCCGTGATTCCATGTACTTCCCCCCTTCGCTTGTTGGATCAAGGAGGAGGAGACGTCACGGATCTGCATGTGTGCATAACTAGGAGGTGTCGTCCGTTCGGTGGTAGATCGGTTTGGATCGTGATTGGATCGCGAAGAGTACAACTACACCAATCGCGTTATATATGCTTCCACTATTCGGTCTACAAGGGTACATAGACACACTCTCACCCTCAATGATATGCATCTCCATAGATATATCTTTGGGTGTTTCGTAGGATTTTTTTTTTGATTTTCATGCAATGTTTCTCATCAGTGTTACTGTTGTTGTGTGTGAATTTACTAGTTTTGCATCTATTTCGTGGTCCACACATTGTACAACGTATCATACTAACATTCTAACTACTTGGGCTGCTTTAAAAAAGATTATGTGTATTTGTTGGGTTCCTCCATATTATCAACGTGAATTGCTTCAAAAATTGCAGCAGTTAAGACAGGGAAAACATTATGTAGGGGAATATTACTAGGAATAAAAAACAGGGATGCTTAGATGTGGTATTGAAGAAGATAATGAAGCTCAACTTGCATGTTTCATGGGTGGATTCAATAAAGAGATTCAAACAATCTTAGAGTATAAGGAGTATAACAATATCACTTGTTTATTCCACCTTGCTTGCAAAGCTGAATGTGAAGTGCAGGATCAACAGGCCATGGCGCGGACTAACTTTTCTATAGGTCACTCTTCATCATGGACACCGTGTTCGTCTTCTACTACCACACGTCCTGCTGCACCACTAAATGCTTCAGCCGCCAACTCCAACCGTGATGCAATAAAACATGCACCATGATGTAGGGTGGAACCCTAATTCGTTGATATACTTCACACTTGGAGGTGGGGAGGATAGAAATCAAGAGAAAACACTCAAGACAAGTTCCAAATCACACATCCACTAAATCCACAAACACGTATAAGATCCAAGATCCAAATACAACAAGAGAAATAGCAAAAGGTAGATAGTTCTTCCCAATCTCAAGGAGAGAGGGGCCTTGTATCCCGGAGGATCTTCCCTATGAAAAGAGCCTTGACGGTGTCCTAGACTAGGGGGTCCTAACCTAGTCGGCACAGACTCCTCGGACTGGGCCGGGGGGCCCTCCACCTATTCAAGATGGACTCCGTAGATCGCACGATGGAACGTGACCAAGACTGCGTCTGCCGAACACTTGTCGTATACTCCAAGGCTTCTTCTACCGCATCTATGCTAAGATACCAACCTTGTAACCCTAGATACCCTACCTAGCATATATATAAGCTAGAGGGTTTGGCCCATAGAGGGTCGGAACACAACATTACTCATCTAGCTCTAGGGTTAGAACACATCTCATGATCTCGAGGTAGATCAACTCTGTACTTGATACTTCACCACCATAATAAACAAGAGCAGGACATAGGGTTTTACCTCCATCAAGAGGGCCCGAACCTGAGTAAACATCGTCTCCCCTGTTCCTATTACCATCCATCCGTGATCCACAGCTCGGGACCCCCTACCCCGAGGTCTACCGGTTTTTACACCGACAGGCCTTGACATCCACTAGTGGATCTTCTCACAAGGAGGCCTTGATCTTTGTGGGAGAAGTAGTGAAAGGAGCAACTTACAACTAAACATGAGCTAAACCATTGCTAATCCTAGAAAGAGGGAGGGGTAGTCTATATATAGAGGTCCACGAGGTAGGAGGGGAAAAGAAGGGGTACATGGGCCTCATGGCCCGGCTATGCACGCGCAGGTGCGAGATGTTCGGGGCTTCATGGGGGGATGTCCGGGCTGGTGGCCGGATGTTTGGCATGGCGCTGGTCAGGAAGCTGCAGCTTCTGGAGTCCTCGGGCCGGATGTCCGGATCATGTAGCTTTCTCGGCCTTGCCTTGTTGCGGACGGTTGGGTCTTCAGGCGCTGGATGTCCGGGCCCTGGGCCAGATGTCCGGCTGCTGTAGGCTTCCTGCGCCTTCTTTTGATGTCCTCTATTGTTTGTCTTCATGGGGGCTTGGCCTTTACTCCGAGTGTCTCCGAGGTCGTCTTCGTGGTACCTAAGCACACATAGTGTTTCCGCTTGACGTAACATCCATGTCTTGAGTGGTTCGAACGAGAGTTCATTAAGGAGAGATGTCACCTTGGTTTCGATGGCCCTTGCGCGCGCTCTAGTCATTGGTCCACTTAGGGTTGAGGTGACGTATGAGTCCATGGGGATGACCGTAGGATTCTCCATATCATCTGCCCCCTTGGTAAAGTTCCGTCCTCGGATCGAAATCCTCATCACTATGGAAGGGAGATAGGTCCTTGATGTTGAAGATGTCGCTCACGGTGTACCTGTCGCATGGGAGGTCGATCTTGTAAGCGTTGTCATTGCAGTGTGCAAGCACCTTGAATGGTCCATCCGCTCGTGGGAGAAGCTTAGACTTGCATTCATCGGGGAAGCGGTCCTTGCGAAGGTTTAGCCGCATGAGGTCTCTGGGCTTGAACACCATTGGATGCTTGTTGGTGTTGTGCTTGTTGGCTAGGCGTTGCACTTGGAGCTCGATTGTGCGCCTTGTAACTTCGTGCACCTTCTTGAGGTAAGTTACCCTTGCGCTTGCGTCCATGTTTGTTCGCTCTTGGAGTGGAAGCGAAAGGATGTCCAATGGCGACAATGGGTTGAATCCATAGACCACCTCGAAGGGAGACTTGTCGGTAGTAGAGTGGCATGCACGATTGTAGGCGTACTCGGCGATGGGCAAGCATTTTTCCCATTCCTTGACGTTCTTCTTGATCAACACGTGGAGGAGCATAGATAGCGTCCGGTTGGTGACCTTCGTTTGTCCGTCGGTTTATGGGTGGTAGGCCGACGAGAAGAGAAGCTTGATTCTGAGCTTGGCGCATAGAGTCTTCCAAAAGTAGCTTAGGAACTTGGCGTCTCGGTCCAACACAATGGTCCTTGGTACTCCATGCGACCTCAAGATTTCCCTGCAAAAGAGATTTGCAACATGTGAAGCATCGTCGACTTTTTTGGACAGAATAAAATGTGCCATTTTGGAGAAACGGTCCACAACAAAAAATACGAAATCTTTGCCATTTCTAGTTCTAGGCAAACCAAGTATGAAAGCCATGCTTATATCCTCCCAAGGAGAAAATGGTATTTGAAGAGGCATGTCTAAACAATGGGATTGAGCTTTGGACTTAGCTTTGCGGCATGTTGAACATGGTGTGGCGCGCCACATAACAAAACATCTTGGGCCAAAAGTATTTGTTGGAGAGCGTGCCAAATGTCTTGTCGTGTCCGAAGTGTCCAATGAGTCCTCCTCCATGGGTTTCTTGCAAAAGTAACAAACGCAAAGAAGACTCGGGAATACAAAGTTTGTTAGCACGCATAAGATATCCATCTTTCAAGTAATATCAATCCCAACAATTGTTAGCTTGACATTTAGCATAAGGAGTTGCAAATGAAGAATCATGGTCATACAAGTCTTTGATATGCTCAAAACCAATCACATTCAATTCAAGTTGAGTGACTAAGATGCATTTGCGTGAAAGAGCATCCGCTACTACATTCTCCTTACCTTGATGTACTTGATTACATAAGGAAAAGACTCAATGAATTCACTCCATTTCACATGACGCTGATTCAACTTTATTTGACCTTTAAGGTACGTAAGATTTCATGATCGGTATGAATAACGAATTCACGTGGTCGAAGATAATGCTCCCAAACATGAAAACTCTCACCAAAGCATATAATTCCTTATCATATATGGGGTAGTTGAGTTGTGCACCGGAAAGCTTTTCACTACAGTACGCAATAGGGAGTTTCTCTTGTATTAACACACCGCCTATGCCATTACCACTAGCGTCACAGTGCAATTCAAAAGTTTTATCAAAGTTGGGTAATGCAAGCAAAGATGCATGTGTAAGAATAAATTTAAGCTCATGAAATGTGGTCTCTTGGGATGGTCCCCAAACAAAAGGAGCCTTCTTCTTACTCAAAGCATGCAACAGAGATGCAATGGTGCTAAAGTCCTTAACAAATCAACGATAGAAGTCGGATAATCCAAGGAAACTACACACTTGGAGCAAATTTGTTGGTAGGGGCCAAGTTTGAAATGCATCAATTTTAGACTCATCAACTTGAACATCCTTAGAGGAGACAACAAATCCAAGGAAAATAAGCATGTCAACACTGAAAGTGCATTTTTCCATATTTGCATAAAGTTGCTCTTTTCGAAGAACTCGCAAAACTACCATAACATGTGACACATGCTCTTCTAGAGATTCGCTAAACACAAGAATATCATTGATACGTCTCCAACGTATCAATAATTTTTGATTGTTCCATGCTATTATATTATCTGTTTTGGATGTTTTATATGCATTAATATGCTATTTTATATTATTTTTGGGACTTACCTATTAACCTAGTGCCTAGTGCCAGTTTCTGTTTTTTCCTTGTTTTTGAGTATTGCAGATAAGGAATATTAAATGGAGTCCAAACGGAATAAAACCTTCGGGATGATTTTTCTTGGACCAGAAGAAACCTAACAGACTTGGAGATGAAGGCAGGAGACCTGCCGGGAGATCACAAGCCTGCAGGGCGCGCCCAAGGGGGGGGCGCCCCCTGGCTTGTGGCCCCCTTGCAGGCCCTCCAACCCTAATCTTCGGCCTATAAATTCCCAAATATTCACCCAATACCAAAAGAGAGCCACAAAAATACTTTTCCGCCGCCGGAACCCTCTGTTCCCGTGAGATCCCATCTTGGAGCCTTTTCCGGTAATCTGCCGGAGGGGGATTCGATCACGGAGGGCATCTACATCAACTCCATTGCCCCTCCGATGATGCGTGAGTAGTTCACCTCAGACCTTCGGGTCCATATCTAGTAGCTAGATGGCTTCTTCTCTCTCTATGTTCTTCAATACCATGTTCTTCATGGAGATCTATCCGATGTAATACTCTTTTGCGGTGTGTTTGTCGAGATCCGATGAATTGTGGGTTTATGATCAGATTATCTATGAATATTATTTGAATCTCCTCTGAATTCTTATATGCATGATTTCATATCTTTGCAAGTCTCTTCGAGTTATTGGTTTGGTTTGGCCAACTAGATTGGTAATTCTTGCAATGGGAGAAGTGCTTAGTTTTGGGTTCAATCTTGCGGTGTCCTCACCCATTGACAAAGTAGGGGTAGCGGGGCACGTATTTGTATTGTTGCCATCAAGGGTAAAAAGATGGGGTTTCATGATATTGCTTGAGTTTATCCCTCTACATCATGTCATCTTACTTAATGTGTTACTCTGTTCTTCATGAACTTAATACTCTACATGCAGGCATGAGTCGGTCGATGTGTGGAGTAATAGTAGTAGATGCAGAATCGTTTCGGTCTACTTGACACGGATGTGATGCCTATATGCACAATCATTGCCTTGGATATCGTCATAACTATGCGCTTTTCTATCAATTGCTCGACAGTAATTTGTTCACCCACCGTATTATTTTCCTTCAAGAGAGAAGCCTCTAGTGAAACCTATGGCCCCCAGGTCTATTTTCCATATTATATTTTCAGATCTATAAACCAAAAATACCAAAAATACTTTGCTGCAATCTTTTTACTTTTGTTTTACTTTTTGTTTTAGTAATCTTTTATATCTATCTCTATCAGATCTCATCCTTGCAAGTAACCGTGAAGGGATTGACAACCCTTTTATAGCGTTGGGTGCAAGTGTTTGATTGTTTGTGTAGGTGCGAAGATTGGGGACTTGCTTGTATCTCCTACTGGATTGATACCTTGGTTCTCAACAACTGAGGGAAATACTTAACTACTTTGCTGCATCACCCTTTCCTCTTCAAGGGAAAACCAACGCAAGCTCAAGAAGTAGCAAGAAGGATTTCTGGCGCCGTTGCTGGGGAGATCTACATCAAGCCTACCAAGTACCCATCACAAACTCATCTCTTGCATTTACATTATTTGCCATTTGCCTCTCGTTTTCCTCTCCCCCACTTCTAAAACGATTTTCAGAAAAAACCAAAAAAGATTTGCCGTTTTTATTAGCCCTCTTGTCCGTTTGCCTTTTTGCTTGTTTACTATCTTTGCATGTGTTGCCATGTGCCTTCTATTTGCTTGCATATTTGCTCGCTAAAAATCTATTGATATGGATCCTCATCCACTTGCTAATCTTTTCAAAAGACCAAATTATGATGAACCAATTGCTAGTGAGTTGAGTGCACTTGATTATCTCTATGAAGTTTTGTTTGAAAATCATGAATCTGAAAATTTTGATGAAGTGTTGAAAGATGAAATTTATAAGGTGATTCATGATAGTTCCTTGAATGATGAGCATGATTGCAATGTTGCTAGTATGAATTCTCTAAATATCCATGATGCTAATGATATGCAAAGCCACAAGCTTGGGGATGCTATGTTTGATGAAGATGATATTTGTAGTCCTCCAAGTTTTGATGGGCAAATTTATTATGATAATTGCATGCCTCCTATTTATGATGATGGTGATGACACATATGCTATAATGAGTAATGATAACCATGAAACTTATCATCATGGTTTTAATTTGCAATATAGTTATGTCAATCAAGTGTCTCATAATAGTTATTTTGTTGAGTTTGCTCCCATTACCATGGATGAAAAGGAATTTGCTTATGTGGAGGGTAATGAAAATTCTATGCTTGTGCATCATGAAAAGAATGATTTATGTGATAGTTATATTGTTGAATTACTTCATGATTCTACTGAAATTTATTATGAGGGAGGAACATATGCTTGTAGGAATTGAAATAATATCAAGTTTCCTCTCTATGTGTTCAAAGTTTTGAAGTTATGCTTGTTTTGCCTTCCTACGCTAGTTGATTCTTGTTCCCATAATTGTTTGCTCACAAAATACCTATGCATAGGAAGTGGGTTAGACTTAAATGTTCTTGTCATGAGATTCATGATGCTCTTTTGCATATCTCAATTACTAATTTTTATGTGAGCATCATTGAAATCGTTATGCCTAGCTAGGGGCGTAAAGCGATAGCGCTTGTTGGGAGGCAACCCTATTTTATTTTTATGTGTTTGTTTTTGTTTATGTTTTTGAGTGCTTTACACATTATTACCTCTGTAGTAATTGTGTTTTATTGTTTTAATTAGTGTTTGAGCCAAGTAAGACCTTTGGGATGGTCTACGGTGATTGTTGATTTGATTCTGCTGAAAAACAGAAACTTTTGCGCTCAGTCCAGGAATTTTATAAATTCACCAGAGCGTAGAATGAGTCTGAATTTTTTACACAAGATTTATATCAAAATTTCCCAGATTTTCCTAATTTTTCAGAATTTTTTGAGTTACATAAGTATTCGAAGTCTATAGATTGCTACAGACTGTTCTGTTTTTGACAGATTCTGTTTTCTTTGTGTTGTTTGCTTATTTTGATGTATCTATGGGTTGTATCGGGGGGTATGAACCATGGATAAGTTAGAATACAGTAGATATTACACCAATATAAATAAAGAATGAGTTCACAACAGTACCTAAACTGGTGATTTATTTTTCTTATACTAACGGATCTCACGAGTTTTCTGTTGAGTTTTGTGTTGTGAAGTTTTCAAGTTTTGGGTAAAGATTTGATGGACTATGGAATAAGGAGTGGCATGAGCCTAAGCTTGGGGATTCCCAAGGCACCCCAAGCCATATTCAAGGATACCAAAGAGCCTAAGCTTGGGGATGCCCCGGAAGGCATCCCCTCTTTCGTCTTCAATCCATCGGTAAATTTACTTGAGGCTATATTTTTATTCACCACATGATATGTGTTTTGCTTGGAGAGTCTTGTATGATATGAGTCTTTGCTTTTTAGTTTGCCACAATCATCCTTGCTGCACACATCTTTTGAGAGGGACACGCATTAATCGTGAATTTATTAGAATACTCTATGTGCTTCACTTATATCTTTTGAGCTGGGCAATGTTGCTCTAGTGCTTCACTTATATCTTTTTAGATCATGGTGGTGTTTTATTTTATAGAAATAATTGAACTCTCATACCTCACTTATATTATTTTGAGAGTCTTTAAACAGCATGGTAATTGTTTTAGGTTGTGAATTTAAGTCCTAATATAATGGGCATCCAAGAGGGATATAATAAAAACTTTCATATAAAGTGCATTGAATACTATGAGAAGTTTGATTCCTTGCATATAGTTTTGAGATATAAAGATGGTGATATTAGAGTCATGCTAGTGAGTAATTGTGGATTGGTAGAAATACTTGTGTTAAAGTTTGTGATTCCCGTAGCATGCACGTATGGTGAACCGTTATGTAACGAAGTCGGAGCATGATTTGTTTATTGATTGTCATCCTTTGTGTGAGGGTCGGGAGCGCGCGATGGTTAACTCCTACCAACCTCTCCCCTAGGAGCTTGCGTCTAATACTTTGCTTCGATAACTAATAGACTTTTGCAATAAGTATGTGAGTTCTTTATGACTAATGTGAGTCCATGGATTATACGCACTCTCACCCTTCCACCTTTGCTAGCCTCTCTAGTACCGCGCAACTTTCGCCGGTGCATTAAACCCACCATATACCCTTCCTAAAAACAGCCACCATACCTACCTATTATGGCATTTCCATAGCCATTCCGAGATATATTGCCATGCAACTTCCACCGTTCCGTTTATTATGACATGCACCATCATTTTCATATTGCTTTGCATGATCGTAAGATAGCTAACATGATGTTTTCATGGCTTGTCTGTTTTTTGATGTCATTTGCTACGCTAGATCGTTGCACATCCCGGTACACCACCGGAAGCATTCATATAGAGTCATATTTTGTTCTAGGTATCGAGTTGTAAGTAAATAAAAGTGTGATGATCATCATTATTAGAGCATTGTCCCATGAGAGGAAAGGATGATGGAAGCTATGATTCCCTCACAAGTTGGGATGAGTCTCCGGACTTTACAAATAATAAAAGAGGCCAATGAAGCCCAAATAAAAAAAGAGGCCAAAGATGCCCACCAAAATAAATAAAAAAATGAGAGAAAAGAGAGAAGGGACAACGCTACTATCTTTTTTTTCCACACTTGTGCTTCAAAGTAGCACCATGATCTTCATGATAGAGAGTCTCCTATTTTGTCACTTTCATATACTAGTGGGAATTTTTCATTATAATGCACACCCACTTAGTTTCTTTTTGAACTTTCATACACTTATAGCTCTAGTGCATCCGTTGCATGGCAATCCCTACTCACTCACATTGATATCTATTGATGGGCATATCCATAGCCCATTGATACGCCTAGTTGATGTGAGACTATCTTTTCCCTTTTCCTCACAACCTCCACCATATTCTATTCCACCTATAGTGCTATATACATGGCTCACGCTCATGTATTGCGTGAAAGTTGAAAAGGTTTGAGAACATAAGAGGTGTGAAACAATTGCTTGACTTGTCATCGGGGTTGTGCATGATTTAAATACTTTGTGTGGGGAAGATGGAGCATAGCCAGACCATATGATTTTGTAGGGATAACTTTCTTTGGCCATGTTATTTTGAAAGGACACAATTGCCTTGTTAGTATGCTTGAAGTATTATTGTTTTTATGTCAATATTAAGCTTTTGTTTTGAATCTTAAGGATCTGAACATTCATGCCACAATAAAGAATATTACATGGATAAATATGTTTGGTAGCATTCCACATCAAAAATTCTGTTTTTATCATTTACCTACTCGAGGACGAGCAGGAATTACGCTTGGGGATGCTTGATACGTCTCCAACGTATCTATAATTTTTGATTGTTCCATGCTATTATATTATCTGTTTTAGATGTTTTATATGCATTAATATGCTATTTTATATTATTTTTGGGCTAACCTATTAACCTAGTGCCTAGTGCCAGTTTCTGTTTTTTCCTTGTTTTTGAGTATTGCAGATAAGGAATATTAAACGGAGTCCAAACGGAATAAAACCTTCGGGATGATTTTTCTTGGACCAGAAGAAACCTACCAGACTTGGAGATGAAGGCAGGAGACCTGCCGGGAGATCACAAGCCTGCAGGGCGCGCCCTAGGGGGGGGCACCCCCTGGCTTGTGGCCCCCGTGTAGGCCCTCCAACCCTAATCTTCGGCCTATAAATTCCCAAATATTCCCCCAATACCAAAAGAGAGCCACAAAAATACTTTTCCGCCGCCGGAACCCTCTGTTCCCGTGAGATCCCATCTTGGAGCCTTTTTCGGTAATCTGCTGGAGGGGGATTCGATCACGGAGGGCATCTACATCAACTCCATTGCCCCTCCGATGATGCATGAGTAGTTCACCTCAGACCTTCGGGCCATAGCTAGTAGCTAGATGGCTTCTTCTCTCTCTATGTTCTTCAATACCATGTTCTTCATGATCTTCATGGAGATCTATCCGATGTAATACTCTTTTGCGGTGTGTTTGTCGAGATCCGATGAATTGTGGGTTTATGATCAGATTATCTATGAATATTATTTGAATCTCCTCTGATTTCATATCTTTGCAAGTCTCTTCGAGTTATTGGTTTGGTTTGGCCAACTAGATTGGTAATTCTTGCAATGGGAGAAGTGCTTAGTTTTGGGTTCAATCTTGCGGTGTCCTCACCAAGTGACAAAGTAGGGGTAGCGAGGCACGTATTTGTATTGTTGCCATCAAGGGTAAAAAGATGGGGTTTTCATCATATTGCTTGAGTTTATCCCTCTACATCATGTCATCTTACTTAATGTGTTACTCTGTTCTTCATGAACTTAATACTCTAGATGCAGGCAGGAGTCGGTCGATGTGTGGAGTAATAGTAGTAGATGTAGAATCGTTTCGGTCTACTTGACACGGACGTGATGCCTATATGCATAATCATTGCCTTGGATATCGTCATAACTATGCGATTTTCTATCAATTGCTCGACAGTTATTTGTTCACCCACCGTATTATTTTCCTTCAAGAGAGAAGCCTCTAGTGAAACCTATGGCCCCCGGGTCTATTTTCCATATTATATTTTCAGATCTATAAACCAAAAATACCAAAAATACTTTGCTGCAATCTTTTTACTTTTGTTTTACTTTTCATTTATTAATCTTTTATATCTATCTCTATCAGATCTCATCCTTGCAAGTAACCGTGAAGGGATTGACAACCCCTTTATAGCGTTGGGTGTAAGTGTTTGATTGTTTGTGTAGTTGCGAAGATTGGGGACTTGCTTGTATCTCCTACTGGATTGATACCTTGGTTCTCAACAACTGAGGGAAATACTTATCTACTTTGCTGCATCACCCTTTCCTCTTCAAGGGAAAACCAACGCAAGCTCAAGAAGTAGCAATCATCAAAGTAGACAACAACACAATAACCAATGAGATGTTGAAGGACGTAATGCATCACACGCATGAATGTACTAGGTGCTTGATATAGACCCATAGGCATAACCAACCATTCATAAAGGCCAAATTTAGCATTAATGGGACAGGAACTCATGCGCATACTACCATCTTTCTTAGGCACAAGCATAACCATAACTGCACATGGACATAGGCTCTCGCGTACATACCCATTTTGGAGGAGTTTTTGCGCTTGCCTTTGAATTTCTTTGGTCTCCTAGGGGTTGACGCGATAAGGTTCCTTGTTCGGTAGGGGTGCGTCGGGGATGAGGTCGACGCGGTGCTCGATTCCGCGAAGTGGAGGTAATCCTGGAGGTAGCTCACCGGGAAAAACATGCTCAAATTTCTGCAATAAACGAGACAAAAACGAAGGTAGATGTTGTGAAGTATTAGTCCTCACGGCCTAATCTTTACACACAAGTAGAAAGTGAAGGACACTCGATGGGCTCTCACTCACATCCCTCAAGTCCCTTTTTGTGGCTCAAAGAACTAGGTTTTTCTTGTCACTCATCGTGGAAGCACTCATATATGGCTTGTGGCACTCACTCTATTTTTGGTGGCTCACTCGCTCACTAGGATCTCCATGATGGTTTGAAGCTTGCTTGTCGGCGGTCACTTGACTTGGCGACATAGGTCGAAGAATGTACTCCTTGCCCTTGATCTTGAAGCTATAGTGATTGGTCCATTGGTTGTGGATGACGCCGCGATCAAATTGCCAAGGCCATCCAAGAAGTAGGTGGCACACCGACATTGGAACCACATCACACTCCAACGTGTCTTCATATGCACCAATCTTGAAGGAGACTTCTATTGTATGGTCGACTTGTATGGTGTCATACTCACTTACCCATTGGACTTTGTAAGGGTGTGGGTGCTTCTTCTTGAACAATTGTAGCTTGGAACAAAAGTCTTCACTTGCCAAACTGTGGCAACTTCCGCCGTTGATGATGACCTTGACGGATCTCCCTTGGATGCCCGCCTTGGTGAGGAATATGTGGCAACCTTGGTCTTTGTCTTGTTTTTGTTGAAGTGTCAAAACCTTGGAAACAACGAGAGCGGGGCTCGGATCGTTGTCACAAAACATTTTCACATCTTCATCTTCATTCACTTGGCGATGCATGGCCACGTGCTCTAATGATTCCATTTATTCATTGTTCATGGAGTCATAAGTGCCATCATCATGTGCGATCATCATGCGTCTTGATGGGCACTCAAATGTATTGTAGCCACGACCCTTGCAAGTGAAACATTGGATTGAGGTCGACTTGGCGGTAGCATCTGTTGGAGGAGCAGATGATGAAGCCCTTGGCTTGTAGTTGCTTGTAGGAGGGCGGCTTGAAGAAGTCATCATTTTCTTGTAGCTTGATTTATCGCCGCTAGTGGGTGTAGCTCGCGTAGTGTAGGCGCCGAAGTTAGAGAAGCTTGAGTACTTGGTCCGTAGGCCTTGGATGAGTACTTGGAGTAGTTGAAGTCATCTTGCACTTGTCGTTCCGCCTTGGTCGCTTGGTGCTCTAGCTCGAGGAGGTTGGAGTAAGGTTGAAAATCCACAATCTTCTTGATTTGGTGGTTGAGGCCATTCAAGAAACGTGCAATAGTTTGATCCTCATCTTCCTTGATGTTGGCTCGTATCATAGAAATCTCCATTTCTTGATAGTATTCTTCAACTGACTCCGTGCCTTGCTTGAGGAGTTGTAATTTCTTGAAAAGATCACGATTGTAGTGAGTAGGTACAAAACGTGCTCTCATGAGTTCCTTCATTAGGGTCCATGTCGTGATCGGTGGCTCGCCTTTGTCCCTTCTTCGCTCAATCACTTGCTCCCACCAAATGAGAACATAGTATCGAAATTCAAGGGAGGCCATTGCGATCTTCTTTTCCTCTTCATAGTTGTGAATACAGAAGATTTTGTCCACTTTGAGGGCCCATGATAGGTAGTCTTGGGGATCGGTGCTTTCAGAGAACTTGGGCATGTTGAACTTGAGCTTGTCGTAGCATTGCTCCTCGTTGTGATGATGATGATGCACATGCCTTGGAAGTCGTTCTTCATCATCGTGCTCATCGTGATTTGCTTGAGGACGTGGGCAAGGGTTGTGCACCCGAATTTGTCGTTCTTGGCGCTCCTATTGGTGAGCCTCTTCATCTTGCCATGCTTGACGAAGTTCTTCTTCTTGTGCACGCCTTCGGCGGTTGCACTCCTTCATGGCATGAGTGGCTTCACAAGGGCACATTGTGCTTCCAATGCTTGCTCCTCACGTCGTTGTTGTTCTTGTCGGAGTGCGTTGTCCTCTTGTTCCACATGGCGGCGATCTTGTAGTTCTTGTTCTTCATATTGCTCCTATTGACGACGTCGCTCGCGCTCTCAAACGTGGTCGTGCAATCCATTGGCATGGAAAGGATTCTCGGAGGCTTGACATTGTCGACGGTAGTCTCAAAGAGGAGAGAGAGCACGTGGTGGACTTGCGCCGAAGGAGGAGTCCGAAGAGTGGCGTCTTGAGTGCCTTCATCTTGATGATGAAGATGTTGATGAAGCACGATTGACCATCATCGTACGAAACTCTTACATTTGGGAGGATAGATTAGTGTCAAGATAGTCCTGTGTTCTTGCTTCAGATTGGCGCATGTCGCTGGCGAGTTGCTCGATGCGTTCTCCCAAAGCTTCACTTTCTTGATGCATGGCTCGTTGGATGCCTAAGAGGTGGAGCTTGGTGACGTAGATGTCTGAGATCCTCTTGCTTTTCATATATTGGATTGTATGTGCTTGGCCTATCCATCACGCTCAAGCAAATGTGAGTGGAAGAATGAGAAGAACAATACCAAATTTACCTTTCCCGATGCTGAAAATGGATCAATGATCACTCAATATGGTAACATGGAAGTAGTAGAATTGGTACCGGAACTTGTCACTCGCACACCTACACAAGTAATGCTTTTGGAGGATCTCGGTTAGGATAAGTGGCACAAAATCTAGCAATTTGAGAGTCAAGAATTAATAATGTTGAAAAAGATTCGCAACTTCACAAGTGAAACAAATATATCAATAGCAACGAGTAGTACACGAAAACGCACACATGAATAGATAGATGGGGTTATGCAACCAAGGAATGAGCACAAAATGTGTTCTCCACAGAAAGCTCGTGTTGCACAACACAAGAGAGACACTAGCACGATTGCTCAAATGGGCATGATACGAACTTGTGCACAACCTATAAGAAACAAAATGTGCCGTCTTCCTACCCCAACTATGGTATGTATGTATGAGTCACGATGACACTCGCTTTCAAGGATCGAAGATGATCAATGATGTCAATATGAAAACAATGCGGCGATGCTTTTGCTTACAAGCTTTGTTGGCCTTTTTCTTTTCCTTAAAAGCTTTGGCTCTTTCTGTTTTTCCTTTTGTCGCGATTTGTAATGCCACTTTGCGAGATATGCAAACCAAGATAGCAATTATGTGTATGTGGGACAATTGGTGGCACAAGAGATGATACGATAATATATGCAGGCAATTGAAGCTATGCGGAATATGTATCACTAAGGTGCACAACTGGCGTGGCCCAAAAATACTCAATGGCTAGTCTCGATAGGCAAGTGACGCAAAGGTCTTGGGGTTAACAATGTAATGGCAAGGTAGTATTGATGGGTGTCGTCGTGGTTACCGTCCTTGCTTATGGTCGAGGTTTCAAACGGTGAAGATGATGTTGTCGACAACTTGGCGGCGATGATGAGCGGCGGTGACGAAAAATGATAAACCGTTCCTAATTAGCCAAAACACCTGAGGAAACGGAAAACCACAAGCTAAAAATCTCAAATAGCAAAGGATTTGCGGAAATGTGGTGGTTGTTGCAGAAGAAATAGTGAAAAAGTGGTCAAAATTGCCAAAATTTGGAAGAAATTGAAAACGGTTGTTGCAGGGGCCGGATGTCCGGGCGTCTGGTTGGATATCCAGGGGAGCCGGATGTCCGGGGGTCGGGCTGGATGTCCGGGCTTGCCGAATAAGATCTGAGGAACTTGGGGATGAACACGATTGTTTTGGCAAACTAGGGGACGAAATAATGGAGTAATTTGATGGAGATGATGGAGGAAAACTAGATCCACCTGAAACACTTCAAATCCACGGATCAAAATCAACATAATCTCATCAAAACCTCGAATCACAAAAAAAATTGGTATGGCTATTTTTGTGGGGATTTTCAAAATTGGGTAAAAAACAAAATTGGCTAGCAAATGGGGGGGGTGCTCCAAGATGTGAATCAACCTATGCTCTGATCCAAGATGATTTAGGGTGGAACCCTAATTCATTGATCTTCTTCACACTTTGAGGTGGGGAGGAGAGAAATCAAGAGAAAACACTCAAGACAAGTTCCAGATCACACATCCACTAAATCCACAAACACATATGAGATCCAAGATCCAAATACAACAAGAGGATATAGCAAAAGCTAGATAGTTCTTCCCAATCTCAAGAGAGAGGGGCCTTGTATCCCAATGGATCTTCCCTATGAAAGGGGCCTTGACGGTCACTAGTGGATCTTCTCACAAGGAGGCCTTGATCTCCGTGGGAGAAGTAGTGGAAGGAGCAATGCTCAACTAAACATGAGATAAACCATTGCTAACCCCAGAAAGAGGAAGGGGGTAGTCTATACCTCATGGCCCGACTGTGCATGCTTAGGTGCCGGATGTCCGGGCTTGGGAGCCGGATGTCTGGGGCTTCATGGGGGCGGGGGCAAATGTCCGGGCCGGTGGCCGGATGTCTAGCCTGGCGCTGGTCAGCGAGCTGCAGCTTCGGGAGTCCTCGGGCCGAATGTCCGACTGCTGTAGCTTTCTCGGCCTTGCCTTGTTGCAGACGGTTGGGTCTTTAGGCGCCGGATGTCCGGGCCCTAGGTCGGATGTTCGACCGTTGTAGGATTCCTGCACCTTCCCTTGATGTCCTCCATCGTCCGTCTTTGTGGGGGCTTGGCCTTCACTCTGAGTTTCTCTAAGGTCGTCTTCGTGGTACCTAAGCACACATAGTGTTTCTGCTTGAGGTAGCATCCATGTCTCGAATGGTTCGAACGGGAGTTCAATAAGGAGAGATGTCACCTATGTTTCGATGGCCCTGGCACGCACTCTAGTCA
Source organism: Elymus sibiricus (assembly GCA_039707655.1). Lineage (NCBI taxonomy): Eukaryota > Viridiplantae > Streptophyta > Magnoliopsida > Poales > Poaceae > Elymus > Elymus sibiricus. The sequence continues at coordinate 286,841,771 of CM077675.1, forward strand.
TTGGTCCACTTGGGGCTTGAGGTGACATAGGTGATTCCATGTGGATGACCGTAGGATGCTCCGCATCACACCACCACCTCCATCTGCCAAGAGCACACCTGCCGGTCCCACACAGAGCTCTTCTTCATTCATGGCATCAACAGGGAAAACACACGATATTATATGTAATCTTTGCAAGGGTGGAGGTCACTATGCGAGAGAATGTCCATCCAAGTATCTGATGATTGTGACTGAGGATGGTGGGTATGACTCCGCTAGTGACATGATGAGGAGACTTTGGCTCTTATTGCAAGCGAAGAACACGATATAGACGATTCTGAACTAGAGACGCACTACATGGTTGTTGAAGATGCTGATAGGTATAAAAGTTTAGTTTCTCAACGTGTTTTGAGTGTGCGGGAAACACAGGATGAGCAAAATCAGAGGCCGAATTTGTTCCATACAAAGGGAGTTGTGAAGGAACGTTCTGTACGCGTCATCATTGATGGAAGGAGTTGCAACAACTTGGCTAGCATGGATACTGTGGAGAAGTTGTCTCTCACCACATGACCACATCCTCATCCTTATTAAACACAATGGTTCAACAACAGTGGCAAGGTTAAGGTGACATCTATCGTCGTGTGCATTTTCGCATTGCTACATATACTGATTATGTTGATTGTGATGTGGTACCCATGCAAGCATGCTCTGTTTTACTTGGTAGACCATGGCAATTTGATAAAAATTATGTACACCATGGTAGGAATAATCAATATACTCTCGTTCATAAGGATAAACATATTACTTTGCTTCCTATGTCTCCTAAACAAATTTTGAAAGATGAAATCACTAGAACTAGTAAATAAAAATAGGAGCAAAATAAGAGTGAAAATCATATTGTGGCTAAAGAGTTTAAGCAACACAATAAGCGTAATAACCATCATCTAGTGTTGCCTCTGAAATTAAATTGAAAAGTGGATGTTTACTTGCCACCAAATTTGATATTACTAATTTGGATATTAGTATATCTATTTGCTATGCTTTTGTGTGCAAAGAGGCATTAGTTCCATTCGAGGACGTGCCTCCCTCTTTTCCTCCTACTGTCACTAACATTTTGTAGTAGTTCGCTGGTGTCTTTCCACAAGATGTGCCACCGGAATTACCACCTATTAGATGAATTGAGAATCACATTGACTTAATTCACGGTGACTCGCTACCCAACCGTGCACCTTACCGCAGTAATCCAGAGGAGACGAAGGAGATTATGCGTCAAGTACAAGAGCTGCTTGACAAAGGTTATATACGTGAATCTCTTAGTCCTTGTGTTGTTCCTATTATTCTAGTGCCAAAAAAGGATGGTACATCGCGTATGTGTGTTGATTGTAGATCCATTAATAATCTTACTATTCGTTATCGTCATCCCATTCCTAGGCTAGATGATATGCTTCATGAATTAAGTGGCTCTACCACTTTCTCGAAAGTTGATTTGCATAGTGGATACCATCAAATTCGTATGAAATTGGGAGATGAATGTAAAACAACATTTAAAACTAAGTTTGGATTATATGATTGGTTAGTCATGCCTTTTGGGTTAACTAATGCACCTAACACTTTCATGAGATTAATGAATGGAGTTTTACGTGGATTTGTGGTAGTCTACTTTGATGACAAGCTATTTTATAACAGCTCTTTGGAGGAACATTTGGAACATTTACATGTTACTTGTATTGCTCTATGTGATGCATGTTTGTTTGCTAACCTTGGGAAGTGCACCTTTTGCACCGATCGAGTATCATTCATGGCTATGTTTTTACTCCACACAGAATTGAAGTTGATAAAGCCAAGATTGAAGCTATTGAGAGTTGGTCGCAACCCAAAATGGTCACACAAGTGAGGAGTTTTCTTGGCCTCGCTGGGTTCTATAGGAGTTTTGTGAGAGATTTTTCACCACCATTGAGGCACCTCTCAATGAGCTTACAAAAAAGGATGTTCTTTTCGTTTGGGGTACCGCACAGGAAGAAGCCTTCACGATATTGAAAGATAAGTTAACACATGCTCCTTTTACTCCAACTTCGTGATTTTAATAAGACTTTTGAGCTTGAATGTGATGCTAGTGGAATTGAATTAGGAGATGTGTTATTACAAGATGGTAAACCTGTTGCATACTTTTTCGAAAAATTGAGTGGACCTAGTCTGAATTATTCTAGTTATGATTAGGAATTAAATGCCCCTGTTTATACTTTGGAAACCCCGACAACATTATTTATGGCCCAAAGCTTTTTTTATACTTTCTGATCATGAATCTTCGAAACACATTAAAAGTCAAGCTATTAAACACAAGAGCATTAATGGGACACTTTCGCGTGAAGAAGAGGAATGGCGTACTTCCTTCACATTTCTTTTGGCCAAGGATGAGACGGGATCTTGAGCGTTTTGTTGCTCGCTGCACTACATGTCAAAAAGCTAAGTCATGACTTTATCATCATGGTTTATATATTGCATGTACCTAGTGTTCCATGGGAGGATATATCTATGGATTTTTTTAGGTTTACCTCGAAGAAAGAAGGGGAGAGATAGCTGTCGGAGTCTGGGATCTGCGTCCAAGAACTTCTCCAAGAACAAGGTTCGAACACTAGGGGGGGCTTGGTTTCGCGACCTGTACCATGAAGGAAAACACGGCAAGGTTGACGGCAAGCTCACTCTACCTCGCCGGAAACAACAGGGACACACGAGCTACCCAGGTTCAGGCCACTGTGCGGTGTAAAACCCTACTACTGCTTGTGATTTGGTTGCCTTTGAAAGAGAGGAGCTTGAGGCTCTAGTACACAGGTGTTGGGGGAGAGAATGGCTCGATCCCCTTACATGGACATGGCCCTTCCCCCTTTGTAGTGCCTTGGTCCTCTTCCCCGAAAATATCGGCGGGAAAGGGTGGCCACAGGGCGGTAACTCAAAGGGGGACAGGAGCAAGGCCTATCCTGACTAAAGGTGGTCTTCACCTAATAAAGCAGTCTTCGTGACGCGGTCGTGGGCTCGGCGATGACCTTTGTCCTCGCGCGCCGATTTGCCTTGATCCCCTTACACCGAAGTGGCAAGCTTTTGGATCTTGCCTTTGGAGAGGCGTCCCCCGTTGCTCCCTTATCACCGAAGTGGAAATCTCTCTGCCCGAGCCGGCCGACGCAACCACTGCCAACCCCCTCTGAGCGGGTGCGTCACCCATGTGATGGAGACGATAGCCCCGCAGCTGGGTCGCCCGCTGACCCTTGTGAGGCGGCTTTCCGAGGGGTCCTCGTGAGGTGGCCCGATGCCTGGTGGCCCCTCCAGGGCTCGCTCCCACTGGAGGTTGCTTCCTCTGAGCGGCCTAGGCAAGGCCGTCCTACTTGGGCAGGACTGCGCGTTGTCCTCCGGTCCAACGCCAGACGGGCCGTGGTACCCTAGTTCCCACTGGTCCGACAATAGCATATTTTTCATCATGGACAGTTTTTTCAAAAATGGCACACTTTATACCATATCAAAAAAGTGATGATGTTGCTAATGTTGCTGATTTATTCTTTCATGAAATTATTTGCTTGCATGGTGTGCCAAATACTATTGTTTCAGATCGTGACACTAAATTTATTAGCCACTTTTGGAGATGTTTATGGGCTAAGTTGGGGACGAAATTGATTTTTAGTACTACATGCCACCACCAAACTAATGGACAAACTGAAGTAGTAAATAGAACATTGTCTACTATGCTTATGGCAGTTTTGAAGAATAACCGGAAAATGTGGGAAGAATGCTTGCCTCATATTGAATTTGCTTATAATAGTTTGTTGCATTCTACTACTATGGTTTCCTACCTCGTACCCTATTAATTTGTTGCCTCTTCCATCTTCGGAGAAGGTTAATTTTGATGCTAAACAACATGCTGAATTGATCTTAAAAATGCATGAGTTAACTAAGGAAAACATTGAGCGTATGAATGCTAAGTACAATTCTGCTGAAAAAATGTTGTCTTTGACCCTGGAGATCTTGTTTGGTTACATTTACGCAAGGATAGATTTCCTGATTTGTGCAAATCTAAGCTAATGCCACATGATGATGGTCCTTTTAAGCTGTTAGAGAGGATAAATGATAATGCATAAAAAACTTGAGCTACCTGCAGATTTTGTGGTTAGTCCCACTTTAAACATTGCAGATTTGAAGCCTTATGTGGGTGAGGAATATGAACTTCCGTCGAGGATGTCTTCAATTCAGGAAGGGGAGGATTCAGAACCCCACTTTGATCAATAAAGTGTTCCTCTTATATTTGCGATATCCAGATTGCAATCTCAGTTTCTTGCTTGTTCTTCATTTGCCTGCAGGAAATAGACCCTTGTGGTCAGGTTGATCATGCATTGGCATGGTCAATAACCTCTCGGAGTTGGTTTAGCGATTGCTAAGGCACGACGTCTTCGCACGTTTGTAGTCGCATCGTCAAAGTCTACTCCACCAAAATGTTAGTTACCATCTCATTGAAAGACAGGACATCTTTGCCTCTATCATGGATGCCACCTCCTTTGATGGTGTCGGTCATGCTACTAGTGACGCTCAGCTCCTCATCCATCAAGGTGCCCCTCTTCCTCTTCCTTTCAGCAGCAGGAGCATGATGAGCAGACTTGCCATGGGCATCGAGGATGACGGTCTCTGACTCCTAGGTGTCTGGATACTCATGAGAAGGTATACCGAGAGGCTCACTGGTGCCCATGACATGCTTGCTAGTAGTCAGATACCACTAGAAGTTGGTCTGCATCTGAGAGTAGTGTTGGATGTCTTATTGAGGTACTCAACGTCCTTGGGTTGATCCTAAGAACGAAGAACCGGACCACATGAGAAGATGGTCTACATCTTAAAGTAGTTATGGATGGGCTTGTTGAGGTACTCATCGTCCTTGGGGTGATCCTAAGGATGAAAGACAACACTTTTAGCTATGATTGTCATGTTAGATCAAGCAAGACAAGTCATAGGTTAGCTAACCGCGATGTGGCCTTGGTAATGCTCAACTTCCAACAAAATGGCGAAGGTGTCCTCAACCCACCGTGCACCGATATTCTCTCTAAGCTTTGAAGATCAGATTCATTCCAGTCTCCACTTCTAAGATGGTTGTATACCTGTGCTGAGGTCACCTCTCTGCCACATAAGTCAAACACCATCTTGGAAATAACATTTAGGTGCACCTCCTTGAAGCCCTTATCAATCCTGACCTCCTTGGCGTTGATATCACTCATCTTGTTGGAGATGAAGGTGGACATGAAAGGAAGCCATTTCATTTTATTCCCCTTCATTGAACCCCTCATTCGTGCCTTCCCAGCCTTAATGGGCTCCTTATTAGCTACCATATGCATTGCAACCACTAAATAACACACGTGAGGCCCCTCAAACACCTTTGCATCCTGAGTGAACGTTGGCTAGGAGTCCTCAACACATGAGGGAAAGGTATGTTGGGTGTCCGACAAAACAAAGTCCCGACTAAAGTCATCGTCGGTCATAGCCTACAATGGTAGCATCAATACTAGTTGAACAATAACTATGCATCTACCATGCTAGCATGGACAGATCATGAAACTGAACACACTACCACAACTAACATACTAGCATGGACAGGTCATGAAGATCAACACACTACCAAATCTATCATACTAGCATGGAGTGATCGTGAAACTGCACACTATCGAACCTACCATACTAGTCACGCTCCTGGCCTCTAACCTAGTAGAGTATATATCAGTCGGTAGAAGGAGAGGAAAGAAAGGCGATTGGTTGGGATGGTTGTCCCCTCTCCTCGCCCCTCCCCTCCCCTGTCACCGCGGGTGCCCCTCCTCCTCACCGGCCCGGTGGCCGTAGGCGTGGACCCTCCCCCCTCCATCCCTAGCCTCCCCCCAGGCTAGCCTCTTGTCGTCGTCGCCTGACGAACTGTCACTCCCTGGGAGTTGGGGCCGCATGTCTGCCTCAGATCTGGTGGTGTCCTTAATACTTGTGATCTACGTTGGGTTTTCCGCAAAGAGGAGCGGGTGATGCAGCACGATATAGATAAGTATTTTCCTCAGTGAGAACCAATGTTATCGAACCAATAGGAGTAGCACGCAACCCCCGTCTTCAGCGACTACACACAAAGGAACAAACACTTGCACCCAATGCGGGCAAGAGGGTTGTCAATCCCCTTGGACTCGTTATTTGCAAGCAAATGAAGTGTGTAGGTGATAGTTGATAATTGTAAATTGCAAAATAAATAAAATATAAATAAATTGCAGCAAGGTAATGAAAGCTTTTTTAAATATATATAAGTGGATAGACACGGGGGCATAGTTTTCCCTAGTGGCATCTCTCATGTAGTAGGCATACGGTGGGTAAACGAATTACTGTTGGGAAATTGATACAAAAGCGCATAGTTATGCAATATTTATTCATGGCAATGATCATTACGTATAGGAATCACATCCGAAAGCAAGCAGACCGACTCCTGCCTGCATCTACTACTATTACTCCACCCATCGACCGCGATCCAGCATGCATCTAGAGTATTAAGTAAAACAGAGTAATGCTTGGAGAACAATGACATGATGTAGACAAAGTAAATCCAATTAATATGAATCAACCCCATCGTTTTATCCTTAGTGGCAGCAATACAAAGACGTATCTTGTCCCCTTCTGTCACTGGGAAATAGAGCACTACCAGATTGAACCCAATACAATGCACCTCTCCCAGTGAAGAAATATCAATCTAGTTGGCCAAACTATTTCAATAGATTGGAGAGAATTACAAAGCTATCATATAATCATGCATATGTAAAGAAGGACCAGCAAGGAACTTAATATAATTTCATGAACAATCTGAACATAAACCCACAATTCATCGGATCCCAACAAACGCACCGCACAAAGTGATTACATCGAATAGATCACCACGAAGATGCGGTGAACTTTGTATTGATGATCAAGAGAGAGAGAGAGATAGTCATCTAGGTACTAACTACGGTCCCGTATGTCTGTGGTGAACTACTCACACATCACCATGGGAGCAGCAAGGTTGATGTAGAGGCCCTCTGTGATTGATCCCCCCTCCGACAGGGCACCGGAACAGGGTTCCAGATGGGCACACGGCGGAACAGAGACTTGCGGCGAAGAAAAAAGTGTTTCGGGAGGCTCTCTAGGGTTTTGGGGATACATTGGAATTTCTAGGCCAGAGAGGGACGTCGGGAGATGCTAGGAGGGGCCAGCACACAACAGGGCGTGGCCACCCCCTGGGCGCACCCTGATGTGTGCTGCCTCTCTCGTGCAGCCTCCGGTCTCCCCCCGAAGCTTCCAGGTCTTCTTTTGGTCCAGAAAAAATCCTGAAAAAGTTTCATGGTAATTGGACTTCGTTTGGTACGGTAAAACTGAAAAGCCAAAAACACGCAGAAAACAACAACTAGCACTAGGCACTGGGTTAATAGGTTAGTGCTCAAAAATAATATGAATTGGCAAACGAATACCCAAAAAGTATCCTAGAATGATAATATTATAGCATGGAACAATCCAAAATTATAGATACGTTGGAGACGTATCACTCCTCGGGCTGCCGCTTCCGAGCACTCCTGGACGAGGACTCTCCTTCGGAGGTTGGTGATGACGAGATCCGGTTGCCACGGCCCCGCTGTCCCCTCCCCTCGTCGGTGCGCCCGCGTCGTGTCAAGTTCGCGTCGAGGCAGCCGTGGGGGAACCGCAGGGCGCCCTCCGTCGGATGCTGGGTGGATCCACCTTCGTCGCCGCTCCTGGCGATCTGGTAAGTTTTGTTTCCCCTCTTTGGCGGCCGACATCCTCGGCGGTGCACCGCTAACTGATATTTCTCCAACATATCTATTTTCCTCACCCTTTTGCCCTTGTTTTGGACTCTAATTTGCATGATTTGAATGGAACTAACCCGGACTGACGCTGTTTTCAGCAGAACTACCATGGTGTTGTTTTTGTGCAGAAATAAAATTTCTCGGAATGGAACAAAACTTTTTGGAGAATTATTTCAGAATATATGTGAATTACTGGAGCCAAAATCCACCGAAGAGGGGGGCCAGGGTGGCCAGCACCCACCAGGGCGCGCCAAGCCCCCTGGGCGCGCCCTGGTGGGTTGTGCCCACCTCGTGGCCCCACTGACCCTAATTCCGCCACTATAAATTCCAATTTTTGGAGAAAAAATCAGAGAGAAAGTTTCATCGCGTTTTACGATACGGAGCCGCCGCCACCTTCTTTTCTTCATCGGGAGGCCAGATCTGGAGCCCGTTTGGGGCTCCGGAGAGGGGAATCTTCGGTCTTCGTCATCACCAACCTTTCTCCATCGCCAATTCCATGATGCTCCCCACTGGGAGTGAGTAATTACTTCGTAGGCTTGCTGGTCGGTGAGGAGTTGGATGAGATTCATCATGTAATCGAGTTAGTTTTGTTAGGGCTTGATCCCTAGTATCCATTATGTTGTGAGATTGATGTTGCTATGACTTTGCTATGCCTAATGCTTGTCACTAGTGCCCGAGTGCCATGATTTCAGATCTGAACCATTTATGTTATCATCTCTATATCCATGTTCTTGATCCGATCTTGCCTAATCATATGCACCTATTACGTGTTATGATCCGTTAACCCCATAGTGACAATATTTGGGATACTTCACGGTGATGACCGTAGTTTGAGGAGTTCATGTATTCACCATGTGTTAATGCTTTGTTTCGGTTCTCTATTAAAAGGAGGCCTTAATATCCCTTAGTTTCCTTATGGACCCCGCTGCCACGGGAGGGTAGGACAAAAGATGTCATGCAAGTTCTTTTCCATAAGCACGTATGACTATTTACGGAATACATGCCTACATTACATTGATGAACTGAGCTAGTTCTGTATCGCCCTAGGTTATGACTGTTACATGACGATTATCATCCAACGAGTTACTGATCCAGTGCCTACGAGCTTTCCACTTATTGTTCTTGCTAAGTTACTATTGTTGTTGCCGCTGTTCCAACTGCTACAAAACTATTGCTACTACTGTTACCGCTGCTATTACTGTTACTATTGCTATCAAACTATCATATTACTGTGCTACTGATCACTTTGCTTCAGATATTTAATCTCCAGGTGTGGTTGAATTGACAACTCAACTGCTAATACTCCCAAGTATTCTTTGGCTCCCCTTGTGTCGAATATATAAATTTGGGTTGAATACTCTACCCTCAAAAACTGTTGCGATCCCCTATACTTGTGGGTTATCAAGACCTTTTTCTGGTGCCGTTGCCGGGGAGCATAGCTATATTTTTTGAGTCACTTGGGATTTATATCAATTGGTCACTATGAAGAATATGAAGGATCCAAAGACTAAGATTTTTCCCTCTAAGACGAGGGGAGGTAAGGAACTGCCATCTAGATCTACACTTGATTCACCCTCTGTTATGAGTAAGTTTGCAACACCACCACATGCTAGTAATCCTGATATGTCGCAAGTTATCGATGATGCTACCTCTGCTATGAATTATGCTTATGATGATGCTAGTACCATGCCTGATGATAATGTGCCACTGGGAGAATTTCTTGATGAACAAATTGCTAGAGCTAAAGAGAATGAAACTATTGAAACTGATGAGATTGCTGAAACTGATGAAGCATGTGAAACTGATGATGACTATGAAACTCCTATTAGTCCTAGCTCTCCTAAGTTTAAAATGCCTAAGATACCTGAAGGTTATGTTATGGACGAAGAGATAACTAGAGAAATTCTTTCTTGCAAGGATAGAAACGATCTTAAGAAATTGCTACGCAAGTATAAGGAAAAGACTTTGAATGCTAGAATGAAATGTGATCCTAAGTTTTCTACTTCACCTATCTTTGTTACCGATAAGGATTATGAGTTCTCTGTCGAACCAGAGTTAATTACTTTGGTTGAATCTGATCCTTTCCATGACTATGAAACTAAAACTGTAGTGGCACACCTTACTAAGCTAAATGATATAGCCACCCTCTTTGCTCATGATGAGAAGATTCGCTACTATTATATCCTTAAGTTATTTCCGTTCTCATTAAAGGGTGATGCTAAGACATGGGACAACACTCTTACTCCTGGTTGTGTGCGTAGTCCCCAGGATATGATTTACCACTTCTCTGAAAAATATTTTCCTGCTCATAAGAAACAAGCTGCCTTACAGGAAATATTTAACTTTGTGCAAATTGAAGAAGAGAGTCTCCCACAAGCTTGGGGGAGGCTTCTCCAGTTGCTTAATGCTTTGCCTGATCATCCTCTTAAGAAAAATGAAATACTTGATATCTTTTATAATGGACTAACCGATACTTCTAGGGACTTCCTAGATAGTTGTGCTGGTTGTGTTTTCAGGGAGCGAACCGTTGAACAAGATGAGGAATTATTGAATAACATAGTGAAGAATTATGATGATTGGACTCTTCCTGAACCACCGCCTAAACCCACTCCAAAGAAGAGGGGTATCTTATTGCTCAGTCCTGAAGATATGCAAGAGGCAAAGAAATCTATGAAAGAAAAATGTATTAAAGCTGAGGATGTTAAGAATTTGCCACCTATTGAAGAAATACATGGCTTTGACACACCACCACCTCCAGAGGTGGTAGAGGTAAATTCTTTACTAAAGTTTTATGAAGGTGATATCCCTCACAGTAAACATCCTAATCAATGCTTATATGAGTTTGACAACTATATTATGAAGCAAGATCATTTCAATGCACATGTTCTGAAACAATTGAAATATAATTCTGATATGATTGCTCGCTTGAGTGACTTGCTATTTAGAATCAGTAATGATGTTAGAGGTGTAGGAAAGCATGCCTCTATGGTTCAAACTCAGTTAGAACAAGTTGCTAAGTCTCAAAAAGAATTGCTTGATGAAATGAATAATAATATGCATGATTTTGCTGCTAGAGTAGTAACTAAAGGAGGTAGAATGACACAAGAACCACTTTATCCTGAGGGTCATCCTAAAATAATTGAACAATATTCTCAGAGAATTAATCCTGATGCACCTAGTCCTTCTAAGAAGAAAAAGAAAAGGAAAAATGATAGGACTTTGCATTCCTCTAGTGAACCTGAGACACAAAACCTCCTGATAATAATGATGTCTCTATTTCTGATGCTGAAACTCAATCTGGTAGTGAACATTCACCTAGTGATAATGAAAATGATAATGATGATGTTCACGATGATGCTCAACCTAGTAATGATAAAGAACCAGATAATGATATTGAAATAGAGCCTGCTCCTGATCTTGATAACCCACAACCTAAAAATAAACGGTATGATAAAAGAGACTTTGTGGCTAGGAAACATGGTAAAGAAAGAGAGCCATGGGTTCAAAAACCCATGCCCTTTCCACCTAAGCCATCTAAGAAAAAGGATGATCAAGAATTTGAGCGCTTTGCTGAAATGATTAGGCCAGTGTTTTTGCGTACCCGCTTAACCGATATCCTAAAGATGGCCCCTTATGCAAAGTATATGAAAGACATCATCACAAATAAAAGAAAGATACCTGAAGCTGAAATCTCCACCATGCTTGCTAATTATTCTTTTAAGGATGGAGTACCTAAAAAACTCGGAGATCCTGGAATACCAACTATACCTTGCTCCATTAAAAGAAACTATGTCAAAACTGCCTTGTGTGATTTGGGAGTCGGTGTTAGTGTTATGCCTTTCTCCTTATATAAAAGACTTGAGTTAAATAAACTCACACCTACCGAGATATCATTGCAAATGGCTGACAAATCAACGGCCATACCTATCGGTATTTGTGAAGATGTGCCCGTTGTTGTTGCAAATGTTACTATCTTAACGGACTTTGTTATTCTTGAGATGCCTGAGGATGACAACATGTCGATTATCCTTGGTAGACCCTTTCTAAATACTGCAGGGGCTGTTATTGATTGTAATAAAAGCAAAGTCACTTTTCATATCAATGGTAATGAGCATACGATGCACTTTCCGAAGAAACAATTCCAAGTGAATGGTATAAATGTTATTGAAGAATCTCTGACCATCACTATCGGAAGTTTTCAATTACCTCTTCCTACTACCAAAAAGAAATATGATATACTTATTGTCGGGGATATGCACATCCCCATTGAGGTAACTTAGTGTTTTACGAAAGTTCTTCGATTTCATGCTAATTGGAAGTGGTTGTTAATAAGACTTGATCAACCTTATTAATGAATCAATTTTGAGAGGTATGAAGTCGATGAATCTAGTAAGCACAACTCTCTGCTCCCACTTTTATTTTCTATTTTAGTTAGTCAAATAAAATAAAGTGCCAGGATTATCTGTTTTCTGTTTTCTCCGTGCAATAAAAAATGACCCAAAAATAAAAATTCTCAGAATGCCCTAAAAATTTAACACGGTTTTTTCCTGAATATTTATGAATTTTTGGTGCAAATAATACCAGAGGGGGGTGCACCTGGTGCCCACAAGACACCAGGGCGCGCCAGCACCCCCAGGCGCGCCCTGGTGGTTTGTGGCCCCCACGTGGGCCCCTCACTTATCTCTTTAGCCCACATCATCCCCTACCACCAGAAAAAATCACCACAACCACCATTCTCGTGTTCTTGCTCTCAAACCCGCGGATTTTGATCTCTTTGCTCGAAGCTCCGTTTCTGAAACTGTTTGGAGGGATTGCTACTTGGTATGTGACTCCTCCATTGCTCCAATTAGTTTTTGTTTTAGTGGGTTATTTTTAGAGTAATTAGCTACTCTTGGTGCTGCTGTAGATGAGCTTGCATGTTGAATTCTTAGAGTTCTAAGTAGTTTGAATGCTCAATATGGCCTTTATGCATGCTTGGGAGTAGTTGCTAACAATCTTACAAAGTTTTGTTGACAAATTTTTTTGTGGACTAATTTTTTTCAGAATTTTTATAGGAATAAAATGCAATTCTTTAGGAGTTCTTAGAGGAGGAGATCCTTGGAAGCCTCATCAAGTGGAACCTCAGTTCGACGGTCTTATGTTGAACCAAGCGAAAGTTCGATGCGAGATGCCGCCACCAAATCATGCTTGTGTCCTTGCGACGAGTTCATGGAAGGTGCAGGTATTAAGGAGGAATTTGACCAATTTATTCACAATACAGAGCTTGCTCCCTTCATCGCAGATAAGTGCCCCCAACACCTCGAACTCATGAAAACCTTCACAAAGAAATTTAAATATTTTTCTCGTGAGTCTAGAGTTTCATTCAACCTGTACGATCATTCCTTCACCATGCTGTTAGAAATGTTTAGCGAAGCATGCAAACTTCCCTATTGGGGTTCCCTCGATGAACCAACAAAAGCTGAGTATGAATCATTTTTAGTTAATCTTTGATTTGGTGAAGATAGGGGGGTAACACAAGGGAGAATTAACAGCATCCATTTTCCATCATTACAATATTTTGCGCTCTTTAACGGTAAATGTATCATAGGCAAACAAGATTGTAGCACGCAGTGTGCTCATGATTTGAGTCTCTTACACACTGCCATAACTGGGAATAAGGATATTAATCTTGGTGCAATTGTTGCACGAAGGTTGCAGCTTAATGCTGCTAGTGGTAATTTTTATGGAGGAATCTATGCCTCCCGTGTAGCTGAGATATTAAATGTTTCACCATGGCCTAATGACCCCATCCTACCTACTCAGTATTTGGACTTTGATGCCATGAAGCGTCATAAGTTCCTTACGGATACGGCCACCAACTACACCTATAACTTGAGATTTAATAAAAAAAACGTTGTGCCTGTTGCTTTTCCTGCTCCTGCTCTCTTTGATTTTCACACTAGGGGAAGATATTATCTCCTTGAGAGCGAAGCCCATGCGTACAACACGGAGGTTGAAGCTGCCAGGAGGGCCGCGGAGTCTGCTCCGAGGGCCTCAGTGAGCCATCGCCCAGATTATTATTCATACGGATGGTGATTACCAAGCTAGGCCAAAAGCCTAAGCTTGGGGGAGTACGTATTTCCACCGACATTACATTCATGTTCACACATTTCATTCCAGTTGTCGGTGTTCACACTTTTTCATTGTAATATCCATGCTAGATTGGTTTTCTCGCTTTCTTCTTGTGTGTTTGAAAAACTTTGAGAAAATCCAAAAATATTTCCTACTTCTTTTTAGTTTTTCTTTCTAGCTTAGTTTAATTGTAGCATCAAAAGAAAACCCAAACAGATTTCTCGCTTCTTCTTTTACTTGTTGGGAGCTTTCCCGTGTAAATAATTTTTCTCGTTTTTGTTTTTTTCCTCTTTAATTTGCTTTCTTCAAGAAAAACCAAAAACTCCAAAAATATTTCAGTGTGTTTCTCTGAAATTCTTTTCTTTTTACTTGAGTTGTACCTAGGAGAAGACCACGATGAAATTGTTGAGTGGCTCTCATCTGCATTATTGTTTATCCAACAAAGAGCCCATATTACTTTGTCTTCTCCTCTTGAATAAAATGTTTGCAGATTTCAGTTTAGTCCATGGTACTCTTGCACTATTATTATCTTCTTATCATTCGGTCGTGCAAGTGAAAGGCAATAATGACGATATTTGATGAAGTGACTGTGGCAGAGAAAAGCGGGTATGAACTCAACTTGTTTTTGTTTTTGTAAATATGTTTAACCTAGTATCCTTGATTCAATTTATTATGATCAAACATGTTTGCAATGACCATTAGAGATTATAGTTGTTCATGCCATGCTTAAGTAGCTACGAGTGGATAATGATTTATCTTGAGTGTCAACATGCATTAAAATGGTTGTGATGCGGTATGATGATATGGTATCCTCCTCTGAATGTTTCAAGTGGCTTGACTTGGCACATGTTCACGCATGTAGTTGAATCAAAACCAACATAGCCTTCATGATATTTATGTTCATGGTGTCCATATCCTACTCATGCTAGTATTCAATGTTGATTATATGTAATGCATGTTCATGACCGTTTTCGCTCTCTTGCTGGCCGCTTCTCAATCTATTTGCTAGCCTTCACCTGTACTAAGCGGGAATACTGCTTGTGCATCAAAACCCTTAAACCAAGTTATGCCAGATGAGTCCACCATATCTACCTATATGCGGTATTACCCTGCCGTCCAAAGTAAATTTGCATGTGCCATCTCTCAAAAATTCAAATGAACATCTGTTTTGTGTGCCTGGACCGCTCATGGAGCGATAGGGGGTGGTCAGTATCTTCCATGCTAAGCGGGTTATTCTCATGATGAGTGTTTATTCACTTGTCCTTACACGAGAGGGGCAGTAATAGGTATTCCCAGTCCCGAATTCAAAAATCAAAAAAAATTAAACAAAACTCCCCCAGGAATGTTATTGGTTTGGACGGTACCCGTGGATGCGGCTAGCTGTGGAGTGTGATTGTTGGTGGAGGGGGAGTAAACCTTTACTTTTACCGCTTGGGAACCGCCGCTAATTTGTTTAGCATGGAAGATATCGATAACTCTTGGTCGTTACGTTGACAGGAAGGGTGTACCCCCCAAAATTATATCTATCTCTGTTTTAAACTTTGAGCTCTGGCACCGCTGCAAATCCATGCTTCCCTCTGCAAAGGGACTATCTATTTACTTTTATGTTGAGTCATCACCTTCTCAAATAAGCGCCAGACCTGAGAGCACTATTGTCATCCTCATGCATTGTGTATAGTTGATGTTGGGTGCAGCATGACTGGATCTTTTCTACCATGAATTACAATGTTTAGTCGCTGCTTGAACTTTGGAGGTGATCTGCATTTATGTTTTGCGGTCTTAGAAAGGGCTAGCGAGATACCACTATTGTCATATTGTATCATGATTGTTTTGACGAAGTGTTGATGCTTGAGATATCTTATTATTCCTCGCTAGTTGCTTATGTTATTGATATGAGTTAATATAATTTCTGAGAGTTATTGTTGACATGGTTAGTCATTATCTTTGCTGAAAACCTGGGTGCTACTTAAGCATATATATGTAAACAAAAACAAAAGAGTTCATAAAAGTTTTTCTTTATCACTTTCAGTTTGTCAACTGAATTGCTTGAGGACAAGGAAAGGTTTAAGCTTGGGGGAGTTGATACGTCTCCAACGTATCTACTTTTCCTCACCCTTTTGCCCTTGTTTTGGACTCTAATTTGCACGATTTGAATGGAACTAACCCGGACTGACGCTGTTTTCAGCAGAACTACCATGGTATTGTTTTTGTGCAGAAATAAAAGTTCTCGAAATGGAACGAAACTTTTTGGAGAATTATTTCAGAATATATGTGAACTATTGGAGCCAAAATCCACCGAAAAGAGGGGGGCTAGGGTGGCCAGCACCCACCAGGGCGCGCCAGGCCCCCTGGGCGCGCCCTGGTGGGTTGTGCCCACCTTGTGGCCCCACTGACCCTAATTCCGCCACTATAAATTCCTATTTTCGGAGAAAAAAATCAGAGAGAAAGTTTCATCGCGTTTTACTATACGAAGCCGCCGCCACCTCCTGTTCTTCATCGGGAGGCCAGATCTGGAGCCCGTTTGGGGCTCCGGAGAGGGGAATCTTCGGTCTTCGTCACCACCAACCTTTCTCCATCGCCAATTCCATGATGCTCCCCACCGGAAGTGAGTAAGGCTTGCTGGTCGGTGAGGAATTGGATGAGATTCATCATGTAATCAAGTTAGTTTAGTTAGGGATTGATCCCTAGTATCCATTATGTTCTGAGATTGATGTTGCTATGACTTTGCTATGCCTAATGCTTGTCACTAGGGCCCGAGTGCCATGATTTCAGATCTGAACCGTTTATGTTATCATCTCTATATCCATGTTCTTGATCCGATCTTGCCTAGTCATATGCACCTATTACGTGTTATGATCCGTCAACCCCATAGTGACAATATTTGGGATACTTCGCGGTGATGACCGTAGTTTGAGGAGTTCATGTATTCACCATGTGTTAATGCTTTGTTCCGGTTCTCTATTAAAAGGAGGCCTTAATATCCCTTAGTTTCCTTATGGACCCCGTTGCCATGGGAGGGTAGGACAAAAGATGGCATGCAAGTTCTTTTCCATTAGCACGTATGACTATTTACGGAATACATGCCTACATTACATTGATGAACTGAGCTAGTTCTGTATCGCCCTAGGTTATGACTGTTACATGACGAATATCATCCAACGAGTTACCGATCCAGTGCCTACGAGCTTTCCACTTATTGTTCTTGCTAAGTTACTATTGTTGTTGCTGCTGTTCCAACTGCTACAAAACTATTGCTACTACTGTTACCGCTACTATTAATGTTACTATTGCTATCAAACTATCATATTACTGTGCGACTGATCACTTTGCTGTAGATATTTAATCTCCAGGTGTGGTTGAATTGACAACTCAACTGCTAATACTCTCAAGTATTCTTTGGCTCCCCTTGTGTCGAATCTATAAATTTGGGTTGAATACTCTACCCTCGAAAACTGTTGCGATCCCCTATACTTGTGGGTTATCACTAACTCATGGTGCTTTTGGACTGTTGGCCTCCCCCTTTCCTCCTCTCCCACTTCTCCGGTCAACCCTCTGCCGTTGGTAGCGGCCCTCCCATGGCGGTGGTGCCGGATGGTGGCGGAACCCTAACCCTAGCCGCGTGCTCCTCTGTGTGCACGCCCTCTGGGCCCTCGTTGGGCCTCCTGGGCTCTGAGCCTGTCCAGGCTCGGGTATGTGAGCTGGTTCCTTGGCTGGCCTCCATTACTCATTTTCTCCCACTCCCTGTTTCCCCCTTCCTCCGGCTCATCCTTCTGGGCTCATCGGTTGGGCTGTCGGGCCGGCCCGTGGCCTTTCTCCCCCCTAGGCCTGGCGGCCTGATGGTGGGTGGGTATATATGGATCCCCTAAGGGCACCGTGACCCCTCACTCACTAGGGTTTCCTGCTTCCTCTCTAGACGTGCGGCGCTATCCTTTCCTCATCCCCCGTCTCTCCAGATCTACTCCGCCTTCCCCTCTCACCCTCTCCTTCTTCGCAGTGGTTTCAATGGATAAGTCACATGGTTCTTCGAGCGAGGCGGGTTCTGGCTCCAAGTGTCGCTGCGAGGGCCCTGCAGAGGGAGCTTTGGACTCGGAGTACGAGGCGTTGCTTCGTTCCAGGCTTGAGGCCGAGCGTTTATTGAGCGAGCAGGTGGCTCGGTACCGCGAGGCATGGGCGGCCGGCCCTGAATGGCTTCAGCGCGACGACCGGGCCCGTGCGGTAGCGGAGGAGGCGGCAGAGGCAGCCGGATCCAGCACTGCTACGGTGGGCACCAACGCGGTCTCTTCCAGGGGTGGCCCTTCTCGTGTCCCTTGGGAGGCGGCGGCGGGCCAGACAGCGGTCTCGGGTGCCCCCGTGTCGGGTGCGGGGCGTGGATCTACCCACTCCCCGCCCTACGGCTCGTACAACCTTCGAGGTCTACGACTCTGGTGGGAGGGCGTGCGACGGTGGGGGCGGTGGTGGTTCCGGCTTCAGGGGCGCCATCAGTAACGGCCTGGTGCGGGCTACTCACACCCCCAACAAGTCCCGCCGTTTCGATCCATCTGACCCAGGCTCTTCCTCCGCTGCCATCAGAGATGGTATTCTTCTTCCTCCTCCTCCTCCTCCCTTCCCACAAGGTTTCACCCCGTCTGCCACCAACTCCTCGTCCTCCTTGACCTGCTTCGCCTGTCACCGGTCGAGGCATTTCCAATCCAAATGTGATTTCCCCCCTTTCTGCCTCATCTGCCGCTCGGAGGGCCATCTCACTGTGGACTGCCACGATCACTCTTGGCCCCCTGTCTTCAAACAATTTTGCCTTGGGCTCCTGGGCTGCTCCTTCTTTGCCTTGGAGGGTGAGGCGGGGATGACTGTTGTGACCCCCTCCCTCTCCAATGTGGCAGTCATCTCCGTGCTGTCTCAAGTTGTCTCTCCTAGCATCATCTTGAGCTAACTTAAGGAGTGGGGTGTGGAGGGGTGAGACTGGCAGCTTCAACCCCTATCTGACTCTGAGTTTGCGGTCGTTTTCCCCTCCAAAGAAAGTCTCAAGATGGTCTTTGCTTGCGCGAGCTTCACCCTCCCCCTTAACCAGATCGTGATATCCGTCAAAGCTACTGATGCGGGCGCCCACCCTTCTGGTTCGCCGTCAGATGTCTGGGTCCTCCTTAATGACGTGCCTTCGGGACTCCGCTCCTACTCCTTCATGTTGGCCTTCGGGGAGCTCCTTAGCAAGCCAATTGAGGTGGATCTAGCCTCCTTGGATCGGCTGGGCCCGGCTAGGGTTCGCATATAGTGGCTCGCCTCTTCGGCTCGATGGAGATCTTTCCCTCGGTCAAGGTGTTTCGGATTCGTGTGCGTGTGGAAGGTCAAGCTGCTCACCAGGCTCCCCCTCCGGCCCCCTGCCCAACCCTCGTACGATGGTGACGGACCTGAGGACAACAATGGGGACGGTGTAGATGGAGCCAAGTTCACGCGCTCTGAATGGGAGGGTCTCGGCTCTGATCTTCGTGGTTTGCTCAAGTCCAGTGCTCCTTCGGGTGGCTCGATGGCCAAAGGCGCTCAGGCGGGGGCCGCAGCCTCTGACGCGCTGGCTCCTGGGGATGCTACGGCCCTTGGCGGGATGGATGGGGTGGCGGCCAAACCTCTCAACGATCTTGGCACCCCATTCTCTAAGGTGTGCCCCAATGCCCCCGCTCGCCTCGCCACCCCATCGCTCTCCATCGTCGTGGATGTGCCTCTGCCCCAGGAACCAGAGGTCTCAGGCCCGGTGTCCATTCCCAAGAAGAATTGTTTGTCAGGAAGCTCTGCGAGGAGCAGGGCGGCCTCGGGCTCCAAGCAGTCGGTGGCTGAACTGTGCAGGAGGCTATACACGGATCTCAAGAATGTGGCGTCCGGGGCCTCCGATGGGCCAACGACTCCTTCTTCGGCTCGTCAACTATCTTCCCGTTCCCCCATCTCCACTGCCCGCAAGAGCAAGCGCTCCGAGGATATTGGGCTATCTGTGGCTGGGAAGGCGTCGCGGCGCGCGGAGGCCAAGGACGCCACTCCCATAGGTAATTCTGCCTCCAGTTCTCTAGTCCATTTGGTTCATCCGTCTGTTTCTGATAGACACCTAATCAAGGTTCTCTCCGATTCGGGTATTGTTCTTGATGCGAGCAAAGTTTCTCCTTCATCTCTTCTTGCGCTGATCCGGGCCAATGAATTGGCCCTAGCGACTATTGCCAAAGCCAAGGAGATGGCGGCAGTTGTCGCGATGGCAACTGCTAGTGCTAAAG
Source organism: Elymus sibiricus (assembly GCA_039707655.1). Classification (NCBI taxonomy): domain Eukaryota; kingdom Viridiplantae; phylum Streptophyta; class Magnoliopsida; order Poales; family Poaceae; genus Elymus; species Elymus sibiricus. The sequence continues at coordinate 286,861,950 of CM077675.1, forward strand.
CCAGGGAGGCAGGAAAATCGCTGGCGTATGCCTCTGATTGTGGGCCACAGGGGACTGGTAGTGGCCATCCCACCGTTGTCCCTGTTAAGCGGGGCGCCTCCAAACGTGCTAAATCATGTATTGCCCCATGCAGGTTGATCTTTCGCATAAAAACCTTTCCTATAAATGAAAGCCCTCTTCTGGAATATTAGGGGTTTTGGCGCTAGGGGTGACGAGACCAAATTAGGGACTGTGTTAGGGCGAATAATGTTGATCTTGTGGGGTTGGTAGAGACGTTCAAAGCCTCCTTTTCTACTAATGAATTGTCCTCGATTGCGGGTGTGGCCCGGTTTGCTTGGAGGAGCCTTCCGGCTTCGGGCCATTCTCGGGGGATTCCTATCAGCGCTAAACTTGATATCTTCGATTTTGTGGCTTTCGACCATGGGGCGTTTTGGGCCAGCATGATGGTTTTTCATAAACAACTTAACCTCATGTGGGAGGTGATGGTTGTTTATGGTCCTGTGGATCACTCCCTATCGGGGATCTTTCTTGATGAGCTGTCTAATAAGATTGAGTCATGTAATCTTCCACTACTCATTGGAGGTGATTTTAACCTTCTTCGTTACCCGTACGACAAGAACAACCATAATTTTTCTTGGGCCCTGGCTGAGTCTTTTAATGACTTCATTTCGGACTACGCTTTATGGGAAATTCCGTGAGTGGGGGCTTGTTTTACTTGGTCCAATCATTAGTTTGATCCTACTCGCTCTGTTCTTGACAGGGTGTTTGTGGAAAACTCTTGGGACGTGGCTTTCCCTTGGGCATCCTTGCTTGCCCCTCCTCACGTTGGCTTCGATCACTCTCCTCTCATTCTTGATGCGGGGATGGCCCCTTTCTGTGTGACTAGGCGTTTCCACTTTGAAGCCTCCTGGCTCCTTGTCGATGGTTTAAAACCCATGCTCTCTCATAAAATATCCTCCCTTCTCGGCTCGGTTCCTAGATCGTATGGGCCTGTTGATGATTGGCATTTCTGTTCATACCAACTAAGAATTTTTTTGAAGGGTTGGAGCCCGAATCGGGCGGCTGAGGCTCGCGGGTCTAAAGATGATCTTCTGGCTAGGATTGCGGCTTGTGATGCCGAGGTTGATTCTCTGGGCTCCTCCCTTGCTGGTTGGCAGGCCCGCTATGATCTTGAATCCCTCCTCATGCAGCCGCATCATCAGGAGGAGTGGTACTGGCGCTAATGGGGCACTATTAACTGGACGCTGAAAGGCGACTCGCTCACTGCCTACTTTTTTGCCATCGCCAATGGTAGACGTCATCGGTGCCTGATTGAAAACCTTCTGGTTCATGGGGCTAGGACTGCCGATCCGGGTGTGATCATGCAACATGTTCGTGACTTTTTCCACGATCTATTATCCGCTAGACCTGGTTCTGGTTTCTCCATCTCTTCCAGAATTTGGGAGGGCCGGGCTAGGGTATCTGAATCCGATAACGCCTTTCTCTCTGTCCCTCTTTCGGACGAGGAGGTTGAGGCCGCAGTCCTCACCTCCAAAGCGAACTCCGCTCCTGTCCCAGATGGGTTTTCAATGTCATTCTTCAAAGACTTCTAGCATGTCCTTAAGCCTCTCGTTTGCGCGATTATTCAGGGTTTCTACCTTGGCACGGTGGATATATCTAGGCTTAATTATGTCGTCCTCTCTCTTATCCCTAAGGTCAAAGGGGCTGAGGTCATCTCCCAGTTTCGTCCCATTGCGCTTATTAACAACATTGACAAGTTCCCGGCGAAATGGTCCGCCTCTAGACTCTCTCCGGTGGCACACAAGGTGCTTAGTCAGACCCATGCCGCATTTGTCAAAGGTCGTTTCATCCTGGATGGCATTCTATGCCTTCATGAGATTGTGCACGACCTCAAAGTTAGGAGCTCTAAGGCTGTCATCCTAAAATTAGATTTTGAGAAAGCCCATGATTCTGTGAGTTGGGATTTTCTGCGCAAAGTCCTTCTGGCCAAGGGCTTCGAAAGGGCTTATGTTCACCGCCTAATTTAGTTGGTGACTAGGGCGCACACGGTTGTTGCTGTCAGTGGGAACATCAGTAATTTATTTGTCAATGGTATAGGCCTACGACAAGGAGACCCGTCCTCCCCCTCCTTATCAACTTTGTGATGCTCTTTCATGCATTCTTTCTCGTGCCGCCCAGGCGGGTCACATCAACCCGATCTCTTCTCACATCATCCCTCAGGGTGTTACCTGATACGTCTCCAACGTATCTATAATTTTTGATTGTTACATGCTATAATATTATCATTCTAGGATACTTTTTGTGTACTTCTTTACCAATTAATATTATTTTGAGCACTAACCTATTGACCCAGTGCCAAGTGCCAGTTCCTGTTTTCTGCATGTTTTTGGCTTGTCAGGTTTACTGTACCAAACGAAGTCCAATCAACCCGAAACTTTTTTATGATTTTTTCTAGACCAAATAAAGACCTGGAAGCTTCAGAAGATGACCAGGGGCCACACAAGGGGCCCAGTACCCAACAGGGCACGGCCAGGCCCTGGGGCATGCCCTGATGGGTACTGGCCTCCTCGGCCGCCTCCCGACATCCCTCTCTGGCCTATAAATTCTCATATATTCCAAAAATCTCAGGGGAGCTCCCGAAACCCTTTTTCTGCCGCCGCAAGTCTCTGTTCCGCCGTGATCCCATCTGGCGGCCTTTCCGGTACTCTGCCGGAGGGGGAACCCATCACGGAGACCGTCTTCATCAACCTCGCTGCCTCCATGGTAATGTGTGAGTAGTTCACCACAGACCTACGGGTCCGTAGTTAGTATCTAGATGGCTATCTCTCTCTCTTGATCTTCAATACAATTATCATCGCATCTTCGCTTTGATCTATCCGATGTAATGCCTTTGTGCGGTGTGTTTGTTGGGATCGGATGAATTGTTGGTTTATGTTCAGATTATTCATGATCAAATATTGGAGCCTTCTCTGAGTTCTTAAATTGATTCTTATTGCATGATCATTATAGCTTTGCAAATCTCTCTGATCTATTGATTTGCATTGGCCAAGTAGATTGATCTTTTTTTAGTGAGAGGGGTGCGTTGTGGTAGGTTCAACCTGATGGGTTTCTATATCCCAGTGATAGAAGGGGACAAGATACGTCTTTGTGTTGTTTCTACTAAGGATAAAACGATGGGGTTCATTCATATTGATTGAGTTTACTTTGTCTACATCATGTCATCTTTCTCCAAGCATTACTATGTTTTACTTAATACTCTAGATGCATGCTGGATAGCGGTCGATGAGTGGAGTAATAGTAATAGGTGCAGGAAGGAGTCGGCCTATTTGTTTATGGATGCGATGCCTATATACACATGATCATGGCCATGAATGAATATAATTATTCGCTTTTCTATCAATTGCCCAACAGTAATTTGTTTACCCACCGTATGTTTCCTACATGAGAGATGCCACTAGAGAACACTATGACCCCTGGGTCTTCTCAATTATAATTTAGCTTTCAATACCTCGCTGCCTTTATTATCATTTATTTTATTTTGCAATTATCCACTATTATCTTCTTGTTTCACTTGATTGCAAATAACGAGTCCAAGGGGATTGACAACCCTCTTGCCCGCGTTGGGTGCAAGTGTTTGCTCTTTTGTGTGCAGTCGCTGAAGACGGTGGTTGCGTGTTACTCCTATTGGTTAGATAAACCTTGTTTCTTAACTAGGGGAAATACTTACTCGTTTTTGCCGCAATAACCCGTTCCTGTTCACGGAAAACCCAACGTAGATCACAGACATCAGGAAGGATTTCTGGCGCCTTTGCTGGGGAGTATCACCAATCTAATATCAAGTAACTTCGCACAAATTATCATTCACTTGTTCTACTTTTTATTTGCTGTTATATTTAGCTTGTTTCAAAAAATCAAAAATACACAAATATTTACTTTACTAGTTTGCTAGTTTGCTTGTTTCGTCGCTAGTTTGCTTGTTTTGTTTGTTACTTCGCTTGCTTGGTCACCATGTCTGAAGATACTACTAAGTTGCATGACTTTTCTAATGCTAATAAATATGAATTTATTAGCACTCCTATACCATCCGCCACTAGTACGGAGGGCTTTGATATAAATGTGGCATTATTAAATCTTGTGATGAAAGAACAATTTTCGGGAAGTCCTAATGTGGATTCCGCTCCTCATCTTAATACTTTCGTTAAACTTTGTGATATGCAAAAGAAAAAGGATATGGATAATGATGTTGTGAAATTAAAGTTATTTCCCTTTTCACTAAGAGATAAAGCTAAGGCTTGGTTTTCATCTTTACCACGTAATAGTATTGGAACATGGGATAAGTGTAAAGATGCTTTCATTACCAAGTATCTTCCTCCTCCTAAGATCATCTCCCTTCGGAATCATAAATGAATTTTAAACAACATGATCGTGAACACGTTGAACAAGCCTGGGAGAGGATGAAATTGATGACTATAAATTGTCCTACTCATGGGTTAAACTTGTGGATGATTATCCAAAATTTCTATGTTGGACTAAACTTTATGTCTAGAAATCTTCTAGATTCTGCTGCAGGTGGTACCTTTATGGATGTGACCTTAGGATAGGCCACAAAACTTCTGGACAACATCATTACAAATTATTCCCAATGACATGCCGAGAGAGCTCCAACAGGTAAGAAAGTAAATTCTGTTGAAAAAATCGCTACTTTGAGTGAAAAAGTGGATGCTCTTATGAATATGGTTGCTAGCAAAAATACTAATGTTGATCCAAATGATATGCCTTTGTCTACTTTGATTGAACAAAATAATTATGCTATTGATGTGAACTTCATCTCGTGAAACAATTTCAACAACAATGCTTATAGAGGAAATTTCAATACTAGGCCATGTCCCGGTAAATCCTCTAATAATTATGGCAACTCTTATGGTAATTCTTATGGAAATTCTTCTACAAATTCTAATTGTATACCCTCTTATCTTTAGAACACCATTAAAGAATCCATTGGTTCTCAAAAGATTTTTAATACTATGGTAGAAGAAAAGTTGCATACGATTGATACTTTGGCTAAAAACATGGATATAATTGCTCTTGATGTAGAAACTCTCAAAAGTAAAAGTTTGCCACCTGATCATTATTTTAATGAGACTATTAAATCTATCAAAGTCTCTATTAATAAAAGTAAGCAGAGGACCGCTAAGTTGAAAGCTAAGCGGGAATTCTTAGAAAAAGCTCTTCCACCCGGTTTTTACCGGAATCATGATGAAGATCTTAAAATGATTGGTTCTTCTCCTATTGATTCTTTGTTTACTTCTATGAATATTAATGATAAAGGGACTGGAGTTGAACCAACTCTATTTAAGGAGAGTTCCGTTTGCTTTGTGAGTGATGATTCTAATGCTAAAACTAAAAAAAGTGGGTTTGGAGAAGTTAAAACTTTGTCTAGCGATGTGCCCACTATCTTTGATTATAAGGATTTTAATTATGAGAGATGATCTTTAGTAGAAAGTATTTCCTTGTTGCAAACCATTATTATCTCACCTAATGCTTATGAACAAAACAAAGCTTTTACTAATCATACAGTAGAAGTGATGATAAAATCTTATGATGAGAAACTTGAGCTAGAAGTTTCTATTCCTAGGAAATTGCATGATGAGTGGGAACCTACTATTAAAATAAATATAAATAAATATTAATGCAATGCTTTATGTGACCTTGGTGCTAGTGTGTCTACAATTCCTAAATCCCTTTGTGATGTGCTTGGTCTCACCGGCATTCAAGATTGTTCCCTTAATTTGCATCTTGCGGATTCTACCATTAAAAAACCTCTAGGTAGAATAAATGATGTTATCATTATTGCAAATAAGAATTACGTGCCTGTAGATTTCATTGTGCTTCATATTGAATGCAATCCTACTTGTCCAATTATACTTGGTAGGCCTTTTTCTACGGACTATATGCGCAATTATTGATATGAAAGAGGGAAACATAAGATTCCAATTCCCACTAAAGAAAGGGACGGAACACTTCCCTAGGAAAATAATTAAACCACCTTATGAATCTATTATGAGAGCTACTTATGGGTGGAGTGTCAAAGATGACAACACTTGATATCATGCATTATGCCTAGCTAGGGGCATAAAACAATAGCGCTTGTTGGGAGGCAACCCAATAGTGATCTTTATTTTTGCTTTTTTACTTTATGTATTGGTGTGATAGCATGATTATTTCCTCTATAATGATTGTGGTTTTGTGTTTTAATTAGTGTTTGTGCCAAGTAAATCCTTTGGGATGACTCACAAGATGAGTAGAATCGATGTTGAAACAAAACAGAAACTTTTGACTCCAGTACAGGAATTTTCATTTTTTAATGGAGCGTGATAATGATTTGAAATTTTTACACAATGTTTCTATACAAATTCTTCAGTTTGTCCTAATTTTTTCAAAAAAAATAGAGTTACCGAAGTATACGTGTCTACAGATCTTTACAGACTTTTCTGTTTTAGACAGATTCTATTTTTGCTTGCATAATTTGCTTGTTTTGATGACACTATGGATTGTATCGGGGGGTATAAGCCATGGAAAAGTTAGAATACAGTACCTATTATGCAATAATGAAATATGAATCAATTTATAACAGTACCTAAAGTATTTGATATGTTGCTTATACTAACGGATCTCACGAAGTTTTGTTAAGTTTTGTGTGATTGAAGTTTTCAAGTTTTGGGTGTTATCACAATGACGAAGAATAAGGAGCAGCAAGAGCCTAAGCTTGGGGATGCCCAAGGCACCCCAAGGCAATATTCTAGGAAGACTCAAGCGTCTAAGCTCGGGGATGCCCCGGGAAGGCATCCCCTCTTTCGTTCCAAATCATCGGTATGTCACTTGGAGCTATATTTTTATTCATCACATGATATGAGTTTTTCTTGGAGTGTTGTTTGTTTTTGCTTGTTTTTATTTTAGTTTGCCACAATCATTGTTTGCTGGACACACCTATTTGAGATAGACACATTTTTACCATGATTTTTTAGAATACTCTTTGTGCTTCACTTATATCTTTTGAGCTAGGAAGTTGCTCTAGTACTTCACTTATATCTTTTTGAGCACGGCGACGTGTAGATTTTATAGAAATAATTGCACACTCATTCTTCACTTGCATTTTTTTGAGAGTTATAAACAGCGATGGTAATTGCATGGGTTGTAGAATTAGACCAAAAATTAATAGGTATTCAATGAGTGATAATCAAAACCTTCATGTATCACTTAAAAGAGAAGTTTTGAGTTAATGATATTAATGTGGTAATGTGAAAAGGGTATGAGTACATGGTTGTCGGTTCGTAGGAACATCGGTATTAAGAGGTGTTAACTTTCCATTGTCTAAGTATTTGTAAAAGGCACGGTGAGGATGTGTGAGCATTTTTATTCCTCGTTGAAATCCTAGTGTTGTTTCGGGTCGAAGGCGCACGATGGTTAACTCCTCCCAACCTCCTCCCTAGGGGCATGCGAGTAGTGCTTTGATTCGTGATAAGACTAATAAAACTTTGCAATAAGTATGTGAGTTCTTTATGACTAATGCGAATCCATGGACATACGCAATCTCACCTTCTCATATTTTGCTAGCCTCTTCGGTACCGTGCATCGCCCATTCTCATCTCAAGGATCAGTGCGAACCTAGCCGGTACATCCAAACCCCGTGACATGATACACTCTCTCACACATAAACCTCCTATTATCTTACTCAAAACAGCCACCATACATACCTATTATGGCATTTCCATAGCCATTTCGAGATATATTGCCATGCAACTTCCATCATCATATCATATGACTAGTTTATTCATCTACATATTGCTTTGCATGATCATATAGAGCTGACATAGTATTCGTGGCAAAGCCACCGTTCATCATATTTTTGATGCATGTCATGCTAGATCATTGCACATCCTGGTACACTGCCAGAGGCATTCATATTAAGTCATATTGCTTCATAGTTCTTCATATCAAGTTGAAATGCCGAGTTGTAAGTAAATAAAAGTGTGATGATAATTATGAGAGCATTGTCCCAGTGAGGAAATAAATAATGGGGGAGGCCAGATGAGCCAACCATTCATGATAAAAAAAATGAGAGAAAATGAGAGAAGGGGCTTTGCTACTATCCTTTACCACACTTGTGCCTCAAAGTGGCACCATGTTCTTCATATATAGAGAGTCTAATGCTTCTTCACTTTCATATGATAGTGGGAATTTTTCATTATTAGAACTTGGCTTGTATATTCCGATGACGGGCGTCCTCAAAAGCCCGAGGTCTTCATGAGCAAGCAAGTTGGATGCACACCCACTCAGCTTCAATTGAGCTTTCATACACTTATAGCTCTAGTGCATCATGTTTGCATGGCAATCCCTACTCCTCGCATTGATATCTATCGATGGGCATCTCCATAGCCCGTTGACACGCCTAGCTGATGCGAGACTTTCTTCTCCACTTTTTACCACTTTTGATATCTACCACCATATTATATTCCACCTTATGCTATGTCCATGGTTCGCGCTCATGTATTGCGTTAATAATAAAAAGTTGATGCAATTTGAAAAAGTACGATCCAATTGCCTGACTTGGACACCATGGTGCTTAACATTTGTACTAATGTGGTGAGGATGGAGTCATGCCTTTCTAGTATGACAAAACAAACAGGGGTGAACATTCTTTGAGGATCGTATACTCTAAAAGATTGATGATTGTGTTTCTTGTGCTTATAAATATTACTATGTTTATGTTTGTTAATTCATTGTTTCTCAATGAGCATACATGCAAAAGATTACATATTGGGTAGCGTGTCACATGCAAAATGCTGTTCTTTATCATTTACCTACTCGAGGACGAGCAGGAATTAAGCTTGGGGATGCTGATACGTCTGCAACGTATCTATAATTTTTTATTGTTTCATGCTATAATATTATCATTCTAGGATACTTTTTGGGCACTTATTTACCAATTTATATTATTTTTGAGCACTAACCTATTGACCCAGTGCCAAGTGCAAGTTCCTGTTTTCTGCATTTTTTGGCTTGTCAGGTTTACTGTACCAAACAAAGTCCAATCAACCTGAAACTTTTTTATGATTTTTTCTGGACCAAATAAAGACCTGGAATATTCGGAAGTTGACCAGGGGCCACACGAGGGGCCTAGTACCCAACAGGGCGCGGTCAGGCCCTAGGGCGTGCCCTGATGGGTACTGGCCTCCTCGGCCACCTCCCGACGTCCCTCTCTGGCCTATAAATTCTCATATATTCCAAAAAACCCCAGGGGAGCTCCCGAAACCCTTTTCCCGCTGTCGCAAGTCTCTGTTCTGCCGTGATCCCATCTGGAGGCCTTTTCCGGTACTCTGCCGAAGGGGGAATCCATCACGGAGGCCGTGTTCATCAACCTCGCTGCCTCCATGGTGATGTGTGAGTAGTTCACCATAGACCTACGGGTCCGTAGTTAGTATCTAGATGGCTATCTCTCTCTCTCTCTCTCTCTCTTGATCTTCAATACAATGATCATCGCATCCTCGCTTTGATCTATCCGATGTAATGCCTTTGTGTGGTGTGTTTGTTGGGATCCGATGAATTTTCGGTTTATGTTCAGATTATTCATGATAAAATAGTGGAGTCTTCTCTGAGTTCTTAAATTGATTCTTATTGCATGATCATTATAGCTTCGTAAATCTCTCCGGTCTATTGATTCGCTTTGGCCAAGTAGATTGATCTTTCTTCAGTGAGATGGCTGCGTTGTGGTAGGTTCAACCTGACGGGTTTCTATATCCCAGTGACAGAAGGGGACAAGATACGTCTTTGTGTTGTTTCTACTAAGGATAAAACGATGGGGTTCATTCATATTGATTGAGTTTACTTTGTCTACATCATGTCATCTTTCTCCAAGCATTACTCTGTTTTACTTAATACTCTAGATGCATGCTGGATAGCGGTCGATGAGTGGAGTAATAGTAATAGGTGCAGGGAGGAGCCGGCCTATTTATTTATGGACGTGATGCCTATATAGACATGATCATTGCCGTGAATATGAATATAATTATTCACTTTTCTATCAATTGCCCAACAGTAATTTGTTTACCCGCCGTATGTTTCCTACATGAGAGATGCCACTAGAGAGCACTACGGCCCCCGGGTCTTCTCAATACCTCGCTGCCTTTATTATCTTTTATTTTATTTTGCAATTATCCACTACTATCTACTTGTTTCACTTGCATGCAAATAACGAGTCCAAGGGGATTGACAACCCTCTTGCCCGCGTTGGGTGCAAGTGTTTGCTCTTTTGTGTGCAGTCGCTGAAGACGGTGGTTGCATGTTACTCCTATTGGTTCGATAAACCTTGGTTCTTAACTAGGCGAAATACTTACTCGTTTGTGCTGCAATAACCCGTTCCTCTTCATGGAAAACCCAACGCAGATCACAAACATCATTACCCACCTCCAGTACGCTGATGATACTATCATCATGGTGGAGCTCAATGACAGTTGCCTTACCAATCTCAAATTCATCCTCCTCTGCTTTGAGGCTCTCTCGGTCTTAAAATTAACTTCACGAAGAGCGAGGTTATAGTCACAAGGGTGACCAACGCCGAGGCCATTCAGATTGCTCACCTTCTTAATTGTGGCTTGGGCTCCTTCCCTTTTAAGTAACTAGGCCTTCCTATTGCCCCTTTCAAGCTGATCGCCAACGATTTTAACCTTCTCGTTGCCAAGTCGGCAACTAGGTTATCCCCTGGCATGGGCGTTATGATACTAATGCGGGTGAAGTCTTCCTGACTAACGCTTGTCTATCTTCCCTCCCAATGTTCACCATGGGCTTCTACCGCCTCACGGAGGGGACGCATAAGGGTTTTGATAAGCATCGGGGTGCATTTTACTGGAATGTTGCTGATAATAAACGTAAATACATGTTGGTTATGTGGCAGTCCATTTGTCGCCCTAAATCCCACGGGGGTTTGGGCATCCTGAACACCTCCATCATGAACACCTGTCTTATCATCAAATGGTGGTGAAAGATTATGTCCTCGGGGCTGGGCACTCTCTGGTTTGGTATTCTGAAAGGCAAATATTTCCCATCTGTCAGCCCCATGTTTGCCTCTGCCTCAGGTGGATCTCAATTCTGGCGCGAGTTGATAAAAGTTAGAAATATCTTTAGAGAGCACGTCAAATTTGTTGTTGGCAATGAAGCTTCGATTCGGTTTTGGCTAGACTGGTGGACTGGCGACGCCCCCTTGGCTGTCAAATTTCCTATCATGTTCTCTTACTGCCCGGACCCGGAAATCTCAATCTCTGAGCTGGCCACGGTTGGGTGGGATTTGGGCCTCAGGAGGACTCTTTCTCCCGAAGAGTTTGGACGCTGGCACCTCCTTGCTGCCTGCTTCCCGATGCTATCGGAGGAAGGGGACTCTGTCACCTGGCCTCACTCTCCTTCTGGCAGATTCTCGGTTAAGTCTCTCTACCTTCGCCTTATCTCTGGCTCCCCTACTAATAGATTCAAATCGATCTGGCTTGCCAGGGTGCCTCCTAAGATCAAAATCTTCATGTGGCAAGCCACTCGTGGCAGGCTGCCAACGGCTGACCAAATTCGTAAACGGAATGGGCCGGGTTCGGCACTTTGTTCTCTTTGCCAGGCCCCGGAAACACAGACCATATCTTTTTTGGTTGTGTCCTGGCTAAGTTGGCTTAGTGCGGTATCCGGTCTTGGATGGAGGTCTCCTGGGGCCCCTCCTCTTTCGCTGAGCTTCAGCCTCTGGAAGCGGGCCTTGTGGGACTTAACAAGCGTATCTTCTGGGTGGGGTCCTCCACGTTGTGTTGGGTGTTGTGGACTACTAGAAATAAATTCACCATTGAACATGTGTTCCCTAACAGGCCGGCTGATTGCTTTTTTAAAATAATTATTTTCTTGCAGCAATGGAAATTATTGACTAAAGAGGCTCACCGGACGGCTTTGGAGGAGCTCATTTCAAGAGTGCGATCTTCTGCTTCTTTCCTTGCCCAGGCCCAGTCTCTGGCTGTTAGCTCATGACTTTTTTGCTCTGCGCTGTTTCCTCGTGGTTCTGTAGGCTGCTGGCCTGCGAGCCATTGCTATTTGGCATGTGTGCCGCTCTATCTCTGTATTGTCTACCTTTGTTGGCTTCAACTGGTTCTCGTGGTGTGTGGGTGTGATAACTCTACCCGGTGGCTTTATTTATAAAGTCAGGCGTAGGCCTTTTCTCTAAAAAAAAGAATGGAAACCCGCAATCACTTGACGCCTTCCTCTTCTTCAGTTTACATTTCCCAGGCTGTGTGGCGCCCAATGTCAGCACCTCTTGACTAACAAAGGGCTTTCGAATGAGATCCATTTTAAATACAATTTGAAAAAAAAAATTAAAACTTCATTAATTTCAACTACTGAAAGTTGGTATGAGCGATACACAAAATTGTAAGTCTAAAAACTGCGACGGGCAAAATCATAAGTTTTGGAAACTAAAACTTAAAACTTGTTGTGCCCTCATAAGGAATCCAACGACTTTGCGAATCACGAGGCAACCAGGTAGCTGACACGACTCGACATGTGCGTGTCCTGCAAGTTTCCGCATATTTAGGTATATATTAAAACCTTTTTTCATGCAGGAATTGAACACATACATCCGAAATTCTTATGTCTCAGTGCAGGCCGCCTTTGGTTTGCATGAATTTCATAGGAATTCTATAGGATTGTTTTTCCTTTAGAGTCCTTTATTTGAAATGAATGGGTTCCTATTCCTACATAGGATTGATTCCTATCCTTCATATTTTAAAGAAAAATAAACATTAGCCTAGACTCAATGGAAAAATTCCTATGACGTGAACCAAATGCCATCTTTTTATTTTTATTTTTGTTCATAGGATATAAGATATACCTTTTTTTTGCGGATAAATATAAGATATAAGATATACCTTAATACCATTTTCTATAAATTTTCCATCCCTATGATATTTCTAGAACGAAAGGAGGCGTGAGCAGTTGATTGTCCTTGACAGCCAATATCCAGTTGACACCCGTTGTTGACTTTATTTTTTATAAAATATACTCCGTACATCATATGTACATACGTGCTAAACACAAGCTTGCGATTGGAATCGTCTCACGATCGATATCTAGTTAGAGAATAAAGAATGGTTGAGAGTCCAAACCCAAAGCGCAATAAAGTAGGACATAACAAGTAAGTTTAAGCTGGTTATTACAACTTAATCACATGAGGAAGATGCTCTGACGCATGCATCGTGTCTAGCTTGAATGTTTTAAGATTTTCAGCTTAGGATAGCCAGTGCGTGCCAAATGAAAATCAACGTCAAGTGAATAGCAATTCTTTTTCCTAGGTGTAGTTTATTCAAAAGTAGGAGCATAATTTTTCTTTTTGCGAATTAGGAGTGTAACTTATAACCTCCGTCCCTCGATCCAATGCCACAAAATTGGAAACCATGTGTGCAATAAAACTATTGGTTCAATAGGGTGAAAAAATATTAAGTGTCTGATTATTGAAGAATGTGAATTTCCACGTCAAGAATTTCAGTATGGATATGAAAAATTTATATGCAAGTAATACACACATGGAATTAATTTCAGGCAACGTTTTTCCTATCCAACACGCCTCCAATCAAAGCTTACAACCGCCTAGCCTCTTTGACCGCTGATCACCAAAATATTTGACACAACTGATCATGGAAACAAATTTGTTACCAATAATGCAAGAGGGACTAAACGATATTGATCGGTTTCTGTGGTCCAAATATATATTGATATTGTGGCGTTTTCTGCAGGCAATATTGTACTTGTTATAGGATCTTTATAGCATATAAAAAATAGAAAACTTATAATATGTTTTTCCATTGTTTTTCTTGATATTCAATACCCATTTTAAGATTATAAACTCCAGACAATTTTCGAAAGCATGGTTGGGACTTTAACAATTCTAGCAACCTGACTGTACAAAGACATAAAAATTGATTATGTAAAGAAAAACGATGTAAAAAATGACATAAATATACAAACCACCCAAAACAAACTGATTACAAAAGCATACAGTAGAGAAGTTAAAATGATAAAAGAAAACTCAGGAGGAAGGGACGTGCTAGTACACTAGTAGTAGGAGTATAAAACAAATCAGGAAAGAACAGCAAATATTAATTAAAAAAAAAAACAAGTCTCCATTTCTTTTGTTTGTCCGATAAATTGCCAATGTGTCTCCATTCGTCCCCTCCGACATCTCCCAATAAAACGCCACCGCCCCACTCGTCGGAGCCGGCCGCCGGGATGCCTCAAGATTCGCGCCCGCCAGGGATGCGCCTCTTCGGCGTCACCATTGCGCCGGCGCCGGCGCCGCACTTGGATCCCCCGGACGGTGACCGGGATCCGAGCCCCAACCCACCGGTGGCGGTGAGGGAGGACGTGATGCGCAAGTGCAAGAGCATGGGCAACCTGGCCGCCCTCGCCTCAGCCTGTCCCTCCGGTGACGCTGGAGGCGCGGGCGACGGGTACCTCTCCGACGGCGGCCTTCTGCAGTCGGCCGGCAAGCGGCGGAGGGCGCAGGAGAGGAAGAAAGGTGCCGCCTCTCCCTCTTTGCTTAAACAAATTCTCTCCTTTGATGCGTGCATATGTACCCAAATACGCAAAGATCTGGTCATGAATCGTCTCGTTCCCCTCGTACAAATGTTTAGTTTGATCATAGCCTGTTCGGGTGTATAGAGGTCTGACCTTTCTTAGTCTTCTTATATGCTTTCTGGATTGGCCGAAATGGTGTTCCTTTGTGTTTGCGCGTGCATAGCAAAGGACTGACCTCATATGCAGCGGAGTCTAGTTATTTAGGTCTATTGAGGTGGTAGATTTTCAATTGCCGCAGATGGTTTGCGGGTCAACCAAAGAGGGAAGTTTGTTTTCTTGTTTTGTGCTCGTATTGTACCAACCATTTAATTCCTCTTTGCTTATGGATCCATTCAATGTGTAAGATGTTGGGTGCTAGAGTCTATTGATTTAACGCTGATGAGGATTTTGGGGTGGTAGATATGTGCAATGGTTTGTTTGTGAATCCATCAAGCTTCCTAGCTTTTGTGTAGTCGACCTTTGGCTGAAAGCTCCTTTATTATTCTACAGCTTCTTTGCATAGCAGAAATATTTAAAATTGATCCAAGGATGTCGACTGGGCGGTTTATCTTGTTCAGTAACAGGGTATGGATTTGAGATGATGTCCAATGGATGATTGGGAAATATATAACTGATTAGAGAATCCTTGGTTTTTATTTGTATTGCTTTTTTGTGATGTACAGTATATTCAATCATATAGGGCTGGGTGTAAGCTTGCCTTTTTAGTCGTTCAAGCAAGAGGTTGAGCAAGACTGTCACCGGACCTGTACCTGATTTACACCATGTTCTGTGGCCATGTTAAGGTAGTGTAGTGTTTGCGTACTTATATTTATCTCGGCACAAGCTGAAGAGAGGAAAGTTTTGATATCTCGTGTCTGGTGAATTTTGTGGAATAAAATATTTGATGGATTGTAGCTCTATTGTGCTTAGAAAAGACGAGGCCCGTGTCTTTTGTGGAGGAAAGTTATGACCTGTTCCCAAATGCCTGTCTGAAAGGCTCATAAACTGGTAGCCATACAAAAATATCCATGGTCGCCATTCCACCGCTCATCAGGGTCGCCACTTATCATCAATTTTCTGCATCACACTGACCTATGAATCCTTACTTCGTGCCATCTTGTGCAATGGTGCTTTTTCATAATGCATTATTTACTACCAGCTTTGGTTAGGAAATTTATGAGGACCTCATTTTTCCAGTGATGTGCCTGCAGTTATTGTGATGTTTGATCAGCTATTAAAACTGTTTTCCTGGTTTGTTACTTCCAGACTCCAGTTTTGCTCTAGTTGACTATTATAGCTTGTTCCGTAAGGATTAGAGCCTTCCAAAATAAAATGTCAGTTGATACTTTGAAATAGTACCCTGAAATTTTGCTAACCGAAAGGTGGGGCCTTCTTGGGAGGTGTCTCAGGCCTTTGCTCGCTAGAATTGAATGAATGATGATGTCAATTATATGGATCTGCGTTTACTCCCGGTGTAAATCTTCTAGTAATAAAGTGGTGTGCATTTTTCTATCTGGATGCTAATGCAACCACAATGGCCTAGAATATTGGACGAGTGTAAACTGACTAAAGACATGAGAGTATTAGTAATAGCGCATTACATAAATGATTCCATACATTATTTGCACAAGTAGGCAAGGCGAATGTAGAGTTGTATGATGAGGTTTCAGGTTCTCGTTAAAGCTAGATTTAGGAGTTGCCACAAAAGAAACTATTACTCAAGTTACGAAATGTTGATGTCTGACATTGTCTGAGTCTAGCGGAGTGGTGGTGATTGTTCCTGGGATTAGTGAAATACTTCAAAACATACCATACTAAGTGTTGGACAATACAAAGATTTTCTCATATATATTTGATAAAAATAGAAGTATAACATGACAAGAATGCCCCCACTCCTATCATGTTTAGTTAGTTGCTTAAATTTATTTGTGAATGTGCTACCCCCTCCACCCCCCCGCGCGCGCACCGCATTGGTTTCTCTTGATGTTTTTGCTAGTTACTATTTTGTTCTCCAAATTCTTGTCTTGTGATTCTTTTTTAGATAACCGGGATTCAATCCTCGGCTTGTATTGAGAGCAGCAGAATCAGTTGACGCCATGTAAATCTTTTGGGACAGCTCTTATAGTAAAGTTTTCTCATATCCAATTCAACAAGAACTTTTACCATATTAATTCAAAGAAGAGAAATATATATGTGGATGTTTTTTTTACAACTACAGCTCTTTGATGCATATATTATCTGCTGCCATTCAGTTAATAGTATTTTTTGCAACTACGCAGCTGTCCCTTGGACTGAAGAAGAGCATAGGACATTTCTTGCTGGTCTCGAAAAGCTGGGGAAGGGAGACTGGAGGGGTATAGCAAAAAAATTCGTTACTACCAGGACACCAACTCAAGTGGCCAGTCATGCTCAGAAATATTTTCTCAGACAAACTAATCCAAACAAGAAGAAGCGCAGGTCTAGCCTTTTCGATATGATGGCAAGCGATTTGGTAATTTTGTTTCCTGCCCAGCATGTGGAGTACTTACCTGACGTCTGAATATATCTTAATCAATGCTCTGTACACTTGTGAATGCAGTCACCAGCACCAAATTGCCCCATCTTACCACCAACAATGGCAAAATTTCATGATATGGTAACTATGACTAATCAACTCCAGAACAGCAGATTGGTAAGTTCATGATTTAGACGCTGTTTAATTTTAGCATGCTAGGTCATCACTGAACTAGATATGGCAATCTCATTTTCAGGAAGGAGTATCATCTTCGAATGCAGCTAATCTAGCAAAACAAGTTACAAGAGATCTTCCTCCCCCAGTTCCATCTTTTACGGCAACAAATGTGGATACAAGTCTCACTAAAATGAACCACATGGTAATGCAAGTACCATACTGTAGTATTTGCTATTGTCAAAATACGGTTAGCAGATCATTGCTGGATTTTCTGTACATACCCCCTCCGTTCCAAAATAATTGAAGTTCTAGGTTTGCCTTAAGTCTAACTTGTTTAAGTTTGACCAAGTTTATAGAAAAGTATATTAACATCTAGAACATCAAATTAGTCTTGTGAGATTCTTTATAAAAATACATTTTCATACTACGTGTATTTGGTATTGTAGATCTTAACACATTTTTCTATAAAGTTGGTCAAACTTTAACATGTTACTTAGGACAAACCCAGAACTCAAATTATTTTGGAACGGAGGGAGTACTCTATTCTTTACTAGATATCTTACAGACTAGTCACAACCATACTATAGTTGTCGAAAGAATGTAGAGAAATTGTAGTTGCAGTTTGGGGCTCACTAGCAGATTTGGGGATTCGAGTTGTAGTGCATATGTGCTAGTTGTTTGGTGCTCCCATTTACTCTCTATTGAGGTAGTACTATGCAAATCATCATAGTTTTATTTATTTATTTCAGTTTCACATTAAAAGTATACATTAGGAAAAAAATTAGTTAACTGGTCAAATCATCATTAGTTTTATGTCATTTGTGTGTAGCCTGCATTTTTGGACATTAGACCACCCTAATCCTTAACTTGTTAAATTTTGTAGAGTCTTTTGCGATGATTTGGATGGTCTCTTGTTGGAGAGTCTTGGAGCATCATATAGGTAGGCTGCACTGCACTGTATATACTCCACCCCTAGGACTTTCATACCCTTCACACTTTTAGCATAGTTCTGCTGTCTTAGTCCAACAAACAAGTAGCAACAAATAAATGATCAAAAATGATGTTTGTTAATCCTATACTGTATTGGTACCATCACTGTTCCAAAAGGTAGTACAACTGTTCCAGAAGAGTGGTTTCAAATGCCAACTCAACCACCGGGTGCCTGAGTTGGTAGAGTTACTATAAAATTGAAGCTTACACATAAATATGAGAATTGTAATAAAAACTGCAACTTCTAATATCAAGATTATTTGTCACTCTAAGTGTACAAGCACCATGCTTACTAGATGGTGGGTACAGTAGAAGTGGTCTTATAGGAAATTGCATTGCGTGTGCGGTTTGTGCTTTTGGTTGGTGTACCGGGTGCATATTACCTTCACTATGGTCTAGGGTGTCTAACAGCTCATATCATGATGTGCATATTTCTTCTCTCTTGCTATGCTTATTCTGCAATGTAACGGACCATCGCTATGCTTATTTAGTAACTGACCTTGATGCTTTTACCCCATGCTATCAGGATTGCTTCTCGCGGATACCGTCGCTGTTCAGACCAATTCCAATAGTCCCTGAAGGGACACCTCCATCAGCTCCCGCGACTGCCAACACAAGTGCCCTGACATTTGAAGCTAACCTGACTTCATGTACTAGCGCTTTCCTGATCCCGCAAAGCGGTCCTTCACCATTGCCTTCTGCGACTGCGAAGACAGATCACCCAGCAGAGAACAAGGATCTGGAGCTGACAGTTGGGCTGCCGTCCCAACAAAACATGACCAGCAACATTTCTTCCCGGAATGCGGTAGGCGTGATTCAAGTCGTTTAAGCTAGTAATAATTATTCTTTTGGGAGTCGCATTGTTGTTATAGACAGTTGACAGAATAAACACTAGCATTTTATTAGCGATACATGAATAAAAGCAGGAATGAATGAAAGACAAATCGTCGTCTGTAACTCGATCTGTACGCTTTCCAATGTGTTCGTCCTCCGCCCTAGCCATCTAAAAGGTTGTTGCCATTGCCAGCATGTTTGATGTGCACAGTGTTTTAGCAACTGTCATGTGGCCAAGTTATCGTTCTTTGTGCCGTGTTGGAATTTTAGGTGAGGTCAGTTGGCGCATACATGTTCATGTTTCTCTGCACCTAGGAACTACGTAGGATAGAGCATGTTATACTGGAGAAAGAAAGGATGTGACTGGAAATGAGGAGGCAAGATATATTTGTTGTTAATAGAATGTTGTAATGCTTTATGTCGCATAATTAGCTCCGCATCTGATGAGTTGGTAGCTATCTCATCTTCATCTTTGTGCGTAGTACGGTGCAAGCGCCGGTTTAGAATCTTTTGTCGGCTAGAGGTGTGGCGTGTGCTACTTGTAGTTTGAAGGAAAGGAAGGATGCCATCTAAAAATTCTAGATGCACAAAAATCTATGGAATGAATGAAATGAACAAAAGCAAAATCAAACAATTAGACTACCCATAATGAAAGTAATAGGTAGTAACATAGATGTCACCTAAAAAAATGGCTAATTAATAAGGAGAAAGACAAATAGAGTAACATACATAGCTAGTTACCATCACATAGCGCTTCTCAAAAAAGAATGAGTCTAAAATAAATGAGGCCATATATGATACTACCTTTACGGTACTTTGCACTATGGATCTTGTAACATAGACTAGTATTATATGCATGTTATTAGTCTAAATTATTTTTCAGTATGGCTAGTCTTAGAGTAAATACAATAGCAGGCTTATCGCCTGCTTACATGATTTTTTTGCCTATATGAAGGAGAGAGGTATGAAAAAGAAAAGAGTCTAGTTATATACGTGCTTGTAGACAAATACAATAAATATGAAGAAAGAAAATGAGAGAAGTTAGAAAAAAGTACCAATGTAATAGCTAACCCTATGAATACAGCACGCACACCGTAGTTAACGAAACGTCTCCTTTCATTGAACACACATCATCAAAAGAGCTAAAATAAATCTAGAAAAATGCGAGCAACAAGACTAGGATTTGAACTCTGATGGACAGGTGATACCACTGTCCGACCACATGTTGGTTCGCATCTGCATTATTGTCTAAATAACTATAAATGATGGAATGCGGCGTTTACGGTGAATAGTATATTCGTTTAAAATAGTAAAAGAATTCAAAAATTCTGAATTTTTTTGTGATATACGTGATGCTCATGTGAGTGAAGTCCGTGCCAAATTTCGTGGAGTTCAGTCATTTCATTAGCTTTTAGCAGAAAAGACAAATTTGAGATCGTAAGAAAGTTTACTGTTTACGCACTGTTTTGATAGATTTTGTCATTTTTGTCATGAGCTCCTAAGATGCCTGAACAAGCTAAAATTTGACACGAACATCACAGATTGGAACATCTTTCACCTAATTGTTTTTAGATTTTTTTTGAATTTATTGTTCACCAAATGCAAATGAGCCTGGATACCGAATAGAATATCGGTACAGATGACATGGTAGTTTTTATATAACCATGCTCTATGCTCTTATGTGCTGTCGAGCCTCTAATATGTTTGAAACCCTGTTGTGTCATCGTCACTCCTAGTAGAAAAATAAGCAGCACATTCGTTCTGTCATCGTCACTGCTAGAAGAAAAGAGAAAGCATACGTTGCTTTGTCATTGTCACTGCTAAAAGGAAATATAGTAAAAAAATGCCATGAAAGAGTGTCATTGACACCATCACTCTCTTCAAAACTGTCGGTTCTGAATTCTCAAACAATATCAGTATATAATAAATCTTATGAAGGAGTGAGATTTAGCAAGTGAGCATCGAACTGTCTGTCGGTTTGCTTTGCTAGATTTCAAAGGCTAACAAACTGTGATGTTGGACGGTCGTTCATGCGTGTCACGTGATGTATCAGCTTGCTCAGATAGACGCCCCATCCCATTCGTGCCTGCCTTCTTACGATAGCCACTACAGGATCATGACAACACATACTGGAGCAGAGACAGACCCTCGCTGTTTGAACGTGCAATTCGCACCAGCAGACCGAGGAGGAGGCCACCGGTGAGCGAGCAAGGAACGACCATTCTTCTGCTTTCTTTTTTTGAAACGAAGGCAAAAAATTTGACTCGTATATTAATTAAGAGGAGAATAGAGGGTTTTTGTGTTACAACGTCCCTAGATACAAAGAGCAATTACTCTCGCGGCATGATTAGACCAAACTTTTTTGCACCTACAGCCACCCATAGAGCCGCGTTCTTTTTGATGTTTCGAAGGATAACCGTCGGTGGCATGCATTTGTGGCGGAAAACACGGGCATTTTGCTTGTTCCAAACATCCTAGTAAGTGAACAATGCAAGCGACGCCATGGCCGTCCTGTTGGGAACGGCAGCGGCGGAAAATCCAATCCGCCACTCCTTGGTGGACCGTATGAGGGGCCATGTGGAAGTATCAATGTGGACCAGTTGCAGCCAATCCCTGATCATGTCCCAAATCCTGTCTATGACCTTGTATTGAAATATAAGATGATCCACTGATTCCTGCATTTGCTTACAGAAAGGGCATATGCCATAGTTAGCCATCCCCTCGTTGTCAATCCATCCGCAGGCCACACCCCGTTTTGCATGGCCAGCCAGGCAAAGAATTTGACCTTGGGCGGTGCCCAGACCTTTCAAATCGTGAATAGCATGGGGGGCCACATTAAGCCTAGGAATTGGGGCCTTGTAGGCGGCGGCGGCCGAGTAAAGTCCACTGGTGGTGTGCTTTCAAGTGATGTCGTCCTCCATGTCATCGCGAAGCTGAAAATCACGCAGAGTGGCCCACAACTCCAGAAACTCGGTGAAGTGCAAGATGGTGAAGTTGGCGGACATGGTGACTTTAGAAATCCAGGCGTCGTCCTTCAAGGCTTCCCTAACTTTCCAGTTTTTCCTCTTGGAAGCCTCGAAGATTAATGGCGCCATATCTTTGGGCTTCTATCCCATGACCCAGGGGGTGTCCTAGAAGGGCGTGCGACCACCGTTGCCAATTGTGATGGTCGCAGAGGCATAGAGGATCCCGATCAGCCTCATCACATGGATTACCCAACCCGATCCACAGTTTGGTCGTCTCCTTCCATTGAAACCATAGCCATCGCAACCTAGGCGCCCTTGAAAACTTGTCCGTGTTGAGCACCCCAAGGCCTCCATACTCAATCGTGCGACAGACAATGTCCCAGTTGACCTTACATTTAGCACCCGTTGTTTTGTCTGTGCCCGCCCAAAGGAAGGCCCGCTCAAGCTTGTTAATACTGAGGATGGTGCTCGGGGGGGGGGGGGGGGGGGGGGGGGCAACAAGGGGATTGATGAAGAACGTTGCTTGGGAGGAGAGCACGTACTTGACTAGATTTGCCCGTCCAATGGCGGTGATGTTTTCCCGGTCCCATGTGACCAACTTGGATGCCGTGTTGTCCACGAGGAACTGAAAATCTACCTTCTTTAGATGCCAGAGAGTGGGAGGCCCAAGTATTTTATGGGCAATGATGCTCGGGCAATCGAAAGACTTTGCATGATGTTTGGTAGGTTGATATTACCATCTTCTGCTTTTTGGCTCCCCTTGCCTCCGTGCTTTAATTTGGTTGCTGATGTGGTGGGAGGAGACGGTAAAAACCCTGGATCAATGCTTGAAGTGTACTCCCTCCGTCCCATAGTATGAGATGTTATTACAAATAATATATAGACAAAGCGAATAATTATTTATACTAATAATGGCGATGTCGTGCAAAATAAAAGCCCGTGGCTCAATCTCTTTTCAGACGTGGCCATTGTTAATGAGGCAAGGTAATGGTGTTTGCGACTCTATCCAATGAATGGTGTTTGCATTGCAAGGTCATCTACAACGCGGACCCTCAAAACGCTCATATACGTCCGGACGCAACTATTTGAACAAAATTTGCCATCCAATGTAGCCCTCCATCGGTCCACAGACTGGTCCAAACGTCCATTTTTCAGAGTGCCCGCGCCGCTCCAGAGCACCTGCGCCGCATATTATCAAGTGGTTGCCGCACATTCATGCTGGTGTGCGTCACTCTAGAGCGCCTGTGTTGGATTCATGTCGGTCCAAAGCGGACGTAACCTCATACCAAAGCCGACGTTGAAGCGGCGCGCCGAATGAGAGCACCGTCCGTGTCTCATCCCGGTCTCCGGGCCTGTTCAATGTCGATGCGACGTGTGGACAGGACGAGACAAATATCTACCACATTCAAACCAGTTGCCCGTTCGTCCGCGTGCCAGCATAAACATGTGCGGCGACAGAGACCAACTCCAATGCCCGCATTGACATACCTACCGCTTGGCCTGACCAGCACCCGCTATTCGCGGCCTCGCCCGACACCATCCGTAGCACAAACATGTCTACTTTCAGTCCTCCTAGCATCACCAATGCAATGACCGCGATCTCTAGGGTGATGTAGAAGAGCCTCTCGACGGAGCAGAAGCACAAGGTGGCGGGCCTTGCGGCTTGCTGGCAGGGCCGTCGTGCGCGGAGGATAGAGGCAGGCTTGCCGACGAGCTCGCCAGAAGTGAGAGACGATGACCCGACGATGGAGGATGCCTTCGACGATGAGACAGAGCCCCTGCCACGCCTGTCCATGCCAAATTGACCATGGAGCAGGCGCATGCGCACTTCCACGCCGTCATGCTGGAGGATCGGTCGGCGCTGCAACCGGTGTGGGCGTTCCGAGAGGCACATGAGGAGCAGTGGTACAACGTCATCCTCCTCGCCCATCACTGGCTGGAGGAGGGCCAATGTAACACCCCAAAAATATGACCTTTTTGATTTTTGTATTGTTACTAACTTTGGACTCTCTTCCAAACTTTTTCTTGTGAAATTTTTAATTAAAGTTCACCTAACCCTAACTATACCTGGATCACAACACAACCAAGACCAATCCGAATCAAATTCCAGTCAACTACAATTTGAAACCCTAGCTCTAACTGTCACAAAGGAACTTCACTTTCTTTGTTGAGCTAGATCACCACAAATATTTGGAGAGGCTCTCCACTCCATCTAGATCAAAGGAGTGGCACAATATTGCAAAGTCCAATGCAATATTTCTCTTCCAGAAATAATTCAAGTTTCTGCCACATTGGGGAAATAAATTCCAAAGGATACTTAGGCACATCGACAATTGATGAAATTAATTGGAGATGATCAATAGGCCTATAGTAAGCTCTGATAAAAATATTGGCCAATTAGATCAAGGCAAAGTCTTTATTTAATTGACATAACCAATATGGCTTAGGTCATTGCTATGAAGGAACTACTATTTTTGCTAGCTCTGAAAATTGTCAAACAATTTGAGAAGTACCTAGTAGTCACACATGATCCAAATGTATCACAATTTTGGTCATTCACGGCCACGCAAAATCACAGAGCCAGTTTATAGTTTCTGCCAAGGTCTTCCAATTTGTGAAACAAGTGCATTAACCCCTCATCCATTTGAGATGGAATTTTGCATACATGAGCATACACACATAACATGACCATTCAAAAAAATTTAGCCATGCCAAACCACCATAACCGCCTGCATGATTTTCCCCTAAGATTGCATGCACCTAGCGAGCTTCTCAAAGAGGTACTAGCTACACTTATCCAAATGGCCTCAAATTTTGCATATATCTTAGGCAGCATACAAAACCACCATACACAAAGTTTGAGCTTTTCCCACCACATCATGTGAGCACCGAAACCTCCCTAAGATCTTGTACAATAGTTCAAGCTGTACAGGAAGTTTCGGTGCTGCATTTTGGCATGCATAGTCACCAGCATACTAGAGCACACCACAACAAGTTTCAGCATGTTTGGCTAAGCCAAATTCAAATGATTTATATCAAACCTTCTCGCAGGAACATACGATGGATGCTCCACTTAGAGTTATAACCATAGCTAGACATTTGACCACACACGCACTCTCTCTGGACCTCAACACACATGCATGACATGGTTTTGCCCCTGTAGCTCTCTAGGCCATGCAATGTCGATGGTGACCATGGTCAGAGCGTGCGAATTGCACGCACTACTGTTTGCTCGTGGCTGCCAGAGCCCCCACTCTATCCCCAGCCCCCTCGTCCGCGTCTGCCGTGTCGACTGCGCAGCCTAGACCCTCCTTACCTTCTAGAAGGCCCGCCCCGCCCCAGGACCGCCAGCCAGTGCTAGCAGAGCCGCCGCCTGGACCCCGACCGCCGCTCTAATAACTTTGATGGATTCTAGCGGCGGCCAACACGTCTCCAGCCGCCCCTGACGCGTAGAACCTTGCCGAACCCTTCTCCCTAAGCTAGCACCCTAGCTCGTAGGCCCGCACAGGCCAACCGGCCGTCGGTGCCGAGTGCGGCGTAGCAAGGGCCCCCAGCCGCTCGTCGACCTGTAAATAGCCACTACCGGGAAAGGGCATATAAGTGAACCCTAATTAGTGGCAGGCGTGGTGAGGCACCGACAACAGCTATTTTTGAATTATACCAATGGCGGGTGTTAGGAACTGCCCGCCACTGCTGCACATGTACCTGTGGCGGGCCCATTTTCAGATCCGGTACAGGTATACACTTTCTAATTTGTTCAGGTGCGGGACATCGCAGTGGCGGTTACATTGCTATGCCTGGCAATGCTCCAAAGCCTAGCAACGGGGGGCATTTGCCGGCAACCGCCCCAGCTATATTTAGGCTCCACGCGCCAACCGGTTTCAAATTCAATTAGTGTCCATGGTGGCGGGTAGACTTACGTGCCCGCCACTATTATACACAACCTTTATCCCGGTCCCCCACCCGCAACCCCGCTTAGATCCAATCGGACACCTCTCTTTCTCCCCTCTATCTCTCTCTCTTCGCCACCGTCAACAGCGTCGTGGCGTCCTCCTTCGCCACCGGCGAGGTCACTGTCCGTCGGCTCGAACAGCATCGCGGATCGAATCTTCCCTGTCGCTCGCGCCGTCCATCGCCGCCTCGAAGTTCTTCGGCCTCGCCGTGCAACGCTACCTGCAACTACCTCCCCGTCATCGTCGCCCATGCCTTCCTTTGCATTCAACATCGTCCGCGTCTCCATCGACTTCGCTGTCTGTCGACGCCTCTGCCATCGTCCTCAGCCTCGTCCTCCCGGCCGTCCGATTCCGTCCCGATAACCACACCTCCCTTCTCATTGTTGTATTTGTACGTCCGCAAAATTTTGTTAGTGTAGTTAAAATTTGTTATATTTGTACATCTGCAACATTTTGTTAGTGTAGTTAATTTTTTTAATGTAGAATATTTGTTAGTAGATGTCTTTAATATTAGTGCTTGTGATATAGTAGAATGTTTGTGAGTGCCAATTTTTTTGTGAAACGTGGATTAAGTTACATTTCGCTTAATTTCTGGCACTCCATATGTCCAATTCCTATCAAAGGGCATGACAATTTTTTCCGTAAATTTAGTATTTTTATGAAAAATCTATTTAGTCGTAGGGGGTCGTTCCTTTCCCTCTTCTTCCTCTAAGATTTGGTAAGCGGGAGGAGAGGGGGAAGAACGATCATCACCGAAGGTCGAAGTACCTAACATAAGAGCAAGAAATGTCTTCCCGAAGGACAAACATGAAGTGTTGTCGTAAGAGTTTTATCTTTTTTATTGTCATAAATCTTCTTTCATAAAAATGTATTTTATCTAAATGTCAACTTGTTTAGTGTGATTTAGATGGACAAGCCAAGACTCCTCATTAGGACTCCTACACCCGTACACGGAATTCCTTCTGCCATAGACATCGTCATGAGGGTGGCTCAATACACAGAGATCGTGCTTCACTATGTCGACAACGCTTGAGCAGCCACCAAGAGCGCTCACGCATACATCAAGAGCGTTGTAGCATATGCCGAGAGAACGAGCACAACCGCCGAGAGCACTAGAGCAGTTGCCGAGAGTGTGCGAGCAGTCGCCGAGAGTGCGCGAGTAGCCGTCGAAGCTAGGAGGACCGCCCAAGAAGAGATCCCGAAGATGATGAAAGGCGATGAGAAGTCATGATGGAGCTGAACTATTAGTTCTAAACTACTTGTGCACCGCCTTTATGTGATATATATGATTGATGCGTGTGAACTTAATTTCTATGTTGCTATGAAGGAGCTAAACTTTTGCTTCCGAACTACTAGTGAATTACAATGTGGTCATTTGTATCGTGTGTCGTCTGTGAAGATTGTGATGTGACTTTGCTCTATGTGATTGGATAACTATGAAGTTCACTTGTTAGCTTGTTTATTTATTTTCATAGATGAATTAGAACTGGTATGTGGTGTACATCGGGAGGAATCCAGGAGTTTATGATTCATGGGAGATCAAGAACTAAAATTTGTCCACACGGTCCACACGGTCTTGCATACTTCATAGTTTGGGGTAACAAAAGTGTGTGTGCTTAGACAATCTTTCTAAAATTTGATCAATAAAAGGCAAGGGGTAATGATCTTTTCTAGTAGCCTTGTTTAATTTCCGGAAATCAATTACCATCCTATAACCAGTTACAACTCTTTATGGAATAAGTTCATTTTATCATTAGGAACTACAGTTATACCTCCTTTCTTAGGAACACAATGAACATGACTTACCCACCTACTATCAGCTATGGGATATTATACCTACCTCCAGAAGCTTTAATATTTCGGTTCTTACCACCTCTTTCTTTTTAGGATTAACACGACGTTGATGATCAACGACGGGTTTAGTATCCGACCCCATATTAATCTTGTGCCGGCATAACATTCAGCTAATGCTCTTAAGATCATCGAGAGTATATCCAATAGTAGCTCTATGTTTCTTCAGTGTTTTAAGCAATCTTTTTCCTTCATGCTCTGAAAGGTTAGCACTAATAATAACAGGATATATCTCATTTTCATCAAGATAAGAATATTTTAAAGTATCAGGTAGTTTCTTCAATTCAAACACGGGGTCACCCTTACGTGGAAGAGTATCCCCTAAGGTGCCAACAAGCATATTATGTTTAAGAATATGTGTTTGTTTGAAGAATATCTCATCTATTTTATTCCTTCCATTCATATGTATATCATTCTCATGGTCTAGCAAATATTGTTCTAGCGGATTAGTAGGAGGCATGGCAATAGAAGCAAGACCAATAATTTCATCTTTACTAGATAATTCTTTCTCATGTGGTTGTCTACAAAACTTAGAAATTAAACTCATGACACACATCAACAAAGTTAACTCTAACCTTTTCGTTAACAGAATCAATTTAAGCACTAACGATATTCAAGAAAGGCCTACCAAATATAATGGGACAAAAGTTATCTTGTCATAAAACAAGTACTAAGAAATCATTAGGGTATTTGAATTCTCCACACAAGACTTCAACATCTCAAACAATCCCAAGTGGTGAAATAATATCTCTATTTGCAAGTTTAATAGTAACATTGAAAGTGCGTTATATCGACTAGAGGGGGGGTGAATAGGCGATTTTTACAAATTCATCACTGAGGAATTTCACCTTGAGGAATTTGAAATGTGATGAATAACTAGCAGCGGAATAAGTACTCAAGTGCATACGAAGCATAGTGATCGCATAGTCATCATGATGAAATAACGCATGCACAAATTACAAGTAGCGTGATACAGGATAAGCAGGTGAGGAACAAGGTAGCTTGAGGAATTTGAGGTGAGGAAATTGAGAAAGTCTTCAGTCAAATTCTTCAAACAGTAACGATCAATTTCATCAACAAGTATACGAGGAAATGGAAGGGCTGAGGAAATAGAACCAGGTAGCTCGATGAAGACAATGATTTGATGACCCAGTTCCAACTGCTGTGACAGTCGTACGTCTGGTTTGGAGCGGCCTGGTATTTAAACCAGAGGACACACAGTCCCAGGACACACAGTCCTTACCGTATTCTCCTTGAGCTAAGGTCACATAGACCTCGCCCAACACTCGTGGTAAGTCTTCAGGGTAGACTTCCAAAACCCTCACAAACTGGTCACCTGGCGATCCACAATTGACTGCTGGATGCTCTAGACCAAGGTCACTTCGTGATCCCCAATTGACTGCAGGATGCACTAGACCATGACGCCTAACCGTCTGGAAGATACACAGTCTTCAAAGGTAACAAGCGTCGGTTCCACACAGGAACAATTTCTTCAGTGATGCTCAATCACTTTGGGTTTGGAGGTTTGGTTTGGGGTTTTTCCTCACTGATGATTTTCTCTCAAAGTCCTGGAGGAATGGGATGCTCTCAAATGACAAGTGTCAGTTCTCTCTCGGAGCAGCCAACCAACTAGTGGTTGTGGGGGGTGGCTATTTATAGCCAGGGTGCAACCCGACATGATAAGACATAAATGCCCCCAATGATATGACCGTTATGTGGATAGGATGATTGGGGACAGCTGGCACTTAGCACAGCAACGATCGGAATTTCGAACTATGAAAGTCCTCAGGCTTATCATATTCCTCACTTGTAGGCAATTCGCACTGGCGAAATCCTAACTCCTCAGTCAGACCAATTTCCTCAGAGACCAGAAGATCATCGTCTCTGTCACTGAAGAACTTGACTGAACTACAAGAGATTTCCAAAGGCTTCACTCGAAGGATTGGATAGGTTGAGGCTTTTGAGTTGAGCATCAGTTGGAAATTTTCCATAGTATTACCTCGGCCCCCTTTAACAGTACGGTGTTTCCTATGACTCAAAGAAAGGAAATGAAACTACGAAAACAAAAGTCTTCACACTTCATAGTCCTCATTCATATCTTCAAGGTCACACCAACTTCTTCTTTTTCAAAGTCTTCAGGGAATACCAAAGTCTTCAGCAAAGACTTCACCAAAGTCTTCACCAAAGTCTTCAGTTGAAGACATACATTTTTAGGGGTCGATAATCTCCGAATGTATCAAACTCCTCAGCGACTTATAGAGCCTGTGTACACTTACAAACGCATTAGTCTCTTAACCTATAAGTCTTCAATACACCAAAATCACTAAGGGGCACTAGATGCACTAACAAACATCAATGTCTGCAATCTCAGAAGGTGCTATATCATTCATAATTTCTTGATATAAAGTAAATGGAATAGCACTAACACTAGCACCTATATCACATAAACCATGATAGCAATGATCTCCAATCTTAACAAAAACAACATGCATGCCAACCACCGGTTTATTTTTATCTAACAAATCTTGTTCATCTCTAACAAGTTTTTCTAGCAGCCTCATCACAGAAGTAAATAACATGCCCATCAATATTATCAACCAAGAGATCCTTAACCATAGGAATATTAGGTTCTATATTTATTTGTTCATAAGGTTTAGGTGTTCTAATATTACTTTTATTAACCATATTTGTAGCTTTAACATGTTCCTTAATCCTAACAGGAAAAGGTGGTTTCCCAATGTAAGCAGTAGGCACAACTGGATCAACATTATAAAGGATTATTTCTTCTTTAGCTATGCTAGGTTCCTTACAAGTTTCTTCAATAGGGGATGAAATTTAAACCACTTCTCCTTAGAGAGATCAACATGAGTAGCAAATGATTCACATAAAGTAGCTACTATCTCAGAGTCAAGCCCATATTTCGCACTGAACTTATGAAAAGCTTCAGTTTCCATAAAAGATTTAACACAATAAAACTCAAGATTTATACCTGACCCATTACCTTTGTAAAACTTCCAATCTTCAGAGTTGCATTTAATTCTTCCCATAAGATCCCATTTGAATTCAATAGTTCTTTTCATAAAGGAGCCAGCAGAAGAAGTATCAAGCATCAATTGATTATCCTAAGAAAGCCGGGCATAAAAGTTTTGTAAGATTATTTTCCTTGAGAGCTCATGATTGGGGAATGTGTGCATCATAGATTTAAGCCTCCCCCAATCTTGAGCATTACTTTCTCCTTCACGAGGCCAATAATTATATATATAGTTCCGATCCCGATGAACCAAATGCATAGGATAAAATTTCTGATGGAATTCTAGCTTCAATCGGTTCCAATCCCATGTACCAGCATCATCCAATAGCCTATACCAAATAAATGCCTTTCCCTTCAAAGATAAAGGGAAAACCTTCTTCCTAAAAATATCCTTGGATAAACCTACAAGCTTAAATAATCCACAAATTTCATCTATATAGATCAAGTGCATATCAAGATGTACCGTTCCATCTCCTGCATAAGGATTAGCAAGCAGTTTCTCTAACATGCCCGAAGGAATTTCATAGTAAATATTTTTAGTAGGTTCAGTAGGTTGAGGAGGGGATTTTGCCACTTCCGTACAAGGTGAAGATACCCCGTACAAGCCCCTCAAAGGATTATCCTCCATAGTAACAAGCAACAGTAAATTTCAGCACGTAGCAAAAATGTTTCCTTACCAAATTCCACTCACCAAAGGCTTTTCACTCCCCGACAACGGTGCCAGGAAAGAGTCTTGATGACCCATAAGTATAGGGGATTAATCGTAGTCCTTCAATAAGTAAGAGTGTCGAACCCAAAGAGGAGCAGAAGGAAACGACAAGCGGTTTTCAGCAAGGTATTCTCTGCAAGTGCTGTAAGTAACAGTGATATATAGTTTTGTAGAAAGATAATTCGTAACAAGTAAAAGTAACAATAGTAAAAAGGTGCACCAGGGTGGATCAATCCTTTTGTATCAAAGTACAAGCCCAGAAGTTCTCTTATAGGAAGTAAAGCGCTCTCGAGGACAAATGGGAATTACCGTCTAGTCACGTTCATCATGTTTAGTCGATTCACGTTCATTACTTTGACAATTTGATATGTGGGTGGACCGGTGCTAGGGTGATGTTCTTACTTGAACAAACAACCCACTTATGATTACCCGCTCTCGCAAGCATATGCAACTACGAAAGACGAATTAAGATAAATCTAACCATAGCATGAAGATGTTTGGGAATGTTGCATGGGCAACAAAACTTTTCCTACGAACACGCAAGATCTATCCATGGAGATGCATAGCTACGAGAGGGGGAGTGTATCTACATACCCTTGTAGATCGCTAAGCAGAAGCATATATAACGCGGTTGATGTAGTCGTATGTCTTCACGATCCAATCGCGATCTGTCGTGGTTTTGTCACGACAAGATGTCCTCGTGAGAGAACTTAGGTGTGAGGCCATCGCAACTATGTGGCGGCTTGAGAGGGGTTGGTTGGAATCGAGAGACGCGAGTTTACCCAGGTTCGGCCCCTCCGATGGAGGTAAAAGCCTACGTCCTGCTTTGTGTATATTGATGATGAGGATGATCTCGATTACAAGGGTGCGGGATCGCTACCTTTAATCTCGAGAGCCTATAGTATGTCTATCTCTAATGACTTGAAGTCCTCCCTCTAGGGGTGCTCTACCCTTCCTTATATAAGTGGAAGGGGTAGGTTTACATGTAGAGTCCTACTAGGAGTAGGATTAGGACTAGTCTCTCTTGAGTCCTAATCCGGGTCTTGTTTCTCTTGTAAGGGAATCCTTCCTCTCCTTTGGGCCTTCTCTGTGAGCCGCCTTGAGTCGTAACATAAGTCGGCCCTCCCATAAGCCGCCCTCTGGGCCGTTGGGCCTTGTCGCTCGTCTGACCCGCCTGCCGGGTCACCAATGAGCCGCCAAGCTCGGCCGGGTCACCAGTGAGTCGCCAAGTCCTGGCCGGGTCATACTTCAGGCCGGGTTATACCGCGGGGTAATATCCCCGACATTAGCCCGCAGGTTAGCTTGAATTTATTCATGGTAAGCTCCTGAAATAAGAATACCAAATATGTTAAGGGACCGGCTTGCACCTGGCCGGCTTAAAGAAGTAGCTCCTTGAAAATTCTGGTTTCTTCTTCATATTAACGAGCCGTCTTCATAAACATTGTGCAGGTCCGTGTCCTTCGCAAAATATTGGGAATAAAACACCCATATGCCGTTGAGACGGCCGCCAATGCTTTGGCTTGATGAAATTATTGGAGATAAGAAAACCATATGAAGTTGAGCCGGCTTCCATTGCTTCGGCTTGATAAAATTATTGGGAATAAAGAAATCCGTGTAGTGTTGAGCTGGCTTTCAATGCTTCAGCTCCACCAAGATATGAGACCTAGATCACTCAAAATTGATAGCTTGAAAATGCTCTTCTATTTTTTATCTCCATATTACCTGTAGCCCCCAAGCTCCAAGTTTATCCATGATGACTTGGCGCTTTGCAATAATATCTTGGACTGTGTAGCCCCCAAGTGCCGGGTTGTCTTGCTTGCAACAGCCTGGGACTTGCAATTGTCTTTATACTTTATAAAACTTCAGCCAGTGTAGCCCCCAAGAGCCGGGTCATTATGCAATAATGAGCAGGAACTTTTTGTAGATCTGATCATATAGACTTGAGGAGCAATGTGTAGCCCCAAGGGCTGGCTCAGTAAGAAAATACTGGGCTGGGACTTTAGAAAAATATAGAAAGGCCGGCTCATCTCCTTGAGATAACAGGACCTATTAACAATGTAACAACTTTCATTAGCCCCCAAGTGCCGTGGTGCATGCTTGCAGCGACATGGGACTTTGAACTTGGTGTTAAATGTTGAGAAATCTGGGTTATCATCTGAGTCGCCAGATATAGACTGAGTGTCTTGTATTTCACATGTGTAGCCCCCAAGGGCCGGCTCATCAGTATGTGATGGGCCGGGTCTTCAATTTAGACCTTATAATCTGTTTGAACAACTAAATACTGTAGCCCCCAAGGGCCGGGTCACATGCCTGCAGCGACTTGGGACTGTGTGCACTTCTCCTTTGGAACGAAAAAAACATCATATGATGTAGCCCCCAAGTGTCGGGTCGTATGCCTGCAGCGACTTGGGACTGTGTGAGAATAATATAACTCATCATAATTTGTTGAATGACTCCTTGACCGTGGTTGTAACCCGGTATTTTGTTGAATATCCTGGAATAATGCCTTTGTCCTTGAAATTAAAATCCCTGCTCATGGTTGCGGTGCAACCCGGCAAATATATGTATGAGAAATCCATAAGTGTTGTAGTTTACTACAGAACACAATTTGAAAGAATCCAAGAGTCGGTCAATTAAATGACACGACATTATACTTGATAGGGCGGCTCTTCGGGAATAGTCAATTCTTCTGAGCTGGCTTGAAAAACCCCAATCATTTAATACTGGTTATGATAAACCATGATGAAGATCCAGCCATATTGGCTATTTAAGATAATAATATAACTTGGTTTGAGAACCTCAATTATTCAATATTGGTTATAACAACCATAATGGAAATCCAGCCATGTTGGCTATTTAAGGATTGGAATATGTATCCCGGTTTGAAAACTGGCTCCTGTGATATAAACTAGGATATTCATGCATATATGATGCATGGTATGACGATGCAATGTATGATGCAATGTATGATGATGTATGTGTATGATAACAGAGTATAAACATGTCGGTTTTCAAGGCTCGACAAAAAGAGACTAGCTCTGTTTTGTTTTTGAAAAACTCAAGTTTTGCTTCAAAGAAGCTTGGCATGAAAGCCTTTCATCCCGTAAGCTGGCTCTCACATGACATAAATCCGTCGTTTAAACCTTAACTAGTTCAGGGTCTTAAAAAGATTGACTGTTAAGAGTACGAACGGGCCACATAGCGGAGAGACTACAGCAGACAAGGCGAGTTTATCCTAGCTCACTATAAGCCGGCTCTCTTGTGACAAAAGCCGCCGTTTAAACCTTGACAAGTTCAGGGTCTTTGTGCGAGAATAACTTTGAAAGTTCAGGGTCTTTGAGGAAGATTGACTGTCAAGAGTTCGGCGGGTCACATGGCGGAGTAGCAAGTTGCAAACAGGCAGGTTTAACTCGAACATGGCATATAAAGCCGGGCCAAGAGGGTATGAAAGCTAAACTCATAGAGTTGGAAGCCCCCAAGTGACCATATGATGATCCAATAAATCCGGGCATCCATGTTTGAACGGTCGCAACATGGCGGCTCGTCCTCTTGGGCGACTTTAAATCTTCCATCAATAAGGTAGTGCACCCATGTTTGAACGGTCGCATCATGGCGGCTCGTCCTCTTGGGCGACTTTAAATCTTCCGCCAATAAGGTAGTGCACCCATGTTTGAACAGTCGCATCATGGCGGCTCATCCTCTTGGGCGACTTTAAATCCTCCGCCAATAAGGCAGCAGCCCCCGGGACCGGGTTATCTTCCCTGCAATGACCCGGGGTTCCAGAATATTTGAGCCCGGTTGAATCTGTCGAGTCATGAGTGTGTAACCCCTGAGTCTTAAGTCGACTCGAGGAGGCAGCTTGAGAGTCTTCATCCTTGGCTGTGGTATAAGCCGACATAAGATTGGCGGCTGAACGATGGATTTTATCCAAACTGGAGACGATGCAGTGAGCTGATGATCTTCGTGATGCTCATCATATGTCTTTGGAAAATGTCATGGCCAAATTGAGTGCATATGCCTCTTGACCCATGCTTTATTCTCATGTAGACCAGCTCCTCTGGCTCCTCCTGGTGGAATTTGATAACAAATATATATTTCCCTTTTTTGCTCCATCATTGTTGGAGTGCTCCGGATTGCGGGGGCGGCGGCTCATGCGCATTCATTGGGCGGCTTGAGTGAGTAAGCTCGACACCGACGGGTCAATGTAGACTGGACCGCAGGGTGGCGACTCGCGAGCGTTCGTTAGGCGGCTCATACGCGGCCCCTGGCGTGTTTGATGTAGATGTAGAAGTCAGCCGCGCGTTTGAAGACGGCGCGGTTTGCGAGAGACGGCCGCGGCGTTGTAAGCCGGTGCGCTCGCGAGGGACGGCCGTGGCGTTGTAAGCCGGTGCAGTCGCGAGGGAGGGCCGCGGCGTTGTAAGCCGGTGCGGTCGCGAGGGACGGCCGCGGCGTTGTAAGCCGGTGCGGTCGCGAGGGACGGCCGCGGCGTTGTAAGCCGGTGCGGTCGCGAGAGATGGCCGCGACGTTGTAAGCCGGTGCGGTCGCGAGGGACGGCCGCGGCGTTGTAAGCCGGTGCGGTCGCGAGGGACGGCCGCGGCGTTGTAAGCCGGTGCGGTCGCGAGAGATGGCCGCGACGTTGTTAGCCGGTGCGGTCACGAGAGACAGCCGCGGCGTTGTAAGCCGGTGCGGTCGCGAGAGACGGCCACGGCGTTTGGAAGCCGGTGCAACGCGACACGGACGAATACCCGTATAGTGCGCGCTCCATCTCCGTGGTTTAATGCCACTTTTGTAATGAATAATTGTCCTGTGTAAAAATATTACAGGTCAAAGTAATTGTTCTCAAAGAAATTAATATGTGCTAAAATAAATTAGATGAATATCACCTGATGTATTTGAATGACAGATGATCAGTATATGGATTCTAAGCTGTCAAAAGGTTGAAGGCGGCTCGTCAAAGCAAGCCACCGTGGTATAACCACATCGGAATCAGTCTAGCCAGAGCCGGCGTGATGAAGAGGTTGAAGTTGACTGTATTGTCGATGGAGTTGATATCCCAATTTGTAGTTTCGATTCGTGAACTCGCCTAGATCTAAAACTTGCTGCGATGTGCGAGTCGCTGACGGAGATCTAACCATTGGAATTGGCTGAAATTTTGAGGGGTAGTGCAGAATTATATTCCGCATGATTCCACCGGAGGGATCTTCCAATTAATTTTCAAGTCAACCTTGGCAATTATTTTACTAAGACCGTGCCGATTTCTGTGAGGTTCCAATAGGGCTTCAGTGTTTGACTCGGTGTGGGAGATCTAACCGTCGGAACATGATGAAATTTTAACAGCTGATAGAAAATTTGATTTCGCATATTTCCACCGAAGGGATCGTCGAGACAATTTCCGAGCCGCCCTCGGCGATGGTCACAATGAAGACATTCCTGCTGCCCTGCAGTTTGCACACGAGGGGCATTGTTGATGTCGACTACCGAGCACTAGCGCGGTGAGTCGCCCGCTGATGTTGATGTTTGTTGATGAAGATTGAAACCATAGAAATAAAGATCCACGGTCCACGTAGATTCCTCCGAGCCGGCTTTTCTTCATCCGGCAAATTGCGAGCTTCCCGATCCCTGGGAGATCTCCCTCCAAGAACACAACACCACTGTGCACAGCCCCACAGTGGGCGCCAACTGTCGTGGTTTTGTCACGGCAAGATGTCCTCGTTAGAGAACTTAGGTGTGAGGCCATCGCAACTATGTGGCAGCTTGAGAGGGGTTGGTCGGAATCGAGAGACGCGAGTTTACCCAGGTTCGGCCCCTCTGATGGAGGTAAAAGCCTACGTCCTGCTTTGTGTATATTGATGATGAGGATAATCTCGATTACAAGGGTGCGGGGTCGCTACCTTTAATCTCGAGAGCCTCTAGTCTGTCTATCTCTAATGACTTGAAGTCCTCCCTCTAGGGGTGCTCTACCCTTCCTTATATAAGTGGAAGGGGTAGGTTTACATGTAGAGTCCTACTAGGAGTAGGATTAGGACTAGTCTCTCTTGAGTCCTAATCCGGGTCTTGTTTCTCTTGTAAGGGAATCCTTCCTCTCCTTTGGGCCTTCTCTGTGAGCCGCCTTGCGCCGTAACATAAGTCTGCCCTCCCATAAGCCGCCCTCTGGGCCGTTGGGCCTTGTCGCTCGTCTGACCCGCCTGCCGGGTCACCAATGAGCCGCCAAGCTCGGCCGGGTCACCAGTGAGTCGCCAAGTCCTGGCTGGGTCATACTTCAGGCCGGGTTATACCGCGGGGTAATATCCCCGACACGATCCGTCCCGATCTAATGTCGAACTGACGACACTGCTACTTCTTGAGCTTGCGTTGGTTTTCCCTTGAAGAGGAAAGGGTGATGCAGCAAACTAGATAAGTATTTCCCTCAGTTGTTGAGAACCAAGGCATCAATATAGTAGGAGATACAAGCAAGTCCCCAATAGATGTACCTACACAAATAATCAAACACTTGCACCCAACGCTATAAAGGGGTTGTCAATCCCTTCACGGTTACTTGCAAGGATGAGATCTGATAGAGATAGATATAGAAGGTTACTAAAACGAAAAGTAAAACAAAAGTAAAAAAGATTGCAACA
The DNA here is from genome assembly GCA_039707655.1 of Elymus sibiricus. Classification (NCBI taxonomy): domain Eukaryota; kingdom Viridiplantae; phylum Streptophyta; class Magnoliopsida; order Poales; family Poaceae; genus Elymus; species Elymus sibiricus. The sequence goes on from CM077675.1 coordinate 286,900,200, forward strand.
AAGTATTTTTGGTATTTTTGGTTTATAGATCTGAAAATATAATATGGAAAATAGACCCGGGGGCCATAGTTTTCACTAGAGGCTTCTCTCTTGAAGGAAAATAATACGGTGGGTGAACAAATTACTGTCGAGCAATTGATAGAAAAGCGCATAGTTATGACGATATCCAAGGCAATGATTATGCATATAGGCATCACGTCCGTGTCAAGTAGACCGAAATGATTCTGCATCTACTACTATTACTCCACACATCGACCGACTCCTGCCTGCATCTAGAGTATTAAGTTCATGAAGAACATAGTAACACATTAAGTAAGATGACATGATGTAGAGGGATAAACTCAAGCAATATGATGAAAACCCTATCTTTTTATCCTTGATGGCAACAATACAAATACGTGCCTCGCTACCCCTACTTTGTCACTGGGTGAGGACACCGCAAGATTGAACCCAAAACCAAGAACTTCTCCCATTGCAAGAATTACCAATCTAGTTGGCCAAACCAAACCAATAACTCGAAGAGACTTGCAAGGATATGAAATCATGCATATAAGAATTCAGAGAAGATTCAAATAATATTCATAGATAATCTGATCATAAACCCACAATTCATCGGATCTCGACAAACACACCGCAAAAGAGTATTACATCGGATAGATCTCCATGAAGATCATGAAGAACATGGTATTGAAGAACATAGAGAGAGAAGAAGCCATCTAGCTACTAGCTATGGACCCGAAGGTCTGTGGTGGACTACTCACGCATCATCGGAAGGGCAACGGAGTTGATGTAGATGCCCTCCGTGATCGAATCCCCCTCCGGCAGATTACCGGAAAAGGCTCCAAGATGGGATCTCACGGGAATAGAGGGTTCCGGCGGCGGAAAAGTATTTTCGTGGCTCTCTTTGGTATTGGGGGAATATTTGGGAATTTATAGGCTGAAGAATAGGGTTAGGAGATTTGCCGTGGGGCCACAAGCCAGGGGGCGCCCCCCCTAGGGTGCACCCAGGTGGCTTGTGACCACACGGCAGGTCTCCTGCCTTTGTCTCCAAGTCTGGTAGGTTTCTTCTGGTCCAAAAAAAATCATTCCGAAGATTTTATTCCGTTTGGACTCCGTTTATTATTCCTTATCTGCAATACTCAAAAATAAGGAAAAAACAGAAACTGGCACTAGGCACTAGGTTAATAGGTTAGTCCCAAAAATAATATAAAATAGCATATTAATGCATATAAAACATCCAAAACAGATAATATAATAGCATGGAACAATAAAAAATTATAGATACATTGGAGACGTATCAAGCATCCCCAAGCTTAATTCCTGCTCGTCCTCGAGTAGGTAAATGATAAAAACAGAATTTTTGATGTGGAATGCTACCTAACATATTTATCCATGTAGTATTCTTTATTGTGGCATGAATATTCAGATCCATAAGATTCCAAACAAAAGCTCAATATTGACATAAAAACAGTAATACTTTAAGCATACTAACAAACAATTGTGTCCTTTCAAAATAGCATGGCCTTAGAAAGTTATCCCTACAAAATCATATAGTCTGGCTATGCTCCATCTTCCCCACACAAAGTATCTAAATCATGCACACCCCCGATGACAAGTCAAGCAATTGTTTCACCCCTTTTATGTTCTCAAACCTTTTCAACTTTCACGCAATACATGAGCGTGAGCCATGGATATAGCACTATGGGTGGAATAGAATATGGTGGAGGTTGTGTGGAAAAAAAGAGAAGATAGTCTCACATCAACTAGGCGTATCAACGGGCTATGGAGATGCCCATTAATAGATATCAATGTGAGTGAGTAGGGATTGCCATGCAACGGATGCACTAGAGCTATAAGTGTATGAAAGCTCAAAAAGAAACTAGGTGGGTGTGCATCCAACTTGCTTGCTCACGAAGACCTAGGGCAATTTGAGGAAGCCCATCATTGGAATATACAAGCCAAGTTATATAATGAAAAATTCCCACTAGTATATGAAAGTGACAAAATAGGAGACTCTCTATCATGAAGATCAAGGTGCTACTTTGAAGCACAAGTGTGGAAAAAAGATAGTAACATTGTCCCTTCTCTCTTTTCTCTCATTTTTTTTCTCTTTTTCTTGGTGGGCATCTTTGGCCTCTTTTTTTTATTTGGGCTTCATTGGCCTCTTTTATTATTTGTAAAGTCCGGAGACTCATCCCTTCTTGTGAGGGAATCATAGCTTCCATCATCCTTTCCTCACATGGGACAATGCTCTAATAATGATGATCATCACACTTTTATTTACTTACAACTCGATACCTACAACAAGATATGACTCTATATGAATGCTTCCGGTGGTGAACCGGGATGTGCAATGATCTAGCATAACGAATGACATCAAAAAACGGACAAGCCATGAAAACATCATGCTAGCTGTCTTACGATCATGCAAAGCAATATGACAATGATGGTGCGTGTCATAAAAAAACGGAACGGTGGAAGTTGCATGGCAATATATCTCGGAATGGCTATGGAAATGCCATAATAGGAAGGTATGGTGGCTGTTTTGAGGAAGGTGTATGGTGGCTATTTTGAGGAAGGTGGGTTTAATGCACCGACGAAAGTTGCGCGGTACTAGAGAGGCTAGCAAAGGTGGAAGGGTGAGAGTGCGTATAATCCATGGACTCACATTAGTCATAAAGAACTCACATACTTATTGCAAAAATCTATTAGTTATCGAAGCAAAGTGTTAGACGCATGCTCCTAGGGGAGAGGTTGGTAGGAGTAAACCATCGCGCGCTCCCGACCCTCACACAAAGGATGACAATCATTAAACAAATCATGCTCCGACTTCGTTACATAGCGGTTCACCATACGTGCATGCTACGGGAGTCACAAACTTTAACACAAGTATTTTTACCATTCCACAATTACTCACTAGCATGACTCTAACATCACCATCTTTATATCTCAAAACTATATGCAAGGAATCCAACTTCTCATAGTATTCAATGCACTTTATATGAATGTTTTTATTATATCCCTCTTGGATGCCCATTATATTAGGACTAAATTCATAACCTAAACCAATTACCATGCTGTTTAAAGACTCTCAAAATAATATAAGTGAGGTACGAGAGTTCAATTATTTCTATAAAATAAAACACCGCCGTGCTCTAAAAAGATATAAGTGAAGCACCAGAGCAACATTGCCTAGCTCAAAAGATATAAGTGAAGCACATAGAGTATTCTAATAAATTCACGATTAGTGTGTGTCCTTCTCAAAAGATGCATGCAGCAAGGATGATTGTGGCAAACTAAAAAGCAAAGACTCATATCATACAAGACGCTCCAAGCAAAACACATATCATGTGGTGAATAAAAATATAGCCTCAAGTAAATTTACCGATGGATTGAAGACGAAAGTGTTGGGGAATGTCGCATGGGAAACAAAAATTTTCCTACGCACACGCAAGATCTATCCATGGTGATGAGCATCTACGAGAGGGAGAGTGAATCTACATACCCTTGTAGATCGCTAAGCGGAAGCGTTAAGAAACGCGGTTGATGTAGTCGAACGTCTTCGCGATCCAAATCGCAAGTCGTCCCTCAATCCAAACATGATCTAGTGCCGAACGGACGGCACCTCCGCGTTCAACACACGTACAGCTTGATGACGCCTTCACCTCCTCAATCCAGCGAGCGATGGTGAAGTAGTGGATGAGTTCCGGCAGCACGACGGCGTGGTGATGGTGGTGAGGAACAATCTCTGCAGGGCTTCGCCAAGCACTACGGAGATTATGACGGGAGGAACTAGAGGGTTAGGGTTGCCGGCACACGGCTTGGGAAATCTTGATGTATCCCGTGTGCTAGCCCTGCCCCTCTATTTATATGTTGAGCCCTGGGGTCTAAACTTGGAGAGAAAGCCTCCACAAGGTCGGTTTTGCCCGCACAAGGTCGGTTTGGCCCGCACGGAAAGAGTCCCACTCGGATTCCAGCAGTACCGCGTACAAGCGGTAGTACCGCTTGAGCGGTAGTACCGCTTCACACATGCGGTAGTACCGCTTACGCGGTAGTACTGCCTTACCAGCGGTAGTACCGCTTAAGGCAGCAGCAAAACTTCCTTTTGCACTTTCCAATACCTCGTGGGCTTTACCCCTTTGGTCCATATAAAGTGTTGCTGCACCCGAACACTTCGGTAAACATCCGGAACCCCTTCCGGTGAATTCCTTGTCAGCCAAATACTTGGGACAGTTCCGCTTCCAGTGTCCAGTTCCCTTGCAATGAAAGCACACAGTTTCTGGTTTGGGTCCAGCCTTGGGTTTCTTCACGGGAGGAGCAACTGCTTTGCCACTCTTCTTGGAGTTACCGTTCTTATCCTTGCCATTTTTCTTGAAACTAGTGGTTTTATTGACCATCAACACTTGATGCTCCTTCTGAATTTCAGACTCAGCGACTTTCAGCATCGCAAACAGCTCGGCGACTGACTTGTTCATCCCGTGCATGTTATAGTTCAACACGAAGCTCTTGTAGCTAGGTGGCAATGATTGAAGAACTCTGTCAGTGATAGCCTCTGGCGGAAGGGGCATCCCTAATTCAGCCAGACGGGTGGAGTACCCAGACATTCTGAGTATGTGATCACTAACAGACCCGTTCTCCTCCATCTTGCAAGTATAGAACTTATCGGAGGTCTCATACCTCTCGATCCGGGCATTCTTCTGAAAGATAAACCTCAACTCCTGGAACATCTCATATGCTCCATGACGTTCAAAACGTCTTTGAAGTCCCGGTTCTAAGCCATACAAAATTGCACATTGAACTATTGAGTAATCATCAGAGTGAGCCTGCCAGGCGTTCACAACGTCTAGAGACTCAACTGGAGCAGGTGGATCACCAAGCGGTGCATCAAGGACATAAGCCTTCTGGGAAGCCGTAAGGATAATCCTTAGATTACGGGCCCAGTCCACAAAGTTACTTCCATCATCTTTCAACTTAGCTTTCTCTAGGAACGCATTAAAATTCAGGGGTGCTACTGCGCGAGCCATGATCTACAACATAAATATAGCAAAGACAACTTAGACTATTGTTCAAGATAATGAGTTTAGTTAATCATATTACTTAAAAAACTCCCACTCAAATTGACATCCCTCTGGTCATTCGAGTGTCACATGATCCAAATCCACCAACTCAAGTCCGATCATCACGTGAGTTGAGGTGGTTTCAATGGTGAACATCTTCATGTTGATCATATCTACTATATGACTCATGTTCGACCTTTCGGTCTCTTGTGTTCCGAGGCAATGTCTGTACATGCTAGGCTCGTCAAGTTTAACCCAAGTGTTCCGCACGTGCAACACTGGCTTGCACCCGTTGTATGCGAACGTAGAGTCTATCACACCCGATCATCACGTGGTGTCTCGAAACGACGAACTTTCGCAACGGTGCACACTCGGGGAGAACACAATTTTATCTTGAAATTTAAGTGAGGGATCACCTTATAATGCTACCGTCGTCCTAAGCAAAATAAGATGCATAAAAGGATTAACATCACATGCAAATCATAAGTGACATGATATGGCCATGAACTTGTGCTTTTGATCTCCATCTCCAAAGCACCGGCATGATCTCCATCGTCACCGGCATGACACCATGATCTCCATCATCTTGATCTCCATCAACGTGTCGCCATGAGGTTGTCGCGCCGACTGTTGCTTCCACGACTATTGCTAACTCATAGCGATAAAGTAAAGCAAAACGGCGAAAATAATTAAAGACAACTCTATGGCTCCTGCCAGTTGCCGTACTCATCGACATGCAAGTCGTGATATTCTATACAACACATGATCATCTCATACATCACATATATCTCATCATGTAATTGGCCATATCACATCACAACATACCCTGCAAAAACAAGTTAGACGTCCTCTAATTATTGTTGCAAGTTTTACTTGGCTGCTACGGGTATCTAGCAAGAACAATTCTTACCTACGCAAAAACCACAACGGTGATACAAAATTGCTTTTCAACCTTCTCAAGGACCGCCTTTGTCAAATCCGATCCGACTAAAGTAGGAGAGACAGACACCCGCCAGCCATCTTTATGCAACGAAGTTACATGTCAGTTGATGGAACCGGTCTCTCGTAAGCGTACGAGTAATGTTGGTCCGAGCCGCTTCATCCCACAATACCGCCGAAACAAGAAAAGACCAAGGGAGGAAGCAATCTGAATATCAACGCCCACAAACTCCTTTGTGTTCTACTCGAGATCTCATCTACACATAGACCTAGCTCAGATGCCACTGTTTGGGAACGTCGCATGGGAAACAAATTTTTTCCTACGCACACGCAAGATCTATCCATGGTGATGAGCATCTACGAGAGGGAGAGTGAATCTACATACCCTTGTAGATCGCTAAGCGGAAGTGTGAAGAAACGCGGTTGATGTAGTCGAACGTCTTCGCGATCCAAATCGCAAGTCGTCCCTCGATCCAAACAAGATCTAGCACCGAACGGACGGCACCTCCGCGTTCAACACACGTACGGCTTGATGACGCCTTCACCTCCTCGATCCAGCGAGCGATGGTGAAGTAGTGGATGAGTTCCGGCAGCACGACGGCGTGGTGATGGTGGTGAGGAACAATCTCTGCAGGGCTTCGCCAAGCACTACGGAGATTATGACGGGAGGAACTAGAGGGTTAGGGTTGCCGGCACACGGCTTGGGAAATCTTGATGTATCCCGTGTGCTAGCCCTGCCCCTCTATTTATATGTTGAGACCTGGGGTCTAAACTTGGAGAGAAAGCCTCCACAAGGTCGGTTTTGCCCACACAAGGTCAGTTTGGCCCGCACGGAAAGAGTCCCACTCGGATTCCGGCAGTACCGCGAACAAGCAGTAGTACCGCTTGAGCGGTAGTACCGCTTCACACATGCGGTAGTACCGCTTACGCGGTAGTACTGCCTTACCAGCGGTAGTACCGCTTAAGGCAGTAGCAAAACTTCCTTTTGCACTTTCCAATACCTCGTGGGCTTTACCCCTTTGGTCCATATAAAGTGTTGCTGCACCCGAACACTTCGGTAAACATCTGGAACCCCTTCCGGTGAGTTCCGGAACCCTTCCGGAGATCAAAACACTATTATCACATATATCAATCTTTACCTCCGGACTCTTCCGGAGATCCTCGTCATGTCCGGGATTTTATCCGGGACTCCGAACAACCTTCGGTCACCAACACAATAACTCAACTATACTAATCGTCACCAAACGTTAAGTGTGTAGACCCTGCGGGTTCGAGAACTATGTAGACATGACCGAGACACCTCTACGGTCAATAACCAATAGCGGGACCTGGATGCCCATATTGGTTCCTACATATTCTACGAAGATCTATATCGGTCGAACCTCTATGTCAAGGATTCAGTTAATCCCGTATGCTGTTCCCTTTGTTCTTCGGTATGTTTTTGCCCGAGATTCGATCGTCGGTATCTCTATACCTAGTTCAATCTTGTTATCGGCAAGTCTCTTTACTCGGTCCGTAATACAAGATCTCGTGGCTAACACTTTAGTCACATTGCTTGCAAGGCTCATTGTGATGTTGTATTACCGAGTGGGCCCTGAGATACCTCTCCGTCACACGGAGTAACAAATCCCAGTCTTGATCCATGCCAACCCAACAGACACCCTCGGAGATACCTGTAGAGCATCTTTATAGTCACGCAGTAACGTTGCGACGTTTGATACACACAAGGTATTCCTCCGGTGTCAGTGAGTTGCATGATCTCATGGTCATAGGAACAGATACTTGACATGCAGAAAACTATAGCAATAAACTGACACGATCATATGCTACGTTTATAGTTTGGGTCTTGTCCATCACATCATTCTCCTAATGATGTGATCCCGTTATCAAATGACATCTCATGTCCATGGCTAGGAAACCTTCACCATCTTTTGATCAACGAGCTAGTTAACTAGAGGCTTACTAGGGACACAGTGTTGTCTATGTACCCACACATGTATTTGAGTTTCCAATCAATACAATTATAGCATGGATAATAAACGATTATCATGAACAAGGAAATATAATAATAACCAATTTATTATTGCCTCTAGGGCATATTTCCAACAGAAAGAGGGGATGCCTTCCGGGGCATCCCCAAGCTTAGGCTCTTTGGTATCCTTAAATATGGCTTGGGGTGCCTTGGGCATCCCCAAGCTTAGGCTCTTGCCACTCCTTATTCCATAGTCCATCAAATCTTTACCCAAAACTTGAAAACTTCACAACACAAAACTCAACAGAAAACTCATGAGATCCGTTAGTATAAGAAAAATAAATCACCACTTTAGGTACTGTTGTGAACTCATTCTTTATTTATATTGGTGTAATATCTACTGTATTCTAACTTCTCCATGGTTCATACCCCCCGATACAACCCATAGATACATCAAAATAAGCAAACAACACAAAGAAAACAGAATCTGTCAAAAACAGAACAGTCTGTAGCAATCTGTAGACTTCGAATACTTTTGTAACTCCAAAAATTCTGAAAAATAAGGAAAGTCAGGGAAATTTGTATATAAATCTTGTGTAAAAAATTCAGATCCAATTGACGCTCTGGTGAATTTATAAAATTCCTGGACTGAGCGCAAAAGTTTCTGTTTTTCAGCAAAACCAAATCAACAATCACCGTAAACCATCCCAAAGGTCTTACTTGGCACAAACACTAATTAAAACAATAAAACACAATTACTACAGAAGTAATAATGTGCAAAACACTCAAGAACAGAATCAAAAAAACAGAAACATAAAATAAAATTGGGTTGCCTCCCAACAAGCGCTATTGTTTAACGCCCCTAGCTAGGCATAACGCAATAGATCTAGGTATTGTCATCTTTGGTATGCAATCCATAAGTAGCTCTCATAATAGATTCATAAGGTAATTTAATTTTCTTTCTAGGAAAGTGTGCCATGCCTTTCCTTAACGGAAATTGGAATCTAATGTTTCCTTCTTTCATATCAATAATTGCACCAATCGTTCTAAGGAAAGGTCTACCAAGAATAATCGGGCATGTAGGATTGCAATCTATATCAAGAACAATGAAATCTACGGACACATAATTCCTATTTGCAACAATAAGAACATCATTAATCCTTCCCATATGTTTCTTAATAGTGGAATCCGCTAGATGCAAATTTAAAGAGCAATCATCAAGATCATGGAAACCTAGCACATCACATAAAGTTTTCGGAATCGTGGAAACGCTAGCACCCAAATCACACAAAGCATGGCACTCATAATCTTTAATTTTAATCTTAATAGTAGGTTCCCACTCATCATAAAGTTTTCTAGGTATAGAAACTTCCAACTCAAGTTTTTCTTCAAAAGATTTCATCATAGCATCAACGATATGTTTAGTAAAAGCCTTATTTTGATTATAAGCATGCGGATAATTCGACATGGATTGCAACAAGGAAATACAATCAATCAAAGAACAACTATCATAATTAAAGTCCTTGAAATCCAAAAGAGTGGGTTCATTGCTATTTAAAGTTTTGACCTCTTCAATCCCACTTTTATCAATCTTAGCATTAAGATCTATAAACTCCGAATCATTGGGACGCCTTTTAACTAAAGTTGACTTATCTCCAGTCCCATATTTATCAAGATTTGCATTAGAAAACAAAGATTCAATAGGAGTCACATCAATCACTTTAAGAGCTTCATCATTATTATCATGAGAACACACCTTTTCAAGACATTCACGCTTAGCACGTATTCTAGCGGTTCTTTCCTTGCACTCATCAATAGAAGTTCTCATAGATTTTAAGGACTCATTAATATCACGCTTAGGTGGAGTAGATCTAATTTTCAAAGAATCAATCTCAAGAGAAATTCTATCAACGTTCCTAGCCAAATCATCAATCTTGAGCAATTTTTCTTCAATCGTAGCATTGAAAACCTTTTGCGAACCAATAAATTCTTTAATATTATTCTCAAGATCAGAGGGCATCTTATTATAATTTCCATAAGAATTGTTGTAGGAATTACCATAATTATTAGAGGATTACTAGGAAACGGCCTAGGGTTGAAATTACCTCTATACGCGTTATTACCAAAATTGTTCCTACCAACAAAATTTACATCCATAGATTCATTTTTATTTCCAATCAAAGAAGACAAAGGAATATCATTAGGATCAATAGGAGCACTCTTAATAGCAAACAATTTCATTAATTCATCCATCTTTTCACTCAAAGTGTTTATTTCTTCAATAGCATGCACTTTTTTACTAGTAGGAGGTCTTTCGGTATGCCATTGAGAGTAATTTGTCATAATATTATCTAGGAGTTTAGTAGATTCTCCTAATGTGATTTCCATAAAAGTACCACCCGCGGCGGAATCTAAAAGATTTCTAGAAGAAAAATTCAATCCCGCATAAAAAATTCGTATAATCATCCATAAACTCAAACCATGTGCGGGGCAATTTCTAATCATTAGTTTCATCCTCTCCCAAGATTGTGCAACATGCTCATGATCAAGTTGCTTAAAATTCATTATATTTTTCCTAAGGGAGATGATCTTAGCGGGCGGAAAGTACTTGGAAATAAAAGCATCTTTACACTTATTCCATGAATCAATACTATTTTTAGGCAAAGATGAAAACCAAGTTTTAGCACGATCTCGTAGTGAGAAAGGAAATAGCTTCAATTTAACAATATCATTATCCACATATTTCTTCTTTTGCATATCACACAACTCAACGAAAGTATTTAGATGGGATGCGGCAGCTTCATTAGGAAGGCCGGAAAATTGTTCTTTCATAACAAGATTAAGCAAAGCGGCATTAATTTCATAAGATTCCGCACTAGTGGCGGGAGCAATCGGAGAACTAATAAAATCATTATTATTAGTATTGTAAAAGTCACACAACTTGGTATTCTCTTGAGTCATCGTGACAAAGCAAGCAATCTAGCACACAAGC